>OZ059842.1:2400000-4800000 GCA_964057195.1 Orthosia cruda | reverse complement strand
TTGGACAGCGGCACGTTTCCTGACTTAATGAAGCACAGTAAAGTAGTACCAATTTTCAAATCAGGCTGTAAGAGTGATCCCTGTAATTATAGACCTATATCCGTGCTTCCAGCATTGAGTAAAATCAATGAAAAACTCTCTCTCTTACTGAATGCGAAAAAAACAAAATGTCTTAAGTTCTCTTTCTTTATTACTTTCTTTCATACTCAGCACGTTCAACTTTTGCTAGTCGCCAAAATGTAACTCAAGCCCCACTCGTTTATAATAAAGTAAATCGCATACTTAACATTTACCCTATGCTGTTGTATGAGTGTAGGAAGACATTGAAGGAATGGATCCTCACACTTAATTATGATGCCGTGGAAGGCATTTTGGCTACACTAGGTTGAACGTCATGTATACATATACACACACACGCACACACTCCTACACTCAATCACACATACACACGCCCACTCACACACACACACCCACTCATACACACAAAATATAAAATATACATTCACACATAAATGTACGTATGAACACACATTTATACAAAACACACTCTACTTCCACACTCCTACACTCAATCACACATACACACGCCCACTCACACACACACACCCACTCATACACACAAAATATAAAATATACATTCACACATAAATGTACGTATGAACACACATTTATACAAAACACACTCTACTTCCACACACTGCCATAAGCACGATCTTCATTTTTCTTTTTATTAGTTTTATAAAAAATGTGTAACTTATACCTAATTAGCACAACAAAACCTTCACTTTATATTTTGGAATGTATTTTGTATGTCCGCAAAAATCGAGGGCTTTTCAAAACTAGAAGCGACTTCCATAATTTAAACACACGCAATTAGCACGAAATTGTAATACCCAAATTCAGATTAACTAAAACTAGCAAGTCTTTTCTTATTAACAGTATACGCTTTTATAACAAGTTGCCAAAGTCAGTTATAGAAATGACCGATGGAAAGTTCAAAAATCACATCGAACGTGTCCTTATTAAAAAAAGCATATTATAAAATTAAGGACTAAATTGAAGATAGAAAAATGGCTTTAGCTCCTTCTGCGCATGCGGTTTCCCTGGTAACTCATAAACGGCACAAATATGTGGATGTCTCTAACTATTCTCAACCTATATTTTTTATATTTTTTATATTTTTCTTCTTTTAATTGGACTTTTTACAATAGTTCGCAATCATCTTTATAGCCCTTTGCAATGAATAGTTACAGCGCTGATAACAACATTTGTGCCACATGTTAAATTTAGTCTTATTATTTACATATATATTTTTTTAACCTTGTATAGATTTTTTTACCGATTATTTTGTGAATGTGTAAACATTTTAGGCCTTCTAGATGCTAGTTATCATCTGTTAACTTTTTTATATATTATATAATCTTTTGTTTTTAGTTTCTTACGGGCCTACGTTGTCCCCCCATAGTACTAATGCTGTAACATGGAAATATTGTAAAACCAAACCATTTTTAAAAGAGTAACCATGCAGTTTCTTGCCGGTTCTTCTCCATAGGAAACGACCAACCCGAACCGTGGACCTTTTGTCGACGTTTTATAAGTGCCCATGTAGGCCTATGTAAAATAAAAAAAAATGATTTTGATTTTGACAACCTGGGTATCCAGATTTCTTGCTGCTATTAAGACATGGACAAGGATGTAGGCCCCTCATCTATCTCAATTCTCGGCTACTCTCATCTAACTGCTACCAACCACAATGCAAGGATTGTCACTTCATCTAGCCTTACAGTCTTACCCTAAGAATACGTCTACGCTAATGTGATGAAGTAGTTGTAAGTTCTATGTATTATTGTTAAATCCCAATAAATGATTCCAACCCACACTTTCCAACAACCCACACCGGACTTGCGCCGAGAGAAGGCATTTGCTGTGTCTTGGCAATGGGAATGTATGCAAAAATGTCAGGTCAGACGGTTGGGGATTACTGTTTTATTAAAATTCAGTTGCAGCATTATTATGATTCCTATTTACTAACTAACTTAATAATAAGGCAAGTTAAATTCAAGCTAGCGAAAAGAAAACAGTTCAGACTGACTTTTCATGAGCCTCTCTGAAATAATTCCATTATATTGAATATGCATGGGCATGCAATTCTAAATTCAAATGAATTCAGATAAGGACGCGATAAAGAGATCCGTTCGATACTGACACTTGCGACCACATCAACGATGCAGTCAAATCGATAAATATTACATATTTAGGTATATTATTTATCTGGCTTATTATCCTGACCGTGATAAAAAATATCTTATCCTTTTACATTTCTATATTTTCTACCTTATCAACCATTGTTTTTGTGTTTGTATTTTGCTAAGTCCCAGAGAAGGCAATGAAAGGCTTCCTTACTTACTCGACTTTCTAACTACACAATGTTTAGTTATGATAAACAGTAAAAAGGCAAAAAAAAAATTGCTACAGGGCAAAGACTTAAAGGCCTATTCAAAATCTCATTTGATCCTTCAAAAACGAGTGTGACCTGCCCATCCCGCCCACTTCTTCTGGTGTGCCACCTTTGGCCTTTGGATACACTGTGTGACATGCATCAGATTTAGATGTGCTCAACCCTGTACACATTCTAATGGAATTTGACTGTACCAATAATCTTTCCACAGGAAATGACGTAAAGTTAAAATAAAAAATGAAACTACAAATAATAAGCAATATAAATTTATTTTTAATAGAAATCTAAATGACGAACACAAGATAATCGCCACTTATCTTACTGTGATTATATTGCATCAAGTGTAGATAATAGAAAATATAACGTTTCTTATAAAAGATAATTATTTTATATAAGAAGTACCCGATGGGATTAACTGTCGGCATGGGCGCTGGCAGGATATTTTTTATGGGGATGCATGGCCTTAAATCTTTATTGCATCGCTATAAGTAGGCAGGCCAGGTTTTCTTTTGTCCATATATATAGTAAAACAACTAAATTTGTCAACTGATAAATAAAAACTTGAGAACTAAAGATGGATGCTACAGCGAGCGAAAAGAGCTCGAAAACTTTGGCATGTCGTCTCGGATATACCAGGCTCTACATATTTTTTAAAATCATTAATGTTTGTGTTAATTTTACTGAAAGCCAAGCAAGAGAGAGAGTGCAAGCGCACCTCCTTGCACCTCCTTCCCGGGGCCCAGATAAGAACTTCGTCAGGAATAAATTTTGAAAATCCGTCCTCACTAGCCTCTTGTATAACCTTCGGTTTAGAAGAATGCATCATTTCACTCTACATTATTCAATATTTTCAAAGTGAATGTTTAAATGACTTAAGAAGAATTCTGACAACAAAGGACTGAGATTTATATGTTCACACTTTCAATATCAAATAGCCTTAAAATGTGTGATATGTCTCGCAGGTGCATTCAGGTTTTACCGTTTCATTCATCATGACATATCACGCATCTTCCAACCCTCATTCTTGTTTATTTGGAGCGCAGAATGACTTTTTCTCCATTCTTCATTTCATCTTAATCAGTTGTCTCGTCAGTATTACTAATGTGACTATTCTTGTTTTATTTGTTAATTTGGATCAGCCAATTTGAAAAAGGTGTCTGCAGTTATTTATTGCTATTTTTCCATAGTTCATAAGCATATATTTACTATCTGTTTTACACAACTAACAACGTTATTTAAGTAATTTTTGAATGGCATTTGTACGAATTGTTTACTGTTGTACAAGTACATTGTATAAGTTGGTCGACTATAACTCGTAAAGGCTACTTAGCTGTGCTAGTTTGTCTTTTAATTTCATTATATATAACACCACCGTGATTTTTTTCACATAGCCGAAATCAACCATTTCGCTGGAAGGGAGAGGGGGGGGGGTGCACTTGACTCTAACAAAAATTTGCAATTTTAAGCTTAATTTTACACAAACGGATCTCTGAATCGAAAAATCCGTAACATTTTTGAGTGGTCTATCCAACGATACCCTACACCATGGGATAGACGGGAAAAAAAACATCCCCACTTTACGTCTTTAGGAGGAAACCGAAATAAAATTTAATGCAACTTAGTCTTTAAGACTTTTGTAATCTGCTGACAGTGGTGGCCCAGTGGTATCGGCCGCGATGACTTACAAGTTATAGGTCGTGGGTTCGAGCCCAGGCAGGCGCTTTACTTTGTGTAAATTATTTCATCACCACTGCTCTCAAAACGGTGCAAGAAAACATCGTGAGGAAAGCGGCATGTCCTAGAACCAAAAATTCGAAGACATGTGACATCCACCAAACCGCACTGGGCCCGCGTGGTGGATTACGGCCCATTCCCTCTCACAGTGAGGAGGCCTGTGTCCCAGCAGTGAGTACAAATGGGCTCTAACGTCGTGGTCTCTTTCAAATGTCTCAATTATGCAACGTTTTAGTAATATAACACGGGCATATTATGTATCTGTACCTAATGTGCTACAAAACAAATGCAATTTAAGCATGAATAATAGTAGATTATTGCATCGAGCACAAAGTAATTTATTATTGCACCGAGTGCCAGATTTAGAGCCCGAGCGTCAGCGAGGGCTCTAATCTAACAGGCACGAGGGCAATATAAATTACTTAAGGCGAGGTGCATAATTTGCTTTTCTTTCAACTATTACCTATAGGAATAGTAGATAAAAGAAACTCATATCAAACAGTTAAAATAGAAGTTTATTTATTAAAGTTAAATTAAAGATTTTCTATAACACTGTCGGCTTCATTTAGAATGTTTTCCGGAGTTAATGTGTCGCTAGATGATTCCATTTTAATTCGAAGCCGAAGCACTCAAAATCAGATAGTATCACACTTTATCGTTTCCAAAAATATTGTCAAGCAAAATTAACAAAGTGCCCGCCAAATCATTTTTTTAAATTTCTTTCATTTTTAAATCAGAGTTAGCAGCAATCATTTTTAAATTTGGAACAAGTAGGATAGAAACGAATAATACGTACGTAAAAAAAAAAGTATTGATATCGGCTGGCTGAATAGAGCTAATCCATTGAGATTGGCACCTTTTGGTGCGATTAAAAAATAAACTGTGCAATAATGCAATTTCATACCTTTTTATTGCTCTAGAGCATTAAAGACTCGCTTTGTACTGAGTTTTTAGTGTGATTGTGATGAAATTAAAGCATAGTTGGAAGAAAATTTAATTTCCTCAATTTACGGGGTCACGTAGATCTATTAATGTTTCCGTGTAGAAGAGATACATGAAAAATTATGATGATTTTAATACATAATACAACAGCAGGGCGTTTAATTTATAAATTGATATATTGTAATCTTTATGTAAACAAATATTTATGACTTGTTATCCGCTCGGACGAATCTCCTACCTTCCCAACCACCACGTGGAATCATCTTCAACATGATACCCTGGTCCTTAGGTTGCGTCAGTATGGTTCTGGCGTCAAAAGTCAAAATCTCCGGCATCCCATCAGCCAGTTCCACTCTGTACTTCTTCAGGATGCTGATGAGACCTGACATCACCTGCATCTTTGCGAAACGCATTCCTGAAAATTTAAAAGATTTTGTATGTTTTAACAAAAAACCGGCCAAGTGCGTGTCGGGCCACGCGTATTAATAGGGTTCCTTATTTGTATAATAATGCGGACTATGAAGATGGTTCTTTTTTGTTTTATGAACATTAAAACGGTTACAGCGGCTCACAAAGTCTAAAAACGGGCCCACATAAGATGAAGGTAAGTGAAGAAGGAGTTATAAAATCCAAATAAAAGTAAGAAAAATATTATCTATTTGAGTACCACCGCAAGCGTAATTGTAATAAAAAATTATAACCAGCGTCACTTAATCAATTGAATACTACAATATTGCCGTTACGGAGATAGTCTTCGTTAAAATCTCCAAATACATACAAACCGAAAACAAATATTTTAGTATGAATATGTATTGTAGTACTTTCAAACATCCTACTCAACTACCAAAAAGTAAAACCAAATTATTCAATGATAGGAACAAACAACCAACATGAATAAGCTGCAATAAATAATCTAAATGAAGGACGTCGCGAAAGGAACCGATACGAGCGCGCGTTAGAGCCACGGGGAATGGTATGGTTCATTCCTGGATTCTCGCACGCAAGCTCCTTTCTTTCTTTCTCTTTTGAAATTGAGAAAACGACAAACGCAATTAAGTTTATAATTGCGATCACTGAGACTACCGCCATCTATGATCGGGTAGCCACATTTGCTTGGCAATCGAATCTAGTTACACTTTAGATTAAAAAACGTCGAAAATACTTATGCCTTACGCCTTACCGGTACTGCCAACGACTCGCCCACTCCAATGCGTTATTTGAGCTTAAACATTATTAATTTAGAAATCATTATTATTAAGGATGTTATGATTTTATTTTTGTATATTTTTACATGGTTCATAAGCATATATTTACTATCTGTTTTACACAACTAACATCGTACATGAAGTAATTTTTCAAAGGCATTAAGTACAACATTTTTACTTTTCCAAGTACATTTTATAAGTTGGTCGACTATTACTCGAAACCTTGTAAAGCCTTCTTAGCTGTGATAGATTTCCTTTTAATTTCGTTATTTATACTAATGCTGTGAATTTATTCACGTATCCAAAAGCAACGATTTCGCTGGCAAGGGGTGCACTTAACTCTAATAAAAATTTGCAATTTTATGCTTAATTTTACTCAAACGGTTCTCTGCATTGAAAATAAAACATCCCCACTTTGCGTCTTTAGGAGGGAACTGTTTTTTTTTCCTATATTTATTTTATCACTTTGTCGGAATCATCAATATGTATATCAATGCCAAATTATAGCTTTCTAGTATTAAGAGTCTATGAGCTAAGCTGCGGACGGACAGACGGACATAGCAAAACTATAAGGGTTCCTTGTTGACTTCGGAACCCTAAAAAGGATGCTTCATTACACTAACGGCATTTACGACTTTAAACGGCAGATTCATATTCGTATAAAAATGCTTTGTTGTCAAATAAGAGGGTTACATATGAAATTATAGTTACCTATACATAGCCTGGGACCTGATCCGAACGGGAAGAACGTGTATGGCTTAACATCATCTTTATTTTCAGGTAGGAATCTTTCTGGCTTGTACTTCTCTGGTTCCGGGAAATATTCGGGATTGTGGTGCAGGTGGTAAACAGGAATATGGACGCGGACGCCTATATCGAGTTTCAGGCCAGTAGGGAGCACGTAGTCGTCCATAACCTCGCGGGTGAGGTTTCCTAGAACAGGGTACTTGCGAAGGGTTTCGTACATACAGGCCTCCAAGTAAGGTAACTCGTGCACACACTCGTAGTTCAGTTTGTGCCCGTGACTTCGCAAGAACTCGTCCACCTCTTCGGCCGCTCGTTGCTGCACATCCTGGTTCTTCGCGAGCTCAAATAATGTGAATCCCATGGTAGATGCTGACGTCTCGAAACCCGCTGCGAAGAACTGGATACACTGCGCCACCATCAACTCTTCATCTACCTTCAATTGAACCCTGTGTTCAGCGCCGGTTTTAGCATTGCTTATACTGTCCCCAGTTATATATTCCTCTTTTTTTAAATGTAGGATCAAGTCTACGAAGTCGTTCCTCGGCGATGGCTTGTAGTCACGACTTTGGAAAATTCCTCTCAACAATTTTGAAAAGAAATCATCAATTGTTACAGGAAAAGCTCGAAATCCCATTCTATAAAAAATAGCAGGCCATATGGCCCTAAAAATGATTTTAAAACCACGATAGTTTGAAGCCTCAAAAATTTCACTTGCAATAAAATTGAAGGGATTGTTTTCTTTTGGTGACATAGTGTTGGAATCCACACCGAAAGCGGCTGAGCATATGCAGTCCATGGTGTATCTAGCACTGATATGTCTTACTTCCATGACGTCAGACAAGCTAATTTCATAGTCAAGCATATCTTCGAAGACGATGCTACACTTTTCTATCAAATAGTACATGTTCTTCATCTTTGCAGAAGAAAAGAGTGGTGTCAGATTTTGTCGAACTATTTTCCATCTGTCGCCGCCACTAAAAAATAGAGTTTGAGTGAAGACTTCACTTTCTGAGTAGTTGGTTGATTCCCTTCCGTTGACGTAGTAGAAATCTTTAGTTAACACATGTTTGATGATCTCAGGGCTCTGCACCACGAGAACAGGCTCCGTGCCATAGAAAGCTCCGAAGTATGGTTGATCGATGAATTTTTGACAAAGCTTTTGTATCACCTGACCAGGATACTCTCGTTGCAAAATATATCTTCCGTAGTTTCCCAAAAGGGGTACTGGTTCAATGTAAGGCACATTCTTTCTCTTCCAGTAGCCGAACTGTCTTTTAGATATTCTATATAATAAATAAAAGATTATAGTTAATAAGGAAACGAGAACGAAAAGAGCGTTCATGTTGTCTACTAGGTTGTTGACTACTGCAGAAACGTTAATAACATTATGCATATAATAAATAATGCACACAACACTCAAAGTAAAGTTATTAGTACCTGGACCGACAAGAATACTGATTAAGTAAGTATTTAGATAACAAATTACGATTATATGTCGATAGACGAGTGCATTTTACTGAAAACATCACGTTCTTATGTTTGTATTTTTTTAGATATCATTTTGTCCTTTTTTTATATATTTATATTTTAAAACGTTGCCCTACACTAGGAATATCTTTCTGTATCGTTGGAACGTTTACAAATATTTAAATTCACATACCAAGACATCCAGATCCGGAACAACTATCTGTAGGCCATACAAATATTCGTTCCGTGCGGGAATAGAACCCGCTACACGCAGCGCAGAAGCCAATCGTTCAACTACTACGCCAACCGTGTCGTATTGATTTCCACAATCTACGCTACATTTATTTTTCAGTAATATTTTTATTGTATATTCATTATATTTCGTAGCATTCCATTTTGTTTTTGTCTCTACCTTATTTTTTTCTTTTTCAAAGTTCATGGGCTGTGTTGTCGCTGTTCATGGGTGACCCATACTTAGAAGTATGCTGGTCTCAAAGTTGAATTCACAAATTTGTAAGACAGCATTAGCAAAGATATATCTAAAAATATTTCGATCATTCTCCGACGACTTGAATTTAGTTATGTCCTGATTATACGCCCAGTTATAACTATCATCATAGTACACAATAAGTGGCCTATTGAAAAGGGACAATCACTTCGTGCCATCTTGTTAGCAATTTATTCAACCCAATTAAAACAATTGTGTTTTTTCAAATCGTTTTTACTATTCGTTTGTTATCCATCTCCTCAGGCATGATTGTGCCGAAGGGTTATAAAGTATGAACTAATATTGGAAATAACCACCGTATCAACTTTATCTGGCCTCTTCACAGTTCTTGAAGTATCTTGAAATCCAGAAATATGATTGTCTGGTCGTCATATATCTACCACAAGGTGCTAACAACCTACAGTCGTCAAATCTGGGGGTTTGCCAGGTACTACTATAAATATACTTTTGTCGAAGTTATCACTTACCATTTATTTATTATAAAAATATTTATTAAAAAAACCGGTCAAGTGCGAATCGAACTCGTGCGCCGAGGGTTCCGTACCTATCCATTATACCACCATAATAAAATTGGTATAATTTTTATTGGAGGCTAAGTTTTAAGTGTGTTCGTGTGTGTGCTGTAATGGTTGAGTACTAACGTGTGGTAGTACAGGGTATAAAAATCAAGATCCTGACTCAACACGTTAAAAGATACGGGCAAATTTAGATTTTCGAGACAATTTGTAAGTACCAAAATTTACCTTAATTTTAAACTTATTTATTTTTTTGAATTTTTCCTTTATTTCTGCTGTAAGAGCTTACTTTTTGCCAAATTTCGTGATTCTAGGTCAACGAGAACTACCATATAGGTTTTAGATTCAAAACCTATAGGGTACTTACGGTTTACCTAGAATTGACAATTTAGGTTAAAAGCACCCGTGCCGGTACGGGTACGGGTTCCTGAGAAAATCGGTGGTGACACAGGGACAGACAGACAGACAGACGGACAAGAGAGTGATCTTATAAGGATTCCTTTTTTACCTTTTGAGGTACAGAAATCTAAAAATAATATTTAATCAATATGATTACTTTAAATATTGATTAGCAGCTTATAAATAAATTCACCATAGAATTCAATCTGCTAATCTTAATTAAACATCTGCATATCAGAGCTCAAAATAATTATATAGTTAAATAATTTTAAATCTAAGGAGCCTTCCTCAACGTCGGTGCGTTTTCGTTTCTGTACTGAATCTGTCAGAAATTCAGTCAGGAAGGCACCTATCGTTCCGGTACGGATTCATTACCGAGCGCATACACGTACAACTATAGATATGAAAACTCACCGATGCGGTGAGTAAGGTGCCTTTGGCTGTTATCCGTTGTCTGTGATTTTAAATTAATGGTCACGATTCAGATTGATAATATTTAACAAGATAGCTTTTGGCATCAAGATAAGAAAATTGGACGTGAAGTAAACAACCACGTCAAACAATACTGCGTGTATTCTTAGTTGTGGTGTCCGACCGAAACTGGTTTTTACGACCGAAACCGAAACTTTCTTACAAGGATCATGTTTTGAGGTAAAAATAAAAAAAATACATCATTTTAATCAATCAGTCTTTATTTTTAGGGTTCCGTACCTCAAAAAGAAAAAAAGGAATCCTTATAAGATCACTCTCTTGTCCATCAGTCCGTGTGTCACCACCGATTTTCTCAGGAACGGGTGGATCTAGCAAAATTTATACCAAATACTGAGTTTTATAGTCCCTATTAGGTGTATAAAAAAACTTTTTTGCAAAAAATACTACCGACTTCCAAATACAAAACTACAAAGTGAAAAATAACTTTATTTTTTGAAGTCGGTGTCTTTCCTAGGTACCAATTTTTTTGCGTTATGGACACCGACTTCAAAAAATAAAGTTATTTTTCACTTTGTAGTTTTGTATTTGGAAATCGGTAGTATTTTTTGCAAAAATGTTTTTTATTTTTCACTTTTGTTGTACCTACGTATTAGGCAAGTTAGTAAGGTAACTATAATGCCAGAATAGATTTCATGAAACTTGAACATAAACGTTGAAATGAGAGATCTGCGTACCCCTTAAGAGCGTACTGGCGTAATGTTATGTTATGAAATGGTATAAACAATAAACAGACATTCGATTGCAGCAATGTCGAGAGATTTGCCTTTATTAATTGAAGAGTTCTGTTGTATATCTCCGAAGTTCTGCATCAGATTTTCACTAAATTAAAATGGGACCAATTTCGGAACATACTTTTTTAAACAAAAAAAGAATTTTCAAAATCGGTCCACAATTGACGGAGATATCGGAGAACATAAACAAAAAAAAAATAAACAAACATAATGTCGAACATAGAACCTCCTCCTTTTTGGGAAGTCGGTTAAAAATCAAGGTCCTGTGTCAACACGATAAAAAGATGTGGGCGAATTTAGATTTTCGTGAAAACTTGTAAGTACCAAAATTAACCTTAATTTTCAAAAAAAAAAATTTTTCGTATTTTTCCCTTTACTTGTGCGGTAAAACCTTGCTTTTAACCAAAATTGTCAATTCTAGATAAACCGGAAGTACCCTATAGGTTTTGGGTGGCAAACCTATATGGTAGTTCCAGTTGACCTAGGATCACGAATTTTGGCAAGAAGTAAGGTCTTACAGCACATAAAAGGGAAAATTTTCAAAAAATTAACATGATTGTAAATTAAATATATACATACATTCATAGTTGACGCCAATAAAGATAGTCCTCTGAGTTGTATGGGCGCTCATACAATTTAGAGGACTAGCTAGAGAAGGTACTGAACCCTCGATGCACGAGATCGACTCGCACTTGACCGGTTTTTTATGTTTACATCACATAGCTCTGCAGTCTTCGACATTTTCAATTATTGGTATGATAATCTACATAACAACCCCTCATTTAAGAAACAAATATTTGCATAGAAATACTCGCTTGGATTGAATTTAATGTGCCCATGTGCAAAATGTGAACATGACCGATCACAGTGCGAGAACTCTCGAATGCAGTTTCGGTTTCGGTCTTAGTTTCGGCAGGTTTGCCACCGAAACCGAAACTATACCGAAACAGGTTTTTTTGCCGAAACTCGACCGAAACCGAACTTTCGGTCGGATACTACTTAGTTGTGTTTGTTATACAGAATGATTAAGACAGATGGATAACAATGGATTGGCTAAGCAGGATTTACGTACCGGAGTGGGAAAAATATACTGAAGTAAACAGTTACCATCTGTCTCTCTTTACTAGTTAGAGAATTAAAGACAAAAAATCAAGATTGAATTACTATAAGATGTTTATTTTCTTCTACGTATAATGCATATATCTAGTTTTCCGTACGAACGAATGTCCTCCCTTCCCAGTCTTCACGTTCAATCATTTTAAGCATGATACCCTGTTCCTTAGGCTGTATAAGTATGGTTCTCGCGTCGAACATTATGGTCTCCGGCATGCCATCAGCCAGTTCCACTCTGTACTTCTTGAGGAAGGTGATGAGGCCAGAAAGTATTTGCATCTTTGCGAAACGCATTCCTGAAAAACGAATGTATTTGTTACAGAAATAGACCTATCAGAAACAGGGATGAAACCAATATGTTCATATTACATACGTACCTATACATAGTCTAGGACCCCCTCCAAACGCCAGGAATGTGTAAGGTTTGACATTATCTTTATTTTCGGGCAGGAACCGTTCCGGCTTGTACTTCTGCGGTTCCGGAAAGTATTCAGGATTGTGATGGATGTGGTAGACAGGTATATGAACGCGGACACCCACGTCTAGTTTCAGACCTGTAGGAAGAACGTAGTCATCCATAACCTCGCGGGTGAGGTTGCCTAGAACGGGGTACTTGCGAAGGGTCTCGTACATACAGGCCTCCAAGTAAGGCAGCTCTTGCACGCACTCGTATTTCAGTTTGTTTCCGTGACATTGAAGGTAACCGTCCACCTCCACGGCTGCTCGTTGCTGCACCTCCGGGTGCTTCGCCAGCTCATACAAAGTGAAGCTCAATGTTGTCGCTGATGTCTCGAAACCTGCTGCAAAGAACTCGACGCACAGTCCCACTAATAATTCATCATCCACCTTCAACTTTATCTTCTTATCAACACCAGACTGAGCGTTACTTATACTATCCCCAGTTATATATTCCTCTTTATTTAAATCCAAGACTAAGTCTACAAAGTCATTTCTCGATGATGGTTTGTAGTTTCGGCTTTCAAATACTTCTTTCAGCAATTTTGAGAAAAACTGGTCAATCGTTGGAGGAAAAAGTTGGAGTCCCATTCGGTAGAAAATGGCAGGCCATAAAGCTCTGAAAGTGATTTTAAAACCACGATAGTTTGAAGCCTCGAATATTTGGCTTGCGATGAATCTGAAAGGATTGTTAACTTCTGGTGACATGGTGTTGGCTTCCACTCCAAAAACACATGAGCCTATGCAGTCCATCGTGTACCTCTCACACGTCTTTCTCACATCGAGGATGTTAGAAATGCCAATTTCATAGTCGAGCATATCTTTCAAGCTGAAATTACACTTTTCTATCAAATGGTACATGCTCTTCATCTTAGCGGAAGAAAACAGAGGAGTTACATTTTGTCGAACTATTTTCCATCTCTCACCGGCACTGAAGAAAAGATTCTGGGTGGCAGCTTCACTTGCTGCGTAGTCGGAAGATTCCCTTCCATTGACGTAGTAGAAGTCCTTAGTTAATACATGTTTGATGATCTCAGGACTCTGCACCACGAGAACAGGCTCCGTGCCGTAGAAAGCTCCGAAATAAGGTTGATCGATGAATTTTTGACAAAGTTTTTGTATCAACTGACCAGGATACTCACGTTGCAAAATATATCGTCCGTAATTGCCCAATAGAGGCAGTGGTTTGATGTGAAGCACATTCTTTGTTTTCCAGTAACTGAACTTCCTGGTGGTTAGTAAATATAATAAATAAAAAATAACAGATAATAAGGAAGCGAGAACGAGGAGGGCGTTCATTTCGGTATCCACTCGGTCTACTGCGGGCATGTTGTTCGTATAAATTTCATTAAATCTAATCAAAGTAAACTTTAACAACTAACCGACAAAATACAGATTTTAAAGATTATATTTGATTAACTGCGATTGTCTATGATTAGATTGTTTGATTATTGTTTAATTAATGAATTTTTCAATTAAGGAGTTTGTATGAGCTGGCGAAGCACCCGGAGGTGCAGCAACGAGCGGCCGAGGAGGTGGACGGTTACCTGCAATGTCACGGAAACAAACTGAACTACGAGTGCGTGCAAGAGCTGCCTTACTTGGAGGCCTGTATGTACGAGACCCTTCGCAAGTACCCCGTTCTAGGCAACCTCACCCGCTGGAGGTTATGGATGATTACGTTCTCCCTACAGGTCTGAAACTAGACGTGGGTGTCCGCGTTCATATACCTGTCTACCACATCCACCACAATCCTGAATACTTCCCGGAACCGCAGAAGTACAAGCCGGAACGGTTCCTGCCCGAAAATAAAGATAATGTCAAACCTTACACATTTCTGGCATTTGGAGGGGGTCCTAGACTATGTATAGGTACGTATTTGAACATATTGGTTTCATCCCTGTTTCTGATAAATCTATTTCTGTAACAAATACATTCGTTTTTCAGGAATGCGTTTCGCAAAGATGCAAATACTTTCTGGCCTCATCACCTTCCTCAAGAAGTACAGAGTGGAACTGGCTGATGGCATGCCGGAGACCATAATGTTCGACGCGAGAACCATACTTATACAGCCTAAGGAACAGGGTATCATGCTTAAAATGATTGAACGTGAAGACTGGGAAGGGAGGACATTCGTTCGTACGGAAAACTAGATATATGCATTATACGTAGAAGAAAATAAACATCCTATAGTAATTCAATCTTGAATTTTTGTCTTTAATTTTAATAATTAATTTAAAGAGGGACAGATGGTAACTAACTTTCTTCTACTGCGGTACGTAAATCGTGCTTAGCCAATCCATTGTTATCCATCTGTCTTAATCATTCTGTATAACAAACATAACTAAGAATACACGCAGTATTGTTTGACGTGGTTGTTTACTTCACGTCCAATTTTGTTATTTTGATGCCAAAAGCTATCTTGTTAAATATTATCAATCTGAATCTTGACCATTAATTTAAAATCACAGACAACGGATAACAGCCAAAGGCACCTTACTCACCGCATCGGTGAGTTTTCATATCTGTAGGCACAGATTTGGTGAACGTGTATGCGCGCTCGGTAATGAATCTGTACCGAAACATGTCTTTCTGACTGAATTGCTGACAGACTACGAAAATACACCGACACGATGAGGAAGGCTCCATATGATTTGTATTTGTGATTGTCTTGTAAGGATTATATTGTTTAAAGCGTAGGGATGTTTTACAAAATTTTTGTTTTTTGTAAAACTTATGCAGCAGCATTTGGACATGCTAAGTTGGAGCTTATTGTCGGAACAGTATATTGTAAACCTGTCTAGGTCCTCTTGTAAGAGAAGACAATCATGCAATTCCCTGATAGGCCTAAAGATATTCAGATCGTCTGCATACAGCAGCAATTTTGAATTTTGGAAACATGTGTTTATGTCCTTAATAAAGATTATAAATAAAAAATCTTGTGCCACTTCTCAGGCATTCAAGTTAGAAAATAATAGCTAAGAAAAACTAAAAAAACACGCTTTAATAGCAAACTAAAAGTAGAAAATAATTTTCAATAAATTTATTCAAAATGACTCTACTTGTACCAATATCTGTCAATAAAATATTAAAAGAATTGACATCAAGCACCCCAATATGTTTTTGTTAATCACACTATTCTTAATTTCAATTTATCGAAAATAATTTTCTACTTTTTAGTTTGGTTTTCTATTAAAGCGTGTTTTCTAGTTTTTTGTACCCAAAGTGTAAAAACGGGACCCTATTACTAAAACTCCGCGGTCCGTCTGTCTGTCTCTCAGTCTGTCTGTCACCAGGCTGTATCTCATGAACCGTGATAGCTAGACAGTTGAAATTTTCACAGATTATGCATTTCTGTCGCCGCTATAACAATAAATACTAAAAATATAATAAAATAAATATTTAAGTGGGGCGCCCATACAACAAACGTGATTTTTTTGCCGTTTTTTGCGAAAATGGTACGGAACCATTCGTGCGCGAGTCCGACTAAATTTTAACTATCCACGAATATAAAGTACACGTTTATACTATATTTTTTGAATCCGTATTTGGAACATTACGTTGTGAGTGTAAATAAAATTACTTACATAACCTTGTTAGTTGTGTAAAAGAGGTAGTAGATATAAGTTTATGAACCTAGTAAAAATATACAAAAATAAAATCATAACATCCTTAATAATAATGATTTCTAAATTAATAATGTTTATTTTACGCTCGAATAACGCATTGGAGTGGGCGGCGGCGTTTGCCAAAAGCTGCCGAAACCGTTTAAATGTTCATGAAACAACAAAAAGCCCTCTTCTTTGTCCGCATTATTATAACTACGGAACTCTATTACTACGCGTGGTCCGATACGCACTAGACCGGTTTTTTTTATTTTATTTCATTGATAAAAAGAAAATCCGTCAGAAAAATAATTCTTTGAAAACCATGAAAATGTTAAAATTAAAAACATTTGAACACCTTCATGGCTTTTAAACAATTATCACATTTATTAACGTACAAACCTTATTATAAAACAATGCCCTTTAATGCCTTAAAGTTAAGTAAACACTATATAAAAATCGTGTGTCTCGTAATTTTTCTCATGTCCTATCTAATGCGAGTGATGGCCCACTATTTGACTACTTTCCACTTCAAAGAAGTCTTCTTCCCTCCCAGCCTTCGGGCATGGTGACAGTTCTTGTTTCATAAATAATTGTGATTTCTTTCAAACTCGAACGAGTGTTCTAACTTCCAGCCTTCGCGTTTTGGACCTTCGGCATGATGTCCTGGTCCTGAAGCTGTATGGTTATGGACCTCGGATCAAAATTCAAAGTCTCTGGCATGTCATCAGCGAGTTCCATTTTGTACTTCTTCAGGAACGTGATGAGGCCAGACAACGCCTGCATCTTCGCGAATCGCATTCCTGAAAAAATAACAGTACCCAAATTACTCCAAAAAAAATTTTTAATCTCTTTTTATCAAGAACACTGTGATGGCCGACACAAATAAGTGATATTAGATAATATAGACTTAAATGCAATGCAATAGACACACCCAATGTCATGTCTAAATCTCCAAAGAATAGTATTCTTAGGCTCAATAAGGCCCACTTGCAGGAAAAACTTAACTCAGAGCTACTTGCTAATACGAGGTAAAATTGACAGTTTGTCATACAATATTGTCAATTTAACTTAATGTTAGCAACTAACTCTGAGTTAAGTTTTTAGAATTTGAACCTTCTGCAATTCACAGTAGATAAGTGTTATTTGATACGTATGATGAACTTATCGAACTAGAACGACTTGTCTAAGATCAATTATTATAGAATACAGTTATGCCAATTTGATCTTCAACACGTCTCGTTAGGGTAGGTAAGCTTTTGAATACTGTTTTGTCACCATGATGGACTTGTTAATTTCAAAAATATTTGTTAAGTCGCTTTGGTCTAGTGGTTGCATCAGAGGATCTACGTCATCATGATTGTGAGTTCAAAACTAACCTTCACTCCTTTTTGCTTTATGTTTACAATTATGTTTTATTTTTTCAATTATGATGTTGTATTTTTTCAATTATGTTTTTTGAATTCGAAATATTATTTAGAATATTAGGTCATTACATATGAAATTGGCGTTTTGTAAAGGAGGAACATAAAGTTGTTTTTTTAAATATAATATATTTATTTAATCAATGTATGTACCATTGCTATCTATGCACTTTTGCCATCTCATAGGTACTCATTGATCCTGAGCGTTCATTGATTGCGATGAGCATTCCCGATTATTGTACAGGATCCACTTTTCATCACAGGTAATGATTCGATTTAAAATCCCTTCATTATTGTGCCGGTTGAGTAATGTAACGCAGCAGTCGACGCGCGTTTGTTGGTTTCCTGCACTCAATTCATGAGGTACCCACCTCTCAAGCTTTTTAACCTTTCCAATTTGCTTCAGGTGGATTAAAACAGTTGTATCACTAACACCGCACTCGGACGTGGTGTGCGATGGATCCGCTTCCACAATAGCCATCAATTCTTCATTATCAACTTTGGTCTCCGGCCGTCTACGGGGCTTGTTCTGCAGGTCGAAATTTCCAGAACGAAAACGTTGGAACCAAAACCGCACTGAATTTTCTTTTGCGACACCGTCGCCATACACATCATTAATCCTTCGAGACGTTTCTGCAGCACTGGTGCCACGATGGAACTCTAGAACATTAGACCGCCTTGTTGGTTTCCCTCTCTCACAGAGAGGAGGCCTGTGTCCCAGCTGTGGGAACATTAAAAAGGCTAGATGATGATGATGATGTTGGTTTTGTCGTCGCAAGTACTACTGTTGAGCAGGAGGTCCAGGGTAGGGAAGACAATAAAGAAGTGCAAAGACAAATTGCGCTAAACGTGCCCATACCGAAAGGGTGAGTAATGCGATATTTCAAGTTTTCCATTTAGTAAACTGACTGGCGCAAAGAAAAACCAAAAGAGGAAAAACAAATGAATTACGGTTTTCCAAACACAAAAGCATGAGTAAATAGCTGTATAAATTGAAAAATTGGCATTCCAAACCAAAGAGGAGATATTTGAGATCAAAGTGGCCAGTCCGACAAAACGCCAATTTCATAGGTAAGGACCTAATATTAAATACAAACAATAACAGAATTTAAAAATAATACTGAATATGATAACGATTTTATTCAATACAAGCTGTGCCCGCCGCTTCGCTCCCGTTACTACTTACCTACTTACCTGTACCTACCCTACTTACCTAGGCCTACCTACCTTACTTACCTTTCAACCTACCTAGATTGAGCGTTCACTGCACAGAATATTATTAACTCTAGGTAGAAGAATATCGACTTCATACAAAAAAAGTAAAGGTTTGCTGCGCGCCATCTAGTAGCACTCCAGAACCAACCACACCGAAACGAAAAACTGTATTTTTTTTAATTCTTACGACTTCCAAATAAAAACACTAAAAAGTGAAAATAACTTTTGGAAGTCGGTGTCCATAATGAAAAATATTGGTACCTACCAAAGACAATAATTTAAAAAAAAAGTAAAAATCTTTATTTTTTTTAAATAATGTCTTTGGTTTTCTTTTAATTATTGTCTTTAAAAAAGTTTTCATTTTTCTCTTTTTTGTTGTACCTAATAGGCATGTTCTTTACCTAGAATAAATAGTATTCTGTATTATATTCTACTCTGTATGGTGTAAACAATTAACAGACATGCGATTGCAGCAATCCCGAGAGAATTGCCGTCATTTATAGAAGAGTTCTATTGTATATCTTCGAAGTTCGACATCAGATCTTCATGAAATTAAAATGGGATCAATTTGGGATTACGTTCTTTCAAACAAAAAAAGAATTTTCAAAATCGGTCCTCAATTGACGAAGATATCGGTGACCATAAACCAAAAGAAAACCAAATGTCAAGAATTTCTATTCTGCCGCGGAAAATCTTAATACCGCCATTCAGTATTTGATGCGAAATGCACAACGCCATCTATCGAGTTTAACAGTAGAGTATCTGAATTGCGTATGTTGCGATATTTTACTTCTTGAACACTTTAAATTCATCTATCTATCTTTTGATAGTGTGAATTGATTGTGATGAAACAAAAACTAAGTAATACTTCAAAATCAAATTACACACAATTTTTGTATCTATATTGGTTTCGTACATGTGAAAGTTTAAACAACAGAATGTGAGGTTATAAGAAAATGTGAGGGTAAAAGTTAATGGAATAAAACCAATGCATAAATTAGACCATAATTATAATATTCAAAGCAGTATATTAACTTCAGTAAAATACTTGTCACAATATTATTGCGTAAAAACTACACGCACATTAATAATGTAAATCATCAGTACACAACATAATCACATTTATCACATTAATAATAAATCAAGAGCAATCAAAACGTACCTGACCGTTCAAAGTCCGAAGTCAAACCAAAATTGAACGATCAAGCCTCTTGCGCACTCTTTTATAATTCGGCATGCTTGTCAGTGGCAGGAAGCGCGTAGTCAATACACCAACTTAGCAAACAGGAAGTAACTCGAAAGATACTCAAATATTATAAAAATAGGAATTAGTTATTTCTCCCACATATATTTTATGTGATGTGTGCACAAATAAACAGACACAGATAAACAGACAAAAAAGCCAAAATGCTGGAAATGGGTTCTGTTGGTTCTCCTTTAACACCCTAGCTTTTTGGAAATATTTTCGATGTACAAAAACAACTTTTCTACAGATTTATTATATTTATTGATAAATATTAAATAACTACTTAATTACAAAAATTATTAATTTTCATATATTTAAAAATAAAACATAAAAAATGACATGAAAACAGTTTCTTCGTTTCAATAGTGCCCATAAAATACTATTTTTAACCCCCGACACAAAAAGAGGGGTCTTATAAGTTTGTCGTGTGTTGCTATGTATCTGTGTATCTAGGTGTCTGTGTATCTGTGTATCCGTGTATCTGTGTGTCTGTCTGTGGCGTCATAGCGTCCAAACGGGTGAACCGATTTTGATTTAGTTTTTTTTGTTTAAAAGGTGACTTAATCGAAAGTATTCTTAGCTATGTTTGAATAAAACCGGTTCAGCCGTTCAAAAGTTATGGACATTTTACTGTTTGAATCGGGGTGTTTTCGCAAGATACCGTGTCATAATTACGTATTCAATAGATTGCCGATCGAAGCGTGTCTACTATATCTATAATACACACATCAACAAGGTCTAGGGATATTTCATACTCAATTAAATAACTCGAAAAGTACTGGCCGCATTGGAATCTTTTATACACCGATTTGTTTGTAATTTATCTCAGACTAATTCCAAATTCAAATTTTTGAAAATTCTTTTGTTTCGGTGGCATAAAAATGTCTTGATGTGTAGGAGAGGGAATTTTAATTTGTGCGAAATTTAGAAAACAATACGAATTACGTTTAGTTACAGTTTTTTTTTCATTTTTAAACGAAAGATAAAGTTAAAATTGAGGTATTGTAGCCATGCAACGCCAACATTTGACGAGGACAGAGATTTTACGAGCTGTGGGAATGCTGGAAGCTGGGTCTGTTCAGCGTAATGTTGCTGAGGCCATAGAGACCCACCAAAATGTAATTTCAAGATTGTGGACATGCTATCGTGCCACAGGTGAAGTAGCGGAGAGGCACCGGGGGCCAAGTCGCATCACTACCCCCAGACAAGACCGATTTTTGCAAATTACTGCGCGAGCTCAAACAAATGCAACGGCGACTCAATTGGTCCAAAGGCTGCGAGTGGAAAACCAAGTGCTTGTGAGTGACCAAACTGTAAGAAGGCGACTGCATGAAAGCAATCTACGCTCTCGTAGACCACTCCGGGTCCCACCTTTACGGAGAGGCAATCGTGGACGACGATTAGAATGGGTTCGGAACCAAGTGGACTGGGGCCGTGAGCAATGGTCCAATGTGCTGTTCACGGATGAATCCAGGTTCGGCTTCCATCCAGATTCACGAAGGATGCGTGTTTGGCGAGTTCCTGGACGATGGAGCCGTCTTCAGAACCCTCAGGAAGTTCACCCATACCAAGGAGGAACAATTATGGTTTGGGCAGGAATTCGTCTTGGAGGACGGACGGATCTCGTTTGGGTGCGGGGCAATATAACGGCAGAACGATAAGTCCAACAGGTGCTGGGGCCCGTAATCTTGCCCCACAGAACACAAATGTGGCAAGATTTCCTGCTCATGCAAGACAATGCCCGGGCACACACGGCGAGAACGGTAGCAGCTTGGTTACATACACACAATGTTAGGGCCTTAGACTGGCCTGCTCAATCGCCAGATCTAAACCCCATTGAGCATGCGTGGGATATGCTGCAAAGAAGAGCTCTGAAGGATGTTCCTGAAAATCTGGCTACAGAAGATCAACTTTTTGTGCACCTCAGAAGGACATGGGACAATATTCCGCAGCAAGACATTGACAACCTTGTTCTGAGCATGCCGAATCGTTGCCGATGTGTTATAAACATCATGGGCGCTTTCTCAGACTACTAACTTCAAGTTTATAAACACAAATTAAATGATTTTTCTATTTTTTTCAGTTTTTACTCATAAATTAAAAGTTAATTCCTAAACGGTTTCCGTCTATGCTTCATTTTTTTCCATAAAATCCTGAAATTTTAATCGAAGTACCTTAACCATTATTAAAAAAATGGTAGAATATTAAATAACGTATCTTTTAAATATATACATGTCATATAAATAATTAACACATTGATAGTAATTCGCTTTTTTTAAAATATCCCTAGACCGTGTTGATGTGTTTATATCTATACTAATATTATAAAGAGGTAAAGTTTGTGAGTTTGTGACGTTGTAAGGGGTAATCTCTGGATCTACTGAACCGATTTTGAAAATACTTTTACCAGTAGAAAGCTTCATTATTTCTGAGTGTCATATGCTATAATATAATTTAAAAAATTAGAGATCATTATGAAAATTGCAATAAGGTAACCCAAGGTAGCAAAATGTTGCCTGTAAAATACATTATTTGGCGTGCGCTGAGAAAATTATTGTTGATAGATAAAAAATTGTAGGTAGGGTAGGCAGGGTAGGCAGGGTAGGCAGGGTAGGCAGGGTAGGCAGGGTTGGCAGGGTAGGCAGGGTAGCCAGGGAAGCCAGGGTAGGCAGGGTAAGCAGGGTAGGCAGGGCAGGCAGGGCAGGCAGGGTAGGCAGGGTAGCAGGGTAGCCAGGATAGCCAGGTTAGCCAGGGTAAGCAGGATAGCCAGGGTAGGGGCAGGGGAGCCAGGGTATACCATGGTAGGCAAGGTAGGCAGGATAGCCAGGGTAGGGGCAAGGGAGCCAGGGTATACCATGGTAGCCAGGAAAGACTGGGTAGGCAGAGTAGCCAGGGTAGGCAGGGTAGGCAGGGTAGGAAGGGTAGCCATGGTAGCCAGGGTAGCCTTGGTAGCTATGGTAGTCAGGGCAGCCAGGGTAGCCAGGGTAGGCAAGGTAGGCAGGGTAGTCAGGTTAGGAAGGGTTGGCAGGGTAAGCAGGGTAGGGGCAGGGTAGGCAGGGTATGCAGGGTAAGCAGGCTAGGTAGATAGGTAGCCAGTTGACGGGAGCGAAGCCCCGAGGGTCAGCTAGTACTAGATAAATTATGTAGCATGAAATAAAAAAAATTACCGGGGTTTTTAAAATTTTGAAATTTCACTTGTTAAAGGTCTGGTGTATATTTTTACACAGTGTTTAATGTAGTGAATCAACAAATACAATAGTACATTATGGTACAAGTGTGTAATGTTGGTGATTACCGCTGAGACGACATTGAGACCCAAGCCGTTAGGTGAGGGTCTTAAGAGAGCCGAGGACGGTAATCATTGTTGAGATATGTGTTTAGGCAGGAAAATGAAAATTCTAGACTGGAGCTGTAAAATTACGTATGTATTCCAAAAGTGATCACGTCAGAAATGATGATATCCGCAGGAGAACCAAAGTTACCGACATAGCCCAAAGCATTGCCAAACTTAAGTGGCAGTGGGCAGGGCACATTGCTCGCAGAACGGATGGCGGATGTGGCCGAAAAGTTCTGGAATGGCGACCGAGAACCGGAAGACGATACGTTGGAAGGCCTCCCACTAGGTGGACTGAAGACCTGGTTAAGATTGCGGGAAGGCGCTGGATGCGAGACGCACGGGATCGGTCAATGTGGCGACGCCTGGGGGAGGCCTATGTCCAACGTCTTTCTTTGACGTCTTTCGGCTGAAATGATGATTCCAAAAGAACAAAGGAAACAGAAAAAAAAATGTAGGTAGACAAAAAACGAATTCACCGTCACAAGAAGCGCCTGATGAATCTTCATTGCAATCAGTTGCATATTTGAATACTATTAAATATATTTGAGGATTGTTGTGGCAATCGTTTTGGGTGCAAAATTGAATCCAAACATGCCCCTGGGCGTTGAAAGGCCATCTTTCAACCAGAATCATCATTTATGGGCAGTAAATAAATATATCTTGCTGCATGCTCGCCGTATAGTTCCACTCGCAGTTCTAATTTCAGCCACACGACTGATTCCATCGCGTCCTGGAAAGACTGCTGAGATCCGGGCTAATCGCCATTTCAATGGTGGTATATTGTCTTCCTTTATTATGACAAGGCGATCAGTCTCTAAGACCGCCTTTGAAGACCTCCATTTTGTCCGCTGCTGTAATTCAGAGATATATTCTTTATTCCACCTCGACCAGAAGTGTTGACGTAATGCCTCTATTCTCTCATATCGCTTCAAGTGAGTAACAGAATCAGCTTCGTACGATGGCACAGGCAATGATGTCAGCGTGCGTTCTATCAGGAAGTGTCCAGGTGTCAGCGGCAGAAGGTCATTAGGGTCCGATGACAACGGCGTGAGTGGGCGCGAGTTCAGGAGTGCTTCAATTTGAACCAGTGCTACATAAGTTAAATGACAATTTCCCATTACTCTCTTTAAATGAAACTTTACTGATTTGATACCTGCCTCCCAAATACCACCGAAATGTGGAGCGTAGGGTTCCTTCCTACGCTCCACATGAAGTTAATTCCTTCAGTGGCCATGTCACCACACAACGAACTGCTGTTAGCCTTTAAAAAATTGCCGATTTCATTATAAGCGCCTACAAACGAGGTTCCGTTGTCGGAATATATATGCGTAGGCTTGCCTCTGCGAGACATAACACGACGAAGTGCTGAAAACATACAAAAAGTACAATGTAAACTTTTACAAGTCTAGAACCGCGACCTTGTCGAGACGCTGACAGTATAGGTCCAGCGTAATCAACCCCAACACATTCATATGGATGACCACCGGACGTCACCCGTCGTTCAGGCAAGTCTCCCATAATGGGATTAATTGGTTTAGCTGTAATGCGCATGCAAATTACACAACGATGGTAACACCATTTAGCCAGGTTGCGACCACCTATTGGCCAGTAAGTATCTCTTATACATGCTAAGAGCAATTGTGGTCCTGCATGCATAAGAGTTTTATGTTTATATTCAAATAATAATTTAGAAAATCGATCAGTAGACTGTATGACTAACGGATGTTTTTTCTCATAAGAAAATAAAGAATTTTGTAAGCGACCACCTACACGAATTAGTTTATTTTTATCTAAAAATACATTAAGTTTAGTCAGTGGACTTCCTTCTGTAAGCACTGATTTTTTATTAATAGTTCATATTCGGGAAATGATTCTATTTGAGAGAGTTTCACTATTAAGTTTAACGCATTTTGTAACTCATCTTCACTAAGGTGTGAAGTGGTGGGTGGTTGCTTTTTACAAACATTAATAAATTGTAACGTATAAGCTACTGTGCGTTTAAGCCGAGAAAGGTTTGAAAACCGATTAAAATAATTGAAAGGTATTGGCATCTTAGAAGTAGTAAATAAAGAAACCTCAGTTTTAGTTTCTGGTAGCAACTCCACTGCATTGGTTGGAAAAGCAGGCCATCCGCTTGTATCCTGTTTTAAAAAATTAGGTCCTGACCATGGTGGTGAGGACCAGGAAATTATGACTTTGCATTTGACTTACATCAGTTCCTCGAGATACAAGATCAGCGGGGTTAAGATGTGTGGGAACATGTCTCTTTCTGCCACACGATTGCGTACGAATGGTTGCAGCTTACTAGGTAACATTTTCAACCAACCTAGCACTATTATAGAATCACTCCAAAATGTGCTACTTTGAATTGGCGCGCCAAATGACTCAACAACCTTTTTATATAGCCTTACTCCAAGCAAGGCGGCGCAAAGCTCGAGCCGAGGAATTTTAGTTGGCTTAATAGGAGCCACTATACTCTTTGCTGTAAATAAACGCACCATAATTTCATTATTATTATTAATACTCCTTACATGGATGCATGAACCAAAAGCGATTTGTGATGCATCACCAAATATGTGGAATTCTATCACTTTCCAAGAATCACACAAAACTAAACGTGGGATGCGTAAACTATTTAAAATAAATAACTTTCCATTTATTAGCGATATCTGATGGTAAACAGTCATCCCACGATAATTTGTGTAACCAAAGATTTTGCATTATTACTTGCATTCGAATGATACAAGGAGCTAATAGACCTAGAGGGTCGAATATTTGCGATATTACTGACAGAACTTCACGCTTTGTCACATTATTCGAAGTTGACGTGTTACTGATTGAAAAACAGAGCTCATCGTAGTCTGTTAGCCAGTTAAGACCCAATGTTTTACTTGGCTCATTTTAACCAATGTTTAAATTTAATGATGAACTAGTGACTTGATCTGATATATAAGCTTGATATTGTTGGATTTCCACTTCTTATGTGGCATACCAGCAGCAGCCAACTCGGCAGTGACTTTCTGACGGATATTTATGACGTCAGATATTGTATCCCCCACCTGTGAGCAAATTGCCGACATAAAAATCATGGATAGATGATGATAGATGATAGATGGAGAAACCAGCAATCTTCTCATCCTTACAATCTAAGCCAACTTGTTTTAAACACCGAGTTGCTAAAAACGGTGCACTTGCATTTCCATAAGTCACAGTGTTTAATTCATAGGTTTTAATAGACTCTAAAGGGTTCTCACGCCAAATTATTTTTTGTAAGTGTCTGTCATCAGGGTGTACGATCACTTGCCGATACATTTTTTCTACATCAGCAGACATAACGTATTTATGTTTTCTGAATCTAATAAGTAAAGACATTAAGTCGTCTTGAACAGCTGGACCGACCATTTGTAAGTTATTAGATGAAACACCTGAAGTAGTAAGACTACTGGCATTAAACACTACTCTTAACTTTGTGGTTATGCTGTGCTCGCGTAGAACACCGCGATGTGGAATAAAATAATAATAATAATAATAATCTTTATTTATATAAAAACAGATTGCAGTAGGTACATGTAACAGTTTTACAAAGTAGGTAGTTGTAAATTTCTGACAATCAAGTGGGTGACGTGCTGTCCTCCTTGCTAGGCTATGAAATAACCTGTATTAAGGAGTAACAGTGCCGATACCCTCTTATTGTATTGCTACAATTTAATTTCTACAAGTTACTTTTTCAAATTCTTAAAATCTATAATTATTTGAGCGCGAACGCATTTGTGTGTGTGTGCGTGTGTGTGTGTGCTTGTGTGTTTGTGCGTGTGTGCTGTGTGTGCGTGTATAGGTTTGTGTGTGTATGCATGTGCGTGAGCGTGCAGCTGTGTAAGTCGAGTGTAAGCGTGCGTAAGTAAGGAGATTGGATTTGTGTGGGTCTATGTTTTGAGTGAGTGGTACAATTTACAAACTTATCATAATTAAATTATATTAAATATTTTTCTGTTTCGTCGTAGGTTTTATTTTGAAGGAATATGCGGACGGTCTTTTTACAATTATGATAAGACAGTTTATATATTGGACAATTTTTGTTTATTGTATTATAAAGAGACGGACCTAAATAATAAAAGAATCTTCTAGTAAACGACAAGCGAGTTTTTGGAGGAGTACATATTTTATCTTTTCGGCGTTTGGTAATTTCAATATAGGGGGTTATGCGGTGTTGCAACAAAATTAATTGTAAAATAAAGTGTTGCCGCACGTTGAGAACGTTGCAGTTTTTGTATAACTGATCAGTTGGATAAATTAGTGGACGGAAGGTAGCCACTTTCAGTATGGCGCGATGTGCAATTTCCAACGGTTTAAGGATAGTTTTTGCAGCACCACCCCAACAGGGAATGCAATAGGTAATTATAGATAGGCATAAGGCAAAATAGACATTACGTATAATTATAGGATTAGCAATATTTCTTAAGGTTTTGAAGATATATATAAGTTTGCGAACTCTGCCAGTAAGGACATTAACATGAGATTTATATTTAAGATTCTTATCTATAATAACACCTAGGTATTTGATTTCATCCGTAGAGGATATAGTTGCACATTGGCATGAAACTTGAGTCTGTAAATTGCATGTGTGAGCTTTAAGTGCTACTGGTGGGTTTGGTTGGGTAGCAGAACTGATCGAGTAGGTAATGAACTTGGTTTTAGAGGTATTGAGTGTAAGCATATGAAAATAAAGCCAGTTTAGCGCTACATTAAAGCCATGTTGTGCCTTGTCTTCGAGATCAGACCATGTGTTACCGACAAAAGTGATAGCAGTGTCATCTGCAAAGGATGTTATCTTGGCATTTGGGATATTTATATTGCATAAGTCATTTATGAAAACTAGAAATAAAGTGGGTCCCAATATGCTTCCTTGCGGAACGCCATAGTAGATGGGGAGCTCATGGCTGCTGTGACGGTCAATCTTGACTATCTGGGAGCGATTTGTGAGGTAGTTTTGAAATAGATCAAGTTGCAATCCCCTGACGCCCATCTTTTCAAGTTTGAGTAAGAGAGAACGGACGGGAACGGTGTCAAAGGCCTTCGCAAGGTCTAGGAATACCGTAAGGACCTTTTTATTAGTGTTCAGGTTGTGTACGATATTGTTAGTTAATTCCTGAACTGCGTCACAGGTAGACTTGTTTTTACGAAATCCAAATTGTTGTGGTGATATTAGTTTGTAATGTTCTAGGTAGTATACTAGTCTTTTATTGATAAGCCGTTCTAGTACCTTGGATAAGGCAGTCAGTACTGCAATGGGACGGTAATTATTCGGCAGGTTCCCGTCGCCTCCCTTGAAGACTGGGTGAATGATTGCCTTTTTAAAAGAAGAGGGAAAGACGGCAGTCTCGAAACAGAGGTTAAAAATATGGCATAGTATGGGTGCCAGGGAAATTGAGTACCTCTTCAGGATGTAGGGTGATATCCCATCCCAGCCAGTTGCCGCATCAGAGCGCAAAGAATGGATGACTGTTGTAATTTCGTCAATGTCAGTAGGGTCAAGGACGAACGATGAAGTCGATGTGATATGAGAAGTAGGTTGAGTGACTGTCAATGGCTGTGTAGTACTGGTGTGAATTATATCATTTGCAAGCCTCTCGCCAATGTTTACGAAGTATGAGTTAATAGTGTTGCAAGACTCAATAGGTGTAGATGACAAAGTTAGTAATTGAGCAGATGTATTCTTAGTTTTAGTAGTGTTAGTTACCCGTTTAATAGTGTCCCATAGTGTTTTTGGATTTTTACTAGCTTTATTTAGTTCCTCTGTATCATATGTTTTCTTTGCTTTCTTTAAAACACTAATACAAAAATTTCTGTATCGAAGATAGGTCATTTTTAGAATTTCATTTCCTGGGCAATTTTTAACTTTCTTATGTAGAGCATCCCTGTTTCTTATGCACCGTAACAAACCAGGTGTGATCCACGGTTTGAGGATTCTATTTTTTGATGAAACTTTTTTAACTGTGGTATTTTCAAAAATGGATACAGTCATTAAGTTCAGTAATCTATCGGTAGCTATATTTGCGTCTTTTATACTGAAAATAGGAGTGAAGTCCAGTTTTGAAATTGATTTGTCAAGTCCTTCATAGTCTATTTTTGTTACAAGATAGTTTGTCACCGTTCGTAGACATTTATCGTGAATGCAAAGTAAGGAGGAGGAGTGATCAGTTATTGTGGAACTTAAGACAAATGTGTGCGTGGGGGAAATTGTTTTGAGGAACGTGTGGTCCAAACAGTTGCCATCCCTGGTCGGTAAGGTGTGAGCAGGAAGATAACCGTGAAAAGCGAGGCAATTTAGGTAATCGTGGGAGCGCATGTCAGATGTGGTAGGTTTAATGTCCACGTTCAGGTCACCAGTTATAACTACCGATTTAAATCTATGTAGCGACGGAAGAATGTCGTTAAGAACTGAGAGAAAGCTGTTTATATTGTCTATTGACGGCGATCGATAAATACAGATTATCGCCAAGTCAAAGTTAATTTTTATAATAAGACCCGATGCAGTTCGGTGGAAATCTGTTTCTTCGCATGTAACAGACATGTCCGACTTCGAATACACCACTACACCATCACTCTGATTTATATGTTTGGTTGTCATGAACGCGGAGTAATTATTGAGAATTGGGATAGTGCTATTGCTAGAACAAGGTAACCAGCATTCAGTTAAAACAACCAAATCGCAATCGAAAGGTATTCGGTGCAGAAGCGTTTGCAAGTTTAGGAAGTTACGGTTTATAGAGCGAATGTTTTGTGTCAGGATCTTAATGAAGTTTTTAGGACACTTCACAATGGAGAGTGTTTCTTCAGGTGCGCATGTATAGGTAGTTGATACAGATAGTTCGTCGATGTTGTCAATTAAATTGTTTATGGTATTATGCATTTTTGTGGTAAGGTAAAAGTTGTTTGATGGTTACGAGAAAATAGGGTGGTATTTGTTTTAGGGACGTGTGTGGGAAGCTTATGATTGGGAGTACTAAATTTAAAAACATATTTTTTATGATATTGAAGTAGCTAAGTAAGGAATAATAGGGATGAAATATGCAAGTGTTTTTGAATTAATGGAACGCTCAGACATGTGTCCTGACGAGGTGTACTCTTTTATAAAAACACAATAAAGAGCTTTTAAAGCTGCCTGACTTTTAAATCTACGTTCAATTGAAAAGAGACAATGTTTTACTCTAGCCAGTGAGTCACCAGTGATTCTAGGTGACTCACTGGCTAGAGCAAACCATATTATGGTGTGATTGTTTGAATGGTATTCTAACACAAAAACGACCATCTGCCATTCGAGTGGTGTTTTGTGGAAAATGTTCTTCACACTTGGCGTCTTCATCAGAATATGAAGATGACTGATTGGGGACGTCTTCTAGTTCCCAGAAACGCGATAAAAGGTTTTGAATGTCATCTTCTGAAGTGGGGTTTAAAGAACGGAAATTGAGTTGTGCGATGTTAACTTTAAGAAACTACTACTACTACTACTTTTTTAACTTGGTGACCGTGAAATTTGGATACTATTAATTAACGGACCTGACACTAGCCAACCTAGCCTAGATTCAAATAATATAGGTTTGCCGTCACCTAAATTAATTTTTGCCGCCCCAGTAGGTCCCAGAAAACATCTGCCCCTGTTATAATATCCACTGCCGATGGCGTGTGGAAATTAGGATCAGCTAAAGAAATATCGCTAGGTATATTTAAATTATTAATAGCTAATTTATGACACGGTACTTCATCCGTTATGTTTGGTAAAATAAAACAATAAAGATTGGTAGTAAAGTTTTCACTTAATGATTTGTCAGAAACACTGCACATTTTACTAATATTAGTTTTAGAATGGTTAATGCCTTGTACAGATTCATTAACCTGTACGGTAGGTAATTCCAATAAATCACATAACTTATCTGTCATTATACAAGAAGTACTGCCAGTGTCCAGTATAGCCCGAGCAAGATGTTCACGGTTATTTTTGTCATAAACCTTCATTAGCAGTAGCCAAAAGAACTTGAGACAGAGATTTACTTTTATTTTTAAGATAAGTTGCAGCACGTGCAGATAGTGTCACGTGTGCATTGGGTTTTTTTTCAGTTGGGTAAATATCTACAGTATCAGTGCTATCAGTTTGCGAAGTAGAAGTATTAGGCAAAGATTTTTGTGATGCACCTGCTTCATGTACCAGAGTATTGTTCTTACGCTTACATATCTTGCAACCAAAGGATTTGCAATGATTTCCGTAGTGACCAGCCCGAAAACAATTAAAACATACCTTGTATTGAGGCAGAAACTCAAGCCGTTTTTCGTTACTGAGACCAAGAAACTGTGGACAGTTGAGTAATAGTACATTATGGTACAAGTGTGTAATGTTAATGATTACCGCTGAGGTGCCATTGAAACCCGAGCCGTTAGATGAGGGTCTTAAGAGAGCCGAGGACGGTAATCATCAATACACACGTGTATCATACGACGTTTTTCAACACACTTGTGAAGAAAATAAAACAAAAAAATCATTTTCAACAGTGAAAACAAGATGTGAAAAAATTTTCGCAATGGCGGGAAATTTAATCAGTTTTCCTATCCGCGCGCATCTAACAATGGCGATAGGCCATAGACTAAAATAATGAAGTTTCCTTTTTTTTGGCTTTTCGCGGATAGCGTTTTAGCCACGTACAAAATGGGGCATTTCAAGTTTTCTTTATTACAGAGAAAAACAAAAGTTTTATTTGAGTGAAAGTTTTATTTATTAAACACATACAAGTTGAAATTATCTATATAATACGAAGTTGCATGAAATGTGTTGCATTTGTACTATTGAGCACGATATTTTTTGTATCGAAACTTTTTAGGGTTCCGTACCCAAAGGGTAAAAACGGGACCCTATTACTAAGACTCCGCGGTCTGTCTGTCTGTCGGTCTGTCTGTCACCAGGCTGTATCTCAAGAACCGTGATAGCTAGAGAGTTGAAATTTTCACAGATGATGTATTTCTGTTGCCGCTATAACAACAAATACTAAAAACAGAATAAAATAACAACCATACAAAAAACGTGATTTTTATGCCGTTTTTTGCTATAATGGTACAGAACCCTTCGTGCGCGAGTCCGATTCGCACTTGGCCGGTTTTTTAAGAACAAAGCAATTCAACCAATAAATAAAAAAAAAACTCTTTAACTCACTTGTGAATACTAATGAAAAAGTCACAGTTTGATAACAGGTGTCATTATGTGCCTAATTGCAGTGAAATTAGAGCCACTTTATGAGCAAGTGTGTTGAAAATTATGTTTATCACTACAATGCGGGCATGATACCGGTAAGGATCTGGTATTAACTTTATTTTTCTGTGGTGGTGTTTCACTTCTTACCGGTATCATTGTTTTATGCTTGTTAGATTTAGGTGAATTATTATGACTACCCTAATTACGAGACAAATCTAGTGTTTCAAGCAAAACTGCACGATTTCTCAAGAATTCCAGAAAGGTTTCTAATGTGATTGTTTTATCTTTGTCTATATGACCCTTTTGTTCCTCCCACTGTCGGTAAGTTCTTGAATCTAACTTGTGGGTAACTATATAAATTATCAAAGTTACCTAAAACTTAACTGGCTCATTTAAAGATTCTAAAGCACGTAGATTTTTGTTTATAGTATCAATTATTGGTGTGGCGTGTAAATAGCCAACACCTTTTTTGTACTTGCGTACTAAAAACTAATTTTCGAAAATGCCTATAAAATGGCTACCCCTACCTGTGAACCTATAGGTATCCAACAAAAAACATCAGTATCTCCATCGTGCAGTATTAAATGCGCTCACTCACCTTGTCATCGAGCCAGTGTCGCTCCCAATACTCCTCGAGAGAAGACCACGAGGATGAGCAGGACTCAGGAGTTGCGTGAAATCGCCGGCGAACAGTCCAAATGACGCGTAGCAGAGAAAGTTCACAACCACCAGCAATGTCCACTAAATTAAACTCACAAGGCACGGCCGCGCTATCAATAAGAGCAATAGAACAGTTTATAATGTCTCTTGTACATAGGATTATAGGATTTGTCCATTTTTTACAGCAAAAAGTTCTCGTCGTTCAAATAGAACCAGACTCGACTCGTATCTCCAATTCACAGACAGCACCACAGATCACAGAGCGAAGTCGAGACATTCGCGACCAATCACGTCGCAGATAACTTCATCAAAACGCGACTGCTAACGCCATCTCTGAGCTCGATGGTTACAACTCTTGAACGAATCCAATGATAAGTGAGCGTTGCACAGTACTAAAGTTTTCTTGTTGGATACGTATTTATGGATGTAAATTAAATAAACACAATCTGATAAAAATATGAATATTATGTAAATTACTATATTAATTTTAAAGAAGCCATGGCGCTTCTCCATGCACCCCTCCTTGGAAGGTCGCAAGGCTTTCCAACACGAGCAGAACAGTCACACAGTTAAACAATGTTGAGTAAAGAAGTCTTTTCTATACTATATATTATATTAAACAATATTTATATTACAGATAATATGATCCTACTTCAGTCACGGAACTATAAGAACATGGACTTACTTTATTTTAACAGTTACTTTACAATCTAAAAGATCTCAAATCATCGTATTATTGGTTTATTTAACATTATAATAATTGTCTGTCAGTAAATCTACGGTTTAAAATTTGAAGAGTTTTCTTATATGGTTAGGTTATTGATTGGGTAACGGATATAGTTTGACGACTGGACGTTTAAAGGAGCTATGCCTAGTCTTGACAGTTGCCACCCGAACAATACCATCAATCCCAGGGAAGATTTCAGTAATAACTCCCAGAGGCCTTATAATGGAGGAGCATCATCTTGTCCAATCAATACGATGGTGCCCAGTTGAATGGGACAATCATTGTTTTGCCACTTTTGTCTGACTTGCAAAGTGTGCAAATACTCAGTACGCCATCTCTTCCAATAGGAGGCCACTATATTATCCAATAAGTGTTTACGCTTTACGAGATTGATGCGCGAGTCAGATAAATCTGAAGCTGGTAAATATGTCAGAGGAGTGGACATTAAGAAATGTGCCGGTGTCAGAATCTCAGGATGTGGGTCTGAACTGATTACACCTAAAGGTCTTGAGTTCATTACGCACTCTATCTACACTAGCACAGTTTGTAATTCTTCGTAAGTCAGCAGTTGGTTGCCTATTACCCTATAAAGGTGGGTCTTTAAGCTTTTTTCTTTTCGGTTCTTCTTTAAGCTTTACATTTGTTCCCCATATTGCACCAAAATGCGGCGCACGGGGTGGGATCATTTTCCACTCGATGCGATGTTTTTCGAGTTCTCGCTTTAAAGTCGCATTATGTTGTGAGTTGATTAACAAATTATACATCTCATCTAATTGTGCACGTGCACCGACAAAATTGGTACCGTTGTCTGAATACATGCAGGACACAGGCCCACGACGTGCAATAAAGCGTTTGAAAGCGGCTAAAAAGCAGTCGCTTGAAAGTTCAGTGACAAGTTCAATATGAACTGCTTTGGTAACAAGACACACAAATAAACATATGTATGCCTTCTGAGCATGTTGTCCACGTCGACGTGAAAGAAGAATTCGTAGTGGGCCAGCGTAATCAACGCCCGTGTGCACGAATGCCTTGGCTTCCGTTATACGACAAGGAGGCAAATCTGCCATTTTTGGCGTCAGATGAGAGGGATTAACACGGAAACAAGCATTACACTTACGCACTCGTGCTCTAATAACTGTTCTGGCTTCCAATATCCAGAATTTCTGTCGCACAATGGACATCAGAAGCCCAGGACCGGCATGACAGTATAATTCGTGAAAATGTCTGATGATCAAATCCACGACATGTTCATGTTTAGGGAAAAGCACAGGGTGCTTAACCTCAAACGGCAAGTCTGACCGTGAAAGACGTCCTCCTATACGTAAAGTTCCTTCAGTGTCGATAAAAATTGAGAGGTTTCGCAATTTCTTTGAAGGTTGATTGCCTTTCTTAATTAATTTGATGTCGTCTGAAAAATGTATTTTTTGAATGGTTTGAATTATAGCAATCTCGGCAACCGACAAATTTTCGACCACATTGAATGGTTTATTAATTTTCTTAATAAAACGGAGGACATACACTGTAATTCTTAACAGTTTGTCCCAAGAAGACACATTTTGAGACAGCTCATATAATGACGACTTCTCTACCTGTACAATGGTAGTCATTACATTTGTTTTATGCTCCGGTAATTCTCCAATATCAGAGGGTGTAAATTTACGAGTCGGCCATCGACTGGGAGGACATTGAAGCCATTGAGGGCCATTCCACCAAAGACTTTGGGAGACCAATTGGGACGGCAGTAGACCGCGCGAAAGGCAATCGCTTGGATTTTCTGCACCTGTGACATGATAGAAGTTATGAGGAGCTAGATTTTCCTGACACTGCGCGACTCTATTCCCCACAAAAATGGACCAACGATGTGGGGAAGAGCAAATCCATGAAAGAGCTATAGTGGAGTCCGAAAAGGCATACACACCTGCTATCTGAATGCGCGCATGATAAGTGTCAAGTACAATCTTGATCAATTTGGACATCAAGACCGCTGCACACAACTCCAAACGGGCCAACGTCGTTATTTTTGTAGGGGAAACTTTAGACTTGGCACACAGTAATCGGACTGATATGTTTCCAGAGGAATCAGTCACGTGTAAATATATAACACAGCCGTAGCCATTCAAGCTCGCGTCACTGAAACCTACGACAACTACGTCTCCGGAGCTAAGCACACCCACATGACGAGGAATCTTCAGCGTAGATAGCAGTGAGAATTCCTGCATGAGAACAGAGAAACTACGAATAATGTTTTCGGGTGGAGTATCATCCCATCCAATCTTGGCAAGCCATAACTCCTTGATGAGCAGCTTAGCATATAATATTACTGGTGCTGCTAAGCCTAAAACATCAAACAAGCGAGCTATAACTGACAATATATTTCTCTTTGTGCATTTTTCTTGTATATCTGTTGTTGTCAAAGAGAATCTATCCTCAACTGGATCCCAAGATAGACCCAAAACCTTTGCCTTCGAACAAGTATTATCACTATCATCAAAATTGATGGAGCTACGATGCGAGTTTGGGAGATTATCCAACAGAGTCGATGAATTACTTGTCCATTTTATTAAATCCATGCAACCGGACTTGAACAACGCTATGAGTTCTGCAGCTAAACGAACAGCTGACTGAATATCTTCCACAGAATACACAAGATCATCCATATAAAATTTAGATCTTGCTACAGAAGCAGCTTCCGGAAACTCGGTGGCCATGTCTGAGGCTAGCCGGTGAATAGTTTTCATTGCCAAATATGGGCTGCATTTCAGCCCGAACGGAACACGGTTGAACTGAAATGTTCGAATCTCCTCAGTCTCGCTAAATCGAAATAATATCCTCAGATATTTACGATGGTCCTCAGGAACACCAACCTGTAAATACATCTGCTGCACATCTGCCGTCATTGCGATAGGAAACAATCTAAATTCCAATAACAACAGGAATAAATCAGCTTGCAAGTTGGGTCCAGCATGCAGTACATCATTAAGGGACAAACCGGTATGCGTCTTTGCACTAGCGTCTAGAACAATACGTGGGTGGGGCTTATCCTTTTTAACAACCGCGTGGTGAGGAATGTAATATCCATCACTACTGATATTCGAATCGGAAACTTCAGAAAGATAACCTTTATCAATATACTCATTTATAACAGTATTATAGTTGTCTCGCAGTCCAGGTACTTTCGCGAACTTCTTCTCCAGTAAGACAAATCGACGATGAGCAGCATTTCGAGAGTTACCTAAATTATCGGGAGCTGCGCAAAAGGGTAATGCGACCGAATAACGGCATTCATTGTCACGTGACACAGACGCAGTGAACGAATTTTCACATTCAGTTTCCTCTGGACTCAAAAAACCCTTCGACGGAATTTCCTCTAACTCCCAAAACCTCTGTAATGAAGAGTCCAACTCATTTAAAGCGAATGCAGAAAACGAAGACTCGCCTCGAGAATATGGGACTGTAGCACTACTGGGAAAGTCACCCATCAGCACGTATCCGAATGAAGTCAACAAAGCAGGTGGCGCTTGAGACCCGGAATTTATTTTATGACCGAGATAAATATGTGGGAACAATTGTGCTCCAATCACAATCTCTACATTGCCAGGAATATTCCAGGTTAGGTCAGCCATCGATAAGTTACATAAGTATGCCATGTCACATTTTTCAATTATATGTGAGGGCAACTGGTCGGTTATGCAGTCAACGACTAATGCATGTAATTTATTTAATAGACACAGAGCATTTATTGCGCAAAAGAAATGCATCAGAGCCATTTGTGGTATCCGTCCTGACGAGTCATGTAAACCTTTCTTTAAAAAGCTGGGTATATTACCACTTCCGTCACTCTACATTTACGAAATATGTAATTATGTTTATAATAATAAGGGATTGTTCAAAAAAGCCTATCAAATTAATTCTCGAACTAGAGATCCGTGCAGACTTGTATTGCAAGATACTCCAAAATCAACCAAGTATGCGAAAAGTTTCATAGTCATGTGTACACGCATTTATAACAGAATTCCAAAAGAAATAAAATTATTATATAATATTAACTCATTTAAAAACAGATTATTGAAATGGCCGAAAGAACATGTGTTTTATGACATTAAAGATATTTTTTTTGTTAAAAAATAAAAAACATAAAATAATCTTTTGTCATTGCGGATAATGCTCATATGAATTGTTATATTATTGTATTGACCTTATCTATGACATTGAACTAAAGATTTATGACATTAACTAATAATTATTTTGCATGCAATTGATACAAATCCTGTATAGCTAAACATGTGGACTTTTGATTAATACCTGACTGTAACAACTTTATACCATGTTTAAGGCAAATAAAGACTTATCTTATCTTATCTTATCTTATATTTATCATGTGAGCTAACCCTAGACTCAATCTCGAAATCCACATATCCGTGTATAGGTCGAGAAGATAGGCCAATTCCTCTGATTACAGAATTATTCAAAGGAACAACGGGTATGTTGAGTTTCTTGCAACATTCCAACGTTATCAGGTGATTTTGTGAACCATTATCAATCAAGCAACGAACTATCTTTTTATTATTACTATTATTTACTTTTGCGTAGACCTGTGCAGTAGCTAAAAGTATGGTACTAGCATCAGCCTTGGAATTCGCATTCAAACATAGGGAAGGTTCCTGTGACATTAAAGAATCTGTGCTACTGAATTCGCTACGCTGTGGCACGTTTGCAGCGGACGCGCCATCGCACGAGCCGAGCGCGGGCGGGACCGCGGAAATAGCCGGGACATGAGCGGGCGCACAGGCGACGCATGTCGCAGAGACACAAGAATCGGTAGACATTACTTGAGATGTTTGAATATGCGTCTTGGTCGATTTCATATTCGACTTTTGGTTATTATTATAATTTTTATCGAAATGTAAATAAGTATGATGCCACTTATTCTTACATTTTTCGCAATTAGCGGGAGCCGTACAGGCCGACACAGTGTGAGAAACACTTAGGCAATTGACGCAGCCTTGTTTCGATTTAATATAATCAAACCGTACCTTAGGCGATTCCATCCCCTTAAAAGATAAACATTCGGCAAGTTGCAAGTGATCGGCCTTATTGCACAGAACACAAGAGTGAGTTTCATTTGTAGATAACTCATTACTCGTAACGAAAGCATTTGCGCGTACGGCGACCGATGACGTTTGTTTGTTCGTATTGAACTTAGCGCGCGGATTCGACAAAGAACTCGAATTATTCGCATGCGATCTTTCTAATATTTTTACTTGAGTCTGAACAAATGTTATCAAATCTTTATAAGACGAAATTTCCTTATCCTTAATCGACAGTTCAAATGCCTGCGTAATCTGAACGTCCATCTTTTTTAGTGCACAATGCATCAATATAAAATCGGACAAATCGGGCATGTTTAATTGTTTCAATGCTGAAATAGACGCAGAATATTTCTCTATAAAAGAGTCGAGACTATCAGCCGTGTTCTGACAATGTTTTAAGTCAAAAATGTTATTTAAGTAATGCGTACCTAATGCGCGTTTGTCCTGATATTTTTTAACCAAACTGTCCCATATGACGTGGTACGTGTCACCCGTAGGTACAATACCCGCGAGGACCTTCTGCGCATTATGTGTGAGCTTACCAACTAAATATTGCACACGTTGCGAGTCCGACAGCTGATCGTTATCGTGAATATTCGACTTGAATGATTCATAGAATATGGGCCAGCTCTCGATTCTACCGTCAAAACTAGACAGCTCGATCGGCGGTAATTTTATTCCGCTTGAAGCTTTTGAGTATTTCGTGGCTGAATCGGTGTATGTTTCAGTAGTAGTACTTAATATCTTATTTCTTACACGTTTTACTCGACTGTACAAATCATCGAAACTGACCAAGTCATTGTAACTCGGTTTCGCATCTGTGTCGATAGTTAAATTTATCTCGTTAATTTCGTCAATTAAGAGTTCGAATTTCACACGATACTCATCTATCATCTCCGATTCCGCCATAAAATTCTCATTCGATCTTGACTCAAAGTTCGAAATATTCTTAGACAAACCGTAAACATTATTCAGCCTGTTAAAGATAGCCTCCTTTTTACAAATCAATATTTTCAACTTCGATTCAGATACTGAGGTACTTTGAAAGCTCTGGTTTAACGCCATTTCAACAAATAATCGTTACCTACCGAATACTAGGTAAATATCTATTCGTAAATATCGAGTAGGTAAATACCTACTTGTACTAATGCAATATCACGATCACAAATACACAAATGATGCACTTATAAAGACTTATTACTACTACACATAGGCCATTATTATACCTAGGTACGCTACAAAGCACAAGTGTATCTGCGATCGCACGCAGGTACTTATCTTTATAATTATCAGATACACAAACACAAACCAATCGAGTAGGTAAGTAATTACAAAACAACCACAAAACTCGTAAGGTAAGTATAAAGGTACAAAGGAGAAAATGTACTAAATAATATGTACTACCTACTTGCAGGTATATGAAATAAACAGTAAGAATTATAAGTAACGTAGATAGGCACTAACAATTATGTACCGACTACCTACAATTATTAATTTATTACGTGTTACTTTTAGGTACAAAGTAGGAAATGTACTAAATAATATGTACTACCTACTTGTATGTAACAGTAAGAATTACGAGTATAAGTAACACAAATAGGCACTAAGAATTATGTGCCGGTTACAATTATTGCGTATTGTTTTATTAAGTAAATCTAAGTTCGTTTTCTATCTAAGATTTATTGTATGTAAATAAGATTTATTGTATGTAAGTACTAACAACTTATTTACCTACTCCAATTTAACATAAACTGTTGAGTACCTACTAGGATTATGCATTACACAACATTGTTTAGCTGGAACAATCCGTCTCGTTAGGACCATAATATGGTGTGGCGTGTAAATAGCCAACACCTTTTTTGTACTTGCGTACTAAAAACAAATTTTCGAAAATGCCTATAAAATGGCTACCCCTACCTGTGAACCTATAGGTATCCAACAAAAAACATCAGTATCTCCATCGTGCAGTATTAAATGCGCTCACTCACCTTGTCATCGAGCCAGTGTCGCTCCCAATACTCCTCGAGAGAAGACCACGAGGATGAGCAGGACTCAGGAGTTGCGTGAAATCGCCGGCGAACAGTCCAAATGACGCGTAGCAGAGAAAGTTCACAACCACCAGCAATGTCCACTAAATTAAACTCACAAGGCACGGCCGCGCTATCAATAAGAGCAATAGAACAGTTTATAATGTCTCTTGTACATAGGATTATAGGATTTGTCCATTTTTTACAGCAAAAAGTTCTCGTCGTTCAAATAGAACCAGACTCGACTCGTATCTCCAATTCACAGACAGCACCACAGATCACAGAGCGAAGTCGAGACATTCGCGACCAATCACGTCGCAGATAACTTCATCAAAACGCGACTGCTAACGCCATCTCTGAGCTCGATGGTTACAACTCTTGAACGAATCCAATGATAAGTGAGCGTTGCACAGTACTAAAGTTTTCTTGTTGGATACGTATTTATGGATGTAAATTAAATAAACACAATCTGATAAAAATATGAATATTATGTAAATTACTATATTAATTTTAAAGAAGCCATGGCGCTTCTCCAATTATGTTTTTTATAATATATGAGGATTCTTTATTAACCACGTCAATGTTAAATAAGGCTGCCACATGATTTTGAATGAGAAGCCGCTTGTTATCAAACCTTTCACAAAATAAATTCCACGCAATGGAATAATTATTAGCCGAAAATTCAATAGCCCGTATGACTAAGGCGGCTGTCCCTTCCAAGGAAGCTCGGAGGTAGTGAAACTTATTTATTTCGTCAATTTGGTCATCCAAATGTATTAAGCTTGAAAACGTATCATGGTACTCTAACCACTTGTCGTACGTTCCATCAAACTTAGGTAGTTGAATGATTGGTAGCCTAACCAGCCTATTATTACTAACGCGAGAAAACTTATCTTCATTAACAATGTCATTGCGTCTGGCTAATAATTCCTGTGCCTTTGCAACAACTTTGAAATATGTAGCTTCAAATTCATTACGTTCTGATAACTGTGTATCCATATCCTTAGCTATGCAACCTGCCTTAACTGAACCTCGTCATATTGCGAACAAACAAGTTCAATCTTACCGAGGCGTAACTGCAGTTCGTTCATCTGGGTTTGCGTTAAAGAATCCTTCTTAAAATCCTCCAAGTAATTGGAAAATACCGTTAATCGACCTTTATAACTTGCTCGTTTCTTAATGAGCTCCTTTTCTTCCTTATCAGTCATTCTTTGGGAAGCAGGTAACCAAACTGAAACGTAACAAGTTTATTTTTTATAAATATAACATTGGTATCGTTACTTACTATAGAATAAATACCTAAAGGGTATACTAAAACGCTAAAGCCAACAATAAACAATACTATTGCTGCTTTTAATTTATTATTTGTTCAAATGTGAAAATAGAAAACTAAATCTACCTATTGGTGACTATACAGACACCATAAAATATTATACCATTTAACAAGTAGGTACTAATATGCTTACTAGACTATGGACAAAAATGTGAGTATCGGTTTTACTATTCACCTAATATTTATGAACTTTAAAAAAATAAAGTTAAGATGAAACTGAATACAATACAATGTAGGTATTAGTTGACAAAGTAAGATTTCTTATGATATTTATTGCAAGATAACAAAGGAAACTGCTTAAATTAATGGTTAACAATCATTGAAACCTAGTTTGCTGCTTGATTACCTTTAATACAATAGATTTTTAGCGATGGGACGCAGGTCGATGGAAATAATAATGACTCCAGATTGTAGAAAATAATAAGGGCTTTATTTTTCGTTGCACACACTTAAATACTATTTTACACTTATACTCTAACCAATGAAAATACAGAAACAGATTTACAAATATAAAAATAAAATCTTAACCAATAGAGTTGCATAATTCTTGTGACCAATAGGGTGAAAGCATAGTTCGGTGTTTGTTCCGTTCGTTTAGGCGCGTATCCTACGAGGCATTGTGCGCACTAAAGTTATAAATATAGGTGGCGCGTTGATTCGGCCTTTTCCTCGAGCGGCCGTTGCGCAAGACAGACGTGTCTGGCGCGACGGTTGTTCGTGTCCTATTTCTTTACAAATGAGTTCCTTCGGGATCTCAGATGAGTTCTTTTTAGAACTGGTGATTGTCAAAACGTATAATAAAAAGGTTCTTTTGAGAACTGCTTGCTTCAATATTTCTGGTAGACAGTGTCAAAACGTACTGTGATCAAAAGTTCTTTTCAGAGCTACTTGTTTCAATGTTTCGAATAAACAGAGTGTCAAAAACGTGGGTTGATGAGTTGTGGCTACAGTACTCCCCTTCAAGCGAAGCGTACCGGCAGCTTGATGGTGCGGCCTATTCGTGTTGTTTTGGTCACGGCGGGCTGTAGCGGCATGTTGGCAGCAGGTACCTCTGTTGCTTGCTTGGTAACGGTTGGCTCGGTATTGGTGTTGGTTTTTTTGGTAATGGTAACGGTACTGTTTCTTGATGTGGTAACATTGGTTGGTGGTAAGGTATCTTCTGTGATGACATATGCAGGCTTCAAACGGTCGATAGAAATGTTGGCTTGCCGATCTGGTAGTTGGATGAGATACACTTTATCTGTTCGGCTTATAACTCGATAGGGGCCTTCATATGGAGTTTGAAGTGGTTTTTTTACTGCATCAGTTCTGACAAAAACGTGACTGCACGTGGGCAATTCTTGATGCACGAAAATGTGTCTGTTATTGCTGTGATGCTCGGTTACAGCTTGCGGCTTGTTTGCTTGAATAATACCACGCAGTTTCTCAACGTAGGTATAATCCATCGCAGGTGTGCAGGTACTTGTATTGAAAAAATCGCCAGGTAGGCGTAGGTTGTAACCATAGGTAAGTTCGGCGGCGCTCACGCCGGTGTCTGTGCGTAGAGCGGCTCGCAATCCAAGTAGCACGGTAGGCAATTCGTCGATCCATGTGCTTGAGTCGGTGATTTTCGCGCGCAACGCAGTTTTAAGAGAGCGATGCCACCGTTCGACGATACCGTTGCTTTGAGGGTGATAAGCTGTCGTGCGATTTTTCTTGATTCCCATTTGCTTCATTAGGTTTTGGAATAGTTGACTCTCGAATTGGCGTCCTTGATCGCTTGTTAGTGTTGTAGGGCATCCAAATCTTGCTATCCAGTGTTGGTAGACGATATCGGCTATACGAACAGCTGATATTTCGTCGGTAGGGATTGCTTCAGGCCACTTAGTTAATCGGTCGATCATTGTTACTAAGTAACGGTGACCTTGAGCTGTTGTAGGTAGCGGTCCAACGATGTCAACGTGTAGATGTTGAAAACGCTCACTTGGTGGGAATGATGCTATGTTCGAGAATGTGTGTCGTTGTATCTTGCTTTTCTGGCAATGTATGCAGGATCGAGTCCAAAGGTTGATGTCTGCGTTCATTGATGGCCAAAAGAATTTTTGGGTTGTAAGTTTACGAGTCGTGCGCGTACCTGGGTGACTGATATTGTGCACGCTGTTAAAAACTTCTTGTCGATATTGTATGGGTATATAAGGTCGTAAATATTGGGTGGATGTTTCGCAGTATAACTCTACGTCGGTGTTGGGTATAATTACTTTCTTTAGAATTATGTTTTCTTGTAATAGCAATTGTTCAATGGTGCTATCCTTTTGTTGTGCGCTGGCTATTTCGGTGAAGTTGATACCAGATGGGCAAGTAATTGTTTCTATGCGGCTGAGGGTGTCGGCGACAATGTTTTGTTTACCGCTCACGTGCCTTATGTCCGTGGTGAATTCGCTGATAAACAAAAGTTGTCTCGTTCGCCTTTGTGTTTCCGAGTTTGTATGAGTCTTCGACATTACAAATGTTAGCGGCTTGTGGTCGGTGAATACGATAAGATGGCGTCCTTCAAATATTTTGCGGAAATGTTTGACTGCCATGTAGATTGCAAGTAACTCACGATCGAAAGTAGAGTATTTCTTTTGTGCGTCGGTGAATTTCTTGGAATAGTATCCGAGCGGTTGCCATGCTTCTTTGATGTATTGTTGCAATACGGCTCCAACTGAGTTATTGGATGCGTCACAAAATAAGGCGAGTGTTGCATGATGCGATGGGTGAGCTAGTAGAGCTGCGTTAATGATGCTAGCTTTACATTGTTCGAACGCATGGGTTGCTTCGTCGGTCCACGTGATTTGGGTTTTGTCTCTCTTCTTGACATTATGTAGGTATGCATTTAATGGTGCTTGTAGAGATGCGGCGTTAGGTATGTGATCGCGATAAAAGTTGATCATACCGAGAAATCTTCTTAGCTCTTCGATTGTGGTCGGCTTGGGATAGTTGATAATAACTTCAATTTTATGATCCGGAGGTTTGATGCCTTCTGTTGATACGGTGTATCCTAGGAATTGAACTTCTGGTTTGCCTAGGTTGCATTTAACGGGGTTAATCGTGATACCGTTATCTTCTAACCTCTTTAGCACGATGTGAAGGTGTTCTCGGTGTTGAGCTTCGTTTTCTGATGCAAGTAACAAATCATCGATGAACGGGAAAACGAAATCTAATCCTCGTAGCACTTCATGGATGTATCGTTGAAACGTTTGTCCCGCGTTTTTCAAACCAGGGCACATACGAGGAAATTCGAATAATCCCATTGGTGTGATGATTGCTGTCTTCTCAATGTCTTCTTCTCTTACGTTCAGTTGTTGGTAGGCACGATTGAGGTCAATTGTAGAGAAGATAGTTTTTCCGGATAGATGATGCGTGAAGTCTTTGATACGTGGAACGGGGTAGCGATCTGGTATGGTAATGGAGTTGAGTCGGCGATAGTCACCACAAACTCTAATATCGCCATTCTTCTTGGGTACGATATGTAGAGGTGATGACCATGGGCTTTTACTGGGTCTGCATAGTCCTTGTTCAATCATGTTTTCGAATTCTCGCTTGACTGTTTCGAAACGATGCGGTGGGATTGGTCGGGCGCGGCAATATAACGGTTGACCACGTGTTTCGATAAAATGTTGCACGTTGATGTCGGAGTTTAATTTCATCGATGTTAACCGTGTTATGTTGGGATATTGAGCTAGGATGTCGTGGTAAGATTGCGACATGTCAATGCTGCGTACGGTAGGCGTGTTTGATACTCGTATTGGGGCATTTACCTTTAAGCTCGTGACACCGTCGATGAGTTTTCGGTTTTTCAGGTCGACGATGAGTTGATGATGCTTGAGGAAGTCTGCTCCGAGTATTGGCTTCGAAACGTCAGCTACAATGAATTTCCATTTGTAGCGGCGTCGTAGATTGAAGTCGAGCGATAGCGTTTTCTCGCCATACGTAGCTATTGTTGTGTTGTTAGCTGCGTATAATTGAAATGGTAACGGCGTTGTTACTTGACCCTTTCTTCTTGGTAGCACGGATATGTTAGCTCCAGTGTCGACTAAGAATGATAGTTTCGAGTTTCTATCGGTGATGTATAGGCGGTGAGATTTATCTTGAACGCCGGTGTCCGCCTCTGCCAACGTCCTGTTTAGTTTTCCGCATTTTGTTTTACGAATGAGCAAGGCGACGTGCAGCGTCTAGCTTGCTCTTTAAATCGTCTGTGATAGTAACAGAATGGTGATGGCGATTCTGCTCGATTGCGTGATCTTGAAGCGTAACGGTTCCGAGAAGGGTAGCGGCTGCGGCGATAATTGTTAGGATATTGCGGTCTTGCTTTGAGCTCAGCTATTTCTAGCGATAGCTTTCTTAGCTCATTTAAGATATATTGCGTATCTGCTAGCGGTGTTGATGTTGTAGGTACAGCGGTTGACTGCAAGGCTGCGATTTCTGTTGAGCAGGTATTCGGCATCTTGAAATGGGCAGTCGACGTTTTTCAGCAAATTATTCTTCAGATGTGTTCGGTTCGGGAGTTGAGGTTCTTCGGCAGTTGAATATAATTCTCCATTCCATTATTCTCCGTGTATGGTCTGGGTATATTCTGACCGGGTATGTTCTGTCCGGGGTCACCACTTTAGCGATGGGACGCAGGTCGATGGAAATAATAATGACTCCAGATTGTAGAAAATAATAAGGGCTTTATTTTTCGTTGCACACACTTAAATACTATTTTACACTTATACTCTAACCAATGAAAATACAGAAACAGATTTACAAATATAAAAATAAAATCTTAACCAATAGAGTTGCATAATTCTTGTGACCAATAGGGTGAAAGCATAGTTCGGTGTTTGTTCCGTTCGTTTAGGCGCGTATCCTACGAGGCATTGTGCGCACTAAAGTTATAAATATAGGTGGCGCGTTGATTCGGCCTTTTCCTCGAGCGGCCGTTGCGCAAGACAGACGTGTCTGGCGCGACGGTTGTTCGTGTCCTATTTCTTTACAAATGAGTTCCTTCGGGATCTCAGATGAGTTCTTTTTAGAACTGGTGATTGTCAAAACGTATAATAAAAAGGTTCTTTTGAGAACTGCTTGCTTCAATATTTCTGGTAGACAGTGTCAAAACGTACTGTGATCAAAAGTTCTTTTCAGAGCTACTTGTTTCAATGTTTCGAATAAACAGAGTGTCAAAAACGTGGGTTGATGAGTTGTGGCTACAGATTTACTGCAAATTATACCGATAATTTGGTAACTTGAAAAGAAATCATACATGTGCAAATGAACAAAAAAATTAGATAACAATGTTTTACTAACCTTTACACATATATACATACATACACTCACGCCTTTTTTCCATGGGGGTAGGCAGAAACTACAGAACGCCACCTGCTACGATCCTTACATACTTCTTTATCCTTACATACTTCTCCTTTTTTTCTTTACATTCTTCTTTTCTCTTCTTCTACTCGGAGACGGCGGTGATGCTCGCCACACACCACGTCAATTGTTCTCATGGGGCGAAAAGCGAGCTGCGGAGTGTCGCTTAGCTACTCTGAATGTACTAACCTTTACAATTCCATATAAAACCTTTAATACTACCTGAATATAAGTAATGGGTTCTGACTTAAACATAAATAGGATCACTGCACTGTACTGCACTATGCTGCGCTGTTACCCTTTTGACCCTATAGCTAGCTACTCACAAAACTCCAATCGGTAGTATTTTCCGTGAAATTTTATATTTCCTGGATTTATCCTTATTCCTGGATCACGTATCCGGCTCGAAGGACCAAATTATGTTGAGATATGTGTTTAGGCAGGAAAATGAAAATTCAGATAGACTGGAGCTGTAAAATTACGTATGTATTCCAAAAGAACAAAGGATACAGAAAAAAAATGTAGGTAGACAAAAACGAATTCACCGTCACAAGAAGCGCTTGATGAATCTTCATTGCAATCAGTTGCATATTTGAATACTATTAAATATATTTGAGGATTGTTGTGGCAAATGTAATTGTAATGCCAGTGTGTAATATATATATAGTATTAAGTGAGGGATGAACTCACGTAAATTTAAGTTAGTTAATTAAGTCTAAAAATAATGTCCGACGTAGGAATCAAACAATTGTAATTATTATGAAAAAAAAAAACAAACAAAATATAAACACAATAAAAAAGAGCGCGGACTGCCACATGTCCGCGGTAGAATATTGAATAAAAAAAAAAAAAAACATTATGATAACAACAGTTTATTTAACACACACACTAACACAGTATTGTTGGCTGTGGAAGGAGATGCTGTCTTAATGGCAAAGTGGAGCATCGTCTCCTTCCATATTTTTTTGCAAGTGGAACGTAATATTTCCAAACTGACTGGTGACTATTAAATCGGCCACCAACTTCTATATGTTCACCAGGTCCCATGAAAGATATCCATTATCCAGCCCCAGTGACCCAGAGTTATACAACCGCTGGTTCTACACGTCAGTAAACAATCTATTTCTCTGAAACAAATAAATGAAACATGTGTAACTTTATGTTTGAGTATATAAAAATATGTATGTTATGTCACGGCATGAAGAATAGCTATGTATAAAAACGAAGTATAAAATCAGAAAAAATAGACACCGCTGTATTATAATTAAGTTTTTCTAGCAATATCTCTAATGCCAACAGACTCCTCTTGCAAATAGATTATTTTCTATAGAAACATGATACTAAAATTATAAAATAGAAATACAAAAATCGAAAAAGAGGTTTTTTGCAATTTATTAAGTAAAAAAATTGTGTGTCAACTGGCTTTAGCTTCATTTTCACGGATCATTTTTATTTTCCTATCATTAACTTTAGTGACATTTGACTAACAGTTTTAGAATGAATACGCACATTTGTCTTTCAACTACTCACTTATTACAAGTTAGGCGAAAATATTAAGTACCAAATTAGATTTTTTTTATTTGAAGAATGGTTCCGTCTATAGTTATTTAAAATAATGCAAGAAATACATACTGAATATATTCTGAATTGAAAGCAAAACAATATATATCCTCGTCGCAAGATTTGAACTCGCATTTTGTTCATCTCAGCCTTATACACGAAACGCGAGACCAGTTCTACTTGAAATTGAAAATTAAATTAAGCTATTAGCTATAGTAGCAATGACACTAATTAAATTACAATACTCTGATAAACTTTAAGTCTTACATCATACAAAACAAAATCGCATAACAAATAGTTATAAACATCCTAACGCTAACGTTTTAAATATCAGATTTGCTTATCAGTATTAATATTGGATTAGCGAGTAGCGCTAGTCTGATAAACTCATACAAATTAAATAATCCTAAATGTTAAAGACAGAGCGTTCGAATTCGTTCGTTTCTAGGGTGTATCACGTAACAGGTATTACCGACTGTACAACTCGGCCAAACCCGTGAACCATTGAAATCAATACAGGCATGTGTTGTTGTAAGCCATAGAATTTCACTGCCTCCCTTTGTTATGGTTTCGTAGATCGAAAAGTCGATGACGAGCAAGTTAAAGCTCTGATCTTTTGATCAGTCGCAATCTCTTGAACGCACAACGCTGCTGAATGCGATGCCGATCAATGAAAAACGTCTGGAATGGTCTATTATTCCGTCGCAGTATTTATCAGTGGTAAAGAAGATTATCGTTATCGCTTAAAACGTCGACGGGATAAGAATTTTGTTTGACTTTTTTCAAAAACATTATGAAAAACATGATGTATTTGCATTTTTTATATTTTTGTGTAAATGAATCCCTATCATGACAATAGCTGCTAGACATAGATCGCCTCCAAGTGTCGCCACTCGTCACGGACTCCCGTAGCCCTCACAAGGTCATCGTTTGACCACGTGGAAGGCCTTTGACGATGCGTCTTGCGTTTTCCGTAAGCGGATCCCTACACTAAGCTATTATGAGTCTTATATCAGACTTATTATGTTGTCTTAAAATATTATATTTTCCTTATTCTACTTAGTGTCATGCAAATATCCGTAAAACAACACCTGCGTGGGAATAATACGATCCCATTTTCTATCCTCGTTAATTATTATAAGCGTTAAATATTAGCATATTACCGGTCATACCTCTTGATTCAGACGAGAAAAACCCGGTTTAGGTACCAAAGTAATGATTCGATGATACTGAATTCTAAATATAGCCTAAATAAAACGCTCACGTAATCTACATACCTATTGTAAATCTTGTTTGTTTTGTTGCTAAGCTCGTCACTTTGTGTGCGGCGGAGTGAATGGAGCCTGCATGCGTTGATAAAATATCGAAGTGGCAGATGCCAGCGGCCTTCAGTTGCCAGCAACGCGGTTACCGAAATGGACGCCGTTCTCGTTCTCGCGACCTTATTATCTGTAATCTTTTATTTATTATATTATATCTCTAAAAGAAAGTTCGGCTACTGGAAGAATAAGAATGTGCCTTATATTGAACCAGTACCCCTTTTGGGCAATTACGGAAGTTATATTTTGCAACGAGAATATCCTGGCAAGATGATACAAAAACTTTGTCTAAAGTTCATCGATCAACCGTACTTCGGCGCTTTCTACGGCACGGAGCCTGTTCTCGTGGTGCAGAGCCCTGAGATCCTCAAACATGTGTTAACTAAAGATTTCTACTACGTCAATGGAAGGGAATCGTCCGAATACTCTGCAAGTGAAGTTGTCACTCAGAACTTGTTCTTCAGTGCCGGTGACAGATGGAAGATAGTCCGACAAAACCTTACTCCACTCTTTTCATCCGCGAAAATGAAGAACATGTACCATTTGATAAAACAGTGCAGCACTGTCTTCGAAGATATGCTCGACTATGAAATTGGCATATCCGACGTCATCGAAGCGAGACAAACTAGTGCGAGATACACCATGGACTGCATATGCTCCTGCGCTTTCGGAGTAGAGTCCGAAGCCATGGGCAAAGCAGATAACAACCCCTTCAAATTCATGGCAGATGAAATATTCGAGGCTTCAAAGTATCGTGGTTTTAAAATAATTTTCAGGGCCATTTGGCCTGCCATATTTTACCGAGTTGGACTTCAAATTTTCCCTCCAGCGATTGACCAATTTTTCTCAAAATTGTTGAAGGGAGTGTTTGAGAGTCGAAACTACAAGCCATCAACGAGGAATGACTTCGTGGACCTGGTCCTGACATTAAAGAAAGAGGATTATATAACTGGAGACAGTTTAAGCAACGCAAAGACTGGTATTGACAAGAAGATACAATTGAAGGTTGATGATGAATTGTTGGTGGCGCAGTGCATCGTGTTCTTTGCGGCAGGTTTCGAGACATCAGCGACCAACATGAGCTTTACATTGTATGAGCTGGCAAAGCACCCGGAGGTGCAGCAACGAGCGGCCGAGGAGACAGACGATTTCCTTCGACGTCACGGGAATAAACTAATCTACGAGTGTGTGCATGAGCTGCCTTACTTGGAGGCCTGTATTTACGAGACTCTTCGCAAGTACCCTGTTCTGGGTAATCTCACACGTGAGGTTATGGATGACTACGTCCTCCCTACTGGCCTGAAATTGGACATAGGGGTCCGCGTCCATGTACCAGTTTATCACATGCACCACAATCCCGAATATTTCCCGGAACCAGAGAAGTACAAGCCAGAACGGTTCCTGCCTGAGAATAAAGACGATGTTAAGCCGTACACGTTCTTCCCGTTCGGATCGGGTCCCAGGCTATGTATAGGTAATTATAAATTCTTACATTATACTTATGCTACATCAGTATTTCTTCTTCATCTTTCTTATATAAGCATCAGATTAGACTTTCACGTTTGCAATTTAAGTGTGATAAGAAAAAAGGGTTGAGATCAGCATATATGAGATACCTAGATTAACACAAGCGTTGATGTATTTTTATCTATAGATAAAAATTTGCGCACTCTCAAGGCAATCATAATACATTCCGGAGACAAACACAACTTAAACATGTTGATAAGTTTTGTACAGTACTCACTCCATTGACCTTGAAATAATCGGGTGTGACTGATAGCCATCTGCCGTATAGAAAGATAAAGTCGCACCATCAAGATATTTATACCATTTTGGTACGGAACCCCTCAAAATTACGAAGTTCGACAAACTCGACTTTATTATTTATAACTCAAAATAAATGAATGTCATTCGCTAATTACCTACCTTCTTATAGCTAAACAATCTTAGTTACATAACAAATGGCTTTACTCATAAATAATGCTAGCTTTATGCATTTCATTTTTATGTATTTCAGACTGTCCCAAATTAATTCAAATCAAATCAAATAATTTATTTGCTTAATACATGTCATGCTAAAAAAGGTATTACAGGTATAAAAGGTACATTGTAATAACCTAATGAGGTGTGCAAATTATATATTAGGTAATATGGCAACATTAAATATCAAACAGACAATTTTTTTTCAAAAAAATAAATTTTAAATGGAGTTATTGGGGTTACATACAAAAGTCAAATTAAAAAACGTCAAATTATGACAAACAATTAATTAAACATTTATATAATATGATTAATTAACGTCAAAAAATTCAAATTATGACTAAATTAACAACAAATGACACCCTTAATAAATTCCTTCCAGCCTGTTAATTTACATTTGACAGGTCCGATACGATTTCTGACAACAATCGACTTTATTTAAGACGAAATTTTAATCGATGACACAAGTATTTTATTTTTGCTCAATATTTTGTGTTGTTTTAGAGATATACCTGGGTATATCTCTAAATGACTACGTTTTATGTATTAAAATGATAATAAAATGAAAATATTTAATTTTTACTGCTTTATTCACTGATTCGATTCATTTATGAATTTGAAATAATCTTTTACCTTTCGTGGTTAAAGAGCACATCATTCACTATTGTACGCGTCCATGAAGGATTGCACGTTATTGTCTATGGTTGCCTGTTAATAATTATGGAAATTCATAGGCGTGCTTTGTTCAAATTAAAAAAATATAGGTTGAACGGAGAGTAATAAAAACTTTAATCACACCACCTGCTCGACAATGTCCAATTACATATAATTCAATCACAACGTAAAGCTTACCTCCCAAGGAAGGTTAAGTTGTATGAAACTCCCAAAGGTGTAAAGTGATTTGAATTTGGAACGTCAAATTCGTGAAACTCTAAGTAAATAAATGCCCATAGGCATTGGAGAGAGGTATGTTCGAAAATCGAACCGGCCACCACAGAACTCATATAAAAGAAAAATAGCGCGATTTCTTAAAATGTGAATCAAAAGACTATGTGCTGTGTTCGAGTGAATGAATATTAAAACGATATAGAATTTGTGAAAACCAGCCAAGCTATCCAGCAATCTTGAGCTACAATTTATCCTAAGTTATCTGCTTTATGTAAATAATTCGACTTTTCGAATTTAAGAAGTTATATTTTAAAATAGCAAATATTGTTGTAGCAGGAAAAGCAAGAAATTGTGTTTTTACATTTATTTTAGAATGTTTTATGTTCTTGTAAATAAATTTCAGGATACAGAACTTGGCGCCCATTGTACACTTGTTTTTGTAAATGTTGGTCCTGTATGTTTTTGTGATGTAAAATAAAGTATATAATAAATAAATAAATCTAAATTCTTTTGTCGGCGTAGTCAACAACCGCGCATATTCTTAGTATTGAACTTGGCTCCCTTTTTAACATTTATGTTTTTTATGGTCTACAATAAGCATCAAACGCAATATTCAAATCAATACATACAACAGCTTTTTATTGTCTCGTAGAAGGTGTGAAAAGAAGAGTATGCTCCTCCTTGCTTCGCTCAGGAGTTAACTCTAGGGTCCCTCGTTGTGCTCAGGGTCCAATATGTCGTCCGTGACGTAAGACACTGCTTTATCGCCTTGGTGCATAATCTACTATTAATTTAATTTAAATACTGATTATATAGCAGGTTCTTTAATTAAGAATCTGCTAACCAGAATTTAGACTGCATAGTCATATTATTTAAAAGATTTTATAAATTAGGCCCATTGATCCTAAATGCTGTATTGGTCAACCATGCTTACATAATCTATTTGGCCCTTTTCAGGAATGCGCTTCGCAAAGATGAAGGTAATGTCAGGTCTCATCACCTTTCTGAAGAAGTACAGAGTGGAACTCGCTGATGGCATGCCGGAGACTTTGACCTTCGATTCTAGGACCTTCCTGACGCAACCCAAGGACCAGGGCATCATGTTGAAGATGATCAAACGTGAAGGCTGGGAGAAGAGGAATTTCGTTCGAGACCAAAACAACGTATGAGCATTATATTAGAAAGTGCACATCCTGGGTACGGATTAAAGAGCTGTCGTTATAATAATCATTTTCTGACAAAACGTTAAAAATTAATTTGTATGATTTTTATTTATTTTTTTGGGGGCCGAGTCACCGACGTCCGTAGGAGTGTACCCTTTTTTGTGATTCGCTACACCTGGTGCCCGGGTGGTGAAAATCAGGTGACACTTACTGGTGGTAGGCTTCGGCCGAAGGCTTGTCTACCCACTGGGAAAAGACGTACCGCCAAGCGGCCTGGCCTAGGTGTTCCAGCTTGATGCACTAGAGTCCATAGAAAAGCGGGCCCAGAAGGTCATCGGCGATGAGGCACTGGTTAAGTCAAAGCTCCAGAGCCTTGAACATCGTCGCCGAGTTGCCAGCTTGTCGGTTTTTTATCGGTTACATTTCCGGGAGTGTGCAATGGAAGTGCATGATTTAATTTCACCTAGCCCGTTCCATCATCGGACTACCAGACGTACGGTGATGCGTCATCGGTACATGGAGGACATCCCACCTATACGCACTAAACGTTTATTGAATACTTTTATTATGCGCACAGCTAAGGAGTTAAATTCTCTGCCGGAGTCTTTCCCGATAGCTACAATCTAGAGGTCTTTAAGTCAAGAGTGAATAGGTTACTTCTACGCAAGCGTGCTTCACCGTCGACCACATCATCGCTTACTATCAGATGAGGTAGTGGTCAAGCGCGAGCTATATTAGATTTAAAAAAAAGTTATTTGTGGTAATAATTATATAAAAGTGGTTGTTTATACATATGGAGTGGAATAAACCTTGTTATATTCAAAGTTTGTTTTTAATAAAAGCATATACAGTGCTTTAATAGTATTTGTATGTTTTATATATAATAGTTTTAGATTCTAAAATAATCAATCAATATGTCCTAAACAGCAGAAAACGATGCCGTGGCAGGACCAGGAAGAGATGGTCAGATGAGCTAGACTTATTATAATACTAGCTGTGCCCGTGGCTTCGCTCATGTCATCTGCCTATCATACCCTACTTACCTTCGCACCTACCTTACTTCCCTTCCTGTTCCTGCCTACGCTAACAATATTTTTCTAGAGTCATTCTTTCGCGGGGAATCTTTGCACCGCCATTCAGAAAATGACGTCAAATGCACAACGCCATCTATCGAATATTGAGTCCAACTGTCCGAGTATCTGAAATCTCGAAATTGGTCCCATTTTAATTTGGTGAAGATCTGATATGAAGAACTTCGGCGATATACAACAGAACTCTTCAATAAATAACGGCAAATCTCTCGGGATTGCTGCAATCGCATGACTGTTTATTGTTTATACCATTTCATAACATAACATCACGCCAGTACGCTCTTAAGGGGTACGCAAATCTCTCATTTCACCGGTTATGTTTAAGTTTCATGAAATCTATTCTGGCGTTATAGTTACCTTACTAACTTGCCTATTACGTAGGTACAACTACAAAGTGAAAACTAATTTTATTTTTTGATGTCGGTGTCCATAACGCAAAAAATTGGTACCTACGAAAGACACCGACTTCAAAAAATAAAGTTTTTAATCACTTTGTAGTTTTGTATTTGGAAGTCGGTAGTCTTTTTTTGCAAAAAGGTTTTTTGATAGATTGATTTGAAACTAGAATTATACAGAGTTAAGAATGTTCGTATGTTTGATTGTGGGCTCTAAACGTTCAAGAAAAACATGGTGAGTCCTCCACAGTCCATGAAGCACAGTTTCGAGTAAACTGAAGTCAAGCAACACGGTGCTCATGGAGTAATTAACGGCCTCGATCCGGGCGGTAACTCCTGATATTGGCAGCCAAAAGCCTCTTCCTGACCGTCCACAAGCTAACTTCTACTCCTCTTACTTCTTCAAGGCTCTTCTTCAGGTCCACACTTGACACCTTACGTTTCCGCAACGCCTGACTCACCAAAAAGCGGTCATCTCTTGGTTCTGTGCATCGTTTTCTTCCCGAACCGTGTCTTCTTTTGACCGAACCGGTCTCTTGATACCGTTGCTCCTGTTACCTTGCTCTTGATACCTCTGGACAATTGAACGACTCACATTTAGCCGCTGAGACGTAAGTTTGCGAACAACCTTTTTCAAGTAGGGCTATAATTTTACCGGCCCTTATCGCTTTATCACTCATGTCAAAAAGTGGTATTTAATGTAAAAAGAAAGATTAAATTGTTTAATTTGCAGAACACATCCAAAACGTTTTAAAATTTTAGTAATCAGTAAAAAAATCGTTTCAGCAATTCGCGCCATTAGTTAAGCAATTTTGCAATAATCCACAATAATCAATATTTTCAAATAATGCAGGAAGTGTTTGAGTTTTTTACGTTTCGCAATTGAGAAACTACCTAGATCAGTTAAGTAAGTACCTACTTAAGCATGGACCTGTCAAAGTTCCATTCACTTTCTCTTTCACCCTTACTTTCTATTTTACAAACGAAAGCCGAGACATCACAAGATTCCATAAAATTTACTAATATACATTTTATACAGCCATGAAAAGTACGGTATTATATTACGTCATTCAAGATATAAAAAAATCAAGTTATTAAGATATTATAATCTATAATAACTTGTTTTTTCATATTTTGTTAATGATGTCTTATCGAAAGAAAATAATATCTAATATAATTTGTTATTGCCAAAATCAAGAATTGATGCTTATAATTACTTGAAGTGAATGTGTTCAGAGCGAGCAGTTGCTGGTTCTTGTGATACCTTATAGAACTACAGAATATTTTACGCTGAATTTCACAAGATCTCTCAAGAGGGAACAGAACCAGAACAGAACCGACACACACAGAATTCGTGCATCTGCATTGGAATCTGATTGCAATTGTGATTTACCAACAAATGTGGTCTTTTGTGATGATATTTTAATTAGTGACCTGGGTTTGCAAGACCAAAAGGTTTGCTAGCCATCGAAGAGCCTCCGAAGGTAAACAATATTAGCCAGGGTCGGTGCCATTGGATATGTGTCGGATATTATGAAGGAGGTCTGTGTTTTAATAAGTGTAAACGAACAATATAATATCTGCCTACTTATTTTGTAAAATAATAAATTAATGAGACTTATCATGTTGTTTTTATCATCTTTATTGTACTGATACAATAATCGTATCATACAAAAGGCAAATTCTGTATATACACATTTTCATCGTTGTAACCTTTTTTTGTCTTGTGAATCCTACTAATATTCTATATAGGTGGGTCATATTCAAAATAATTGTAAGTTACGGATAGGAAACAAATATGAATATTATTTTATTGTAACAGAAAAATAACAGAAAGGAGTTATTAGGGCAAGTTTAAATAGCATACATTTGTAAAATAAATAAAACATGCACACACAGACAGTACATGGCACAGCAATGCAATACAGGGCACATTATACGAAAACTTAACATACTTCAAATAAAAAGAAAAAAAACAGTTTTGGCTAACCTGCGGTGCAGTAAGTTGAATAATATTTTATTATCATTAATTCATATATGACTCTATGTGAATAACGCCTAATCATTCATATCTGTTACGTAACAGAAAAAGTGATGGATAAAATAACGTATATGAATTAATTGCACGTGTCTAAACTACAAATCCATTTATTTCCACATTAATTTAAATGTTATACGAATATTTTATATTTATAACAATTAGCACAATACAGTTATTTCTTAGTATGGGTAATAAAACAGTAAACTTACTTACCGCCATTTTAAACGTCTCACATTAAATATTTACTTTTAAAAGTCTAATTTTCTTCGACAACGAAACGAGCTGAGAAACTATATTGAACAAAATGGCCGATCATTTATTTTTACGTCGTGTAGTGACAGGTAGTGGACTAATGATGCCAGTATATCATATTTCTTTATTACCATGGAAATAATGTTAAAATAGCATAACAGAGAAGAATAACAGATATGTGTAAAATCAGGAGACTCATTAATAAATAAAATTTGAAGAACAATAAATAGTATTTTATATTTTGTTTAGTGAAGTGTTGAAAGTTTAAACAGTATTCTCTGAATATAGTTTTTTTTTTAACCTTTGTGTAATAGTTAATAATTAAATTATTTTTTTTAGTTAACAGTCAAAGACATGGACATTGAGTACTTGTATGAAACGGAATCTACGCAATGTTTGGTTTCATTTTTTTTTAATGAATTGTTTAGCTATATCAAATGTTTCGTTGTTTTTTATTAAATTCAAATAAACATTCAATCTGTTTGTTTATGAAATTCTAGTCAGTTGTATCTCGTTATAAAAATAATTGGGTTGGACACTATGACAGTATAATTATTACAATTATTTTGAATATGACCCAGGTATGAAAGTCTGTATGTTTGGATATTATTTGTTAATCACACCTCAATGGTTGAACGTATTTGGTAGTATATTATTTGGAATACAATTACATAATCACTAATAATAAAATGATATATTATAGCTATTTATGCAACTGTTACGTTATGGACGGTCTTTTAATACGAGTGCCATTTTTCGGTACAAGCGTAGCGCGTACCGAAATAGGTGGGCACGAGTTATTAAAAGACCAATAACGTACAGTTGCATACAAGATTTTATCTACGAATGAAGGAATAAAACACAGATATAGACAAATAAGTATTTTAGGAAGTGTGTTTAAGTATTTCATTTCTCATATACATGTCTTGATTTTTCTGGTAGTAAGATGTTTGTAGCCGCAACTGCTCTATTTGTTATATCTGGTGGTGTATTTTCAATATCACTTGATGTTGAAGACATTTTTAATAAAATTTGGAATAAAATTTCACTCCGAAATTTCTTCCCGTGTCCACTTTGTATTTTATTTTTGTATTTAGTCTTTATTAGGTATAAGGCTAAGATCTTGTAGCCGCAACAGCCCAATAGTATACGATACTTTTGTTCTAAACTTGTTCTATTTTAAAAACATCATTTACATTATCTCGATTGCGAAGTAATATTATAGGCCTGGCTGTATGTTCATAATGTCTTTGCTTGTGTTTTAGAATTTATGACGATTCGCATAATGCAACCCGATGTCGTTATGGGTATCATAATGAAACCGCTGTCAATTTTATAATTTGAATATAACGAAACCGAAGTAGATAAATAAATAAACGGAATTATTGGAATGAGGTTTGATTTATCAAACTCATTTAAGTCCTGGCTGAACAGAATATTTCATGTTTGTTCTTTATTTTCAATTAATGGCACATGTCATATTCAAATAGTTTTTGACTGGTTATCTTAGTCATATCTTCAGGTCAATCGAGTGTAAAATCGAAAGTGTCGAAAGTATTTTGTAAGATGACCATGCAGAGTCTTGTTACATAAATATCTGTCTGCCACCCTGGTTCCCTTTAAGAGTAATAACAAAGCCTTTTATTTTGAAATCAGAGATATAAAACTGTACTCTATACAATACATCTTTATAGATTATAAAGTGTCCCTAATCTCAGTGTGCCTCTCTAGGCCTCCACAAACATTTTCCACTGGGGTCTGTTCTGAGCTACTCGCCAACACCACAGCGCGCCATCGCTTACACTTTGTGCCTACATCTTCGACCAGCGGTCATTCCCATATCTCAAATCCATCTCTGACACTGTCTTCCACGGCTTCCTTGCCCATCACTTGGTTACCAGTTTGTCACTTTGCTCAATTTTCCTTGGTTATCATGCATCATATGACCGGTCCATCTTCACTTTTCACATAGTTCCTGTAGGATAACTCTCGGTTTTCGCGCAGGAAAAGCCACTGGCGGCCACAAACACAAAAACACTTTTAAATATTTTTGTTGAAGATCTCACTCATCATAATCAACATTTCTGCCGAAAGACTGCTGGATAGAGGCCTTCCCCAAGCGTCACCACATCAACCGGTCCTGTGTCTACAGACTTTCATACATCGGATTCCCGCGACCTCAATCAGGTCATGGGTCTACAGAGGGGAGGGCTGCTGCGTATTCCGCCACGCGGTCGCCACTCCAGAACTTTTCAGCCCCATCGACCATCCGTTCTTCGAGCATCTGAAATCTATCAGGCGTGAAATAATTGCATCCAATCTAATGTTTTCGATAATTCAGGTCGAACACTCTTCTTCCACGCATCTGTTTTCGTTGAGGCATCTCTAAGGAAAACAAGGATGTATCTTCGTCAATCGTTTTACAAGTTTCATATATTATTACATATATTATTTTGTATATATTTCGCTTGTTTAACGTTTATGCAAAGGATTTTCAATTATCAACTGCCAAATGTAAACAGTGTAGCCAGATTTGACAAGCCCCAAGTCGGCGAAAATTTAGTTTTTCCTTTTATAAAAAACTCAAGACGACCACTATTCACTAAAACCACGAAACATTCTATGATATGTAAATTGCCATTGTGGCCTTGAACACACTAGAAACTAATATCAACTGCAATGCGTTTGACACAAGAATCATTATTGGTTCCATATAAAACAACACAACGAGTGGTGGTGGCCCAGTGGTATCGGCCGCGACTTACAAGTTGTAGGTCGTGGGTTCGAGCCCAGGCAGGAGCTTTACTTTGTGTAAATTATTTCATCACCACTGCTCTCAAAACGGTGAAGGAAAACATCGTGAGGAAACCGGCATGTTCTAGAACCAAAAATTCTAAGACGTGACATCCACCAAGCCGCACTGGGCCCGCTTGGTGGATTACGGCCCATTCCCTCTCACAGAGAGGAGGCCTGTGTCCCAACAGTGGGAACATTAATAGGCTGATGATGTGATGTGATAAAACATTTTTTAGCATTAATTTGTTTTCCCTGTGTTGTCGCGACTATTATAATGAAAAATAATGATGAACTGTTAAAAGCATTTTGATTTCTAATTATTTTCATAATTCCACAGATAATGTTGTATTAGACATTCTCATACCGAAATCTTCTAAAATCCCACAATTTTTTTTTCAGGTAGCCTAATTGGCGGCCAGTCACCGACCGTAAAATTGGTCGCCCGGCACACTTCCGAGTTTAAGCCTAAATGGCGAAAAGTCACCCAATCTGGCTACACTAATTTTGTAACGTTGACAACGGTTTGAGAATTTGAGAATGATCAAATGTATTTTTCTCAATTTTGAAACCTAATTGAACGTTAATTAAAGTTTTTTGTATGACATAAGGTATACTTTGGCATGACTTGACTAATTATACTCAAAACTTGCTCAGCATCGCAGAAAACTTAAAGTGGCAGATGGTCAAGAGTGGCAGATGCTTAAATCGAGTCAAGCACATATTTAGCGTCGAATACTTAATTCAGAAACCGGCCCTAAAAGTCTCTTTAGCTCCTCGCCTGTCCACAATCCAGAGAAATCAATGGAATAAACAATACTCGCCTTAAAGAGATCTATCCAACGACATATATCTTAACGCTATTGAGGGTGGCGCAGGAATGTCCATTGGACTTTATTATGTCTAATTTGTATGCTAAACCACACTGACAGGACTTATTTATTATATAAACACCATAGTCTTTTAGTCTTGTGAAGCCGTTTATATGCATATGATACTAACTATTATATAGTTTTTTTTTTGCATGCAGGTGATACGGTCTAAAAGATTCTAACAATGCAATAAGGTACCTAGTATGTTGTTGGTATCGACAAACTTTTCCGTTGTGAATACATAACTACATACTTGTGTTTTAATAATAATGAATTAGATACACACTTCGGCTCTCGGACCGTGCAGACGTGTTCCTAACTAATTTGCAAAAATAAAAAAAATACCCTTAACGCAATAATAAGTCATAAAGCTTACAGTGCAAGCACTAAAGTGGTGTCAAATAGTGATTTTGGTTGCGACTGTGTGTTAATACACAACAACGAGTAGCAGCGCATCAAAGCGGCGCTCGTGCCCCCCGCTCACCTCGGGTAAAAGAGACAGTTGCATTTTTTATCCCCTTCCCACGAGTGCTTATAATCAGCCATCTCATCAAGAATGCTCGACGCCCGTCACAATCCAAGAAAACAGCAATAAGTCAAAGTGGTTCACAATCGGATCTTTCTAAAACTAGTGGTGATGAAACAGACAGTCTTATCACTCGAGGGAAGAGAAAACAAAAAGAATGCTGTGACATATTATCCGCAATAAATAACCTTCGTGAACAAATGGTCTTGACACTGGAGATGAACTTAAAGCCATGATATCTCCTCAATGAAAGTCCACATCAACGAGATGAAAAGTTCAACTGCCAAGATGTTGGCGGAACATAAGAACATAAAAGCTGAAATCTCAGAACTGAAGAAAAACAACCTCGCTGCAGATCTAAAGATATCTAAACTTGAAACCGAAATTAGTGAGCTCAAATCTACTCCACCGAAACTTTACAAAACGGCGTTCTCGCAAATGAAAAAGTTATTGGCGAACTGCAGGAACGAGCGAACAGAAGCAAGATTATAATTATTATAGGCCTACCCGAGCCAACTCTACCAGATAACGCTGCACGTCAGGCTGAGGACATGAATTCGGCTAAAAACATTTGCAACATGGTCTGTCCGAACATATTAAAATAGTAAGAGCAATTCGACTTGGTAAATACACCTCGGGAAAAAACCGTCTACTAAAGATTTGCTTCGGATCACCTGGAGAAGCGAAACATATACTACGAAGCAAAGCTCAATTACCGGATAACATTAAAATATACTCGGATCAGACCCCTGCCCAAAAGCCAATAATATAATATAATAATATAACTTTATTGACATAAGAAAACATACAAATACATGGATTCCCTGACTCCTGTGCTAGGTGATTGACCTGTGTTACAGGAGCCAGTGCCCTCTTCCGGTGATCAATTACAATTTATTCTTATGCAGATTAGCAGGGTAAAATTATAACTAAGGTACATATTCAAACCAATAATAAAATAAAAATTTGTGTGCGAGTGTGTGAGCAAGTGTATTTGTGTGTGTGTGTGATTGTTAGTGTTTGCGCACGATGTGGTAATGTGTATACGTGTATTGTACTAGTGGAAGGATTTGTCTCACGAGATGGTCACTAATATTTGCTCTGTTTCCTCGTAGCTGTGGGACAATAACCATGGCTTAAGGCTCTGCTTGACCCTATGCACAGTAAGTCTGTAAATTGCGAGGTTCTTGTTGACCCTATTATAAATTTGTGAGCTTTGGGCACGATAGTGACGTCGGGCTAGTGCAGAAGAACACTGATCGGATTCACAAACAGGAAAGCCAATTCGTCGACACGTAAGTTTTTTATCAAATGGCATCATGGAATGATTGCGCAGGACAATGCGGAGGATATAAAGTTGTCTGACCGTAAGTACCTGAGCATCGGAGTACAGCTGGGCTGTGGGGTAGTCCCTTTTACGGAAATGCATCACTTTGAGAACCGCCCGCTGAGCTCGTTCCACCTTGAGCATCACGTTTTTGAAAGTCCCGCCCCATACTGGTATGCAGTAAGTCATTATGGACTCACACAGGGAACGATATACAATGCAAGCTGTATCAATGTCGGCCGAATGTCTGAGTTCCTTAAATAAGTATATTAGTTTTCGAAGTCGGGAGCATAGACTATCCGTATGAACACGCCAATCCAGCCTCTCGTCGATATAAACCCCTAAATATTTGCAATAATAAAGGAGCTCAGCCAAGAACTAATACGTCGCAAAGAAAACGGTGAAAAGGATGTAATTATTAAATATGTGAAAGGCACCCCAAAAATTGTGCAAACCAACCCAAAAAACTAATGTCAATAAAAACACCAAACATACTTATATAACTCTGATAAAACCATTACGTATCAGCTCTGTCAATCCTACCAAGATCTACCATCGCTTAAATCAACCCGCACTTTCTTCTACGCAAACATAAGAAGCATTCGAAGACAAAGAAAATTTGACGAACTGCAATGCATAATAAAATCCATCAGACACACTAGTTACTCATGTTATAGTATTAACCGAAACATGGCTTAAATCAAGCGAAGACGCCGATAATTTCCAATTACCCAATTATACCCACTACTATAATGTTAGAACAGATTCCAGGGGTGGTGGTGTTTCTATTTATGTGCACAATACTCTTAATCACAGCAAAGGCAATGAAGTATACGCTGGAGGCATCAACTACCTTTAGATACATCTTGAGAGACACGCATTAAACATAGGAGCTATCTACAATCCAGGAAACAACAACACACGTGAGTTTGTCAAAATATATTCACAACAACTAACTAAAAGCTCCCGATCCATCGTGTTTGGTGATTTTAACATCGATCTGCTAACAAAAAATGCCAAGACTGCTAATGCAAGAATGCTACCGAGATGCTACGAAAGAGGCTGGATATAACTTTATAAATAACATCCATGAAGATTACTGCATGCGTGAGACTTCTTCCACAAAAACTATCCTTGTTCACATATGCACAAACTTAAAGGACAAAAGCTTTCATATGGCCATTATCGACTCGCCTATGTCGGACCACAAACAAATTTATTTCAGCGTAAAAAAATACAAACCACCACCAAAGAAACGTGTGAAATACGAAGCGATAGATTATGAAAAACTACACGAAAGCATCGCACTTGCCGAATACAACTCAATCGATAACAGCTACGGAAATCTTGAGAGGTACCTAAAGTGTGGTATCCGTAGAAGCACAACTACAAAAACGAAAATTTTTAATCCACCACGCCAAGATTGGATATGTAAAGAAGTAACAGATAAAATTAAGAGAAGGAATGAAATCTGGCAAAGATTAGGACAAGAGCCAAGAAACGAAGATCTTATCGTAAGCTTTAAAATTGAACGCAATAACACTGCAAAAACAATTAAACACACTAAGAAAAATTACTACTACGAGGCATTTATGAAACAAACTACAGACCCTAAGAGGATGTGGAACTTAATAAATACACTCTCTAATAATAAAATTAAGTCGGAATGCATTCCCCCTAAACTTTCAACTGATTCTGGGTCAGTGACCGATGGCTATGAGATCTGTGAAACATTTAACCGCTTCTTTTCTACGATTGGTTCCACCCTCGCAAACCTCATTCATACACAACACAGTATTTTACTAACACCAGATATCCAAACGATGAAAGAACTCACTACCCTCGAGCCATGTCGACCTGACGAAGTATTCAAAATAATCAAGAGTCTTGATCCAAACTGCGGTGCGGCCATCGACGGCATTACTACCAAAATCATTAAAAGCTTGAGTGACCTAATTGTGGCAAAACTGACCGACTGTATAAATATCCATCTTGCCAGAGGAACGTTTCCAGACGAACTAAAGATAGCTAAAGTTACCCCAATCCACAAATCTGGTACCACGACGGACCCTAACAACTATAGACCTATCTCAGTGCTTCCAATTATGTATAAAATATTCGAAAAAATTCTCTATACTCGTCTAAATGAACACTTCACATCAATAAATTTCCTTTTCGAAAGACGGTATGGGTTTCGGTTACAGTCAAACACCCTGTCGGCTACTGTAGACATAACTACCAAAATACAAACACACGTTGATCAAAAACACATGGTGTTAGGTTTATTTATTGATCTCAAGAAGGCTTTCGATACTGTGAGCCACGCTATACTGCTTAAAAAGCTAAAGGACATAGGCGTATCAGGCATAGCGTATAAGATGTTCGAATCTTATTTGACTAAAAGGTCCCAGGTAGTAAAAATCGGAGAATATAAAAGTGAACCGCATGATATCACGTTTGGAGTTCCCCAAGGCTCACTGTTGTTCTGACTCAAAATTAGGAAGAATAATGGACCCACCATTACTCTTCCTAATTTAAATAAATTCCATCCACAAGGTTCCACTAAACGGGCATATTTCGCTATATGCGGACGATACATGTCTTTTTTACTTTGGTGATTTTATTGCTGACATGATAAGTCAAGCCCAACAAGATCTAGACTCATTATCGGTATGGTTCCAACATAATATTTTAACCATCAATGCATCCAAGACAAGCAACGTCATATTTAAAGCCCAAAATAAGAAAATACCACCACATCCTCCTCTTATAATAGATAATCAAATACTCGAACTCAAACAACATGAGAAGTACCTTGGACTAAGATTGGACTGCCATTTGAATTGGAATATTCAAATCGACCACATCAAATCCAAACTTACGTCGTTATTGGGCTCATTACGCAATATAGTTCATTGTTTGCCTCATAATGTACGCCAGACAATATATAATTCCCTAGTAAAGCCACACATACTGTACCTAATTGAAATCTGGGGCAATGCACCCAAAACAAATCTAAAAGACTTGCAAATTGCACAAAACAAAATTATAGAAATGCTTTTTCACTTCGATTATCTAACACATACAACTAAAATATAAAAAGACACTGAACTCATGAATATCAATCAACTCCACGCATACTGTACCTGCATACGCATACATAAAATACTTAACAAAACCATACATACACAAATTTCCTTCACCAAAACACACCAAATACAGAACCGTAGCAGTCGTAGAAGGGATGATATTGTACTTCCTCGAGTGCGAACCACTCAAGGTAGAAGAATAGTTGTTTACGGGGGAGCGCAACTTTATAATAAATTACCAAGGCAGATAATGAGTTCGAATACGTTAAATATTTTTAAAACCGAGGTAAAAAACACATCTTCCAAAATGTTAATATTAATTAAATAAACATTTATATTAATATAACTCTGAATGTGCATTCATAATTAAAACCGAATGCAATTGTTATGTTTTATAAATAATTATTACTTTTGGAACACATAACTTACAAATGTAAACAAGACTGGTACTTCTGAGTGATGTTTTTGTCTTATGACCGCGGAATTGAACTCTTTTTCTCCAAACGAGGTAATTATGCATGATTTTAGTTACAACATCTTAGGAATACTCACTGTAAAATATTATTAAGACCGAATGTCGAAGGTGATGTTTTTGCTTTATGACCGCGGGATCGAACTGTTTTTCTCCAAGCGAGGTAGTTATTGTTTTATGATGTTTCATAAATAATAGCAGTAAACTTGTGAATACAAAATCCTTTTATTAGACGCCATTACAAAAGAACCAGTTTGACACATTTTTAGTGATGTTGCTAGGTATGCATGAACGATTATAGTGATGTGCTAATTATCATTTAAGTTCTACTTAGCACATCTTCCCCTTTTAGGACTTGCTTACATTTATAATTATAATCAACCTTAGAACATTATAAAAAAATTAAAACATTTTATAATTATCATATTTATTAGGTAATCTAATTCTTCTACCTGAACTAGATGTTATAGCTTCAGATTCAACTTTACCTACTTCCTCCCTTGACTCTCTCTCAACTCTCCCTACTTCCTCCCTAACCTCTCTCTCAACTAGAGGTAGTATATGCCCTTCATTTCTCCTATATTCTCCACTTTCCCCAACTACCATGTAAGACCTTGGGTAGACTGTTTTATTTTTAATTGTCCCAGGTTCCCACAATAAGTTCGGGATCTCTAATCTTCTAAAATAGGTTCTTAAACAGGTCCTTATCCCCAGATTTGAAATTGGACCTATTTTTGGCTCTCACATCATAGCTTTGCTTAACTTCTTCTTTCAAACTTTGCAGTTTTATCCTATCCTGTCTATATGTTAATTTAGGTACCAACAAATTATGTGAACATGGTATGTTTGTTCTCAAACTTCTTCCCATAAGGATTGAAGCTGGTGAACTGACCAGGCCTCTAGGTGTTGCCCTATGATTAAGCAGAGCCAAATATGGGTCCTGTCCTGAATCTAATGATTTTTTGAATAAGGTTTTTGTCGTCTTAACTGCACTTTCTGCTAACCCATTAGATTGGGGATAGTGAGGACTGGACATAATATGCAAAAATCCCCATTCCTTAGTAAATGCTTTAAAAACAGCAGAATCAAAACATTATGCCCCATCTGTATATAATATTTGTGGAATGCCATGCCGTGCAAATATACATTTAAGTTTTTCTACAACCGTATTGCTTCTTAAATTTGACAATGTTAATACTTCTATATAATTGGATAAAGCATCTGCCACTACCATGTATGATACACCATATAATTCAAATATATCACAGCCAACTTCCATCCATGGAAGTGCTGGTACTTTTTTATACTTTAAGACCATTTTTATTTTATTATTTTGATACTTTTGACAAGTAGTGCATGACTTAACAATTTTTTTAATATCCTGATTAATTCCAATCCAAAACACAGTTATATCAGCCCGACTAATCATCCGGCTGATCCCAGGGTGACCTGTATGTAATTTGTTCAGCATGTATTGCTTCAAACTATTGGGTATTAGGACACGGTCACCCTTGAAGACTACACCTTTTACTAGTGATAGTTCTTCCCTACTATCATATAATGACCTCAATTCTTCATGTACATCCTTATGAGGTGGCCAACTCTGCTCAATATATTTTTTCAAACTACTAAACATATTATCTTTATTAGAATGCTCTACCACAAAATCCCAATTTTCTTTAGTCATTGGTAAATTATCAATTAAAAGTGATATTTGTAATTCTACCTCACCAAAAGTAACTTCTGTGTCACAACCTTTAAAAGTAAAATCTCTAGACAGAGTATCAGCTACATAAAGATATTTGCCAGATGTATGGATAAGCTGTAACCTATAGGGCTGTAATTGCATCATTATTTTTTGTAAACGTGCAGGAATTTTATGTAACGGTTTTTTAAACACCCCTAACAAAGGTTTATGATCTGTCTGGACTTTGATTATATCCCTACCCAATAAATACTGCCTAAATTTAAGAACTCCAAAACACAATGCTAAAAGTTATTTCTCTATCTGAGAATATCTCATTTGGGTTTCAGTTAATGCTTTGGACGCATACCCAACTGGCCGGCCTTCCTGAATCAATACTGCACCTAACCCATGAGAACTTGCATCAACTTGTAACAAAACATCTTGTTCTTGGTTATAAAATGCTTACACAGGTGCTGTTATAATACAGTTTTTAAGCTTGGTTAAACAATTCTCATGATGTGACTCCCAAACAAATTCCACATCATTTTTCAACAGATCCCTGAGGGGTGCTGAAATCTCTGAATAGTTATGAATAAATTTAGATAAAAAATTGAAGACCCCAAAAATTCTCTGCAATGACTTTTTATCTTTAGGTATTTTCATCTCTTGAACCGCTTTAACTTTATCTCTATCAATTGCCATACCTTTTCTACTAAATGTATGACCTAAAAAAGATACCTCTTCAGCATCAAAAACAAATTTCTGAGAATTAAATTTAATTCCATTCACTTTAGCAACCTCTAAAACTTTCAGTAAGGTTATATTCAACTCCTCTCTGGAATCCCATTGCCATAAAAATACATCGTCTTGAAATGTTTCTACCCTGGGCAATGATTGAAATGTTTCATATATAATTTTATGAAATATTTCAGGGGCTATATTAATACCAAAAGGTAATCTCTTGAATGAGTATCTTCCCCACTTAGTTATAAATGTACATAACCTTGAGCTCCTTTTATTTAATGGTACCATCCAAAAACCTGACGCACATTCTAGTTTACAAAAATGTTTTGCCCCTGATAGTTTGGCAGTAATATCTTCAATTAATGGCAATGGATAATGGGCCCTTTTGGTCACTGGATTTAGAGCTCTAGGGTCCAAGCAAATTCTTAAGGATCCATGCTTTTTCTGCACAACTACCATTTGACTAACCCACTCCTATATCATATTATCTAATTCTTGTTTAAATTTTAATTCTAATGCATAAGGGATCCGACGGGGTGAGCACACCGATGGTGTTATATTATTTTTTAATTCAATATTTACCTCATTAGGGATTAATCCCACCTCTCCATCAAATAATTCTAGAAACTTCCCTGGAATAACTGACTTTACATTATCAGAAATCATATTTACTCTACTAATTAACCCGAACAGTTCTGCACTTTTTAATCCTAGTATATTATAGCATTGCTGGTCCACTACAAAAAATTCAATGTTGTGTACTTTTTCTTTGTATACACATTTTAATAGGCACTTCCCTACTACAGACAATCTATCATTGGTAAATGAAGTCACATGTGCATTAGTCGGCTTCAGTTCGACACCCAGATTCAGAAATTGTTGCATTCCTAGAACATTACATTGTGCTCCTGAGTCTACTTTAAGTTCCACTTGATGTTTATTTGTCAATATTGTCACTGTGTACCAGTCTGAACTTTCAGATTTAACCACCTCTATTGTATAAGATTCATCACTGTCCTCCTTCCTTTCCACTGTCTCTAGCATATTGACCTGATCTTTAGATCTTTTGCACTTTCTTGCAAAATGGTTCATCTTTTCACATTTCAGACATTTTTTCCCAAATGCTGGACATTTTCCATATATATGGCTATATCCACAATATCGACAGTCACAGTCATGTACTTTCTTGTTTCCCTTCCTTCTGATATCATCAACGGTTATAGTTTCCGAAGTACTTTGAGTTGCATTCATAGTGGTCAGCTGGCTCTTAACAGCTGTTCGAGTTCGACAAACGCTCAATGCAGTTTCAATGTCTACTTTTGGCATTGCAAGTAATTTTTGTTGCATGCTAGGATGTTTGATGCCGCATATAAATACATCTTTAACCAGACTTTCCTTTAATGATCCCAGTTCGCACGTCTTAGATAAGTTTTTTAAGGTAGTCATGTAGGCTTCAAATGACTCTGCTTCTCCTTGTTTTCTGGTGAGAAATATAAAACGATCATAGGTAACATTCAAGGTCGGAATAAAATGCTCATCGAATTTCTTTTTCACTGTCTCTAAGTTACTTCTGTCCTCCTCCGATAACCCCCAAGACTCACATATCTCTCTCGCCTCATTACCTGCATGATACAACAAAATTGCGATTTTTCTTTTGTCTGAAGCCGTGTCGTTGTACGCGTCTATGTACGTCTCAAACTCTCTAATGAATCTTCTCCAGTTCGTTGCCATATCTCCCTCCATCCTTAATTCGCTCAATGCTACCGCTGTCACCATGTTTTATGATGTTTAATAAATAATAGCAGTAAACTTGTGAATACAAAATCCTTTTATTAGACGCCATTACAAAAGGACCAGTTTGACACATTTTTAGTGATGTTGCTAGGTATGCATGACCGATTATAGTGATGTGCTAATTATCATTTAAGTTCTACTTAGCACAGTTATGAATGATTTTTAACAACATATTTTAGGAATACCTACTATAAAATATTATTAAGTCCGAATGTCGAAGATTTATGATTAATTTACCCTAGTTTTTAATTACTGTTTTCATATAAGTGAAATGTAAATTTCTTTATGAAAATAAATATCTTTAACCAGAATTAACACTTACGTTCGGCCTCATCAGAAGAAAGGGATTAAAGGTCTATCCACACATATCAGGGTCGTGCCCGGGACGTGGACGGACCGTGCCCCGTCAAGGGCTCAAAAAAAATATCGCTGTGTACATTTTATATGAACTCGTTCACACACATCCGTGCACGGGCCAGTGATGGAGCTTCAATGCCTTGGCCCAGACCTGTCACGTCCCGGGCACGGCCCTGATATGTGTAGATAGACCTTTAAAGTCACACAAAGGGCAACGAAGAGGGCTGTGGTTGGAATTTGAGGATTTCTGCAGGAGAACCAAAATTACCGATATAGCCCGAAGAATTTCCAAACTCAAATGGTAGTGGGCAGGGCACATTGCTCGCAGTACGGATGGTCGATTGGGCCAAAAAGTTCTGAGGATGCGACCGCACACGACTATGCGTTGGAAGGCCGATCAGTGTGGCGACTTTTGGGACAGGCCTATGTCCAGCAGTGGACGTCTTTCGGCTGAAATGTTGATGATGATGAATCGCGTAACAAACATACAAATGCATAAAGTCGAATTAAGAACCCCCTCCTATTTGAAGTCGGTTGAAAATTTGAACTAATGATTATTTTTCAAAATAGTTCCGGACTCTAGAACGTTATAGGCATGGCTATAGGTAATTGATAACAGACTTATTACTGTGTTTCGTAAGTGCAGCGGTGATCACATAATGTTATTTTTTTAGAGTTCCTTATCCGAGTTGACAACTCGGATAACTCTTATTGCTGTCACTCACGGTTGGAGCTTGGTCTTCAAATTATCACAGTATAAGCATCTTGTTTACCCAAAGCCATACAAATGTAATATATTTTTTTCACCGTATATCACAATCCAGCCGCAACTGGGAAATATGAAAAAACTAAACAGCGCCTACTCGAAGTCTACGATAAATCAGACAGACAAATACAACAGATAGATCAGACAAAAGTTGATCAGCGGACTGGAGTTGGGAGATCAGAAGCCCTGCCAGCTGCTAAGGAAGATGCGGGAGCTCGCAAGCGGCATGATTACCGAAGAAGGTCTCAGATTAGAATGGCTGAATCACCTCACAATCACAAGTTCGAGTCGTCTTGTCCATAAACAACGAATCATCTTTTGACACCTTAGCTGCGATGGCCGACAAGATGGTGGAGTACGCAAGGAGTCCCAGCGTCGCTGCAATTACAACACCAGCACCATCCTCGTTGTCTACAACATCAACATCCATGACACATCTAGAAACTCTGGCAAAACAAATGGAGAAGCTCATGGTAGAGATCGCCGAACTACGTCGAAAACGGCCACCACAAAGACACCGTCGCCGCACGTACAATCCTCGTTTTCGATCCCGTTCACGCTCGCAGTCAATGCAACGTGGACCTGCACCGAGACCTGGAGCAACCAACTGGGAATGCCGCTACCACTACCGTTTCGGAGACACGGCAAAGCGCTGTGAATCGCCATGTTGTAGAAGGAAGAAGCCGTCGAAAAACTAAAGCCGACACCGACCGTGGCGGACGAAGGTGTCCCGTACACCAGTAATCGCCTTTGTGTACACGTTACGGTCGTGTACACAACACCACCCACGAACGTTTCCTCGTGGACACAGGCGCTGACATCTCCAGGCGCTGACATCTCCGTCTTGGCCGCCAATCATAAAAGAAACAACACTGCAAGCGCCTACAGCTAATACGCGGCAGACAATATACCAATCAAGAGCTACGGACAGAAAACTATCTCTACGTAATCCAAAATTTAGGCAGATAGTTTTCTGTCCGTAGGTCTTGATTGGTGTATTGTTTGCAGCGTATATGCTGTTGGCGCTTGCAGTGCTATATTTACATTATCAATAGCTGCACATAAATTAGAATTTGAACTATACAGAACTAAATCGTCAGCAAATTGCAATATATTTACATTTTGAGTATCAACATATTTACATATTTCACAAGTGTACAAGATATAGATCAAGGGCGACAAAGTTGCACCTTGCATTGTACCTTTACTGGCCCACTCTGGTCCATAAAGGATGTTATTGTGTTTGACAAAGAGTTTTCTGTTACTCAAGAAATAATAAATCCATTTGGAGACAAGTCCAGGTAAACCTAAACTACCAGTCAATATTTTGACAAGTATGCCAGGGTCAACATTGTCAAAAGCACCTTGTACATCTAAAAATACGCAATCGGTATTTAATTTGGCATTTTCTGCCCTTTTCAGGTCTGTTATTAAAGAAGTGAAACTATCAGCACAGCTATGACCGCGCCTAAATCCATATTGCACTGGCGGAATAATGTTATTGGATTCTGAGTACCAGTCCAAACGATTCTTCAACATATTCTCAAAGATATTTCCAAGACATGAGGATAACGAGATTGGACGATGACTGCTAGCTAAATTTGGTGGTTTATCGGGTTTTAATATGGAAATCACACACTGTGTTTTCCATGATTCTGGTATTATTTGCTTACACCAAAGACTGTTAAGAATTTTTAAGAATAAATGTTTTATATCATCATTAAGATTTTTATGTAAGGGAAATCATCTAAACCTGGGGTTGTATTTTTTCTAGATTGCAAACTCATTAAGAATTCAGTCTATGTAAAAGGATCCAATCAAAATTTGGTGTTCGGGTTGTCATTATTGAGATCAAAATAATGCTTATATTCACTACTATCTATAAGGTTACTATTATCAGATATTTTTGTCAAAAATGGTTGAATAAATTCATCCCTGTATGATTTGTTACCTTTAAATCTGATCTTTAGATCTGATGCCTTTAAATCTCTTAATAAGGTTTCAAATTTTACTTAGTGGAGTAGTTCTATTAAAAGTGTTACAAAAGTTGTTCCAACCGATCTTCTTCTGTTCTGAAATTATACGTTTTTTAAATGCATCTAATCTCTTTTAATTAATGTAATTATCTATAGTTGGGTCACTTCTGTACAGTTTCAGAGCAGTATAAGATTCAATTACACTTTGCTCACAAATAGAATTCCACCAAGGAGCTGGAATTCTACTTCTAAAATCACTAGTTTTAACCAACTTTGGAATCACCATTTCCTTCAAGGCATCAAGGCGAGTACGAAATTCGAGGTAAGTGGACATTGGATCCTTTTCATCAATCGTCAAGTCATGGAAAACATTTTTGGATATTTCAAAAAATTTACTCCAATCAGTTTGATTGTACAAAAATCTGTCAACAGGCAGATTAACTTGATATTTGTCAGCACAAATTGCAAGTTTTGTAATAGTTGGGTAATGATAACTTCCCATTGTGTCATCATGAACAGACCACTCACAAAGCGGCGCAAGATTTGGACTAACGAAAGTGACATCAACTGCCGATGGATTGCAATGAGTGCGATTGACTGTAGTAAAGTCACCATTATTAATTATACATAAGTCATTATCATCAATTAAATCATATAAATCTTGCCCCCTGCCTTTTGTGGACACGCATCCGAAGGCAATATGGTGAGCATTGAAATCACCACTTACAAATATAGGTTTAGGGAGGTTCCTGATAATATTCTGCAATCGATTTATTCTTATATGCCCAGATTTAGGTGGACAATATACACATAAAACTGTTATGTCGCCTATTTCTGTAAATACAGAAATTGCAATAATCTGAATATCTTCATAGAAATGGGTGTCTAAAACCTTTTATTTTAAATATGGCTTTATTAAGATAGCTACTCCATTATGACTGTTAGCTGAAATGGTAGAAATTATAGTCAGGTATTTTAAAACTCTGTTGGTCTTTTAGCCAAGTTTCATTTATTAGACAAATATCTATATTTTGATTTCGTAGAAATTTTTTATTTTTTTTATTTAAACTTTTAGCATTATACTGTGCATTACATAAGGAAGTTATAATGTTAGAACTCAAATCCATTAAGTTGACAGATTTTTGATAAGCATGTCTTTGGTAGACGACGTGGTTATGGGCACATCATGCGATTTGTTGCTTAGTTGTACTAAAGTATGGACTAAGGCCATTTTGGCAATGATTTGGGCTTGGATATTTGGTTTAGGTGCAGTTTTTTCTCAGGCATGGTTTCTTTATTTAAAGGTGTGTTATGAACACTAATACACATTATACAATTTCATTTTGTTCTTATTTAGAACAAGTTCTTTATTTACATTATTTACATTTTCCTTTTTATTTTTTTTTATTTTTCCTTTTTTTGTCTTGGAGCGGTCCGGCAAAGGAGGGAAGTCAGTTTCCTTCTTAGTATTGGTTGTATTTACTATGTTGGCATAAGTTACTTTTTCTTTTTTTCCAACATTTTCCTTATCTTAACCGGACAGGTCCTTGATATAGCCAAATGAGGTCCACCGCAGTTAATGCAGCAGAGCTCATTAGGCTTGTCACACTCTTGTAAGAATGATCTCCAGCACAGCAGCTGCAGCGCTGTTTACCGTTACATACATTGGCAGAGTGGTTGAATTTGAAGCAGCGATAGCACTGTAACAGGGATTGAATGTAGTCAAAAACTCTATATGAAAAAAGGTCAAAGGAATTGAGTCTGGTAATGAGTTTGACAAGAATGTTATGCTGACTGTCTGAAGTGGTACCCGGTTCTGTTCCACTTTCTTTGTAAATCTTCTGATTGCCACAATTTCGTAGACAGAAGAAAGCTTTGTGTATAATTCTTTATTGGAAATATTTATTGGCATGAACCTGATGATGCCAACTCGTTCTATCTGGGCTGCGGGGATATATGCCCTCATTTTATGTTTTTTCTAGGAATGTTACGTTGTTGATGAAATTGTTGGCCAGATTTATGGAGAAGGAGGGCCTCTATATGATGAACTCCTACTTCAAAAAGCGTGAACACAGGAATTGAACATGGCAGAGCCCCGATGGTGCAACGAAAAATGAGATCGACTTCATCATGTCAACCAAGAAGCAAATGTACAATGATGTCTCTGTGATCAATACGGTAAAAACCGGGAGCGATCACCGCATGGTAAGAGGCACGTTAAACATTAATATTAAGCTTGAAAGGTCTCGACTGATGAAGTCCACGCTCTGTCCAGCACAGATCGAGGTCCAAAACCCCGAGAGCTTTCAGCTAGAACTCCAGAATCATTTTGAGTACATAGGTAGCTCCGTGGACGAATACAGCGACGGGTTCGTGGAAGCTGTCCATACGGTCGGGTCTAAGTTTTTCGAGACTCGTTGCACAGATAGAAACAAAAAGCTTTCTGATCCTACCCTCAAGCTTATGAAGGAGAGGCGTGAGATGATCCTGCAGTCTTCAGATGAGGCGTGCAAATACCGGCAGCTCAATAGACAAATCTCTAAATGCTTGAAAAGAGACCTCCGCCGCTTTAATACCGAGCGTATTAAAGACGCGATTGAGCTAAATAAAGGCTCCAAACAGCTTAAAAACAACAAGGCGCCGGGTGATGACGGAATCACGCCTGAACTCCTGAAGGCGGGTGAAAAACCGGTCCTTAAGGCCCTTCAGAAGCTGTTTGATTCTGTCATACTCGAGAGCAAAACGCCACAGGCATGATGCGGGGTGTGGTGGTACTCTTCTTCAAGAAGGCTGACAATGCCCGGCTGAAGAACTATAGGCCCATCTCACTTCTTAGCCATGTCTACAAGTTGTTTTCAAGAGTCATCACGAATCGTCTCACGCGCAGGTTTGACGATTTCCAGCCTCCCGAACAAGCCGGAATCCGAAAAGGCTTTAGCACCGTAGACCACATACATACGCTGCGGCAGGTTATACAGAAGACCGAAGAGTATAACCTGCCTCTCTATTTAGCGTTCGTGGACTACGAGAAAGCCTTCGATTCGATCGAGACTTGGGCTGTACTGCAGTCTCTCCAACGGTGCCAGATCGACTACCGGTACATTGAGGTGTTGAAGTGTTTGTACAAAATAAAATTAATGCATAATTAAAATTTAAATAGTCAAAAACTCATTAGAAGTAATAATTAAAACGGTCCAAAAAATATAAAAATGTCAGAAATGTATAAAACAATGTCAAATGTAAAATTGCTAACATTAATAGCTATTAATTAATGCATTCATTTGCTAGCTTGTAATGTACTATTGCTTGTTTTGTAAAAAAACTATTGACATTCGCAAATATGCGTTACAACAAAAATAATGAAAACTTATCTATTTTAGAATTTCTGTTTCAGGTGCCTCAACAACAGTGGAAGTGGATTTTATCTCAGATAAGTCTGTTTTATTTATTAATTTATTCAAATAGTGGACCTATTCAGGAAGTATTAGAAAGTTTGGACCTGACCACCACAAATTAAAACAGATGATTAGATCTGGACTGCCCCTTGCGATCAGGTCAGCCGGATTCTGACCAGTCGGCACATAACGCCACGACGAACTATTGGTAAGTTCATTAATTTCAGCTACCCTATTAGCTAAAAATGTTTTCAATCTCGCAGAATTACCATTCAACCCACTGAGAATAACGCTAGAATCGCACCAGTAAATAAAGCCTCAAAGCCTCATATCGCAGAGAATTGATAACTGTCTGGCACAATTTTGAAGGTAATAGAACAGCGCAAAGCACTAGACGCGGTGTTGTCGTCGGTTTCAACGGCACCACCTTAGACTTAATACACAGTAAGTTTACCCTTACATAACCAGCTAAGTTGTGTGACCGCAGGTACACACACGCAACGTGTCTCCTGTGCGGGTTACAAATAAATATGTTTCCTTTCTTTCTTTCTTTTCTTTCTTTCAACGTAAGCGACTTGTGAAGCATCACTGAATGTATGTATTTCTATATAACCAGGAGCTTCGCATAGCGTTAAACGCGAGATCTGTAAATCTGATAAAAAATGTAAATTGTTAATGAACTTGTGCCAGGATTTCAGATTATCGGAACTAACTGGCTCATCCCAATCCTTTTTTTGGATTATAGCTACAAAATATAATAATAAATAATATATATAGAAAACATAAATATATAGAATACTTACCAAATAACGTAGAAATAGGAAATCGTAATAGATTATAAGAAAGTATGTAATACCTACATTGTAATAAAGATAAGTCTCCAAGGTCTCGGACTCTTTCCGGGGAACCTCTCTAGTTTGCAGAGCGCCGAGCGCCGTCTTCTTAAAAAAAACCTTTTTATGGAGCCTTAAGGATAGGATTAACAGTTTAGGTATACATGGACTGAGAATTCCAAGAGGATCAAAAATCTTGAATGATGCAGAGAGTTTTGATCGCTTGGATGCTACATCATTTTTATTGGTAATCTCAATTGATATTTGAAGAGTATCGGATTTGGGGTTACAATATAATCCTAAAGTATTACTAGACTCACTTAAACTAACCTTATCATTTTGATCAATGATTGATGATGATAAAATGCTTGGTAAATTCGATTTGAATCCACGTAGTTTAAACCCTACAGATCTTAGAGTGTCCGACACTTTGCGTTGAATGTATAGTAACTCAGACTTATTGTTGGATCCGGTGACTACATCATCGACATGATGGTCATGTTTTTTTTTTTTTTTCATATAGACCTACATGGGCACTTATAAAACGTCGACAAAAGGTGCACGGTTCGGGTTGGTCGTTTCCTATGGAGAAGAACCGGCAAGAAACTCCATGGTTACTCTTTTAAAAATGGTTTAGTTTTACAATATTTCCATGTTACAGCATTAGTACTTAGATATGGGGGGACAACGCAGGCCCGACTTATGACAATAAGTCGTAAGAAACTAAAAAAAATAAAATAAAAAGATTATATATTAAATAAAAAAGTTAACAAATGTTAACTAGCATCAAGAAGGCCTACAATGTTCACACATTCACAAAACAATCGGTAAAAGAATCTATACAAAGGTAAAAAAAAATAAGTATACCAAGACTAAATTTAACGTGTGGCACAAATGTTGTTATCAGTGCTGTAACTATTCTTAGCAAAGGGCTATAAAGATGATTGAAAACCATTGTAAAAAGTCTAATTAAAAGAAGGAAAGAAAAAATGAGATTGAGAATAGTTAGAGACATCCACTTATTTGTGCCGTTTACAAGTTACCAGGGAAGCTGCATGCGCAGAAGGAGCTAAGGCCAAATGTTTTTATCTTCAACGTAGTCCTTGATTTTATAATATGCTTTGTTAATAAGGATACGTTTGATGTAGTTTTTGAACCTTCCATCGGTCAGTTCTATAATTGACTTTGGCAACTTGTTATAAAAGCGTATACTGTTTATAAGAAAAGACTTGCTAGTTTTCGTTAATCTGAATTTGGGTATTACAATTTCGTGCTTACTGCGTGTATTTAAATTATGGAAGTCGCTTCTAGTTTTGAAAAGCCCCCGATTTTTACGGACATACAAAATACATTCCAAAATATAAAGTGAAGGTAGAGTCAATATATCGATCTCTTTAAATTTTTCTCTGAGGGACTCGCGAGGACCCATTTTATAGATTGCGCGGATTGCCCTCTTTTGTAGGATGAAAATTGAGTCAACGTCTGCTGCTGATCCCCACAGCAGAATGCCATAAGACATAATACTGTGGAAATAAGCATAGTATACTAACCTAGCTGTAGCTACATCGGTTAGCTGCCTTATTTTCTTTACTGCATATGCAGCCGAACTTAACCTACCCGAAAAAGTTCTAATGTGCGCGCCCCACTGCAATTTTGAATCGATAGTAATCCCTAAGAATACAGTTTCCGTTATAACTTCAAGATTTTTGCCGTCAAGATTTAGGTTGAGGTCATGTTGTGGTACATTTGGTAAAGAGAACTTTAGACATTTTGTTTTTTTCGCATTCAGTAAAATATTGTTAGCTGCGAACAATTTTGAGAGAACAATCAGACTTTCGTTGACATTTAAGACATCCGTATCTTGCCTATCTATTTTAAAAATTAACGAAGTATCATCAGCAAATAGAATTATATCCGATAATTTGGCCATCATAAAAGGGAGATCATTAATGTAAACAAGAAAAAGGAAAGGGCCGAGAATTGAACCTTGGGGCACGCCCATCTTGACTAGAGACCCGGAGGACGTCGCCCCATTAACATTTACTTTTTGCTGTCTGTTTGATAAATAGGAAAGCACGAGATCAGCAGATTTTCCACGAATACCGTAGTGGTGTAATTTACAGATCAGTGTGTTGTGGTCGACGCAGTCGAAAGCTTTTGAGAGATCACAGAAAATGCCAATGGCACCCTGGGACCTCTCCCAAGCCTCCAAGATGTGACTGATGAGTTTTACTCCCGCGTCCGTTGACTATGCAGGATCCCATTTGAATTGAAGTGAGACAACATCTGTTCCAGCATGATTTTTTCATAGATTTTACTCAATGCTGGAAGCACGGATATAGGTCTATAATTAGAAGGATCACTCTTACAGCCTTATTTGAAAATTGGTACTACTTTACTGTGTTTCATTAAGTCAGGAAAAGTGCCGCTGTCCAAACATTGATTGAATATGCCTGTTAGGACAGGATCAATTGAGTCAATAATATCTCCAAGAACCCTAACGGATATTTCCCACAAGTCTTCAGTATTCTTTATATTGAGACTTTTGAACGCGTTTTTAATTCTATCAATACATATTGTTTTAATTTAAAGATTGGTATGTCTTTAGTAAAGTTTTCTTTAAGAAGAGCTTCAGCTAATTTAGATGAGGAAGGAAGAGACTTCGTAACCTCTAACGGAATGTTGGTAAAGAAATTTTCTAATGTCTCAGCGACTTCTTGCCTATCAGAAATGGTTTGATTAGTTATTTTCAAAGACAACTCATTCTGATCGCGTTGTTGTATCTTTCCAGTTTCTCTATTAATTAATTGCCACACAGTTTTTATTTTATTATTAGAAGCACCAATTTTGTTAATTAATTAGAGATTTTGCTTCAGCGCAGACTCTTTTGAATATTTTGGACTAACATAAGTGTGAAAAACTGGATCAAAAGTCAAAGATTTTTCGTAATATAAATTATATAAGACATCTCGGCTTTTTCTTATGCCCACAGTGGCCCATTCACTAAATTTCGATTTTGAATTGTTGACTTTAACTGTTTTTACAGGACACGTTTTATTGAATTCTTGGCAAACTATTGAAAACAACGTGCCGTAATTTATATTGGGGTCGTTTGAATCAAAACTGGCGTTACAAAGGTTGCTATAAACATTATTATTAAAAGATATTAATTTATTTTTAGTAAGTGGTCTTAATCGAATTGATTTAGCTAGGTTAATTTTTTTATTTGACTCAAAAGATACTAGTTGACCAGTATGTCTGACCTAACGCCACTAATTAAAAACGAATCTTTTACTTTACTAATAGTGAATACATTATCTATGCAAGAAGCTGAAGTTGCTGTTATTCTTGTTGGTTCATTAAATAAATATTTTAGGTTAAATGATTTAAATAATGAAATGAGTTTACATTTTTCAGGCGAGTTGACTAACAGATCTATATTTAAGTCGCCACAAACAAAAACCAATTTATTTTCTCTGAAAAGTTTACTTAATAATTCTTCCATTGTAACCAAAAACAATGACAAGTTTGATGCTGGTGGTCTGTAAACGCACAAGACAGTATGCCCCTCGACCTCTGCACATGCTACCTCACACAAGCGATCAACAGAGTAAGCAGTGATATCCTTCCTTTCCTTATATTTTAAATGACTATTACAAAGTATCCGGGTACCACCACCCACTGTGGATCTGTTGTACGCGCTGGCAACTGAGAAATTATTTACATTAAACAACATCCTATCTGGTTTTAACCAAGTTTCACAAAAACATAAGATATCCATGTGGTATTTATCTACTAACAATTCCACGTCTAAAATTTATCCGGAGAAGCGATTTATATTTTGATGATATAGTAAAATATTACTATTCGACTTCTCTTTTGTCGGCTCTAATCGTTTAAAGAATCATCCTTTAAAGTATTATCAGAAAAACTGGATAATACTGTTAAATCACTAAACCTAGTCTCAGTTAAATTATCAATAACTGCGTGTATACTAAAAGCTAACAATGTAGCTAATAAATGTCGACTATTTTTGGGAAGAAACATATGGTTCCCAATCAAAACAAAATCACTAACAAAATTGTTGGTGTCAAAAAACAATAAACGGTCACTATGACGACAAGATAAAATATGCATCAGGTTATTCAAACTAGAAATGTATTCATTTTCATGAACAAGTAACTTGCCAGAATAGGGCAATGCACATAATATTAATTTGCCTAATCTTAACTTAAGTAGGGTGTCAATACCATTAACTATGTCCCTTTTTGTTATACTAAGGCTATTTCCAATAAGAAGTACTACAGTAGTTTGCTCATTCAATTGTGTCTGTTGAATTTTATGGATAAGCTCATTAAATTGCAATTTATGATAACAATGGTTCACTATTGTATGTTTAGAACGGTTATTTAACAAAGATCCAAAACCTGTTCCTAATCTATCAGAAAATACTAAGACATTACTTTTGGTGGGGTTCAAAGTTGTTGCAGTATGATCAATGGGTAAAGTTGTAGTAGCAACATGTTGTGACATGAGAGGTGGCAGAGCGGCAGCACAACTACAGGTGAGGTTGTTAGTCAATGATTCGCACCTCTCTGCATTATACTTCACCAGGTCCACCAACTCACAGGCCTCCTGCATGCGTTCACTCAACATCTGTTGACTACATTCATATTTACAAAATACTTCCTTAAGTGTATTTTCCCTACTCAATAATTCCCTTTCAAGGTTCTGAATTTCAACATCATACATTTGTGTACTAGTCTCTAATTTACTATTACATATATTTAATTGGTTTTTTAAGTTTCTTAAATCTTTCCTAAGGTTAACATTATATTTGCAAACACTTTGAGTTTTTATAAGTTTCTTATATTTCTTAATACTTTTATTGATTTTAATATATTTCTTAATTTTATTATGACTACTTAGAATTGGACATTTAGCAATGGTATCATCCCCTGTAAGGTCTATGGTAATGGTGGGCGGCTCACACTCCAGTTTGGATGCATCCATCAGCTCATTGTACAGGTTACTGGTGTTAGAAACCTCTTCGCTGACTTTCAGCGAGTCGATGGAGGTAATGGTGTTAAATAATATTACCTATAAGCTCGTCATCGCAATCCTCTGCCAATACTGTTATTTTGAGATCGAGTAAGTGACAGATGTATACACGTCATATACATCTGTCCCTTACTCGATCTCAAAATAACCTTACTCTAAGAGCTTGTGGTCACCCCCCTGATGCTCAATATGTAGCACTTGCGAGACCTTAGGTTACGGTTTAAAGACGTAAAGTTTTGATAGGATTTGACTCGTCACTTTTCCAAAGTATTAATTGTAAATAACGATCCTTTTCATCTAATCTCACCATCCTAACAAAATTATCGATATCAGCTATCAAAATATATTTATACTGGCAAGCCCGAATCAAATGGAAAATATTGAGTCTTGTACATTGGGGTCGACCACCAGTAGGTCGTTCAGAGAGAAACCTGAGAAAGTTCGTGCTGATCCATCAAAAACAACACGAGTCTTTGTTGTTTCACTATTTTGTTTGAACACTGCATGATGGCAAAGATAATAGGATGGAACGGGATTGATAGTCGGACATTCCTCTAAATGGCCTAGCTCCAAATATTCTTGAATGAATATTGTAACTTTAATTTTGGCTTCTTCTTTTTCTAAACAAAACAATCGTTTCTTAGCCATTGCGTTAGAATTAGCAAAACAATCTGGAGTATCGATTAGGGGCGGCCTAACACAAAATCTACCCGATTCTAAACGGTCAGTATTACGATCAAAATGGTCTTCACATGCCTGCTAAATTTTTCTAAAATATTGCTTATCTGGAATCTGCTCCAGTTCCCAATACTTTGGCAATTGAGAATTAATATTGGAATTATTGCATTCGTCAATATCACTAATTGAAACATGACACGGAATATTTTTAGGTAACGAATGACTTCTTAAACTTGGAGAAATAGGGCCGGCAACGAGCCAACCTAACTTTGAGCTACGTAGCTTGGGCATGTTATGACCTAATGCTAGCTGATCTGAATGAAGGCTGATTAAAAGTAGCATCAGCTAACTGTGTGTTTCTTGGAATATGTAATTTACAAATATCTATAGATTGCTTAAGAATAGTACCAGTTAATTGGTTTAATACAAAAAAAAGGACTGTACGAAACTATGGTCATTGTTAAATGAATTTAATCGGGCAATGCAACTTTTGTTTACATGTTCTTCTAAGTTGTTGCTTATACCAATAACATATATAGTATTTATATTAAGTATACTGTGGTATTCTGCAGTGATCTGTAGATCCACATCTTTTAGTCTATTTACGTTTTATCATTTGAAACTGTATCAACTCACTTTTATGTATTCTTTGACACTGTTAGCACCTGAAAAGCAATTTTTTAGTTATCTCTGATTGTTTTAACTCCCACAACATTTTTACCGCTAATTTGTAAAATCTTTAAATATTTTATACTCTGACATTTTCATCTGATCTGACATCTATCTGTCCAATTTATTTTCTTAAGCCATAGCCATAACATACCATGGACACTTTTTCTTCTACAAAGCTCGTTGTACATTATAATCTTCAAAATAAGGGCAGCGGCAGACTGGCCCCTCTTTAAACCGTTTTTTATTCGTTCTGGTCATGATTTCTTATAATTGAGATTTGAATTTCAGAAGATATGACACAGAACGGGGACAAGCGGTATGCACGCTGAGGCCGCGCGCGCCGTCCAGCAGTACGCGCAAGGTGCGCACGCTGAACATGAGGGCCCACATCTCGCGGTGGCGCTCCACCAGCTGTCCCATAGCACCGTACCACGCCACCCTGGTCTGCGGTTGCCCCTTCGCTGACTTGGAAGTGGCGGGCGGCAACGGCCGTAGCTGATCCCTCAGTCAGTCGTTTTGCGCGGGCGATACGTCGTACGAAGCCGGCCCTTATTTTTATCTTTTTTATTAACGTGGCTTACGTTTAGCTCCTCTGAGCTAAACGTAACGTTACAATACGTATAATGATAACTTGTTCATGAGTGACTGGCTAATGAACGAGGACTGACTGTCACAGTCTAATAAAACACGCATTCGAAATTGTTTGTTTGTTTGAGGATTAATAACGATAACCATGGATGTTAGCAAAATAATGTGATTTTCTATGAAGTTATTGCTAATGGAATTGTTGACTGATATTTCAATTGAACCAAGATCTGTGTTAGTATTATTGCTGCTGGCTGTACTGGCATTACTTGTACTATTATTGTTAGAATTAGGTAAATGCAAGAGTGAGTTGTGGCCACAACTTGCAATCACGTGCACGATGCCCAGTTCGTAAACAATTTGAGCATAAGTGCACTTAAATGCTTCATCTCGTCGTTCTTGAAGAATTAATTCCTCATCGTTCATCTAAAGAAGTAGGGCAGTCGTATAACCAGTGGTCACCTTTACAGATAACGCACTGCTTAGCGACCGAGCCGGTGTTCTGAACTGTAGATGAAAAGGATTTAGTACTACGAGAATTATTGAATTATTACGTCGTCCTCACATACATTAAATTAATTAATTCATATATGTGAGGACGATGCATCCAGAATAGCACTACTTATACTTCATAAAAGATAGCTTGATCTCTGCGACATATGTCAAACTGACGTATAAGTTATTGTTACGGTATTGTTAGCCTGTAAAGCGCTATTGTAACTGTATACTGACAGCTGTCGCAGAGATCAATCTATCTTTTATGAAGTATAATAGAATCGCTCTACAAAATAGAATACCTCTACGTATAGGTACGAGTATATTAGTATTAAAACCCTACCGCAATATCTCTACGTTGACGTCGTGGTTGACGCTTGGGGGCTGCAACGATCCCTAAGATTGTGTCGCTAGATTTTACTTTGCCACAACATGTCTAGGGTGAGGAGCCAGACTAAGCGAGATACAATCCGCAGGGCAGCTTTGTGGCTTTGCGGCGGCGCAGCCTGTTGGGTAGTGACGACCTGACGTACCCGATTTTCAGAGAGATGACTTGTTCCTCAACTCTGGCTTGTCTTTATTGGCCGGCCGCAGTGAACACTGACGGGGAACAGAGCTCCCACCTCTCTTTTTCCTTAATTGGCTGGCTTGAGTGGAGATTCGCAAAGAGCAAACGTGCTCGGAGGAAGGAAGGAGGAAAGAGGAAGGAGATCCCTACCAGCATCTTACTGGGTTAACCCCAGTAAGATGCTGGTAGGGATCTTGACCGTACCTTCAGGATTGTCTTGATAGTCGTGGTATACCTCTCCACTCCTCAAGCAACTCCGGATATGTTGTCCTCTTGGCCCTACGTCACTATAGTGCTAGCGACCGTTTGTGAGGACCCATTAATTGTGTGTGCAAGTTATCCCCTGCCATTTTATAGCCGTGTAGTTCGACAGTGGTCAGGCAGGGGCCAATAGCCTCCTATAGTTTGAGGCAATCGATTCATTAAACCTACCAAATCCATAGCCCAATAAATTTTCTCCATATTTTGCAAAATTCCTTCACCAACCGGCGATTGCCCTTGGGTGCACTTGCGTAGTGCATACAGGAATAATCGTCGGTTGGTATCAACTTTCCTGATACATTGCTAACAAGGCCTCTGCGATTTGGCTTCAGCCCCTCGCACGCCTTTCAAAGGACACCAGCCATTCTGACATATAACTGACCATAAGTTTCTACAAAAAATGCAAATTAAGCATGGATTATATTTAAATTTCACAACTTTCGGGGTCGCGTAGAGCTATTAATGTTTCCTTTTAGAGGAGATGGAGATACACAGAAAAATAGTAATGATTTTAATACATAATACAACAGCAGGGTGCTTACTTTATAAACTAATATATAATCTCTATGTAAATAAATCTTTATGTTTTGTTATCCGCTCGAACGAATCTCCTACCTTCCCAACCATCACGTGGAATCATCTTCAAAATTATACCCTGGTCCTTTGGGTGCGTCACTAAGGTTCTGGCATCAAAAGTCAAAGTCTCCGGCATCCCATCAGCCAGTTCCACTCTGTACTTTTTCAGGATACTGATGAGACCTGTGATCACCTGCATCTTTGCGAAACGCATTCCTGAAAATTTATATGATATTGTAAGTGTTAATAAAAAAAGGATGCTTCATTACAACTAAATTCACACGTCTTTAAACGGAAGATTCATATTCGTATATAAATGCATTGCTGTCAAATAAGAGGGTTACATATGAAATTATAGTTACCTATACATAGCCTGGGACCCGATCCGAACGGGAAGAACGTGTATGGCTTAACATCGTCTTTATGTTCAGGTACGAATCTTTCAGGCTTGTACTTCTCTGGTTCCGGGAAATACTCGGGATTGTGGTGCATGTGGTAAACAGGAACATGGACGCGGACGCCTATATCCAGTTTCAGGCCCGTAGGGAGGACGTAGTCGTCCATAACCTCGCGGGTGAGGTTCCCTAGAACAGGGTATTTGCGAAGGGTTTCGTACATACAGGCCTCCAAGTAAGGTAACTCGTGCACACACTCGTAGTTCAGTTTGTTCCCGTAACGTCGCAAGAACTCGTCCACCTCTTCGGTCGCTCGCAGCAGCACATCCTGGTTCTTCGCAAGCTCAAATAAAGTGAATCCCATGGTAGATGCTGACGTCTCGAAACCCGCTGCGAAGAACTGGATACACTGCGCCACCATCAACTCATCATCTACCTTCAATTGAACCCTGTCTTCAGCTTCAGTCTTAGCGTTGCTTATACAGTTCCCAGTTATATATTCCTCTTTTTTTAAATGTAGGATCAAGTCCACGAAGTCGTTCCTCGGCGATGGCTTGTAGTCACGACTTTGAAAAATTCCTTTCAACAATTTTGAAAAGAAATCGTCAATTGTTACAGGAAAAGCTCGAAATCCCATTCTATAAAAAATAGCTGGCCATATGGCCCTAAAAATTATTTTAAAACCACGATAGTTTGAAGCTTCGAAAATTTGTTTTGCCATAATTCTGAAGGGATTGTTTTCTTCTGGTGACATAGTGTTGGACTCCACACCGAAAGCGGCAGAACATACGCAGTCCATGGTGTATCTAGCACATATGTGTTTTACTTCCATGACGTCAGACACGCATATTTCATAGTCGAGCAGATCTTCAAAGGCGATGCTACACTTTTCTACCAAATAGTACATGTTCTTCATCTTTGCAGAAGAGAAGAGTGGTGTCAGATTTTGTCGAACTATTTTCCATCTGTCGCCGCCACTAAAGAAAAGAGTTTGAGTGAAGACTTCACTTTCAGAGTAGTTGGTTGATTCCCGTCCGTTGACGTAGTAGAAATCTTTAGTTAACACCTGTTTGATGATCTCAGGACTCTGCAACACGAGTACAGGCTCCGTGCCGTAGAAAGCTCCGAAGTATGGTTGATCGATGAATTTTTGACAAAGTTTTTGTATCACCTGACCAGGATACTCTCGTAGCAAAATATATCTTCCGTAATTGCCCAAAAGGGGTACTGGTTCTATGTAAGGAACATTCTTCTTTTCCCAATAACCGAACTTTATAGTCGTTAAAGAATATAGTAAATACAGCACTGTTGTAATTAAAGCCGCGAGAACAAGTAAGCCGATCATTCTGATCGAGGCGCTATCGATAACTGTAGGCCGCGAAATAAATGTGTTACTTTTTATGATTATTTTATCAACTTGATTCGGCAGACCTTGATCTGTTGAAACAGTGTGACGCGAGATTGCAAATTAGAAAATATTAATTACGAGTTTACAAACTGACAAGAATAAATTGATCGTTATAGAAATTGGTTTTTTAAGTGTGAGATAAGCAGGCATGACAAAATTTGTCTAAAAAAAAACTTTTTGCAAAAAAATACCACCGACTTCCAAATACAAAACTACAAAGTAAAAAATAACTTAATTTTTTGAAGTCGGTGTCTTTCGCAGATACCATTTTTTTGCGTTATGGACACCGACTTCAAAAAATTAAGTTATTTTTTACTTTGTAGTTTTGTATTTGGAAGTCGGTGGTATTTTTTTGCAAAAAGTTTTTTTATTTTTCACTTTTTAGTTGTACGTACCTTTTAGGCAAGTTAGTAAGGGAACTATTTCGCCAGAACAGATTTCATGAAACTTGAACATAACCGGTGAAATGAAAGATCTGCTTATCCCTTAAGAGCGAACTGGCGTGATGTTATGTTATGAAATGTTATAAACAACAAACAGACATGCGATTGCAGCAATCCCGAGAGATTTTCCGTTATTTATTGAAGAGTTCTCTTGTATATCTCCGAAGTTCTTCATCAGATCTTCACCAAATTAAAATGGGACCAATTTCGGAACATACTTTTTCAAACAAAAAAAGAATTTTCAAAATCGGTCCATAATTGACGGAGTTATCGGTGAACATACACAAAAAAAAAAAAAAAAAAAAAAAAAAAAAAAAACAATCTTGAAGTCGAACATAGAACCTCCTCCTTTTTGGGAAGTCGGTTAAAAAGCATTTTTATGTCGAATCATTGCCACTACGAATTGTCATTCAAAGTCGAAGCATTCATCATCATCATCATATCAGCCGAAAGACGTCCACTGCTGGACATAGGCCTCTCTCAAGTTTCGCCACATTGACCGGTCCCGTGTGTCCCGCATCCAGTGGATCCCCGCAACCTTCACCAGGTCATCGGTCCTCCTGGTGGGTGGCCATCCAACGCAATGACTTCTGGTTCGCGGTCGCCACTCCAGAACTTTTCTGCTATATCGGCCATCCATTCTGTGAGCAATGTTTGTCTGTGTGCGAAGCATTTGCGTCAAGCAAGAAATTGACTTGCACTTTAACTGTGAGGGCTTAGATTATTTATTTATTTAAATAAACTTTATTGTAACCAAGATAAAAATTATATTACATACGGAAACCTCAAAGTTAAAACAAACATACAACAGGCAGCGGCCTTATCGCGTTCTGCAATCTCTGCCAGGCAATTATGGAGAGAGATAGCCTGTACACGACATGGGTTTGGACGTGGTGCGATTTTAAATCAAATAATAAGTTACGAACAATGTATACGTACAAAAATATAATACGATTGAGAGATAACTTTTGTCTTAAGTTTATAAACAGCAGACTTGATAACATTATGTCCAGAAAATAAATATGTCAAATCACTGTATTTAGGTTTTAGATGAATTATCTAACTATTGGCCAGCCAAAATCGAAGCATTTATGTCAAGTAAATCATGCATGACATGCACTTTTTAATTGCCTTATGGAGTCTATTTGTCAGGAAGCGAAAACTGGATTATGATGATTATTTGCACTGTACCAAAAAGTAGACGTCTTTGGAGAAGAATGGGAAAAGGTATGGCTACTTTTTTAAATCAATCAAGTTACAAAAACCGGCTAAAGGCGCCTAAGACTTCACACATTTAGGGTTCCTTACGAAACCGCAAAATTAAGTTGGTTGTAATACGAAAAATGAGGAAATTTCAAAAATAAATCTGGTTACCAATATATTGGTATTTTTTACGGTCTTACGAAAAAGGAGGAGGTTCTATGTTCGACATTATGTTTATTATTGTGGACCGATTTAATTTAATTTGGTGAAGATCAGATTAAGAACTTCGGAGATATACAACATAACTCTTCAATAAATAACAGCAAATCTCTCGGGATTGCTGCAATCGCATGTCTGTTTATTGTTTATACCATTTCATAACATAACATCACGCCAGTACGCTAATTATTAAGGTGACAGCCGGAGGACTTAAAAAATAACCGAAGTAAATTTAAATAAAAGTTTAATTACTTTAAAATTAAGATTAAATCTTAAATCTAGACTTGAATGATGCTAGTATTAATTATTATAAAAATACAATTCTAGAACGATTGCGAAGCGCAGGTGCGGCATCAGCAGATTGGAAGAACGTGATGGGCGGCGACACGACGCGTCGAGTCAGCAGAGTCCCTGTGTTGCAATTTTGTGTGGAAACATCTGTTGTACGTAATTAGCTATCATGTCGCTATTCATCCGATTTGGTATAGGCAGGGCACGTAATACCTCCCTCTCTCACTCTCCCTCAGAACAGCAACTATTTGAGCAGTTTCGGTGAGAATGTTGCTGGTACATTTTTCTTGATTTTAGGAGATTCTGTATGTTCGTATTGATGGTTTTCAACGCTTTCATCTGGTGATTGAGGCTAAACCGACGTATTGTGAGAGTAACGATCAATACAGTTGCACCGAATATTACGAAGTATAATGGGATAGTCGTATGGTAAATCGATTGTTCCAGGTTTGCGTGATCGATTGGCACTGGTTATTGCATTAAGATTTTATCTTCGAATTCATGAATTCACTTGTTGTGGGATAGATTCATTGGTAATGTTCAGATTCATAGGTATTTCGGTGATTTTCAGCGGTTGTCCTTTGATGTGGTCATTCGTGTTGATGATAGTAAACTGCTCAGTGCGTAGTAAGCATTTTTGCGGAATGGTGGCGGAATAACTGCCGCGTAGAGAGATAAATTCTTGACGTTCGCATTGTAGCTCGGTTCGGGTTGGTTGTGGAAAGGTGAGTATATAGCTTCTGTCATCTAATTGCTCCATGGCTTCTTTGGTCGGCGTGAGTTTAGTGGGCTGGCATGACATCTAGCTAGATGTCCTCTCGTCGGTTGATGGTTGACTTCGTCTTCGCAGAGATGAATCCGGTTAAACTTCGGGCATTCAGCCTCTATGTACTTAAAAAAAAAATCCCATTGGTTGCAATGAATGGGTAAGTAGGAATTAAGGTGTACATATATTTACTGGGAACCTTTGATTATATACTTGTCTAGATGCCACATTGTCCCTACCTGAACGGCCCAATTAAAGTCTACTATAATTGGTAGACTCGCTTCTTACTTACGTCAGTGTCATTTGAAAAACCTAAGGGTAACGTGTTCACGAAAAATAATGTATTATGCCAGTTTGTGCCGTCAGACTGTGTCGCAATTATTTAGGAAAACCGTATAATAACACCAAGATCACTTTTCATCGGTAAGTTTTGTTATTTAACCAATATTATTATATGAAAACACGATTTTTAATTAGTTTTTTTGTAGGTTAGTCTGATTTAGCCAGTGCTGTCAGTTTATTACTAGGGAGATTTAACTAAACTATGGGAGACAAAATACAAATATCATTAAATAATCTTTCGATCAGAAGAACATTATTATTTAAAAATATATAATGTATATTATATATTTAATCAGTAAATGACAACTTACCTATACAAAATAAATGAAATCCGTAATGGATTCATGCACTAAATAGTATTTTTGTTAGTTCTTGCTAATATTTTGGGTTTCAGATTTCCTACGGATCTCATATTAGCAAATTGCTGGAGAGACATTATATTGCGGACTCGAAATAAAGACCAGTGGAAACCTCTCAAGACTTAAGTCGTGCGTTCGGAACATTTCTCTGATGATGATTTATATTTTACCCAAGAGTTTTACGACGGCTAAAGAATGGATCGGTACCAATCAAGGTACGATGTCTTAGTAAAAAAATCGTGCAGTATGGCTTTTCAACCAACTTCAAAAAAAGGAGGAGGTTTTCAATTCGTCGGATTTTTCGAACATCATTCTCTAATTATGAACAGATATGTCTTAAAATAATTAGTAAGTTTGTCGGTCACACTTATTTCAAAAATATCGGTGATTGTTGTCAACATCACCAAACTAACCTGTTAAGACAAATAATTGAAAAATATTTGCTAATGAGATGTCACCATATTTGTAAATCAGATAACGTAGCCCAGGCAATAACATCAAAGAGAAAACTATTCCGAAAACAAAAACAAAGAGATGGGTGTTGATCTATAAATTACTGTATATTTTTTTCATTGTATTTTTGTTGTTAACTACTAAAATAAATGATACACTAATCTACAAAATAATTATTAAATTCAACCTCTTTTGTTAAACTTTCATCATATTAAATAATGCAGAAAAGGTAAGTTAATAATTTGGAGCAGGCACACGCACACCATGACAGTTTGACGACAATAAGTACACGAGTGGTACTCACACATACCACGCAATTGGAGACAGTTTTATCGCGTCTTTTGTTTGCATTGCTCAATCTAGACAAGTATGTAAGTAATCAAAGCTGGGAACTATTGCTAATTTATATAATTCGAACTTATCAGGGGAGATTATTGGGACTTTAAATATGATAACTATTCTTTTTCCTGTATAATAATAACCAGGTTTTATAACTGTATAGTATTCTCTTAGATCTGCCTCTAGCAATTGATCTGAACCGTATATAGATCTTAATCGTTTAGTCATGTTACCTAAAGTATCTATGCTTAAAGTACTATGGTGAGTGCTCGATGCACGTATGAAAGCTAGGGTATCTTATACGAGTATCCTAGTTATCTCTAGAAATAAATCGTCTGTATTATCGATAATTATAGTTAACAACTGAGCAAACTTTGCGTATCTTATTAGATCGTTTTTAGCAGAAGCTTTCTCGTCTAAAAGTAATGTTAAGGTACTATTGATTCTCTCTTGATTGCTTACAATTTTAGAAAGTATTTCACTGTATCCGGTCATCCAGACTTTATTAAGACTTATATGCTCATTTACCGCCGATAATATCTTGTCATCATTATTTTCTAGAAGTTTAATGCCATTATTGTAATTTTGGGCATCCGATTGATCTAAGTTACCAGTTATGCTTTTTACAACTGATCCTAAACCGTCTATGAGACCTCTTTTGCAGCAACTGGGTTCTAATGTCTTTAGCTGAGACCTAATCTTAACCAACTTATTAGGTAAATGGTTAATTTGAAGTTCATATAAGACAAAGGTTTGATTATCTAGTTTAGTTTGGAAATAGTCTAGTTTTTTTTTTTTTTTTTTTTATTTGAGATGGGTTTGCTCTTGACTCTAGTCTAAGTCATAGGTGACAGAGACAGAGTCGACGATGGAGTGAGCTTACCCAGAAGGAGCCTGTTTACTCTAACTTTGAAGAGATTCGGGTTGAATGCGTTCGGAAACACAGACGCAGGCTAGTTGATTAATTACAGAGTTTATGTTCGATGTGGGTTAAATCTATGTATTGAAGGAAGGAATGATAATATGTTATGAGTCTTGCTTGGTCTTTGGGATAAGCTTGAGTCGGGACTTTGCTACGGTACCTTTCTTTTTAGATGTGTATATGTGAATCGGAAGGTCGGCTAGCACGGTGTCATGAGTATAACTCGGTGCTAATTTTTGTCGACTAGCTACTGGGTTACTAATGAAGACTCTTTTGTTTGATGTTCGTTCGGTCAGTAAGTGTGAAGTCCTTAATGAGGTCATATACCTACAGTTTTCATCTGGTCACGGTGACTTAAGATGTACTGTTGTATGAGATGTTCGGTCATGTTAATGTCAAGTGGGTCTCTCGGATCAAAATGTCCCCTGATTATATCATGGGGTCTGCTCTTTGTGAATTGTGCTATTATAAGCTAATATAGCTTATGGCATGAGGTTGACCACAGGTTCATCTTTCTGACGTAGTCGAAGGATACGTAGATGCTCTAGTCATGTGGAGTGAAATCGTTCTACGATTCCGTTATCATTAGGAGAGTGAGCTAGTGTTCTATGGTGATTAATATAATGTAATCTTGTAAATTCTGAAAATGCGACGAACTTCCCGTATATACTAAAAGCTACCGCTACCCTTTTGTGCACCGACAAGAAGTTAGAGACCAGATAGCTAAGATGCTGCAACATACGACCTTCTGAATCAGCCTGGAGCTCGCCTATTTGGGTAGTTCCTAAGAAAGCAGATGCATCAGGCAAACAAAAGTGGCGCATAGTAGTAAATTTTCGCAAACTGAATGACAAGACTATAGACGACAAATACCCGATTCCTAACATCAATGACATACTTGACAAGCTTGGTAAATGCCAGTATTTTAGCAAGTTGGACTATGCATGAGGATTTTATCAGTGCGAAATGGATCCAGACGATGCTCCGAAGACAGCTTTCAATGTAGAGCATGGGCACTTTGAATTCTTGGGTATGCCCATGGGTTTGAAAAATTCTCTATCTACTTTTCAAAGATCAATGTATTCAGAGGCTTACAAAATGAGATCTGTCTGGTATATCTTGATGACGTAATCATATTTAGTAAATCGTTGCAAGAGCACATGATTAATCTAGAGAAAGTATTTAAAAGATTGCAGGAGTCTAACTTCAAAATCCAGATGGACAATTCCGAGTTTTTAAAATTATAAACAGCGTTCTTAGAATCAGTGGCGAAGGTAGGAAGCCACTGATTATATGACAAAATAGATACACAACACTGATAAAATAGCAGCGATAGAAAAATACCCTTTACCAAAACCACTTAAGGAAATAAAACAGTTCCTAGGACTATTAGGTTATTACAGGCAATTTATCCCAGACTTTGCTCGCATCACTAAGCCTATGCCGAAATTCCTTAAAATACTAATAAAATAACTTTCGACTCTGAATACATTGACTGTTTTAACAAATGTAAGAGCTTACTGACAATTAATGACCCCATCTTACAGTACCCCGACTTCACTAGGGAGTTTATATTAACAACAGGCGCTTCAAATGTAGCTATAGGCGCCGTACTCTCGCAAGGTACCATCGGGTCAGATAAACCAATCTGTTATGCCTCGAGAACTTTGAATAATAGTGAAACCAATTATAGCACTACAGAAACCCTAGAGACCTTTTAGACCCTACCTATTCGGTCGTAAATTCAAAATATTCACCGACCACAAGCCGTTACAGGGCTATTAGGGGCCCGTTGAGGTACCTGATTATGCTGGAAGGGTGGCCTCCACTGCTGCTGCTGATGCGGAGGCATAGGCATATGCGTTTGCTGTGTAGTCGGGTTACGACGCTCATGTCTCTCTCAGGACTCATTACGTTGCTGTAGGTACATGACATTTAATTCTTGTTGTATAAATTCCAGAGCCTTTTCAATAGTTTCGGGTCTCATACATCTGATACAGGACCCTAAAGGTTACTTAAGACCTCTAACATAGGATTGTAGAATTAGCTTTTTATAAAGATCGGGTTTTGCTTCAATAGTAGTTGCTACATTTTCGTGTAATGTGACATAAGTCATTATGTTGCTAAAAAGGGTCTGGCTTTTGTCATAATACTCCTGCGGAGTGCTACTTCCTTGCGTCAGTAAAGACATGTCATTATAAAGGGTGGTATCATCCCTTTGGTCGGAAAAATGATTAATTAACGCATCACGGATCCCTTGCCAATTTTCTGATATGCCATTGGAATTAATAGTTGAAGCTGCTGGTCCGGTGATTTTATTCAGGATGCCGTTGAAGAGACATAAGTTAGTTAACTCATGACTGACGGGCCAATTCCAACATATTTTATTACGAGCTGATCACATATTTTAATATTACGTGTTAGTACATTCGGATTGCCATCGAAGTTTGGAACCGCGCGCAAAGCGTTGTAGATAGTATCGGGGTCCAGTGCCATATTGTTACTATCAAATAATAACTTTAAACCTAAGTTATCAGATTTTATAAACCTATTTGAATCTACTTCCCTAATCCTACTTGTCTGTCTGGAGGAGACAGGTTTCTTCCTAGTTTCCCTTGGGTGTTTTTTTTATTATTAAATATTATATATAATATATGAAGGAAAAGGAAGCAACACTATAAGAAATTTTCAAGGACTTACATATACATGGTTTTCTTGTTGTATCGATGCCTGCATACGTCCCCAGCTGCGTCTTCTTATGTTCGGATATTCGACGAGGTACTTGGAAATACCGACAGCGACTATCGGGGTCAGCAGATTAACCATTTTTGGAAATTTATACCGCACCGCACACTGCCTCGAATATCCTACTGACTGCGCCAATTATGAAGGTGACAGCCGGAGGACTTAAAAAAAACCGAAGTTAATTTAAATAAAAGTTTTATTACTTTAAAATTACAATTAAATCTTAAATCTAGACTTGGACGATGCTAGTACCGAAGTGCCAAAATTAATTATTATAAAAATACAATTCTAGAACGATTCATCATCATCATCATCATCATCATTTCAGCCGAAAGACGTCCACTGCTGGACATAGGCCTTCCCCTAGGCGTCGCCACATTGACCGATCCCGTGCGTCTCGCATCCAGCGTCTTCCCGCAACCTTAACCAGGTCATCAGTCCACTTAGTGGGAGACCTTCCAACGTATCGTCTTCCGGTTCGCGGTCGCCATTCCAGAACTTTTCGGCCCCATCGGCCATCCGTTCTGCGAGCAATGTGCCCTGCCCACTGCCACTTAAGTTTGGCAATTCTTCGGGCTATGTCGATAACTTTGGTTCTCCTGCGGATATCATCATTTCTGACGTGATCACGCAAGGAAATTTCGAGCATAGCCCTCTCCATTGCCCTTTGGGTGACTTTGAGCTTTCTGATAAGGCCCATTGTGAGCGACCACGTCTCGGTTCCATAGGTGATCACTGGCAACACACACTGGTCATAGACTTTTGTCTTGAGACACTGCGGTAAATTGGACGAGAAGATACCACGCAACTTCCCGAACGCCGCCCAGCTGAGTCGGATTCGACGGTTGATCTCTTTCTCGAAATTGGACCTACCCAACTAGACCGTTTGTCCCAGGTAGACATAATCGTCTACAACTTCGAGTGTAGAGTCTCCGACCTTGATAGGAGTGGGTGTTACATGGGCATTTACCATGATCTTGGTTTTGTTCATGTTCATTTTAAGACCCACTCTTTCGGAAGCTCTACTGAGGTTATCGAGCATTTTACTGAGGCTCTCCATGGTCTCAGCCATGACCACTATGTCGTCGGCAAACCGAAGGTGAGTAATGTACTCGCCATTAACGTTGATGCCCAGCCCCTCCAGTCCAGAACCTTGAAGACGTCCTCCAGCGCAGCAGTGAACAGTTTCGGAGAAATGACGTCTCCCTGTCTCACGCCGCGCTGGAGAAGGATTGGTTTCGAGGTCTGATCCTGAAGACGGACTGATATGGTGGCGATTTTGTACAAACACTTCAACACTTCAATGTACCGGTAGTCGATCTGGCACCGTTAGAGAGACTGCAGTACAGCCCAAGTCTCGCTCGAAACGAAGGCTTTCTCGTAGTCCACAAACGCTAAACAGAAAGGCAGGTTATAGTCTTCGGTCTTCTGTATAACCTGCGGCAGCGTATGTATGTGGTCTACGTAAAGCCTTTTCAGAATCCGGCTTGTTCGGGGGTGGAAATCGCCAAACCTGCGCGCGAGACGATTCGTGATGACATGGCTAAGAAGTGAGATGGGCCTATAGTTCTTCAGCCGGGCATTGTCGCCCTTCTTGAAGAAGAGTACCACCACACCCCTGCACCATGCCTGTGGCGTTTTGCCCTCGAGTATGACGAAATCAAAAAGCTTCTGAAGGGCCCTAAGGACCGGTTTGCCACCCGCCTTCAGGAGTTCGGCCGTAATTCTGTCATCACCCGGCGCCTTGTTGTTTTTGAGCTGTTTCAGAGCCATCCTAATCTCGTACAGGCTGACGTCCGGCATATCTTCGGTATAGTGCCGGGTCAATCTAGTTCTTGGGTCGTTTGCTAGACTCGCAACGGGCTTGCTGATCGATGTGTACAACTGCCCATAGAATGTCTCGATCTCCCTGAGAAGCTTCGCTTTGGCGGATACGATCCTGCCATCGTCGGTCTTCAGTTTCGTGAGTTGGCTCTGCCCAATAGCTAGAACGATTATTGATGACATATTACTCTTGTTGCTTATACATACGAGGGCAGTTTGATAAGTCCGTGACTTTTTGAAAAAAAAATAGTTTTCGGCAAAAAAGCATTTTATTTCCCAACACTCTTTAAGTTCTTTAAGCTCAATTCATTTAATCCACGAAATAAAATAAAATATTCCTTTTAAAATAAAATCCCTCAAAATAGGCGTTTTCAGTGATGACCTTTTCATTAGAGCCAAACCTTCTTCCTAACTATTTCTTCAGGTTTTGAAACAGGAAATAGTCACAGGACTTCAAATCTGGTTAAAATGCTGCTTGAGGTAGCAGTTCGTAGCCTAATTTATGGATGTTTGCCTTGGTGACTACAGACGTAGTGCATTGTCTTGATGGAACAACACTTTTTCTTAACCAAATGCTGTCGTTTTTGCTTCAAATCAATATCGAATCTGTCCAAAAGCTCTGAATAATATTCGCTGGAGATTTTTTTACGCTTTTAAAGGTAGTCGATATGAATAACACCCCGTGCATCTCAGAAAACAGTGGTCATGTCCTTATTGGCCGACAGACCCAATTTTGCCTTCTTTGGTGCACGTTCCCTCGTAGAAACTCACTGTCTTGATTGCTCCTTGGTCTCTTGGATAAATGTTTAGTCCACAGTTACGAAACGGTGCAAAAATTCGTTCAAATTACGGGTAAACATCCCCAAATACTTCTACGAAGTTTTCACACGGTTGCGCTTATGGTCGAGTGTGAGCAATCGCGGCACCCATTTTGCGTATAGCATTTTCATGACCAAATATTCACGTAAAATGTAATGTACCCGCTCAGTTGAAATGCCTGCAGCCTCAGCCACCTCACGCACTTTCATTCTCCTATAGTCCAATATCATTCCAGGGATTTTATCGACGATTCCTGGCGTGACGACCTCTTTTGGGCGACCTGAACCTTCGGCGACATTTGTGCTGGTACGACCTCAACGGAACTAAGTAAACCACTGCTTAACCAGTGAAATTGATGGTGCAGAGTCCCCGTAATGTTTATCAAGCATTTCCTTGGTTTCGATGATGGCTTTTTTTCCGAAAAATAGAATGCACCGAAATCAGCAGCCGAAATTCACATTTGCCCATTTTCGTGAAAATTCCCGCGGTTGCCTCCTTTAAATGGCTGGCACACACAAACCCAATAACGTAGCTTGCTCATATTTTTACAGTAGCCTATTTAAAGATGGTAGTTTACAGAAGTAGTGTTGCCATAAAAATTACTACGCGAGAAAATAAAAAAGTCACGGACTTATCAAACGGCCCTCGTATAATAGTTTGTGGATGGCCACAAACTGTTGTTTTGCTTTTAGAATTACTGGACGAAGTCATGGGACTTGTAATTCTAAAATCGAAAACGAACTCGTAAAATAGTACAATTGTCACTTCATACTTATATTTGTGTTCACAAAGTCCCAGTACCCTACAGGCTATCAGGCCCCCAATTACATTAATTGTGAGTACTTAAAACAGGAGCGGACCCAATATTGAGCCTTGTGGTACCCCATGTTTATTTCTAAGCTCAATGAATTTACAATATACAATTGTAATTTATCGTTTTTAAACTAATTTTACTAGAGCAAGGATGTATCTATCATATATATGTATTACTCATTTATTATTATTATTTTATATGTATTATATATATTCATATTTTTTTGGGCTTCAATGCGCTGATTTGTCTGTTTAAAACTGATTCTAAAACAGGCAAAATTCGGATAACAGCCCGTTAATACCCATGAGTATTATTTTAAGTTCTGAAAGAATACCAACGAATTAAAATAAGCCTATATTTAAATCAGTACAGGCATGTTTCGTTGTAAACTATAGAATTTCACTGCCCCCCCTTTATTGTGGTTTCGTAGACCGAAAGGGCGATAATGAGCAAGTTCAAGCTCTGATCTCTTGATCAGCCACAGACAGTCTCTTGAACGCACAACGCTGCGGTATGCGATGCCGATCAATAAAAATAGTCTAAAATGGCCAATTTTTTCGTCGCAGTAATTATCAGTGGTAAAGAAAATTATGCGTTGTCGCTTAAAATTTCGAAGAATTGAGAAGTTTGTTTGACTTTTTGCAAAAATATTATGAAAATCATTATGTATTTGCATTTTAATACTTTCGTGTAAATGAATACCTATCATGATAATAACTGCTAGACATAGGTCTCCTCCAAGCATCGCCACTCGTCGCGGACTCCCGTAGCCCACCACAAGGACATATCGGTTCACCACGTGGAAGACCATTAAACGATGCGTCTTGCGTCTTCCGTATACGGATCCCTACACCAGGCTATGCGTCTTAGTATTTATCAGACTTATTATGTTGTCTGAAATTATTATATTATACTTATTCTACTTAGCGTCACGCAAATATCCGTTAAACAGCACCTGCGTGCGAATAATATGATCCCAGTTTCAACCCTCGTAATTACTATAAGCGTTAAATATTAGCAAATTACCGGTCATCATGCCTTGGACGAGAAAAACCCGGTTTAGGTACCAAAGTAAGGTTTCGATGATACCGAATTCTAAATATAGCTTAAATAAAGCGCACATTCAATCTTCATACCTTGAAAAGTCTTGTTTGTTTGGTTGCTAAGCTCGTTATTTTGTTTGCACTGTATGCAGAGGAGAGAATGGAACCTGCATGCGTTGATTAAATATCAACGTGGGTCGAGATGCCAGCGGCCCTCAGTTGCTAGCAACGCGGTTACCGAAATGAACGCCCTTCTCGTTCTCGCGACCTTATTATCTATAATATTTTATTTATTATATTACATCTCTAAAAGAAAGTTCGACTACTGGAAGAAAAAGAATGTGCCTTATATTGAACCAGTACCTCTTTTGGGCAATTACGGAAGTTATATTTTGCAACAAGAATATCCTGGCAAGGTGATACAAAAACTTTGTCTCAAGTTCATCGATCAACCGTACTTCGGAGCTTTCTACGGCACGGAGCCTGTTCTCGTGGTGCAGAGTCCTGAGATCCTCAAACATGTGTTGACTAAAGATTTCTACTACGTCAGTGGAAGGGAATCGTCCGAATATTCTTCAAGTGAAGTTGTCACTCAGAACTTGTTCTTCAATTCCGGTGACAGATGGAAGATAGTCCGACAAAACCTTACTCCACTCTTTTCTTCCGCGAAAATGAAGAACATGTACCATTTGATCGAAAAGTGCAGCATAGTTTTCGAAGAGATGCTCGATTATGAAATTGGCATATCCGACGTCATCGAAGCGAGACAAACTAGTGCGAGATACACCATGGACTGCATATGCTCCTGCGCTTTCGGAGTAGAGTCCGAAACCATGGGCAAAGTAGATAAAAACCCCTTCAAATTCATGGCAGATGAAATATTCGAGGCTTCAAAGTATCGTGGTTTTAAAATAATTTTCAGGGCCATTTGGCCTGCCATATTTTACCGAGTGGGACTTCAAATTTTTCCTCCAACGATTGACCAATTTTTTTCAAAATTGTTGAAGGGAGTGTTTGATAGTCGAAACTACAAGCCATCACCTAGGAATGACTTCGTGGACCTGGTCCTGACTTTAAAGAAAGAGGATTATATAACCGGAGACAGTCTAAGTAACGCAAAGACTGGCATTGAAAAGAAGATACAATTGAAGGTTGATGATGAATTGTTAGTGGCGCAGTGCATAGTGTTCTTTGCGGCAGGTTTCGAGACATCAGCTACCACCATGAGCTTCACTTTGTATGAGCTGGCAAAGCACCCGGGAGTGCAGCAACGAGCGGCCGAGGAGGTGGACGAGTTTCTACTACGTCACGGCAACAAACTCATCTACGAGTGTGTGCATGAGCTGCCTTACTTGGAGGCCTGTATGTACGAGACTCTTCGCAAGTACCCTGTTCTGGGTAATCTCGCGCGTGAGGTTATGGACGACTACGTCCTCCCTACCGGCCTGAAACTGGACATAGGGGTCCGCGTCCATGTACCAGTTTACCACATGCACTACAATCCCGAATATTTCCCGGAACCAGAGAAATACAAGCCAGAACGGTTCCTGCCTGAGAATAAAGACGATGTTAAGCCGTACACATTCTTCCCGTTCGGATCGGGTCCCAGGCTATGCATAGGTAAATAAATTCTTACATTTTACTAATGCCACATCAGTATTTCTTTTTCATCCTTCTTAAATTAGCATCAGATTAGACTTTCACGTTTTCAATTTAAGTGTCTTAAGAGAAAACCGACCGACTCGCGCGCGAATGGTTTCGTACCATTATCGCAAAAACGGCAACAAAATCACGTTTGTTGTATGGCAGCTTCGTTTAAATATTTTTCGTTTTACTCTTTGCGTACGGAACCCTAAAAAGGGGTATGAGATCAGCATATATGAGATACCTAGATTAACATAAGTGTTGATGTATTTTTATCTAAAGATAAGATTTGCGCATTCTCGTGGGAATCATTAAACTTTCCGGAGACAAACATAACGTAAACATGTTGATAAGTTTTGTACAGTAGGTACTGTCCATTGATCTTAAAATAATCGGGTGTGACCGACAACCGTCTGCCGTATAGACAGATGAAGTCCCACCATCAAGATTTTTTTACTATATTAGTACGGGACCCTAAAAATGTAAGCATTGTTCGCAACAAAAAAAAATAAGTTAAATAAATAGTCTTATCTTTATAATTGACTTCAGAGGTTAACAACTCGACTTTGATATTTATTACTCAAAGTAAATGAATGTCATTCGCTAATTACCATCTTATATAAACAATCTCAGTTACATAACAAAAAGGTTTTACTTAAAAAATATGCTAGCTTTTTGCATTTAATTTTAATGTATGTCATGTCAAACTGACCCAAATTAACAAATGACACCTTTATTAAATGCCTTCCAGCCTGTAATTTTACATTTGATAGCTCAAAAACGTATCATTTAGTGATGTCCTAATGTATCACCAATATGATTTCTGAAAAAAAAAATAATGTTGGCAGAGTGGACAGCCCCATCCAAAGACACTGGGTGGAAGTAGGTATAGGTTTATGTTAAATAGAATTAAGTACTAATAACAATAACATAGCATTTAAGCACAATCTGTTACTAACCACTAACAAGTTATGCGGTTAGTTATCCGTTCACGTGCGGCTGGCCAGGACGTGGCTGGAGGTGGATCACTGTGTTGCCCAATTTCTCACAGGGCATGGTAACTTTAAAAGTAAAATAACCACCGTATCACCACACCATACCTATTATTGGAATCAAATATAACAGCTCACAATGTTAGGACCCATTAATATTAATGCTAATTTTTATCCGTGGTGCTAGGCAACTGGGCTTATCCCAGTTGTAAACGACCCTTTGTGCCTATTGGTCTTGTTTGTTATGTCTCCTGCTTGATATGGAGGGAAGTGGAAATTTGTATTTTTTTTCTCACTTCATTTTCTTTTCTGATTAATTTCGTTGCGGGATCCAAGATAGTTAAATTCATTCTCCGGGACTTCGTCGAGCTTCATTGCCTCGGCGCTTTTCTGGTGGTCGCCACATTCTGGCTTTCAGGAGTTGCAGTGGTTTGGGAATAATGCGGTGGGATTTTCCCTAACAAGTGTTGGACTATTATAGGTCTGAAATAAAGTTTTTATTTTTTGTTTTGCTCAATATTTTGTATTGTTTTATAGAATACCCAGGCTTTTAGATGACTACGTTTTATGTGTTAAAATTAACTGTTATATTTTGTATGACTTTTATCTATCTAAATATACTAGGCACACGGTACTAGGTTCTAATATTCTATGTATACTTATTCAAAAATACTTTTTTCAATATTTAACCTTGCTTACATATTATCTTATTGATAATTAGAATATGATGAAGATATTTAATTTATACTGCTTTATTTACTGATACATAATTCGATTCATTTATGAATTTCAAAAAGGTAATCGGAATATCGTGGTTAAAGAGCACATCATTCATTATTCTAAGCGCCCATGAAGGATTGCATGTTATTGTCTATGTTTGCCTGTTAATAATTATGGAACTTCATAGGCGTTCTTAGGTACAATGTAAAATTATAGGCTGGACGGAGAGTAATAAAACTTTATGCACAGTCATATGTTTTAAAAGATTTCATAAATTAGGCCCTTTGTTCCTAAATGCTGTATTTATTGGTCAATCATTCTTACAAAATCTATTTGGCCATTTTCAGGAATGCGCTTTGCAAAGATGCAGGTAATGTCAGGTCTCATAACCTTTCTGAAGAAGTACAGAGTGGAACTCGCTGATGGCATGCCGGAGACTTTGACCTTAGATTCTAGGACCTTCCTGACGCAACCCAAGGACCAGGGCATCATGTTGAAGATGATCAAACGTGAAGGCTGGGAGAAGAGGAATTTCGTTCGAGACCAAAACAACGCATAAGCATTATATTAGAAAGTGCACACCCTGGGTATGGATTAAAGAGCTGTCGTTATAATAATCATTTTCTGACAAAACAGAATTAATTTGTTTAAAAGTTATTTGTTAAAATATTAATATAAAAGTGGTTATTTATACATATGAAGTGGAATAAACCTTGTTATATTCAAAGTTTGTTTTTATTAAAAACATATAAAGTGCTTTAATAGTATTTGTATGTTTTATATATAATAGTTTTAGACTCTAAAATAATCAGCAGATGATGACGCAGATGACAGTACTGTTGCAGAGAGATACTTGTCCAGCGCAAAAACCAGCGTGGATGAAGTTCGTTCCTTGAGAGAGGCTATGGTGGAGCGGACAGATTTGACCTTAAGCCTTGTCTCCCAGTAGGGTGATAATAATCTGGTCTCCGTTAACGCCACCAAAACACAGGCGTGTCTTTTTACCGCTAAAAGGAGTCTTTTCGATCTAACTCCTACTTTTCGGGGTGCGTCTGTTCCTGTTAATTATCGGCTCGAGCTCTTAGGCATGGAGTTGAAATCCAGTCTCAACTTTGGCGCCTCCATTGAGTACAAAGCCTAAATTGCGGCCAAAAAACTAGGCATCCTAAATAGAGTGAAGCGATACTTTACGCATGGACAGCTTTTAATTCTATACATAGCGCAAGTCCGATCCTGCATGGAGTATTGCAGCCACCTTTGGGATAGCTCAGCTAATTATCAGCTTGCCACGCTTGACTCGGTGGAACGCAGAGCCAAGAGGCTCATTGGCGACGTTGAACTGGTGGATGCCAAGCTTCACAGCTTGGCTCATCGCCGCAAGGTTGCTTGCTTGTCGGTCTTCTACAGACTGTACTTCGGTGAGTATGCTCAAGAACTCCACGACCTGGTCCCACCGGGGGCGAATCTACCATCGGACATCTAGACGCTCTGCAAGTTACCATCCTTACTTTGTTGCCATTCCATCAATTCGCACCAAGCGCTTCCAAACATCCTTCATAACACGCACAGCGAATGAATGGAACTCACTACCTGCGTCTGTGTTTCCGAATGCATTCAACCCGAATCTGTTCAAAGTTAGGGTGAACTGGCTTCTTCTGGGTAAGCTCCATCGTCGACTCTGTCTCTGTCACCTCTGACCTAGACTGGGGTCAAGAGCATTTTTAGTTCGCTTTTTAAACAATAAATTAAAAAAAAAAAAAAAAAAAAAATAACCCGATTTTATTTTTTTAATTAACTTTTTTTATTTACAACTTCTTAGTAATTTTTTTTTTAGAATTATGTACATTTAAACATATAAGTGTTACATATTTTAGAAAACACCTCTTAAAACCCTCTATTTTGATACCCCACACGATGGGTTTGGAAGGGAAAAAAAAAATCCCTCCACAAAATGGCGCCCAAAAGCCGCAATTTTTTCTTTTCAAATTTTAATGTAGTGACACTCGCAGTGTTAAGACGACTCGATTGACGTAAGAATCATCAAAATCGGCCAACGCGTTTGTCTCTAGAACGCCACATAGGAACAAACATACATACATACATACATAGACTGATAAACACATTACCCTCCTTCGGCAGTCGGGTAAAAAAACAATCAATAGTTCCTAAACAGCAGAAAACAATGACGTGGCAGGGCCAGCAAGATAAATGGTGAGAGATTGGATGTACGCTTTCACGTCGCCAGAACGGTGCGAGTGATTGTCGTCCATAAAAATGGAATCTTCCCCAAGTGCAGTCAATGCGGGTTGTGTATATGGAATTAGGACTTCCATTATATACCGGTGTGCATTTAATGTTCCATTTTCTATGAAAACCAACTCCTTACGCTCCGTCGAATTAATTGCTGTCCAAAACATAACGGAGCATCCGCCATAAGGAGTGATTTCTTCGAAACACACTTCCGCATAGCGTTCCCGTGGTCTTCGCAGCACTTGCTGGCGTCGATCCTCTTCACACAAAGAGATTCTAGCTTCATCAGAAAACAATACTTTATTCCAGTCTTCCAGAGTGCATGAAGCACAGTTTCAATACACAATAATCAATATTTTTCTATGTTAATTTCAAAATTTAAATTAGGTACTTAAAGAATCATGCCAGGATGCTTCACCATTCGTATGTCGAGCTAACTCCTGACACCCCCTATCTGTCAAGGTCCGCGCGGGCGATTTCGCGGTATCTGCGCGGCGTTTTTAAACGCCGATTTCTCGGAAGTTTTGTATGGGACCCATGTATGAAACTTATGTTGTTAGAATCGCTATGAAATAGGCTATCATATTTCAAAGGGATTTATCCACTTTTACCTTGTAATTTATTTGTAAATATTGTGTAAATTCAGTGTAAGGAAAATTTTCTCAGGTTTGTGTACACAAATAAAAAAATAAACCATTATTTCACAAAGTTTTTATTTTATTTACAGCAATACACCCTATTACACAATAATCAATAAAAATATCACACCTCCCCATACATTTTTTTCATCCCAAAAGCTTTACAAAATCACGCCGGAAAAAAAATTACCCGGCCGGCGGCACAAAAAATATGTATCTTTACACTTGAGTTCTGGGTACTGTGTAGACCAAGTGGCTTCAAATGCTATTGTATTACATAGTTTGGTACCCAATCTCATCACACACATAGTTTCAGCTGTTACAATTGTTTAGTTTACGAACAATGAGCCACAATACAAACACTTGAAAAAGAGCGATAAAAAAACGCTTTGTTTATTTTGCTCACAGAGCAAGTACTAATGCATTTATTTGTAATATTATTTCACAATCGTCATGCCAATAATATTTACTAATTGAAAAACACAACAAAAGGGCATGCTGCTAAATAAAAACATTACAAAAAACAATCACCAACATGCACTATTTTACGATAAAAACACAAGTACATGTGACACGGAATACAGAAAAAATGGATACGCCAACGATGTTGTCCCAACTGAACGGGAACTATGGAATGAATTAAAAATAACTCTAAAAATGACTCCAAATGAAAAATAACAAAACAAAACACAACCCACAAAATAAATAAACATTAGAAATATCCCACTCAAACAACTACTGAACAACTAGTGAAATGTCCTATCCATTTTTTCATCATCCGTGTCACGACACAAAAACTCGGGGTCGATCAGTATTGTTTTTAATTAAAATCAAACTAAATGCATTGTTTATATTCTGGATTAGCGTAAAATTGGTAATAACGGCAGTTTGATGAGTATTAGCAGAATTAATATTCACAAACAAAGAAAAAAACAATCACAACAAAAGAATGCCGGCAGCTCTTTGCAGAAATACGAATTTCTGCTGGAATATACACCAAATACAAAAGAAAACTTTTAAAAACAGTTCAACACTTACCGATTCATGTTTTCCAACACCACACTACAAAAATCACCTTGAATTTAATTAATAAAACAATATTTAACGAAAAAAAACAAAACATTTACGCGAACGAAATGGCGACCGTAGTAACACTATTTTCAGAAATAAATTTTTTTTTTTTTTTTTTTTCGCCCTTCGGGCAGGCTATAGTCTTTCAACCATACTGCCTAGTCTTTCGTAGGTATTTTTTCTTTCGTAATATGTTTAGAAATCATGTCTTTCGTTTTTCTAATCCATGTTGTAGTCATTATAAGTTTGTCTTTGATTATTAGTTAAAATCTTGTTTTTACACAATTCCGTTTTTTTTTTTTCCAATTCCAACTCCAGGGTAAACGTCATTTCCATTATATGTCAATGTCAATCAATTCCAGGGTAAGTGTCATTTCCATTTCATGTCATCTTATTTATGTTTATTTTCTTCTGGTTTTTTTTTTTAACACACATCACACACTAGTTTTAAATATACAAACTTTATAAATAATAATAAAACGGTAATATTTATATATACATAGGTGCATAGGAACAAGAAATAGAACCATTTAAATCTCATTTACAGTCTCCAATATGTATCTATACAAATATAAATAAGTTGAAGCGTTCTTAAGCAACTCCTGTATGCACAGCGGGACCCTATCAGGTGTTTTATAAATTTTTAGAAGCTCATCCGACAACACAAGGCGCTGAATGTTGAAAGATGAACACTCAAAGAAGATATGATGTAGTGATTGAACTTTTTCTGATTGACAGTAATTGCAATACGATATGCTGACCATTTTAAGACGATGAAGATGATAATTTAATCTACAATGACCAAAGCGCATACGACAAATAATTGAATAAAACTTTCTACTTACAAATAAATTATTTTTGCAAAACCAAGGAACAGAGTTGATTTGAACATCAAGACTGTTAAACCAAGAACCTTTATTTTCAATATGTGTGCAGTGGTATGAATATTTCCCCCATGCCTCACACATGCGCCGTCTTAAGAGACTAACTGCGTCTGTGTATGGTATGGGAACACTCATATCAGTGCTAGGTATTAATTCTTCCAACTCAACAATTTTTTTGGCCAGAAAATCTGCTTTTTCATTTCCTCTAACACCAATATGTGAAGGTACCCAAACAAAACAAATTTCAATATTTGACTGGGCTAATTCAACCCAGAGTTGTTTTATCAAATGAATAATGTAATTAGTGTTGGCATGTAGTTTATTATTTGCCAAATTTTTTAGAACACTCATACTGTCACTTACTACAACCCATTTGCTATGTTCAGAATTGCTATTTTTAATATGTTTTAAAGCACTCAGAATTGCAACAGCTTCAGCTGTAAAAATACTAGCATTTCTGTCAATTCTCCTACCAATACCTACGTTTGAAGACGGCTCATAGATGGCAAAAGAAACAGCTCTATCATTCTTGGAACCATCAGTATACACAAATTTATGATCTGACCACTCTGACAACATTACATATACTTCCTCTTTTGAAGGCAAATCCTTTTTCTTATTTATAATAACACTAATAGCTGGAAATTTACTGCTGAAAGTTCCCTCATAGCAAGGCAAGATAAGCTTAGATCGGTAAATGTTAATATTTTCAATAAAGTTTTTGAATTTTCTAAGTTGCTGTAGTATATAAAAAGATTTTGTAGCAGTTTGCATAGCTAAATGCAACATATTGACTAAAAGACTATTACCCAAAACACTATAAAGCTTCAAAAAGAACCTTTCTAACAAGTAATCAAAACGAATGGCTAATGGTGGAACATTACATTCAATCTGCATTGCATTTACAGGAGTGCTTCTGAACGCCCCAGTTATAACGCGCAAACACTTGTTTTGCAAAATATTTAAACTATTTACATGTTTAGAGTCTGCAGCAAAGCAATAGAAACCATATTCAAAGTGACTACGAACTAAAGATTTGTACAATAATAACAAAATTTTAGGGTCTGCACCCCAATATGTACCACTCAAGGATCTCAAAATATTATAAGCTTTATTTGCTTTGCTAATAATATGTTTCATATAATTATTCCAGGACAAATTATGTGAAAAAATAACACCCAAAAATTTGACATCTAAAGAACTGGGTAATGCACAATTATTGTACAGCACAGCAGGCATATTATGATTATGTTTACCAAATAAAACAACTTTGGACTTCAATAGGTTGACACTAAGATCAAGGTAAGAGAAATATTTACATAGATACATTAATGCAACATTCACTATTTCAACTACTTGTGATACATTTTTTCCAGATGCATAAACCACTAAATCATCTGCAAACTGTAAGTTTTTAACCTGAGACCCTAAAATTAAATTTAATCTTCGTATATACAATATAAATATTAAAGGTGATAAAATGCCCCCTTGACAAACTCCTTTAGACGATAGCCTAGGACCATAAAGGTGTCTGTTAAATTTTACAAAGACTTTCCTATTGCTAAGAAATTGTTTTAACCAATTTATTATTTTTCCAGGGATTCCTATCTGTGATAACTCACTACATAAAATATCTATATTCACACTATTAAATGCACCTGCAATATCAAAAAACACTCCAACCAAATTTTCATTTGACGATAACGACTTGTGAATATCAAGCTGTAATTGACAAACACTTTCCCTAGCAGAACGATTCCTACGAAAACCAAATTGGTTTGATGGTAAGATATTATTTTTTTCAATATAAAACTCTAAACGCTGTTTTAAAAGTTGTTCAAATAATTTTCCAACACAAGAAGTAAGAGCTATAGGGCGGTAAGAATCAGGACACATTTTAGGCTTATCTGGTTTTAAAACAGGTACAAGGCAATCCACCTTCCAGTTAAGAGGTATAATATCATTTTGCCATAATAAGTTCAAAAGTTGTAAAAATATTTTTAAACTACTAATGCTAAGTTTTTTAAAAAGTATGTATGGCATTCCATCAAGACCATAAGTAGTATCTCTTCTGGAAGATATGGCTGATATTAATTCCTGCAATGAAAAAGGACTAAGAAGAAAATTATTGCTGGGATTAGTACTGGTTGTGAATGAAGATTTTGAGTCTTGTGATGCGAAATCTGGTGTGTATTTTTTAAGAAAATCTAAAACCCATCCATCATCTTCGAGAGCATTAAAATTGAATGTTTTATTATACTTCCGCATAAATTTCCATATGACAGATAATGGCGTAGTCCTATTGAATGTTTCACAAAGAGCAAACCAACTTTTTTGTCTTTCCAATTTTAGAACAAGTTTTTTAACCGCTCGAAGCCTTTTGAATTGTAGATAGCTTTCTTCTGATGGATTATTTTTAAAATATATGTATGCATTTTTAAAATTTAATACGGCTTCTGTGCATTTTTGATTCCACCAAGGAAGATAAGGTCTTTTAAAATTATTTACAAGACATGAATGATTCACAAAATTTGTCCTACCAGTCAAATGCTTATTATTTTCAATAGAATTTACAGCTGCTGTATGTAAAATGCTACAAAATTTAAGATATGTACCAGAAAGACTTATATTATCGACTTTAAAATCAACCAACAATTCATCAACAAGACTACTATATCTTTGCCAATCCACCAATTTATAATTTGGATAAACGGGCAAATGTTCAGCATTAGAACAATTGCTGTATGTATTACTTTTGTTAATATTACTAATCACTACTTTAATGATTATAGGAATGTGATAACTACTACCAAGAGGACAATCATGTACGTTCCATTCACAATTGAGAGCTAAAGACGAAGAGACCAGCGTCAAATCCAGCGCATTAGGACGCCAAGTTAAAGAGCCAACTGTTGTTGCATGACCATTATTGAGCAGAACCAAATCATTATCATCTATTACTTCCAAAATGTTTCGACCTCGTACAGAATCCGAGCCACAACCCCAAGACGAGTGGTGAGCGTTAAAATCACCAGCAAATATAAATGGCCCAGGAATAGATTTTATTAATAAATCAAGGTTTTCTTTTCTGAATGCTGGATTACAATTCAAAGGACTATAAAAACTGACTATGCTTATCTCCTTGTTATTTACTTTTATTTGAATACAGATGTTTTGCAATGAGTTATCAAAGAAGGTATCAATTTTAGAGTAAGTAATGGTATTGTGAATAATTATTGCAACTCCGTTATGTTTGTTACCAGTATCATTTCTCTCAATATTATAATTTTTTATTTTAAAATTTTGGTGAGGTTTAAGCCATGTTTCACTGATAATTGCTATATGTATATTGTGACTATAAAGAAAATCGATAAATAAATGTTTATTACTATTTAAACTTTGAGCATTCCACTGTACAATATTTAATTCTGAAAAATCCATCAACTGGTTGAAGAAAATTTATTACTGAACGTTGTTTTCAAGGCTTCTTTAATAGAAAGTGAATTAATAGGTTCATCTTTATTGCTTATTATTTTTGTGAGTGTTTCGACTAAAGTATTTATAAATTTATCTGATTTCATGAGATTACTAATCTGAGTGTCCAGATTGCGTGATGTTAAAGCTGGAAAAGAGTTTACATTAAAAAGATCTGAATATGTAGCATTTTTAGTTTTAATTTTATTTTCTTCTACCTTTTGCTTTTTTATTGGACATGCTGAAGAGATTGCAATATGATTGCCGTTACAATTTGCACACTTAGCATCCTTCGGGGCAACAACACACATTTTGAAATTGTGATGTTCAGTACATATTGAACAAACTTCAGTATTTCGACAAAATTTAGCTATATGCCCATAACGCAGACATTTAAGGCATTGTTTCACTGGTGGGATATATTTGTTCACCTCATGACGCCATGAGTCCAAATAAATATAAGTTGGCAAAATAGTGGATGCAAATGTCACAGCAACAGTCTGGGTAGGCGCAAAAGATATTCTACCTTCATCACCTCTGACCCTGCGCATGAAACGCCTCACCTGTATTACATTCTTTGAACTGCCGATTAATGAAAATATCTCTTTATTAGACATATCTACTGGGACTGAAGTTAGGACTCCAGTAACCTCTGTGTCACCAGCAGGGATAGATGCTTTTAGAGAAAGTTGATCAAATAATTTTTTGTTTTTTAGAAACATATTGGCGTTATTTGGTAAATCAAATGTGACACCGACCTTATATTTGTTTATTGTGCGCAAGTGCATCACACCAGACACTCCATGTTCTCGTATGCCCTTGGAAAGGGCCATACGATCTTTGTCGTTGAAAAACTTATTCTCGTCCATATGACTAAGAAAAACTATTAACTCTGCCTGCTTCGTATCTTCACTGTACTGACGCGTATACCCCTTTACCTTATATATGGCATATTTATTGTCCTTAGGTTCCTTATCAGTGGCATCTTTAAATTTAATAATCGAGTATGCTGTCGACACCGTGGACTCCGCCGTGTCAGAGTCCGAAGATTCCTGCGAATGCTGCTTCAGATCCGGAGGAATTTCCAGCTCATCCTTCCTCCGCCTCTTTTTCCCCATTTTTATGTCACATAAATATATATATACACCAAATAAGACCTAATAGTACGAATATTTACAGAATTAAATTACAATAAACACGAGAAGTTGAATTTCAAAGTAATAAATTAAAAAACGCGCCTTTCCACTTCAACCGTTTCCCGCCTTTTTTCTTTTCAGAAATAAATATGACGCTCCCGACAGGATCCAAAGACCACCGGGGTGTTTTTTTTTCACGCTTGTCTATTAAACTAAAAGGTGAAATAGGGATGCACCACTACAACACAGTTTAGTAACAAAAATATGGAAAAAGTAAGTACCGGCAAAATATACCCGAATGGGTATGGGTGCAGATACCAACACAAAAAAATACCCGTTTGGGCATTTTGGCAGACAACTGGTTCAAATAACATGCCAATACATCGTTAAATTAATAAAACCTCTTTCTTGTTCTTCTTCATTTGAGTAGAGAAAAAAAACTAAAGTGCCCGTTTTTTTTTGCCATAAATAAATAATAAAGCCCATTTATTTTCAACACCTTATACAAATAATATTAACATATATCTTACCTATAAAATATTGTTTTTTTTTTTGTACGGTTACATTATTCCTTAGTTGTCTGGTGCTGGAACCCTTGTTTGGGTAAAGGTCTCCTCCAGTTTACTCCAAGTCTTTCTATGCCTTGCTTTTATTTGCCATTCTTTTCCTGCTATGGCTATTATTTAATTACTCCATCTGTTCTTTGGACGTTCTCCGCTTCTTTTACTAATTGGTCCTTCCCATCTTGTGGTTTCTAGTCTCCATCATTTGTCTCTGTATCTGGTTAGGTGCCCTGTCCATCGCCACTTTAGTGTTAAAGCTTAATGCAGAGCATTAGTGATTAGCACTATTCGTGTTGCCGAGAGCACTGACCCCTGAGGGACTCCGGCGTTGATATCTAACTGACCGGACGAGCAACCGACGATAACCACTCGCATGGACATCAGGAAGTCCGCAATCCAATTACACAGACCACTAGGCAGACCGAAGGAAGGAAGCTTACCAATGAGGCTTTCGTGCCAGACCCTGTCGAAAGCCTTCGAGGGCCAGGTCGTCAGGTTTTAGCAGTGGTGGTAGTGAGGGGCGACAGAAGTTTGATTCGACCGACTTAGCCAGGGACCAAAACGCTTTGCTATCCACTGGGTAAGCAAGTTTGTTCCCGATTCTGTTAATGTGGTCAAAGCGTGCTCTTCGCTTCACCTTTTTGCAGAACTTGGCAGCTGTGTTGAAGGCTCTCAACTTCTGACTCACGTCATTTGCCTTGCCCGTTCGACCGTCGACCCATGCCTGGTAGGCCTTGTCGATCGTTGTGGATCGACGTTAGACATTGCTACGTCAGAGAATGGTATATAGTACTTCATCCCCCGGCGCTACACATCTGTCATAGCGTCAGCGCATGACGATGGATCGTCCGAAGTGAAGCAAGTGGGCTGCCAAGGATAGCATGCGAGGAAAGATCGCATCCCATCCCAATCTGCTGACTTGTACCGACAAACCCGCCGGGTGCCTCTTGGGCTGGGATCGGACGGAGAGTAGACGGTCACAGATTTCAGCAGACAGTGGTCGGAACTACCCAACGGTGAAGATATCGACATTGAGAATCGGTCTGAATCTGTTGTCAGTAGAAGGTACAAGCAATTGGCTGTGTGCGAATCAACATCTGGCACCCTCGTTGCCCCCTGGACCAAGTAGCTGAGATTTAGCGCTAGTGCAAGCTTGCGCATCTCTCGTCCAGCATGATCAGTGCACTGGTATAGGAAGAGCCACTCCTGGTGGTGGGCATTAAAGGCCCCCAGTAGCACTAATTGGGCGGATGGGTACTGCTGCGGTGCCGCATCAGCCGCCGCACTAAGGTACTCTTTGAGCCTGGTTGTCTCCTGATCTCCGCTGTGCGAGTGGTAGACACAGGCGTAGATAATCTTATCCAGCCCTGTGTCCACAAGAGCCCACAGCACTAAGAACCTGGAGTCTTCAAGGTTACGGAGACGCCGATAGCAACTGTCGTCACGGGCATACATGCATACACCCGCGCGTGGTTTGAAATTGTGCTATAGGGTAAGCCCTGGGTAGGATAAGTACGACACGTCTGACGGACTTCCTATCTGCGTCTCCGTAAGGAAAAACAGTGCTGGCTTTTCAGTCTCCAGGTGATGGTAAACAGAGGTGAGATTGGAGTGCAGACTTCTAATATTAGTGAGGTGCACTTGTTCTTTTTTTTTTGTGAAAGGAGAGGAGAAGGATGTGAGATGAGGTTCCACGCTACTAACCTACAGACACGCACTGAAAGAACGCTATCATCGGGGTACTAGTCTGGAGACTGCGGGACGCCCGAGCCACCCCGGAGATGTCCATCGGGCCCTCCCATCTGGTCGCCAACCAGCACCATTTTTCGACAGTTGGCGGGGCAGTCTTTCTTGTGTGGCTGGCACACTACTTGGGCCCCCAACTACGGCGGTCGGCCAGCGGCGCACCGTGCCTCGAATCCCGCTACCCTCCGCGACTAGTCTCCCGATACGCCCAAAACAGCGTGAGTCAGGCTGGTCAGCATGGAGTGGAACAACTATCTCGACCCAACTCCTCTAGTGGCTACACCGAGCATCGTACCGGAACACGGCTAGGCCGCTTGGCGGTCTGTCTTTGCCCGGTGGGTGGTCACAAACCTACGGCCGACACCTGCCACCAGTTAGTGTCACCTTATTAGCACGTGTAGGGTAACAACAAGAGGGGTAACTCTCCTACAGACGGGGGTGACTCAACCCCCAAAAATCTTCTGAATGTGTTTAATAACTTCCATGACGTTAACAGGAACTATATCGTGGTTGTCAGACACTATTTCGCGGCTTTCGTGTGTTTTAGTAGAACAGGAAGAAATTGAGTTTGAAGGGGTTTTGTTTTTATTTTCATAAAGTAGTTTGTGGAATTCCGTAGCATAGTTTATGATATCTCGCCTGGATTTGGCCTCATTAGTTTTTGTTTTTAGCGTGGGGTCTCATCCCATACAAAGAAACTGTCCCGACGTCCTGTACTGATTATTTGATTTATCTATCGATATCGATTGATTATTAGATAGTGATCTCTCTATCGCCGTGGAACGGAACCGAACGCCATCGATTTACAAAAAATAATCGGTATAATCAGATGAAAAACGCTAGTTACGTGGCATTCTTTGTATGGGATGACGCATCTGTATGCTAGTATTATATTATCTGTGGTTTTTAGGTTTGGTATCCAATTTTTGTATGTTGTTAGTTGTTTGTATGCTCTTTTAGTACTCCTATATGTTTGTAAGTGTCTTTCTATTACTTTATTTCTATATTCCTGGTAGTCCTTTTTAATGGTTTTGCTTGTTGTTTTGTATAATGTGCTTAGTTCTTTTTTCATTTCCTTGGTTTTATGGTTTATTTTTATGAGTTCTGTTCGTCTTGTCAGCATAACCCGTGTATGTTTACTGAGAATTTTACCGACAGTATCTACTTTTACTTCGTTTCTCTTTTGTGTCATACTATTGTTGATAATGTCCTCAAAAGCATCGTAAAGTGTTTGAACGTCACATGTATCTTCTTTCGTATTTAATGCTTGTATGTTTTGTTCTAAATCTTTCATAAAATAGCTGATATCCTCTGGTGTTTTTAGTGTCTTTGGCTGTGATTTATAGGATGCTCTGCTTTTCTTTTGTTTTTCTAGCAGGTACGTAGCTCTGACAAGGCGGTGGTCCGATCTAAATCGTAGGGCATGGAGAACTTCTATGTACCGTATCTTTTTGGGTTCATTTGATACGACGAAATCTACTTCATTTTTAGTCTTTTCATCAGGAGAGAGCCATGCCCATTTGCGGTTGTATCTCATTTTAAAATAGGTATCCATAATAGACAGTCTATGTTCAAGGCCGTTTTCTGAGTTTTTCTCCTCTCTCACTTCTTTTTCCTTAGCCAAATTTGCCCAAAACAAAGTTTTCTTTCGCTTTTGTTTCGCCTACTTGATCGTTGAAGTCACAGATAACAAGAACATTTTCTCCTGCTTCGTTTTGTGCTGCTTCCAAGGTTTCATAGAAAGAGGTTATATCTTTTTCTGGTGCTCTCTCAGTTGGGGCATATGCTTGTATTATAGAAAGTATTTTGCTGTCGTATTTCATTTGCAGCAGAGCGACTCGTTCGGATAAACCTGAGAAGTTAAGTATCTGGTTTTTGTGCTCTTTTTTAATTAAGAAGCACACTCCTTGTAAGCCTGGCGTTTCTCCCTTGTAGCAAAAGATATAATTATCATGTTCTTCAAGGTTACAGCCCATTCTCCTTACTTCTGCTAGGCCGAGTATGTCAATTTCTATTTTCTGTAGCGAGTGAATCAGTTCTATATATCTTTTCTCTGATCCCAGGGAACTTACAATGAGTGTTCCAATTTTGAGGGGCTTATTCGTTTCTTTTGCGTAAGCTAGAGGGTTGTGGTCATTTTCCCCCACGGACCGGCCGGCTTGGGGCAAGTTTATTTGAGTATAACCTCAAATAAACTTGCCCCAAGCCGGCCGGTGAGTTAGTGTGGTGAGTTATTTTATGTATTATGGTTTTACCGGTTGTTGTCGTTTTGTAATTGCTAAGTACTATTTTTTCTTTGATTAATTTGAGGATTATGGGGCGAGCCAGCAGATCAAACGCATTCTTTGCAACAATTTTCTTTGGACCTGACGAAGATTGTTGGTACTGTGAGTTGGACTCAGAATTAGGGAAGAAAGAGGATTCTCTCTTCCTCTTTCCACGACTTAAATCACTTTGTTTGTGAACTATAAGTTGGTCACCTCGTAAGTAAGCTATATTGCCTTTATTTCTTTCTTCTTCTATTTTAGGCTGCAGTGGTTTTCTTATTTCCAGCATTTGTTTAGTAAAGTCTTCTTTTATATACATTCCTTGAGGAAATTTATTTTTATTTTTCAGAATTGCATTAAGAAATAAGGATAGGCCGAGTGCTACTGCATTTCTTGTTTCCAATCCTATAGGTATTATCAATTCCATTCTCCTGAATATTTAATGCGAGGTGCGAGTTGATCTTTTCCTTCATAAATTTGACTATGTTGGATTCATCATCAATTCCTTCCGTTATTCCATAAAAAAGCAAGTTGTTCTCTTTCTTCTGCATTTCTAATCCCCTTATTTCTTTTCCGATCTGATACATCGGCATGCATCTGTTTGTTCTGCTCGTGATTTTTTTTAAATTTCTCGTCCATTTGCTGTTTGATATTTCGTGTTACAGATTCTGTGATTGTTACTGTTTGTATTTCCATCTGCTCTTGAATTGTTTCCAGCAAAATTTGTTTTGGTTGTCCATTTCTTGTTGTAAAATTTAAATCTCAAGTCATGTAATTTGCAGTTATTTGTATTATTATACCTCTGTTTATACGTATTCTTTTCCAGACAATAGCTCAGACTATTGGTAGTCAAGTCACGTGGACCTATGTAAAAAACTAGACACTGATTGTATCCATACTAAGGTAATATAATAGATGCGAAAATAAATCTGTCTGTCTGTTTGTTACCTTTTCACGCATATACCGCTGCACCGATTTAGATGTAATTTTGTATGGAGATAGTTTGAGACCCTGGAAAGGACATAGGATAGTTTTTTATCCCGGAAATCATTCTTACGGGAATGAAAAGGAGGTGGAAGTTTGTATGGTGAGCTAATAATTTGTCTAGTAAGGCGGCCCACATACCTACAGTATTATTAAGCGATGTAATGAACATGCTGTTCGAAGTAATAGTCGAGACAAAGTCGCAGGCAACAGCTATTAATTATATAAAGTAATGTTTAACAATACACTATGCTTCTGCCAGCGGCTTCGCCTAGGTGTAAAATGTTTAACCATCTTTAGAGTACTTGCAACCTGGACCAAGGTCTAAGGTCCAAGGTCCGGGGTCAAGGTTTAACGTAAATTCTGCAATATTGGGGCAGCGATTTAGGCGTGAAAACGAAACAAAAAAACTTTGAATGAAAAACTAACAGACGGACATAGTTATTTTCACATAAATATGTATATGGATAGAATATAAAATAATACAGTCTGTTTTTTTATCACCATCTTAAGTTTTGCTAGGCATTAGGTATCAAGCAAAGACACAATTTTTGCAATAATCAACACTTAAATAAAAAAATCTGCTGTGTCTACTTTTTACCAACCTATTCATACAAAAATGTACTAAAAAAGCTGTTTTTTTAGTTAGTTTTTTCATTAGTCTTGTCTTTTTAACCGACTTACCAAAAAGGAGGAGGTTCTATGTTCGACATTATGTTTTTTTTTTATGTACGTTCACGCATATCTCCGTCAATTTTGAAAATACTATTTTTGTTTGAAAAGTATGTTTCGAAATTGGTCCCATTTTAATTTGGTGAAGATCTGATGAAGAAATTCGAAGATATACAACAAAACTCTTCAATGAATTACGGGAAATCTCTCGGGATTGCTGCAATCGCATGACTGTCTATTGTTTATACCATTTCATAACATAACATAACGCCAGTACGCTCTTAAGGTACGCGGATCTCTCATTTCACCGGTTATGTTCTAGTTTCATGATATTCACGTCCTGGTTTTACAGGTACCTTATTAAACAATAGGTACAACTAAAAAGTGAAAATAAAAAATAAATACAAAAAAATACTACCGACTTCCAATTTCCAAATAACAAAACTACAAAGTGAAAAATAACTTTATTTTTGGAAGTCGGTTTCTTTGGTAGGTACCACTTGTTTGCGTTATGGACACCGACTTCCAAAAATAAAGTTATTTTTCACTTTGTTCTTTTGATATTTGGAAGTCGGTTTCTTTGGTAGGTACCAATTGTTTGCGTTATGGACACCGACTTCCAAAAATAAAGTTATTTTTCACTTTGTAGTTTTGTTATTTGGAAGTCGGTAACTAGTATTTATTTTTAATAAAGTTTTTTTTTTTTTTAATATTTAGTAACGGGATTTTATTTGGATGCTGTTACAAAAATTAGACAATTAACTTAGGTGCGTCACTGCATAACATAGGGTGAGATCTACTTATGTGGCGAAAAGTAAAATCGCAGAAGTTTAATAACGTATAGGTTAACTTTTAATTCACTGGCAGGAGATGAAGGTACTCATATTTATGGACAAATTTGTAATTACTATGAAATCAATTCTGAAACATGAGAATATTCGCATAACTCAATTTCAAGGAACAGCTGATTTTTCAATATTCTAGGGTGATTATTGTATGTCGGGGGTGTGAGACTGAGACCACCTGAAAGATTATCACTGAATTAAAACTCACCCTCTATAGACAATCTATGAATATCTATGTTCTATGTTATTAATGTAATATTTATCGCTAATGATCTAATCATCTAGTGGAATAGGTAAAAAGTTGGAACGCAAATTACTGCCTTTTTATGTGTTTCATAGTTGATCACGCAAAAAAAGCAATCGTTAACCCTAAGATTTTAAACTTATTGTCTGCTACATGCCAAAATGTTTTTCAAAATAGCTTTTGACCTAAAACTTTTCCAGTTCAAGTCTAGAGTGAATGGATTATTTAACTTACCTACTTAGCAGGTGTCCGTTTCGATGGCGCGGCCACGGCGTTTTTTTTTTTTTTAAACTATGCCAAGATTATGTAAAAATTTGTAAAAGTTGATTCTCAAAACCATAAATTTGTCAAAGTTAGGGTTAAAAAGATTTAAAGGTTGGACGTGGCCGCGCTATTGAAACGCGGCAAACCGCGCGGCCACGGAGATCTTTAAAACTACGCGTTGCAGAGACCAGAAAATTTGGCAGATAGCCGATTGAATTTGTAAAAAATATAGAAAAAAATCCTAGGTTTATATTTTAGGAGCTGTAAGACTGAAACCCCATGGACACGCCATTGAAACGGTGAAAAACACGTTATCGCCAATATCTCACTGAAAAAGCATCGCAGAGGTCTGAAGTTTTTTTGTAAAACCTAGATTTTAATTTGTCAAAATATGTAAAAAATACACAAAAAATACCTAGGTTTATATTTCAGGAGCTGTAAGACCAAAAACCTAACGCACAATGGTCCACCTGAAGGACTAAGCGCGGAAACCAAACCCCATAACAAAGACCAAAAACCTATGGCCGCGCCATTGAAACGGTGAAAGACACGTTACCGCCGATATCTCGCTGAAAAATCATCGCAGAGGTCTGAAGTTTTTTTGTAAAACCTAGATTTTAATTTGTCAAAATATGTAAAAAATACACAAAAAATACCTAGGTTTATATTTCAGGAGCTGTAAGACCAAAAACCTAACGCACAATGGTCCACCTGAAGGACTAAGCGCGGAAACCAAACCCCATAACAAAGACCAAAAACCTATGGCCGCGCCATTGAAACGGTGAAAGACACGTTACCGCCGATATCTCGCTGAAAAATCATCGCAGAGGACTGAAGTTTTTTGTAAAACCTAGATTTATATTTGTCAAAATATATAAAAGTACACAAAAATATTCTAGGTTTATATTTCAGGAGCTGTAAGACCAAAAACCTAACGCACAATGGTCCACCTGAAGGACTAAGTGCGGAAACCAAACCCCATAACAAAGACCAAAAACCTATGGCCACGCCATTGAAACGGTGAAAGACACGTTACCGCCGATATCTCGCTGAAAAATCATCGCAGAGGACTGAAGTTTTTTGTAAAACCTAGATTTATATTTGTCAAAATATATAAAAGTACACAAAAAAATTCTAGGTTTATATTTCAGGAGCTGTAAGACCAAAACCCTATGGCCGCGCCATTGAAACGGTGAAAAACACGTTATACATTTTAACGATAACATACAAAACCATATGTTTATTTCTTTAAAAATCACATAAAATGGTACCTTCATGTTGCATGAAGTTTTGATAATATAGATAAATTAACTGCACTTAATCTGGACCCTAACTGCAATTATGCAGCTGGCGTGCAGTTCAAATAGGCTTTGAGTCTAAAAAAACAGAGGCAGTCACTAGTAAGTTATGAAAATTCGAAAATTTTCCGTCAATTCAAGTACCTGTGTGTTCGATTTTGACGGATAACAAAATGCGCCGCAGATTTTTCTGTTCATGAACCTCAACGTCATAGTAGTTTATGCAACGGTCATATAATAGGGGTTATTAAAACGCTAGCGTGGGTTTATCAAACGAGGCGAATTAGCTTAAAGGCAAGGAATTAGATTAAACGAGGCAAAGGCTTATTACGTATCTTTTGCAAGAGCAAAACGATTGCGATTTTTGCGCAATACAAAAGTTTTAGAGAATTTGGCGGTTTTTTTTTTAAATAAGTACATTACATTTGACAAACAGCAAGCGATTAGCAAACGATTGTGTAGGACCTACCATACCTACACTGCAGTTAATTCCGACTTTTATGACATAAAGTTTTTGATCGCTATCATTTTGCTCTTGCAAAAGAAACGTAATAAGCCTGCGGGTGTGGTAATAGTAACACGAGTATTTTAATACCTATTTATATGCCGTTGTTGATCTTCACTCATACAGTTGAAATAAAATAAAAAAAACTGAAAAAAAATGTGGTATGGCGGGCAATTCAGATTCTGATTGCGCATGATTACGCAGCGCGCGCATCAATAGACAATGACACTATTTTTCAACATTGTGTCAATAAGCCCATACGCGCTGTAACGGCTAGAGCTGCGCTAGGTAGCCGGCGCAGGCCGCTAACTGGCAGGTAAGTAGGTTGATGCAAAGAAAACAGCTGGACAAGTTAATACACATAATTTGATAACTAAAGTTCCACAGCTAGGCCTCAGATTCGGTCTCTCCGGGAGGCCATGGTTGAACGCTTGAACCTGTCTTTGAAGGCGGTCTCCGAATGGGGTGATGCCAATCTGGTCAGTTTCAATGCTGCTAAGACCCAGGTATGTCTTTTTTTTCGCTAAGAAGAGCCAATTCCACCCGGCTCCATCTTTCCGTGGTGTAACCGTGCCGTTGACGGACCATCTCGAACTTCTCGGTGTTACGTTGACATCGACCCTCAACTTCGGTCCATTGATTGAGGCGAAAGCTCAGTTAGCCGCAAATAAGTTGGAGATTCTTGCAAAGGTGAGACGTTACTTCACGCCTGAACAGCTGCTCAACTTGTATAAAGCGCAAGTTCGGTCATTCATGGAGTACTGCTCTCACTTCTGGGATGGATCTGCAAAATACCAACTGGATGCACTTGAGTCGATTGACAGATGGGCCACGATGCACTGGTCGCCTCAAAGCTCCAGACCCTCAAACATCGACGCCGAGTTGCCAGCCTGTCGGTTTTTTATCGGTTACATTTTGGGGAGAGTGCGGCGGAACTGCACAATTTGATTCTGCCTAGCCCTTTCCATCATCGGACTACAAGACGTACGGCCATGCGCCATCAGTACATGGTGGACATCCCTCCCATACGCACAAAGCGATTTGCTAATACTTTCATTGTGCGCAAAGCTAAGGAGTGGAATTCCCTTCCAGAGTCTTTATTCCCTAATAGCTACAACCTTGGGGTCTTTAAGTCAAGAGTGAATAGGTTTCTTCTAGGCAAGCGTGCTTCACCGTAGACCACGTCATCGGTTAACATCAGGCGAGATAGTGGTCAAACGCGAGCCTATAGATTATAAAAAAAAAGTTAGGTCGCGGGTAAGTAAAGTCACTGTAGTTCTGCACCGATAACCATCACTTAGTTAATACATAGAAAGGGTACCGTCCCTTGGCAGCACGTGGTAGACGCGGGGACCTATCAGCACAGGCTCAGCGGTAGGCCGCCGGAACTGTAGCGGCTAGGGTTGCGCAGGGTATGCTGCGCAGGCACCGGCTCGCGTGGCGGTAGGCCGCAGGTAGGCAGGCCAAAACCTGGGCAGCGTGCGTAGGCAGCGTGCAGGTAGCTAGCAGCGTGCAGCAGTAAGCAAGGGCAAGGGGTCAGCCCTCAGCTACGGTGAAGTGCATCCCTGGCAGCACGTGGCAGACATAGGGACGCGCGATGGTAGGCCGCGGGGACTGTAGCGGCTAGGGCTGCGCAGGGTAGGCTGCGCAGGCCGCTACGTCCTCGCGTAGCGCACGGCAGTAAGCCGCAGGTAGGCAGGGCAAGAAGCGGGTCGCATGCGTAGGCAGCGCACCGGTACAGCAGTAGTCAGGCCAAGGGGCAAGCCCCTTTGGCAGCATGTGGTAGACGTGGGGACGCGCGACGGTAGGCCGCAGTAGGCTGCAAGGACTCTAGCGGCTAGGGCTGCGCAGGGTAGGCTGCGCAGGCCACTACATCCTGCACGGTGAACCCCTAAATCAGGGCACTAGAGTCGTGAGGATCTAAAGATAGTTATTTCAGCTTCACCACTGGAATCGAAATGACAGAGTGATAGCGTTCCGGAAAATAAGAGTTGTTCCGTGTTTTTAGAGATGTGGCTATTAACCGTATTAACTTACTAATTTTGATATTTACTATCATTCGACTATTTTCAGTTGAGATCCTCACAACGCTACAGTACCCCGGCTGCAGAGAGAGGATTTTATCTGTATAAAATCCGCTAGAACTTACTATACTTTCCTCTATCTAGTTTAGAGGCCAGCTAGTTGTACCTATGGTGTAGGGCCATCCGGTAGGGCAGGTAGGGTAGAGTAGGTAGGGTATGGTAAGTAGGGTAGGTAGGTAGGTATGTAGGGTAGGGTAGATAGGTATGTAGGGTAGGTTAGAGTAGGACAGATAGGTTGCTAGGTAGGGTAGGTGTGTAGGTAGGGTTGGTGGGTAGATAGGTAGGGTAGGTTAATTTAGGTCGAGTAGGGTAGGTTGGTAGGTAATACCCTACTGGTAGGTAGGTATGTAGGGTAGGGTAGGGTAGGGAAGTTTAGGGTAGATAGGTGCCATTTTGGTCAGGATAGCTCTCACATTCAGTTAATTAAGTGTATGAAATTAATCGGGTGAGTTTCCATAATTACAAAAAAAAAAAAAAAATGTAGGGCCTGATAATAACACCACAACTTAATATTATACCGCAACGATGTACAAAGAGCAAGCGTGCTAGGGGTCGGTTCAGAACAGTGTGACAGGTAGATATATTAAAGGTTGGGCGCCACTGTAGCGGCTAGAGATGCGCTAGGTAGCCGGCGCAGGCCGCTAACTGGTAGGTAAGTAGGTTGATGCAAAGAAAACAGATGGACAAGTTAATACATATAATTAGATAACTAAAGTTCCACAGCTAGGTCGCCGGTAAGTAAAGTAAGTAAAGTCACTGTAGTTCTGCACCGATAACCATCACACAGTTAATACATAGACGAAAAATAAACCTGTTTGTCATACTTGTGTGATAATCTGGTGTGACTACGAGTCGGCAAGATTGAAAAACCCTTTATTATAACTAGGACAGTACTAGTTAGGAATAAATGGTGTGGAAAAATCAGTGATGTGACAAAAGAGAAGAAAAATCCTGTTTGTCACACTGGTGTGATAACCTGGTGTGACTACGAGTCAGCGACGGAGCGAACGCAGCTTCGAACCTAACCTGTCCGTGTTGGGGTGCCCTAAGCTCCCGAGATGGCTTCGATCGCTCTTTCAATGACCATAATTAACGAATTGCCCAACCATTAAGTAGCAATATTCATAATGACCAGACAATGTGATAAATATAGAAGTTTAAATCAGTATTCATTACATTGCCCGATTTGACTTGAATTGATTCATAATGTATTGCACTGATTAATAACTTGATCGAAAAACATAAACACATATAATCTATGAAGATTATATTTGTCTAATCTGTAGGCACTTCTAATGATTTCGTTCTAACGAGAGCTATGGTTTGGAACGACTTTGACAGATTTCAACTTGACGTAACACTAAGCACTAGTTTTTGGCGCGAAGAGTGGGGATCGAGTAAGAATATGGCGTTGCCAAAGAAGAAAAAAAAAAAAAAAAAAGAATATGGCGAGTTGGATTGAGTTGTTAATTTGTGATATAGAAATACAGTGAGAGTGGCCGATTGTTCGTGTACATAAAAATACGTGCGTAGTGGAATGTCGTATACCTACGTTATTCGCCAATACATAACGTGATCAGTATCATTACATAAAAGAAGTAGAAGTTGGTTTGTCTGTAGCGGCACCAACGCCGCCACTTTACTAAGTACGGTAGTTACTACTAATGACATGACGTCACACAAATCCTGCATCGCGCAAGCAAAGTTTTCTGCGCGATTTGAACGTATACAACAGTTTGACATCTACCGTTGGGCAGTTGCCCGGACCAGACACAACACCCGTCTGGTCGGAGGATCCTCCCTTTTCTATGGAGGTTTGTGGGACTTTACACCCTGTTCCACTATCCCCAAATGTCTAACTCGTATTAGCCCGAAAAGAACCCATGCAATAAAGGCTTTTGCTGACAATTACACAGTATTCCCTACAAATCTATAATACTGTGCCTTGTCATTTATTTATTATTTAAGAAGTAAAACAAACGATTATAAGCTACCGATTGCTTTTGGTCGGGGAACGATTTTATAAGTGATAAAAAATCGATAGTTTTGGGTACACGGTAGCTTATAATCTATATTCATATGGTCTTTTATCATTTCAGCCGAAAGACGTCCACAGCTGGACATAGTCATGGTTGGCATTTATATTTTAAACGGATATTATCTGCAGGAAAATATTTGATATTTTTTTTTTTTTTTTTTTAAAGAACGTTGCCCCACACTAGGAATTTCTTCCTGTATCGTGGGTGCGTTTACAAACATATAAACTCACATACACAACACCCAGAGCCGGAACAACTATCTGTAGGTCATACAAATATTTGTTCCGTGCGGGAATCGAACCCGCGACACGCAGCGCAGCAGTCAATCGCTCAACCACTGCGCCAACCGTGCGCCCAAATTTTATTATATTTAATAAAATTTGGGCGCACGGTAATTTTATAAATAAACGAGGGACGGATTGTATTCGATTTTCTGCGTTACTTCAAATAAGTGTGACGCACCTCAAATAAGATGCCTGTATGACGCAGGTACTCCCTTGAACGCGAACGATGACTTTACTGAATGTCAAGATAATGTCCACTTAAATATTACCTACTCTTTATAGTTTCTGCATTGTCACTCGTAAACGTTTCATTTACAAACAAAACAAATCACATACCTTAGTATACCTATAATTATTATCCTATTGTGTTTTTTTATGTGGTAGAATGCAGGTAGTTATTATAATTTTTTAGATCTAGATGATTTTTTTCCCCTGGCCACAGATAATATAATACTAGCAAACAGATCACTCATCCCATACAAAGAAATCGTGCCGACCGACGTAACTAGCGTTTTCCGTCTAATTAAGATGATTCTTTTTATAAATACTTCGATCGCGTTCGGTTCCGTACCACGCTAGCAGCGACTTGCAAGTTAAAAGGTTTTCTCGGTTCGTGACTAGTTGTATATTTAAATACAGTGACGATTTGTTTTGTATTATTTTCTTGCAAGTGTTTACAGTTTCATTGTACCAAAATGTGTTGCTATACAAATTTAAAAATCGAGTGGCATACCTCAGAAATTTAAAACCGCGCCATCTATTCGAACCAATTTTAAATGACCCGTTCAAATAAACTTTGGAGTGTTAATTAAAAGCCCAATATGCCATAATTTTGTGCTTAGGAGAACTGTTTAAAAATAACAAATTTATGATCAATTCTAGAAAATGTTAATTATACACACAATTAAATAACGAACCGATGAATATCGCGCCATCTAGTGACATTTATTTGAACCAGTTTTCTTTTTTAGGTCTGGGACCACGTACCCTGGCTGAGCTCCCATGATCATTAGCATCCTACGTTATTCCGGCAAAATTAGCCTCTGGCCCGCATAGATACTCTAGCTTTCTTTATCAGTGGGAGATTTAACCTACAAATAAACATCCAAATACGATATCTGTTTTGATTTCCTTAAATTTTGACTAAGAAAATAACCAATCCTATCTAAAGAACGGTTCGTTATGGTTCATAAAGCAGTTATCCGTCGCATGCAAAAAAGGAACCATTATAGAATCACTTCGTTGTCTGTCTGTCCGTGTGTCAAGCCCTTTTTCACTGAAACGCGTGAAGGTATCATGTTGAAATTAATATCATATACTCAAATCATAATCTCTTGAAGCTGCGAGAAAAACCAACTTCTAAATCAAAGCAATCAAATACTCAATACTCAATACTTTATTGCATTACATATGTATTACATAGATGGTATAGACATGGTAAAAGATCAATATGGACCCCGTCGCGCACAGCAAAAATTAGGAGAGAGGAAGAGGGCCACGTAGGATTTGAAGGCATTACATAGTATCAAAAAATTTATAAAAATATTACAAATGTCAAATTGGATGTATAATTATGTCTGTGTTTATAGGTAGGATATATTGATTGAATAGGAATAGTAAATAAGTAATTATTATAAAATTGATTGAAGTATTTTCATTAAGATTAAATTATGTTATTAATGTTATTATATTTGGCTTTTGTAAGTAACTATTTCAAGCAATTTACCCATTTTATTATATATATTTCGTAATTTTTGGTGGATAATTGAGGGATTTTTTTTATTTTGCAAATAATAAAAGGTACGACCGTTTATGTCGCATATTTGACAAATCGCAAGGGAATCAAAAGGAGGGAGAAGGTAGGTGATTTTTTGATGGGAGCCGCTGTTGGTGAGAACAACATTACATATAAAGTGACAGAAATACCTTCTGCCGTACCCGTGGCAGCCTAACGTGGTGTGATAACCAGTGGTTCTGAAACGTGGTCGCTCACAATGGGCCTCATAAGAGAGCTTACAGTCACCCAAATGGCAATGGAGAGGGCTATGCTCGGAGTTTCCTTGCGTGATCGGATCAGAAATGTAGAGATCCGGTAGGGAACCAGGGTTACCAAAATAGCCCGAGGAATTGCCAAACTTAAGTGGCAGTGGGCATCTGTTCTAACGAGCGAGCGTTGCAGCTGGCCTAACGGATCCAGGGCGAAGGGCGAATATACTGCGTCTTAAAACAGAATCGACTCACTAGGGAGGATACCCCGATGAAAACCGAACAAATCCATAGGCTCTGAAGTGGCAGCCCTGCTAGCGGATAAAGGCAAAGTGGGCTAATCACTTGCTTGCCTGACAATAACAGATTAACGAAACAGATAAAAACCGGACCGATCAATTACCGACGACTTTTGGCTTTAAAACACGGACACGAATTGCTTTTTAAAACATGAACGCTTAGCGGTGACAGTAGACAAGCCCAAGCAGAAGCAGTAATGCTGAGTTACAACCTGCAAATAGTCAGAGTCAGAGAGAATTTCAACGATCCCCTCAACGCCACCCTTAGGAGTATAAAGAAACAGGATATCGACAGGATTAGGAGTGTAAACACAAACCGCGAGTGGCAAATGAATACACAGGGTCTTGGAGTCTGCAATGAGACTGGACACTGACTTATTGAGTTTTGACAAATCCACGACCTGACCATTGGAGGAACCTTATTTATTTATAGCGATCACAACAAATACACGTGGAACGCCACCAAATTGACCACCTTGCCGTTAGCGCCAAATGGCGTTCCTCATTGGTCGACGCGACGTTTGAAACCCAAAAAAAAAATGGGCGGCTATGAAGTGACGTCGGAAGGGCAGCTCCTACGCTGGCGTAATCACTATGAGGAGGTCTTCCGTTTATCAGCAACCTGACGCACTGCAAGTCAGTTCTACACCATCCCGGTCTTTCGACAACGACACGGAACCACCGTCAGCTTTGGAAGTTGCAAGAGCAGTCCTCTCTTTGAAGTCGGGCAAAGCACCAGGACTCGTCCTGATAACGAAGGAAATGCTGCAAACTGGCTCATCCTCCGCCGTCGTCGTTTTGACGCCTCTCAATAAGTGGATATGGACCTCCGAGGAGCTGCCAGATGAATAATAATAATAATAACAAGGGGATTTGGATAACTGTACCCAAGAACGTCGATCTTAGTCCATGCGATAACTGACGAGGTATTACATTGCTCTCAATTTTTTCGAAGGTTTTCTGCAAGATTATCCTGGTTATCAAATGCCGTGGATCCTTTAATACGCAAAGAGCAGGCTGGATTCCGCTCGAACCGCTCGTGAACATACCAGATCAACACTCTCCGTATCATTCTAGAACAGGCATCAAAATGTCAGAGGGAGATCTATCTTACCTTTGTCGATTTCGAAAAGGCGTTTGATACGCTGAAGTGGTCCAGCATCTGCTTCTGCCTACTGGACATCGGAGTGCCCCCGAAAAATTGTCCGTCTCTTGGAGAGTATGTACAAGTATTATTCCTGTTATGTAACTCACGACGGCATCATCGCGGATGATATAGCAGTACACGCAGGTGTCCGCCAAGGCTGCCTCCTTTCACCGCTCCTCTTTCTAGTCTTTCTTTACGGGTTTTTTTAAATATTATTAAAAGCATGATATATCAATTTTTTTTACTATATCATTGTGATCATGTAATTTGTCTTTATTAGTATCTGTTTTAAAAATAACTTTGATTAAAGAACATAATTTTTAACCGACTTTCGAAATAGGAGGAGGTTCTATGTTCGATTTCATGTATTTTTTTTTTCTTTATGTTCACTAATCGGCTCCGTCAATTGTTGACCGATTTTGAAAATTCTTTTTTTTTTGGAAGAGTATGGTCCAAAATTGGTCCCATTGTAATTTAGTAAAAATCTGATGAAGAACTAACATCACGCCAGTACGCTCTTCGCTCTTAAGGGGTACGCAGATCTCTCATTACACCGGTTATGTTCACGTTTAATGATATTCGGGTAATCTATTCTGGCGTAATAGGAACCTTAACAACTTGCCTATTAGGTAGGTACAACTAAAAAGTGAAAAAAAATACTTTTTTATAAAAAATACTACCGACTTCCTAAATTAAATTTATTTTTCACTTTGTAGTTTCTTCTTTTTATTTTATTAGTATTTTTTGTTAAAAAAGTTTTTTATTATATTGAGAAATCTTGTATTGTTTATTGTTATTATTATTGTCCAATAATATCTTCATAAATTATTATTACACTGGCTTGTGCCAGCGGCTTCGCCCGCGTTAATATCGAAAATTATCCTAAGGGAGCATATTCCCAGGATAAAAAGTATCCAATGTCATTCCCAGGGTCTCAACCTATCTCCATACCGATAACATTTCATCTAAATCTGTTCAGTGGTTTACGTGTGAAAAGGTAACAGACAGAGAGAGTTACTTTTGCATTAATAATATTAGTATGGATTATTTAATGTCTCTTCTTGATCTTGTAAATTCAACGTAATAATAAAATAGCAGTTTAAATTGTGGGTAACTTTTCTATGTCTTTTCATCGAAAAAGTCATGATTGATGATGTTTGATTTAAATCACTAATGTCATCTTCCCTCTCAAAGGGACAGTGATAAAAAAGTGACAGTGATCAGCGGCGACGGTTGGACAAAAATCCAAAATATATGGAATTGACAACCTCTAGGGGGTGGACAGGGGGTAGAAGCTTGTATGGTGAACTAATAATTTCTCAAGTATGGCGGCCCAGACACCTATAATATTATGTCGCGATATCAAAACTAGGCTTAATTAGGCAAAGTATTCATGCTACGTAGACGAAGTCGCGGGCAACAGCTAGTGATACATAATTGGTGCAAATCATTATGAAAAACAAAGCAATAAAACAAATCTCAGTCAGCATGACTATTAATTTTAGATTTCTACAAATCTGGTATAGTTAAGTACAGTTCAATAGATAGAAGTATTTTTGTTATTCTCAGTTATAGGGTGTGTAAAAAGTTTCGACATTTCTCTACCTCACTGGGGCCATTACTCTGATCTGTCAAAACTTTTCTGGTTCCTCTGTGAAAAAGGGATAGTGCTATTTGTCTTGTGTAGCTCTGTCTCTCTATCACTGTGGAACCATGAAATAATCATTGTCCAAAAATCTTATAACAAAATATGACAGAATTTAAATATTCATATTCTGTTATAAATAAAAAAAGTAACAGAATATGACATAAGCATGTAGTTTTTGTTTGCTTTTCTGTTGTTTTTGTATGCACATATTAACAAGTTCATTCAGAACTTATTCTTAATCTTTATTGCACACAAAGCATAAAATGAAGATACAAGTAAAACGGACAGCTTATGTACAAAGGCGAGCTTAACCCGTAATTGGGTTCTCTAACAGCAAACTTGAAAAAAATGGTATTTTTTTTTTACATACATTCCAAATAAACTAAACAGATACGTGTAAACATAATCTATACTAATATTATAAAGAGGTCAAGCTTGTGGTTTTGTGAGTTTCTGACGTTGTAAAGGGTAATCTCTGTGTCTAATGATCCGATTTTGAAAATTCTTTCACCAGTAGAAAGCTACTTTATTCTTAAGTGACTATAACAAGACTTAAGACTATAATATATTTTCAAAAAAATTAGAGATCCTTATGAAAATTGGAATAATGTAACCCAAGGTAGCAAAATGTTGAAAGATAAAAATAGTAGGTAGCTAGGCAGGTTGGGCAGGGTAGGCAGGGTAGGCAGGTTAAGCAGGGTAGGCAGGTTAAGCAGGTTAGGCAGGGTAGGCATGGTAGGCAGAGTTGCAGTTTAGGTTGGTTAGGCAGGGTGGGCAGGGTAGGCAGCATAGGCAGGGTAGGCACGGTAGGCAGGGTAGGCACTAGTGGTGGTTAATATAACGTAAAGCAACTTAAAGCAGCGTGCTTATTATAAATAGCATAAAGCAAACGCTATCGTGGAACTCACTTGGCGCTATGCGCTATTTGCTTAATTCGTTATAACGCAGTATCGCGCGAATCGCGCGCAACGCAATAACGTAAATAAAGCAATAAGTTTGGGGCGCCGGGCGGGCACGGCGGCCAGTCGTTGCATGCTAGCGATTGTTATCGGTCGCGCGCGTAATTTTAGATCCCGCGCGGCTCACGTAATATACCTACGCTATTTTCTTCGTGATTTTTATTGTAAACAGTGATAGGACACGTAATATTGACTAAGTATAATATTGTGTAAGTAAGGAAGATTGATTGAGAGCTTGTGTTGTTGTTTAATCTTTTGTTTTTGTGTGTGTATAGCAGACGAAAATGTCAAAACGAAATAGTGATTTACCAATATTATGGAACTTAAATTAGTGAAGTAGAACTGAAAGTATGAAGGAAAGTTCATTGTTTATTTTTTACTGCTCCATTTTATCGTAATAAATTCATAAAAGCGATGTGATATTTTAAGCGTGCTGTCTGTCCAACGAGTCCAACGCTAGGGTAGGAGCTGCGAGGTAACAGTCATCGCGCTTGCTTTATTCGTGTCCGACCCGCGCCCGTGCTTTATAAAAAAGCGCGTTATAATAAAGCGTGTTAAATAACGCGCTTAAAATATAAATCATTAAGCAAGTTATTATCATATAGCTACTTTGAACACTACTAGTAGGCACAGTTGCAGTTTAGGCTGGTTAGGCAGGGTCGGCAGGATAGGCAGGGTAGGCGGAGTAGGCAGGGTAGGCAGGGTAGGCAGGGTAGGCAGGGTAGGCGGTTAGGCAGGGTAGGCAGTGTAGGTAGGTAGGTAGATAGCCAGTTGACGGGAGCGAAGCCCCGGGGGTCAGCTAGTACATACTAAATTACAATATAATACATAACTAAAATCTTAAATTTATAAATACATGTTTATGCGTCATGTTGATAGGGAATGTTCCTTTATTCTTCTCTAGAAAACCTCCAATGAAACGCTATCTCCTATAGAGTGTCGAAGAGTATTCCAGAGGCGGACAGCACGAACAGTAAAAGATCCACCGTAACGACTTGAGGAATGGGGAGGAAAATGAAGGAGAAGAGATGATGAAGAACGGCAAGGTTGCCAGGTTTTCCTCTCTGAACAAGATACTCAAAGCGCTCTGGAAGATACGAAGGAGAGTAAGGATTGTGAAGAACCTAAAAGAGTAAAGATAGAGTGTGAATATCCCGGCGCTGTCGAATAGGCAGCCACTTGAACCGTTTCCGAAATTTCTTTCGAAGGCCAAAAATGAAGCGGATGCACAAATTCAGCAGATATTCGAGCTTATCAAGGCGTTCCTCAGTCGCATCAAGAAAGCAGACATCAGGATAGTCAAGAAGCGAAGAAAGGAGAGACTGAGCAAGAGTAACTTTGGCTGGAAAAGGCAAGCACTTCTGGAAATGTTTCAGGGACCGAAACGAGCAAAACACTTACTTTTGCAATGTGAAAATAAAGAATGGTTGTTGTCCAAGAAAACCCCTAAATTTTTACTTTTTTTAGAACAGGCTATAGCAACGGTATCAAACAAAACAGGTTGGAGAGACTTGTTACTCAACTAATTGACGAAATATCTGCCACCGATAATGGGAGCTTGTGATTTTGCTGGGTTCACCAAAAATCCAAAACTTTTAGCCCTATTTTCAAGATCACTATTGATGGCGTCGATAGTTCCAGTCAGCTCGAACGGAAATTTCAATTTATCACGAAAAATATGCGTCGCGAATTCACGTTGCGGTTGCACCAGCTAATGCTCAGAACGCGTTCTAGCATTTCTTCACTGCCACAATTCGTGTGATGTGTGTGGCCGGTTTTATAAGTGCCACAACCTGAAATTCGCGTTGTAGCCGTTTGAAAGAAGCCACAACGCGTTCGGGTCTGTTTTTTCGTTCAATTAGCGGTTTCGATCCGGTCAGGTCTTATCAGTTTTCAAAACGTGAAACAAGAGTGTAAGACTGAATATACAGACACCTCTTTTAGTAAAGCAATCAACCTGTATATATTGTTTTGTTTTTAAGTTGTGTCGATAACAAGCTAATTGTTGACAATTTCATATAAGTGCAGCAAAGTGCTGCGTCATTGAACATGCTTGGCTCTGTCACCACATTTACAGTAACTACTTTTCGAGACATTCCTGAAACTAGGAGAACCCATTTCAATGTAATATATTAAAATAATGATCTGCTTAAATAGGTGACAGTTTTTTTTAAAATTATTATTAGAAAAAACTCAATAACACCCGATCCGAGAATCGAAGCTAGGACCCCACGCTTGCGACTTGGCCTATTAACTACTATTCTATCTAACAGTTTGGAGAAAAAAGATAATCAGAGCAAGCTAGCCAAATCATAGATCTTTAACCAAGGAAAACGTCTTTTAAACCTAGTCCAAAACGAAATCATTTTGAAATAGTTTCGAGATTTAACTACTCAGAAGCTGAAGTACCACTTAATTGCCCTCAAGTGCCAATAGTGCAATCGCAATACAACAACCTCCGAAGGAAAATTCCTAAAATCTTATGGATACGTTGTCAGCCTCAAGTCCACCGAACTCATTATCTACAAAACTATAAATATCCAAACAAACTTCTATCTTAATAACATTCCATTTTAAACTGCATCATGATCGCGTTACTATTGCTCTTCACGATACCGCTGATTCTCTACGCGGTCTATCTACTGTCCAAAAGAAAGTTCCATTATTGGGAGGAAAAGAATGTGCCACACTCTCCACCGGTCTTGATTTTCGGGAATTTCTCCGGATATATCCTTCAGAAGACATACTTCGGCCAACTCGCACAGAAAATATGTCGAAAATTCCCAAACGTACCGTACGTCGGCGCCTACTACGGCACGGAACCGACCCTCATCGTCCAAGATCCAGAACTCATCAAGCTCGTCATGACGAAGGATTTTTATTTCTTCAGCGGCCGTGAAGTCTCCAACTACTCGCACAGGGAGGTGTTCACACAGAACCTGTTCTTCTCTTATGGCGACCAATGGAAGGTTCTGCGACAGAATCTCACTCCACTGTTCTCCTCCGCCAAGATGAAGAACATGTTCCATTTGATCGAGAAGTGTGCTCATGTATTTGAGAATATCATTGACAACGAAGTGCAGAAGAAAAACGACATCGAAGCGAGGGCCCTCGTGGCGAGGTTCACCATGGACTGCATCGGATCTTGTGCATTCGGCGTTGACACGAACACGATGGAGAAGAAAGAAAACAATCCCTTCAAACAAATTGGTGATGTTATCTTTGACACTCATAGGTTCAGAGCATTCAAGAATGTTATGCGAGCCATCTGGCCGGCCATATTCTATGCATTGGGATTTAAATCATTACCAACAGAAGTTGAACACTTCTTCAGTAACTTGTTAACAGGAATTTTCAAAGGACGCAATTACACACCGACGTCGAGAAACGATTTTGTTGATCTCGTGCTGAAGTTGAAGACCAACAATTCGATGAAAGGCGATAGTTTGACAAATATGAAGGATGATTCAGGCGGGAAAGTTAATTTAGATGTGGATGATGACCTGCTGGTGGCGCAGTGCTTCTTGTTCTTCGCTGCTGGATACGAGACGTCGGCAACCACTATGAGTTTCACTTTGTTCGAATTGGCGAAGCATCCTGAAGCTCAAGACCGTCTTTTAGCAGAGGTGGACGATTACTTGCGGCGCCACGACAACGTATTGAAGTACGAGTGCGTTGCAGAGACACCATACATGCAAGCGTGTATCGATGAGGCTCTACGTTTGTACCCAGTGCTGGGAGTGTTAACTCGCGAGGTGGTAGAAGACTACATGTTCCCTTCTGGACTGCAGTTGGAGAAAGGTCTCCGTGTGCATCTGCCGGTGTACCACTTGCACCATAACCCGGAGTTCTTCCCGGAACCGGAGCAGTACCGCCCGGATCGATTCATGCCTGAGGAGAAGCAGAACATCAGGCCTTACACATATATGCCATTTGGCGATGGTCCCAGAATCTGTATCGGTAAGTGTGAAGTTATTATTTAAGAGTAAAAAGAAATCGAACGGAGCGAGAGAAACGGACTAGTGGGCTGATTCTTTAACTCACTTTCGTATGTTTGAGTAAAGTTTAGGCATAGGTATATCCTAAGCTTTGACAATTAAAATTGTACACATATGAGTACATATGGGAGCCTAGTAAAAAACATTATGTACCTAATTAACCGAATGAATCAAAACACGATAAGCCATCATAAAAGTGTTTGAAATACACAATTATTTATTAATATTATTTATTTTATTTTCAGCCTGTATCACAGCAGGTATATGTATGCTTCATATAAAAAATATTACAAGATAAGATAGGTAATGTTTTGGTATTCTGTGTATTGGGGCCTACTTAAATACAAAACACATTTTAACTGTATAAATATTTACCTTGTGATAGCATGGGTCATCATTACCAAAGAAGACAATTGCGTACGACATGTACAGCACGTAAACTCTCTTTGTTTTATATTTGCTGATTATTAGCTGTAGTAAACAAATACGAAAAATACATATTTTATAAAGCTTCATAAATGAGAATCAGAAAGAGAAGTTGGACGTCAAAGGCCCCATACGTATTTTGTCTTTCCTTTTTTTAAATAACAAGAAGAATTTCGCCTGTACCGTGGGTGCGTTTAAAAATATTAAATTCACATACACAAACAACTAGACCCGGGACTATTATAGCTGGAGCTGCCATATAAAACGGCGTTTCCGATAGAGGGAGAGATATATTTGTTTAAAATTATATCTCGTTTTTCTCGATCAATTTTTATTCTGTTTTTTTACTGTTAGTATTTTATTGGCGAACTGGTTATATTAATTTTTTGTCAAAAAAATCAAAAGCAAAATCAAATATTTATATTTCACATAGGCCTACATGGGCACTTATAAAACGTCGTCAAAAGGTGCACGGTTCGAGTTGGTCGTTTCCTATGGAGAAGAACCGGCAAGAAACTCCATAGTTACTCTTTTAAAAAAATGGTTTGGTTTTACAATATTTCCATGTTACAGCATTAGTACTATGGGGGTATAACGTAGGCCCGACAATAAGTCGTAAGAAACTAAAAAAAAGATTATATAATATATAAAAAAGTTAACAAATGTCAACTAACATCTAGAAGGCCTACAATGTTCACACATTCACAAAATAATCGGTAAAAGAATTTATACAAAGCTAAAAAAAAAAAATTACAAGACTAAATTTAACATTTGGCACAAATGTTGTCATCAGTGCTGTAACTATTCTTAGCAAAAGGCTATAAAGATGATTGCGAACTATTGTAAAAGTCCAATTAAAAGAAGAAAAACAAAAAAAAAAGTAACAAATATTTTTGGTTGAGAATAGGAGACATCCACATATTTGTGCCGTTTATGAGTTACCAGGGAAGCCGCATGCGCAGAAGGAGCTAAAATCTTCAACGTAGTCCTTGATTTTATAATAAGCTTTTTTAATAAGGACACGTTTGATGTGATTTTTGAACTTTCCATCGGTCAGTTCTATAACTGACTTTGGCAACTTGTTATGAAAGCGCATACTATATATAAGAAAAGACTTGCTAGTTTTAGTCAATCTAAATTTGGGTATTATAATTTCGTGCTTACTGCGTGAATTTAAATTATGGAAGTCTCTTCTAGTTTTGAAAGGTCCTCGATTTTTGCGGACATACAAAATACATTCCAAAATATAAAGTGAAGGTAGAGTCAGTATATCGATCTCTTTAAATTTATCTCTGAGGGACTCGCGAGGACCCATTTTATAGATCGCGCGGATTGCCCTCTTTTGGAATATGAAAATTGAGTCAACATCTGCTGCTGATCCCCACAGCAGAATGCCATAAGACATAATACTGTTGAAAGAAACCCGATGATAATAATTCTCTTAGTCAACTTAACCTCTTTCACGCCTAAAGACAGAACCATTTTAGGTGAATTTTAATATTTAAATAGTTTGAACCTTGGAGAAGGACATACGATACTTTAAAATCTCGAGAGTAGCCGCTGACAGAAGCTAGTAATTAATAAAATAATCATCTTCTTTCCAGGTATGAGATTCGCAAGAATGCAAATGGCGGCAGGACTGATAACATTACTGAAGAAGTACCGCGTGGAGCTAGGTCCAGGTATGAAGAAGCAGCTGACCTTCGAACCCAGAGCCGTGATCACGCAGCCAACTGGGGCTATCAGACTGAAGTTTGTAGAAAGGGAGGGCTGGCAGCAAAGGCTGCTGAGAGCACCTTGAACTTGTATAAAATGTATACTTTTAAGTACTTTTAAGCCATCATTGCCTCACCCCACTTTTTTCTTTTTAATATTGGTTTTAGTGCAAGACGTTTAAATCAACGAGGGCTTTCGGGAAAATCAACGCCACCAGCTGGCGCCACTATGGCAAGAATTAGTCTATCAAATTTAAATAATGTCGGAAAACATAAGGTGTCCTGACGTCTCAGTACTGCTACCTAGTGCCCGTCATTTCAGAAAACCCTCATTGACTGAAGGACTTACTTCTATAATAACTTATATTTCATTTGAAAGCATAATTCACACGAGTTCATCAATCTTTTATAAACAATTCTTAACAACAACAACTGTTTTAACAACTGTTGTCATCCGGCTCGAAGGACCAATATATGACATTATAGTGTTATTTAGTTTTAGGTATGTAATGTAAATAAGTTTTGTTAAAAATATTATACAAGACTTGTATGTAGGTAACTACAAAAAATGTGAATTGGGGTTTATATTAAAAGCAAAATTTTAGGTATCTCCAATAACTTGATTCCTCTTCTACGGAAAAAGATAGGATTATAAAAATAAAACAAGATTAATTTAAAATAAAATTATTTATTAAAATATCTTTTTTTAAAACAAGCTTTTTCCGTATTCCTCGCAGCAAACCCTTTCATTTGATACCCATATCATGGCAGGTCCGCCATCTTGGGCTGTCCGCCATATTGTATTTAGAATGACGTTACTTAACTAATCATGCATTGTCATCCAAACTAAACGAGTATGCAAAATTTTAACTTCATCGGTTGTGGATATCTGCTTTAAAATTCAGTTGCAAGATTTGACTCGAACATACTTATACACATACATACATTGCAAGTTAAATAAAAGCTTGTGATGAAACTTTTTCGTTTGTTATTTCAGTCAACACTTGAAATTAATTCCACTCCGACTGGTTGTTAGTTCCGGTGCCAGACCGTTTAATTCCCACCTTTCCTTGACTGTAATTTGCGGCTTTCGATCGAAACTGACCACTTGGGATGGGATGGGATTGGGTTGCTGAAATGTTTACAAAGTTTTATTTAACTTGCCCTGTTAATTTGTTAATATTTATGGGTCATGTCAAACAACTGCATTTCAAAACAGTTATCCTAGACCGAATAACCTGAAATTTGGCATACACGTTTGGTTTGGATGACAGTACATGAATAGCTATGTCACATCATATTAAATCCAATATAGGTGTTGAGGATGCAACCAATAAAACCAGGTCAACTACTGAGGAAATAGTTCTTCTATATTTCGAACTTCTGTACACGTGTTGCTTGCGCCGCCGCTCGCAGGAAAAAAAGGTTCTTTTTCCCTCAGTAGAAGTCGCTTCGCCCCCGCAAGGGGACGAGGCGAGCGGTGCCAGAACAGTGTTCCCAGCCCACGGGTGCAGCACCGGAGCTCGTAACAGTAAGCTCGTCCTTATGGTGCCCACTGGGCCTAGCTTTTTGCTAGTGCGGTCATAACAATGACCAACACTAGCTATGTTTATTGCTGTATGTGACTGTAGGCCGCTTCTTCACGACACCCGGCGGTCCCCCCCTTCCGAGTGAGACCCAGGGCGTACCCTGGGAGGCTCAGAGAAGGTGACCAGCGACAGGCGTGTCGACTTTTAGACGAACCCACAGTTTGGTAATGTAAGCGACTACTAGCGCCGCCGTTGTGTGTGTAGGAGCGGCAATGTTCTGTGTTACACCGCTCATGTACCAATAGCGCCCGAGGTACTCGCGTCGCTATTCGATGCAAGTGTACTAGCGAGCGTATAGTTATGAGTGTCTGTTTACGACGTGAAATGTGTCTATATTAACTTAGAACAAACTTCACGCCGTGGGTGTAGTATGGGATGGGCAGTGTTATTGTTTGAGTAAGCAGCGTGTAGACTGATACTGCTTACTCAGGCGTCAAGTCCGGGAGGTGCATGGGGCTACACAGTCGGTAGTGAGGAGGTCACGTGGGAGGCGCTTTTTGTCCGGCGGGCGCGCGTGCCATGGCGCTATGTTAGCGATATGAGGCCAGGCAGAAGCGTCGGCCCGCGCGAACATTGATGTGGCGAGGCGCCCCACAAATTCATCCAGGCTCTCGATACCGATGTCCCGCTGTATTACATCATTCATCACGTAGCGAGGAGCGTCCATGATGCGGCGCAGCGTGATGTTCTGCTGCGTCCTAAGCTTTTGCTTGTTCGTCTCGCTAGTGACGGCGAACCAAGCTGGGGTAGCATATGTTAATATAGATCTAATGTAAGTTTTGTACACGCCCAGCTTGGTGCGGGCGGGGAGGCGGGACGAGAGCACTGGATACAGCAGGTTGCGGGCTACCCTGCATTGTATCACCACTTTGGTGACGTGTAGCTCCATCGTGAGCCGGCGGTCGATGGTCACGCCCAGGTACTTGGCCTGGGACGTCCATTCGACGTCGGCTCCTTGTAGTTTCAACGGTGGTGGCAGAGTTCCAGCTCCTGTAACAAGGGCCTGCGTCTTACCCACGTTAACCGACAGTCGCCACTTTGATAGCCACTCCGGGATGGTGTCGAGGGCACGCTGCATCTTGCGCGCTGCATGCCTGGCGTTCATTGAGGTTGTGATGTAGGCCGCGTCGTCGGCATACAGCGCGAGTGTCGCCTCTGGCGTAGTGGGAATATCGTCGGTGTAACGTGTGTAACACGCAGGCAATAAGCAGCTGCCCTGTGGCACGCCCGCCAGTATCGGGCGGGGGGCGGACAGCGCTCCTTCCACCACCACCTTGAAGGTCCTGTGGGTGAGAAAGGATCAAATAACACTAACTATACGACGGGGCGCGCTGGACTTGGATATCTTGTACACAAGCCCATCATGCCATACACGGTCAAAAGCCTTCTCCATGTCGAGGAATACTGCTACCGCGTGTTCCTTCCTGTTCATAGTTGTTGACAGCAGGTGCAGTACCCTCGACAGTTGGAGCGTCGTGCTGTGTTCCACGCGAAACCCGAAGTGTTCCTCGCGTGGCGGTGGTATGTGCGGTGTGAGATGTCGCAGCAGGAGCGACTCAAACACCTTGGAGATGGTGGGCAGGAGAGTGATGGGCCGATAGCTCTCCGGCTTCAGTGTGTTCTTTCCCGCCTTGGGCAGCATCATGACGCGCCCTTCTTTCCACGAGGCCGGGAAAGGAGCCCGTGCGCAGGATTCCCGTGAACAGGCGAGCCAGGGCCGCTACCATCCGGTAGGGCAGGTGGCGCAGCGCTGTGTTGGTGATCCCGTCAGCACCTGGGGCCTTCCGGGGCCTCGTTAACAAGATGGCGCGTCTGACTGCGCCAGGCGAGAAGGAGATGGGGTCTTCATCGGGAGCCATCGACGTTGCGATGTAGTCCTCCAGGTGTTTCTCCACTGCTGCGACATGTTCGTGCTCTGGGCTTTTTCCAACAATGGTCCCTTACTTATACAATTGTTCCTAACTCCGCGCCCCTCTACAAATTACCTACACCGCGTCGAGCAACTTCACGTCGGTCGAGCGTCGACCAATCATAGCGAAGCAGTTACTCGACCAATCGGCGCAAAGTAGTCACAATTCGGACACGACGCTTTTCAATGATAAAACGTTACTGTAACGAGGCCCGTTTGGCTATATCGAATCAATTTTACTTTAAATCAGGGGCCTCGCCACAATAAGTTAACAAAACATATTAGGTACATAATGAGGTTTACATATAAAGCAAAAACATATTACTTAACTGTTCCAAACACTTACATAAGTCCATATTCAATATTACTGTCCTAAACATTTTATAAGTCCATAGTCACTATCACTTATGAGTCTATATACACCATCACAAATCACACGATGTTGAGGCTTCGCAGGCTGCGTCACCAACAATAGGGAATCCTAAAGATGGCGGAACAATATTTTTATGCAGCCCTATAATCTTCATCATCCTTTTAATGTTCCCTCTGCTGGGACTTAGGCCTCTTCTCTGTGAGAGAGGGAATGGGTCTTAATCGACCACGCGGGCCCAGTGTAGGTTGGTGGATGACACTTGTCTTTGAATTTTTGGTTCTTAGATTCTTGATTCCTTATGATGTTTTCCTTCACCGTTTCTTGGCAGTGGTGATGAAACAATGTACATTGTAAAGCGCCTGCCTGGGTTCGAATCTACAACCTAAGAAATACGATTAAGCCGGCAATATGAACAGCTTAAGTCCACAGCTAAATACGGCCACTTAATATTGCTACGACAAAGGTTTGATTTTCATTAGCCTGTATGAAATAATAATACCAGCCTGTAACTGTCCCACTGCAGGGCAAAGCCAGTTCTAATACAGAGAAGGCACGAGAATTGATCACCACGCTTGCTCAATGCGGGTTGGCGATTTCAGACTTATATTTACAATAAGTCCAGGTTTCCTCACGATGTTTTCCTTCACCGTCGTCAGCGATGTCCAAAAACACTTAGATAGTACATATGTATTTGAAAAAGCCACGTTGGTACTTCCCCGGATTTGAACCCACGATCTCAAGAACGAGAGGCTAGGTCTTAGCAACTGGGCCACCACGACAGCTTATGATTAAATATATTTTATTACGACTATAGCTAGACAAAGAAGTGACATCTATCGCTTACTATCAGCACGGGATCCCAGCGCTAACAAAGAAAAATTGGTTCAAATAAATATCACTAGATGGCGCGATATGCATCGAATTAAATAAATAAATAAAATAAATAAATAAAATCGTTTATTTATTTCTTAAAGTACAAAATTTACAATAATTTGCTTATGTTCTAAAAAGTGCTGATGTATAATTTGCCTGAACTAGGTAGAACCTGTGCTTCAGGCGTAAAAGTGCTTATTTATATTTAATAATGTAGGTATTGCCATAAATTAACAATTTTAAGTAAAACTAGGACACTGCGGAAATATACATAGTAGTGTTATTTTTAATCATGCTTACGTAGTTTTAATCTAATTTTATTTTAATACTAGAAGCAGGTCTTCAGTCTGGTCATATGACAAACCTTGCAAATAGTTTAAAACAATGCATTTACAGTTAAAATAATTTAAATTATATATACTTAGTATTCTATTTAATCTATTATATAAAAAGGGCCCTAAAAATGTAAAGAATCTATATGTAAATGCAAATTTAGAGGTAGAGGTTGAACTGCATACTATATCGTTTCGCCTTTTGTTAGTTATATCTAGGTTATATTTAAGCATTGCATGCTGTTTTAGTGTTATGTGCAGTAAATAAATTTGCCGAACAGTCAAGACTTTGCAGGATTTAAATAACTGGTGGGTAGGGAAAAGGAAAGGTAGAGAATTTGCTACTTTTAGAACAGCTCTTTGTGCTCTTTCAAGAGAGAGAATGATAGTTTTTGATGCTCCGCCCCATGAGGTTATACAATATTGAAGTATTGATTGACATAGAGCAAAATAAACTTGTTTGACTAAGTTAGTGTCGGCAATGGAGCGCAGTTGTTTGAAAGCAAACATCAGTTTACGTACTCTAGTAACCAAACTGTCAATATGTTGCCTAAACGAGAGCGTGTTATCAACAAAAACTCCAAGATACTTGAGGCACTTTGTTTCCAGGATCATAGGGCAGGTACAAGAAGTGGCTGACTGATTGTTACATTGGTGTGCATATAAATGGGGATTAGTTTTGTTATTAAGATTGCGCATGTTGAACTGAATATATTTTGTTTTATCTGCATTTAATGTTAGTAAATTACAACGAAGCCAGTTTAGAACGATGTTAAAACCTGCCTGTGCAACATTATACAGCTCGGAGTTAGTTTTTGCGGTGAAAATAAGCGCAGTGTCATCAGCGTACGATATTATTTTGCAATTTCCTACATTTAAATTACAAAGATCATTAATGTAAATGAGGAACAATGATGGACCAAGGATACTGCCTTGTGGAACTCCAAATCCTAGTGATTTTTCATCGTTACTAGTTATATTTCCTATTCGAACACATTGCGATCTATCGTTTAAATAATCTTCGAATAGTTTCAGCTGTGTACCTCTTATACCTAACGTTTCCAGTTTATTTAAAAGCAAAGGAACAGATACGGTGTCAAAAGCTTTTGCTAAGTCTAGGAAGATAGTCAGGACCTGGTTTCCATCGCCGAGTTCTTGTGCAACGAGGTCTGTCAGCTTTTGAACCGCATCTGCTGTGGACAATCTGCTTCTAAACCCGAATTGTGAAGAAGATAATAAGTTGTTCGTTTCCAAGTAATTGACGAGTCTTTTGTTAATGATTTTTTCTAATATTTTGGATAAAGAAGGCAGTATAGATATTGGTCTATAATTATTCACAACATCTCTATATCCAGATTTAAAGATAGGGATGACCACCGCTTTTTTTAGACTTTTAGGGAAAATTCCTTCTCGGAGGCACGCCTGAAATATACATGTTAACGGTCGGAGTAAAATGTGTTTAAAGCGCTTAAGTATTTTATTATCAATATTATCCCAGCCGACTGCACAGTCATCTTTCAGAGCTGAGATGATTAGTTCTACTTCACTTTCGTCCGTATCCAAAAGTGCAAAAGATTTAGCACAGCTCTTGAGAGAAGTCTGAAAGTGCGCGGCAGACCGATAAGACGATTGCTTCAGGAGTGGTTCCGCGAGGGATTTCCCTACATTCACGAAATAGTTATTTACATTATTAGCTGATGATAGGGGTGAAGAGTTAGTGAGCAGTAAACTTGAAACGGGTTCCCGTTGTTTAGATCTGTAAGTCAAGTTTTTAATATGTTTCCATATCTGTTTACTATTTTTGCCTGCTTTCTGCAATTCGTTTTTATCGTATTCAATTTTAAGTTTTTTCAAGAGATTATTACAAAAGTTCCTGTACCTCTTGTATATTACAAGAAGCATTATATTATCAGGGTAGCGTTTGGTTTTCTGATGTAATTTGTCTCTGTGCCTTATACATCGAACAAGGCCCGGAGTAATCCACGGTTTAATATTATAATGCTTCCGATTTAATGTTATTACGGTCGTATTATGTAATATTGCTTGCTGGACGTTTTTAATTAAATACGATAAAGACAAATTAGCGTCAGGAGAATCGTAAACAGGGCTAAAATCAATGTTATGCAGGTCATGTTCTAGTTTGTGCATGTTTAGTTTGGACTTTGTCAGTGGACGATTTTGCTTAGGTAGCGTTAAGTTCATTGTTAGTAGGACAGCATTATGATCAGTAATTGTTGAATTAGTAACTAGGGTAATATATGGTAGGCTGGTTTTTATCATCATGTGATCGAGACACGAGCCACTCTGATGTGTTGGTAGCGTATGACCGATGAGAAGCCCATGGTATGAACATAAATTGAGGTAATTTTGAATTCCAGCATCGCAGTTTTCAGCAGTGATGTTTATGTTAATGTCACCTGTTAGTATGATGTGCTTAAAAGCGGAAAGATTACGACAGGCCTGGTTTAAGAAATATTGAAATGAGTCCAGATTTCTAAACGATGGGGATCTGTAGATAGCTAGTATTGCTATAGTTGTACCTATTTTAATTATAAGGCAGTTACAGTCTTGTTGATTCTGTTCTTCAACTGTGGCTATAAGCGATTGTTTAGCGTAAATCACGACACCATCATTTTGATTCTGGTTAGTAGTGCTATGGAACATGTTGTATCCCGTCATAGTAGGGATGTTTTCTTGGCGTTTTGATAACCAGCATTCGGTTAGTATTATGATATCGCAAGCTATGTTTAGTCTATGAAGAAAAATGTTAAAACTGTCAAAGTTCCTGCAGATGCTACGAATATTTTGTGTTAGTACTGTAAAAGGATTTTGGTATTCGGAAAGATATTGTTTGCAGTCTTCTACCTCACAAGTTTTTGATTCTGACAAAAAAGCGTTATCTATATCAGTAATCAAACTATCCATAAGTAAAAAATGTAAAAGTATGTACTCTGTAAAAATACGTTAGATCTAAATATAATCTAGAGTTTGGCGCTCTTAGGCGCCTTCATAATCTACAGAGTTGATATACCTGTATTCAGCGGCTTTTCTAGCTGGGCAATCAGAATCTCCTGTCTTGTGGTTGTGGGGTTTTTTGTAGCGCTTGCAGGTTGCACATTTCGGTAGTTCATCCTTCGAAGAACACTCTTGAGTCGCGTGGCCTTCCACCCCGCAGTGGCCGCAAGTTGAGATGGCGGATTTGCAAGTCTTGGATGCATGACCGTATTGCTGACACTTGAAGCACCGAGTCACAAGGGTGAAATCTCGTACCGGGCACGACGTCCAGTTTATATAAAGCCTGTTCTGGTTCACTAGGGCTTTCCGGACGCTGGCTGGCACTTCAACAATGTAGTTGCAGCTGTCGGCATCTCGTTTTCCTGACTTATGGCTTAATTTGATTGAGGTCAAAAATGTATCTTTGGTCAGTGTTGGTAGTTTATCGACGATATTTTGCTCATAAATACATTTAAATACCTCTTTCTCTGCCATATCAGTGGGGACCCCAATTATTACAATACGGGGCTTCCGCTTTTGAGGCTCATCTACAGTAAGTCCTGATGTGGAACGCTCGACAGTCTGCTTCAACTTTTGGATGTCGTCCTTGGTCTCCGTGCTAATGATTACACCTCCGTTTCTTATTTTCCGAAGTCCTCGAACCTTCAGCTTCATTTCTTCAGGGCATACAATTTTTTGTATAAGATTTTTGGTCTCTTCACTGGTCTTGGTATTGTCGCTAGGATAAATAGCGACTGAGCTAGTTGCTTGAGGCCGAATAAGGCTTTTTATCCCCTTCACCATGTCTGCAAAAGAAGTGCTTTCCTGTTTTTGCTTGGTCAGAGTTTCTTCTAATTTATGCTTGATATCAGTCAAACTAATGGCGAGGTCTTCATTTTCCTTTAAACTTTGCAGGGTGGCGTAGTTTTGGAGGGCTTTATGTTTCAGTGACTGATATTGCACTGCCATTTGGGAGACTCCGTGTCCGACTTTACGACATAGGCTACTAATTCTAAGCTTTTGTTCGGAATTCATTTTTCCTTCCGAAGCTATGGTCGACACCTCACTTAGGCACTGCTCAATGCTGGACATCCACGATTGAATTTCAGGAGTAGAAAAAACCTCAACCGTTTCATCCTGTGCTTGACTTCTAGGTGTTGTTGCTGGTGGTGGAGAGCGATGCGGCTGGCCGCCACGATTGAGGGGGCTGCTATCCATATTTGTAAAATAATCACTTACTTTTGACCATATTCGCAATAAAAACTGTATAACACAACAAAAACGTCTATGTCTCTAAAACTAGGTCACAATTAAAAACTGTTAATTTATGCAATTGTTAAGTTGCTTTACTGAGCACGTCTGTATTCGTCGAGTGAATCTATCATATCCGCAATTGTTATTGAATTGTGTGTAAAATTAATATTTTCTAGAATTGATTGCACAAAATTATGGAACATTGGGCTGTTAATTCACATTTCAAATATTATTTAAACGGTTCATTTAAAAATGCATTGCATCCCTCTCGTTTTTTTAATTTGTATTGTAACATATTTTCGTGCAATCAAAGTGTAAAAACGCAAAGAAAAAAATTGTCACGGACCGAGAAAGCTCACACTATCAATATCCGTGGAACGTACCAGGGCGCGACGAAAAACGCTAGTTATGTCGGCACGGTGTCTTTGTATGAGATGAGGCATCTGTATGCTAGTATTAGGGGTTAAAGTATGAAATTGCCGATTTGTACTGAAAATATTGAAATTAGTTTTATTTTTTTATTTAACATTTTTATTTAATCAAAATAATTACCATTATTATCAATACATTGCTGCCATCTAATAGGAAGGTCATTTATGCCTTTGCGATAGAAGTCTGGTGATCTAGATTCGACAAACTGTGTGAAAGCATTTTGTACTGCCTCCTAAGAAGAAAACTTTTTATCACGTAGAAAATTGTCCAAATCACAAGAAATATGGTAGTCCGTTGGAGCAAGGTCTGGCGAATACGGAGAGTGACGATTGGTTTCTAATTGCAGTTCCTGTAGAGTTAAAACGGTTTCTCGTGCTGTATGAGGTCTCGCGTTATCAATAGAGCAATAATGGTGAAGATCGATTCATGAGTCGGGGCTGTTTCACTGCTAGTTTTGCTATCATTGTTCGGAGTTCGGCACAGTAGACATCTGCCGTTATTGCTTGACCAGATTGGATAAAGCTATAGTGAATAACACCATGCTGAGACCACCAAACAGTCACCATTACCTTTTTATTGGTAAGCTTTGCTTTAGGACACTGTTGCGGCGTTTGACCTTGGGTCAGCCATTGCATTTTTAGCTTACGGTTATCGTAAAGAATCCACTTTTTATCATATGTCACAATTCGATCCAATATACTTTCATTTCTGTATCGATTCAACAAGGCAACACAAGTATCAACACGCGTTTCTTTCTGCAGATCAGTCAAATCATGAGGCACCCATTTTTTTTTTTTTTTTTTTTATTGATTTGACGCAAGTGAGTCAAAATGGTTGGTAAGGTAACGTTAAACCATGCCGCTAATTCCTGGGTAGTTTGGTTCGGATCGGCTTCCACCATATCTTTCAATTCATTGTTATTCACCTGTGTGGGCGGTTTTCCATGTGGTTCGTTCATCAAATCAAAGTTTCCATCACGAAAGCGTTTAAACCAAAATCGCACGGTGCGTTCATTAGCAGTCCCCTCTCCATACGCAACATGATATTGCGAGCAGTTTCTGCCGCGTTAGTTCCGCGTCAGAACTCGTATTCAAAAATCACTCGTATTTTTGAAGTATCCATCTTTCTTGTCTAAGCTGAATAAAAAAAAACAACTGAAAGTCGATAATCGAATATTGCACATTTTTTTTAAAGAAGAACTTCATAGGTACCATGTGAAAAAGTTTCACTCAAAAATCTCAAACCATGAAGGTTCTATGTCAATTCGAAGTACCTTTTACAATAAAACGGCAATTTCATACTTTAACCCCTTTTATTATATCATCTGTGCTATCAGATAAGATAGACGTCAAGCGCGAGGCTATCAATAATAAAAAATAAAGTTACTTTGCCAAGAGATTCCCAGCACCGAAGTATAACAAATTCCTCAGAAAAACCAAGTAAAACAAAATGTGATGTTAATTTAGCATTTTTACGAGTACTTACGAACTTTTTGTGCAGTACCAATTATTTAAAATTATTTAAGTGTGCCATAAAAAGCACAAGTCAAGGATTGTCTAAAATTGGTACCCGCATAAAATAGTAATTATTGCCATTTTAAAATAATTTATTTTTCGATGCTCTTAGTTCGGTTTCTGGAAAGAGATGTGTAAAATGTGTAAATTCAAACTAAAATTATAAATGTAAATGTAATTATGTTGGTTTATCAATCACTCTTCAACGATTATACCTTGGTAATAGGAAGTGGCAAACGGTAAACCTGGATCAGAACATAGATATTTTTTTTTCCGAAACGTAATAAAGTTCCCCTAAGATAATTGCTGCTATTTACGCGGGTGAAACCACAAAAGCCATTGAAAAATATGGTGCACTGGTACAAAATATGTTTGAAAAAGAGAAACCATATGAGGTGCAAATAATGGTTCTCAGCTGAAAAGTGTAAAAATCAATCACTTTTAAAAATAAAGCAAGTCGCGGGCGATGTCGCGTGACTTTGGTGTAACATTCAATGTTTCTTCAAACCTAATTGATGTGCGTGAGCGAATTTTGTACTAAAGATAGCTCAGAAGGCTTATTCTATACACAACATAATAGTGCAGAAGAATAAGATTCAAGATCCTGTGGCAAAATGGGGACAGACTAAGTTAATAGATGGATAATCCTGCAAGGGTCAAGGTTGATCGAGCAAGCGGTTTACCAGGGTTGCAAAAAGTGTAAAAGAGCGTTGCGGGGATTTACTCAGAAGGAGTCATAACTCCGTGTCTTCTCTAAAACGAACAGTGTAGTATGTTCATATATATGTTCGAAATTTAAAACAAAAATGTACATCATTTTCATCTCAACACCAAGGCGTCATGAAACCCTAGTACGTATAGCATACTGCCTCCTTTCACTAAACTAATAAGAGCCACATATTAGCATTCATTATCCATTTGATCTTGACCTTATTCGCTCGCTATACAGCCGTGGTTCTTCTGCACTAAACTGCTCATCATAGACATAGGTATAAAAGATAATATATGCTCCGTTCAGACAGACGGTCCGGGGCTGCGCGCATGCGTACCACCACCCTTCTGCTGGACTCACCCTGACACGGTAGGGCGGCCATGTTGGAAAGAATCAAGGGATAGTGCCCATATCAACAGGTTGAGTAGATCTTAATTGCGGTCGTAAAATTGATGATCATTTGTTTAGGGTAGGTTGTAAATTAATGTAGGTTTTTGTAGAACAGTTGTTGGCAGTTGTTTTAGTGGCTTTTCAAGGGTTTCGAATGAAGACTGCATTTTTGAAGCATAGCCCCAAAAAATATGACTGGTTATAAAGGAAAATAGAATGCTTGTTACTTTTTGTTTAATAGAAATAAAAAGCAAAAGGTTTTGATAATTATAATTCTTTTTTTATGAGACAAGATGTAATGCACGGCGATTATATTTCTTGAGTTGTTGCTTTATGCTAAATTAAAGCGCTACTAAATAAAGCAGCCAAGTCAAATCTTGAGTTACAATTTATCGTAAGTTATCTGATTTATGTAAATTATTCGACTTTTCAAATTTAGGAAGCTATATTTTTTTTTTAAATATTGTTGTAGCAGAATAATTAAGAAATTGTGTTTTTAAATTTATTTTAGAATGATTTATGTTCTTGTAAATCAATTTCAGGATACAGAACTTGTCGCCCATTTTTTTGTCGGCATTGTCAACAACCGCGCATATTCTTAGTATTTAACATGGATCCCTTTTTCACATTTATGTTTTTGATGGGTATACTCATCTAAAAATATTCAGATAGGAGCCCTTTTGTCAGAAGTTCATATTCAGATTTCCAAAAATGTAATTGAAAGTGCAGGGCTGTTCATTTTCATTTGGTCGGCTGCAACTTGACGGTGTTTTTTTTTGTTTTTAGATAGTCAGATTTGCCTATTTATTCAAGTCGCCCCAACTCAGCTATCAACTTTTCGCCTTGAATTTGCTTGATCTTTAGATCAACCATATTATACACTGCCAGCTCCACGTCTATTTACTGTCGACAAGCATAGAACTGAAAATATTTTTTTTACATAAAAATACAACCGACTTCCAAATAAAACACTACAAAGTTAAAAATTACTTTAATTTCGGCAGTCGGTGTTCTTGTTTTTGTTTCTTCGTTTTTAGATACCGACACCAAAAAGTTTTAATGTTTCCGTTTTCTCACAGTTATGCCAGAAAAACACGAATAACATGAATTGTAACTGTAAACATCTGCGTACCCCTTTAGAGCATACCGGCGTGATGTTATGTTATGAAACAGTGTAAACAATAAACAGACATGTGATTGCAGCAATCTCATTCATCAAAATCATTTATTGAAGATTTCTGTTTTATATCTCCGAAGTTCTTCATCTGATCTCGATTAAATTTAAATGGGACCACATGGAAGAAACAGCTTTCAAATAAAAAAGGATCATCAAATTCGGTTTACCTAGTAAAACGTTCTGAGGTAACAAACATAAAGATAAAATTTAACATACAGTTGAATTGAGAACCTCCTCCTTTTTGAAGTCGGTTAAATATTAGGTAAATTTTCACAATCAAGGACTATTTGTTTTAAATCATGAACGCCTACCAAAATAATCATATAGTTGATGTGCTTCATGATTCGTATGGGACTAAAACCATCAGGCGTAACAACACAACAAACCAATTTCGCAAATCAAATCCTATTTCGCTCTATTTCTCGAACAAATATTTTCCCAGACATATCCCCCAGCCTCCAAGTACATGGTCACCCTAAGTATCTCACTCCAAGCTGCGAGCCCAGTGTTCTGACGCGTTTCAAACGTCGCACACAAGCGCAGACGGAGCAAAACATTAGCTAGCTTTGAGACAATAACATATCCAACAATTAAATCATATCAGTAACAAAATAAGAAGAAAAAGCTCTATTTTGTAACGATTTGTAACAGTTTTCTCGGTTGTTATTAGTGATTGTGATAAAGTGTTAAAATGGGAACTTAGTGAAAGGAATTCGTGTTGTGAATTTGAAATTGCTTTTTGAAAGCATATGTGTTTTCTAAGTGAGTTTTGCAGTATTTTTTTTATTAGTATTATACGTGCTTCGTTTCTTAATTACCGACGGAGACCATACAATTCGATGAAAAATAATTTCCTCGATGTACATATTTTCAGGGAGGATACACACTCTTCTTTTTCCAATTACTGAACATTTAACGCTTATCTGTAACAAATTAGTCAAATATAGAAAGTCAAAAATAGGCGCACTTGAAATTTCGAAAATATTAGACTAAAGACTCTATTTTAGTCCTGTATTTCCTAGTGCAAGAAGCGATATCAACAGTTGTAGTAATTTGAGTGGGCGTTTACACGTGTACCTTGTTTCGATAGCCGTCGATGCCCGCATCTCTGGCCCAGTAGTATTCATTTAAAGCTCCTTTTGGGGCGCCTACAATACGCAGTTCGTTGGCCTGTTGCTATGAATGATGTTGTAGGCGCTTTGTTTTGGAATAAGGTTAGAATTGAATCAAATGAAAGGACAGTCTTTGTATGAATTCTGCCCCGAATCTTGTAACAATTTGTGCGATTAATTGGAATACAGATAATATTATTTATTGTGGTAGATCATTTTGGTAATAACCTACCTATTGGGTATCTAGCTAGGTATTTGTAGAACTTTTAATATGATTGTGAAAATATATTAGTTTCGGGTTGAATAGCCACAAAAAGTATTTATTGATCAAACATTTTCCTCCATAAAAATATATCTCCAGAGGAACCATGGGCATGAAACCATGCATTTTTCGGGATAAAAAGTAGCCTAAATCACTAAGCTATAATGTAGCTTTTTATCAATTTAAAAACATTCATAATTGCTTCAGTATATTCTTCCAAAGCATACCTTTTACAAACCAACAAACAAGCAATTAAATTTTATAATTGTTTAAGTAATGCCTCAATAACTTAAAACTGTCTAAACATTAAATAAGAAATTATTTAAACACCATCTTTCGCACATAGCTTTTAAAAGCAAATGGCAAAGATAAAATCAAAATCATAATTTATTTATTCAATTAGGCCATTAAGCGACATTTTTGAACGACAAAAATTTAAATTTAAAAGTAATAATGATTGATTCTACCGTCCATTCGGAAATGTAGCTTGTTATGGAGAAGAAAGGACAAGAAAATTCACACTTAATCTTTAAAAAAAAGTGTTTTATAAGTATTTGGTTTCATCATTCTTGTTGAAAAATACATATGTGTGAGAATGATGTAAAAAGACGTGCACGTAAAAGCGCCCAGAGTAAAACAAACAATAAAAAAATACAATAAATATGTAATTAAAACCAGGCCGAGGCAGCTAGGACCAATCCCAACTGATGGCGCCCGTTCACGAACATGACACATGGATCGGCACCACTCTGTTCAACCATCATGAAGGGTACCGAATGATCCAACACATGTGCCACCATAAGACAGACATTAGAGAGAGCATGACACACTATCAACTGCCAGGGCACACACAAGTCAACGAACGACACATTGGTACAGTAAATGGTAAATTTACAGTTGGTATATAGTACTCACCATATGTGCTATGCAGTTATATAATACTAAAATAAATTGAGTTTATACAATACAAAAATATTCATACAGTCTTCAGCAGGTCCAACAGTACTTCAGAACTTATCTGCAGTTATATTACTCAGATCATTTTATTTTTTATTTGTGATAGGTTTGACCACTATCTCGCCCGTTGTTAAGTGATGATTTGGTCTACGGTGAAGCACGCTTGCCTAAAATAAACCTATTCACTCTTGACTTAAAGACCACTAAGTTGTAGCTATCAGGAAACAAGACTCCGTTAGAGAATTCCACTCCTTAGTTGTACGCACAATGAAATTATTCGCATAACGCTTTGTCAAATGCGTATAGGTGGGTTGTCCACCATGTTCCGATGGCGCATTGCCGTACGTCTTGTTGTCCGATGATGGAAATGGCTAGGCGGAATCAAATTGTGCAGTTCCATCGCAAACTCCATGAAATGTAACCGATAAAAACCGACAGGCTGGCAACTCGGTGTCGTAATTATTACTAATATCGTCATTATTACTATAACAATTACCTATCACGAAATAGCCAGTTATAAATCACCATCATTGTCACTCACACTATTACATACAAAATACCACCAATAAGTTTTAATAAAATGGTTTCAAAAACAATATTTTTATCTAACCGTACATTGTCATCCAAATCAAACGTGTACGCAAATTTTCAGCTCAATCGGTTGAGGAAAACTGTTTTAAAATTCAGTTGCATAAGTCTTGCTCTCTCATACATACTAATTAAATAATTTGTAAAAAAAACAATAATGATTGATCACCTCTCGGATGTAAAGTCTCTATAATGTCGAGCAACGAAGAGGAATTTATTATGGTTAGTTAATGCAACAGTCGACATCCCACGGGGTCACACGCGCCGACACTCCTACGCTTTCTACTTATAGATTCAAACAGAAGCTTAAGGGTGAGGCCAAACGAACGTAATTTTGTGAGTCCGTAAAATTAGTCGCGGAATTTACGTTCAACTGAAATTCGGTTATGTACGATTTCCACCAACCGCATTTCACACTGTGTTAAAGAAAATTCAGGCTTCTATACAATAATTAAGTTTCATGTTTGTATGACATTTTGCACTGCTTGGAACTCGGTTAGATCCACGCGTATGCCGCGTCAGCCAGTCGGCTACGCTCGGACGCCGCGGCAGCCGATCGGCTCCTCGCGTACGTGGACAGCGGCGCTCGGCTGTCGTCACGTCCGGTCGGCTACCGCCGTACATGATCCTGTGTTGTCGCCGGCCGGCAATTTGAATCATTCAAGTAATGCGTTGACTGACGTGATTTATTTGGTAATCTCTTCCTTCTCCTAAAATTGTTTGTCCGAAAATCATTATCCATAACACGTTTGCTATAAACTTCAGTAACCATAATGTTCAAAATCCCGAAATTTTGTTTAACATAAGTATCTTTAATTCTAAAAGTTTTCTGTCATAATATCGAGTACTATAATAATTGAATCTCCTAATTGTACATGACTTAAAGTCATATGTCCTAAGTATTGTGTTAAATAATGTGTATTATTCCGAATGTTCATTGATAATATTTTTTTTAGTCCTAAAATATTTGCAAAAAAATAGGTTTTAGTGACAGAAACGAATCGCTGTAATTCCGACTCCACGCAGTCTTGTCTGCTCTACCCCTATAGTGTAATTTAAAATTGCGTAGGCGCGGAGGGGCGATGCGGCCTGCGAGTTGCGGAGTAGGTGGTTGTAACACTCGCCGCCGCGGCTGAGGCTGAGCAAGCCGAAGCTGCAGTGGTGAGCGTTAAACCCATCTGCGATGATAAACTCGCGTGGGACCGCCGGAGCCGTGACAGAAACCATGCCTGCTGCATGTTGCTTGCTTGCTAGCATGCTGCATGCTTGCTTGTTTTATGTCTTTTGTATATTATTAATTGTAATATTTATGACAAACGGATTTAGAACATATTATATTTAGGGACATTTATATTAGGACATTTTGTATTATGTGGTATTAAGTTCAGGTAAGTTATCATTCGGACAAATGATGATTGGGACAAAAAAAGTTATGGCATCTAAAATTATGGATAAAAAAGTTAGGTGACACAATACAGAACCGATTTATTTATTTGTTTATTGTTTTTCGTGCTAAATGAATATGGATACAGATGAAAAGCTTATATGTTTATTTGAAAAAAAAACTAATGGCGACACGCACGCATCACTAGTCGATGAAAGCATGCAAGCGGATACGCGAGCGCGCGCGCTCTTGCGCCCGGTTTCCAGCAGATTGTAGCCTTCGGGCGGACGCGGTCGGCTACTACCTATTTCAGACGGATGGACGTAAATTCAGTTGCTATTCTACGTTTGTACAGGGTGCCACGCTTGCCTCGCTCCCCTCCCTCACATCGAGCGCAATTCGGTTAAATAATGTGCGTGAGTCAGCAGACAACTCATTTTGCGTCTTCGTGTGGCACAAACAGGACTTTAGTAATGAAACCCAATACATCGTAAATGCCACGACGCATTTTACGGGACTCACAACTCACAAAAATGCGTTTGTTTAGCCTCACCCTTATTGACTTCATAATTAGTAGAATAGGTACAGAGTAGACAGAGAAATATCATCGTTGCATAAGCTATGATCATTTTTAAATATCGTTGCATATGCTTTGGTAATTTTTAAACACCGTTGCATATGCTGAGGTACGAGCCTTTTTAGTCTCGCAAGGCTCTTTTTTAAATTTTTGTCTATTATTTTTTGTTGTTTTAGAATAGAATATACTTTATAGTACACCAACAAATGCGAGTCGGATCACGCACGATAGGTTCCGTACCATTATCGCAAAAACGGAAATATTTATTTTATTCTGTTTTTAGTATTTTGTTGTTATAGCGGCAACAGAAATACATCATCTGCAAACAATTCAACTGTCTAGCTATCACGGTTCATGAGAAACAGACTGGTGACAGACAATGGAGTCTTAGTAATAGGGTCCCGTTTTTACCCTTTGGATACGGAACCCAAAAAAAGTACACGTATCTTCTTCTTTATTTAGTTTTTCTTGTGTATCTCTTGTGCGAGTTACAAATATCTGGGGGAGGCCTATGTCCAGTAGAGGACATAGGACATAGGCCTCCCCCAGATATTTGCGAGGATATATCTCTAGCCGTGAGAACCATTGGCTTAATGTAACGTACTCAACTTGTTTATTTATTTTATGTATAGCTATAGGTTTTCCATCTAATAAATAAATAAATAAACAAATAAATAAATGAATCTTTCGGCTGATATGATGATGATGATGAGTTACAAATAAATATCTATCATTCGTTCATAAGGGTTTGTACCTTTCACCCTTTTTCACTATCATACATTAGCCTATTAAGGTATCCTAGGACTTATTTAAGTTTCAATTTAATCGTCTATGCTTTTACTATACCGGGTGAGTTTTTAAGTGGGCGTTGATGGCCAAATCCGAAACTATGAGGAATAGCGACAAACACTCAAAGGACTTGCGAGCCCGATTTTGATTAAAACTGCATCATTCGATTTTTGCAAAGTTAATATGCCTTGCCAGGAAACGAACCCGTTGATTTTGATAAACACATTGAGATTAGTACATTATTACCTCAATGGAAAAACATTATTCTAAATTAGTGGCTTTTGAGATAGAAATAGTAATAAAAAAACTATTTTGCAAAAAAATACTACCGACTTCCAAATACAAAACTACAAACTACTAGTTTTGTATTTGGAAGTCGGTAGTATTTTTTTGCAAAAAAGTTTTTTTGTTTTACACTTTTTTGTTGTACCTACCTAATAGGCAATTTAGTAAGGTAACTTTAACTCCAAAATAGATTTCTTGAAACTTGAACATAACCGGTGTAATGAGAGATCTGCGTATCCCTTTAGAGCGTATTGGCGTGATGTTATGTTATGAAATGGTATAAACAATAAACAGACATGCGATTGCAGCAAACCCGAGAGATTTAACATTATTTATTGAAGAGTTCTGTTGTATATCTCCGAAGTTCTTCATCAGATCTTCACCAAATTAAAATGGAACCAATTTCGAAACATACTTTTTCAAACAATTAAAGAATTTTAAAAATCGGTCCACAATTGACGGAGATATCGGTGAACATACACAAAAACAAAAAAAACATAATGTCGAACATAGAACCTCATCCTTTTTGGGAAGTCAGTTAAAAATTGAAATTCGAACACAATTTAGTGAAGAGTCACACGGCGGGAGTGTGTATAAAATTAACCATATTCGAACATCGTAGTGTAAAAATCTAAGACATTACTTTAAAATATGAATAAATTAAAATTCATCATTCTCCTTAAGAGTGCCGTATATCATTACTTCCTCGATAGTGTTGCTAATAAGGATCAAATCCTTATTAGCAACACTATCGAATAGTGTAATAAATAAGTTATGTGAGAATAATGATAAGGATAATACAAAACAAAAACCAACAGTTTCTTTGATTCAGTAGCTGATTGCCTCACTAAGTAGCTAAGTAGGAATTAGCTCACAGCTTATTAGGACAATAACGAAATCCGTTTTTAAGGAGCTCCCTCTTGCGATAGTTCCAGCAATGTTACCAGATGAATAATAACAATAACCAAATTTTGCTTTGATTTAGAAACAAATTGACTCAGTATGTCCTGATACTTTAGGTAACTAAGCACCTGCCAAATGAAAAACATTAGCAACTACCTGAATAAGAAGATTTACTACATAGATTCGTACTTGCTAAGTTATAACATCAGACAGAGCCAAAATCGCGATGAAGAACATCTAATCAGATTCATCAGAGTCATTAATATTGCCGTAACCAGTTAATCTGCTTTGAGAAATTATGAACACCAATTAACAGCAAAGTTCATTAATGAAGCAACATCAAAGATGTCTCGGTGCTCGCCCTAGATACTGATTGAATTGCGATCGGTGAAGTGCAGTTTATTATTATTTGTGAGAATCTAATCATCTCAACCCTTCGCGACCTTCCTGATTGTGACGCAATATTGGGTCGATATCGCGCACGTAATTTCTTAGAACATTTTTTAAGTGAAACTCGGTCGAATATAATCTCATTGCAGGTATGCAATGGTGAACGTATTTGCAATTTTGCTAAGTAAAATCACTTATTGATGTGATAAATCGAATCGAAAAAATTTCAACTGTTTTCAAATTATGTTAATTTTTTCCTTGCTCAGTAGAGATAGTTGGTTATAAGATTTCTGTCAATCTATAAAGATACGCACCACCAGAACGAAATTGACTTAACTCAAAATTCCTGTAAACTCTGATTTGGCTATAAACGTACGTACTTTTAAATCAAAATTTAATGTTTCCAATCAGTAGATAAAAGATCAATGTATGGATTGGCAAAAGCCATAATTTTCAATAAAATACGGGAGAGATACATTTACATTTACTCGGTACTCTTCTTTCTCTTCGCCTTATCCCATTATTTGGGGTCGGCTCTCCTCGTTCTGATGCGCCAGGATGGTCTGTCCTGGGTTGTCTGTCCTGTAAGTTGGGCTCGTTCCAAGTCGCGGGTTACTGCAGACCACCATGTGGCTTAAATTTACTCGATACTATATTTTTTTTTTAACTTTCTTAATTATTTCACACTTGTTGCATTTTTTTGAGTTAGGTCACTTTCATTCTTGTGATGAGACAAGTAGCTATCGCCTCGTCCTCAATATTGAAACTTCATCTAACTAGCTGCTGCCCGCGGCTTTACCAACATAAAGAGGATTGCTTATCCCAATGGATCATAATACAGAGTATGGTTATAAAAATCCAGGTTATATAAAATCCGTGTGCATTTACCCAAATCCGTTCAGCCGTTTTTGCATGATAGAAACACAAAAACACAAACATTTATAATATTAATAGTAAATTCATCAGCAGCAAATAAACGAATATATAATAGGTATTTGATACTTCTTAATGTTATTGTTTACAAATCGTTAAGATAGAAAGATAATGAAAATAAGAAAGACTGTTCAATAAAGGCTCAGCTTCGTAACCACGATCAATGACGTGCAATCTATAATCATTTGCGATCTCCACGGACGACGCGCCACGGGAATTTGTTTCTTATGATGCAGAAACTAAGTAAACTGATTATAAATACTCGTATAGAGTGGCTGGTGCCCCATTTAAAAGTTGTTTGGGAATTTATTTTGAGACAGCCAATTTTATGTCTACGAAGTTGCTACGAAGTTGCTACGAGATTGCTACGAAGTGCTACGATACGATTAAGTGACTTTTACTATTCCTTTATGTTTTGCTTTTGGTTTCGGTCCTTTGAGCCATGCGTAACCCTCATGGACCATCCATTGTTCTATGACATAGACTAGCCTGTTGCACTCAGCAAAAGTCTGGCTTTCTACCCGTGAAAGCATTTAGTTAATTAGGTCAGAAATGCTGATTTAGAACTTTACGATCGGTGGGTCGGTTCTAGCCGTCCTGTAGCCGATCTGTCAGCATGTGACCCAAATATTTTACTTTAGACACCCTCTGTGTCTAAAGTAAAATATTTGGGTCACATGCTGACAGATCGGCTACAGGACGATAAAGACCCAGGGAGGGAAAGGAGGGCGTTGGCAGTCCGCTGCGATATGTTGGCCCGCAGATTCGTACGATATACCACAGGTGTAAAACTGCTACGTACCCTAAAATAATCAGTCTATTTACTGTGTACTGGGCAAGTGTACACCTGCTCAGAAATAGGAAATAGACGTCGGTAATTATTATTATTATGTAACTGTTTTGTTTACTAACAAATTACTAACACCTTGTTACGTTTTATTTTTATGTGTAATAATATCAACCCTACTAACGCTATATCTGAAATGTTGCTGTCTGAAATAAAGATAATTAAATTAAAAAAACAGTATTAAAAATAATCAAAAACCCGACTGCTTACGAAGCTAACTAAAACGTAAATCATGTTATGCAGTTGGACGCATTGAGGTAATAATGTACGGAGGATACATATTCACAAGGATACATTAATCTGACCAAAACCTTATGTTTCCTCCGACTGCACAGCATGATTTTCTTCTTGTTTACATCTTTTTAGTTCACTTCGTAAGCAGTCGGGTTTTTGATGTCCAATTTTTTTTTTGTTTTCAAATGTTTGGTATTTCTTTTTTTTCGAATTAATTTTAATTCGTTAGTATATTAATATTTTTGTAATTACCTGTTAACCCTCCAGTCTGTTACCCCACTGGATGAGTTTGGAAGAAAAAGAACTGGGACGTGGGGTCCCAGTTCTTTTAATTAAAATATTAAGAAAGAAAGAAAAATATATAATAATAGTTTTCGCGTTTTTTGCTTCTTTCATAATATGAAGCCATGTTTATTTTTTGATGTCACTTATCTAAGAACACTTGGTGAGTCAAGATATATCTAACAATGTCTTAATTATATAAATCCGTCTAATGGTTTGTAAGATATGAAGTAATTAGCGAGAATGGTTGTTAACCAACTTTAAATCGTTATATAACAAAAAATATTATTTAATATCCAAATGATTAAAGAAACCTAATAGTGATTTTTAAGTACCTATTCAACGATACCTCACTTGACATAGGACGCCAATATTTATTTTTATTTTGACAATATGGCGTCTGGTTGTCACTGTGGTGAACTTTGAATACTGTCTTGTCTTTTGTGACACTCGCAAGGTTAAGACGAATCGATTGACGTAAGAAACATCAAAATCGGCCCACGCGTTTGGTCGCCAGAACGCCACATAGGAACAAACATACATACAAACATATATAGACCAATAAACACATAACCTTCCTTCGGCAGTCGAGTTAAACAAATACGAATAAACAATTTTATCTCTATGTAATATCTTTTTCGAGACTTCAATTTCCGAGTCCCGTTTCGCTTCCCAGCAATCCCGTTTGCTAAGCAAATGCTACGACGTTGCTACAACGTTGCTACGAAGCGCTACGTAGCGCTACGACATTGCTACGAAGCGCTACGACTATGCTACGAAGCGCTACGTCGTTGCTACGATGCGCTACGACGTCTTTTGCTACATCAAATTAATTTTAAAGTGACTAGATTTATAAAATGATGGTGAGTTTTGATAACCAAATCATCATTATCATTTCAGCCAAAAAAAATCCACTAATGGACAGCCTTTACCAGGTCATCACTTTTACTTTTATTATGCGTACAGCTGTCTGCATTTCCTGATAGTTACAACCTGGGACTCTTCAAGTCAAGAGTGAATAGGTTTCTTCTAGGCAAGCGTACCTCACCTTCGACCACATCATCGCTTACCGTCAGGTGAGATAGTGGTCAAACGCAAGCCTATCAACAAAATAATATTTTCATCAATCCACTTCTTAGAAGGTCTGGTTGTCCCTGTTTTAACGAAATATTGGCGATTTATGTAAAAATGTCTGTTATATTTGTTTGTTCAATCTGAAATACATACAATCAGAAATTCATGGCTAATATTATCAAAATGGAATCTTAATAACAACAAACAGACATTTAATACGCTTGTTATTTTGTCTTTCATTTTACATTCAATTATGTGATTTGACATGTTTTCCTCACGTAATACCTTTTACAATGATACAGCATGTTTGTTTAAATCACACAATGGGTGGTCTGTATTAATATTATAAAGAGATAACATTTGTATTTTTGTATGTAACGAATAAACTTAAAAAAAAACCTTTTTACAAAAAAATACTACCGACTTCTAAATAAGAAAACTACAAAGTGAATTATAACTTTATTTTGGAAGTCGGTGTCTCTGGTAGGTACCATTTTTTTGCGTTATGGACACCGACTTCCAAAATAAAGTTGTTTTCACTTTGTAGTTTTCTTACTTGTCGGTGGTATTTTTTTGTAAAAAACCTTTTTACAAAAAAATACTATTTTTTTGTAAAAAGGTTTTTTATTATTGGGTTTTATTTAGGTATATTTAGGTCTGCGTACTACTTTAGAGCGTAATGGCGTGATGTTATGTTATGAAATGATATAAACAATAAACAGACATGCGGTTGCAGCAATCCCGAGAGATTTGCCGTCATTTATTGAAGAGTTCTGTTGCATATCTCCGAAGTCCTTCATCAAATCTTCACCAAATTAAAATGGGACCAATTTCATAACATACTCTCAAACAAAAAAAGAATTTTCAAAATCGGTCCACAATTGACAGCGATATCGGTGAACAAAAAAAATAAAAAAATACACGAAGTCGAACATAGAACCTCCTCCTTTTTGTTAAGTTGGTTAAAAAGACAAAATTGTATGGGATTGACAAGCGATAACGAAAAATCACGTGATCAATGTCTTACATTTCGACTATCGCTTTCGCTGACATCGAATACCACTTGTCTAGAGCCTCTAATGTACGTACTCCCGGGATGAACAGTATCGTATGTCCTTATTGCCAGTGTCCAATCTCCCATATCGGTCCAATCTCGTCGCGTATTCCACAGAGCCTAAGACCAGAGACTTCAATCAGTGCGTCCTACCTGTTATGACTTACGGGGACGAGACGTGGACACTAACTGTACGACTGGTCCATCAGCTTAAGATCGCTCAGCGAGCTATGGAAAGGGCTATCCTAGGAGTCTCTCTAAGGGATCGAATCCGGAACGAAGTGATCCGGCAGGAAACCAAAGTTGTCGACATAGCTCAGAGAGTAAGCAAGCTGAAGTGGCCATGGGCCGGCCATATTAGCCGTAGAACCGATGACCGTTGAGGTAGACGTGTTCTTGAGTGAAGACCGCGAACTGGCAAGCTTACTGCTATAGGCTGATGATGATGATGAATCTCTCTATGTCAAATTTAACATAATTAGTTCTGCGGACCAGACAGATATACAGAATTAATTTTGCAATTATAATATTATTAATATGGATGTGTTATATTATTTGATAAACGTAGCAACGTATAAAAATAATGCACTGTGATACTATCGGTTGTAGACATACCGGCAAAAGCATAGGAATTAAAAAAAACATACTTCAAGTTACCTTCACAATATTATAAAAGTTTTTTGGCATATACTTTGTAACAAGTAGGTACGATTATGGAAAAATACCTAACGACACGTAAGTAGGTAGATATACCCATTTGTTCGCAAAGTTTGTTCACGGGAAAGTTCTTGTTGTTTTTGTTTCTCCTTGTGCAAAGCTGTTCAACCGTTGTTCAAGTCTGTTCAGCCAGTTTCCTCGAAATAACAGCCGCACCGATCGATCTTCAAGGTTAACCAACGTTTACCAAGTTCAGTCCATGGATAGGTCACCATCCATAACATATTGAGACCACTAGCACAAAATAGAAAGGCGCGCCGTACGTAAGCGGCGCGGGCACAAAGTACGTAAGCGTTCTTAGTTTTGGCCCCTAGTGACTACGTGAAGTACGTTAAGTCGCGGCTGGTATTTGAACTGCTTCTTTACGTGTCCAGAAAATCTCACAACCGATTTTGTTAAAGAGTCTAGTGTTACGCAGTCGTGACGCAGGGTTGTGGAGTTCAGATAGGCAATATTTCCATGTAGAACTGGTATTTAGCTCCGGTTACACTGTAAGCGGTGTAAACCATCCGAATTGGACCCGTGTGGTGGATTACGGCCCTTTCCCTCTCACAGAGAGGTGGCCTGTGTCTCAGCAGTGGGAACATTAAAAGGCTGATGATGATGACACTGCAAGACATTATGCATCTCTATCCATAATATCTAAGTATAGTTGAAAAAAACTAGACAGATGCATCTTCGAGAAATCTTGCCATTATTTTTATTAAGACTTCTTTTTTTAGGGTTCCGTACCCAAAGGGTAAAAACGGGACCGGGACTCCGCGGTCCGTCTGTCTGTCTGTCTGTCTGTCACCAGGCTGTATCTCATGAACCGTGATAGCTAGACAGTTGAAATTTTCACAGATGATGTATGTCTGTTGCCGCTATAACAACAAATACTATAAACAGGATAAAATTTATATTTAACGGGGGCTCCCATACAAAAAAGTGATCTTTTTGCCGTTTTTTTGTAATAATGCCTAACCCTTCGTGCGCGAGTCCGACTCGCACTTGGCCGGTTTTTAAATATCGTTTATGTTCTGTTCTGTTATGGATTAAGCTCGCCTTTGTACATAAGTTTTCTTTCTATATTTGTATGTTTGTTTTGTGTACAATAAAGAATATGATTATGATATTTTCGGTTAGTCCCACTATGCTGGCTTCCAAAACTACCTACTAAAAAGTGGCGCTATGAACGAATTTCTTCGATTCTACTTAAACAATGGCAGGAACAGTTGGAAAGAAAAGTGTTTGACTTTAATCAAATTGAGCAGGAAGCTGAAACATATTGAAATTAAACTAAAAACATTGAAATCTTAGTTCGAAATATTTTTAGGTTAAGTTTCTCTACGGAAAGAGTTTCGTTTTTCACAGTTATATGAAATATTAATGGACACTTTGTTTTTAAAATGAATGACGCGACGTGTTGAGTGGCGGTGAGATGAGTGTGCGTTAGTATGATAAAACGGAACGTTTATTAACTTTTTTTTAGAGAAAGTACATTGGAATCGCAGTATTTACATACTAGGTTTTCTTAATTTATTTTTTAAATGATTGAATAAAATATTACAATGTAACACTTTATTTATCACTGCCCGCGAAAGTGATTTAAGTTAAGTATTAAATAAAATAAAATTGTTTGTGTCATTTAAGTATCCATCCGGTTCCATCTGAAATTACTCAGTAGCAGCCCGGGTTCTGGCTTTGTTCCCAGTAAATGCTAATAGATGGGCAACCCTATTACCTGGCGATAACAATCTCTTCACTAGTTTGTTGCAGCGACAAGACCTATAAAAAACCTTTTTTATAAAAAAATACTACCGACTTCCAAATAAAAACACTACAAAGTGAAAAATTACTTTATTTTTTTGGCAGTCGATGTCTTTACTGTACCATTTTTTTTCGTTGTGGACACCGACTTTCAAAAAGAAAGTTATTTTTCACTTTGTATTGTTTTTAATTGGAACACGGTAGTTTTTTTTTGTAACAAAGTTTTTCACTTTTTAGTTGTACTTTCGTTAGTAAGGTACCTATAATGCCAGAATAGATTACCCGAATATCATGAAACTTGAACATTACCGGTGAAATGAGAGTGTACCAAAGTGAACAAATCTGCGTACCCCTTTAGAGCGTACTGGCGTGATGTTATGTTATGAAATGGTATAAACAATAAACAAACATGCGATTGCAGCATGTGAGATTTGCCGTCATTTATTGAAAAGTTCATTTGTATATTTCCGAAGTTATTCATCAAATCATCACCAAATTCAAATGGGAATTTGGAAACATACTCTTTCAAACTAAAAAAAGGATTTTCTAAATCGGTCCACAATTGACGGAGATATCGGAGAACATAAACAAACAAAAAAAAAGTATTTTGAATGTAAATTCGCTCGCGTGCTGGGAGATCAAAGAACGCTCGCCTCAACTTTTTCTATTTTGTAACTCAACTCGCTTTTCATTAAACTTTATCCGTGGGTCAGTTACCTTAGTCTGTTTCTCCATTGGTCACCACATAAACGTGGTTTGCGACCAATAAAATCTACATTTGATGACCGGGTCGTGCAGCGCAGTAATTGTGTTGTCTGCTTGTCTCAGTAATAGAGGTCATTGAGTTTAACGAATTTCAGAGAGAATTTGGTACTTATTCTTTGTTTTTATGGTTTAAGAGGCTGGGGAGACAATAGGTTGTTGGAAAAAGTATTTGACCTGAGGGAAGTGTATTCACAGGTACTGCGGACGGAACCCTGCCCATTGCACTGTACACCTAAATTTGGCAATTCTCCGGGCTATGTTGGTAACCCTGGTTGTTTTCCGAGTGTTTTTATTTCTGATACAATCACGTAAGGTAACTGCGAGCACAGCCCATTGTCCTTCGGGTAATTTTAAGCCTTCTGATGAGGCCCATCATTCGAATACATGTGACATCCACCATGTGACATGTGGGGTGGCCAGTGCCAGTACTTCGGTACTTTCAATTGTTTCAGATTTCAGAAGTATTTTAAACACATTTGTGCAAGTAGTTAAGTTACTATCGGATTCCATATCCCTGATGAGCAGCCCGAAGTGCAGGATTTATCTCCGATTCGAGGCTCGCCCCCTTTAACATGGAACTTAGACCTATCTGACTGGCGTACACACTTAGAAAGGTACACCTATGCTTAGTTTTCATCATCCTCAGGAGCAGCCCTATGTCTAGATTTAGACCAGGTTGATAGCAACTGGGCCGTCCCCTATTACATGGGGCTACAGTCGCCGCCAGACAACAAAAAAAAAAAAATCGGTACACTTGTCTACCAATGTATTCCAATATTTTAAAACGATATGAAAAAATGTAAAGGCGATCAAAACAATCGCGGTAAGGGACGTCCATGACCGTTTAACTTGGCATTCAGTTATGAGTTAATCCTACTTCCTACTAATATTACAAAGGCGAAAGTTTGTGAGTGTGTGTGTTTGTTACTTTTTCACGCTCAAACGGCTCGACGGATCTGGATGAAATATGGCACAGAGATAGATTTTTATCCTTTTTACTTTTTTTTTTATTGGATAGGCTTGCGCTTGACCACTATCTCACCTGATGGTAAGTGATGATGTGGTCGAAGGTGTAGCACGTTGCCTAGAAGTAACCTATTCACTCTTGACTTAAAGACCCCGAGATTGTAGCTTTCGGTAAATACAGACTCCGGCATGGAATTCCACTTCCGGTATAATGTTCCGTCGGGATAATAAAACCTTTTTCACGCGTGCGAAGCCGCGGGCAGAAGCACTCTCATAAACGTGTGGACCGATTTAGATGATTTTAAATGGTTCTACGCCTCTACCTTTCATTTGAGACCAAAATTATCATAATATCTTCATAACCAAAAAAACATGTTTTCAAGTTACGTATTTATACTTTTTGGTACAAGTCGGATCAATGACTTATATTTTTTTGCTATTCGGCGGCGGCCTTTAGACATAACTGCCTACCCTTCGGGTAATACATACGTGAAGTAACCATGTGTGTAGTGAAATGCTTATGTCGTGTCAAAAAGATCCTAAATTTTATCAGTAGTAATGTGTAATAATATCCTTGATAAATAATGTGCTTGTGCTGACAAAAGCCTTATGGAGATGAACCAGAAAACCCACCTGCACTCAAATTAAATCCTCATTCATCATCATCATTTCAACCGAAAGACGTCCACTGGTGAACATAGGCCTCCCCAGGCGCATACAGCGCATTCCTGCAACTTTAACCTGGTCATCGGTCCACCTAGTAGGAGGCCTTCCAACGCATCGTCTTGCGGTTCGAAAGTTACCGACATAGTCGGAATTGCGAAACTTAAGTGACAGTGGGCAGGGCACATTGCTTGCAGAACGGATGGCGGATGAAGCCGAAAATTTCTGGAATGGCGACCGCGAACCGCAAGACGATGCGTTGGAAGGCCTCCTACTAGGTGGACCGATGACCTGGTTAAAGTTGCAGGAATGCGCTGTATGCGCCTGGGGAGGCCTATGTTCACCAGTGGACGTCTTTCGGTTGAAATGATGATGATGAATGAGGATTTAATTTGAGTGCAGGTGGGTTTTCTGGTTCATCTCCATAAGGCTTTTGTCAGCACAAGCACATTATTTATCAAGGATATTATTACACATTACTACTGATAAAATTTAGGATCTTTTTGACACGACATAAGCATTTCACTACACACATGGTTACTTCACGTATGTATTACCCGAAGGGTAGGCAGTTATGTCTAAAGGCCGCCGCCGAATAGCAAAAAAATATAAGTCATTGATCCGACTTGTACCAAAAAGTATAAATACGTAACTTGAAAACATGTTTTTTTGGTTATGGAGATATTATGATAATTTTGGTCTCAAATGAAAGGTAGAGGCGTAGAACCATTTAAAATCATCTAAATCGGTCCACACGTTTATGAGAGTGCTTCTGCCCGCGGCTTCGCACGCGTGAAAAAGGTTTTATTATCCCGACGGAACATTATACCGGAAGTGGAATTCCATGCCGGAGTCTGTATTTACCGAAAGCTACAATCTCGGGGTCTTTAAGTCAAGAGTGAATAGGTTACTTCTAGGCAACGTGCTACACCTTCGACCACATCATCACTTACCATCAGGTGAGATAGTGGTCAAGCGCAAGCCTATCCAATAAAAAAAAAAGTAAAAAGGATAAAAATCTATCTCTGTGCCATATTTCATCCAGATCCGTCGAGCCGTTTGAGCGTGAAAAAGTAACAAACACACACACTCACAAACTTTCGCCTTTATAATATTAGTAGGAAGTAGGATTAACTCATAACTGAATGCCAAGTTAAACGGTCATGGACGTCCCTTACCGCGATTGTTTTGATCGCCTTTACATTTTTTCATATCGTTTTAAAATATTGGAATACATTGGTAGACAAGTGTCACCGATTTTTTTTTTTTTTGTTATCTGGCGGCGACTGTAGCCCGACTATGTCGGTAACTTTGGTTCTCCTGCGGATATCCTCATTTCTGATACGATCACGCAAGGAAACGCCGACCATAGTCCTCTGTATTGCCGTTTGGGTGACTTTAATTCCTCATTAGGTCTGATTCTGTGTGTATCGACCAGTGTATTACAAATAGACAGACATTTGCTTTGTTTGTGTCATATATATAACTATGCTCACTTTATGACTGGCGTGACCGCATCTTGTATGCGGCAATATTAAAGGCAATATTAGTAGGTATAATCAACAATACAAATAGGTAGGTAGTTGGCCGTCAGTGGTAAAACCTTGACCTTGAGCTGGCATAGCATACATAGAGAGAGAGCGAGAGAGAGTTGATTTTATAGCAATAAACACATGCAGCATCAACTATAGCTCATGCTCGCGACATCGTCTGCGTAGCATGTAGTACTCCGAATAACCATTTTTTTTCTTCTTCTTCTTTTCGTTTCGATGGCACATTTAATTAGATTGTCTGGGCCCAGTAGGTAGCCACGCTTATTGCAGCGTCAGAAGCACTGTACAGGTCTTCCAGGGTGCAAGTGAATGGACAGCCAGGACACTCCAGCAAGTGGGACATAGTCTGTACACGGGCACCACACTTGCACCGGGTGTTGGACGAATCTATAATCCCCCATTTTTCCAAATTATATTTGCAGCGGCCTACTTGGGTACGTAGCCGATTCAATGCCTTCCATAAAGGCCACTGCAATTCATGACCAAGCGGCAGATGTTCCTTGGACTCAACAAAGTCATGGGGTGGTGGGCACTAAAAATCCTATGTCCTTCCCAGGATCTCAAACTATCTCCATACCAAATTTCATCTAAATCGGTTCAGCAGTTTAAGCGTGAAAAGGTAACACAAAGACAGACAGACGGACAGACAGAGTGACTTTCGCACTTATAATATTTCTATCATCATACATCATCATCACCAGCCTATTGATGTTCCCACTGCTGGGACACAGGCCTCCTTGAGAGGGAATGGGCTGTAATCCACCACGTGGGCCCAGTGCGGGTTGTCACATACCATCGAATTTTTGGTTCTGATCATGCCGGTTTCCTCACGATGTTTTCCTTCACCGTGGTTTTTTTTTCGACAACTATGGTGATGAAATAATTTACACAAAGTAAAGCGTCTGCCTGGGTTCGAACCCACGACCCACAACTTATAAGTCGCGGCCGATACCACTGGGCCACTACCCCTAATATCCATATATATACGTAAACAATACGCATCTCTGGTATGCAGGGTGCAAGCTAGCTCCTCCAGCGTCGTGCTGACAGGCTGGACTGTTCTGTGATCAAACGTTTTTCCAATATTTGAGCAAGAATATTGAAGCAATGATTATTATTTGAGGGTAACTATGTACTCATAACATAATATCACGCCTATTTCCCTGAATGGTTATGTAGAAATGCAACTACAGTACACTCATATAGGGTTACCATTAGTCCGGATTTTTTTTTCATAAATTCCTATCTTGACTATAGTTAAACTATTATTATTATACTATTAAACCTGGATGTGTTTGTGTTGGTAGGCCATATTTGATTTGGCTAGCAAAAATTTGTATTTTTTATACGATCACGGCTATCCTCTAAAAATATTTTCTAACTTCATACTTTTAAGAACGCGATTTTTAAACTTTTTTTGAATATTACTAAAAACAACCGCCTTTTTTTAAGTCCGGCTTTTTGTCAGGACTCAATTTTCGAAATGGTAATCCTACACCCAGTTTTCACCAATTACTATCTGTGTGTTTTATTGTCTTGTTACTAACATAGTTATCAATTTATTTATTGTTCTAGCACTACTCGAAATAAAATATTATTATAGTGCTGTGTTTCAGCAGAAAACGAGCCAGCGTGTACTGATTTTTTTACCACTGTCGTACAACCTAACCTAACCTAACCACTATAAAATATTAGTGATGATGTGTTTGATCTGTACCTACGGTTGTAGAATATTAACATTAAAAGACCTCCATAAATTGAATCAACGAGAAATTGGTTCCTTATGCGTGCATCTTTCAGAAGTCAGCCCAAATGAAACCCCAAAGCTCCGTCATTTCACTTCACTGATTCAATCAGCTTCAATCAATTCACTGATTCAATAAGCCTCACACATTCCACAAATGTTCGTCCCAAAAGAGCAAAAGATCTTTCATTTACCATATTATTGAAATTAAATCACCAACTCCCGAAAGTTTGATCAAACGTTGGCGGTGCTACCCGAGCACTCATGCAGACCGATTAGGGGTCGAACCACAGAACACATAAGACTGATAGAAAAGGCGTCATAACTTTATTTTTATATGTACACACAAAACACGACAGGAAAAATAAATAATACAGATAGAAGACCACAAAGGTGCCATAGAAATTTCATCCAGCAGACCTGCGACAGGCAAGTTGGAACTGAACTTTAAGTACCTACAAATCAAAAGTGGCAGTGAGACCAGAAAAAGTTTATTCATAGAAATTGATAATTCTGCCTACGGCTAGGACATTTGAAACTTGTGCTCAACGCAATTTTCACTGCCACGAATATTATTAGTAGGTAATGTCCTCTCTAGCCATCGAGAAACTCATGGCTCTGTAAAAAAAACCGTACGGATTGAGCTTCAAGAAAAGTAATGCTTGCCGAGGTCGGACCGTGACATAGTGAGCATCCATGACGAGTACATAATTATATCAAGTTTCCTCCGAGACTCGCTAATCACTTGACCATTGTCCCCAGCTGACATTTGTAGATATTGTACACTCGTCACACAGACAGAAGCCCGAAAATTTAACACCAGTCTTATTAAGGGATACCGTTATACACAGTTAATGTGTTTTGGAGATCAAATAAACAGTCACTTAACATTACATTGATTTCTAGACTGAAAGCCGACCCCAAAATAGTTGGCAACAGGCTAGGCAGATAATAAATTAGGTATTATCTACTATTATAACGCCAGAGTACATATCTTTAAGTACTCCTGAAAACTAACCCAACAATCGTGTCTATAAGTATCTTCCAGAATATAAAACCGGATAGTATGCTCACCGGCGTGAAACCGGACCCTTAGTGTCACTAGTCTATGTTGATGATTCATAGCTCTGTGGATCGATCTGATCACTTAGCCCGTGAGCCGCTAAACTGTTTGCACTGGCTACGGATTACTTTGACTATATACGGTGGTTAATGCACAGGTACGGCGCGGTGACCGCTTGTTTATCGAAGATTTTGGTCTTAATTATGGTTTGAAGTTTCTATCTAGTTAAGTAAGTTATTTGGGGCTTAAAATGGGTTTTAAGAATGTGTTAAACAAGAAAAGTAGCGGTCTTATGTGAGTTAGATATCCACAAGATAGGTCTGTTGGTTGGGGGTGGATTATTCTTACGGTCGTTTGATATAACATTCTTTTAGTTAACTTGCCTTGTTAGTTAGTAGGTATGTATGGGTCAAATCATACAATGTATATTAATACATATATAATGGAATTCCCCGACAGCTACAATCTGGGGTTCTTTAAGTCAAGAGTGAATAGGTTATTTCTAGGCAAGCGTGTTTCACCGTCGACCACATCATCGCTTACCATCAGGTGAGATAGTGGTCAAGCGCGACCATATAGGATATTAAAAAAAAACATTTATTACCAAACGATTGAGCTGAAATTTTGCATACCTTCAAGTTTGATTTAGATGTCAATCCACAGTTAGCTAAAAGCTTGTTTAAAAACTTTTTTAATTAGGAACGTACTAACTAAAACAAAAAAATCTCATACAACATATATTCAATGGAAAATGCTCCAGTCTATGTGGTGATTCTTTGAGGAAAATCTATATCCAATCATCCTAATTTCAGGCCCCCCATGTCAAATTTTGTCTGAGTTGATGACGATACGATATGAAAACTTCACCCAGTCAAGTCTCTAAAAACTGTATCACGATTATATCGAAATAGGTATGTGTCGGCTGCCTAAATGTTCTGATTTATTGGTATCGGCAATCTCGTTCGACGCTAACTCAACTGTCTAAAATTCAATTGGTCTCGGTTCACGCCTCCCGAAGTCCCGATATTTCAACATCGGCTTTACCACGAAACAGATAGACTCAGAAGTTCGGCTCCATACAACGAGGGAAAGCGCACGTCCACATAGACACTCTTTACGTATAGCTAGTGCAAGCGCACTTGCAATCGACGTTTGTTTGAGATGGCTGTACAGACGCGTCTATGACAAACTGTGGTGGCTCAGGCGAAAAATTTATAAATCATTCAATTTTACTTTGTGTAAATGATTGGATCCCCATTGCTCTCAAAACAGTGAAGGAAAACATGATAAGGAAAACGGCATGTCTTAGAACTAAAAGATCGAAGATTGTGTCAACCAGCAACCTGCACTAACCCGCGTGGCCGAGTAGATTACATTTTACGGCCTCATCCCTCTTACACAGAAAAGGCTTGTCGCGAGGAGATGTTGTGTGTGATTTTGCCTATGTGTGCCTGTTTGCACTCGCTGTATGGAGCCGACCTTCTGTACTCTCTCTACTTCGTGCACTAGCTTTACTTGCTCTTGTAAATCACTTGAGATGTTGGTTAAATGTCAAACGATAAACGATTTCACGATATAGTGGGATTGGCTCAATCCCTAGGGATATGTAAATCATTCCGTTTATGTGGAGGTTACGGATTTGTTATTGATTTTATTCACTCTTATCCGATCAACGACAACGAAGCGCGAGGCTGAAGCAATTCAAGAAATGGGATTCGATTTGGAGAGTTTTGATTGTGAGACAAGATTTTGGAGGCAGTTCACTAACTGTTACTTTTTTGTTGTGAATAATTCTTGACTTCATTTTTACAAGCTTTTATTTAACTTGCGATTGTATGTATGTCATATATGTGAGTGTGTACGGGTCAAAAATCAAAATCAAAATCATTTTTTATTTATTTTACTTTTTATTAGTGCCCATGTAGGCGATGGGCACTTATAAAACGTCGACAAAAGGTGCACGGTTCGGGTTGGTCATTTCCTATGGAGAAGAACAATGGTACCTACTATATAACGCAAAAAAATGGTACCTACGAAAGACACCGACTTCAAAAAATTAAGTTATTTTTCACTTTGTAGTTTTGTATTTGGAAGTCGGTAGTATTTTTTTGCAAAAAGTTTTTTTATCACTACGGGGCATAGTGTTACCCAGCAACTGGGTTGTGGAGGACCAACTACTGGTTTTCGCTGCTTAGACTGGAAACCAGCCGCAACATAATTAGATAGGCTAGGCAGATAAATCTCTCTCATTAATCAGCGGGTATTATTATTTTAACACGATCATGCTTTTACAGAAATTTTTATGAGTATCCTTATGTACTTTTCTGTGTAGGATATGAAACCGGATAGTATGTTCGCCGGTGTGTAGCCGGAGCCTGCGCATGGGCAGCCTACCGGACCTGACGGAGCGCTCGCGTCCGACGCCCGTCCGCGCCGCCGTGCGGACCGTGTCCGACCCGCATCGGCACCGGGCTATACTTACACCGGTAAGCTGGACAAAACTAAATTATAACTAACATAGTATACGTGTATAAATAGTGATAGTCCTTCTTTAGTTCTAGGTAATTTCCTTTAGGTGCACTTGCATAGTGCACACCTACAGGGATGCTCGTCGATTATCAATTCATTTCATTAAAGGAGTTGTAACAGGCCTCAGCAAGTTGCATTCGGTTGCCATGTTCCCAAGATATGCAAAGATATTCAGCATAATAATCATTTATTGAGAAAAACATCACACAACAACAATCAGTTCACTGAAATCACTCACACCAAAGAATGGTCATAGAACACAGTCCTCGGATGTTGCCTGAACCTGTGCCTAACGATTCGTTACTGACCAAAACGTTTTTCCATAGATCCCAGTGAGCACGATATACAAGAAAGAATGGCCTTGGAAGAAGCAGAAGACTCCAATCCGAGTAGCGGGGTCTTGCATCGGACCTCGCCGAAGAGACTCGGCTGCATCGTCGGTCGGTGCGGCTTCAGTTCGGCGGCTGCTTGCAAGACAGCCACCGAAGCTGCCCAAACCTCTCGTCAACAGATTCACTCTACTATGTATCTCCAGTGGCCTCTGTGCTACTGCCTTACTCCCCTTCACAGCCTTCGCTGGTGCAGAAGCCGGGGCAATGCCCCTGGCAATCATGCATACAGCAGCAGCTGTAGTTGCTCCATTCTCTCCTCTTATTCTCCAAAAGACTGGTACGAGATTAGTGATAGCAATCGCACATACTATAGTTTGTGTGCTTTTGACTGCTCACACTGTGGAGACTCCTCTCCCAGTTCTTCTAGCATTGTACGGAATCTGCGGCGTAACTCTCTCGCCGATGTCTCTCGCCTTATCAGCATCAGCGACTTCTCTCGCTCAAGCAGCTGGTGATGAAGCCAGAAGAAAAGTTGCCCTTAGAAGAGCATTGAGAGCTTTAAGGGCAGCACAAGACCTAGGTCTAGTGTGTGGGTCCCTGTTACTAGGTTTCGCCCTATTGATATGGTCTGAGGAGGTGTCGAAACCTGTCGCTCCGGCACCGACGAATGTTTCGGTGCCAAGATGGCCACCGCCTGAAGAATACTTCTTAGAAGATGATTATGAGGTAAGTTCTTCTTATACCTCATGACTCTAGTGCTCGCAAGTGCTGGGTTCGATCCCCAGGTCAGCCAAAGCGTCTTTATATATACGATAATCTCAATAACCCGGAGTCTGTTTGTGCTCGTTTGATTGCAAACGGCTCGCTTACAATTTAAGGAAATTAAACGCAACTGGCGAAAGGTGCGTGTACAGCAGGTAGACAGAGGTGGCCTTAACTTATGGAGAAAAAAGGAGATGTTGTTTTTTATGTTGCACTTATGCACCATTCACATATCTTTTATAATACCGTTATTTCAATTCTCCGCTTTGCAGGAGCGCACCTGCGGGGCAGCCGGCTGTCCAGACATGCAGACCTTAACAGGTACAATGCTGGACGCCGATGGCAGGATGATACTGGTGGCCATGTGGGCCTTCCTGGCACTACTGTCGGTGGGGATCGGCGTGTACGGCGCACCCACTGCACCCGCACCTCCGCCCGACGCGCGCTCTGTCTTCGGGGACCCTCGGACCTTGCTCGGGGTGCCAATGGGACTGTTCATAGGACTGCAACAGGGATTTATTTATACGTCGTATATTAAGGTACAGTATAAATATGAAATATAATAAACAGGTAAAACTACTTATGTAGTTACGTTCTTTAAATTCGAAAATGTCACACTGTCACAAGACATAAAAACAATAGTTTAATGCTTTAGAATGTTTTCCTTTTCCAATTTTGGTGAAGTGCACTAATGTCGTTCAAATACTTATTACTCCTATAAAAGCTTTTGAAAGTGGTCTACAATACAAGCTGCTTAAATCATTTTACGAAACCATCAACAGCGTATACGAATATAAAAACGACAAATAACTCCTTTCAGTGGTACGGAGTATGTGTGGACGGGTGGTGGTGTGCGTGGCGCTCGCTCTGCGGGACTGGCGTGCTGCAGGGCCTGGCTGCTGGCACGCTCTCCATGGCCGCAGCTCGCGGCAGGCGTGGAGCGCTAGCGGCTGGAGGTGGCGCAGCTCATGCGTCACTAGTACTGGCCTTGCTGCGCTGGAGGGCCGCGAAGACGGACCTAGCGCTGCCTGCGCTTGCAGCCGCTGCGTGGGGTGCTTGTGCTGCGCTTTGGGACGTACTGCAGGTATGAGTCATAGCAGCGGTCACCAGACCGGCGAACGGCCATTAGACGATTTTCGGCTGTAATCATGATGATAGAATCTATCTCGGATAGGTTCGCACAAAATAGGTCAGCGGTCCGCATCCGAACCGCGGTCCGCCATTTGGTGACCCCTGGGTTATAGATTTAATCGATCACTGATATTTCGCAAAGTTTTGGTTGTTCTTTTTTTTACGAGGTGTCTGGGACCATCTTCGGTAGGTCACGCCTCCGAGAGCACTCGCCCCTGGTACTCAAGAGAAAATGTGAGTCGCATCATGATTACTCACTACCATTTGTCCAGAATGGTACCGGAGCATTAAAGCCGCTCACCACACGCACCCCAGCACGCCAGCACTAGTGCAAGCACCGGCACCAGCGCAGTTGGTGCTAGCGGATTCAATCCCCGTTCGGGACGCCAGAGAAGCTGGCCAGAGGGGTTGCCTGGTATAGTGTGCCGCCTTTTTATACCGAAAGGTGGGTAAAGGTGGCCACTATAGAAAATCTCAGTAGTTTGATCGGGTTATGTTCTTTTTTTTATTGTTATTCTCTCTTGCGTCTAAGCGATGATGTATGAGCACGCTTGCTTGGAATTAACCAATTCATTATCAACTAAGAGACCCTTAGGTTACAGCTATTAACAAACAAATTCCGGCAAGGAATTCCTCTCGAAAATTGCCGCCCCGAATGGGATAACGTGGGCATCAAACGTAAATAGGTAACAAAATGTGGGTGTAGGTAGGTTAGGTGGGTACCTAAGTCACTACCCCCATGTCTAATCTTCTTGAAATACGAGCATGTATAGAGAATATGACTTTATTGAACACCAAAAAAAGTAATTACACATGTCTTTTACAACAACTTTAAACTTAATACTATGGGTACAAAGGCGGTCTTATCGCTGATAGAGATATCTACCAGACAACCTTTGCATGGCATCACAGACTACTTAGAGATACTACGTATTATTATATACTGTCGGCAACTCATTCCACAATCGCACAGCCTGGACCGTGAACGATTTATTGTAGAATGAGCAGGCATCAAAAGTCTCAAATTCTCCGATGATCTCAAGTGACTAGAATGTGTTTCATAAAGGCATTTAAAGTGTTTTTTGAGATAAGAGGGGGTTGCTTGAGATCTTTGATTATATACTTGAGATAATGGAAGAAACGGAACGGAAGCGCTGACCCCTAAGTAATTGCATTTCAAGCAGAAGGATGCCACTGACACTGTTGTAAGCTTTCAACTAGTGAACTATTTTAGATTGGAACACATTTTTTTCTTGCTAATGACACCATGTTTTTCTTCTCCCAGTCTGGCATCTGCATAGGAGGCCCCGGCTGGCGGGGCGCGTGGTCAATGATCCTGGCTGCACGCCACTCAGGGCTGGCCCTCGCGTGCATGGCGCGGCAGCTGTTGTGTGTGCGAACACAGTTGGCAGGCTTGGCCGCAGCCCTACTCGCCGCGCTGGTGACGCACACCATGCTCGAGCTAAGGTTGCGCAGAGGTAAGGGTAATGTTATTCAAAACAAACATACTGGTAAGCCACCAACATGTTTGCCTTCCAATAACATGATTAATGTGGAACATTTTAATCAAACAGGAACCGGACAAGAACGCACTGACTTGAGTTATTCCCAGCTACGTAATTGGTAGACTGGAGGGGAATCTACCAATTACGTAACTGGGAATACCTCGCTCATGCAAAGTAATGCATTGAGTCTTGGTTTTACAGGGGAAGCCAACCGCCCAAGATCCTAGCGAAGACCAACAGCGACGCAACTGGCATCGCTGGCACCGACGACATCAGACGACGTCGATGAACCCGACGTCCACGACGTCGCCTGCCACGTCATCAGTTAACGTCGCTGGCGAAAGAACGATGTTTATGAAAACGTCGCGACGAATAAGTGGCGTTTTATATTTGGCAACCAGTGACCGTCGCTGGATGTACCAAATATAACGACGTGTTGTGACACTGGACTATGCAGTTTATTGACATTACGACATTATACTGTTAAAAGACTATTTTGTCTACTTTTCAGAAGCACTAACTGTTCTATAAACGAGTGAGATCTATTTAACTGTCTACTTCTTGATAAATATTTTGGCGTAAGATAATAAAGGCCAATGTACCTTCGGATTTTTTTTTTGCTGATACTTCAGCAGCCTAATTGCGCAAGCGAATTCGGCAAGGCAAAGGGTTTAACCGCCATCAATCGACCAATCGCATAGACGGCAATCCACATCGCGCATATTGTGATTAGTCGATTGATGGCGGTCAATACCTTTGCTTTTCCGAATTCGCTTGCGCAACGAGGCTGCTGTTTAAGTGTCTTCGGCAGATACGATACATAGGGCCGATTTCTGAATTGAATATTTTGAGTTAAGAACGTCTCAAACCAAGCTCAAACCCAAGTGTAATGTCAAAATTTGATAGGTTTTCAGGCTATAGTAAAGTTTGACAAATACTCAACTTCAGATGCTTAAATTTTGAAATTGAGGGTTTGTTTGATAAAACGGCAAATAAGTTACCTATTTGTTCACTACATATTTATAGCACGCGCATTAATATTTTAGTTGAGCCATGTCTATTATATTACGCCATAAGCAGACTGTGGTTTATGGAAGTGAGGGTAATAGTAGGGACAATTTGTCGACAATAGGACTGAAAAATGGTCTGAGAAATTTGACAAAAAGATCCTAGTCCCATGATTCCAATGGGAAAACTGACACTTTGCACCTATCTTTAATAAAGTAAACAGATAATTTTACCTGCTCAGACAAAACTTTCCGGTTTACTGCTTGATTTCGAATGTCATATGTCATAAACCCTGCTGGTTTGTTATTTATCCCATTTGATATTACTTCTTTTTTCTTGAATATTTTAGGTTGAACAGCTTTCGACTTACTGGCACGCCGAGCCAATAGACATTCGATGGATAGGACTATCGTTGCAATGGCTTTTCGGCGATTCGCACGTTCGATCTGGATATGCCAAGTCATCAGATCGAACAAAAAGACATTCGAGATTAAGCAGTAAACCCAAAACTTGCAGGTTATGTTTTAACTACTATTGTTCTTACAGCCTGATTTTAAGCTAATATGTATCATTTCCCCAGCTTCCTAAGCCACAGCCGTAAAAACTACACTATTAAACTACCACATAAGAACCCCTAATCTATTCTGTTTTATAGAAAAATATATTTTATTTTAATACCTACCTATTAAACCCTTGACTGACTGTTCACTACACTGAAGTCAATGTTTTATAAATGTTTAGGATAAAGTCGTTGGAATGTTATTAGACTGATCGGGTTGAACGTTGTTCTTGATGGCTCCGTTTATACGACATCGTATGCAGCCCTTAAAGGTCCCACTTCTGTATGATTTGCTGCTAAAATATAGACTATGATAAGCTTAAACAGACGGAAATCCATATGGCGTCTTTCATCTGACACGTTGGTTCATACTCTTCCAAGGGGTCAAAAATCTGTCGTGGTGACCCCGTGGCTAAGACCTCGCCTCTAGTGCTTGAGGTCGTGTGTGCAAATCCGGGCAAGTACCAATGTCACTTTTTCAAATTCATATGTACTTTCTAAGTTTATCTTGGACATCAAAGGCAACGGTGAAGGAAAACATCGTGAGGAAATCTGGACTTAAATAGTCAAGTCAGAGGCCTGTAGGGTTCCCAGAGGCAGCTTTTTTAACCCTGACACCAGAGGTGGCCACAATTTCGCACGAAAAGAAGAAGATGGGTTCAAACATTTTGCCTTGCCGAATTCACTTACGGAATTAGTCCGCAGGGCTTTAACGGACCCACTGCTGGATGTCTTGTTGATAAAATATTGACGGCGCTGACTCTGGCATCGACTAAACTAAAACATAACTTGCTATCTTTTGTAAAAAATAAAATAGAGACGAAGGAATTGAAAAAAGCCAAGTCATTAAAATTAGGCTTAGAGTCAGCTCTTTTTGAACGTCAAAAATTAAATACAGGAAACTGTTGAATTGCTATTAATTGTAAGAACTTTCCTGAGTAAGGCTCTTCTTGTTTTACACGAAATGAGGGATAGCAATTGCCAATAATATACAATAAACATTGTGAGGAAACTGGCATGTCCTATGACCAAAAATTCGAACACATGTGACATCCCAACCCACACCGGGCCCTCGTGGTGGATTACGGCCCATTCCCTCTCACAGAGAGGAGGGTTTTTTCCCAGTAGTGAGATCATTAAAAGGCTGATGATGATGATGATTGTATACCCAATATTTTTCAACATAAGGTTCGTAAGTAGATGCAGAATCATTATTCTCCATCAAAAGAGCTATAACTTCATGTTGCACGCATCACTGTCGCATAAACACTGCCCAATTAAAAGAAAACTGGTGGATTATAAATACTTTTTAAATATTATGTTTTCAAACCCTGGAATATAGTGCAAAAAAAAAATTGTAAGAGAAAAAAAATGTTATAAACCTGACCAATCTTTTGTTTTCATTTGACGTATTGCGATCAAACGAGTAGCACGCGTATCTGCTGTGATTGGCTGTTGAAAATTCATTCAACCAATCACAGCAGATACGCGTGCTTGACAATTTGTCACATTAATTCTGCGATAATTTTAAAGTGGGAAACTCGGCCTGAAATATGGAACAATTTTAAAGATTGTCATCCTGTCACCATCGCCAGATTGATAATTAAAATAAATTAAATACTTTACCAATTTGACAAATTATCAAGGTATTTGTATTTGCATAATGTCCCACGATTTTATTATTTTGTTAGCAGACTGACGTCGACGTCAAATTGTTTAATTAAGTTATTTATTGTATTTATGGTGGTATACTAGGTTCTTTATCTAAGGTTGTACATCATCCAATGACTTCACCAGCTCTGGGTGAAGCGAGAGGGCGTGTCAGACTTTTACTGACTAAAACCCACCCATGTTCCTTCTGTTGCAGGGCCACTCTCTTTCAAATTTATCAGCGATAAGTTATTGTACCTATACTTGTTATTTTAGTTGACAAAATGTCATAGTTCAGACAATATTATTTGGATACGCGATAAGTAAATAACGATGTTGGATGTGAGTGTTAGGATAAAGATGTGTTTACGACGAAAATATGAAAATAAATAATTGTTGACTGAATTTGATTTCTTATTTATTTCATTCTACACCTATAAGACCGTAGGTACTGATTTGGATATTCTTATCTATTTTTATCCGACTAAGGCGAACCCAAAAGGAAGGGTTAATATAGCAGTCTATGTATGTTTGTATTTACGTACGTTCCTCCGTAGTGCCTAAACTATTCATCCGATTTTGATGAATAAGATGTCAATAGATGCATTATTATGGCCCGGGTAACAAAGACAAAAATTATAAATTGTAGATTGTTTATCTAGGTAGATTATAGGTAGATTTTAAAGGTTAGAGTGTATATTTTAAACCTGAGCGCAGCGAGGGATTCCATGTACGTCACTCGAGCTTAAAAATAGTGTTGCTCCCGAGGTGGACACTACTTTTTATCACCCTAGAAAATAAGTAAGTGCAGCTTATGAACAAGAACGTTATGTTCATTTATTTACATACAATTAGGAACCATAAGACATAACATGAGTCAATTATAGAAGTTCATCGTAACAATTGTATTAGTACCATCCGTTACAGTTGTAGGTTTATTTTTTAATTTGTCTCGCGCGCGGTTTTCCAGCCAGTCACTTGTTCAGTACAATGTTCCCGTGCGGTCCGAAATAGAATTACAATCTCTCATTAGCTATTCACCTCATACATTCTTCGTAATCGATTTTAGCGATGTGATCCTATTTTGGACCGCATGGTTTGTGATTCATCCCTTGCTGATTGGTACATTTACTAACACAATTTTTTAGTACCTACAACAAGGCTCAAGAAAATAGGTGGCTCGTTTAGATGTCAATGTGTGCGCTTTTATAATAAGCTTCCAAGCCGTACAAGATCTAAGTCTTAATAAATTCAAATCTTTCATTAAACTTAAGTTGTGCCAGAAAGCGTTTTATACAACTAAAGATTACATTGAGGACAAAAAGGCTTATGATTGAGCTGCTCCAATTAATTTTGTTTTTTTTTATTATATTTTGCACCATGCATTTTGTTATTATAATATTATTCTTTTTTGTTTTTTTTTGCATCGACAAGAATATTTACTTTTTAAAGTATTATATTATTTTATTTTAATTATTGTGAATGTGAAGACTATGTGGATCATTCTTTTTTTGTTTTAATTTAATTTTATCTTAGTTTTTAATCATGGTCTGGCAGTTTGAGTAGTTTATGCGGCCTACCCAAATGTCCTTTCTTTGGTATTGTTCGTAGAATCGTTAAGCTCCTTAAATTCAGTCAGTTGAGCTGCTCGGTTATTGACAAATGCGTGCACTGACTGGACAGGTCCACTCAATCTGGCTGGTTCTTTCCTCAAAAGACCATTTCAGACATTAGTCTACATGGTCTTCACATGATCTAACCAAGATTTTGTCTGGACTTTAAAAGAGACTGTCACCTCTGAGTTTGTTTCGGCCTTTCTTCTCAGAGTAGTCAGATAGGAAACGCCGACCTCATCTAGTTTAAAAAAAATATGTTCGACATGTAAAAGTGTTTGTACTTTGTACAAACCAACTTACAGGAATAAAATCATTTATCATTTATAACAATATCCACAATTCAAATTGAAATCACTTTTAGTCCCTAGGGATTAATGAGCTATTTTATTCCCTGTTTACGAAGAATAAACTAGCTCTTTTTTAATAGATGTGATTAAAAGATACCTATCTTTTTTATCACATCTATTCTTTCCATCCGTAGTCGGGTTACAGTTTTTAAGCTTTTTGCTTGTATGATACATATGTATGTGCCTATAGGTACTCAAATAAAATTACATCTCTTTGAAAATGTAGCTTTTGTTACTAACACTACAACGGACCTAACAATGACCTAGTATTACTGTATTTTTGAGAACAACTTAGATAATTTGAGTTTAGAAGAAAGCTTTTTACCCGACTGTCGAAGGAGGAGGGGAGAGGGTTTATCAGTTTATGTATGTTTGTTCCTATATGGCGTTCTAGAGACCAAACGCGTTGGCCGATTTTGATGGTTCTTACGTCAATCGATTCGTCTTAACCATGTCTTAACCTAGCGAGTGTCACTGGATACATTTAAAATAGAAAAATGGCGGATTTTGGGCGCCTTATTGTGGGAGCCCAATTTTTTTGGTTCCGATGCCATCGTGTGGGATATCAAAATAAAAGATTTTAAGAGGTGATCTCAAAAATATATAACACTTTTAGGTATGTTTAAATGTAACAAATTCGAAAAAAAAATGTTTAGGTAGTTACTACTTAAAAACTTATAAATAAAAAAAGCTTATTCATAAAATCAAAAAACCCGACTGCTAAGAAGCGAACTAAAAAGAGGTAAACAAGAAGGAAATCATGATGTGCAGTCGGAGGATACATCTGGTTTTGGTCAGCCAGCTCGCGAATATGTTTCATAAATTTAATAATTAACTTTTTTACACAATTCTTTATCCTCTGCCTAGCTCATTGTCCAGCATGTTGGGGACATTTGCCAGTCTTATGATGCAGCTGAATACCAGAATTTTACATGGAGTGACTGCCTATCTACAAATCTACAACACAGTTTCTGGGTAGCACGATAGGTACCTTACCCCTTGTTAAGAGAATATTTAAATGGTAATTCATTATCGATGAGTGTAAATAAAACGCACATCGTCAACATTAACATTTTATTTTTATTTTCCCAATGTTGTCTAAGACTAGGAACCCCGTCGCATCGTCGTCATTTCACAACTCCTACAGTTCAAATCCATAAAATAATGTTTACAAGCTTTCTGCCACAAACATGCAAAAGTTTTCTGTAAATTTTATTTTTAAACCTAAAAAACACTATAGAATTTGACAGCACAAGTCAGTTTTCAAAATGCACGTTGTCGAATTTTAGATCTTATCGTCAAAGCACAGATAATATAATACTACAGTCAAAGTGACGTAAAGTAACGTAGGATGAACTTAATTATTAAATGCTTTGCCTATGTTTGACGACCACGAAACAGGGTACATTACATTCGATACAATATGATAGTAGCTTAGTAGGTACTCGTACATAGCACTAGCGAAAAGGATCATTTCTGATTTCTACAATCAACTATTCAAAATGGCGTCTTCCAAATTCAAATCACTCTTATATTTTTATGATACAACACTATACTGTGATTTTTCATTTCGTAGACTAAACTGACAGCTGCCAGTGACCTTATTTTTTTTTAATGTTCCAAGCGCGGAGCATAGTGTTGTAGGTAAGGCTCAATCATACATGATTCATCAAATCGATGTGACATGACTCCTCAATTTAATTTTACTAATTGGTGTGAATAAATGTTTTATGAATATAAACGTAATATATTTAAATATAACAGTATTCATACACATAGTACATAAACTTTTATTGTGTTAAATATGAAATCAACAATAAAATAAATGCGATCGATAAAATGAAGACTGACATAAATGAGTAGAAACTAAATAAGGGCCTCTAGTTTCTTAACAAATGGATAGTCAGGATACGACACTATTTTTATGTAACGATAAAGTGACAACCCCCCAAATGTCAGTTAAGTCTACGAAATTAAAAATCAGAGTATAGTAATTTAGGATTAGCAGCTCTAGGTGCGAGTTTTACTGAGTGTTGGGTTACCAATTTTTTATCTAGTGCATCATAAGTGTTTTGCAATTTTAGTGTAAAAGCGTACTTATAAATACCGTACATAAATGTATCGCTAAGCTCTTTTTTGGTAGGTATAGATGATAAACACCAAATATTTCATTTACCTACGTCTAGTAATAATTGATTGCAGAAACCATCATTGCCTTTTCATTAATAATAAGTTAAGGATAAAAATACTAACAACACATAATTATCATATCATAATATTATTGTCTGCAATAATCGATTTTTATTTCTAGCTGACAAAAAAGTACAAAAAAATTGATCGACAGCAATTTTTCACCGTGTTCCTGCTGTATTCTTTGTCAGAATTGGACATTTTGTCGTTTTCAAGTTTCATATTGTATAAGTAGGTAATTTAAACATCAACAAAAGATTGACTTCAGTCTAATATCAGTTTTTTAATGACATTGCAAGCACTCGTGTATTTTTATTTCTTTTGATAAACGATACATCTAGAAACATACATTACTTTTGAAATACATAATTGACATCTAAACAAGTAATGCTGAAGTTAGAAGCATTAAAAATCACCTATAAGAATAGGTCGTTATTTGTGGACATTTTAGCTACATTGCATGCAATGATATTCAAATAAACAGATATGTTATACACTCACAAAACAATTGAAAAAAGTGTGCCGCACATAGCGGCAGCACACATACACACTTTTCATTCATCTAACATTAAAAAATATTTATTTTAATGAATAAATAAATAAATTACAAATACACACGATGGCATTAATTTTATTTTGTTTTTGTTTCAATAAAGCCTATCGCTCTTCGCCATGCGTGACATAAACTAAAGATTAAAGGTCGCAATTGTGACCTATTCGAGTCTTCAAAATGAGCGCGCTCATAACATATCTGTTTATTTGAATATCATTGATTGCATGCTATTCAGTAGCTTCGTATATTTTTTATAAATCTTCTCAGCTCTTCATTCACTCCTGCCAGATTATTCCCACCACAAAACGTCAAAGCAACAAAAAAAAAAGGTTACAAAAGAGGAAAAATAAAAATAAAAGAAACGTATCAAAACAAGTTTTGTCTTTATTAAAAGTCTATCCGTAAAGTAATCTAAAAATAGCATCACAATAATAATTAATTAGCGCACGGAAAAATTATAGACAGTTTACAAATTAATAAATAAAATCGTGGACGAAATAAACGCTTACAAAAACAAAACACAATTTCAGGACTAACATCCGCGTGCATTCCATTTTTAAAATGAATGCACGTTGACTGCACTAACACTAATAATTCAACAAAATGTCAGGATTATGACACCGTACAACGTTCAATGACACTGCGCAACTAACTTTCGGGTAAAAGACGTCGGCGAGTGTTACAAACATAGGACTTGATAAGTACCTAACTAGGGTGTAGGAACTGAGCCTAGCCACGGTATAACACACAAAGCGAATACATACAAGAATTGTATCGAATATGATGATGTATCTACTCAAAATGTCCGATATCTTGTTCCTTATTTAAATATTGAAACTTATATATTTATCAGTTGTTTTGGCAAATAAGTTTAAATACGATACCGCAGCTAAAATACAAGTTATGCGGGATATTGTCAGTTAAGTCTCAATTGTAGGACAACTGCAATAACCCGGAGTGTCGGACAAAACAGGGGGCTACCTATAATACACAATAAATAACATAAAACTTGATTATATCTTAAGAAAAGTACGCGTGTGACTATGAAAATGCATTTTGAAATCGCCTTAGTATTCAAGCGTCAGCTTTTCATAGGAAACTAGTTGAAATGACAAGTTTTCTAGTGTTTTCCGAGTATGTTTTCCATCTGCTGGCTGTCATAAGTATTGTGTAAATGCTAGGCAAACGGATGAATATTATTTCGGCATTCATACACGCGCGTTATACAAGGATTAGAGTCAGAAATAAATGAGGGCTCTTTGTCAGTACAAAGAGTCTCTTTCCTGTTAATTTCATTGGTTTACAATTATTATCATTGAACATTATTCAGATTATTATATAAATTATTCATTTTTTTGTTTTGTAGAACCCTGACCTATAAACAAAAAATTTCACTGCATTCCTAATTTTTCAGGACTACCGCAACACATTCGATATTTTTTATCGTTATTTTAAAATATGTATTTTAACATCCTACTTTATAATTATAAACAGCAATCTAAGTTCGATTTAACACTAAGTATAGATATAAGCGTCGATAAATAATAATATACATAATTACGTTAATAAATAAAACAATACTGTAAGAAGCATAAACAATCAATACTGTTCTCCATTTTGTTACTTTTCATTCGATTTATGAAAATTGTTGTCAGTGTTGCCATATTTGTGTCAAAATCACAGACAAGTTTTTTTTTACCAGCGTATTTTTGTCGAGATTCCGAGGGAGATAGGTTTTTATTATACGTAGATGTACAGAAGAGCTAAAGCCAAATGAAGAAGAGTGTGGCCCCTTTAACCCAAGCCAGCTTGGTTGCAAGTGGGCCATTGTGTGTCTGCTTCATTCAGCCAACGACTTTGATTGGATAACCTCTCTGTACAATATCAAAAAGATCTGTAGAAGCAACGCTGACTTTATTTCGAACATTATACAAATATTTACAACTCCGGTCTGTTTTACATTATGATTAAATACAAGACATAGTAAGTACATTTTGTGGTTTGATTAATATTAATGAATTCGAAAACCATATTGTATCATGAAATAAGCTTAAGTACCTATTCCAGTTAAACTTTGGCGTTTTTACACGATTCCAGATTCTTTTATTTTATATGTAGCATACCAGACGCTACATAGACTTATGTACATGTTATGTAGTTCCTAATCTTGTATTACTTTGAATTTTTATTTGTTATGCCACATTTTTTTTTATCTTCTCTTTTCCGCCACAGTTTGGCAACCTCCTTCTTTCCAAACGGTTCATAAAACCTCTTTCAAATGACGATTTCTAATCTCAACAATTTGGTATTCAAAGAGCCTGATAAATAAACCTAATTAATAGTTAATAATTACATCTTCTTTAACTTTAATGACAAGATTTATGATATCAGAGTTATATTTACCAAACTCGATTAAATTACCTATAATAGTTATAATATTTACCTACACAAACATTGTGTTCTTATTAGAAATATCTGTTCGAAATAGGTTTTAAGGAAATTTTTCCTAGACAACCGAATCACCAACATTCAATCACAGACAAACTACCAAGGATGGGAGTCGACGGGATTTTATCGATAGATCAGGACCAAATTATTGACGTAATCGCACAACGGAAAATGTGTCACACTGGAAAATAAATGTAGCACAATATAATTATTAGGATATGTGTAAATAGTTGTAAGAGTTTAGGTAGGTAAGTGGATATTCTATTTACTTACCTAAAATCTTAATTAAAAATTTATTAATTATATTGTGCTACTTATTTTTTCCAGTGTGACACATTTTCCGTTGTGCGATTACGTCAAAAATTTTAGATTTTAGTTAGGTAAGTGGATATTCTATTTACCTACCTAAAATCTCACAACTATTCACACACTTTCTAATAATTATATTGTTCTACATTTATTTTCCAGTGTGACTCATTTTCCGTTGTGCGATTACGTCAAAAATTTGGTCTTGACCCCGATATCGATGTTTGGTACCCATAGAGTTTCAAGACTCATCGATATATCGATAAAATACGTCGATTCGTTCCAATGCTCGCACTAACGCATCAATAGCGACTAGAAGTGTACACACAACGCCGCGTCATCACATCTCCGTACATCCCGCAAAGTAAATTAGACTATAACACGTGGACCTAAGGTGTATATTTACACGGGCGTGTAGTGCCCGACAGGTTTGTAGAACATCTGGCCAGTGAAAACCCGGCGGACGATTTCCTTGAGGATGAGACCCTTCTCCTTCTTGATCTTCTTGAGGAAGCCTCGGTTCTCGTTGGCTCGTCGGGACAGGTACGGCAGGACCTCGACTACGGGGCCGTACGGGACGTATTTGTAGGCGGAGTAGCCGGCTTGACCTGGAAAGAGCAAAATTAATTATTAGGTAATTCAAATAAATGGATTCCCCGTGTTAATCTACGATTTATTACAAGTCATCAGGCCTCCGGCCGGACACTGATTTCACATCCAAATACGGAATTTTATTATAACAATTTGATAACATAGGAATTTGACATTTAGAACCAAACGATAATAAATAAAACTTGCAAGGTATTCTTTCGTGATTTTCCGATTCGTAAATGAACGTTTAATATAGCGAAGATAGCCAGTTCCGCTACTACTAAATACTGGACCATACCAAGTACAAGCGTCAAGGAGTCTGAGTCAAGGTACAGTACAAACATTTTTTTAATGTCCCTCGGCAAACTTCGTGTTTCTTCAGTCGTCGGTTTTCTATCAGTTGCCCTTTGAATTTGGTGCAGACCGGACGCTCTCAATCAACTTGGAAGTATAAAGAGTTGATAATACTCTTTTAACATAATGTAATTTATTTTAAAAATGGAAGGAAAGCTGCTATTTTTACAGCTCTTTATATTTCACATGTAAATCAAAACAAAACAACAATAAAGAACTAAGTAAGTACTTAGTTCTGAATTCAATTTATTATACATCATCAATCTAATAATTCATGTACATGGAAATTAGCATTCGTTTGTATTCGGAAATGCGATGATTGCCGAGGGACATTAACAAAATAGTTGCACTGTACCTTACATTATCTACACCAGCAGCCGAATTGCGTAAGTGAATTCGTAAAAGGAAACAGTTGGGAACCTCCACAAAAACGACTGAAAAGGAAAGGAGATGAATCTTTCCAAGACCAATATTTTGACGTAGAATTGATTGTAAAGAATAATTGTTTTTTTTTCTCAGTTTTAAGGCACCATTACACATTTTTAATTAGAAACAAAATTAAATTATGTTCTAATTATTTGATCGTACTCTTTCCAAATTAGTTTCGCAATACCGAAAAAGTTGAAAGAAATGATTGTAACTCTTTGAAGGTTCCAAACTGTTTCCTTTGCCGAATTCACTTACGCAATTCGGCTGCTGTATGCATACCTTAGGAACACAGAAACGATGGTTGGTGGCACAAATAACTAGTCATGGTGTTGATGGTATTGAGGTCTACTTCAAGACACTATAGAACTATAGAAGAGACAGAAGATGTAACTCACCCAGCGGGAAGGTGATGTGGTCGCACATGCCGAGCAGCTGTCCGAAGCAGACCACCTTGTCCTCGGGCTTGATGTCGTGCTCCTTCATCAGCTGGATGGCGTACCGCACGGTGTCCTCGTTGTGCGAGGCTACCATGATACCCAGGCGTTCCTTGTTGGGTCCCTGAGGAAAATTATAATGATTAAAGAGTTGCTTTTCATTACATAGCGAGTTAAAATGTCGTGGTGGTCCAGTGGCTTAAGACCACGCCTGTCGTGCTTGAGGTTGTGAGTTCAAATCCAGGCTACCAATGTGACTTTTTCAAATCATATGTACTTTCTAAGTTTATCTTGGACATCACAGGCGACGGTGAAGGAAAACATCGTGAGGAAACCTGGTCTTATATAGTTATTGCAAGTCTGAAATAGCCAAGTCAGAGGCCTGTGGGGTTTTCCAGAGGCGGCTTAATTAACTCTGACACCAGAGGTGGCCACATCTTCACACGAAAAGAAGAAGACATAGTGAGTTTCCTCCGTGCCTCGGTGCGCACGTTAAGCCATTGGGCCCGGCTGTCATTTGAAGATCTTTGACAGTTGTTACCGATAGTCAGAAGCCTGAGATCTGACACCAGTCTAGCCAAGGTGTATCGAGTTACCCAGTTACTGGGTTGTGGAGGTCAGATAGGCAGTCGCTCCATGCAAAACACTGGTACTCAGCTGAGTCCGGTAAGATTGGAAGCCGACCCCAACATAGTTGGGAATAGGCTAAGCAGATTGATTTAAGAGTTGTGCTTAAAATAGTGGCTTGGTTAGAATCATTGGATTCTTTTACTATTATCTCGAATACAAAGAAAATTTACATCACACAAGGCAAGGTTTATTTATTGCTATAATAAAATTGCTGAGCCCGATGTTACCTGTAGGTTGGGCAGTATTTGAATTACTTGTAATTAAAATACGTTATTGAAATACAAATACTTATTTGGTATTTGTAATTCAATTACTACTTAAAAATGTATTTTGTAATTGGTATTTCTAATACCTGACGCTGAGGTATTTTGTAGTTAGTATTTTAAATACTTATGGCTTCAAAATATATTTGAACATAAACATATATAGCGATCTTAATAATGGGTGCGTTCTGCTGAAATTTGTGATCGATAGCTTTCGTAAGCAAAATGGCGACCGCTAGATATGTCAATCTTTAAAGTTGGCAACACTGTGCCTATATTGTACGTCAAAATGTCAAGTGTCTTTTCATAACCTAACACCTGACTATATTGTTTAATTAGTATTTTAAATAACATAGTTAAAATACTGTATTTTATATTTCAAATACACGACTTATAAATATTTTGTATTTGGTATTTTAAATACATGCGAGATAGTATTTTGTAATTTGTGTTTTAATTAATGCAGATCATGTATTTTGCCCAGCTCTAATGAAGTACTATTTATAAGATCTTGTTAAGGACGCTATTACATTTTTCTACAAATAACAGTGCTTTTCAGGTACAATTTTAATGTATATGCAATCACAGATGTGAAGATATCATGGTCTTAATTTAAAGATAATATATTCAGCTCCAGATTGGCATCATAAAAATTGCATGACATCATACAAAATCTTCGCACAAATACGTTTTGCCCATCACGATAATCGCAAAAATATTAAAAAAGTAGGGTCGGAATAGGTCCCAGTTTAGTTAATGTTCCAGCATTTTTTATCTTCAAAATTACAAAAAAATTGCGGTATATATAGTCCTTTACAGGTTCAGATAATTATTTTTTACCCAAATTAATATATATTTTAATTATTAGCTAAAATAAAAACACTTGCCGACTTCTTCATACATTTTGCACTCGAAGCTTATCATTCCGCGCTCAGAAGCGCTCGTGGAAGGACGAACGTATCGGTTTTTTGCAAAAAATAAATACGATAAAAGTAATAGAAAAGATTGTAGTGTGCATGCGTGAGTCGTATGTCGTGATCGAAAGGAGTTGATATTTTACCGGACCGAAATAAAAGTATGTTTGAGTTTCGTTTTATTATTAGATTTTTGATTCAGAAATTATGTTGGGTATGATCGGGATTTGGATAGGTATTGTTAAGCAGTTGTTGACAAGGTTGAGAAATGGATGGGTGGGTTTAAGCAGCTCTTAGTAAGGTTAGGATTTGGATGGGTAAGGTTAGGATTTGGAAGGGTAAGGTTAGGATTTGGATGGGTAAGGTTAAGCTGGCGGCGGTGAAGGTTAGAAGTGGATGGGTGGGAGGAGATTTATGATTTGAACCGGTTTGTATGTATGTATGTATGACGAATACGGGGTCAAACCAAAATACAAGATGGCGGCGACGAAAATTTGGCATCTTTTCGTCACAGGTGTCATTGTCATGTTTTTTGGGGTCGCTTATATCGAATATGGGGTCAAAACTAAAATACAAGATGGCGCCGAAGAAAATTTGACCCTTTTTCGATATGGGTGTCATTTTCATGGTTTTTGGCGTCGCTTATATCTAATATGGGGTCAAAACTAAAATACAAGATGGCACCGACGAAAATTTGACCGCTTTTCGATATGGGTGTCATTTTCATGGTTTTTGGCGTCGCTTATATCTAATATGGGGTCAAAACTAAAATACAAGATGGCGCCGCACATACGGGTATTTGATACAAAAAACTGGCCAAAACCTTTTTTTTGGTAATTTTGGGTCAATTGTGCCTCCTAGTTATTTTTCATATTAATTTTAGTATAACCCAATCATTTCTATACCCTTTTCTCCAAAGGGACTTACGTGTGAAATAAAATCGAAATAAAATAAAACATTATTTTCTATTTCAAGCATTATGGTGATTTATTTGTACAATAACTAATAAAAAAAGCATTTAAAAATACACAATGATTTAAAAATAACGCTTACTTTTTACATAACCTTACAAAATACATAAATGAAAAGCTATGTACAAACTGTAACTGTTTTTTTTTCGAAAAAAACCTATTTTTGTTCAGAGGCTATAATTCATAGGGGCGGAAAGAGGCGGAAGGTTTTTCTCTTGATATGAAATCTAGAAGGTTCAAAGAACACGATTATGTATAAACTTTAGCTTAACTATGTTTATCTGATACTTAATTTGACGAAGGAAACCTATTTTACGTGTTTTTTTTTGCATAAAAATACTCATGACTTTATGGTACAATTAAAGAATGAAAAAGTGATCCTAACAGTAGCACAATAGATTCAAAATAAAGTTCATACCTGTGCCTGAAGATTCCATGATGGTTTTTGGGGTTTGCACTAAACACAACAGTATGATTAGTCTTAAACAGCAATTGAAATTTGCGAGCGCCGAGAAAACAAACGTGTCACTAGCACAACAGATGAGTTCCGACTGACGTTGAGGGCGCATGGAGCGCTCTAGCCCCTTCTGGGTACCGGTTTCTTAATGAATAGAGTGTCCCATTGTTAAAACATAACAAAGGATAGCTGCGCGGTTACTATTGTAAAAATGACTTTTGGCCAGTTTTTTGTATCAAATACCCGTATGTGCGCCGACGAAAATTTGACCGCTTTTCGATATGGGTTTCATTTTCATGGTTTTTGGCGTCGCTTATATCTAATATGGGGTCAAAACTAAAATACAAGATGGCGCCGACGAAAATTTGACATCTTTGCGTCATGGGTGTCATTGTCATGGATTTTGGGGTCGCTCATATTGAATACGGGGTCAAAACCAAAATACAAGATGGCGCCGACGAAAATTTGACATCTTTTCGTCATGGGTGACATTTTCATGGTTTTTGGGTAGTATGTCATTAGCTGATGCTCCAAAAATTTTTGATGGTAATATTTTATATAATATGTATATAATATGTAATGCAAAATGTTCAAGTAATTTTTAGGGTTTCCCCTATTACTAAGACTCCGCGGTCCGTCTGTCTGTCTGTCTGTCACCAGGCTGTATCTCATGAACCGTGATAGCTAGGCAGTTGAAATTTTCACAGATGATTTATTTCGTTGCCGCTATAACAACAAATACTAAAACTGAATAAAATAAATATTGGGGCTCCCATACAAAAAACGTGTTTTTATTGCCGTTTTTTGCAATAATGGTACGGAACCCGTCGTGCGCGAGCTAATTCTCTTTTCGAAAGTCGGTATCGGTATATATTGTTTTTCGTTTTTCGACACGGAAAAGTTATTATTTATTTATTTATTTATTTATTTATTTATTTATTTATTTATTTATTTATTTATTTATTTATTTATTTATTTATTTATTTATTTATTTATTTATTTATTTATTTATTTATTTATTCATTTATTTATTCATTTATTTATTTATTTATGTACACACAAAACACTTAACAAACTAATATTAACTTAACTTATTATTTTCTCTTTTTAGTTTTTGTTGGTACCCCATATTGAGTAGGTATACTAAATAAATCTGTTAACCCCCTAAAACGTACAAGCGTGATTTTATAGTATGGTATGGTGAAAACAAAACATAACTATACGATCACACTAATCGCAGGTCATTTGCTATTTGTTGTTGAAGAGTTCCATTGTCTATCTCCGAAGATCTTTATCATATCCTAATATATTATACAATAAAACCTTCCCTGAAAACACATACATTAATCGACGTAAACCCGATAGTATCGGATAAGTAGTTTTAAAGAAAATCGCGGATACATACGGGTCGAATAGATAGAGCACCTCCTTTTTTTGAAGTCGGTTGAAAATAATAACCTACTTTTTACGACGACGGTTTGTAACAGTTACCAAATGCATTTTCAAAGTGCCAACTAACCTTCCTGAATCAACTTCAATAAAATTAAAAAATAATAACAAGGACCAATATTATTTGAGTGATGTATAAAATCGAGCGCTCAGTAGTTTCAATGAGTGCGTGCGCGTAATGTTGTTGTGTGCTACTAGATACCTAAATTTGAGTTCGTCGAAAATGTAACAGCGTCCTTAAACACTTGTGAATTACAATAAAGATTTAATTTGATTTATCTTAAACCGATTATTTAAGTTCGATATGCCCCAAACATGCAGAATCGCCTAATTAGCTCATCATAAAACCAATCCCATGTAAAAAAATTAAAACTGTTGCAAGTTTGCTTTCCCAAAATAAATTTCTATAAATTTGCAAGCAATCTCGCATCCAGGAGATACCCGAGACCTTCACCAAATCTTTGTTCACCTTATAGGGGACTACCCTACAGCCCTACTCTGCCAGTTTTGTTATCTATCAGGTCTAAAAGACATTGATTTAATTTTGGTCAGTGTGGCGACCGACCTATACGTGTGGCCTAAGTCCAGTATTGGTATAAGTCCAAGGAGGTATGCGGAACAGGGTGTTGAGTCTCGCAAACCTCTATGGGAAAGAGAGGATCCTCCAAACAGACCAGTGTTGAATCTGGTTAGGGCAACTGCCCGAAAGTTGTTGTTCTTCAAATGCGCGGTGCATGATTCAGTGTGACGTCAGGGCATTAGTTCGTATGTGACGGCAGAGATACATAAATCTGCCTAGCCTTTTCCCAACTATATTGAAATCGCTAAATCTGTTTATGTTCAAATGTATTTTGAAGCCATAATTATTTGAAATACTAACTACAAACCTCAGCGTCAGGTATTAGAAATACCAATTACAAATTACATTTTTAAGAAGTAATTGAATTACAAATAGCAAATACGTATTTGTATTTCAATTACGTATTTTAATTCCAAGTAATTCAAATACTGGGCAGTATTTCAATTACTTGTTCCTAACCTACAGTTCACATCGGGCACAGCAATTTATTTTAGCAATAAATAAACCTTACCTTGTGTGATTGATATTTTCTTTAGTATTCAAGATAATAGTAAAAGAATCCATCGATTCTAACCAAGCCTTTAGCCATGATTTTAAAACGTGAACGATAAAAAGCAACTCTTAAATCAATCTGCCTAGCCAAACTATTTTGGGGTCGGCTTCCAGTCTTACCGGATTCAGCTGAGTACCAGTGTTTAACATGGAGCGACTGCCTATCTGACCTCCACAACCCAGTAACTGGGTAACTCGGTACCTCTTGGTAAGACTGGTGTCAGATCTATGCTTTTGACTACCTTAACGACTGTAAAAGATCTTCAAATGCCAGCCGGGACCAACGGCTTAACGTGCGCACCGAGGCACGGAGGAAACTCGGTATGTTGAATGGTCACCCATCCACGGATCGACCTCGTCAAGCGTTGCTTAACCCTGAAGATCGACCGGTGCGGCTGTTATTAATACACGTCTTTCGGCTAATGATAATAATGGTTACCTTGACTCTGCTGAGGATCTCCTTGAGACACTTGTGGAAGGACACGGTGGTGGCCTCCACGTTCTCGCACGTGGGGTCGTCGTAGCCCATGGCAGCCGCTCGGGCGCGTTCCTGTCAATAAATTAACAAACATTAACAAGATGGCTAAAACTCCAAATTGGATAGAGATGATGACTTTTTGTCATGCCAGAATGGGCCACTGCCTTAAGACAGTAGATATATCTTTAAGACCACAATCGATTCTATCCTTAGAGGGAGTTTATGTACATTATTTACAAACTAATATTAGAACTAGCCTTTTTTTGGCCAAATAAAAGGTATAGTAATCTTCCCAGTCCAGTATCCAGTATAAAATCTTCAGGCACGGAAAAGCTACTATTGGACGATTGGTGAATTGGTGGTTTAAATAAATCACGGTTTAGTTTTGTAAAAGAACATACCTGTTCGATGTACGCGCCCCGCACGAGCTTGGCGCCCCAGTAGAAGTTCTGTCGCTGCGCCTGCTCCAGGTCCGTGAGGATCTCCTGGTACGTGTTCTTGAGGTAAGTCTGGTACGTGTTGAACACGAGGAACTTGTCCTGAAAGAAAGAGAGGTTGGTTAGTACACGTAAGATGTGAAAATTCATGCTTTTCGAGTCAAATGCCCCATTTTATAACAACATATATTAAATTAATCTATATAATTTATTTAGTAGTAGACACGCTTCGATCGACAATTTATTATGGCATGATATCATGCGAAAATTCAAACAGTAAAACGCCCTTAACTTTTGAACGGGGGCACCAATTTTCATCAAACATAGCTAAGAACCCTATTGATAAAGTCACCTTTCACTAAAACACAACGAAATCAAAATCGTTTCGTCCGTTTAGGAGCTATGATGCCACAGACAGATACACAAATACACGAACACACAGGTGCACAAGTCAAACTTATAACACCCCTCTTTTTCCGTCGGGAGTTAAAAAAGTGCAGAACAAAAGCCCGAATGAAAGTGCTCATAAAACTAGCTCTAGCTGACGAAATGCGTGTATAATTGAACCTCTGCCTAACTCTTCTAAGAATTCAGGCGTGATGTTATGATTACATGAAAAATGTGCCCATCTTGCAAACGTTATACAAAACGGGTTAAATTAAAACATTGCCTAACACAGTAAAATTCTCCAATTAATTTATCTTTCAACAAAATCTATCAATATAATATGAAAGTGTTTTTATTAAAAATTCGGCATTGCAATTAGTAATTTAGATTAAAATAAACGCTTGACATCACACAGTTCAAACCTGAGAGGTTTTTGTTGTCTGGCTAAAACCAAATGTAAAATAGGTTATTTATCTAGGAAAAAAAAATGCTCCGTGCGGGTACCAGTCTCAAGTGTTAACAATCCACCAGTGGGTTGCCATTCTTAATGAACAACCAGCATAATTCAACGCGACACGAAATCCACAACGCGACTTTGATCTCGTACGTGATTGGTCGATTGATGGGATCATATCCTTCGCCTTGCTGAATTCACTTACGCAATTAGGCTGCAGATAAAAAATCAGCTCAAACCTCATTGTTGTTTTTTTACGTTCTTACAAGTTTAATTAGGCAAGCCAAAACATCAAGATAGGTCAGCTGCTGTTAACCTTAAGGTTCTGCTAGTCGACGGCACGAACTATTTTGTGCGCGGGGTTAAAATGCATGCTGTCTCATCCGACAACACGTGCGAAAGAGATTGATGCTGTGATAAGCAGTAAGAAGCTAGTTCGCGTACGAATTAGTACTTTTGCAAATTTGTATCGAAATGGATGATGATTTAGGACGAAAACGAGCGCGTGAAATTTTATAAACAGACCTTTGGGAGTCTAGATATCATAAAAAAACGACTAAATGTATATTTTCAAAATAAAATTATTTACATTGTTGAAATTCTAATCTATCCCTGTATGGAGGCCGTTTTGCAATTTTCCTTCTTCTTATGGTATTTATTTCCGCCCAAAGATGCGTTAAAATTAGTGTTGAAATATGGAACTTTCGACACTCACTTTCAAATATTGTATATTTTTACTTTTTGTTTCCATACAGGGCTAGGTAATGATGAGACAAATTGATATCATTTATTTTTTAACCGACTTCCCAAAAAGGAGGAGGTTCTATGTTCGACTTCAAGTTTGTTTTTTTTTTTTGTTTTTTTTTTTTGTGTATGTTCACCGATAACTCCGTCAATTGTGGACCGATTTTGAAAATTCTTTTTTTGTTTGAAAAAGTATGTTCCGAAATTGGTCCCATTTTACTTTGGTGAAGATCTGATGAAGAACTTCGGAGATATACAACAGAACTCTTCAATAAATAACGGCAAATCTCTCGGGATTGCTGCAAACGCATGTCTGTTTGTTGTTTATAACATTTCATAACATAACATCACGCCAGTTCGCTCTTAAGGGATAAGCAGATCTCTCATTTCACCGGTTATGTTCAAGTTTCATGATATCTATTCTGGCGAAATAGTTCCCTTACTAACTTGCCTATAAGGTACGTACAACTAAAAAGTGAAAAATAAAAAAACTTTTGCAAAAAAATACCACCGACTTCCAAATAAAAAACTACAAAGTGAAAAATAACTTAATTTTTTGAAGTCGGTGTCCATAACGCAAAAAAATGGTACCTGCGAAAGACACCGACTTCAAAAAATTAAGTTATTTTTCACTTTGTAGTTTTTTATTTGGAAGTCGGTGGTATTTTTTTGCAAAAAGTTTTTTATTTTGAACGCACATCGTGGAACAGGTGATTAATCGCCAGACTACGTTTGTATGGCAGAATGATGGACTAGTATAACCTTAACGAAAAATCTTATATTTTTTGCCCTTGACAAACTTTTTACTCGCTTATTTTTGAGATCTTCCTTTCATCAAACAACAATGAAAACCCAACGCAGAAGCCTTAAAACAAAAAAAAACTTTTTACACAAAATACAACCGACTTCCAAATAAAAAAAGTGAAAAATAACTTCAATTTCGGAAGTCGGTGTTCTTGTTTAATTTTCTTTGTTTTTTGACACCGACTTCCGAAATTGAAGTTATTTTTCACTTTTTTTATTTGGAAGTCGGTTGTATTTTTTGTAAAAAGTTTTTTTATTTTTCACTTTTTAGTTGTGCTACATAATTTATATAGGCTAGGTACCAATAATGCCCAAAGTGAAACCAGAATAGATTTACCCAATAACATGAAACTTAAACAAAACCGGTCGAATAAGGGTATACCAAGGTAAACTGTTTACACCTGCGTACCCCTTTAGAGCGTACTAGTGTGATGTTATATTATGAAATGGTGTAAACAATAAACATAAATGCGATTGCAGCTATCCCGAGTGATTTGCCGTCATTTATTGAAGAGTTCTGATGTGTATCTCCGAAGTTCTTTATCAGATTTTGATGAAAATTAAATGGGACCACATGACAAACACCAGCTTTCAAATAAAAAGAATCATCAAAATCGGTTCACCCAGTAACAAGTTCTGAGGTAACACAAATAAAAAAAAAAAACAGTCGAATTGAGAACCTCCTCCTTTTTATGAAGTCGGTTAAAAAGAGAAAAATCAATAATCACTTACTTTGTTATATCTCCTCATCATCTCCAAGCAGATCCTGGAAATGGCAGGCTGGAAGTACGTCTGCTCCGCATCGATCATGATCCTGACATCAGCATCATTAGCGATCTTGATGATGTGGTTCAGTCGGCGCAGCATGTTCCTGAACATCTCCTCCTCCTTGGGCGAGATCTGCGAGATCAAGCGCCGCATCTGACCAGACTTGGGGTCTGGCACTCGGAAGGAGTCAGACAGGTTCATGTCCTCGTCCAGGATGTTGGACCAGGGGAACAGGTGGACGATTCTGAAATTGAAGGGAGCTTGTGAGATGTTGAAAATCATTTTTTTACGGTCATTGACATGGAGAATGGACGGAGCTTCCTACATAGATAAAGTCAATACGGGAAAAATTGTGACATAGATAAAGTGATCATGTTGCCAGTAGTTGTCTCTGGGTAGAGTAATGAATGCGCCCGTCGATGAAGGTCAATATGCTATGTAAATTTCTAGATTGACGCTTCAATTCTGAGTCGACGTGCCTAAACTCTTTTTCTTGAATTGATTAGGCTTCGTCACAGGCTTGCAGTGTCACCGTTGTTACTAATATCAACGGAAAAGAGATCTACAGAGTAATTAAATTTTGTGATGGTATTTTTCAGTCCATTCTCTATATCTTTATATCCAAGTGATGAATCTCTGTCTCGATATTTTGTTTAAACACAACAGTCAACATGAGATTTGGCAGGAAATGACGAATGGTGTAAGATTTTCTATCTCGGTGGTTTTTAAAACTATATCAGCTAAAATAAGATTCGGCAGTATGCTTTGCATAAACTGCGGGTAACTAATATTAATAATATTTATATTGTCACTAAAAATATTACCTAGCATAAATAATAATTTTTTTAGGGGGTTTAATAATATTCATGGATAGCATAGGGTTCGTTAATATCTAGCCTACAAAATAAAATATTATAATACAAATATTCAATACATTTTAACATTACCAACGAACGGCACATCACACAGAAAATACTACGAACTAGAATGGTATTAAAATGGCCACACTTATCGATATTGGCATCTCTCTCAGACAAGCAAGAGACAAATAGAGGGCACCAAGGATCTTTTGGCTGTTAAATGTCATTGGCAAAACAAAATGGTGGATATTGGCCAAGCGCCGAAAGATCCTTGTCATCTACAGTTAACGCGCGAAATAGCAACTGTCAAAAATGAGTGGCGTCCTACTTTATCTCATACAATTTGAGCGAGAGGCAAATATTTGAGCAGCCAGTTCTAATGCAATATTTGAGGAAGTGTATAAACACACTAGCAACATTTACGAGACAGTGCTTACAAATGTTAAAAGGTGTCGCCACTGACCGGTCCCACGGGAATAGGTGGACCACACTGAAATTACCAAATGTAGCTCTGAATACAAGAAACAATGGCAAGAATCTAATGGCCAAAAATAACACTGTACATTAAAAATAAACAAAAACATCGAACTAACATTTGGGTTGGTAATATTTCAGCAATCAATCTGCCTAGCCTTTTCCCAAGTATATTGTGGTCGGCTTCCAGTTTTACCGGATTCAGCTGAGTACCAGTGTTTTACATGGAGCGACTGCCTATCTGACCTCCATAACCCAGTAACTGGGTATCACGGTACCCATTGGCAAGACTGGTGTCAGATTTCAAGCTTCTGACTACCCGTAACGGCTGTCAAAGGTCTTCAAATGACAGCCGGGACCAACGGCTTAACGTGCGCACCGAGGCACGGAGGAAACTCGGAATATTGAAATGGTCACCCATCCACGGATCGACCTCGTCAAGCATTGCTTCACCTTGATGATCGACCAGTGCGGCTGTTATTATTTAGCCACGAGCTCCTAATAACTTGTTGTTGGTAATATTTGAGCAAAATGATTAAATTCTTCATGCTAAATAAGGTAGAATCTTAGAAAACAACACACAATCACTTTTTGTCATACCATCACCAGTTTCAGGACACCTCATTAAAATATTTCTACGAATGCTCGGCATAGGTTGGACAAATTCTGTTCACGTTTGTATAATATTTTCACAAAAAAGAAAGGCATTATCTGCGTACCTGGCGCCATATCTGAAACGATATGAAGAATTCCACCAGAGAAAATAAGATATATACGTCGAGAACAGCTCTTCGAAACCCCTCGAGTTCTCTTGAGACCTTTAATCGCAAAACAAACATAAATCGTTCTACAAATCAATTTAACTCACCCCTCCTTATCCGAGGTGATCTTCTTCATGAACTCCTGCACCTGCGGCTTGGTGCTGTGGTCTCCGAAGTAGCGCTGGAAATCCTCGATGGTCTTGTGGTGAGTCAGCACGTTGCCGTGGCCTCCGCCGATCTGCTGCATGTAGTTGCGGGCACGCATGATCACTTCTGATAGTTGCAGCTGGAAAAGACGAAGGTTTAGAGTTATTTCTATATAGAATCCAAATGTGGGAAATTCAGATCTTTCGTCGAATGTGAGGGAAGTAAGACTACTATTTGATGTAACTCAGAAAAACTAACTCAACAGCATTACTCAAAGGAGAAGCTCAACAGCATTACTCAAAGAAGAAATAAATCATAAGTATTGGTCACTCTTACGACGACAACAAGTAAAATTTAAAAATTTTAGAAACCCCCGACACATTTTTATTTAATTCTACATAATTTATCCAGTACATAGTAGATAAGCTTCGATCGGCAATCTACTGAAAACGTAACTATGACACGATATCTTGCGAAAACACCCCGATTTTAACAGTAAAACGCCCATAACTTTTGAACCGATTTTATTCAAACTTAGATAAGAACACTCTCGACAAAATCACCTTTCAAACAAAGAATACTTAATCTAAATCGGTTCATCCGTTTAGGATCTAAGACGCCACATACAGACATACAGATACACAGCAACACACGTCGAACTTATAAAACCCCTCTTTTTCCGTCGGGGGTTAAAAATAAGCTGTTGACACCACTGGGCTAAGTTAAGTAAGTAAAATATCCAGCAGATACTTTCGTAAATTAAGACTTTCCTGTCATACTTACATTACACAATCTTACATCTTTTCTGTGAGGGTAAGCAGAGACTAAAGAACCTTACATAGCCACCTGGCTGTAAGTCCTTAAATATCCAGATTGTGACCACCGATACAACAAAAACAAGGCTTTCACGACTCGTAATAGTAGTTTATGCAATGGTCATATAATAGGGGTTATTAAAACACGAGCGTAGGTTTATAGGTGATAATAATAATATGCGAGTGTTTTAATTTTTATTTATCCTTAATCATACAGTTGAAATAAAACAAAAGTGGAAACGGATAAAATATGTAGCATGGCGGGCAATTTAGATTCTCATTGCGCATGACTGCGCAGCGCGCTCATCCATATACGACACTACTTTTCTACAATAAGACAATGAGCCCATATGCGCCAATATATTAAAAAGTAAAAGTGTGCTATGAAAAATAAAAAGTTATTTTATGATGCAGTTGTTTGAAAATCGAAGGAAAATTTTGTTTTTTTACGTGTAAGTACGTGTTTGTACAATATTTTTTCAATTCACATGTGGAATATTACTTTGTGAGTGTAGATAAAGGTTGTCTGTAAGAGATTGCCCTGTGCGATAAGACCGCCCATTGTACACTTATCTTTATAAATGTTTTGTCCTGTAATTATTTAAGTGGTGTACAATAAAGTATATAATAAATAAATAATAAATAAATAAAAGTAGTAATAGGAAACCACAAGGTGCTTAACATTGCCTTCGCCACGAGGTGCATTTATCTTTTATATATGACAGTAAGAAATAAAAGAATAATGATCAACTTACAAGTAACTGCGGCCTGCCGAGCGCGGTCAGTTTGATTGCCATCAAACCTGTGCTTTTGGTGATGCCTGAAAAGAAAGTGAAGAACCTTAAGTACAATTCATAGTAAACAGTCTTTCAGAGTAATGTTCAAATTAAAATGACAAACGCGTTTACATACATAACAGTTGGTACATCAAGGTTAACGGTACATCTTGGCACAGAACACAATAGTAGTTGACATGACAATAGCATGAAAATAAGAGTTTATTTTGATTGACCTGATTTCAATAAAATTAAAGACTACGTAGACTATTTTTATAGCTACAACGAACTCCCTTATAGGTCATGACGCCCTGGTTGGCGTTCAATCAAGGCCCAAACCCAGTGCGGATATATCAATTGAACGATAGTGTCCGTCGCAGAAAAACATCACGCGTATTACATAATAACATTACGTTATGATGTCCTAGTCGCTAAGATTAAGAGTTGGAAAATCCAATGAGGACCAATAAAAGATTAAATAGAGAAAGGTTAAATACTAAGATGATAGTTGAATGAAATTTATTGGAAGAAGAAAAATTGCTGTGTAAACCACAAATACCTAGGTATAGGGTGTCCATAGGAGGATGATGGTGAATTATGCTGTCGGTGCTGTGACATAATCAATCATGATCATCCTCATATCATAGGAGGCTTCTCCTTTCCTTACTGTCATCCTTCTCAGTTCTATGCGTCATATCCATACGCACCTTTGATATCATTTCCATGGCCCATCTAAGGCCATAAGAACATGCAAAAATGGAAGACTGAAATTGATCAGATTTACCCCTAATAAAGTATGCCGTTAGCCAGCAATCGATTACAGACAAAAAATCTACCTTCCTCATTATCCTATAAGTCCAAAATAAACAAGTCCTTACCAGCAACGGCATCAATACTCTTCAGGAAAGCCTCCATGTTCTTCTCGCAGGAAGCCTCATTGAGGTAGAAGTAGGTCCTGGCGCTGGTGACCTTGTACCGCCTGTCCGCGAACCTCTGTTCCACATGGTACTGCTTCAGCTGTCCCTCCTCGGCCTTGTCACCGCATGCTGATATTGAAGCACTGGAATTTGAGGGTAGTTGGTTAGAATGGTGGTTGAAAGGTTCAGTCAATCAGACTTTTTTTGAGACATTAAAGCAGTCTCGAGACTGAGGTTAAAATGCGAACGTTGCTTAAAATCAAGAATTAATTAACACAACAGAGATTGCTTTGGGTTTGTGTATTGTCTTTTGTAAAATTAAGGGAGTTTATGTATCTTGGTCCGAGTTCGAAAAATTTTATATTTAAAAAAGTGTAGTAAGAGGACTTTCGTTTGGGAATAGTGCGGTGAAAAAAAATTTCTTTCGGTGAGGTGCGCTTCGGCAAAACGTAAGTTATTAAATGAAAAGTAAATTATTTTTTATGGGTATCTCTAAAAAAAATATCTTTCTATTTTGGGTCTTTACAGGCTTGGGAAGCATAACAATAATATTGATGTGGATCCTAGGGCATAAAGGAATCCATGGTAACGAAATGGCAGATGAACTGGCAAGAGAGAGCTCAGAAAATGATTTTTTGGGTCCAGAACCTTGTGTAGGTATTTCGACGTGTCTCGTGAAAGCCATATTCAGGGAGGCCTTTACTGGCCACTTTGGAACCGACGACATGCTCATGAAGATGGTTCTACCCGCTAAATCAATGGTCGGTTTGTGCGGTGTTCCCCACGGAACGCATGGATCACCTTCTGTTCATATGCGATGCACTTGCTAGTACGAGAATGAGTCTTCTAGGGGTAGGATATCCGAGACCAGAAGATTATAGGCTCATATCTCCAATATCGTTGTAAAACTCATGAAGGAGGTTTTCAATGAGATTGAGGAGGAGTAACTTATCTAGGGAACCACAAAAGATCCCAATGGGTCGAAGTGTCCGAGTTATTTCTCGGCCCCTCAATATGATAAGATTGGGTCTTTAAGGTCTTGCTCGGTCTTTCCCATAAATCAAACTCTTTTTACAAATTCAATAAATAACATTTCAATAATCGTCATCTATGAAGTACTAGCTTTTGCCAGCGGCTTCGCCCCCGGAACATATTATTCCCGGGATAAAAAGTATCCTATGTGCTATTCCTGGTTATAATCTATATCTGTGCCAAATTTCAACCGGATCCATTGAGCCGTTCTGGCGTGATTGAGAAACAAACATACGTCCATCCATCCAAAGTTTCGCATTTATAATATTAGTAAGATTGCCATCACAAAATCACACAAACAAAACCCAGCGTAATACACAACTCTTGCTGGCTAAAAATACACGTGTCACGCTAGGGAATTCATTCCACACAATCCGAGGTCGTTAATATTGTGTATGAGTTGTAAAAGAGACGTTACGGTTTACATTTTACTACTACTTGAGTTTGTATTGTTGGTGCCAACATTTTAATAATAAGGAACTGCAATGCGACTAGAGAATGGAAAAGAAGTAAGGGACGCATTGACTATGCAGTGGGAAACTCAGGCTGAAAGTAAATAATCAAGATACTAATGTCGGTCGAGATACAAGAGACACTATTGAACTGATGGCAAGTGGAGCAAAAGGCGGATCGAATAGAGGCCAAGAATCGGAAAAAATATACTCCTAACACCACAAATGTGATGGACAACCTTGCGGACAAAGACTAAAAGACTTGGAGTCTGGCCGTTTTGCCGTCTTGACGGACATGTTTGCATGTACAAATAAGATTGAGCATGTAGCCAGATCCTTACATTTGGCAAAAAAAAATTGGATAACCACCCTCTTTCTCAAATAATTTTGATACGCATCTCAGTTTATCAATGACTAGACAACACAATCAGAGACAAGTGCCAACTATAGTAATCATTAGTCAATCGTCTGACATTTACATTGCAATTATAAAACACTACGCTTTATTTTTGTGGAGTGACTCAAGCTAATTACGTTGCAGATCTGTAGTGCTATTCTGTACAAAATCTCACCGTGATAACTCAGGTAATATGAACAAGAAATGAGCCGTCGATGCCAACACGACACCTACTGGAATGAAAACAGCTTATTTCGAACTCGCTTCACCTAAGTCATCACAGTAAGATGTCTATAGAATCCGCCCGCGCTAAAAGCTATGGTACTCATTTCAAAATTCATATTTGGAATGCTCAGTTTTTAATCGCCTTTGAGTGTCATGCTGTCTCAGTCTCTTTAAAGAGGTTTGTGGAGATAGATAGAAGTTTGGTGTTCAGTGTCGTTTGAGAATTTGCATGTACGAACATGATCCAAATTAACCACTGTTATTCTGAGAAGCTTTCCTACTTACTACATAAGTATCTACAGCGAAATTTTAATTATTTTGATGACTAATCAAGCGATCAGATCTGGTAAGATCCTGAGCGTTGTTTTTTAACTCGAATTGATTAAAAATAATACTTCTAAGCATGTGATTTTAAACTTATTAAAACACAGTGACGTCGATGTTAGAGAATATCGTCCTCGTCGTTATTTTTAGCCATATCCTTTGCTTTATAGTTCTCAAAACAGGTTTGCGATTACCTGGGATTCGTATTAGATTCTTGTAGGTTGTCTAAACTATAAGTATAATTAATAAGAAGATATCCAATAAACAAGAGCTAATAAATTATATAACAATCGTTCCCGAAATGGCTCTTCATCTCCAGCCTTGTTCATTAACCCATATTCCAAACAAATGACTAACATCATCAACTTAAAAATAAACTCCTAAGAATCCACTTTCACTATCAAATTATTGGCACGCTTCATTCATCACCATCCGACTCAATATCGACCTAATTTCCTCAAGCATACGGTGCAAATTAAGATTTTTAACAGTAGATCATATTAAAATTTGCATGCTCGACTCAGTCTTGACGGATCTAGGTCATCTTAATAGTTCATTGAAAGTTATTTTCGTTTGCGCTTTCTCCGCTAGTTTTTTCTACATTGTTGCGAAGTATTTGGCAGAATGAATTAGTAGGCTGGGTTATAAATACATCTAGGTATAATAAAGCAAGACCTCGCCTCTGTACATAAGGCAAGATTGAAACTAGCGAGCACATGTAGTTTATTACTTTCAGTAGTACATACATACATAAACTTTCGCCTTTTTCCCATGTGGGTATGCAGAAACTACAGAACGCCACCTGCTACGATCCTTACATACTTTTTTTGCTTCACTCACATTCATACATCTAGTCATACGCACACGCCGGTTATGAGTACTGTGCACCTGGCCTTTCTGAAGAACATCACCTATAAGGTCTATGTATGTCTTTTTAGGGCGTCCCCTCTCGGCGTTTCCATTCACGTCTGCCTTGTCTTTCATTAATACTCTCAACATGCCCAAACCATCTTAACATACTCTTTTCAATTTTAGTCACTACATCTTCTTTTAAACCACAACGTTGTCTTATTACCTCATTCCTCAATCTATCATTTAAAGTTACACCACACATACTTCGCAAGGAGTGGATTTCTACTGCATTAATCCTACTTTCATGTATTTTTTGCCATACCCAACCTTCACTTCCATACATAAGTTTAGGCACCAGCACGCTGCGCTGTTGTGAACGGCGAGTAGGAGGAATTTGGGTACCGTTCCATATTTGGACTAGAAAAAGTACGGCGATTCGCCAACGGTACATGGTGGTCATCCCGGTAAAACGCACAAACCCACCTAAGGAGATGAATTCCCTGACAGAGTCTGTGTTTTCTGATTGCTAAACAACCTATAAGTCAAATTGAAAAGTTTAGTTCTAGGTAAGCGTGTCCCATTTTTGGCCACTTCCTCGCTTATTATCAGGGAAGATGGTTTTCAAATGCGAGCCTATAAATAGATAATATAAAAAACTACTGTTGTAGGCCAACTTTTTGCTCTAGTATAACTTTCGACGGAACTATTCTCGTGCTCAATAAGTACTGGTTTACCTTGGCTGAGGTTGACGCCGTCAGTTACTATATGTATAGACTATAGGCACTTGATCATAAGCACGTGCAAATAAGACCATGTCAATGACCCACTCATGAGATTCGTCGAGTCATTCAGCTTACTGGATCATGGCAAACATTTTTCATCCAAACTTTTAACAAAATATACATAGATTTAGTTGAGAAAATATTCAAGTGAGAAATTTTGTCAAGTCATGTTATCGCCATTTTTATTTTATAACACGTTTGCAAACTGTTTGTATATTATAATAGATGGTTTTTTATTGACACGGCGCCAACGCATGATCGAAATGGACCCGTTTTTTATATGCCGTTCTAGATACATTAATAGTGATAGTAGAAAAAAATACTAAAATTATTTTTCAACAGTATTCTTTGGAGTCGTCAATAGGTCATTTGGCGACTCCCACAACCAAAGAAGAAGAAAGATATGAATCTTTTATCACGAGCCTATGGCCGTGACGTCAGAAAATCAATTTTATTTGTTTAAATGTTGACAAATTAGATGGTGACGTCAGTAACGAGTTCTCATTTGTAGACTGAATCGAATGAAGCCCTACCCAGTAACTGTTGTAATTACATGAGGGATATTGATATAACATATGCCTACTGGTTTATACCTATACTGCAAAAACGAACCTATTACGAGAACCCATCGGGGATTTTTCTTGTACCATAGCCTCACAGCTTGTGTCAGAAAGAATACAAATAAAACAAAAGTAAAAACTACTTTACTACCACCACAAAATAAACATAACTACCCTATTTTATTTATTTATGACCTACAATCAAATAAAATACAATATAAAAAATAACAATAATCTACCAAACAATGTTTCACATAAAGAAACCATTTACTTACAACAACAATGATCGAACTAAAATGCAATAAGAAAATAATGAGTCGATCGTGAAAACAAAACCGCGAAGGTCAGCCATGATGAAACGTCTACGTCATATGACGTTTTGATGACAGTTACGTAATGACAGCTATAACATGTCAAAAATACCTTGTCCCGTCGGCCGTCAACGAGTGACAAGGCTCAATGGAACAGGACCTTGGTCCACAGATATTTTCGTCAAGCTACACAACACTAGTGGAATGATAAAAAGAAAAGAAAATAAAACCCGGCAACGACTATTTCTTGAAAATTGCTTTTTTGTTTTAGTAATTCCTTCAATCGTTCACTGGTTAAACTGCCACTGAAATGAGGGGGGAACGGATTAATAAAAATGTTGAAAATACAAAGGTATTAAAAAACCATCTAATGATGTGCCTCAATATTGCTTGTTTGTTTTAGTAACTCCGTCAATCGTTCACTAGTTAAACTGGCACTGAAATAAGGGGCGAAAAAAATATGTTAAATAAAAAATGATAAAAATACAAGGAATATAAAAAAACAGCTAATTAAATTTCCCTGAAACTGCTATTTATTCATTTGATAACTGAAAATGCATTGACATAGCAATCAATATATATTTAAAAATTAATAAAAAAAGAAAAATTACATTGATCATTAAAAACCGTAAATATTTACAAATTGAACGATTGGATTTGATAACTGAAAATACATTGAGGTTTAGGTAATCCATATTTATAAGTTAATAATAAAGAAAAATTACATTGATCATTAAAAACTTTCATAAATATTTACGAATTGGATGCTGTATTATGTCCTCAAAATCTTAACAGCCATTCTGTTAATAAAGATGCAAATTCACACGCAACAAGAAAAAAAAATAAGTCCAAGACCGAAACTCTTTTTAACTAAACTAGGCAAGTATATGCTTATTAGAAAAACGTGACATCTATCTTTGTAGTTCGAGACAAAGTGGCAGAAGGTTGGTCATTATCACAACAAAGCGTGAACGCTTTTCAACACAGTCACATGAGGCTAGCCAAGGTGTGGGCTTCTATGCCTCTAAAATTGGATAATGCGGAAGGAAGAGTTCTGTAAAGAGGTTTTTAATTGATTCGTATTATGTTATGGCTTTGGAAGCCGCTAAAGAGAATACTGCGAAATAAATTGCTATTCAACTGAATAATTATTATATCGTGCTTCATATATTATAGATGTGAAATGGATGAAATTTCGAACACGAATGCCAGTTTTCACCGACATTCTCTATGTTTAAGGGGTCCCCATAGAGTGGTTAGGGGGATATTAAAAGGATTGTTTCTGTTTGACAACAGAAAGGGGTCATTTAAACGCTAAAAGGTTCCCTAAATTTAGGTGGTCAAATTGTGGGCCCATAAACCGGCACATACATAGTTAAGTGATCTCTCAAGCAACGAAGATGGATAGTGATTTATTTGAATTTGTTGAAAATTTTGAACCTGTTTCTACAATATTCGACGTAAATAACAGCCGTGACCTGAACTGACCGGACCTGGATACTTTTATTCTAATAGCACCATTCCCATGGGACAAATTTCGAATTCGACATACAAGTAGGCGGATCTGGTAGTAAAAGCTAGTAATTTATAAAAGAAACATTACATGACTCATAGACAAAATTTTAGGTACCTAATTACCAGGTAATTAAAATGGTACTAGGAATTAATTATTTAATTTATCGCTTCAATTTATAAGATTAATTTAATTCAATTATCAAAGTAACTAGGTCAGGTTAGAAAGAAAATATTGTAATAAAGTCATTCAGTAATAAAGTCAGTCGTAATATTTTTTATGGCTTAATTGGCAAGCATTTAAAAAAAACTCGCTTATATTCGAGATTAAATTAAAATAGGAATGCCCATAATGTCGTTTGTCACGTTTATTTCCTTTGTATACTAATTAGCTTCACGTACAAATACACAAATAGTCCCCGTTTTTGCTAATATTTTTTCCTCATTTCCCCAACTGGCCTCAGAGATCACCGTTCAGCTCGCATATTACCCACGCTTGATCTTCGCCTTGAAATCGTTGCCATGCGCGCAAACGTCATGACGTAAAAGGCCGTAACCGACATACGATGAAATTGTAGTGTTACTCACAATGTACATTACGTATGAGCACGTTTTTATGCGTTTTAGTGGAGGAATTAAATGTTTCAGTATATTAGTGATGGCGGTATGCAAAAGTGCGTTGTAAATTAAAAATCATTAACGCCATTAGTACGGTTAGACAATAAAATAATCAGTTATTTTTATTTTAGTTCGTTTATCGTTAAAGCACCATTTTTTTTTCATCTTTTAGTGTTTCGCGATATATCGCACTGTTTAAGTTTTCACTGCTTAAAAATAAAATTGTTTTGGTCTTATTGGTGGTATGGCACCCAAATTTTTCTCTTGTCATCCCTGGTACCGTACCTAATTTGATAAGCTGGTTATTTCTGATAGGTTAGGTAACCCATATATTCTAGTTGATTTCCTCCATGTAACTCAATCAAATTGACCATTTATAACTTTCTAATAGTTGCAATCACAGGTTTTTTCAGTTGTCATTGCGAAAAAGTCGATTGACCACTCCAATCGTGGAAGTTACCTTCAAAAAAAGGACTTAGAATATAGACGAGATTAGACATTAGATTTAGCAAGGCACTTTTCAGGCAACAGCATTTCACGGGTCTTACGTGTCAAAACTGTCATGATTATAATAAAGTTATTTTAAAATTGTAAACTGGATTCTACCCTCTTTTGTCATCATTCTCTGTCACTCTCTTGGGTTTGCTGTAAGAGAACTCAACATTGAGTTACGCTCGCCTTTGCACATGTATCTACTTTATTATATCATTTTATCTGTGTGTATATTGTTTCTGGTGTACAGAGGGTGTACAATAAAGAATTAAGAAGGATGATTCAACTGTGCGATAGAGACCGAGCTATACAGTACGAAGACCACCATCCCTATTCCACAGCGGAATCGCGATGGCTTTGACACGTTATAATACAGGCCCCAGCAGTCAGGTATAAGACTACTTATTGTAACCAAAGTTTACACAATGAAGACGAACATCACAATGTATTTGCCAACAATTTTCATTACCTACTGCCTTGTAATTACAAAGAGAATAGTAACAAACTTAATTGAGTTGTCTCTGACGCTAATAGTCAATTAGTTACAGAAGCACCGCGTTTATTTCAAAACCGTACGGTTTACGTGTTCTTTTGTCATTAATAAATTGAATACAATTCTAGCTTTATTATATATATATTGTTATTATACAAACGTGCTAAAAAAATTCGGTATGTACAACTTTATTAAATTATTTCTCAATAAAAAATGTTAATCAAATACTAAAAGTTCACATCACGCAATCACGAAGCCCGTGGCTCCCCAAATTACTTGAAATATTTCCATGCACCCGATAATCTTTGGTTTGTTACCATTGATTTAACTGTTATTCGTATCCACCCCGTATACGTCATAAAACTAACCCCTGGTTTCGGAACGCCCATAAATAACCAGTTATGTGAATTCAACTTGATTGGTCGATGTTTTGGTACCCACAACGACGAGCTCCTATACAAGCAAGCTTATCTGGTTCATAATAGGTTCTTGGCTTAAATTGAAACAAACGTGAATAAAATGTGTTTAATTTTTTTTTTCACCGACAGCATTGCTATCACCGGACTAAATACGCTTGCTACACTATACGTAAATATATATTGTGATTTAAAATGGATTTTCGGAACTGAAGATTTGTTGATACTTTCGAGGTAACGGGAGTAACGCTTCTCTATAACAAGACTATAGTGAAACACTCATAAAAACGTTTTTATGATCTTCTTCGTGGTATCGATGATTCTACAATTATATCCGTTTTGACCAGAGTTCAGCCACGGCACCAGCGTTTTCCTCACTAAGATCCTTCAGGGTGCAGGTGTCGTTGCATAGAGAGCGCACTCGGAGGAGTATGATAATAAAGATTGTAAAAATGTAATATTTACCTCACTTCTCGCTTCTCGGCCTCCTCCTGTGACAGATCCTCCTCCACGGAGTAATCGAGGATTGACTTCACTCCGAAAGAGCGCAATCTGGAATATTACAAACATCATCATTAGTGTTAACCTCTTGCATAACTTAAACATTACGCTATTATACCCCGAAGGGTGTACCTATAGTATCTATAGTATATATATATATATACGTAGCACCAATATATAAGTCCCATGTAATAGGGGCGAGCCTAATGCTATTAACCGGGCACAAATATAGACTCCAGGATTATTATATATGAAATAGCAAATACGTAACCAATTATTTGCTAATCGCTTGCTGTTTGTCAAAAGCAATTATTTCGGAAAAATCCGCCAAAGACTTTAAAACTTCTGTAGTTACTTAGCAATTTGGGTGTGGATTTTGTAAGGCTCTAGACAGACGGACTGCATTTCAAATTGGACTGTGACTGCAATACAAAGATGACGACTATTTTGCGCACAGCAATAGAAAGTTAGAAAAATCGTTAAAAAGTTACCCACATCTTCAATTAAATCTTAGTTTCGATTTCTATTGATGTTACCAAGAAATAAAATAACAACATAACTTATATGCGTTACATATTGCTAATTGCAGCTCGTAAAGTTATGATGTTTTTTATAATATTTGTGATACACGTTACTAACATGAAGCTTCAAATCATTCATGTTTTTTCTACAAGTAGGTAGACGACGAAATCAAAGGCTTTCGCAAGTTCCAAACCAAGAGAGAGCAAAAAAAATAATTATATGCTAGATTTGACCTCTTAAATTGTTTGGTTTACATAATTCTTTAACTGCATACCAATTTATTAAGGGTCAATTTAGTATATTGTTTTATCTATATCTTCTGCCATTTCAGTACTCACTTATTTCCTTGCTTATCTATCTTTTCTACAAACTTCTGCTAATACTCCATTGGCATTGATAAAACCAGTGGCACTCTTGAATCCAGTTGACATGTGCTGATCGTTGCTTCGTCAGTTAAATTCACCCTAAGGCCCACTAGCACAAAAAACTAAACTATTGACAGTTTGTCATACAATATTGTCAATTTAACCTCGTCTTAGCAACTAACTCAGAGTTAAGTTTTTCGTGCAAGTGGCCCTTAGTTCATTAACTAAGTTATATTTACCTCTCTATGGTTGGTTTGATGGTGTTCTGGTCCTCCCCCGCGACGAACTGGCCGTAGAAGGTGGCCTTCATAAATACCTCGAACAATCGCTGCCCCACCACCTGACGCATCCGCTTCATCAACTGGGGACACGGAGAAAATTGTCATTAAGATTTTAAATTTTACTTAAAGATGCAATTGACGAAGAATACGAACAACAATACAGATTCCCGAAAAGCTTTCAAATGAACTGTAAATGATAACTAACGAAAATCTGAATTTTAAAAATAACCCTGCCGTAGTCTGTGTTTCCCTAGATAGCAACAATCTCGAGGTATTTAAGTCAATAGTGATAAAGTTACTTCTAGGCAAGCGTGCTACACCGTCGACCAAATCATCGCTTACTATCAGGTGAGATAGTGGTCAAGTTCGAGCCTATGTATAATAAAAAATAACTAGGTTAAAGCTTAATATAGTCATGTTATTGAGGCATTATACCTTACATGTCTAGGGTCAAAAATTCACTGCGAAGACATCAACTAATCTTCATCTCACAGCTCTTTTTTTTCTAATTTATTATGACTCATTGCAGTGCGTCTTTTTGTTCCATACCTAGACCATCTGTCACCTCAAATATCCTTTCAGTCATAGCCATATCATCTTTCATACCCCTACAATTGATTCAATTCCCTCTCTTCAGTATTAACCCAAACTATTGATCCATTAAGTATCCCAATCGCACCTTGATACAAAAATGGCGTGCAAGTAATTGATGATTTTGTCATAGAAATAAATTATTCCATTAGTTCATTAACATTGCTACCATTGATATTGTTTACTTCTATTTTCATAAATTTTGATAAAAGCCTGCATTTTCTTTGATAACTACATTTTGAGTTGTTTGTAGCATGTAATGTATAAAAGTTTATACTTTACCAGTATAACGAACTTCTACTTTAATATAGGAAAAAAAAACCGGCCGAGTGCGAGTCTGACACGCGCACAGAGGGTTCCGTATAAACAGCTATATTCACCAAAATAAATAGGTGACATTACTAACGTTCTTAAACAATGAAAGCACCGAACATTGCTATAACGAAGGGACAAAATTAACTTTGCCGTTCAAAACTGTTGTCCCCATACATCTTTAAAGCTTAATTTTACGCAAACGTATCCCTGAATTGAAAAATGGTTTTCACACCAACGTAATATTTTTAAATGGCCTATCCAACGATACCCCACACCATGGGACAGACGAGAAATAAAACATCCCCACTTTACGTGTACAAGAGATATCCTAAAAATATTTATTTTACCACTTTGTCGACGTGATTAATATGTCAAATTATAGCTTTCTAGCCATGCCAAATTATAGCTTTCTAGTACTAAGAGTCTCTGAGCCAAGCTGCGAAGGTTCGGACGGACATACTGACATGGCGAAACTATAAGGGTTCCTCGTTAACTACTGAACCCTAAAAAATTATGGAAGTGAAAAGTTTGGAGTTATAAATGGGCTTATAAAAGCAGGAAAATGTATTTTTAATGTCTGTATTTAATGTACTGAAAGTGAAACTGGTGGTATATCTGAAGGACAGTGTACCTACACCAGGTAACGAAAATTATGGGAAAATAGAGCCATCCTTCAGTTTTTTTAGTTATAGACCGGACTAAGGGATTAGGCACGCATGACACTTATCAAACGCTCTTTGGTCGATTTTGTGTATAAAACTCGCGATATTAAAACAAGCATAGCCCATTGTCAAGGTTGCAAGAAGTATATTTCAAGCCAAGCCAAACAATGATGCAAGCAAATATAATCCTTACATCATTAACATAATGCACATGTTCGCATATTTGGAGTTGTTTTACTTATGTCAGCTGTTTAAATACTGGTTTTATACAAGTTGAGCATAAAAACATAGTTCATCTTCCCACGCTACACTACTAGTCACATGACTTAGGTATACACAATTCTATTTATATTGCACTAAAATTCTAAATTCATTGAACTCTGATTGTTTAGAGCTGCCGTAAATAAGAGAGTTATTACTTTAATCGTACCGCAGTTTGGTTGGATTGTCAATTAGCACTTGGCAAATCTACAAACGTCAAATTGAGTGATTTGGCTGATTTAAGTCCGTAGTTTTTTCTTTTTCTCAGGTTTGGTTTTATATTATACCATCTTGAAATTGATTAAAAAGTTTGATCTCGGACATGAATTTTGACTGCATACTTTATTTAATATGAGAGGATCAACAAGTCAATGAACTTGAAACGGTGCTCGAAATACTGCAATACGCCATTTCCATACCAATTTTATTCGCTTCTGAAATATTGCATATCTTGTTCATGTGGCATGCATTATTTATAACCCTATTTGTAGTTCACTTCTAGCGTGGGTAGAAGTTATAAAAACTTCTAGCCCCACTAGAAAAATCAATATGGAATTCACTTTTTATACACTCCAAACTCAAACTGGTAATATCGTTAAGATATATAATAATGATATTATACATAGTATTAATGTGGATGGCCAAAGAGACAAACTAAAGAAAACATGGAGTTATTGTGTGAAAGATGACGTAGCTAAGAATAAAGTGAACACAAGAATGGCAGCCTATATACCTAGAAATACATTTGCTTAGCCGTAGTCGGGAAAAATAGAAGAAAACGTGCAACACCGACTTCAAAAACTTCAGATAAAGGCAGGATGAAGTTGATGTTTAAAAATAGCACGGTTACGAGTACGACTACCTACATCTCGATACCACCATGAAGACGTCAAATTCGATAACAAAGGTTTCTCATTAATCAAGATAAGCTATTTTTATATGAATCATGACGAGTGGAAAAAAGGCCCAATCCCTCTCATAGAGAGAAGGCCTGAATCCTGCTATAAGAACAATACTCTTTTAGGCTGACTATTTCTCATAGATCAGGTAGCTAACCAATGAAGTTACGAGTGGCAAGTGCATACCGAAAGGTTTTTGTAAGGAAAGATAAAAAAGAAAAAAAGAAATATTTGTTGCGCACAAAAGGTACAGGCATGAAAGATGATGAAAGTGACATAGATATTGCAGATTTTGTTAGTGATAATCATGTGTAAATTAAACAGGTGTGGAGACGGCGGGGGCCGGTTCTCTCGACAGCAACCTTGGCAGTGAACACAAAATGAGTTCGTGCGTCGCTCGGTCGCACTACGGAACAATTAATCATATTTTATGAGCATCTCGAATACGATTTATTGTTTTTGAGTTGTACAAACCGATAAGTAGGTACCTAAGAAATCTTACTAGGAGTGCTAATCGCGAGATTGTTTTGTTTTACTACATAAACTTATGTGTGAACCATTGGATGTATAAGGCGGCTGAAACAGCGCAAAATCTAGGAGTTTCTATGTAAATAACCGAACATAGACGCAAGCAAAAAAGAGGTTAGATACTATATAGGTATTATGCTAAGTTCGAACATCTAAGCCGACCTTCACACAACCTTCCTCAAAGTCATATTGTAAAAAACTTGACCGCAACGTTATGTAACGAACTAAGAATTTTCTTATACATCTATTGATTTGTAGCAATGATCTTGAAAACCTTTCGAATATATGTGGAACAATACAGAGAAGGATCAAGCCACAACGAGTCCGAGTGCTGGATTACGGTCCACTGCATATCACAAAGAAGAGCCCTATGTCCCTGTGTGCAGTGGGAACTGGGAATATTATAAGCAGATTTATGAATGCGAAGATGCGTCTAACCTACAAAAAGAGATTGACAGTCAAAGACTGAAAAAGCGAGGTTTGAGAAGAAAATTTTAGTAAAGCAATTTTTGGACATCCAACTTAGGCTTTAGACAGACGAACTGGATTTCAATTGCACTCCGATTGCAAATTTGTAGTTTGAATGCAGTTAGTACGACTGCAATTGCAGTTGTCGTTGGAACTGCACACCAACTGCACACCTACTACAATCGGACTGCACTGTTGGTTTGCATTCAAACTGCAAATTTGCAGTCGGAGTGCAGTTGAAACGCAGTCCATCTGTCTAGAGCCTGAAGAAAGGCCAAGTATGGTCTTTTCCATCTATCAGAAACTTTTAAAACCAGGTGCTGATAACAAAAAAAAACTCGTTTGTTCCATTTAGATGTTTTGGCAATAATTTATAAACACGCTGTCCCTTACATAACGAATATTGCGTGAAAAATCGCTAATAAAGCCAAGTTTACTGAAACCAGCAGTGTTTGTATACTGTAGCTCGGATTACAGAGTAGTAAACAAAATTCCAGGCTGTAAGATTGATAGCTAGGCTACGAATTTGTAGTTAGGTACCTACCTATAGTTCATTTAACTAATATTAGAAACAGGAAAGTTTTTTGTTGTTCCACGTCACTCTAAGGCTAATTATATTTTAAACTTTTTATCTCCATATCTTGTATCAGCATGAACCAATATTATAAGAACAGCTAATTACGTGCTAAAAATAATTGCAGTCAGCAACCTGGGGTCAAACAAAGACCAAGGGGGTGACCATAACCTCATAGAATTATAATAGTGTATAAATAATAATGTAATAGTTACCCCTTTCTGTTATAATTTTGTTTTTGCATGCTGTGTCTATCGCATCATATTGTACACTTAGTTTATATTATTGCTTGGTTAAGGGTAAGGTTATTATTAGTGTAACAATTGTACATTTCCTGTGTGCGTAAGGGACAGATGTATATGACTAGTATACATCTGTCCCTTTTTAGCAGTCGAACCATTATAGTGATGGCACGTTATGGTACGGAGGCTGTTAAGTATAGCATCAGTGCTACAATGTAAAAGAGAGAGAGCTGCGCCTACACGACGAATATCACAACGGAATCATGATAGCATGGAGACACAAGTCCGTGGCAACTCATCAGGTTTAATCGTGTCCTGGTGGAGACTGTCTGCAGCCTCTTCAGGTACCTACCACATTAATTTATTTATTTACTGGCCTATCTACATTATTACACTGTCTAGTAGTAGTAAGTAGTCTTAATACAAGCACAGTATACAATATGATGCAATAGACACAGCATACAACAACCAAATTATAACATCTATAAAATTACAATAATAGAGCAGAAATTACACTTACAACATCTAGTGGGTAGTTTTAGAAACACAACAGGTACAAAGATGACAAGAAAAATAATAAATATAAATGATAGTTACTTTTGATGGGACTCAAATGTTTTGAAGTGTTGTGGAATAAATATCTATAGATTCATCGCAATTATTAATAAGCCTGCAAAGTCTGGTGATGGCGGAGTTGGATACTGATACAGTTTTGCGGCATGCAGGACGTAATAGTTTGACAGGGTGACGCGGATAATTGAAGGATGAAAAAAAACGATGTGTAAAATGCGTAATGAAACTTTTGGAGAAACAAACGAATCCAAAAGAACGAGTGAACAATATAAAAAAAAAATTAAAAATATTAAAAAAAAGTGAAAAATAAATAAAAACTTTTTGCAAAAAAATACTACCGACTTCCAAATACAAAACTACAAAGTGAAAAATAACTTAATTTTTTGAAGTCGGTGTCTTTCGTAGGTACCATTTTTTTGCGTTACTTCAAAAAATTAAGTTATTTTTCACTTTGTAGTTTTGTATTTGGAAGTCGGTAGTATTTTTTTACAAAAAGTTTTTTTTATTTTTCACTTTTTAGTTGTAGGTACCTAATAGGCAAGTTAGTAAGGGAACTATTTCGCCAGAATAGATTTCATGAAACTTGAACATAACCGGTGAAATGAGAGATCTGCTTATCCATTAAGAGCGAACTGGCGTGATGTTATGTTATGAAATGTTATAAACAACAAACAGACATGCGATTGCAGCAAACCCGAGAGATTTGCCGTTATTTATTGAAGAGTTCTGTTGTATATCTCCGAAGTTCTTCATCAGATCTTCACCAAATTAAAATGGGACCAATTTCGAAACATACTTTATCAAACAAAAAAAGAATTTTCAAAATCGGTCCACAATTGACGGAGTAATCGGTGAACATACACAAAAAAAAAAAAAAAAAAACAAATTGAAGTCGAACATAGAACCTCCTCCTTTTTGGAAAGTCGGTTAAAAACAGGTTTGTGGATCTATTGTTCCCATTTTGGGTTGGAGGTTCGTTAAGGATCTCTACTTGGCGAATCAATAAGCCAGGATTCGCCTGTCAATACAATTTTGGAGCAAATTCGAATCTGTATATGGCGTGTTCCGTTAATAAGTGACTGTTGAAAATATGACATCTCGAGCATCTTTTTCTTTTGTGCCTGAATTGGCACGAATTAATGAAAATGAAAAAAAAACCTATGACTTTGGACGAGTTTTTTTCTGTTGAAACTTTTCATACTCTGCCAAGATTCATCATACTATTAGTAAATATTGTGTTGCTGTGGCCACAACCGAACTAAAAATACGATATGTTTTTTCCGCAATTGTGTTGCTAGATGACATATAGGTAGGATAGGTTAGTACTTTTGGCAAACGGTAGCAGTCCTGTTTTAAGATCGAATAATTATTGTTCCATCTGACACTAACTGTACCAAGCTTAATAGAGAAGGTATGTATAAAAGGAGACTTTTAGTACATTAACAAACTTTCAGGAGTTGAAAGTATTACTGTAAAACCGGCCAAGTGCGAGTGGGACTCGCGCACGAAGGGTTCCATACCATTATCGCAAAAACAGCAAAAACAACACGTTTGTTGTATGGGAGCCCCACTTAAATATATATTTTATTCTGTTTTTAGTATTTGTTGTTATAGCGTCAACAGAAATACATCATCTGTGAAAATTTCAACTGTCTAGCTATCAAGGTTTATGAGATACAGCCTGGTGACAGACGGACAGACAGACACGCTTTGAGTACGGAACCTTAAATAGAACCAATTTTGCTTTAAAATCGGGGCAGAAAATCAATTGTTGCCTAAAATTTGTAGAGTTATGCAAACATAAAATGTACTGAACAGCAGATTTTTTTTTAATATTTTAAATTCGTCCCGTAGAATAAAATTCACGAGATTTTTTATTTTAGGCACCCCTTGAAAGATTGCCAATCAATTTAAAATCAACCTGTATGAATATGAATTTGTGAAAACTACTATTTATGAATGACCGAATCGTTGCCTATTGGGTTTGGTTTCTATTTTAGTCCATTTTATCAGCAGGAGGAAAAAAATAATATTATTAACTAAAAAACGCAGACGAATATCGACATTACTAGGCACGCTTTTATTTCGTATTAGTAGATAAGGTTTTTTCCTAGCTGATATTATTATCTTCAGTCGGTCCCTCATTACTGAGGATTGTGGTCACTGGACCTCTTTAAGCGGACAATCTGCCTCCATCGACTCCGGTTCAAAGTTGCCATCACCACCTGCTGGAATTTGCTTGAGGACGTAGCTTCCTTTACTTGGTCAGACCATTGAGTTGGCGCCCGGCCTCGTGCTCTCTTTCCTTCGGTATTGCCAACAATGACTAGCTTTTAAAGGCTGCTATCTCCTCTTCGCATTATGTGGCCAAAACAAGTCAAAATACGCTGTAAGCAAACCGTAGACAATCGGGTCTTGACATTGAATTGTGAAAGGACAGACACATTAGTGCGTTCATCCATGGGATTCGGAGCATCCGCCTCCAGCACCACATTTCGAATGCGTCTATCCTCTGTATTTCTCTTGCTCGGATTGTCCACGTCTCAACTACATAGAGGAAAATCGGGAAAACCAGTGCTCTGACCAAACGGGCTTTGGTTTTGAAGCTTACACCGCGATTTATCCAGATTTTCTGGAGACGCGTCATAGCATCTTTAGCCATGGCTATCCGTCGTTTTATTTCCGGGACGCAGCTGCCTTCATTATTAATACTAAAGCCCAGATAAATAAAACTGTCCACGGTATCGATACTCTGGATGCTATTGGCGCCCGCTAGCTTTCCCGCACGATCTATCACCATCGATCGGGACCATTTTTATAGATTTCTCCTTATTATTATCTCCGTACAGCTACTATAATCTCCTAAAACTTTCATGGCTTGATCTTATGTAGGTACTTATTAACCATTCCGATGTCCGATTTTATTTGACAAATTCTTAATTTTGTTGGTTCTAGAACATGCTGTTTTATTTTTTATTTTATTTTACCGCTTTAATGATTCTAGGCCGATTTCTGATAAGAGTATTTTGTTATGAACGTCTCAAACCTTAATTTGATGCCAAAATATTACAAGTGTGAAGGCTAAAGTAGAGTTTGACAAATACTCAACTTCAAATACTAAATTCTGATATCAGGTGTATGACACAATCCCACATTAGTCAGTTGTTGAACTCAACAAAGCTTTTATTAAAAAAAAACCCATGTGGTAAGGTATATATTAACAGGTATATATTATTTATATGATTAACAGGCACAGACGTAAATCATATTTTGTGGTCTAATTAGTCTAAATAACAACCTTTTGCCTTAAAGATAGGAATAAATTTACTGATGACGAATACCTAAGCAGGCTAATATGGTGGTCATTGAGTAATAAAGAGGTAATTGTGTAACTGTAAAATAATGTATCTTATTATAATTATCAGAAATATATAATTACCTCAAGTATAACGTCAAAAAATACACACACGGCAAAAAATAAATCTCCAATTTAACTAAACGCGATCTGCGAATCTAAACCGAGATCAAGATCTGTCAGTCATATGTCAGTGTCATAATGTTTGTGGGATATTGACAGTGACACTGACAGCTCTTGAATGCGGTTTCTAATTGCTTTCAATTTGATTGGTGAAATTCGCCCTAAATATTGACCCTTTTTTGTTGGAATTCCCCATGGATATACCCTGGGAAAAATGGACTGTTGTCGGACTCCAATCAACCCCATAGTTCCCACCGCTATCAAGAGACGGAGAACTTTTTTGCAATTATTCTCACGTGCACGCCCGAATATTGATACTACCAATTTTTACTTTCCCTCCAGGGTCCTCTTCAACTTCCCACCCTGTAGGTATATAACCTACATAAATAAATAGAACACCTAATTAGATTAATGGCCGAAATTGCGAACAAAAGGTGAGAAGTGGCACAAAGAATTGGGTCAAGCCACGAGGTAAGAACGAACAAAAGAAAAGCATGAGATGGAGGGTAGTGAAAGAAAATGGTTTTAAACAACAGTATGTATAACACAGTGGCGTAGCGTGCCTTGGCGGGGCCCCGTATAAAAAATTGTCTGGGGGCCCTAATGAAGGGTAAAGATTTCTCACAAAAGAAAAAAATGTTTGCATAAAATTAATAAATATAATAATAAAACAAATATTTATTCATCTTAATTATCTATCTGTCACTTTTTCCAAAATTTTTACAAGCAATTCAAATTAAACATACACTCTCCTTGCCTTTTTTCGGCAAACTGATTTATTAAATCATTTATAGCTGATGATGACTTTAGTTTTTAGGGTTCCGTACCCAAAGGGTAAAAACGTGACCGTGTTACTAAGACTTCACGGTCCGTCTGTCTGTCTGTCTGTCACCAGGCTGTATCTCAGGAACCGTGATAGCTTGACAGTTCACAGATTATGTATTTCTGTTGCCGCTATAACAACAAATACTAAAAACAGAATAAAATAAATATTTAAGTGGGGCTCCCATACAACAAACGTGTTTTTTTTGCCGTTATTTGCGATAATGGTGCGGGACCCTTCGTGCGCGAGTCCGACTCGCACTTGGCCGGTTTTTCTAAAGTTTCTGTCTCTATGGACAATAGCGAGAGGCATGACAGGCAAAAAAAAAAATTGGGCAGTTTTTATTAATTTTTGCTTACGCACGTCGGGGGCCCCGTATGATTGATACGGCAGATACGGCGGTAGCTACGTCCCTGGTATTATACCAACAAAAATTACACTAATTAATATAAAACATTTAGGTATGTGTCAAATTATTCTAGGAGATACGATTCGATCGACAAAGGGTTATTGGGCTTTTCGTCTGCCATTTCTCAGTTGTCTGGATAGCTGATGGCAATAGATTTGCCCCAATTGCATGATACATCAAATATATATAACTGGCAAAATGTGTGTGTATCTTCTATATGCACCATATGTACACACCATAGTATATCTATGGTACACACTATGGTTCTAGGGGCAAAGTATATTATATATTTTAATTTTTCAGTCTATGGAATATCTTTTAAATTGGTCCAATAATGGCGGAAGAAAAAGGCGAGAGCCAAGCCTCGAATTATGACTTTTCACTAAGGAAATTCAGTCGGCACTCTGTGACCGCATTTCCTCTTAAACCCATTCTATCCCCATACAAACAAGATAAGATGCGAACCGATTGTCGGTATCGCTACCGTTCCGATACTATAATCAAACAGACAAAAATTTAGTCTTGTTATACTTCTTTTTTTTTACCTATGTATAGATTCTTTTACCGATTGTTTTGTGAATGTGTGAACATTGTAGGCCTTCTAGATGCTAGTTAACATTTGTTAACTTTTTGTATAACTATTTTTTTTTTCTTACGACTTATTGTCGGGCCTACGTTGTTCCCCCATATTTAAGTACTAATGCTGTAACATGGAAATATTGTAAAAACAAACCATTTTTAAAAGAGTAACCATGGAGTTTCTTGCCGGTTCTTCTCCATAGGAAACGACCAACCCGAACCGTGCACCTTTTGTCGACGTTTTATAAGTGCCCATGTAGGCCTACGTGAAATAAAAAAAAAATGATTGAAAAATGATCGAAACGTAATATTATGATGACGTCACATCAATAACTATAATGTTATGAATTCATGATGTTTACATTTTGACGTCACGCTTAGTTATGAATGAATATCTACGCTATAAACGATGAACGTTTATAAATGGTATATAAGCCTTTACGAAACGCTGATTTTAAACTGAAAGGAACTCGTTTCCGAAAGAAGAAACATTGATAATATGAAGCCTGTATTCCTTGAAGAGTTCTATGAACTGTCAACTTTCTGAGAAGGAGTGAACAGGCAATCGTAGTAGGCTATTGTGTCCATCCATTGCTCTCCATCAGGAAAGAGGTCAAGAATGGTATAATAATTGTAAGTACCCAATACAAAACAAAATTCAAACAATCCTCGACACATTTTTGTTTCATGCTGCATAATTTATCTAGTACATAGTAGATACGTAAGTAAGCAGTGGTGGCCCAGTGGTATCGGCCGCGACTTGCAAGTTGTAGTTCGTGGGTTCGAACCCAGGCAGGCGCTTTACTTTGTGGAAATTATTTCATCACCACTGCTCTCAAAAACGGTGAAGGAAAACATCGTGAGGAAACCGGCATGTCCTAGAACCAAAAATTCGAAGGCATGTGACATCCACCAACCCGCACTGGGCCCGCGTGGTGGATTACGGCCCATTCCCTCTCACAGAGAGGAGGCCTGTGTCCCAGCAGTGGGAACATTAATAGGCTGATGATGTGATAGTAGATACGCTTCGATCGACAATCTATTGAAGATAGGTAAGTCAACATAAAGAGCCAATCAAACGAAGAAACAAACATAAAAGTTATTACTACTAAACCGCAAATACTCCATAAAATTTAAATAGACCTCGTTACGTAGAAACCGCTCCACTCAATGTTCTAATTCCGTGAGAAAATGCCCAGAGCCCACGTGAAATACGTTCCAAGTTTCTTTAGGAAAGCAGTAAACCCTATACATCTGTATGATGTATCTCAAAGCTAATAAAAGCTCTGTGAAACTTCTTTTCTCTTTTAGTTTTATTTCAAGACTTGGAAAGTTTTAATCAAGGAGAAATTTGTCTTAGAAGCAAAGAAGATATAACTACAGAATTAAGCTTTGAGTTTTCGTAAAAAGAAATGATTAAGTAAAGTGTAATCAATGCAATCACTTATAACTCTTTTAGTCACATGGAAGAGAGTGGATTTACTAAAGACAAGACGGAAAAATGGTGTGAAAATTATGATAAAGAAAGGGAGTGAATGATAGAGAATGCTAGAAAAACTTATTGCGACCCTAAGCAACATGGTACATGTGAAGGAAGATGATGATCTAATGCAGTTTTCACGGAAATAATCTTCAAACAAATTTTGCCTTACACCAATCTTTCAACCAATAAGTCCTTGAAAGGAATCCAAGAATAACAAAGAATCCACATCTAAATTCAATTATTACCATAGGAAAACAATAACGTTATGTAACGAAAGTTTCGAAGTATCGGGAACAGCAAATTTTAAGATAAGACGCATGCCAAGAAATGCAGCAGAGCAAAACTGGGGAAACGAAGACAAACATCTTAAAAATTCCCGGTAATTAGTATACTTGATTGGCATTAAGAAGCTGAAGTCTTTTAGCAAAAACAATAGACAGGTATATGATGTTGCGATGCAGATTATAAACATTTTTGTACAGACTAGAGTGCCCTGTTGGTAAAGGCCTGGCTTACATAACAACCAACATGAAGCTGTTTCAACTAATGGGATAGGTAGAAGCATATGATATATGGTACATACATATGACCCATATTTTGTTAGTTCTGTCTGGAGCAATAGCATCAGCCTTTGTGGCGATGCCTTACGGAGGGCTACGTCCAGCAGATAACGTTTTTCGGCTTGCTGATGATGATGTAATTAGCGGCCACCTTATTGCTTTAACTCATGACGTGACCTAGGCGAACATATCTGTGCAAATATATTCAGTTTAATTCATAGAGCGCATTTCTAATAGGTACTGCTAAAAATAGTCGTGTGGCAAATGCATAGCGAAACATCATGACCTTGCACTATTTATGAAGAGATTATTCAACTGAGTCTTGCAGACTGAAAGTCTCAAACTAACTTTCCCCGCGTGTTCGCTCCCTTGATGTAAACCAAAAAACTGTGAATGTTTTCGGGATCAATAGTAGTCTATGGCACTCGGCTATAGATACTGTGGTTTTTTAAAGTAAATGTACAATTTGTAAAAGAATTTTTGTAATCGGAACAGCACAGCACTTTCAGACATTCGCTGTTACTAGCATATAAACAAACAGTTTCACCTCTCTAAAATATTAGTTATTCTGATGTATATGCTATATCTCTGTAAAGTTTCATCAAAATCCGTTCAGCAGTTTTTGCGTGACAGAGTAGATAACTAACATCCATTCATCCATCCATCCTCACAAACTTTCACGTTTATAATAGTAGTAGAAGTTACGTTTCAGACATCGGAATTCGACATTCGGTTTCTGCTTTATCCTTGAAGTTTTTAAAGCTAGAGTAATTAGAACAGCATGGGGGATGACAGATGTTACTGATTTAATTTTTACTAGAATATTAAAGTTAATTACTACAAGATAGTTTAAATATAAATTGGCAATTATCATACAAGTATTCAAGCAAGCAAGATAGCACATAAAAACATGAACGATTACGAGTTACATATTAAAATAAAAACCTAAAGGTTTCAGAAATTCATAACCATCTTGCCTTTTATTTTTATCAAGTTCTCTATTTTTAGAGCGTCATGTGTCAGTATAAGGTCTTTAGCATCTAGTAAATTTCCATAGGTAACAGGATTTATTTCTAGCAGTATATTTAAAAGAAACCGTTTATGTGAATAATTTGGCTGTTTCTTTAGCTTTATTTAAATTAAATGCAATAGTCTATCCTGACAGCTGACGGCTTGGACGCACGTGTTTTGTGTCACTACAAAAGCTGCAATAGGATAAATTTAAATCTGCCGAGATAGTTACGATATAAGTAAAAAAAAAAACAGTCTTTTTAAACTACTTAATTAATCTAGTAATACACAGGCTTCGACAGTCTACCGAACATGTAGGTAATTATGACAATCTATATATATATATATATATATATATAATATACATAAATCTTGCGAAAATAGTACGATTCAAACAGTAAAACGCCCATAACTTTTGAATGGCTGAACCGATTTTTATCAAACATAGCTATGAACACTTTCATAAAGTCGGTAAATTCGCTTAGGAACTATGATGCCACAGACAGATACACAAATACACAGATATACACGTCAAACTAATAACAACCCTTTTTCTCCATCAGGGTTTAAAACCGGTTGGAATGATGCAACTATCTTCAAGATTTACACGTTCTCTTTTATAAAGCACGGCCATTAATTTTGATTTCTAAATTTGATGAGTTTTTATTTTCCGTAGTATCTTACCTGAAAATTAAAAACTGAAACGACAGTTCGGGATGTATATCCAGTCTCGGAGGTTCAGCAGACTGTTACGGATATTATCATCATCCGCAGTCCGGCTTCGCCCCCTGTCTCTCTGTTCCTGTGCTAATCTCATACAGGTTCTACCCGCGGCTGCAGATCCTTATGATCCTCTCATATTTTAGTAGGATACCGCATCTTATATGTCTATGTATTCTGGGTTGGATACCTTAACAAACGCGCATATAACGATTCTATCAGCATGGGAAAGCGGACAGGTGCACTCGATGTTATGTTATCTTGATTGTTTCACGACTTCCTTTAGTGACAGTGTTTGGCTTCCTTAGAGTCTATTGTGATTGTCACAGCCGACCAGTGAGAAGTTTCCTATTGTATCAAATACTTATAAATAGTTATAATTTCCGATCCCAAAAGAATACCCTGAGGTACTCCAAGCGTTGTACTCAATATTTTGGTTTCTCTGGTCATATTTTTATTCGTTGCTTTGGATGCATTAATTATAGGGAACGAATGAAAAGCTTGTCCAGGTAACTGTGAGATCATCACATGAAATAATTTTACCAGATATCATATCCGAATTTTAGATGGAACGCAAAATCGATTTGGATATTAAACAGGTTGTCTCAATAATACTTTTAAAATGACTATTGCATACTGAAAATGGGCTAGCCCAGGCAAGGCAATAACATTGAAACCATGCCAAACTTTCGCTTAGATCATTCTCTTTATCGCATTCGAATCAAAACGCATTCTTGTTTTTATTCGCTCGCTTTGCCAAAATGCACGTTGGTAGAAAACTAAGTACGGCAGCTAATTCTACCGTTAGGTTAATACACCTACCCAATAACGAGAATAAAACTGCGATAACGTTAAGAACAATTCTATTGAGGTCGCTAACCGCTACCACTAACTGGGTCATGAGGATTACACTGGCAACACTCGGTAGTAGTGGATCAAACAAATTACAACACAGTGAAACTTTCTTGCGCCTATTGACAATGACAGCCCTGTGTCCAATACATCCGAAATAGAACTGTATTGTTTGAAGATAAGACTGAGTACACCTTGCCACTGCTGTTTTTATAACTATCACGAATGCCATTCTTCTTGTTTTTCAAAATTGCATTACAATTCAATGTCTACTTTATGGGTAGGTACATAAGTTCTGAAATCGATTGTTAGTATTGTCCCAAGACGTTTAACATTCTTCATCCGTTTGCAAACCAGTTTCAGGGTTTTTATCGTGAATGCGAAGTTCATTGACAGTCGTCCCTGTTATGTAAGGAGTCTATAGTTCGGGGCCCCATTTCTTTAGATATATCCCTCTCAATTTTCTGCATCCATATTTTGCGATTTTGTAACTTTATGATTTTGTTTTCAATACGTGGCTTGCGTTAATGAAGAAAAGTAGCTTCAACTATCAACATTCCTTACGTTCAAAATAGGATTATGATTACCAATGTTTAATGGGCAAATCATACTTTTTATTACTTACTAATGTTATTAAAACATTTCACGTTTCACCCTTAGATCTCATACCTGTTTCACACATATTGTTTTAGAAGGACTTATGTCTATGATTAACATTAGCGCTCTAGAAATTTATTTCACTTTAAATACCTACCTCAATAATGTTTTGTCTACAGTAGAAAATATATCAATATTTAATATGGTCGTAGATGCCCAGACATTATAGATTAGTAGAAGGAATGACTCAATATCCAATGTCTTAGAACGCTGCTATTAATTTTAATATAATATATAATTAATATGAATGTGAAAGGTTATAAAAAGGCAAAGAAAACCCAAAAAATAATCGTTACATACAAAATACAAATCTTTCCTCTTTTTAACCCCCGACGGAAAAAGAGGGGTGTTATAAGTTTGAGGTGTGTTGCTGTGTATCTGTGTATCTGTGTATCTGTGTATCTGTGTATCTGTGTATCTGTGTATCTGTGTATCTGTGTGTCTGTGTATCTGTGTATCTGTGTATCTGTGTGTCTGTCTGTGGCATCATAGCGCCTCAACGGATGAACCGATTTTGATTTAGTTTTTTTTGTTGGAAAGGTGATTGTGTCGAGAGTGTTCTTAGCTATGTTTAAAAAAAAACGGTTCAGCCGTTCAAAAGTTATGGGCGTTTTACTGTTTGAATCGGGTTGTTTTCGCAAGATAAATGTGTCGGGGGTTTTTTAAATTTTTAAATTTTACTTGTTAATATTAAGTAAATATAGATAAAAATAGTGTCGTATCCTGACTATCCTGAGTGATCGAAAGTTGAGCGAAAACCTAAGTCCAGAGCTATTTCACGGCTAAAATTACATTTATTAAAAACTAGCGGCCCTTATTTAGTTTCTACTCATTTTTGTCAGACTTCATTTTACCGATCGCATTTATTTTATTTTTGAATTCATATTTACCACAATAAAAATTTATGTACTATGTTTATAAGTACTGTTATATTGAAATATATTACTTTGTATTCATAAAACATTTATTTACACCAATAAATAAAAATAAATTGAGCTGTTACGTCACATCGATTCGATGAAAAACTTACGCTTGAGCCTTACCTTACCTACAACACTATGCTCCGCGTTAGCAAGATTAAAAAAAAATAAGGTCATTGGCAGCTGTCAGTTTAGCCTACGAAATTAAAAATCACAGATAACACTAGAAAGGAAGTGACTATTGAGATGACGAATATCCATCCAAATAGGTTCAGAGTAAAAGGATGAAGATGGTGATGACAACGGCACGTGGTTCTCTAAATAAAAAGTCATAAAGGTCGTAAGGACATCCAAACGTCCCATTGACTCTTAAAATATTCCGTACATAGGCACCATGTGGTCGCGAAGTCACGAATCCATTATACTGCGCCAGCTGATGTGCCAGCCGGTCAGGCGGTCATAACCGCTGAGGTGTTAATAGCTTACAATTAGGATACAATGTATAAATATCTGATAACGTTTGATTAGAGTCTATTAGTAAGAAACTAGTAGTGAACTTTGGAAAGGTGTTTGACTGAAGTTATTTGAGACATGGTATATTGACATCCAGCTTTTCGGATGCGCGGATCGGAAAAGCGGTCGATGAGGCGACGCTTAGAAGAGGTCTAGCACCACAGCTGAAATCATGATGATAATTCTTGGCCAGTGAAAAATTGCCAGTAGAAACCTTTAATTTCGTATTGGTTTCTAAAAGATCATGAAGCAACTGTCCAAACCAGGCTCTAATTTCATATGTACCTAGTTACTTTCCTATCTAATGTCGAGAACAACACAGATTTAAAAATAATAGATAGTCAGCAAAAATTCAATCTATCGGAAACCCACATACCCAGAGTACGGCATATGCACATACTGTCTGTCCTATGTATCTGTTACTTTTAGCATTTCAAGTGAAAGGTTTTTTTACGAGCCATTAAACTGGATATGCCATCAAAATGTCTTTGCTCAGCAGTACGTCCGTTTTGTCCGGACATGACAACCAGTCGGCTAGCTAATCAGCTGACAAAAAGTCAACGCAATGGAAATATAACCACATTAAACCCAAAAAAAACTTATTCAAGTGTTTAGTCACGAATTTGAATAGCAAATCTGTTTTTTTCCTGTTAGCACATGGCAAATATCCAGAAGAACAAGTAAGAACTGGTTTAATCTGGTTCATGTACCACAGATATGTTTAATTTTGTGAATTTGCTGTGTGATAGTACAATGATAATGTTGCTTATATCATCAATAAACTGGATACTTACATACTTAGCAACAAGATAAGTAGATAATCTAACTCTTACAAAAGGAACTCAAAAAATACGTAAGTATCCACGTGCAAGTCTAAAATTAGTTTGACACGGCAATGTGAATTTGAACTGTCAGCGAAACATAAAAACCCAAGCAATTTTAAGCGAATTAGCGCAAACCAGTGAACGTAACGATGTAATTACCCATAATCATGACAATGATAGAATGAATCATAACATAATAAAACAACATAAAAACGGTGCTGAATAAAAGAAACTATTGTTACTTTGGAATGAAATCAATTTGCCTATTCATTATTTTGTTAGTTTTAAAGAGACATAACCTGAAAACGACATAGCTCTGCGCGTAGACGGGGCGTAATAAAATTCTGAATCTTCGGAATCGTAGCAGGTAGGTATATCGAAATAATAATAGGAAATACAAAATCGCCTGACCACGTACACTTGGAGAAGATTAATATCTAGCAGGGAATATAGGCTGGTGATGAAGAAACCATGGTTAATAAAGCAAGTTAGGGTGGAGAACTTAGAGGTAAGTATCCTTATAATCTACTTTACTACTTTTTAATACCAAAGTATTAAAAAGTAGTAAGTAGCATTTGTGCTACTCAATTTCCATTCATTGCCAATGGACAATTCAACGGATTTGTAACCCTCAGTTGATAGCATGCATGGCAATTCACCGCCAAGGATGGTTGCGTCCAATTCACGCAATTCTCGTACCGTACTGCACTCACATGATTTTGATCTGGCATGGTGTTTTAATATACACCTTTGAGTGTTGCGGTCAAACATAATCATCTTAGCTTGCTACAATCTTTTTCTATCTAGGATTGTCCTTGCGGTAACTACATTTGTTATATGTGATTTTATGCATTTCATCGTAACTTTTGAGTTTTGGAAGCCTTTTTTCCGCCAGCAACACATTTGTCGTTAATTTTCTTTTCATCTTAAAGTTGCGAAGGAAGTCTCTTCGTCTGCTTAATATCACTTTTCTTCTGTTGGGGATCATGGCTTCTTAAAGAATGTTTTTTCTGCGATACGATATGCCAATATGTCCGGTGTAAGTGTAACGACAATTATTACTATCTTCAGCCATATCATGAGCGTTATGTCCAGTGTAGTTAAATGTTTCGCGAATTTCTTTAGCCCACCATCTACATACAAGCATGTACGTCCTAAATCACAAGCCTTTGAAGTTTGCAACTTCGCCAGCGCTCGAGACGCAATTGACGTATTTTAACGGTGCTTTTTTTAGTAACAATAACTGACCGACTGAATTGTAAACTTGTTTGACGCAAGCGAGGTCGCGGTGAAATGACAGTTAATGGCGATTGGATTCTAGTTACCTTATACTTGTATGTGAGAGAGTGCAAAAAGTAAGCATATAGTATTATATCATCGAGGTAAACAACCGCTGCGGTTTTGGGTATTTGATGGAAGGCATTTTCTAAATCCAGACATGGTTGGTAAATAGAAAAAAAAAGTTTTTCTTATGCTTGACCGATTTGAAGATGGTTGAGGATATTAAAATGCTTAAAAATATTCTACTTTTATCAAAAAAAGATGACTTTATTCGAAAATCACAAAATAAGTCAATCAATTTTTCATGGTTTTCCCGATGTCTACATGATCAATAGGAAAAATGTTCTAAAAGGTAAAGACATTCATTAGTAGACACATTTTTGTTATGATTAATTTAATTTCACAAAATACCCAATAATTGTTTATTATCCTTGTAGACTGGTATTTCTGTACCTATTGCACTTAATTTATCATTTTAATAATATATATATATATGACTCTGTTAAACCACATGATCTTGTATTTTCCTGATTTTCTGAAGTCAGTACACCTTTAGGCATATTATTTCAGGCATATATCACGTGCTAAAAGCGTGGTATCTTGTACATACCTACTTATATAATTATTATTGTAAGTCATGTTCTATTCAACGCAGTTATTATTTTATTATGTAAATAGCCATACCAGCATGTTCTGAAATTTTAGGTGTATTTTAGGTTCGCTTGAACTCATAAAAACCATGACAAGGGAGTTTTGTAGATAGAACAACGGTTTTGCTTTGATTTTAATTGATAGATAAAATTACCTACCTACTCCCGAAAAAAAAGCATTTGGTTTCCTTTGGAGTTTGTGGAGTTTCTTGTGCGTTCTTCTCCATAACAACTTGTAAATTTTAATGTTGACGTTCAAAAGTGCCGCTTAATGGCCTAGTTGAAATAAATTTCTGTTCTTTTTTCTTTTACTTTATTTTGGAACAAAAACAAAATATATTTGTCTTTGACTTTTGAACGCATCGAATTGCTATTCGAGGGAAAGTATAGAAAATACTATTATTTTCGTACCTACCTACACTTACGCCATATCTCATTATTCCATCTGTCTACCAACCGTGGATCAAATTATTTACCAATTTGTCAATGTATCTACCCACGTCAATATGTGCGCAAGCCATTATGAAAATTAGGTAGAGGTTTACACGTTTACATACCTAGTTACGTTATTTATAGATTGCTGTTTCATTTTAGGAATGCTTTTATGGAAATATTCCACGAATTACATAATTTCATCTTAGTTTCTTTTCAGACAGTTGATATATATTGTTTTTCGTACTTACAATAATTAGTGTACCTATTCTATCTACCTAACTTAACGATAATCATGAAAAGAACATAAATTCAATAGCCTATTATATTTTATTTATACAAAAAACAATAAAAGTATAATTTTTATTGTGATTTTAATTGGCTTCATCATTTTGTTATTTATTTTGTCCAAGAATAGTCCAGGTTTTAACTCATTTTGTTACAGTTAGGTTCGTTGTTTATAAGTTTTTATATCAACTTAGACCATTATTTACATTTAAAGGTCACCTAACAAAAGTTTGTGTGTTTCGAGAGACAAAATAAGAAATTAAAGTTTTATGAGTAAATTTCAAGTTTATTTGCATTTATTGCCCCAAAACTCTGATTTCAGCAAAGGCAAGCTACATATACCACTGAAAAAGATAATGTAAATCTACAAATAACGAAAGATATGAGCAATAAAAGATAACACTGCGTCTGTATGTCTGTCGTACGTCTACGTTTTGGATGTAACCGGCTTCCCTGACCGATTGTTTACATTTAAATATTTAATCAGTCAACACTGAAACGTATCTTTAACTGTAAATATGTTATCTTTATGGTGAATAATTCATGAGAATTCTAGCTTTTACTGTTTAATCTGTGCGTTTTTCAGTTTTCAACAAATATGTCATGAAAATTCTCCGAGTTTATCGGTCAACATTTTCTTTTTGTGAAACTTATCTTCACAAGGACCTTAGAATTCGTATTTACAATGAACGCGATTGTAAAGCTGAAAAGGATATGATGCCGACTTATGTACAGATAAATCTTTAATTTGTCATGTCGGCTCTCTCCATAATTCATAGATATCTAGAAAAAAAACAACCTACATAACAACTGGCGAAATTAGGTACGATAAAATCGAAAATGGCCGCCCTATCCCATTCCCGCCATTTCTTCTGCGAAAATGGCGGATGCAAAAGCCGCCATTTTCTCGGCGCTCGATACCAACAGCAAGAGCTGTCTTAAGACTAAAAAACTCGATTTTGATAAAACGAAATAAATATACACTTAAAAACGAATTTATGAAACAACATTCTAACATGTATCCAAGCAAGAAATCACAACGGAATGCCGTGCTAGCTATAAAAAGCTTAGTACAGTCTCGTCACAAGACTGAAGATTTGCTTTATTATGGCGCGGGATTACGTGAAGATGGCGGCCATGACCGATTACTATGAGTTAATGACGGAAGGCTTATCAACGTACTTTACATCACAATTTAAAATGGCTGACACGAGTTGGGGGACTCCAGACAATCGGTAGAAAAGAAATTTGTCAACTAAGGTTAAGAAAATGTATCCATCATTTTCTTAACCTTAGTTGACAAATATCTTAAGTGACACATATTGATTAGTGATCGCAGACTTTATCTAGGAACAAGTGAAGATGGCTATGTCCGGTTACATTGCGGAGGACCCAGATGGCGTGACGAGCCTGATACCTACAGGCAGGATTAGTCCACACTAGTGCAAAATATAGAGACTTGGAAAGGGGAGCCCTGCAGTAGGACAGAACATACACAAAATAAAAAAGGACACAGCATTAAAAAAATATTTAGCAATAAGACAAATTTTAGATTCTCACTAGCTTCTGCCAGCGGCTTCGCCCGCGTGAATGTCGAAATTTATTCCGAGGGAACTTATTCCCGGGATAAAACGTATCATTTGTGCCATTCCTGGCTATAATCTATCTCTGTGCCAAATTTCGTCCAGATCCGTTTAGCTGTTTGAACATGAAGAAATAACAAACACAAACATTCACAAACTTTCGTCTTCATAATATTAGTAGGATATAGTGAGTAGTGTACCTAATGAGTATTCCTTTAATGAGTAGGTATCTAATTGTCTTTGGTATAAAAACATCGAAAACATAAACAATACAAAACCATGTTCATCTAAAAGACATCGCAAATTGGTTTACATTTCTATTAGAACTAATTTAATTTTATGTAACTTTTATGGTTTTTCACTCAACGATATTCATTTGCAGGCTATAAAGGCTTGAGCTAACTAATAAGTATGTAATTAAAATGTTAAATAAAATTAATTTGTCTGAGACATTTACTTTTTGAAGATAGTAAAAGTAAGACATTAGACAAATGTTTTAGATCATCATCGACAGTTTATGTAACACGTTTATCACCAGGGCTAAAAACAGACTGTTGAGATGCACATGCGATTGATTCTTACTGCTCATCATATCTACAATATGTTTGACGGCTCTTATGACAGTCTTCAAAGATCATCAGTGGTCTACGACTACGTATAGGTACTACTTTTGATATAGGTTGGTGAACGTAGTAGACCGTAGAAGATCGCGAGACTTGTTTGATGGATTGGGGCCAGATTGCTAAAAACTGAGAAAAATTAAAAAGGAAGGGAGGCCTCTGCTCTGCAGTGAGAAACTACAGGTTTATAAAAAATAATTTGTGATCATCACTAAACGCTAAACTAACCAAAGCAACAAAATCTGTTCACTTCGTTAGCAGTTCTAAATCACATAAGCGTCAACTAACAATGGATTCAATTAACGGAGTGTATCCACATAATCCGTTGATGCGAAACGCTAATAAATTGGATTAGCTCCACCTCCTACCTAGACATTGTCGGTATCTAGATCTATACGCACTTGTGACTCACGATTTTTGTCCAACCTTGTCTCGAGAATCGTCCAAATACAGAACTATAATATTATCGGAAGTGATGTTATTTCTGAGGAACGAATGATGTACTGTTCCAGACTATAATCTATATCTGTGCATTCAGATAGGTTCAGCCGTTTTGGCGTGATTGAGTAACAGACATGAAACCAAACTTCGCATTTATAATATTATTCGCTAACAACGACGGAGAAAGAAAACATCGTGAGGAAACCTGGACCTAGTTAAAATGTATACCTACTCGAGTCTGAAATCGCCAATCAATCTTGAGCAAGCGTGGTTATCAATGTTCGTGGCTTCTCTATATGAGAAGAGGGTTTTGCCTATTATTATGTCACAGGAAGAGATACAAAGTATCGAATGATTGGTATACTTATCGCCAAACTTCTTGGCTGCCCTGAAGTTGGCTACAATGGCTGCACAGTAAGTAAATATCTTACAGCCCCGCGCCGTGCCATGCGCATCGGAACACCAACTTCAGGGAGGCCAAGAAGTTTGTCGAGAACTACAGTGAGCTTGTTCAGACTAGTCGAGTCAGATTTCGCGATATAATGTTTTGTCGTAGGTAGGTTTTTTCTACTACGTTATATATAATTTGATATAATTTGAAGGGATTATGAATTAAAAACAAGAAGCTCCTGAATGCTAGCAAGATTGAGGTCACCAATCCGTCTGCCAAGTGTGGTGATTTTTTCCTTCCTAGATATTATTTTTTTATTAATTATTATTTACATATATTAATTATTTGTCTCATTCATAAAGAAATATGAAATATTTTTTTAGTAATTAAAAAGTAGTTCCTTACTTGTGTTGCTTTATTAACTTAATTATTTATTGCCATTATTTAATCATTAGTAAAGACTAATTAAATATGCAAATACTGTTAAAAAGTCATGTTAATAATCGCATTCAAGTTTAATAATTATAGGAACTATACTCATAAGTAACCAATATTTTATTGAAAGTAGCGAAAGGTAAACTAGTTACAACTACCTTCATTTGGCACAATTTGTGCTTGCAGGTTTTAACATATTATTACGTTAACAAATCGTTTAAGGAAACCTGCTAGCGGTAGTCATGTTACTTGTGCAAAAACGCCTACTGATTACAATATCCTCAAAACATCTACCGACATAATAGTTTTTGTTTTGGTAATTCATATTTTCAAGCCTGTTAGTTATTGATTCGCCGATTTTATTCTGAGTTTAAGGTAAATAAATAATAAAGTTATACTTATTACAATTGGCCTAATAAATAGCGCCCCTACATCAACAAAATATCTAACGGCACCCATGCGCCAGTCAGCATTCCGCCTACCTAGCAGCCTAGCTATAGGTAAGCTGGTATCCATGATACCGTGTCAGTTCATAATGTGACAGGCGCCTCTATAGCGTGCGTGCGAACCACGTTACGGAGGCGGCTGTCTGGCGTCCGCCGGCACCGCGCCGGGCTGGCCCGCCGGCACGCATGCGCGATAACGACCACCAAAAATCCATTCCTTCCACCCATTCATTCCTCTCACGGTTAGGTAACACGCTTCCTTTCGCCCTCCCCGACCCACTTGCTATCCTGGTTACTCGCTCACGGCATCTCTATTCCCCAGACACTCCCAAATTTACATTAGAAAAAAGAAAAGAAAACCACGCCGCGTAAATCTAAATACACACTCATCAATCAGCAACATGTAACATACGCAAGGACGCCAACCGAAGCTAATTTAGAGCTGAACGGTTGCCGGCGAGTAAACAGTGCTATGCAGATCTTACGTAAGCTAACAGCTGAGGTATCGATCTACTCACCATATCATTGTTCTCGACCAGCCAGTTCACCGAGCATATTTGGTACACGAAATACGCCCGCACAAGTTCGCTCGTCTTCTTACTTTTGAACGCATCTTTGGGGCTGTTAAAGTTGAGGTCGAGGTCATCCCGCGAGGATGTCGCCGTCGGCGGCGAGGACGACAGCGCGCGTACTTTCCGGGGCGCGTTCACCGCTAACCGTCTGAGCAGAGCCATGTTCGGAGCTCCGCGAAATACAACACGTACACAACACGCGCCGTCCGTCGTCCGCGACTGACAACTGACAACTGACACTGACGTCCGCTCGATACAGAGTCGTCTGCGCGCGCAGCCGATCCAATTTTAAATCCGTCCGAGCGTCGCGGAGGTGTGTCCTGTGCGAGAGACGCGATTGGTCGCGCGAGCACGCGAACCTGCCGTGACGCGACACAATCATTATAAACAGCATTGTGCGGTAACCTCAAGGACCGGAACTCAAGGGCAGAGCCGGCGGCGGCGGTGCAGCTAGCCGAATACGTTAATGCAACCTCGCCAACTTTACTAACAATCTTGGCAAACTTTTGAACAATCTAACCACACAATGTGCACTCCACAATTTTCATCTAACCTATGAAAATGAGGGGTTTATGTAACCAGCCGCGGCGAAGGAGATTACGTAAAGCGCCAGCCAGAGTTCAAGAACCTGGGCGACCCGGCGGCCACGGCAGTCGTATTTGAGTTATTACTCATGCCTTTTATAACATCGCCAACTGCGCAACGCCTGCTACTAGTTTGAAGGCAGTTCTAACTAATCAGTAAATCTGAAATAACTGCTAGGCGACATTTTTATTTGAAAACTTTATTAGAAACTTCATTTAACAAAGTGTCTCACTTCATTCATTACAGATTTAATCTAATGAAATTCTTGATCAAAGATTGAAGGCATAAAGCTTTGAATAGTGTTGATACGATCTGCAACAAGAAAAATTTGGGCAAATAAATTACCGTAAAAATTTCATGAACTCCGTTCACTGTTTCAATCAAGTCTATAAGGTAGTGGATACCTATATTATTTATAAACTTAGAGAATAAAGCAACAAGCACATGCACATGATATTTCAGCCAGAGAAGTAGGTACAAAGCTTTTGGTATTGCAAGTTTTCATAAGCGGCGGTGAACACTTACAATTTGGTGGATTACCTTCTCCATTCCCGTCCAACAGCATAGAATCTACGGATATACTAGACAAAAAAACAGTCCTTATCCGAAGCAGGTGGCACGGTCACCATCCAATATTATGATGATTCTTGAACTTCAAATGTTTTCGCAGAACGACTTCTTGGAGTGGCAATACTTAGAGAGGCCTATTATCCCCAGCAGTGGGTCCGTCTCGGCTAACAGATGACTGCTATCGGTAGCAGCCACTGCAGCAGTTGTCAAATTTCTGTCCTTAGTGCAATCTTAACTGTTATCTGCACGCGGAGAACCGGAGACTCCGAGCTCTGGATACCAATTAATCTCTGCAAATATCAAGTTTATAGAACTATAAAAACCTTCGACTATCAATGCCATTGTCTAGAGAGCGACTAGGCTTAGGAAGGTCACACTTTGTACAGCTAAGCAGAGAAGAACTAAAGGCAATACTGTCCATAATTACGTAATTATAACGACTGGAATTAAATAGACTCTTATTTTCGTAGTATCAATAAGCTAAATATATATCCAACTAATATCCAGCGACTTAGTAGGTTACTAAAGGTAAGTACCATTTTAGGATAGGAGGTCAGTATATACCTAGCCATAGGTAGATAGGGTTGGTTTGGTCACTTGCGCCGAGAGGCTTGGTCAGGAGACGCCTCCTGCGGCAGCTGCCAGAGGCGGAGTTGCCAACCCTTTCTATACAAACCAAGCGTGTTAACGTTAACTCCCCAAGTGTCACTACATCGACCGATCTCCTGCGTCTCGCATCAAGCAAGGTTTGATGGTGGTTCGTGACAGAAGTTGTGTTGTCCAACGCATTTTCGTCGCCAATATTTTTTTCAGCACTGCCGCCTTGGACACTATCGGCGAGACCATGATCTTTAGTAACAGCACACCCTGGAGCAGCCATTCTCTCGACTGGCAAGACCCCCTTTTATGTACCTCATCCCTAGACAAAAACAAAATAAAATGACGTGAGATACTTATTGATGCGTTGCTTATGATGGAGTGTTCTTGACAAATACATCTTCAAGAGTCATTTACCAAACTTCTTGGATGTTTAAATAATTTAAGTCATCTAGCAGACCTTCCTTAGCTCATGCCTAAGTAATATCATCAGCTCGGCTCGATCCAGCGCTTGCCAAGGCTGGGCCCGATACTGCCGTGTCTCGGAATACAAGTTAAGCTGTCCGTCCCGGCTGTAATTTGGACATCTTTACCAGTTGTACGGCAGCCAGAAGCCAGAAAATCTGGCACAAGTCTTGTCAATTGCCAGCATAGGGATGTCCGCTGTAAATTGGTCCCGGATGGAACTTTAGATTCCTGAGAATTATTCTGGAATTTCAACACCTTAATGGTCTTCAAACCTGATGAAAGGCAGTAGGAGGCCATAGAAAAGATGGATGGATTGTGTGAGGAATAAATAAGAAAGGGAGTCAATGATGATGTGAGGTTCGACAGGAAAAAAGGGGAAAAGAAAATATGTTGCGCCAACTTCAATGGTCTCCAAACCTGGCTACTTCTAAGCTCACTAAACACAGACCTTTTCAACAAGGATAATGTGAGCAAATAGGTCGGCAATCCGTAGCCACAGGCTACCTACTCAAACACTGCTGCTAGTACAGGATTTTTTGCAATATTTACCCTGTAAAACACAAGCAGATTTTTTTAACTTAATATAAACCTTATTTGGAAATTTGAATATTATAAATTGTGACTCTATACTGATACCATCATCATTTCATTATCCATCGAAAAAAATAAAAGTTTTCAACACACTTGCTCATAAAGTGGCTCTAATTTCACCGCAATTAGGCACATAATGACACCTGTTATCAAACTGTGACTTTTTCATTACTATTATTCACAAGTGAGATAAAGAGTTTTTTTTTTATTTATTGGTTGAGTTGCTTTGTTCTTAAAAAAGTTTCGATACAAAAAAGATCGTGCTAAATAGTAAATAATATTCATCGATATATATTATCCTGCTAAATAATAGTTTCATGCAACTGCGTATTTAAATAGATATTTTAAACTTGTACGTGTTTAATAAATAAAACTTTCACTTAAATATAACTTTCGTTTTTGTCTGTAATAAAGAAAACTTGAAATTCCCCATTTTGTACGTGGCTAAAACGCTATCCGCGAAAAGCCAAAAAAAAGATAACTCATTATTTTTAGTCTATGGCCGATCGCCATTGTTCGATGCGCGCGCATAGGAAAACTGATAAATTTTGCCCGCCATTGCGAAAAAAATTTCACAACTCGTTTTCACTGTTGGAAATGATTTTTTAGTAGTATTTTCTTCACAAGTGTGTTGAAAAACGTCGTATGATACACGTGTGTATTGATGATTACCGTCCTTGGCTCTCTTAAGACCCTCACCTAACGGCTCGGGTCTCAATGGCGCCTCAGCGGTAATCACCAACATTACACACTTGTACCATAATGTACTATTATCATCATCATCATCAGCCTTTTAATGATCCCACTGCTGGGACACAGGCCTCCTCTGTGTGAGAGGGCACGGGCCTTTATCCACGACGCGGGCCCAGTACGGATTGGCAGTGCCAGTCGTCTCAGAAATAAGAAAAAAAATAATGTAACTATATACAAGAATAAAATTCTCACAATATGAAGTAGGAATGATTGTTTGGTCATGCATGAGATCATTATGGCATTGGTAACACATCAGTGTTCAGTGACTCAAAAAAACAAAATATCACAGATGGTAATAATGACTAAAATACCAACGGATCTGCGTCAGGTAACATAAGTGTTGCCACAACTTCCTGTTAAAACTGTCAAGGATAGAATACTGTAAAATCCTGTGTACCTATAGTAGGTACTAACTTATAGGTAGAAACTCCTAAAATACCTTAATTAGGCACAGATTGTTATATTGTACATATTACTCGTTACCTACCTATGGCCTACAGATAATGCAAGTATTAGTATAATATGCATAAGTATAGGTTATTTTGTGTCAATTAACGTTACTTAAATATGTAAAATATCTAGAAACGATGCCCACAATTCCGTAACAAAAATGATTGGCCTATTTTTTTACTAGCCTACACTGGCTCATTGCTGAGAATATGGCCTGCCTCGATAACGGTTCATCAAAATAATTGATTTGTGCTCACAACCGGTGCTACATGGTAACTCATCATCATCTCCCTGCCCTGTCCCACGACACGCTATCGCTGACTCTCATTTTCTTTCATATCACTCCTCACACAGTCCATCCATCTTTTCTTTGGTCGTGCCCTCCCTCTTCATCCATCCACATTTATGATCATAACTCTTTTAGTAACATGCTTTTCATCCCTCCTCATCACATGACCATACCAGGACAAACGGTTTCCTTTCGACTTTTCTGTCCCTGGCGCAACTTTTAAACTTCCTCTAATATAAGAAACTGAATTTGACTTATTTACTATAAGCCGCATGTATACATTCGAATACTTACTAAACATTGGTTCGAATTGGTTCAATTACTGTTTTTATTGCACCTCATGACGAGATATTATTGTGATTGTATGTTATTCTTTAAAGTACATACCCCATTGTAATTATTTTTATTTCTCTAACAGGCTTGCTCTTCATCGTAAATTAAATGCGAAAATTCGGTTACTAGTTGATTAATTTGATGTTAAATTTGTTAGTTGTTAATACTGTTTGTTTTCCGATTAAAATAAAATAACACACATCCATTTCAACAGTCTCATCTCTGCTACATGCAATCTCTTTTCATCCATCTTTTTCACAGCCCAACATTCTGATCCATACAGTACGATAGGTCTATTCACGGACTTCAGGCAAGCGTTCCAACTAATATAGGGGTACCTAATTTAATAAATACACGCCTGGGAGAGGCCTATGTCCAGCAATGGACGTCTTTTGGCTGAAATGATAGATATTTGAATTTATTATCAACTAGCGATCCGAACCGGCTTCGCCCGTGACAAATTATACACAAAAACCTACCTCGTTTCTCACTCTTTCTTTTGGTGAAAAGCGCATGAAAATCCGTTCAGTAGTTTTTGAGTTTATCGCGTACAAACGCGGCGGGGGACTTTATTTTATAATATGTAGTGATGATTTGCTATTTTAACATATTAAAGGGTTGGATAATGGCAATAGGTTAACATCAAACCGACGAATTTTTACATTAATGAATTAGGTATGTTCAACAAGCTTCACATTGATAGTACCAACATAAAAATATCTACACATACGTATTTTATTCGAGACAAAACTTAGGTTTTTCGAAAAAAGAGAAACTTCACAAAATCTTCATTATTCAACCCTTTTTTTTTTGTTTCCCTCTCTTTCTATGAATTTCATGTAATATTATGTATGTATGTTTATAAGTTTATTTATAGTATTTATTATAGTAATATAATTTTGTATATATTTATGTTTTAATCTAATAGCAGTACACCGCAGACTACCCCCTTTTTATTCTATTTTTTTTTCAGTCCATCCAAAGGTTGTCTGGTAAGACCGCCTTTGTACCCGTATTAATAAGTTACAACTTTTATGGTGTACAATAAATTATATTCTATAATTATTATCTCTGGGTATCTGCATTTTGTATGTGTGCCTACGATGATGATATTAATGATAAATAAATGATATATATGGTGTTTAATGGTGACACTCAGCTGAATCATCAAATAATATTCAGGCCTACAGTTCAATTCAACTGAAATTCACTACTCGCTCCGAAGTACCCAACCCTCATAATTATTATCAAATACAACTGCTACTGTGCAGCGGAGTAGGTACCATCCCGAATCCGAACCACCGTTAATAATTGAATTGAAGAATACATTCTAAAGAGGCCTGTAAACGGGCTACAAAAATTGCATCTTGTTGGCAGTTATGTTGACCAATATAGCTCAGTATATTTGCAACTTATATCCTTGCTGCAATTTCATTGTGCAATACATTGCCGGCTATTGTCCATCAAGATAGTGCAACTGGGTTGCTGAGGAATTTTGCTCGTACACTAATTGCGGCTAGATCTCAGCAGTAAATGACGATTTTTACGTATGCCTCTTCGGTCGTTAAATGAAACTTCGCAGCAATTGCGGCCCAAGCATCCTTCTTAATGTTACGAACTTTATACGTATAATTCAGGACGTGTATGGATTTCGTTAATGAAGTTCAAAATCTTTGCGTTTGAGCACTCGGCCATGACAAACAGAACAAAATCAACAACTGATGCAGAACAACTTCACTGATCAGGCAGACAGGACGAGGCGGGGGGAACCTGGTGAGGGAATAGAGATGTACCTATACATCAGAACAAAGACGATATAAGGCGAAATTGCAGGAAAGACAAAGCGGGCTAAATCATTTGCAATCTAGCTGGCTAGGCATTGAATACATGCGGCAACTATGAAATATCGCCGGGCTACAAGGGCGGATCCAGGATATTTTTCTGGGAGCGGTACAAGGGGCGGACGGGCAAAAAAATCAACAATAACTGTCAGAAATAAACTTGAACTATCATACTTCATGTTTATTTCTACAAGGACATGTATGTCTAGGAAGGTTTATGAAAGACAAGAGTTTCACTCATGTTCTTTCTGTTCATCGTCATCATCATATCAGCCGAAAGACGTCCACTGCTGGACATAGGACGGTTCGCGTCGCCACTCCAAAACTTTTCTGCCCCATTGGCCATCTGTTCTGCGAGCAATGTGTACTGCCCACTGCCACTTAAGTTTGGCAATTCTTCGGGCTATGTCGGTAACCCTGGTTCTCTTGCGGATCTCTAAATTTCTGGTTCAATCACGCAAAGACACTCCAAGCCTGGCCCTCCCCATTGCCCTTTGGGTGACTGTAAGCTTTCTGATGAGGCCCATTGTGAGCGACCACGTCTCAGAGCCATAGGTCCGTCTTGAGACACTGTGGTAAGTTGGATGAGAAGATACCGCGCAGCTTCCCGAAAGCTGCCCAGCCGAGTAGGATTCGACGGTTGACCTTTTTCTTGAGGTTGGACGTGCCTAGCTGGACCGTTTGTCCCAAGTAGACATGGTCGTCCACGGCTTCGGCTGTGGAGCCACCGACCTTGATAGGAGTGGGTGCGACATGGGGGTTCAACATCACCTTGGTTTGTCCATGTTAATTTTTGGACCCATTCTTTCGGAAGCTCTACTGAGGTCATCGAGCGTTATACCTCCATGGTCTCCATGACAGCTTTATCATCGGCAAACCGAAGGTGAGTGATGTGCTCGCCGTTGACGTTGATGCCTAGCCCTCTCCAGTCCAGAACCTTGAAGACATCCTCCAGTGCAGCGGTGAATAGCTTATTTCTGTTATTTTATTCATATATTTTAACAACTCTGATAATTTTATTTGCTTCTAAGTATGTACTGTGATGGAATCTCCACAGTACAAAAAATACTGTCTGGGGGGGCGCGTGCGGCACGGGCACGGCCCCAGTGCAATTGCAGCAAGATATTGTCAAATAACTAGCACGTTTACAGGCACCTTTAGTCTGAGCAAATGCATTATCCTTAAAATGCTTTCACTTGAAACTGTCATGTTGTCAACAGTTCGAAATTATGTGTAATCAAGGAAAACCATCACGCGATGCAATGATCTCACCATTAGTATAGTCGTGGCATCAGTAAATAATTGAGCTTACCTACAATAATTAGTAATTTTCCTTCCATAACTCATTTATTTAGGTAAAACATGAATCTACATTATTAGGTAAAAACAATGACGCAGTTCCGAATTACGCATTCCAATATTGTTAAAAAAAACATGACTGTTCCTCGGAGAGGAAAGAAACGAAGATAAGAATACAAGCAACCTTGTTTTATGCTGAACAAGGTTTTCACCGCGACTTCGTCTGCGTAGCATTAGTACTTCGAAATGCCAGATTTTTTTTTCTGCGAGCTTTCATTAACCTCCATACTGTTGCGCAATTATATTGTAGGTGTGTGGGCCTTACAAACCAAAAATAATTTTTTGGTTCAACATACAAACTTACACACCCTTAGGACGGTTACGCCTTACGTACTAAATCCGATCCGTTTTCGTGATTTGAGTTTACGAGTTCAAAATGTTCTGAGTCAGCTTGCGCACTACGCGTAAGCTTCCCTACAAGAAATACTACGGTTATTTCGGCACCGAAAATTCATGGACACAGTTCGATGTAGTACGTAACCGCCCTGAATGATTTCTGGGATAAAAACTATCCTATATACATATAAATAGGGACATTTAGTTTCACCTGCCCCAATCCGGGACAGAGGAAACTAAATAAAAGCTTGTACAAATACGAACGCATACGGTATATGCTTAGGAAAATAATTAATTAATACAAATACAAATAGTTTATTTTCTTTAACAATTTTTGTAGTACATAGCTAGTGTCAGAAGTGTCCTTTTAAGCAAATAAATGCCTGTATTAGGACGCTCCACTCTTCCGCAACTTAGATATATTTACAATAACATAAACAAATTATACCACCATTTACTATTTATACATTTTGTGAAAATAAATTATATAAATACAAAAGAGAATTCAAGAAGACTGTTATTTTATATCAGCTTAATCAAATGGGTCTGAGTTACGTGTGTAAGTGTTATAAGTGTGTGTGTGGGGTGTATAGGTGTGTGTATGGGGTGTATATGTGTGTGTGTGTGTGGGGTGTTTATGTGTGTGTGTTCGTGTACCTGTGAATAGGTTATACATGTGAGTAAATGCCGCCTGAATGAGTTATGATGCGTGCTGCAAGAGAGTTTCCGTTTCCTCATATTCGAGAGGTTTTATCCATTTAGTTATGAGTTTTTTACATTCATAATATTGTTTGGTGTAAATATATATCTCTTTATTTATTTTATTGTAAAGTTGTGATGATCTTTTGCCGTATTGTCTACTACCAAAACTGGCTTAATTATTTAATTATTGGTTGTTTAATTATTGCATAACAATTTGTATAGCTGACCATACCCAACAGTAAGTCCCGCGTGCTTCGTCCACGTGGCCCTATTTAAAAGTAAAAGAAAAACATCGTATGTACCTAAAGGAAGTTACTTACTCGTCTTTATGCCACCTAAATCCATGCCGTGTATATTACATAAAAAATGTGAAAATGGACATTTTTCTAAAATAATTTGAGAATTTTTATTGTGAAAAACTGCGAACCTACGTCAAAGTACAGTGACTTTAAACCAAAGGCAAAAGCGTCTGGTAGTTGATCGATAGGTCGCGAGTTCATGCCCGTTGCCAAGGGAACCCATGTAATACTATTGCAGTCATGCAACTACAAAATAAAACTTCTGTATAGCAAAATACAAGCTTATTTGAAAGTCCCTAATTCAATGCCCAAACTCTACAGGGTGTCATTATTAATAAATATGAACAACTTTGATTTACAAACTCTGTTACATTGATACATAAATAAACTCACGCTTTTTTATTATGGGGGTAGGCAGAAAATAGAAAACGCCACGCCTGCTACGACCCTCACACTCTTTTATTATGTTTTGTTTACGTTCATACTTCTGGAATAAACTTGCGCCGGTTGTCGTACTATGCACCTGGCCTTTCTAAAGCATGGCTTGGAACCCGTTTAAAAAATAACCGCTTATTAATTGTTGAAATCGGTTTTATCGTTTATCATGTTCGGAACCTAAACGTTAAAAGAGCGTTATTGAAAACCTAAATTAACCGGTTTAACTGGGGCGCGCGCCTAAAACAGGATCGTTATTTGTACTTAGCACGGTTGCGCATTGAAGGTAGGCGACGAAAACCGTTCATAACCGGTTAATTCCACAATAGTACATTGTGTATTAAGGGTGGTAAGTAAGGAATTACGATCGAGGCTCTAGTAGAAGCCCGAAGTCGAAGACAGGGCTTTCTGAGTCGAGGTTCGTAATTCCCGTACCGCCCGTGATACATACAATGTTTTTCATCACATTTGCGAGTAATAATTATGAATTATAGCTAGTCAGCACAGCTGTTATTACGAAATACGTGAACTTTTTTTTAAGCGGTTGGCGAATTCTTGCCCACACCACAGATTATACAGTGTTTCGTTCAGAAACTTTAAGGGCAAATACTTACGTAGGTATACAGCCATGACGGAGTGTAAAAAGAATTAAATAATTTCGACGTTTTCATACTATAACTATTAAAATCGAATATTAAGAACATTAGTTGAATATTTAAGTAACATGTCGCGAGATTGCAAAGAAATTCCTGTTTAGATAACGTTTTAAGACAATTTTTCAATTGCGTGTAAACTCCTTGCTTGAACTTGCATGACCTGTGTGCTGTGCCATAAATTAAAAAAAATATTACTTACCGCCCTAGGGTTTCATGACAAAAAGAAAGCCCGAGGGTTTTATATGGGGCATTACGGCCAAGTTAACCTGTATGTTTTGATACTGTTTACGTGCAAGTGTGATGAAAAATCTATTTACGAACTTATGTTACCTAAAACTGTTTAATTATGTTTAAAAGTAGAACAAAGCCGAAACAAAAGAATCCCTATGTACTTAGGCGTTAGCCGGTTCGAAATTTTTTTTTTCGGTTTCCAAGCCTTGTTTTGAAGAACATCACCCACTTTTTTAACTATGGGATTAAATAATAAATGAAAAATAAAATACCTGTACAGTAACACCTGCTCTCATCTGCTTCTTCATTATTCTTGTTGGAAACAGCTGTTTTCATTTTTCTTTTTTTTTATTGTAGATAGGCTTGCGCTTGACCACTATCTCACCTGATGGTAAGTGATGATGATGATTTTATTAAAATTTCATAATTTCAGGTTTTGTCCTATTTTGTTCATATTCATGAGTACTTGCACTTCCTGAAAGATTGTTAGAGTTTTAAGCCACCCTGTGTAAATTACAAAGAAGTATGGTTTTCGAAAACAAGTCAAACTCCATTTTGGTCCACCATGTGTAAATTTATGGTCAATTTTGTAAGTTTATAAATTTGTAAAGAATTTCAAGTTTAGCTCAAAAATAAATACAAGAAGAATTGCCAAACTTAAGTGACAATGGGCAGGGCACATTGCTCGCAGAACGGATGGCCGATGGGAAGAAAAGTTCTGGAGTGGCGACCTCGAACCGGAAGACGTTGCGTAGGTAGGCCTCCCACCAGGTGGACCGATGTCCAGGTGAAGGTTGCGGGGATCTGCTAGATATGAGACATACGGGACCGATCAATGTGGCGACGCTTGGGGGAGGCCTATGTCCAGCAGTGGACGTCTTACGGCTGATATGATGATGCTGATGATGATAAATACAATGTTACTAGCATTAACAGAACTTACTAAGATGTAGGTACATATTTGCAAAATGACATAAGCACCTTAAGGCAAACATTTACCTACGCATACACAGCCTAATATGGGACAACTGAAATTAATTGTTCAATTCCATCATGTCAGACTTGCGTGGTCTAACCACAGCGCTATCTGAAGACGAGTAATACCAAACACTCATACAATTTACCCACTGAAAATAATAATATCATCACAGGGAACATAACAATGAAAAAAACAATTGTTTAGTTAACATATTAGTCCTATGGGAAACCCGGACTAAAATAATTTTTGTGATTTAAATTGTGATGATTTCCTTAAGTCTAGTGTTTATCGGAAATAACCGTAATTACTAAAACATGCGTAAAGCAAATAAACGTTCTGTGTGTAGGGTTCAATAGAAATTCTTAAGGTTTCCCTAGTCAACGGCACGAACTATTTTGTGCGCGGGGTTAAAATGCATGCTGTCTCGACAACACGTGCGAAAGAGATTGATGCTGTGATAAGCAGTAAGAAGCTAGTTCTCGTACGAATTAGCACTTTCGCAAATTTGTAGCGAAATGGATAATGATTTAGGACGAAAACGAGCGCGCGAAATTTTATGAACGGACCTTTGGGAGTCTAGATATCATGATGAAAAAACTACTAAATGTATATTTTCTAAATAAAATTATTTGCATTGTTGAATTACTAATCTATGCCTGTATGGAAGCCGTTTTGCAATTTTCCTTCTTCTTATGGTATTTATTTCCGCCCAAAGATGCGTTAAAATTAGTGTTGAAATATGGAACTTTCGACGCCCATAACTTTCAAATATTGTATTTTTTTACTTTTCTCTTTCCATACAGGGCTAGACAATGATGAGACAATTTTATAACATTTTTATTTTGAAAGTACACCGTCAAACAGTGGAGTAATCGCCAGACTACGTTTGTATGGAAGAATTTTCGACTAGTGTAACCTTAACTCTAATAACAATTAAGTATCATCATCACCACTTCAGCCAAAAGACGTCCACTGCTGGACATAGGCCTCCCCCAGGCGTCGCCACATTGACCGATCCCGTGCGTCTCGCATCCAGCGCATTCCTGCAACATTAACCACCTGTCCACCTAGGGAGGTCTTCCAACGCATCTGCCGGTTTTCGGCCCCAACGGCAATCCGTTCTGCAAGCAATGTGCCCTGCCTACTGCCACTTAAGTTACGCAATTCTTTGGGCTATGACGGTAACTTTGGTTCGCCTGCGGAAATCCTCAGGATAAGATATTAATTAAGAATAACAAGTTTTTAAATGGCCAAATGAAGTATCATAGACCCATAATACCAAACAGTGTGAAGCCCCTTTGCAGGATATGCCCCATCCTCTTTCATGCCCAACCATCTGTACCTTCCAGGATCGGAACGTGGCAAATGACAGTCAAGTAGCCACATGTGGTCCGACAAAATTGTAAAGGTCAAAGGGAAAAAAATTAACACATTATCTTTATATGTAAGGATCGTAGCAGGTGGCGGTGTTTTGCCGTTGTCCCCGTTATCTGTGTCCCCGTTAACGGGGACAACGGGAATTTTATAAAATAATTAAAATTACTTTCCGTTGTCCCCGTACGCTGTCTCCGTTAATTTATTGTAATATATACTTTTAAAATGTAAAGTGAGAGTGCCATAAAAGAGAAAATATTATACCTTTACAAATGGCAGTGGCGGTAGCTTCATATAAGCCCAAAAGCCGTTATATATAAGCTTATCAAAAAAGCATTTGTCAAATGCTTACATATACAATTACAAAAAACAAAAAAACGCAAATTCACCAAAACGCCGCACGCTGAATGCAATTGACCTAGAATAATTTATTACAGAGTCCCAAATGCAACTTGTTAACTCGCAAGTAACTACAGGGCATTTTCTTGAAAAAAGCCGCTAGTATTTTTCGTTGATATAGTTGTTTTATTTCTTTTTTAAACTTTATGTTCAATCCTTTTTTCCATTATTACTATTATACCTACTGTATAGGTAGTTGCTATATTGGTCGGGTGAAATAAAAAAAAATGATTTAGATTAGAAAATCTAGTGGTTTTGTGTGTAAACATTGCTTGCCGCGCCAAATTGCCCACGATGAACGTCATAAAATTTCCTTACCGTTGTCCCCGTTATGTATGTGCATAACGGGGACAACGGGAATGTAATTTTATGACGTTCCGTTGTCCCCGTTACGGGGACACAGATTACGGGGACAACGGGAATACATCCAGGTGGCATTCTGTAGTTTCAGCCTACCCCAGTGGAAAAGAGCCTTTATGTATGTATTATCTTTTAATTTGTGTACGGGGTGTTTGGACGCGCAACTGCAACTGCAACAGCGTGTTTTTATAAAAAGCATCGCCGCCGTCAACTAATTTGTCATGTATAAAGTAACTAACATCTTGAATGCCCTGTGTGTATACTTATGTTTTGGACAAATAACTTGGTTTTGTATTTGAAAGCTTTCAGGTGAAACGATTGATTGGTTACTTAAAAGTTATCCGGTTGGGCTGTACTTCAAAATTTCAGTTCAAGATAAAAAAAACATTAAACATTTATAGGCAGACTGAATTCGAATAAAAATTATACTTAATCAAAACTGCTAAAAAGTATAAAACTAGTGAAAAAAACCGCGGCAGAGCTTTAAATCTTACGGAAATTATAATAAGGATCTACATATAAATATGTTATTCCCCAATTTACTAAATAAAACAATGAAAATAATGTATACATAGATATTTTTATTTGAAAAATATTTCGTGTAGCTAACAAACTAATCACAATATGGCATTCTACATCCGAATTAATGTATTTATACAAAACGCTCTTACTGCAAATAATATACATCGGCCATTACCGTAAATGCCCACTTATTCGCATTCTAACAATTGCAAGCTACGCGAATATGTACAACCGCGAAAGTTCTCCGGCAACCAATTTTCAACTTTATAACCTTAGCATTAAGATTGAAAAGAGTTCGACCAGGACCTTTCGCAGATATAACATCCCTCGAACGTGTGTAGTTGACCAATTTTCAACCTTATCGAAAAGGACATAAGGTTAATAAGTTAGTCGACAGCCAACGTTCACCTACGAGACAATTTAGAATTTTAATACATTACTTCTCGATCACAATCCAATTAATTTTATTTACATTACCACCGCATGAAGAAGGGTATGGCACTCAAAAAGAGGATATTATAAAAAGGGTACTTTCTTTTTAAAACCGGTAAAAGAACAGTGTACGAACTCGTTTTATGTCTTGTCTGAAACCGGAATACCGAATTCATTCGGGATTTCTGGAGTCAAACCGGTTGTAAAGACAGTTTCGCACACGTTTTCCTGTTGGAATTATTAACTTGTAAGGCATGGCGACGCTTTTGTGTTTATCGCTAAAAAAATAATGTTGAACACTGGGAATTACTTTTTCAAGAATCGTGTGTTATTTTCGCTTGAATAAATTTACTTGTCGCCGTGAAAGTGGACTGGTCCATTTGTGTAAAATAATCAGGCAAACCCATGCATAAAGGTCTATCCACACGTATCAGGGGCTCAATAAGTTACTGGTGTGTACATTTTATATGAACTCATTCACACACGTCCGTGCACGAGCCAGTGGCAGAGCTTCAATGCCTGGGCCCGGCCCTGTCACGTCCCGGGCACGGCCCTGATATGTGTGGATAGACCTTTATGGTGACAATTTTAAACAAAACTGCCATGACATGTCACAAATAAAAACGCATAATAAACCCCACAAGATGCGAGCAAATATTTTGATGGCCTTTTAAGTCCCAAGCGCTCAATATATTTTTAAACAAAAGTATTTTTCCAAATGCTATACCCTTTTTCAAAATACAGCCTCATCCCTTCACACAAAACTTCCCAAAAGAGTTATGAACTAAAACGTTCCTTAACTCCATGGCCGAAGGTTTTATTTTAAGTTACTAAACTCCATTTGAAATAACATTAGACATGTTTCCAAATCTTTTTACAGTCCGTTCAACCGATTTTGAATTTTATCCCGTAAACATAAGGATGACACAAAAAGCATAAAGCTGTTACAAAAACCAACTGCCATTTGTCGTATCACCAACGCAATAGATGTCAAAATCGGTTGAGCGGGCTGTAATATGGGCTAATTTAAATGTCTAATGTTATCGCAATTGGAGTATAGTACTAAGTTACTAAGTAAGGGCGTATCACCAAATGTAAGCGGAACAGTTTCCATCTCTAGGAACTTTACTATTGGTTTTGTTACTATCCATTTTAATGAGCTTGACCATACATTTGTATGACTTTTCAAATCAAATCTGTTCTGCTTACATTCGGTTCAGGCTGTCGGTGATTCAAAATAATCAAAAAATAATTTACAGGTGTCATGTTTTGATTCACATTTTCCTCGTTTTAAATAATATAAATTGCCATGTAAAACATTTTGTTCCTAACTGAGGAAGATTTGAGCACTGTTAACTTCTATAAATAAATGCTGTTGTTGTTTTGAATTTTAAAATTTACACGATCTTTTGTATTGCGATAGCTACCTATTTTTAAACATGAAGCGATGTCTATTCCCAATTTCCTGTTACGAAAACGGTAGTTTTGAACAAAATGTCTTATATTCTGCCCATCACATATTCGGTACAATACGCCTATATTGAGTAAATAAGAAAACTATATGCCTCTTGTATTGGCAAGGAAAGTATTAGTTATAAATAAAAAAAACATTGTGTGCCGGCAAAAAGCATATCCTCTAATACTAAATATAATATACTTTTATATATAGGTGACTAATATAATTTGGCCGCGCTAAGTAGGCTGCGCGCTACTGAGTCAAATTCGATTAGTTGGGGTAACATTGTAGACCTGAGAAGTATCGATATCAAAACATATGATTTTCAAAACTCTGCAATACCACTACGACTAAATAGCTGAACCGATTTATATGAAATTTAGCATGGAGATATTTTGAGACCCTAGGAAGAACATAGGATAGTATTTATCTCGGAAGTGTGTTCCCATGCGATGATAAATACTTTTTACGCGGGCAAAGCTGCGGGTAGAAGCTAATATTTCATATTTTTATTCCTCATAGTTAAGGCATCACCCGGTACAGCTGTATAAACCAGAAACTATAACTGCAAACTCAGGTTTATTGCTGTATCTTGTTTTGTCATCGATACCCGTAATGTCTGTAATGTATCGCCAAATAATGTTATTTCATTTTGAATAATGGTGTCAGCAAACTGATCGACGCGGAAACCAGTTGAGCATACTGTATAAATGCTTAGGTCGGTCTTAAGTGCTTCATATCTCTCTTGTAATAAGACTTTTTGTTTGCTTAAACCCTTTCCGAGTTTGTCAGTTTAGGACAGACCAAATAGGTTCTGATATTTTCAAGTATAGTTTGAAATAGATCTTTTTAAATGCGATTTATTTTAAAAATATTAAAACGATAAAGGCGGAAGACCAAGTTATCTTTTATTAAAAAAGAAGCCTAATTAACGTGGCCACTAATTATATGTTATAATATGGTAAAAGAAACACATCTAAATATATCTTACAAATACAAATATCTATTACATCTTAAAATTAATATTAAAACTTAACTCTACACTAAGTCTAATATGTACAACTCATATATTTTTTAATGATATTGTGATACTGCCCGCACTTTATCATTCATTAAAAACTCACTTTCCGTATTTTATAAGCGATGTTGTTCTTAAAAATACTATTTATTCAACCTTTTTGAACGCCAGCGTCATTTATTTAAGACAAATAATGTTCGCGCTTAGAAAATAATTGAAAATAAATGATTTCGGAAACTGTGACGTTGGTCACACCATAAAAACTTGTTCTCTCAAAAGTACATAATATTTCAAATGTAAAAACAGTATTGCATTATTGGTGTCGGATTAAGGCGATTTAATATAACCGATGCTAACGTCCACCTGCTAAATTATACAACTATTATACTTATAAAGACACAGATACACTATACATGGTATTATGAAAATCTTTTTAATTTTGCGCCTCCTTCTCGATTGAACACAAAGACACCTTCCTACTTCAAACGTTGCGTTCACTGAGATTCTTAAATCCGATAAAGTAATAAATAAAAAATATAAATTCGTTCTTCGGCTAAGTATAACTCCTAGCTGTCAATAAAGGAATATTTATAAACTCATCACAATTAAAAAAAACATTTGTTTTTATAAGCAATTTTTTTTTGCATTAACTTTTTAGTCTGCAAATGATAGTGTACTTAAAATTGGTCATCTTGCACCACTGTTTACTTAAAAAAGGATATCTTGATAACATAATGACAACGCTTTTCTGCTCTAACATCGCACCTCTCTATCCCACATTCACTCGCTATGTACAAAGCCAACGTCATACAAATCTTGTCCGAATCTCAAACCTGTACAAAAATAACGCAGGACACACAATATTATGTATTTTTTCTTTAATATATACAACATTCTAAATTTAATAAACGTCTTGGTGTTACCAATTTATTGATATTAATTATAATTAATATTATTTTTGTTACATAAACTAGAGTATAAAATTTGACTTCAATCAAAATACAACACATTCTGCTAGTAAATGAAATATTATTACTTTATAATGTAAGATTCACACACATAGAGTTATATATAGTTTTTTTAATAGTATTATAGGCACAAATGAACAATATTGAGTGCCTTAAGCGTCACTACCACTACTTAAAAAGTAGGCGAGGGGTTTTAGTCCTACAAATATATCCGTATTCACTAAGGGACCGCCCTTTCCCTTCCGTAATTCTCTTAAACCAATCATTTCCAATTTTAAGTTTTAAACAAATAAATAAAGCTGCCTGATTAAAAAAAAAAATAGAAATATGCCAATTTGTCTTTTTCGTTAATTTCGATATGATTATGACTAGCGTTTACCAATCGCAGATTTTTTTTGTAATAAAAATAATGAGAGATCGAATATGTTGTGATTTTTGCGATTAAAGTCAACATGCTACAAATATGTAGTCTTATAAAAGAAATAGGAAAACTCTGATTTAGGCGAGTGTCCACTGAAGTATAATGTACGATTTGCACCGGGCGGGCTGCGCCGGATCGGATTTTGCAATGTTCTTAGGGAAATTGATACGGTTGTGTAGTGGTTAAGTGTCATATTTGCTTGGAATTTCCCGAACCCAATCGGGACGTATCTCAAGACGAAAGTCTATGACCAGTGTGTGTTGCCAGTGATTATATACGGGACAGAGACGTGGTCGCTCTCAACGGACCTTATCAGAAGGCTTGAAGTCACCCAAAGGGCAATGGAGAGAGCTATGCTCAGAGTTTCCTTGCGTGATCGAATCAGAAAAGAAGACATCCGCAAGTGAACCAAGGTTATCGACATAGCCAGAAAAATTGCCAAACTTAAGTGGCAGTGGGCAGGGTACATTGCTCGCAGAATGGATGGCCGTTAGGGCTGAAAAGTTCTATAGTGGGACCGCGTACCGGAAAACGCAGCGTTGGAATGCTTCCCTCTAGGTGGAGCGACGACCTGGTTAAGGTTGTGAGAGTCCGGTGGATGCGAAACGCACAGGACCGATCAGTGTGGCGACGCCTGGGGGAGGCCTATGTCCAGCAGTAGACGTCTTTCGGCTGAAATGATGATGAACGAAAGCCAAGGTAGCCGGTCGGCGACCTTGCAAATGTGAGACTTAACTGCTTCACGGTAGCTTCAATTTCCTTTCACACATTATAGAAATTGTGCATTGTACTTAAATGTCTGTTATAAGTGGGTTAGTATAAGCTATGTTTTGCGCGCCAGTATTATGGAATGACGACAACAGTGGACCACCTTAGCGACACTAAACATAAAAGCAATATTATCAATACAAACGGTTTATAATTCTCCACCCCTATTTGAGAGAACATAGAACACAGATTGGCAAAATTAAATAAACATTTGATTCACAATTTTAGTACCAAAACTCCTTTAATTTCAAAGTAAACTGCACCTTCAGGACTCTCAAATAGAGGTCGACTTATAAATCAACTTTTCTCCTGGACTTTCACTTGAAACCTATTCAGCTTTGTTCTTAACTAACAGCCGTATTCTAAGAAATTTTCTTGGAACTTCTTCGACTAGCGATATATTCTGCCAACGCCATGTATTTACGAAAAACCACACATCACCAAATTCTTAGCTGTTTCTCGAGAATATTGACTGAAGTAATCCTCATTTATTAAACAAAATTAAGTAATATTCACCACACTGCAGAAAGAGATAATGCGATAGTGCGGCTAATATCTCTGTCTATGTTCAGAACTCATCCGCCTATACAAGACTGTGATGAGGGCCAATTCAAATTTAAACTCCTTCCTCTTCGTATTCATTTTATAATTAAATAGGGAAAGCTCAATCCATTCTCTATATATCTAATAGAAGTTGCAGTTTTCCAATATCATCTCAGAATCAAGGCGTTTTTCGAGGAAACTTCAAGAACATGTCTTACAATACGGTCGTTTATCGCTTAACACTGAACCGCCTATCCCTACTCTACGCCTAATAAAGACTGCTCATAAATTATGCAACTGTATACTCTATTGTCATTGACCGTAACTTATTGTTGGCTACTTCTTTCATTGCACTAGACATGCTGACTGCTAAATTCAATCATCAGCATGTATCGACGGCGCGATGGAACAAGATTATGTGGAGACAAATTTTACGAAACAGAAAATCATTTTTGGCCTTTGTCACAGTAAACTCTTTCGTTGAAACGTTACATTTTTGACGTCAACATTTGCATCGTATATTATGACAAGGTTCTATGAATGTACAGTAAGCAAAATAGACAAGTATGCAAGCAAATATATTCGCAACAACAAATTTTTGTGATCCCGTTTATGAAAAGAGGCTAAATTCAATTTTTTGTTAATATCCATGTCAAGATTTGTTTTGTTGACAAATTGCAACAAAATCGTTAATCTCCTGGTAACCACAGACTGGATGTTCAAGAAAGATAGACATTGGGTCAGATAAACAAACACTAAATAAAACACTGGTAATCAGTTACAACCGGTTTTACTGGAAACCCTAATGCAGTAGAGAAAGGCTAAGCAGATTATCTGCCAACTTTTTTTCGTGTCGACATTTAATCATACTGTTTGGGGCCCAGAAGGCCAATTTTATTGCAGAAACTGCCACTGAACCTGCATACGTTACTCATTCACCGACTGTACAAACGCATTGAACAAGCGTGGATTTAAAGCTTCGTGTCTTATCTGTATGAAAAGAGACATTTTCCCTGCAGTAGAACAATAAAATGCTGGTATTATTATTTTACCGTTTGCCTCCGATTGCCACCCCATCCCATCGCGCCGCCATTTATTTCAGCTACGCACCACATACAGCTAATTTCGACGCAAACACTAACATTAGTAGGAAATAATCACGCATTCACTACGCTATCGTAAGTCCCGACCTCCGTCGAAGCACTTTCTAGAGGTCACTTGATTGGCTGCCCGCTACAATATATTGTACTGTGTCTTACCAGGCAGGGGAATGGTTACCTGGAACAAGTAATAGTGGCGTTAGGAAAATTAAACTTTATGATTGGGGAGTGGAGGGCGATGCCTTTGCCATTGGGACAGAAGAAAAAAATATATATTCTGGGTGAGTTTTACAAGTGGGCGTGGATGGCAAAATCAAAAACTATAAGGAATAGCAAAAAACACTCAAAGGAAGTTAAGGCGAAGATACCCCTGAGTAGCTGATTTTAAAATTAGAATCACGTCTAAACGGCTAGTCGTAATTTTTTGGAAGAAATATATGTTACATAAGCTCGTTTTCATAATTTGATCTAAGAAAATTTTGAGTTTTATTCGTATAGCATGATATAATTAATTTATAAAGTTACGTCTGAAAGGACAAAAACACGACAATCGCACCAAAACCGCTGGGCGTATTTTAATGAAATCGACACCATCTCAAAGACAATTTAATACTCTACGTTTTGATTTGATGGTTTTTTTTTTAATTCATAGTATAATAAGGAAACTACAAAAAAACTAAAAAATTTTGGGTCGCGCGGATGCGAAACGAATGCGCGTTTTGATCCCTCAAGGACGTTGGCGTTAGTCGTCGTCTTAAGTTTGCCGTATGTTAACGCTTTCTATAATTTGATCCTTATTAGCGACTCTATCGAATGGTGTAATAATACAGCGTGAGTTATTTTGAGTTATTTTTTTCCAAAATCAACGGGTCTCGATTTGGCCATCCACGCCCACTTGAAAAACTCAGCTCTGTATATCACTAGCGGCCTTGACAGACAACTCGAGACGTTGTCATGCCCAGTCCAGAACCCGATTGCAGCGCCATCTACCGAGTCCCATTGTAAATCTAAACCACTCAGCCACACTCAAATAAATTTATTAGCCTTAAAGACTATTGTAGTATCACACAGATAACTTGCATTTCAATCACTAACATAAAAATAAGATTTTCTTTGATATCAGCGTCTTGATATTATCTCTTTGGACGCTGATCTCTCAAGATATGTATGTCAAAGGAGTGTTGACATAGGGCGTTGCAAAACTGACGCTGGCGTCACCTAATAAACAACATCTGTAACGCCTGGGAAGAAACACAAGACGCCATTAGAATCTTTTGCGACCTCTCGAAGGCATTCGATTGCGTTAACCATAAGACACTATTGTTGAGGCTCGAGCACTATGGGATTAGACATAAGGCCCTTGAATTACCTCAATCATATTTGAAAGCCAGACAAATTGAAGTTCAGATAAACGGCGTAAACTTACTAGGGTCTGAAATGACAATAGGCGTCCCTTAAGGATCAATTTTAGGCCCATACTTCTTTTTAGTTTACATAAACGATTTGCCCCTATTACTACAAAATCAACCAAGAATGGTCTCCTCGTCGGAACAGATCACGATGATGACTTGAGAGTACAGTACCTAGTCCGAGTCCGTGTCGTCGTTGACAGAAGAGCGCAGCTTGGAGAGTGTCCGGCGCGCGGCGGGCGTGTCATCTTCTTCGTCAGAAGAGATGACGATGCGCTGGCGCGGCTTCACGCCCGTTGCGCCGCGCGTCATCCTTCGGGAGACTGAGCCTTCCTTATCCGCTGGAAGAACAAAATGGCCCATTAACAATAATATTCTAGCAACCCTAAGGGCCAAACGATATGTTGCGGTGCATAACAGCGCCATACCGCAGTGATTACGCCATATAGTATGCCATTGTGACAGCGATGGTGCCTTTATACAAGCCCAAAAGTATCCTATTTAGAACATAACATCACATTAATGTCGTAAGAAACACTTTACCACAAATCACTAAATGTATTTTACACTAATCGAATTTAAAACATGTAGAGACAGTATACTGTATAGGTATACTTAGGGAATGCAATCTCGCGAACTTGGGGCTCAGGCGAGATCTCGCGAGATTGGCAGTTTTTTGTTTATATTCTTGCAAATAATCACAATATTTGAATAAATTAGGAAAAAAATATAAGAATTATAGGTATTATGAAATTAATATTTATTTTTACGAATTTTTTCAATAAACTTTGATGTGTTTAACATTGTTTGACGTATCTATCTATCATTTTTACACTGACCTCTATCATACAAGTACGCTGGACTTACGATACCCTTCGAAATGACCGGTCTTTAATGTGCCAATTTGAAGCGCCCCCAATGCGTGGGAAGAGAACTAAATTTGACGTAACTTGCAAATGTCGGATTTTCTCCCGTGTTTTTTAAAGTGTTTTTGGAGGTTTAACGCTATTAAACTTGTTTGCTGTGTCGTATTAATTTAGTTGATACATAAATAAGTGGTGGTCATTCATAGGTAAATTATGAAAGAGTGTGTATTATGCAAATCTCGTTACTAGAAGAGAAGTGGGGTTACATTCCACAAGTAAGTGAATTAACGGCTAATATTCAACAAATTAAACTTCTGTTGATATTATATACACTTAAAAAATTATCATTAATCTTATCATACGTAATAACAACATATTTGTCTTTGTATTACCAATTTTTTTATAAACAATAAAATTTAATAGTGCTGTCAAAGTTACCTGTCGATAAAACTTATCGATATTTTTCCTGTCTAATGTTTACTTTCAAGAACGGAAATCGCCGATGACCGGTTTTTATTATCAAATACAAATCATTTTAAAATAATTCACAGGTTTCCGACTGACAAAGGAAGACTGGAATTATGGCTGAAAAATATTGAAAAGCCTGGTTGGCGGCCGAAAAAATATGATAACATCTGTTCAAAGCACTTCTCTGATGACCGTTTTATTAAACTATAAATACGACATTACTATAAATTTGATGTAAATGTTTATAGCGATGCTGAAAATATACGTACAATAAAAAAATATAATTTAGATGAAACAGAATCAACAACACTGCAAGATGAAATAGGTGAATTTTTGCACTTATTTTGTTATTATAAGATTATGTTATTTGGGCACACTGTCCTACAAAAAAAATTCTTCTATTCAATGATGTGTTTAGTCTGATTTTGTCGTGATGTACAAAATAAGTTTCTAATAAAAACTATTAAAAGATTGTACATATATTTTTATTTTCTACAAATACCTTACCCATTCCACTCCATCCCAAAAACATCTCATTTCTATTTAAAAACGTTCCCTATTTATTTTTGGATTAAGCTAGCCACATACTAAGTACCCCTTTGTCCGGCTTCAGCTTATTCTAAGACTAGCAGTTTGCCCCGGCTACTTCCGTGGTACATAAATAGCCTATGTCACTCAGGGATAACGTACCGATCCAACGGTGAACTTATGAATTCGGTCTTGTAGTTCCTGAGATTTGCGCGTTCAACCAAACAGTTTGTTTCATCAGCTTTATTAAGTATATATAATATATATAACCCGTCGGAAATATCTGTCTGTCGGAAATGTTTTTATCGATGTATTTATCTCATTGTCCCATCTCTCTTTTTAGTTCCGTTCCCACCCACTTCTGCCATCAGCGCCAAAATGGCGAAAATCAAATCGCCTCTCTATGGCCCGGCTTATCGTAGGTCCAGCGTACTTGTATGATAGAGGTCAGTGCATTTTTAAATAAACTTTTAAGTAGTAAACTTGATGTATCTAATCAAATAAGAATTGAAATAAACAACCAGTCTTCTCTTCTAATATCATACAAAAGTCTTTTAGTAATAAAACAGTCTGTTCTTTTATAACAAAACAACCCGAAGTAAAAAACTATAATGAAACTCATTCAATATATATCTCAGTTCAATAGTCAACTCAACTTAGTTGAGTTGACTATTGAACTGAGATATTATTATCAATTAAAGAAAACTATACCTACTCAGAGATCTAAGAAACTACAGATTAATTTACAAAATATACCAATCAAATGAATGGCTTGTTCAATTCACAACAAACGATATTATTACGAATTATTTTGAAAGTATCTCCTTAGAAAGCACAAAATGTCCAAAGAATCGTCTGCTAAACGGCTTCTTATTTTGCTGGCCAGATAACCAGCCTCTAAGAAGGCCCTTTCGGATTCGCTTGCGGTTAGAATAAGACGTTTTTATGCTCGAGTGCAATCTCGTTAAACTGGCGAGATCTCGCCCATTTTTAGGGCGAGAACAATCTCGCTAAAAAAGGAATCTCGCGATAACGAGATCTCGCGAGAACGAGATTGCATTCCTTAGGTATACTGTCTCTGAACAGAACAATGTTTTAAATGCTTTTCATGCTAAATGATTTGTAGTGCAAGTGGATCTAAGAATAACATTAAAATTCTGCGCGCTTTTGTAGACGACAAACGACATGCTCTGGGATTAATAAGTAATTATTATAGATGTGTCCTTATTCAAATTATAAACTTTTACAGATAAAATAAGCCACCCAATAACTTTAAAGTTAGCGAAATCAGTTTACAATTTTAATTTGTAATTCTATTTTAATTTTATTTATGATTTTAATTTTACCTAACTTTATGTTAATTTTGTTTTAAGCATTTTTTTTTAATTCTTTAAAGGTATTTGATTTAGTTTGTATTTTTAGTGTAATTTTGATTTGATTTTTTATTGATTTTTAATGTTAATTAATTTTTGTTGGTATTTATTTTCTTTCAAATAATGTTGGAACGTTGTCGTCTCCCTTTTGGAGGTGAGAGTTAATGGCTGCGATACAGTCTCACTAATGCGGCCATTTCCGTACACAAAAAATTATATTGTATACATGTTTTTGTTCCAAATAAATAAATAAATAAAAAAAAACACTTTTAGAGTAAACCTCTAACACAATAATTTGTTCGTAATACTCACCAACGACTTCTTTGTGCTTGACCTTGGCCTCTTTCTTGGCCTGTTTCTCCTGCTCCTTCTTCTCGACCTTGGCCTTCTTCAGCGCCTGGCACTTCTCTAGCGTGGGCTTGCCGTCGAGACCGGCCGCTACTAGGAGGTCTAACATCTTCTGAACGCGTTCTTTGTTTTTTGTGCAACCTGTAATCGACATTATTGAATTTAAATTAAGTATGAAACGATCTTGATTTATTTGCGGCTAACCTTTCCTATTGTGATGATAATATTCAACACAGCCCATATCTTTATCAATCTACTAGCTGACCCTCGGGGCTTCGCTCCCGTCAACTGCCTACCTACCCTGGCTACCCTGCCTACCTTGCCTATCCTGCCTACCATGCCTACCCTGCCTACCCTGCCTGCCCTGGCCCTACCCTGCCTTCCCTGGCTACCCTGCCAACCCTGCCTGCCCTGCCTACCCTGCCTACTCTGCCTAACCTGCCTACCCTGCCTACCCTGCCTACCCTTCAAACCCTGTCTATCCTGCCTACCCCTGGCTACCCTGCCTACCCTGCCTACCCAGCCTACCCTGCCTACCCAGCCTACCCTGCCTACCCTACCTACCCTGCCCCTACCCTGGCTACCCTGCCTAGCCTGACTTTCCTGCCTACCCTGCCTTTCCTGCCTACCCTGCCTATCCTGCCTACCCTGCCTACCCTGCCTACCCTGCCTACCCTGCCTACCCTGCCTACCCTGCCTACCCTGCCTACCCTGCCTATCCTGCCTTTCCTGCCTACCCTGCCTTTCCTGCCTACCCTGCCTATCTTGCCTACCCTGCCTACTCTGCTTACCCTGCCTACCCTGCCTAACCTGCCTTTCCTGCCTACCCTGCCTATCCTGCCTATCCTGCCTACCCTGCCTATCCTGCCTTCCCTGCCTACCCTGCCTACTCTGCTTACCATGCCTACCCTGCCTACCCTGCCTTTCCTGCCTACTCTGCCTTTCTTGCCTACCCTGCCTACCCTGCCTACTCTGTTTACCCTGCCTACCCAGCCTACCCTGCCTACCCTACCTATCCTGCCTACCCTGCCTTTCCTGCCTACCCTGCCTATCCTGCCTACCCTGCCTATCCTGTCTACCCTGCCTACCCTGCCTTTCCTGCCTACCCTGCCTATCTTGCCTACCCTGCCTACTCTGCTTACCCTGCCTACCCTGCCTACCCGGCCTACCCTGCCTACCCTGCCTTTCCTGCCTTTCCTGCCTACCCTGCCTACCCTGCCTACCCTGTCTACCCTGCCTTTCCTGCCCACCCTGCCTTTCCTGCCCATCCTGCCCATCCTGCCTACCCTGCCTACTCTGCTTACCCTGCCTACTCTGCTTACCCTGCCTACCCTGCCTACTCTGCCTACCCTGCCTACTCTGCCTACCCTGCTTAACCTGCCTATCCTACCTACCCTACCTACTAATTTGTATCTATCATCAATAGTTTTCTCAGCGCACGCCAAATAATGTATTTTACAGACAACATTTTGCTATCTTGGGTTACATTATTGCAATTTTCATAAGGATCTCTATTTTTTTTGAAAATATTTTATAGCCTATGACACTCAGGAATAATGTAGCTTTCTACCGGTGCAAGAATTTTCAAAATCGGTTCAGTAGATCCAGAGATTACCCCTTACAACGTCACAAACTCACAAATTCACAAACTCACAAACTTTACCTCTTTATAATATTAGTATAGATTATTTTACGAAATCACTTGGAACAATTGTATTATTTATTTTAGTGTAAATATGGTACAAATAAATTGCTCTAGATGGCGTGATAAGCTTAGATTTGTTATTGAGTTTTGTGTAATATTAAGATTTTCTAGAGATGATCATAAAAAATATATGCTATTGTTTAATTAACTCTCCTAAGCACAAAATTAAGGAAAATTAGTCTCCTTAATTCACATTTCAAAGATTATTTGAATGGATCATTTAAAATTGATTCCAATAGATGGCGCGGTTTTAAATTTCTGAGTCATCCGCACACTTTTTTAAATTTGGTTTGTAACACATTTTGGTACAATGAAACTGCAAAAAAGTGCAAAAAAATACTATAAAACAAATCGTAGCTGTATTTAGTAAATGTATTCACGTATCGAGTATAGTTCTCGCCAAACTTATTGGCCGCCCTGAAGTTGGCTACAATGGCTGCGCAGTAGAAAATCTCATACAAAAACAGCACCGTTTCGTGCCTCGCGCATCCGGTAAACCAACTTCAGGGCGGCCATTAAGTTTGGCGAGAGCTATAAACCCTTTTACTTGCAAGTCACTGCTAACACCATCTATATCCGTGGAACGGAACCGAACGCGATCGATGTTCTTAGAAAATGTATCAGTTTAATCAGACGAAAAACGCTAGTTACGTCGGCACGGTTTCTTTGTATGGGATGAGGCATCTGTATGCTAGTATTACATTATCTGTGGTATCAGCAAAATAAGTAATTCGAACAATAATAGTAGATTGTTGCATCGAGCGCAAAGTGAGTTATTATTGCACGAGTGTTATGTTGATGGTGAGCACGAGTGCAATAATTACTCACTTTAGCGAGGTACGTAGACTGCGTAGTCTACTTTTCTTTCAACTACCAATCTACCTACCGTGATAAAATATAACTACTCAAAACAAATACTCAGGTTAAGGAAAAATATTTATACCGAGACTTTTGAGGCAAAATGTTATGAACAATTTAATTTGCAGCTGTAGTAGCAGCTTTCTGGAGTTGAATTCATATCGCTATCGCAGTCTATTTCCATTTTGTTTAAACTTTTCTTGCTATATTTATGAAGTATCAAAGTTTTACAATGGTACAACATGCGCGCCATTTGTTTTTGTTTTTAACAAATCGATTTTATTTAGCCGATTTTTATTTTCAGCCAGTATCTTCCAGTATCTAAAGCATACATTTTTTATTCAACTTAATGGGCGACATTAAACCTCTATGGTAAATTTATATCCAAATATAAAAAAACTTTTTTGCAAAAAAATACCACCGACTTCCAAGTACAAAACTACAAAGTGAAAAATAACTTTATTTTTGGATGTCGGTGTCTCTGGTAGGTACCATTTTTTTGCGTTATGGACACCGACTTCAAAAAATAAAGTTATTTTTCACTTTGTAGTTTTGTACTTGGAAGTCGGTGGTATTTTTTTGCAAAGAAGTTTTTTTTATTTTTCACTTTTTAGTTGTACCTACCTAATAGGCAAGTTAGTAAGGTAACTATAATGCCAGAATAGATTTCATGAAACTTGAACATAAACGTTGAAATGAGAGATCTGCGTACCCCTTAAGAGCGTACTGGCGTAATGTTATGTTATGAAATGGTATAAACAATAAACAGACATGCGATTGCAGCAATCCCGAGAGATTTGCCGTTATTTATTGAAGAGTTCTGTTGTATATCTCCGAAGTTCTTCACCAAATTAAAATAGGACCAATTTCGGAACATACTCATTCAAACAAAAAAAGAATTTTCAAAATCGGTCCACAATTGACGGAGATATCGGTGAACATAAAAAAAAAAAACAAAAAATGTCGAACATAGAACCTCCTCCTTTTTGGGAAGTCGGTAAAAAAATGGAAAACAGTGCAATAATGAAAAACTGTGCAACAATGAGATTTCATATAACATTTCTACACTGTTTTGGATCTAAGCAAAAAAGACGTCCTTTGTGATCGGTTTTGTAGTGATTAATGATAACATTACTACGTAGTTGAAAGAAAAAATATTTTCATATCAACTTACCTTCAACAAGCTTCTTATAATCGAACCGAATGCCTGCAGCTTTACAGAACTTCTTCATATCCGTGATCCCCGGCTGTCGCAGCTCCGGCGGCACAGGCGGCCGGCCCCTCTTGCCGCCCGGGGTCCCCGGCGTGCCCGCGGCCTTGGCCCCCGGGGTCCCTGGGGTCTTAGGGGCACGCGGACTGTTCTTAGTGCCCTTCGGCCTGCCGGGGCCGCGCTTCAGTGGCGTATCCTGTTCGTGATAGGCGCTCATTTCATTCGGTATGAATGGTTGTGATTTATGGAAGGCGGATGTGCGGGTACTGTATACTTGAATTCATAATCTCTAAATCTAACCCAACCATCTTTAATGACTATCGACTTTAGCTTTAAGTATTTAAGGTTGATTTTTGAGTAAACAGTTACAATAAACAGGTCCTGAAAATTTAGTTGTGATGGAATTTGAACTTTGTTTTTGTCTCTTCTTTATGTATTTTCAAGTCGATGAAATATTCTTTAAATGTTTTGGGCGGCCATGTTATTTGCAGTGTCAATGGCTTCTTTGCCACTGAGTTTGTTGTTTTATAAAATTATCTCAGATTCCGAATTCAAATACGATGAATGTTTTGATGAATATCATGCTTGTGATTTCAAAACTACAAAGATGTTTCATTAAAAATCATTGGCTGATATAACGTTAAATACAAGCTACTAAATCAATGAATGTTACAATGAAAAGATGGAAATGAAATGGAGATGAATAATGTTGACTCCACATATTTGTTAGAATAAAAAATTGTGATACAAAACAAAAGATTATAGTGTGTACGTACTTCGTCTTCTTCTTCCGATTCGCTGCCTGAGGAGCCGGACGAGTCGTCTGATGATGACGAGTCTACCGTCGTCACCTGGAGATAAGAGAAATGCTTTTAATATTATTATTCTTTTATGGTAAAAATGGACCATATGAAGAAGTATGTAAGGATCGTAGCAGGTGGCGTTCTGTAGTTTCTGCCTACCCCCATGGGAAAAAGGTGTGAGTTTATGTATGTATGTATGAATGGACCATACGAGACCGGGTGGTCCCAATCCAAATAGGAGAAGGCCATTTGTATATTTTTGAGCTGCCTTAAAAAATATAAAAATGTAAGATTTTTATTTCAATTTATAGACATTAGGAACAGATTATCAGATACATACTACTCAAAATACTAACTGTCCGTCGGTAATTTTAAAGACTTGAATAGTATGCGCAAATATAATAAAATCCAGCAACCACCACCGTTGAAAAGGGATTAAGTTCCAATTGCGCGGAGAACTTTGTTTGTGGTATTTAGGATTTGTATGACACCAGCAGCCTTACTGCGTAACGAATTCGGCAAGGCAAAGGGCAAAGAGTATAAAAATCGACCAATCATATGCGAGATGAACCGAATGTATGACGTTTTTTGGCGAATAAACACTTTTTCTTACGAATAAAGACTATAATCTCGATTTGACTAGAACGTCAATTTTTCATATTCTTTGCCATTTGCCTTGCCGAATTTATTACGCGGTAGGGCTGCATATCTGACTTAGTTCGAATGTAGTGGTAGATATGCAACTACACTTGTGCAATAGAACTTATACCATAACTTCCCGTTGGTATAAAATCTGATTATTGTAGCTTTTTAAGACCCCGAGTGTCCACACTACACGGCTGATGAACTCAGTAGAACTCTCACTAAACTAACCTCACTAGTAGCCGGCATGAGCCCTCTTGCCTGCAGCTTCGCAGCCGCTAACTTAGCAGCTGCAGCCTTCTGCGCAGCGATCTGTGCAGCCTGTGTTGCCAGCTTCTCTCTCTCGGCGTTCGCGTCGTAATAGTTGAACAGAACCTCCATGGAGACCGGCACGTCCCCGAAGTACACCTCGTTGGGTATGTGGGAAGAATCGAGGCAGTCGTCGCTCCACCGCCTGTGGAGTGAATGGAGTTATAGTGTGCTAGGATGGTCAATTGATGTAAAGATTTGGTGGTGAAAGTAGTATCATGGAGAAAATAATTTTCAACTCTCAAATATCCTTGAAATTGAAACATATCTTGTATATTTAGAAACTCTGAAATACGGGTATTTAGACATTTTTACTGCTGTTAAAAAAAATAAAAATGTAATTTCAAGTCTATAACAAATGTTTGCACACAATGAAAAAAAAATGCAGGTGGACCACAAAACAGAAGGGATCACAACTCTTAAATACAGAAAACCTATATCAGAGTTGGTCCCCCTAGTAAAAATGTCTAAATACCCGTATTTCAGTTACTAAATACACAAGATAGGTTACTTTCAACCACTGCAAGATCACTAGTATTTATTATTTCAAAGTTTGCATAAAACCAAAGAAGACTTACCTTCTAAATTGTATCCCAGAGAAGTCCTTCCTGAACGGTCTGATAGCGTACTGGTAGCCCGTAGCGCGCGGGCGAGGCGGCGGCGGCAGCGCGCGGGGCGGCGGGGCCCGGGGGCCCTGCGGCGAGGGGCCCGGGGCGCGCGGGGCCCCCGGCGCCTTGGGCTTGTTGGTGGAGCCCTTCGGTCGTCCCCTCGCCTTCTTGGGCTGTCCACAGTGACGATTTTATTCTCATTTTTAACAGATGCAGTGAAAATGTGTTGTGTGTATGAATAGCTTAGATTTTAATAAATGCGATAAGCGATCTATTCGTACAATAGGCCGCACAACAGTGGTAACAGCCCAGTATGAGCTGGAATTTTAGTCTACTAAAACTCTGTATTAGGTTAGACCAACTCAAGTTCAGAGTGTTACCACAGAGATGTTGTTGGCTGTACTAAAACAAAATACGATTTCTGACAAAAAAATAGTCATTCTCATAGGTTTTATAAAGCATAATATTAATTCTATTGCAAACAAAAACACAATTTCTAAAGCGTGAAAGCCACAGGTAATATTTAAGCAAAAGTTACTCTATGAAATAATACCACAGAAGACTTACAGTAGATGACATGGGTAAGCTGATGATGGTGAAATAAAAGGGTTATATAAAAAATTAGTATAAAACTAGTGTACCTCGCTGCCTGGAGTGGAAATCTTGCCAGGTATTGAACCTGACTTAGGAAGCTCTGGACTGCTGAACGGTTTCCGATCCTCTTCACTGAAACAATTAAATGTGAGGGTTGAGTACTGATTTCCATAGTAAACAGATACGTATTTAGATGTGGATTTGTAACATTATTGCAAAAAACGGCAAAAAATCACGTTTGATGTATGGGATCCCCACTTAAATATTTATTTTATTCTGTTTTTAGTATTTATTGTTATAGCGGCAACCGAAATACATCATTTGTGAACATTTCAACTGTCCGTGATAGCTAATCACGGTTCATGAGATACAGCCTGGTGACAGACAGATATACGGACGTGTGTGGAGTGGAGTCTTATTAATAGGGTTCCGTTTTTACGCTTTGGGTACAAAACCCTACATACTAGCTGTCAAATATAGTGGTAATTGGACAGAAATAAATACAAGAAATTGCAAGTTGATTATTTTGTGTTTTTACCCGACTGCCGAAGGAGGGTAATGTGTTTATCAGTCTATGTATGTATGTTTGATCCTATGTGGCGTTCTAGAGACCAAACGCGTTGGCCGATAATGATGATTTTTACGTCAATTGATTCGTCTTAACCTTGCTACTGCAAGGTTAAGACGCAGTGACCTGGCTACATTAAAATAAAAATAGAAAAATTGTGGTTTTTGGACGCCATATTGTAGGGGCCCAATTTTTTTTTTCTTCCTAACCCATCCTGTGGGGTATCAAAATAAAGAGTTTTAAGAGGTGATTGCAACTTATTTTATTTATAAGATTTTAGTAAACATTTTTTTTTCGAATTAGTTACGTTAAAACACAGTCGGAGGATACATATTCGCGAGCTGGCAGCATGCTTTTCTTCATTTTTACATATTTTTATTTCGCTTTGTAAGCAGTCGTGTTTTTGATTTTTGAAAAATGTTTTTATTAGTAATAAAACATGGGGCTGGCTGGTTAGCTTTCAGTTGTCCTCCAGGGTTTAGTAAAAATTTATATTTGGTTCAGGGAAAATGTAATTGAAAATTAGACTCCTTTTTCAATGGTCATGCCAACTGCATTTTGCAGCTTCCAGTTTGTTATCCTTCTTTTGTTTGCCTGCCCTTGTCCCATCGATTTTTTTTTTCTGATAATTCATTTTCCCATACTTTGCGCTAACACAGCGCCATCTCTGATACATGACAGAATACAGGGGGGGAAAAGGTAGGTAGGTAGGGTAGGGTAGGCAGATAGGGTAGAATAGGTAGGTAGCCACTTGACGGGAGCGAAGACTAGGGCACAGTTAGTAGTCCAATAAACCAAAAGTCATGAACAGGACGCTTACCTCTTGTCACTGAGCGCGGTAGGTTCGGCCGCGCGTTGTAAGTCGCCCACGCCACCTTCCGCCGCTCCTTCAGCTTTGCACGCTTCTGCCAGCAAATGAGACAATGCTGATTGAATACATTTTGTTAAATACACTTTAAATATATCAAGATATAAAAGTACGATTTTGATTGAAATTTGGAAAAACTACAAAAAATTGAATGATCCAACAATATACAGACACCAATAAGATCTGTGTCTAATTGGATGTTCTTCAGAAAGGTCAGCCCCCCTAGACAAGTTACAACGCTTCGTATCGAATCTCTTTCTACAATCGTTAACGCCTTCTATTAGTATGGTCTGACCACGTGACTTAACGTTCGGATGTGTCATTCCCATATATTGATTCGTTTTCTACTAGCGTTATCGATTGTAGATTGACAACTTGGCTGCAGATGCAGGTAGTAGTACTCACAGGCGGCGTGCGCGTATGACTTTAATTCAATAGAAGTAGTAAGGATCGCAGAAATTGGCGATCTGTAGTTTTTGCCCCAATGCGAAAAAGGCGTAAAAGGCAAACATGAGTACCATACATACATACGTATGTATCATATGTTCATTTATGTATCTTACTATAATATATATTTTATATCTTATCTTAATTCTTAATCTCACTAATATTATTATTATAAATGCGAAAGTTTGAATGTGTGTATGTTTGTTACTCAATCACGCCAGAACGGCTGAACGGATCTGGATGAAATTTGGCACAGAGATAGATTCTAGTCGGGAATAGCACATATGCTATCCCATTATGACGTTCCCTTGGGATAAGAAAACACTATTCACGCGGGCGAGGCCGCTGACAGAAGCTAGTGATCTAATAAAAGAAAAACAGAATCAGCGACTTATTGTGATTTAGCCTGGAATTCAAATCATTTCTATTGATACTTTTCCGAAGGTAAAATTAATGGAAACATTGACAATAGTTTTGATACTATAAGTTCTTTGATACGTCTCCCTTTTCACTATCCAACGGGGATTTGAGACTGCAAACAAATATGAGTAGGTCTACCATATAAAAACACGAAAGACGTTCTCAAACACTGCCAACTTTTAAGAAAATGGTAAAGGAGCCTTTGCCTATAATTTTTATTCGTTCCCTTTCTTTGTCATATATTTGATACTTAGTAGTATATTATGTATGTATTTGATGTTATTATGTCTAATAAATATTATTTATATATTTTGTACACTGACAGCCTTAAACTCTTCTCCTCTCGTTCAGTCCATCCAAAGGTTGTATGTAAGATATTGCCCTGTGCGATAAGACCACTCATTGTACACTTGTTTTTGTAAATGTTAGGCCTGTTATTGTGTTTATTGTGGTTTACAATAAAGTATATAATAATAATAATAATAAATACACCTAACTGTATATAACTGTCCCGCATGACGGGAACCTCGTGAAAGCCGAGAAAGATAAGCAAATCAAGTATCTTGACTTGGCTCGCGAGGTTGTCGACATGTGGGATGTGGACACAGCGATCATTGTACCGACAGTCGTGTCAGCCCATGGCTTAATAGCCACGAGCCTCGACCAACACCTCAGGAGGCTCTCGTTAGGCGGCTGGGTCAAGGGCCTGATCCAAAAAGCAGTACTGCTGGACACGGCTTGTATTGTTAGGAGGTTCCTCTCTCTGGAGCCCTGACCGCCGGTAGCTTGGACCCTGTTCCCGATACCGATGGGCCTCTATTTTTTATATTTTTAAACGTTTTTGCTTTTTATTTCATTTTGAAAAATATTTAAAAATGTAAATAATAAGAAAACAGATAAATAGAGGAAATAAAAACATCAAACTTTACAGTGCTTCTTCAATAGATTTTTAAGCCAACGTTGGCTAAGGATTCCTAAACTTGGACCTAAATGTATGTGCTATTGTATTATTATGCCTGATCAAGTAGAAGTTATTGATTTATTTTTGCACTAACTAAACACAAAGGGAAATGCCCATTTTTGGCCATAAACCGCCCAACAATTTGCTATTGTTAAAAAAAAACATCTTGATTTATGTTTATTAATCGCGGTATTTATTTATCCAAACAAGATTGCAACATTTTTGCAAAAATTAAAAAGTACCGGAAAGATAAAATTAAATTAGGTAAATCCGGCATCCATTGGTTTGTGGATTAAATAAAAAGTGTTGCCAAATTCTTAATTTCGTTCAAAATATAATCGATTCTATTTTCTCCAATCGATTTTTTATGATATAATGATTATTATAATGCCAATATTATTCGTTTATTTTTGATAATAAAAACGTGTTATCGTTAAACGTGTGTTGTGCTATATTATGATAATAAAACAAGCGAATTCCTAGTCGATTTACCATAAATTACTATCCTAATTACTAGCCTATCAAAAATGCTACTACACAATTCACAACTGTCATACTTATTTGTTCTTCAAAATACATTTAAAATTGAATTCGAAAAAATAATTTCTGAGGCGCTTTAATTAATTTGTTCGTTAATTAATTCGTATTGAATTATAACTCCAACAAAAACTCGATATATATTTTTATGTCTGATATGTGGCAACATCGAATTTGACATTATAACAGCATGGCGGCTGTCTGTCATAAGTTGGTAATTCAAAATTCGCCATCGTTTGCATTTGTATTATTTTGTATTGTTTTCTTGTGGATTTGTTATCTCACCAACGAATAAGCTTTTAAATAGATTCCGACAACTTTGTTATTGTAGGTTTGTATTACAGTAAAATGATAGTTAAAAAACTGTATTTGTGAAAAAAAAAACATTTAATATCTTAACAATCCGGACTTTTTCCTGAACCAATTCCTATACCATTTCATTCATTAGATTACATATTATCATTTCCGTATGCTTTTATTTGTGGGCACCCCGGGCCAAAGTGACTATGGCCGGTGGGCATTGCCCTTTATTTATTTAAACTTCATGTACAATATAGGCGGACTTAATGCAGCAAGGCATTCTCTACCAGTCAACCTACGTAATTCCTTATTAGGTTATTACCTATTCCTATTCCTTTACGTATGTCCTAATTTATGTACGTGGAAGGCCAATATTTGGACAATAAATGTCAAAAGATAAATATTCACTTACCGACTGGCTTATCCATCAACTTGTTTTCAACTCCAATGATTGGGTGGCCATCATCTGGAAAATGAAACAAGGCAAATTAGGTTGTTAAAGATATCCTTCTGACCAAATTTCAGCTCATCTCAGCGAAGATTTAGAAAACTGGCCTATCTAGCCTAGGGCTACTATGTATCCCAAGGGATGGTCCAATAATAGTTATTGCACAGAAGGAGTCTTTTGAGAGGTGCTGATGGTGATCACCACTGGTTTAAGTGGAGTAAAAACCCACAACCAAATCAAAAAAATTTTTTGGGCACTTATAAAACGTCGACAAAAACTGCACGGTTCGGGTTGGTCGTTTCCTATGGAGAAGAACCGGCAAGAAACGCCATGGTTACTCTTTTAAAAAATGGTTTCGTTTTACAATATTTCCATGTTACAGCATTAGTACTATGGGGGGACAACGTAGGCCCGACATTAAGTCGTAAGAAACCAAAAAAAAAGATTATATAATATATAAAAAAGTTAACAAATGTTAACTAACATCTAGAAGGCCTACAATGTTCACACATTCACAAAATAATCGGTAAAAGAATCTATATCCAATCCCTGGTCTTCTCCCCAAAAGACGACTTTTGAGTGAAGAAGAATGACGCGGTGTGGATACTTTTTGCCCTTTGCCTTTTGGTGCTTTGGAATAAGTTGGAATCGGTAAATCGCTCAGAGCACCAGGTTGCCAGCGTTGTTTTTACGTGACGGGAACTATAGCTCTAGTTTCATATAAAAATACATATCTTTATTCGCCCTAGAGTGATCGGCTGCGACGCTGCATGTCACAAGTTCGATTCCCGCACGGAATAATAAGTATATTGTATTTATATGGCCTACAGATAGTTGTTCCGGATCTGGGTAATGGTGTATGTGAGTTTATATGTTTGTAAGTGCACCCACGGTACAGGAGAAAAGCCTAGTGTCAAGTACCTAAAATTTTCAAAGAAATTATTCCGTGTAGTGGTTTGAAAGATTTGAGGTAACAAAGAATATTAAAAACATACAAGATACGCGCGAAAAACATAACCCTTTATTTTATTTATTTATTCAATTTTTTTTAACTCTATTACATTCATACATTCTGCCAAACTGTAAAACAGTTTGTCGGCAGACAGGGTGTGAGTGGGTTTTTTTGCAGTCGGGTAAAAACAACTTGTTGCTGGCAATGTTCCCCACTGCCTTTAAGGCCGTACCCTGACCAAAAAATCAGCATGAGATATGAGCATTCCTTTTGGCCTAGCGGCACTGGTGGCGCATGAATTACATAGTGAATACGCCCAGATTTTAGAATAAAATCTTTATAAAATCGAATATTGGTCTTTTGAAAAAAATAAAACTTACAAAATGTTCGTTATCAAATTGTCTATCCATTAGTGTTAGAACAAAAAAAAATATTAATGAACGCTTTACGAGGAGATGCATGCTATCAATCATTATTTCTCATTTTATGGTTTTTTTGGAAGGAGATTAGTGAAACATATTATACGACATAAAAAAAAAAGAAATATACAATTTTGGAATCAATAATAGTAGATATTTAATGTATCTTTATTAGTTGATATTTCATTTTAAATAACGAGTAGATAGCTCCTAAAAACTCCTCAAAAAACGGCTAGCGCGGCGTTTTGCTCGGGGTAGCGCCTTAACTACCTCGCACATCTTTGGTGAACAAGCACCCTTTCCCAAATAACCCTAGCCTAAATAAACTGAAAAATCAACTATATTACTATAATGATTAAAAAACATAATTTTAGTTACCTTTATGTAGCAGCTCAGCAGGCTTTTGTATCACTTCCATTGATAAAGACTTTTGACCAACATCTAAAATGAAACCAACATAAAACAACATTTACAAAAAACAGCAGAATGTATTTATTATTGCAGATATTACGAGTATGTGAGTGACAGGCAACTACAGTTATCCCCATCTTTTTGGCCGGGCTGAATATAGGCTTTGCTTATGGCGCGCTCCTATTTTTTACCCCCGAAGGAAAAAGAGGGGTGTTATAAGTTTGACGTGTGTTCCGTATCCGTGTGTCTGTCTGTGGCAACATAGCTCCTAAACGGATGAACCGATTTTAATTTAGTTTTCTTTTTGTTTGAATGTTGACTTTTTCGAGTGTTCTTAGCTATGTCTGATTAAAATCAATTCAGTTGTTCAAAAGTTACCCGCGTTTTACTCTTTGAATCTGGGTTTTCACAAGATAATGTGTATTGTCGATTGAAGCGTGTCTACTACTATATATATTATATTATGCAGTTTAAAAAGCATGAAATAAAAATTACTGCCAATGTTTACAGCAGTTTGTTTATTATTAAGAGGTTTTTGTTTTTTTATAATTTAATTTTTAACATGAGATTTACTACTGCGCAGCCCTTGTTGCCAACTTCAGGGTGGCCAAGAAAATTGGGGAGTACTGAACATAAAATTATTAATTCACTTACCAATAGGCTTGTCCTGTCTATGAGCTAAGTCGTCGGGCTTGAATATATCTGTCTTAATCTTTATTTTGGGTTGATCTAAATCCCCGCCCTGCAACAACAAGTCATTCCATTCAATCATTCATTCAAACGAATGAGTGTTTACTATTCAATACAGTGGAACCTTTTTTATGCAACAGCACAATGATCCTCTCGAATTAAAGAGTTTACATATTAACAGCTCAAGGCCGAAAGAAGAGAAGAGTTGAGGATGTTTTGGTGGTATTGAAAAAGCAACTTTACTTTCAGTGTCATAAAGTGCAATAGAACTCGAGATAGCGATGTCGACGACGCCTGAGAAGCCAATTGTAGTAAGCGTCGATACACATACAATTTTTCATTTTATAGTACTGATAATAAAGTTTATTGTTGAATAACAAGAAATCTTCTGATGGGCACTTCTTTCGGACTTTGCTAAACCCACGCTACTGAAACTACTTTGGCCCAGTTTTATTATCCGAAGTTAACTCAACCAATGGTTGCAAATTTCTGTAAATCACCATTTATCTTCAGTTGTTATTTGACCATTAGTGATACTAACAATTGACGATTCAACGCGTTTTACCGAAATTTGTAACCATTGGTTACCATATTTAATCATTAGTTGAATTAACTATGGATCAAAAAACTGCATCTTAGGTCCACTTGTGCCAAGAACTTAGGAGTCAGTTGCTAACAGGAAAAATAACAAAACTTGCATACATAATTAGCAGAATTAGCTACTAACTTGGACACAGATTTCCTCCCAATAGATACCGCTTGACTACTGTTTTGTTTGATTCCGAGTTCACCAAATTTGGCGGAATGCACGGGTTGCGCGGGGAGTGATAAGTGCGCCGTGATTGGCTATTCAAGGTCACGGTACCTGTCATAGTGAGTGACGGGACAAGCGCATTAAATGTCGATAAAAATATCGATATTTTTCAAACATAATGGTTTTTTATGTAAAATTTCTTAGCCGGCGATTTTATAATTACTTTAATAATGATAAACAAAAACATCGATCGAGAAAATATTTTGATTGTGGCCAAAAGTGATTTAATTTCATTGTAATCCTATGTAAACAGGGCCACTCTGAGCTATTGTTATGAGTAGAGCACAATTAGTTCAAAGTAAAAATAAACTAATTTGTTAATTTTATATAATCAATTATTTATTTAATATTTTATTTTTATTTAACAATATTATTTTATTCTCCTATACACCTAAATAAACATCGATCATCGATACTTTTCGATAAGCATAAAACGTATTTTTCTCAACATTTTTACTTCTGAGGGAAAAAGATAGCAATATAATAATTACTTACGAGTGAAAGGGACTTTCATAAAAGACATCAACGAGCGCTACTGTAACTAGTGCACTTTTGATTTGCTAACCATTATAACTTGACCTTTTTAAGATTGGTCACTATTTATTACTTTGCCTACTGGTGGAAAATTATCCCATCTTTTTTTGAACTTGAATGGCTGGTTGGTTTTCCACACCATTTTAGTGCACAATTCGTCATTTTTTTTAAGGCAAACCATTGATAACTATTTTTTAAACAGAATTGAAACTAGAAATCGCTTGCGTCTCTACTCTACAGCTCTAATGTCTGGTCGACACTAAAGAGATCATACCGTGCACTGAGTTATATCAGCCTAAATAGGCTGATGTGTGGTGCGCGTAAGTTTTCTTCTATGCGGAATCTATTGGGAGGTAATCTGTGAACTTGGAGTTAGTAAGGTAACTCAGGGTAGCGCAAGGGAGCCTTAGAAGTTTGCAGAACTTAGGGTCAGCTAACACCGAGACAAAGCGATGCTGCATGCTCTTTTAAAGAGATTGATACAATATAGAATGTCTCGTTGCGGCTTGGTGTAAGCCTACCCTTAGAGCCAAAGGGTGAAAACGTGCATGTGTATATTACTGTAGCATTTCTTGGTGATGGAAACAGGTGTGATAGTAATTTCACCTTTATAGAGTTTTATAAGGACTACTAAAACAAAGAACTATTAAAATATAAATTTAGACTTCAAACATCATTTTATAGATAGTTTAACTCATCTTTGCGCGCGGCTACATGTGTGCGTGTGCTCTGCGTACGCTTGTTACACAGCTTTTATTTGTGTGGCAGTGACGCGGCACTCGTCGTGCGAGCAAACAACCACCCACACATGCTTACCCAATAGTTATGCGCGCAAACATGAGTTGAACTATCTATACTAGGTTTTTTGGATTAAGTGTTCTTATTTTTCACGGACTGTTGCCCACGACTTCGTTCGCGTGAAAATAAATAAAAAGTAGCCTGTGCGCTATTTCGGACTATATTCTACCACTGTGCTAAATTTCAACCAGATCCGTTCATCCATCCAAACTTTCACCTTTTTATTATTAGTAGGAACTAGGAAGGATTATTCAAATTCAAAAGTGCCAGATAATAAAGGTTCCACTGTAGTTGTAAAATATGTTCAAATATTAACCAAAGTACTGGGAATGTGGAGATTGAACTCTCTCTGCCTTGCCTGTAGTGCCTGATTGAACATATACACACATTATTACAATACACATAAAGAAAAATGCAAGAGTAGCAAACTTTTTAGATCCTTGGTTGTTTATGGTTCACTTAGAGCATGATTTCCATGGAAGTAGTAAAGTGTACAACTGGAAGGTTCAGTGTTAACAAAACGCGAGCTGAAAGAGAGGCTCTAATACTCCATATGTCCCTTTCTAATCTTGTTTTATTTATTCAAGGCATATTAACAACACAAACATGGGCATATGAAATGTTATATAGTATTTATGTCAATAATGGACATGCACAAAATTTACATAAATAATTTCACAGAGCACAATAAAATTGGTTGGTGTCATTTGGAGTGACAGTTTGCCAAATCAATAACAAATCATATTTCAATTGTATGAAAGGGACACACAAAAATTTAGTGAATCGCTGTCAGCATGTTTTCCTGTTTGAGTTGAGTTCTTTTTTGTTTGACACAGCATTGCCCGATAATGATCCAGTGTGTACAAATTACTACTTCCATGTAGTTCACCCATGAGCATGATCTCCTATTGGAACCATAAACAATCATATAGTTTAAATAATAAAGAGTGTTTAGTTGCCAGAAGCAAAAATATTAAAGTATTGTCAGTACAATGAATCAAAATATTATTTGAACACTGTGCAACAAAGAACAAAGCTTACACGGTACTTTAGAAATAGCTGTAAAAAAATGAAACTTTAGTGTTTGAGATTAGATTCCTATAGGATTTTCACAAATCATGCAAGCACTGCACCCAGACTAATTAAGCAACACATAAACTTCAAAATATAAGCCTATATGATTACAATACTTACCATCATCTCATTTTCGGGATGCGGCCGTTTCTGAGCATCGGTCGGCTCAAGTTTGATCTCAGACTTCAGCTGCTTCACATCAAGGGGCTTCTGGGTGTCAAGCGGCGGCAGCAGGTGCGGTTGCGGAGGCCACGCCGGCTTGTGCACCCCCACGTCTCCATAACCTTGAACTGACAAAGTGCAGTCAAGTCACAATACACAAAGATTAAAAAATAAATTGAATTATAATTAAAAAAGTTTTGTACTTAGTATAGCTTCATTATGAAAGACATTAACAGAGAGAAAACAGGTTTATAAATATTTGTTATTAGTTTTTTGGTTGCCTAATAAACCAAAACCATATAACCTATAACCATTTTATACAAAAAGTTTGTATAAAAAGTATGACCTTTCATAAATAAAAAAACTGTCAACAATCTTTAAAATCTGTCAAAAATAAACATACAAATATAACCTCTATTTTCTATTGCACAAAATCTATTATTGGTTACAAAGTTGACAATGTTTTGCTATTTTTTTTTAAACAAATATTATGAAAATTTATACTTGTAAACTTACCCATATGGGACTGAGGCATATGCAACTGTGCCTGTGGCGGCTGTTGTGGCGGGAAACTCTGGTGATGCGGGTAGTTTTGGTGCGCAGGAGGCGCGTACGACAAGTTCTGAGGAGCATAACCCCCAGGGGGCGGAGGCCCATACGGTGAAAAAGCTTCCGGAGGCGGATAATGAGTGTTATACGCACCAGCATACGGCTGGTAGGGTATTTGATGACCATTATCTACAACAATGAGAACAACGTCAAAACTTCCGCAATATAACCAATTTCCACCGTGTTTTGCACTCAAACTTGACTTACCTATGTAATTTAGCGGCAAACCATTCCCCTGAACAACACCGTGTCCCGGTTCGCCCTCCATTCGCAATCGCTTTTGATTCATGGCTCTTTCGGCTTCATAATTCATCTTGGTAACTAAAAACAACAACCACTTATAATAGCACAGTACACGATCGCAATAAAACTCATTTCTACATCGATATCGTAACCACACAACGCATATTAAACATTCTCGCGTTAATTGTGACGGACGCCAACCGGACGCCAGCACAAAACACAGGTTATATGCTCAGCAAAAGCAAACACAAGCGTACCTTTGTTGGTCAATGATTGTTATTGATTTTAGTTTATAGACGCACTTAGAGCATTCCCCGCGATGATTTGGTACATAATAGAGCACTTTAACAAGTCAAAATAACTGTTGCATACAAAATATGCATCAAATTATCGGCCTAATGACAGTAAAATTAGAAAAAAAACACAAGTGAAGCGGAGTTCGAGTATTTTTTTTCTCATTCTTTTGTGATTTTTGGTGTTGGTAACTTATTTTTTTTTTCTTTTTCTGTAAGGGGTTTTTACGAATTTTTGTGCAAAAGCTGTTGTTTTTCAACAAAATATTGGTGATGCCCGCATAATTATAATAGATTATTTAATTAATTCTGGCATTTATTCAATTGTATACCAATATTTTACAGAAACTGTTAAGATCATGCTTATAATATCAATACTTTTCTACGGAACGCGCTCCAACATAAAGAAACTGAAGAAAATAAATGCGCACAAAAGGTTTTTATTGTAGCAGCAACACTACATAGTTTGATCTTGCCATTATTTAAAAATTCCTTCTTTTTAAGTAGAATTTTATTTAACAAGCATCAGCCAAAGTACCCAAAAACTATCAAAATATTTATTATTTCGATTATTCGTCACGAAAGCATAATCTATACAAACTACGGTTCCTAACAGATTTTTTTGCGAACAGTTGCCCGAAACATTGAAATACCATTTTTGTAAATACTGTAGAAAAGGATCCGTTTAATAATCTCTCTCACGTCGCTCCCTCTCTTTCGTTCACCCCGCAAGTGCTGAAGTGCCCGCAATTCGCGATTTTGCGTTTGCGTCAGCGTTGAATGGAGTGCAGTCGCTAGTCGCGGATTTCGTGTTGTTTTTGAAAGTTTTTTTTCCAATGTGGTAGCAGCGTTGTGTACTGTGTTATCTTACAAAAACATTTCGAGGACTGTTGTGTTTTGAATTTGAGCTGTTTTTAATATTAAGGTAAGTTTTTAAACACTGAATGATAACTTCACAATACTACTAGCAAAAGTTTGAAAATCACATTTTGGTATTATATTTACGTTAATCTAAGTCTGTGAAGCGATCGCAGAACTTTGAACACAACTTAGTTTTATTTCAGTTAAAATGACATATTTACAACTTTTCACACAACTTTTCTTCATATAAATTTGCTATAGTACGATTGGTTTTTCGTTTCGGAAAAAAGTTATCACAAAAAAACCGATGTCAATAATATGAAGAAGCTCGATCGTATTTACCGATGGAGATAAAATAATGCGCGAATTTCTTGCGGATTAATTAGATAAAACCAATGATTTCAGTTGGAAGGTGGGAAATTCCTAAGTTATAGGTTAGTGTCAGTTTACTTTTCAGCTGCTGAAAAGCTTTCGCAGTGCATCGAAAACTGTAACCATGTTAAACTAAAAGCTTTCATCAAAAGCTTGTCGGGTTCAGTATAGAATTATTGAAGCAATGCAGCAATTAAGAATTATTCAGCACTTAAGATTACGTTGTTTCTAGTTAGGTATTATTCTTTGAAATTTTCTAAAACTGATCCCAAAAAGTATTTACCAATTCCGTATTCCTTCCTACCTTAGTATTTACCTTTTCTAGATGGAGAGAGATTTCTTTTTTATGTGGTACTTTTTAATATGTTAGCTATTTTGATGTCAACTGTGATATCACTATACTTCTTATCATTTACCTAGGTATTTCTGTACAGAACCCTCTACTCCTGATTTAGAAAGCTTGTCCAATTTTATGTTATCTAGGTACTTCACTGCTCATCAATTTGATAAGATTTTGGCCAGCTGCAATCATAATGGATTTTACAGTGATCAGATTATAACTGATAAGGGATTTTTCAGAAGTTTAGGTATTTAAGGGTTGGTATCCATCTTAACTATAACATAAATAGGTAGGTACCTACTGATAGCAAATAATCAGATGTTACTTAAAAGTTGCTTTTAAACTTAGAAAATGATGACTCATTTTTCTAGTATTGTCAATGTTTCAAATGTTACGAACAACTTTTAATAAGTCTCATGATATTGATAGAATATTCAAAATCAGCTTCATTGCCAAAAAGGACAAAATATACTAAATAAGGCATTTAAAAGACTTGTCCGGATGAAATGAAGAGTATTGGTGACAATTTACAAGTTGTAGATCAAAGGCTGCGACCCAGGCAGGTGCTTTTAAACTATTTCAATAGCACTGCTCTCAAAACACTGAAGGAAACTGGCATGTCTTAGAACCAAAAATTTGAGGACATGTGACATCCGCCAATATACACAGGGCCTGAGTGGTAAATTACAGCTCCTTCCCTCTCACAGAGAGGAGGCCTGCACGCACAACGAACCAGTGGGAGTCTAAGCATGGAAAAGGGGTCCATCTATCCTTTCAGGATGGAATGAGACAACCAACTGAGAAGTGTCGCACCAAGCTCCAAATAGCCCAAACAGAAAACAGAGCTGCGTTCAACCTAACCTACCCTATTGTTACATTTAACAGATTGCCTAGATACAGAAAATAGGAAAAAGAATATTAAGGAATGCTGCTTTGGATTAATGTGATAGTAATTGATTAAACAATACCACTATGTTATCTCTTCACCACTATTGGTTGACTGGTAAGGCATTAAGTCTCCCTAGTTGCAAGTACATGAAGTCTCCTAAAATAAATAACATTTAGGAGAGTGGGGTTCTTTTTAATAAGCCAGAGAGAATAGTTCTTAGTTTTTTAATTCTCATATGCACTGTAAGAGTTTAGTAAGATGAGACATGCATTTAACAGATTACCAGGATACACAAAACAGGAAAAAAAACTAAGGAATGCTACTTTGGATTATAGGAATAGTAATGAGGAAAATGTGATAGTAATTGATTAAACAATGCCACCATGTTATCTCTTCACCACTATTGGTTGACTGGTAAGGCATTAAGTCTCCCTAGTTGCAAGTGCATAAAGTCTCCTAAAATAAATAACATTTAGGAGAGTGGGGTTCTTTTTAATAAGCCAGAGAGAATAGTTCTTAGTTTTTTAATTCTCATATGCACTGTAAGAGTTTAGTCAGATGAGACATGCATTTAACAGATTACTAGGATACACAAAACAGGAAAAAAAACTAAGGAATGCTACTTTGGATTATAGGAATAGTAATGAGGAAAATGTGATAGTAATTGATTAAACAATGCCACCATGTTATCTCTTCACCACTATTGGTTGACTGGTAAGGCATTAAGTCTCCCTAGTTGCAAGTGCATGAAGTCTCCTAAAATAAATAACATTTAGGAGAGTGGGGTTCTTTTTAATAAGCCAGAGAGAATAGTTCTTTGTTTTTTAATTCTCATATGCACTGTAAGAGTTTAGTCAGATGAGACATGCATTTAACAGATTGCCAGGATACACAAAACAGGAAAAAAAACTAAGGAATGCTACTTTGGATTATAGGAATAGTAATGAGGAAAATGTGATAGTAATTGATTAAACAATGCCACCATGTTATCTCTTCTCCACTATTGGTTGACTGGTAATACATTAAGTCTCCCTAGTTGCAAGTGCATGAAGTCTCCTAAAATAAATTATATTTAGGAGAGTGGGGTTCTTTTTAATAAGCCAGAGGGAATATTTCTTAGTTGTCTAATTCTCATATGCACTGTAAGAGTTTAGTCAGATGAGACATGTGAATAAATTATTAATGATATTTGCATGTATCAATTTGTGCTCACTATTATTTAGCTTATCAAAACAAGGGGTGCTGTGTTACCAAGTAACTCGGTTGTGGTGATTAGATAGACACTCTCTCCATGTATAATTCTAGTATTCAGCTGCCTCCCATTAGACCAAAAGCCGACCTCAACACAGTTGGGAAAACACCGTTCGGATACCACACAATAGGCACAAAGGATAGTCCTCTGTGCAGGGTATGCATGGAAGCTAAGGGCACCGTTGCGCACGTGCTCTTTGAATGCACAGGCGTCACCAAGATCAGAACACAAACCCTCAGCTCACCCAGATCCTACACAAATGTTCGGAGCAAAAATCTGGAGGGAGTTGGGCTATGGCCGCCATAGCCTGAAGGCCTAGAAACCAAACCCTATAACATAGAACACCAGTCGGATGATCATGATGTAAGATCAGGTGCTGCTATCTGAGTCTTTTAATGCCTTATTTTAATATGTGAGAACCCAATAAATGCAGCTGACATGCTTTTTTATTAACACACATTTTTTCCTCAACAGATAACATACTGTACATCACATCATTGCTCTATAGTTTCTATAAATCTCTTTTGGATTTGTTCTAGAAATAATCATGAATGATTCACCAAAGTATTATGAAGAAATGGACCAGTACCAGTGCATCAATGATCAGGAGTTGTTGTTGTAAGTAGCTATTATTGTTTTAATCCTATTTCAGTATACTAACTTGACTACATTAAGTTCAAAAAGCACAGTCTCACTGTCGTTAATTGCTATGGCGTATATGGAAAGCACTGAACCGATGTGTATCCAAGTAAGTTGCTGCTATTATAATTTGGCAAGGTTGGTGATTATTGATGAAAAATGAAGATGTTGATGCATCAAACACCCTGTGCAAGTGCAGTGGTCTTGTTCAGACTATGTCCCATTGGCTGCAGTGCTCCAAATATCAGTTTACGTGCGCCCTTAATGACCTGAACAAGTCCTTTAACACTGCAAAAAATGTAACCTCCTGGGTCCAGACAGTAAGATTAAAAATGATTAAGTTACTAACACACAGGTAATAGGTATGGTTATCGGACATTCTTGGCTCATTGAATTCTGCCAGAGTATGTTTGTACTATAATTGTGATCATATATTTACCATAAGGGTAAGATGGATTGATATACACATATTCGTGTATTTTATTATTTTTGTTGCATTATTATTTATTACATACTTTATTGTACACCACAAAAAAACATACAGGACAAACATTCACAATAACAAGTGTACATTATTTTGCTTTCCAGGGTTTAAACAATGCACCTACAATATTATCTCTTCAGTTGTCTTGTAAAGTTGACTTCCGATCAAGTTTTTCACACTTATGTTAGAAACGATTCCAAAATATTTAAAAGAGTCTGCGCTCAAGCAACATCTCAAATAATAATTAACAAAATTGGTATTTCTAATAATAAAATAAAAACTGTGTGGCAAGTAATTAATAGAGAAACTGGAAAGACACAACAACGCGATCAGAATGAGTTGTCTTTGAAAATAACTAATCAAACCATTTCTGATAAGCAAGAAGTCGCTGAGACATCAGAAATTTTCTTTACCTACATTCCGTTAGAGGTTACGAAGTCTCTTCCCTCCTCACCTAAATTAGCTGAAGCTCTTCTTAAAGAAAACTTTACTAAAGACATACCAACCTTTAAATTTAAACCCAAAATATTTATTGATACAATTAAAAACGCGATCAAAAGTCTCAATATAAAAAATACTTGGAGATATTATTGACTCAATTGCTCCTGTCCTAACAGGCATATTCAATCAATGTTTGGACAGCAGCACGTTTCCTGACTTAATGAAACACAGTAAAGTAATACAAATTTTCAAATCAGGCTGTAAGAGTGATCCCTCTAATTATAGACCTGTATCCGTGCTTCCAGCATTGAGTAAAATCTATGAAAAAATCATGCTGGACCAGATGTTGTCTCATTTCAATTCAAATGGGATCCTGCATAGTCAACAGTTGGTTTCACGAAAGGTAGGTCGACAACGGACGCGGGAGTAAAACTCATCAGCCACATCTTGGAGGCTTGGGAGAGGTCCCAGGATGCCATTGGCATTTTCTGTGATCTCTCAAAAGCTTTCGACTGCGTCGACCACAACACACTGATCTGTAAATTACACCACTACGGAATTCGTGGAAAATCTGCTGATCTCGTGCTTTCCTATTTAACAAACAGACAGCAAAAAGTAAATGTTAATGGGGCGACGTCCTCCGGGTCTCTAGTCAAGATGGGCGTTCCCCAAGGTTCAATTCTCGGCCCTTTCCTTTTTCTTGTTTACATTAATGATCTCCCTTTTATGATGGCCAAATTATCAGATATAAGATTCTATTTGCTGATGATACTTCGCTAATTTTTAAAATAGATAGGCAAGATACGGATGTCTTAAATGTCAACTAAAGTCTAATTGTTCTCTCAAAATGGTTCGCAGCTAACAATCTTTTACTGAATGCGAAAAAAACAAAATGTCTAAAGTTCTCTTTACCAAATGTACCACAACATGACCTAAACTTAAATCTTGACGGCAAAAATCTTGAAGTTATAACGGAAACTGTATTCTTAGGGATTACTATCGATTCAAAATTGCAGTGGGGCGCGCACATTAGAACTCTTTCGGGTAGGTTAAGTTCGGCTGCATTTGCAGTAAGGAAAATAAGGCAGCTAACCGATGTAGCTACAGCTAGGTTACTATACTATGCTTATTTCCACAGTATTATGTCTTATGGCATTCTGCTGTGGGGATCAGCAGCAGACGTTGACTCAATTTTCATCCTACAAAAGAGGGCAATCCGCGCAATATATAAAATGGGTCCTCGCGAGTCCCTCAGAGATAAATTTAAAGAGATCGATATACTGACTCTACCTTCACTTTATATTTTGGAATGTATTTTGTATGTCCGTAAAAATCGGGGGCTTTTCAAAACTAGAAGCGACTTCCATAATTTAAATACACGCAGTAAGCACGAAATTGTAATACCCAAATTCAGATTAACGAAAACTAGCAAGTCTTTTCTTATAAACAGTATACGCTTTTATAACAAGTTGCCAAAGTCAGTTATAGAACTGACCGATGGAAGGTTCAAAAACTACATCAAACGTATCCTTATTAAAAAAACATATTATAAAATCAAGGACTACGTTGAAGATAAAAACCTTTGGCCTTAGCTCCTTCTGCATGCAGCTTCCCTGGTAACTTGTAAACGGCACAAATATGTGGATGTCTCTAACTATTCTCAATCTCATTTTTTTTTTCCTTCTTTTAATTAGACTTTTACAATGGTTTTCAATCTTTATAGCCCTTTGCTAAGAATAGTTACAGCACTGATAACAAAATTTGTGCCACGTGTTAAATTTAGTCTTGTTATACTTATTTTTATTTACCTTTGTATAGATTCTTTTACCGATTGTTTTGTGAATGTGTGAACATTGTAGGCCTTCTAGATGCTAGTTAACATTTGTTAACTTTTTTATATAATCTTTTCTTTTTATTTTATTTTTTTAGTTTCTTACGACTTATTGTCATAAGTCGGGCCTGCGTTGTCCCCCCATATCTAAGTACTAATGCTGTAACATGGAAATATTGTAAAACCAAACCATTTTTAAAAGAGTAACCATGGAGTTTCTTGCCGGTTCTTCTCCATAGGAAACGACCAACCCGAACCGTGCACCTTTTGTCGACGTTTTATAAGTGTCCATGTAGGCCTATGTAAAATAAAAAAATTGATTTTGATTTTGAAATTTTTGAGTCTTATGGCATTCTGCTGTGGGGATCAGCAGCAGATGTTGACTCAATTTTCACTTATCAAAGAGGGCAATCCGCGGGATCTATAAAATGGATCCTCGCGAGTCTCTCAGAGATAAATTTAAAGAGATCGATATACTGACTCTACCTTCACTTTATATTTTGGAATATATTTTGTATGTCCGCAAAAATCGAGGGCTTTTCAAAACTAGAAGCGACTTCCATAATTTAAATACACGCAGTAAGCACGAAATTGTAATACCCAAATTCAATTAACTAAAACTAGCAAGTCTTTTCATATAAACAGTTTATGCTTATATAACAAGTTGCTAAAGTCAGTTATAGAACTGACCGATGGAAAGTTCGAAAACGTGTGCCTTTATTAAAAAAGCATAATATAAAATCAAGGACTACGTTGAAGATATTTTTTTTGGCTTTAGCTCCTACTGCGCATGCGGCTTCCCTGGTAACTCATAAACGGCACAAATATGTGCATGTGGATGGAAGGTAGTATTATGTGGAAACTTCAACATAGATATTTTAAAACGTAACAGATGCACCTTAGACTTTGAATCTCTTCTCCTAAATTACAACCTTATCTTAAAAATAAACCAACCTACATGGCCAAGGAACCTTACCTGCTTAGATATTTTATTTTTATTTTGAAAGAGTACCTAAAACTAAGGCATTTATTTAGTTGGCCTTTGTACATGAAGTTTCAAATAAATAATAAATGGCCTAAATTATGTTTTCTTTCCAGGGAGATTAATACATATGGTCTTCAATTGGACGATATTCCACAAGCATTTATTCCATCCCCGGCTTCAGAGACTATGGACGTGGCGTGCAAACCAAATCCACAGAATGAGTATACAGTTACTCCTGTATGTCCGGTTAGTAATTAGATTTTTAATATAAATATTCTCTTGTCATAGTAAACTTGCTGGCTGCTCATTTTTACAGCTGTTTGTCCTAATTTAGGGTAATTTTGATCATCATTTCAATTAAAAGACTTCTGCTGCAACATAGGCTTGTCCCAAGATTGGCCATCATAATAAAGTATATGTAATAAATTTCTGTTCAGTTCTCACCGCGAGGCCCACCACAAAGGAGCAGCTTGCCCGGGGACTTCCACTTCAGTGTGGAAGTCAACAGCAAGGATGTCCATAGGAAAACCTTTTTGGTAAGTCCTTGCAATGATGGCGGTTTTATACAATGAGTATTGAAAACAAGCGAGATTTAAGGTGTGTATTTTAATTGTTTTAATATTACCTTCTCAAATTAAATAACATCAGTGTTTCCCATCTAAAGGAATATCAAAACAAACTCAAAAGGTCACAGTTTAAACTCCAAACATTATCTTGGTCAGATCAATCAATTGAGGACCATGTTAATTATTGTCTATGGGAAAAGTCCAGTTGTATTTATTAAGAATATATATTAAGAAGAAAATAAGTGACATCATTCTAAATGCAATATGGCGGACTCCCGAAGCTAGCGGATCAGTTTTTTTTATGAATCCCCATGTTATGGGTATAAAATGAAAGAAATGCTGAGAGGAATACGAAAAAGCTTCTTTTTTTATTTACAACACAGAACAAAAGTCTATAATTCCCCATTTCTTTATCACCAGTATTCACACCAGCTGTCCCGCATCTACGTGGACATGAAGTGTAACTTCAGCATCCAGTTCAACTGGGACTACACTAAGGCACCGCATATGTTCGTGCGCGCTACCGTGGTCTTCTCCGATGAGACGCAGGCTGAGAAGCGTGTGGAACGGTGTGTGCAGCACTTCCATGAGAGTTCCACTGCTGGTGAGTGATGTTTATATTTCTACTAGCGGACGCCTCGCGGTTCACCCGCTTAGTTCCCGTTTCCGTGGGAATACAGGGATAAAAAGTAGCCTATGTACCCGGGGATAGTGTAGTGTAAAGAATTTTTGAAATCGGTCCAGCCGTTTTGGAGTCTATAAGGAACATACATACATTTTATATATATAGATGTCAAACAATTTGTGGTTGGCCCAGTATGTTTTCTTTTTTAGACATATTTTTGGCCATATTGACGTGTGAAATTATACACTCAATCAAAATCAAATAATTTATTACAATTAGACCACTACAAGGGCACTTTTGAATGTTGTTTTTGTGTGTTATAGTTTAAAATAATAAGTGATTCTAGATCTATCTTTTCTTTATTGTTACACAACTTAACTACCAGAATTAATATGTACTGTATGTATGCATACTTACTTATGTGGAAAATGTACACATGGCAAAATAGTTGAGTATGTAGGTGAGTCATAGAGCAAACTCAAGTAATACCACTCAATCCTGATTTATTTACTACTTATTATGTGAGATGACTATTAAAAGAAAAAAACTTAATTCAAAAATTTCAAAAAACACGACTGCTTAAGAAGCGAACTAAAAAGACGTAAACAAGAAGAAAATCATGCTGTGCAGTTGGAGGATACATATTCGCGTGCTGGCTGACCAAAACCAGATGTATCCTCCGACTGCACAGCATGATATATCTAATTATAATATAAGATATTTCTGATTTTAATGAAGCCAGTGACACTCGCAAGGTTAAGATGAATCGATTGACGTAAGAATCATCGAAATCGGCCAACGCGTTTGGTCTCTAGAACGCCATATAGGAACAAACATACATACATAAACTGACAAACACCTTAACAGTCACACACAAACAGTCGGGTAAAAAGTATGGTAAAAGACATTTGTGTCTGCGCAACAGACATCAAATAAATTGTGTTAGAAGCAAGTGAATGTTTACCATTATGAAACAGGAGTTTTAAACTACCTTCCTTTCAGGCATCCAAAGAGAAATTGGCAAGAATGTCCTACATTCCTCCCGAGAGATCGGCACACAGGGTGTTTATTACTGCGGGGACGTAGACACGGCCGACTCCTGGTATTCTGTCCTGGTGGAGTTTATGAGGACCGGCCCGGAGCCATGCTCGCACGCTTACCAGTTCGCTTGTAAGAACTCTTGCGCCACCGGCATCAACAGACGAGCGATTGCCATCATTTTTACACTGGAGGATGATCGGTGAGTATTTCTATGGTTTTCTGGTAGCTTTTTTTTTTTAAATACCATCGTAATTGTAATATATGGAAAGAAATGTATCGGAAAATAAATGTGAGAAATTGACAAAATGCGAGCTGCTAGGATTGGTTGAATGAATATTTAACAGTCAATTGCACAAAAACCGGGGGCAATACCTGTGTTTGGTTCTTACATTTTAATTATTGCTGTTTTGTCAATTTTGTCATATTGATATCAGCTTTCAGATATACCTTACAGGTAGCCCCTATTTTATTTACCTTATTTCCTCGTTTTCCTCTAGTGGTCAAATCTACGGTCGTCAGAAGGTAGGAGCCAGGGTTTGTGCTTGTCCACGGCGAGACATGGACAAGGATGAAAAAGCTGAAGGCGTCTACAAGACTGGCAAGAAGAGGATCCCTTCGAACCAGATTGAACAGTCCAAGACCAAAAAGATCAAGGTGGAAAATCTCATGGATTTTGATGACACAGTGTTCAAGCTGCCTCCTGTAAGTCCACAATATTGAATCATAGATTTTGATGACAAAACTCTTCACTGAGTTTGGTCAATTTTAAAAATAGAGCGCGTGACTTTATTTTTTGCCAGTTTAGAACGATATAGAAAATTATCTACTACCAATTTTTACGTGCCTTTAGCCTCTACTGTTCAACTGGCTAAGAATGCCTGAAATTGCTCTTTTCCTGTACTATTTGTAGTTACCTAATCGGGTCGGATTGGGAGGCAGAAAGGGAGGTGTTTGCCCTGCAAAAGGAAATAAATAATATTTGTATTGTCTGTACTAAAAAAGCCATTCCTTCCTCAGTTACAAATCGTCGGATCAAGAGCGACAATCTGTGGGCTCAAACTGATGCAAGAGATGATGGAGCTGGCTATGGAGTGCCGGAAGAACGATCCAGAAGCTGTGAGCCTTTATGAAAAGCCCATCGCTGAAATCAAAGAAGCCATCAAGAAGATGGAGAAAGCCAAAACACAGTCTCAATAATATTTGTACCTTCTAGCTTGTAAGTCGTTCTTATTTTTAGTATAGGATGTTTCACATTTACTGTAGGTAAGTGTGAACTATTTTTTATTATGTTTTGATTTTTGATACGCCCAGTTTTAAGTTGACACTTCGTATTTTGATATAATCATGACTTTTTTTAACTTTATGAGTACAAGCAGTGCCTTAATTTTGCAGAAAAAATCTATACCAGGCTAGTCTTAGTCTTAATTATTTTGCCGACTGTACTTTGCCCCCATTCAACTTAGTATTCAGGTAGATGTCGTCATAGGCCCGATAAATAGGTCTGACCAATCAATATTTATCTTAGCTGCTATATTACTACTACATTGACAAAAATATGTTAATATAGTGATTAACATATTTTTTTTTCCTCCTATGTGAATCAAATTACAGGCACTGCCCCTTTAGTTACCTCAAAAACGTTTTAACCATCTGGTCCCACCCTAACTTAAGCCATATTTATAAGTTTTAAGACAATAAGAATCGCTTGATGCAATGTCTTATGAGATTACTGAGTTGATGACTTTTAAGACAGGATAATGAAACTTATCTTAGATCCAAGCCCAAGGCAATTTTTTTCATTGTTTTTTTTTATTGGTTCAATACCATATATACTATATACCTTGTTAATATAAAGGTATATGATTTAGCTGCCAACTGAAAATGCAGCACAAATAATTTCGAAACTTATAATATTTTAAAAAGTGGCATTTATTTTGTTTAAATTTTGTTTCGGCCTCTGATTTACTTTTTCTTTTTATATACTGCCTTTACAGTAATCCCCATTCTTTTTGACCGGTCTCAAATTGAGTAAAAATGGCATGCGCAGTAGGTAATCTCATATTAAAAAAACAGCAGCCCGCCATGCCATGCGCACCGGAAGGAAGCTTTTGTTCAATCCAGCCAAAAAATTGGAGAAACGAAAAAATTATGCTGGTATGATAGTTCATAAAAATGCTTTAAACCACAAAAATGTAGTACCCAGATAGCACCGTCGTTGGCTTTAAAAAAGACTGATCTAATATTTAAATTCAATTGGTGGTGGACTTCAGTAGCGACGAAATTACTATAATTTTTAACTGTTTTATATCATTGTTTTTCGTCTATAACATAAATAAGTATTATTACGTTGGCGAAATAACAAGCTCTAAAAATACTGAAAAAAAAACGTGCTATCGGCGGACCGCCGACAGGAACGAAGTTCCTCACGCCCTTCAACTCCGAATGTTATCGGATTGGAACCGAACGTCTCGATAGTGGGCACAACAGTTTTTCGTGACGTTACGAATCCTACCACGCAACTCCTACCGTAAGGTACTTCGTTCCAATAACTTTAAACCAATAAAGATTTTAAGTTTTGCTAAGTGTATACTTATTTATGTTGTCGACTGTACATTATAAAATAATTATGGTAAGATAAGTTGAATAAAAAACTGTTAAAAAATTATAAAAAAATGCATATTGTTAACTTTTATACTTAATTTTGAAACTAGAATTCGTTTTTAGAATATCATTATAGTTGAACTAGAAAATAAGTAACCATGCTGTTTGAACTACATAATATATATTATTGTTGATATATTTTATTAATATGTATAAACTGCCATGTTTGAAATATATTTTTGGTTGAACGGCAGAATGGATTCTGTCCTAGATGTCACATGGAATCAAATAATCCAGACTTACCCCAGTTTAATATGTATATCTACTTAAAACAATTATGTATCTGTTATTTAACACTACCCTACTCACTCTGACATCAATTATTTAGAATTTAATACAGAAAATTATTATAAATACTTATATAAAGTGCTCTTATTGAATTTATTATGTATAGAGGCGAAAAGGAAATATAGATGAGTCATCCAAATCTGCAATTTATTTTATGGTGCTATCACTGTTAGAATAATTTGTTATAGATTTGATTATTCCATAAGTCCTGACATTGGGCCATAAGACGGTTGACGGGACCTTACAGACCTATAGTTCTCGGCAAACGTCTTATATCATACAGAAACAGCACCAATCCGTGCCTTGCGCATTGGAAAACCAATTTCAGGGTGGCCAAGAAGTTTGGCGAGAACTATACCGTCTCTAAGATTCTCTATGGTTACGTTATTCTTTTAAAGTGATTTTACTTATCCAATTTATATACTGCAAGGTTATATATTTTGGAAATAAATAGTAGTAGATAAATAAGAAATACTTTTATATTTTAGATTTTTAAGGATTATTTTAAGATTTGATTGATTTTAAGTATTTTTTAATTTCATTTTATAATAATTATGTAATTTAAAATATATTATGGACATTGTACCTAATATATTTCAAATTAGCCGCCTTCTTACTACAATAGTTGGAATACAAAGATAAATAAAGAGAAACATGAAGCCATAATTGTGTTTTCCTTTTGCAATCTCCACTATACTTTCATATTTTTTTTTTGTGTGTAGTGGAATTCTGGGAATGTACCTTGAGCTCAAAACATGGGAAATCATTGCTCTTGGTTTATTGGATACTTCGGGAACCAGACTTTCCTCTTCATTATCTGAGAATTTGTTTTGCCAGTTATTTCAATAGAGGGTAAAATGCGTATATTCGGAAGTAGGGGATTCTCATTATATTTAAACAAAGCGAACTGATTCGTCACCTGCAACAGAGTTAGGCTGCTTTTCCACCAGATGCTACGTTGTTATGGACGCGTTTGATATCCACCAATCATATTCATTGGTGCACATAGCTTAGCACTAGTGGAAACGGATTCAACTAAGATATGTTTTTTGTATGGAAGGATGCGTGCTATGGGTCGTCGCGAGTGGTGTAGCTATGTGCAGAGCAGACTGCGCCGCCCCCGCCGCTTCCCTACTATCGATACATCGCATAGCTCGAGCTGCGCATCTTTCTCGCGCAGCTACTTTGCGGCGGCGCATCTTCATAGCACATCTTACTCGCAACGCTACATAGCTTAGCATCAGTGGAAGCAGTCACATAGTTTCGTAGCTTAGCTTTTTATATTCTCGCAGCATGCACATCTCTGGTGGAAAGGCACCCTTAGGCTGGTTTTAGAGTCACGCTGCCGCCGTGAGCTCGTCATTGGTCGAGTCGCTCGGCTCCGATCGGCCGACAGACTCGACCAATGTGCTCGCGGTGACCGACAGCGCCGACGGACAGCGTGACTCTAAAACCAGCCTAAAGATTATGTGTTTAGGCAGTTGTATAAATATTTGACTCTAATAAAACATTGAAGTTTAGTTTGATGGCATTATTGATCAACAAATCAAGCAGAGTTTTAATAAAATGAGAAAAGACTTAGAAGTTGGAAGCCATTAATTCCATACCAATTCAGAGATGGTATTAAATAAGGCACAAGAGTGATTGTTGAACAAAAACTCATTTCTTTGTTTTGAGGTTCGTTTATTGTTCTAATATGTTGTTTATTTAATAACTTAATCATAGTTAAATGCAAATTATACTTTAGATAAGTATTCACAACAGTTTCAAGTGTCCAGTGACTTTGTCTATAACGTCTATAGGGGCAGGACCAACACCGAGTACCGTGATGGAATTGGGAGCAATCTGTGTCCTGCCAGCATCCCGAACCATTGACGTAATCAGTCCCATCTTCTTTGCATTGTCATTGATTTGCTTGATTTCCTCTACGTTGTCTGTCTTAAGTGCTATTTTGGCTTGACCAGTGTATTGCCATATTTTCAGTGCTTCAGGGTCTTTACGCTGAGCCTTCTCGAATGCTCCGACGGCTGCGTGACAACATTGGGCTGCAATCTTTCCTTTGCTCATTTGGAGGTCCGTTCGTACTACTAGTACTAGCTTGAATTCTTCACTTGTTTTGTACTGGAACAAATTATAAATAATCATTAAAATGACTTGAGAGAACAAAATATGAGCACTTAACTATCAGTTTTGACTTGAGGAAAATAGTTTTCTAATTTTAACAATTTATTTGCTGATGCAATAATTTTATACCAGTATTAATAATTAGTCTTAACTTTTAAAAGTAAAGTGGCCAGCTAGAATAAGAGTTGAAATAACTGGAACAAAATAAGGACTGACAATGTGAGTGTGAGAATAACAAGACAAAACCTATTGACATAAGAAGAGTAGTATATGAAATATCTAAAGAGAAACAAAACAAACGGTGATGTACCGAAAATTACAATCAGTTAAGCTCACCTTCATTGCGGATTTTACAACTTTCGCAGCTGTACTGCCAGGACCAGCGGTAAAATACTTTTTCAGTGCGAATAACGTTATGCCTATACAAAGCCCACAGCCTACGCCGGTTATGAAAGAAACATTGAGCTCCATTTTCCGTTGAGGTGAAATGATTGTGCTTTATATTCAAGTTTTATATAATCTTGGTTGTTTTACAACCTTTCTGATCAATCGGTGTGAAATCCGCGAAGCGAACATGCAAAACGTGAATCCTCCGATGAGACAAGACTGATGACATTGACACTTGACAGTGACAGAAGCATTAGCACCCCACACGTGCAGTGGCAGTAAGAGAAAGAGATCGCACCATACATCTCAACTCTAGTTAGAAAGAGGATTCGTCTATTTTAAGCCTGTAATCCAAATATTTTTCTATCGGAACTCGGAACACAACTTAACTGAAATAATTGCCATATTAAAAAAAATGTGCAATAGTTGGTAGGATTTATTTAAAATCTGAATTGAGACATTGCTAGGCAACGAATAATATTGACGTAATTTACGTGCGATTTTCAAGCAAAACGACGAAAACTTTTAATTTGTTTTAGAGATTGAAATAAATAAACTTCGTTAATCATGCCTAAGAACAAGGATTTGGCGCCAATCGCCATCCCACATGGCCCTCCTGTGGAGTGCACAGCGGAGTATTTCAAATCCTTGATGGAAAGTGAAACAATGGTCAAGTGAGTACAATAGAGATATTGTGAACCCACCAAAAACTAATTTGGAGCCCTTGCTCTGTCGATCACATGTAACTTAAAGGCTCACAAGCAAGCAAGCTACACTACCCATTCGCTTCGGTAACATTTCTAGTATAAGCCTACCGGCGTTCCTGTCTTCGGTCCATAGCACTGAAACGTTAACCACAAATATTTTATGCTTTTCACTGGTTAACTTTGAAGTACCGAGCTCGACCGACGCAGTGTGTGCCTGGAAAGTGTGTACTTGCCCTAATATGGCGTTGCCCCAGATCCCATCTTTCCAGAGACACTGGGATGAGCCGCTCTGCAGGTTGGTACGGAATGGCTGTGGGAGAGTGGGAGTCGGGCCTCTGGCTACAGGCACTACCGTTCGGATCGCTACATGTCTGCGTTTGCGTGCTCCTAGCGGAGCTCCACATCGTTGACAATGTGGTGAAGCAGTCGACCGCCTCGGTCACCATGGCCTATCCTGCAGTAGGAGCGCTGGCCGGATAGCACGACACGCCAGCATTAATGACATCATACGTCGGGCTCTTGTCACCGCCGGGATGCCAGCTGTTTTAGAACCCAATGGCTTGGCACGCGACGATGGGAAGAGATCAGACGAGATGACCATAATGCTTTGGAAGGTGGGTAGGCGTTTGGTGTGGGATGCAACATAATGTGTCGACACCCTTGCGCCATCCCATTTTCTTAGCACGGCGGGCTGTGCTGGAGTGGCTGCTGCCGGTGCAGAAAACCTCAAACGGCGCAAACAACAACAGCAACCTTATTGGATGTTATATGTTTGAGCCGTTTGGGGTTGAAACATTAGGTACATGGGGTCCGAGTGCGCATCGAGTTTTCGAAAAATAAGTACAAATCTCGTCGACTCTTCACGTGACCAGAGGGCTGGCCTTTTCTTCGGTCAGAGAATCAGCATTGCCATTCAACGTGGCAATGCTGCCAGCATTCTGGGCACGTTTCCCATTGGCATCGATGTGGACTAATTTTTTGATGCGCAATGAGCTCTTTTCCGTCTCCCTTTTATATTTTTATATAGGTTTGTTTTTTTTTTTTTTATCATATTCAATTGTATATATGTTAATAAAGAATTACAAAAGGCTCACATCACATCACATGCATGCAAATCTCGCACTTCGAATCTGTTGTACCGCCATCATATTATAAGTCGTGATGGTTCCTAAGACCGTGATTAAAATTTTCATTTTCATTCTGCTAAGGGCATGAAATGAATACAACCCTTGCACAACTCTTTTAGAGCCAACAACCAACAAACAAGGAATTCAGTTACACTACGTTACCACACAGCTTTTAATGTTCTTCTAGAAAATATCCTGTATGGGATGTCGCACGCCCCACTCCTCAGGTCCTCATGGAGCAAGCTCGCCGTGACCTGATGGAAGCAGATACAAAGTTGGCCATCAAAAGGGAAGATGAACAACGAAACAGAATCACTATGGACGCCAAGTGGGAAGACTTGAGGAAGAAAGAGAACCTGCTTAAAGAGTCTTTCATCAGCTTCAATAAGGTAGGCAAAGTTGCCAATATATATTGACTCCTCAACAGATAACCTTTTTCCATTAGCCTAGGCTATTCTAGTCTAGGCTCTTGAGCCTAGACTAGAATAGCCTAAACAACCTAGGCCTTGGCCTAGGTTGTTTAAAAACGAAAATCCACAGAGGTTATGAAGGTTTGTTTTAGATAGGTAACTTGAATATTTTTTTAAAAACAACTACATCTTTTTTTTTTTAACTTTGCCCCACACTAGGAATTTCTTCCTGTATTGTGGGAGCGTTTAGAAACATTGAAATTCATATACACAAGACACCCAGAACCGGAACTAAGTTGTTCCGGATCTGGGTATCTTGCTGTAGGCCATACAAATATTTGTTCCGTGCGGGAATCGAACCCGCGATACGCAGCGCAGCAGCCGATCGTTCAACCACTACGCCGACCGTGTCGTCATTGACCATGAAATCAACAGCTTACCACAAAAAATCCACGGAAAGTTTCTCTTTTTCCCTAGTTCATAAGAGAGAACCAAGAGAAGCGAGACCGAGCTGAACGGAAGATGCAAGCAGACACCGAGGTCTTAGAGCGAAAGACCAAGGAGACTGAAGCAATGAGGCAGAGAGTCATCGAGATGGAAGAAGTCAAGAAGTTGATGGAGAAGCAAGTCAAGGACTACACTATTTACGAAGTAAGTATAGGGTGACATCCAGAAATTAAATTGCCAGAAAAATGGCAGATTGAAAACGATTTTCACTTTTACGCAATTGACCATTGATCACCATCAATGTCGGCAATATATAGTATTTATAAGCAATACGGTCCGTTGCTTCTAAATACTTTTTCAAGGTTCCGTACCCAAAGGATAAGAACGGGACCCTATTACTAAGACTCCGCGGTCCGTCTCTCTGTCACCAGGCTGTATCTCATGAACGAGAAGCTATCACGATAGCTAGACAGTTAAAATTTTCACAGATGATGTTGTCTGTTGCCACTATAACAACAAATACTAAAAACAGAATTAAATAAATATTCAAGTGGGGCTCCCATATAGCAAACGTGATATTTTTGCCGTTTTTGCGATAAAGGTACGGAACCCTTCGTGCGCGAGTCCGACTCGCACTTGGCCAGTTTCTTTATTTCTTCTTCTGTTTCTAGGATTACCTCATGTCAGTGGTTCATAATTATCCTGAGTTCAAACAGCCTTTGGACGTACTTAATCGTTATGAAGCTTTAGGTAAGGAATCACTTCCAATGACAATTTATGCTAGGTAGGATAAGTACTCGTAACTAGCTCCAAGTTTATATTTTGATATCCAAAACCAACGGTCCACGAATACCTACCCATAGAGCGTGGTGGATAATGTCCACATCTAGAAGAGTCGTGTGTCGCAGCACTGGGAACGTTATTGTCTGTTAAAAAAGTGGAAAGTAGAAGCAAAACGGGTAGGTTCCGTACCCAAAGGGTAAAAACAGGACACTCTTACTAAGACTCCGCGGTCCGTCTGTCTGTCCGTCTGTCACCAGGCTGTATCTCATGAACCGTGATAGCTAGATCGTTGAAATTTTCACAGATGATGTATTTCTGTTGCCGCTATAACAAAAAATACTAAAAATAAAATATTGAAATGTGTGGCTCACATAAAACAAACGTGATTTTTTTGCCGTTTTTTTGCGATAACGGTACGGAACCCTTCGTGCGCGAGTCCGACTCGCACTTAGCCGGTTTTATGTTACGTCTTTCCACTTCGTCACACAAATCCTAAATCAAACCATCAAAGTACTCCACGCGATTTGAACATACAATTACAAACATAAGCCGATAAAAACCATCGGGGCAGTTGCCCACCAAACACAACACCCGTCTTATTGGAGTATCCTCCTTACCAATGGAAGTTGCGGGTCAAATAATAAATATCAATCTTTTGGTAGTTAAGGACGATGAAAGTTATGATGATGAAAGATTATAATTATTCATAGCGGCTGCCAAGTCAACGCTGGCGGATCGTCAGGAACATGACCTGGAGATGTTGGAGAACGCGCGCCAGGAAATCGCATCGCTGACAGAAGAGAAGAAACTCTTCATCATGGGACTCAACAACACGCTCGCTAATCTAAGGGTAAGTGACATTTAGGCTATTATGGGAGGTGATGCATGCTACAATAAACCAAGACATCAACTTGCTCTGACTTTTGCTGAGCGTTTGACTGCTGCGCTGCGTGACGCGGGTTCGATTCCCGCACGGAACAAATATTTGTATGACCTACAGATAGTTGTTCCGGCTCTGGGTGTTTATGTAAGTGAGTTTATATGTTTGTAAACGCACCCATGATACAGGGAGAAATTCCTAGTGTGGGGCAAAGTTTTTATAAAAAAAAAAAAAAAAAAAGTTAGGTATACCTACTTTTTTTTCGAATTACTTTTAAACATATAATTGGTATATATTTTTGTAATCACCTCTAAAAACCCTTAATTTTGATACCCCACTCGATGGGTTTGGATGAAAAAATATTGCAACCAAAATCCGCCATGTTTCTTTTTCTTTAACGTCACATAACTAAGAACACTTGGGCGGTCAAGACCTAGCTAACGTTGTCTTAATTATAAAAAGCCGTCAAGTGGTTTGAAAGATATGAGGTATTATAGAATAGAATATTACAAACATATAAATACGCGCGAAAAAATAATCCTTTCCTTGCATTCGGGTAAAAACCCGCCCTCTCACAACACAAACAGTGGAGTTTGACATATCGAAGACCGTACGCTACACCAACGCCTCTAGCGGCGAATTCATACGCAGTAGGTGGTAGCCCCCATTCGGTTGCCACTGTTGCCAGTCGCACTGGAAGCTGATTACATACAACGTAGTGTGGAAAATGCTGGGCAGATAATAAAAGAGCTAGATTTCTGGCATAATTATTATTTCTAGATTTTACTTGTGTTACAAAAGTGTCCACTAATATGAACAAGTATCTCCTCAGTGGCGCTACGACAAAATCCGGAACAGGGTGATAAAGTGGGAGCTAGCCCTGAACCGGCTGAAGGAGACGGCGGCGCGGAGACACGTCGAGGTCTGCCACGTCCGCGCCGCTACCTGGAGCCTGTACGCCAAGATCTGCAAGCAGAAAGGTAAAGACTACTACCCAGCAATTTTTTTTTCCTTCTTCTGAAAACCAATCAAATCTGTAGCAGCAACCGCCATTTTTAAATGAAGACATGCGCAAGAGAACTACGGTTACCGACATAGCCCGAAGAATTGCCAAACTTAATTGGCAGTGGGCAGGGCACATTGCTCGCAGTATGGATTGTCGATGGGGACGAAAAGTTCTGGGTTGGCGATCGCCACAGATCATAGAAACAACAGCTGTTGCTGTTGGGCGACCGCGAACCGGAAGACGATGCGTTGGAAGGCCTCCCACTAACCGATGACCTGCAGCCTAATTGCGTAATTGAATTTGGGAAAACCAAAGGGTTTGACCGCCATCAATCGCCTAATCATATAGACGGAAATCCACATCGCGTCTTTCATCTGGCATGTGATTGGTCGATTTTTGCCCTTTGCCTTGCCGAATTCATTACACAATAAGGCTGCTGGTGAAGGTTGCTGAGATCCGCTAGATGCGAGACGCACGGGACCGGCCTTGGGGAAGGCCTATGTCCAGCAGTGGACGTCTTTCGGCAGAAATAATAATGATGAACCGCACCGCCATTTTACTTGATCCTTGACTACACTCATCCAGCTGGTACAATGCAAAAAAATATTCTACGTGACTATTAGATTCTTCTAACACAATCGTAGATAAGATGGGTATACCTTTGCCAAGATTTTTATCTCCGGATTAAATCTAGTGTAACACACACTACACACACTGCCTGACAGAGGTCTGTCCCATGATTTCCAACTGTTCCAACGGTCCAGGGTGCAGGTCCAGCAGTGTGATGTTACACGATAAAACTTCTTGTTCTTTTGCAAAGGTCTCGCTATTGATGTGGCAGTAGGCGACTTCGAACAGCAACTTGTGGTCATCATGAGAGCGTTGCTGGAACTGCGCAGGATCTACAGGATCGCTCAGAGAAGATCCAAGGAGAAGTGAGTGAAATAATATTCGCCGTACAGCCAAATTGTGAAATTCTTTGATCTCTACCATTCATATCCATCAGTCTTTAAAGAAAGAGTTAACAGTCGTCTTCTGGGCACACTCGTCCCATCATAGACCTCTCCATCAAGCGTAATCGACGTTAAGTTGGAGTTCATTGTTAATTAAAGAAAGTTGAGTTATTTAAGCTTTAATAAATTGCTAGTTTCTAGTGTCTTTCGTAAAAGTATTCTTTGAGGCATGTAGGTATCTATGCTTGTACTCATGATTCAAGATTTCTTCAAAGATAGGTAAGCATTAATTTCTGAACTACGAGTAACTAATGCTTCCTTTTTCAGGGGAGATGCAGAATCAAAACAATCGAAAGATGCGTGTTAAGCTCTGACTTTAAACTAGGTAGCCACCTACTTACCTACCTATGTCTCTGAGATGCCAATTTTTGTCTTTTATAATCAAAATTTGATTTATTTACTGTTAAATAATTACTGTGGAAATATATTTGTAATTTGTTTATTTCATAAATCTGTTATACTATTTCGACTTTGTTTTTTTGCTTAACTTTCTATCCAAAATGCTGATGAAATCATTACTTAACTCTTTCTTCTTCTGAACAATACTTAGGAAACACACACAGCTACTGCAACGATATAAAATTATTAACTAGAGTATATTTTACATTAAATAATTTTATTTATGTGCTTACTTGAATTACAAATTCAAGCAAGCTTAGCTTTCATTTTCGCGTAAACGTTGATAATTTCAGCGATATCCAGGTTCACATCTTTCTGTATATTTAGGAGAGCTAGCCCGGATAATCTTTCCAACCCAGGTTTAATCTGCGAAGAGTAGAAAACGATCTCTCTAGAATAGATGAACCCACTTTTCCGCACTTAAGACTCCTATTTGATCCGTTGTATGCGAAGGCCTGTCCATCCTCTCATGTCTTCGAATTTCACGATGTTTTCCTTTACCGTTTTGAGAGCAGTGGTGATGAAATAATTTACACAAAGTAAAGCACCAGTCTAGGTTCGAACCCACGACCTACAAGAAGTAAGCCGAAAACGATCTCTCTGCGGTAGCTACGCTGACCGATAGCTTTGCCAGTATTTGTATGTTTTTTTTAGGGTTCCGTACGTATCAAGCTGAAATTTATATCAAATACTCAGGTCTACCGTCCCATAAAGCCGTCAAAAAATCAAACTTCTTAGCCAACGAAATCAAAAGATACAGCCGTTTATGCCGCAAATTTCGGCGAATTTTCGACACTTGCAAGAGAATCAAAACCTACAGGGTACCTACTTCCCGTGAACTCAGGGTAGGAAGCAACGTCTTATAGCACAGATAAAGGAATAATTGCGAAAACCGTAAATATTTAATAAAAATATTTTTAATAATTTTAAACTTACTACCCCTTTCCTCATGAACGCGTAGAGGTACCTATTAAATTGAAATTCATATCAAATACTCAGGTCTATAATACCTTTAAGCTCAGGTTTCTACGGAACCCTCGGTGCGCGAGTCCGACTCGCACTTGGCCGGTTTTTTTATGTTAGGGTAAAAATCTTGGTCGCATGATTCAATGAGATGAGCTAGCGACTCTGGTATGATGGAATTGTTTTAACATTCTCTTTTCGAAACAGTATTCATTTATAACAGTTGATTCACGAGTGTTAATGAATAGCCGGTACATACATCTGGACCACTTTTTTCACTGTCTCGATATCGTTATCCCGGTCCCTACACTAACATTTGGTTTAGGATTTTAGGTAGAAAACTCCCAACTGAAATAGGACGAGGATCTACGGAAAAATTTCTGCTTCAAATAATTAATAACGGAATCAGGTAAGTAAATTGATTTCCGAAAGTACTCTTCTGCCGATTACGCCTGATAATTGGCCGTTCTGTTCGTTTGCCTTAGAACTGTACATTCAAAAGACCGTGAAAGTGTGACGTCACAAGTCTATTAGGGTTGTGGCCATGCCCATCGTGCCCACAACGATGGATCCGCGCTTGATTGTTCGTAAACCTCGATTTTGATTGGGTTGACTAGTTTCCATAATCTGAATATGTTGCTATAAAAGACAATCCACCAGCTACTACATGATGATAGTAATTTTTAAGGATATAAAGTTCCTTGACCAAACAAGGAAAGTCAGTTTAAACCAGTCTAGAATAGATGGAAGCCGGTTTTGGGGACTCTTGCTCGGACAAAAACTTGGTTAACAAGTGGCAGTCTCTTTAAACAAGATAGGGACTCAGACGATTCATGGTCAGGACGACTAATCGACGTGACCACGACGGAAATTATTCAAAATGTTAAAAAAATTATATTGGAAGATGCTTGATTAAAGAAGGAACAGCTCTGACTTAGGTCAACGCAAGATGGTTGCCGTGTATGCTGCGGTGCGTAGAATTCTCATGCCCGCCGCCAGTGAAAACGAGGATGGTGTTTTCCGGCGCGGATACAAGGCGGGTGGGGGGGGGAGGGAAAGGAACGGGGGTGCACCTGCCTGGGACACCCCTAACAGAAAAATTATCTCCTATACAGGGCGCAAAAATTTCCGAGCTTGCTACGTTCGCTCTCGCAACAGAAGTTTTCTAGATTCAGATCTTTTGAATAATGGTAAAACCTGAGCCATATCTATCAATAAAGTTCTGATAATTTTGAGCTCACTTCGTTCGCTCTTGACCAAAATGGTTTTCAAGTTTAGGTACATTTTATCAAAAATCTTACTGGAAAACAAAACCCAGGAGATGAGAGAGCCATTTGGCCCCCCTCCCCCTTGAGAGTAGGTCTGGATCCGCGCCTGGGTAAAATTAAACTCAATAAGTTGAATTTTTACTGGAATTGAAACTTGGGTTTATTATAATGAACCTGAGTCTAAGCAAGACTAAATGCAGTGGCAAAAAAAGCACACCACCACCCAAGAAGTTTAAACTGTCGGCCGGACAAAGGCGTTTCTATTACCGGATAATCATCATCCTGTCATCCCCAGCTTTTATTGCCCGACTACTACATTTTTTTATGTTCCCACTGCTGGGACTCATGCCTTCTCTCTGTGATATATGGGACGTAATCCACTATTCCATGTGACATCCACGTTGGTGGATATCACAATCTTCGATTTTTCCTAGGTTCTAGTATCCTAGAAACCTAGGTACACAAACTAATCGAAAAATATTCTATAAAATGTACCTATTTAAAAAAAAACGACGTAACGACGTTATACGTTAATGTACCTACTATTTATTAAAATAAAGCACTACGTACCTAACCGCCATTCCGCGAACTTAAAAAAGCTCCCTAGTAGTTATTATCGCCAAGGGTCATCATAAACTTTTAGTAAAAGTAGTAGTCCGAAAAAGAAACCTATTCGTTTCTGCGGGATTGCCACGACACGTGAGCGAAGCCGCGGATAAAAAGCTAGTAAATAACAAAGATTACTATTGGTAAATAACGGGAATTTATGGCTCCCTATTATTAGGTATAATGATGAAGCTATAATTACAAACTAAGAACTTGCAAACTTAGTTAAACTAAGGGCAATTAGCCGTTCTAAGTAATTGGACCTCTTTCCGATAACAATAATTACTGTACAGAATTTAAATTAGCAAAGTTTAAAACAATGCTTGTTAATCTTTCTGAACTGTTTTGTGACCCTTTCATACACGACTAAAGGGTTGATTATATTAATTGTATAGAAATAGGTAAGACTGCATCGGCCGAACAGAACGGCCCAGAATAGATTTAGATGGAAACAGATGGAGGAGGCCTTCATCCAGAAATGTGTGACCCCTTAATAGGTTAAATAAACAAAAAAAATATGTATAGTATTGTAAATTATAGGGAAATAAAGGCTATTTTTATTTATTTACTAGCTGACCCTCGGGGCTTCGCTCCCGTCAACTGGCTACCTATCTTCCTACCCTGCCTACCCTGCCCCTACCCTGGCTGTCCTGGCTACCCTGGGTACCCTGCCCCTACCCTGGCTGCCCTGCCTACCCTGGCTACCCCGCCTATCCTGCCTAGCCTGGCTACCCTGACTACCCTGCTTACCCCGCCTACCCTGGCTACCCTGGCTACCATGGCTACCCTGGCTACCCTGCCCCTACCCTGGCTGCCCTGGCTACCCTGCCTACCCTGGCTACCCCGCCTATCCTGCCTATCCTGCCTAGCCTGGCTTCCCTGACTACCCTGCTTACCCCGCCTACCCTGGCTACCCTGCCTAACCCTTTTTTTTTTTTTTGATTACGGTGGGAAACCTTCAAAAGGCGCCTGGACTTTTGGGGAAAAATACCAGGGAGTGTGGGATTTTTACTATTTTTTACCTCACTAAAACCACCCCGGTGATCACCATCAGCACTTGGAAGGGGCCCCATTACCTCTTAAAAGACCACTCCGGAACCCCCTCTGTGCAACGCCTGTTAGGGCACTTCCCTGGGGAGACTGAGGAGCGTTTCCCCTGAGCCTCGCTGTGCACGGCAGCACGTGATCACTGTGCCACCGTCTTTCCTATAGTCACTTTGTGGGCGGACAGAATCCCCAATCTGACCACCAGTGACCCCGGAGTCCCACCTGCAATTGATGCAGGCGGGGTTTCGGGGTTTTAGGCGGCGTCGAGGCGGTTGCCTCCACGACGCCTTCTTCTCCGGGCGGGATCGGACCTCTCACGATCCCGCTCGGCAGCCTCCTTCTGAACCATCACGGTCTCACAGAAGGAGGCCATTTCTCTCCAGTTTTCTGTCTCTGTGAGCATGGCCCTCACAACCGCTGGCAGAGACAGGTCTCGCCCGATCCTGGCGACCAAGACTTGCCACTCAGAAACCCACGCAGGGCACTCTTCGAGCGTGTGCTGTTCAGAGTCAAGGTCACCTCCGCAGTGATGGCAATTTGCCGTGTTCTCTCGCCCAATCCTGTTCAGGTACTCACCGAAGCAACCGTGCCCGGTCCGTACCTGAGTTTGCCTGTAGGAGATGCGATCCCCTCTTTCCAGCCAGGCTTCGAAGTGCGGCAGGACGGCTTCGACAACGCGCTTGCGCGAGAATTGCGGCTCCTGTAGCCGCTCGCGCCACCGCTCGAGCGCGTGTCGCCGTTGCTGCCGCCTTAGCCTAACCATAGCGATTCCTGGCACGCTATTGCCACTTTGACGGATGGCGCGAATCCGGTCATATACTGCGTCCATATCCGCCAGAAAGTCCAACGGTGGAAAGCGTGCCAGGAGTGTTGCCGCCTCAAAGATACTGTTCGGTATCCTCGTGCGATTCGAATGGCCATTTTCCGCTGCAGGCTATTGATTTTAGTCCTGCAGCGTCGGACACCTGACAGTCTGTTTGACCAAACTGGTGCCCCATAAAGGACCATCGATCGCACGACACCCGCGTAGAGGCGGCGAACTTCTTCCCGAGGTCCCCCGAGATTGGGCAGCAGTATATGCAAAGCACCCACTGCCTTTCCAATCCGAGGGACCAGACGCTGGAAATGCTCTTCGAAGCCCCACCGACCGTCCAAGGTAAGGCCAAGATACTTTATGTATCGACCCACCTGGACTTGCGCATCTCCAACAGTCACTGAGGAGCTGGGCGGCTCTCTGCTTCTCGGCATTTTATGGAACCATAGCGCCTCAGTTTTATGAGGCGCTACCTCTAAACCCAGCTCGCGGATCGGCGCCACGACTTTTGCCACCCCGAGCTCGGCAAGCTGGATAGTCTCGTCAAAGGTGTCCCCGCCGGCTGAAATCAGGGTATCGTCTGCGTAGCAAACGATACTAACGCCGACGGGGAGGTCAACACGCAGGACCACATCGTATGCGAGATCCCACAAGGGAGGTCCTAAAACCGACCTCTGCGGAACCCCACACGTGATCTGCCTCCGATGTACGCTACCATCCCGACCCACATAGCGAATGTGCCGGTCGCGTAGATAAGCCCCAACGATGCGCTGCAGGTAAGGGGGCACTTCGTGATGTAGGTACTAGTGCCGCCCTTATCGCAGCCCAGGGCGGGGAGTTACCCAGGGCTGGGAGTTCCTGAGACCCTGCCTACCCTGGCTATCCTGCTTACCCTGACTACCCTACCCTACCTACCTACTAATTTTTATCTATCATCAATAGTTTTCTCAGCGCACGCCAAATAATGTATTTTCCAGGCAACATTTTGCTACCTTGGGTTACATTATTGCAATTTGCATTTGGATCTCTATTTTTCTTGAAATTATATAATAGCCTATGACACTCAGGAATAATGTAGCTTTCTACTGAGGAAACAATTTTCAAAATCGGTTCAGTAGATCCAGAGATTACCCCTTACAACGTCACAAACTCACAAACTTTACCTCTTTATAATATTATTATAGAATTATAGATTAGTATAGATTTTATTTAAGACTGCATCGTTGATCTTGTAATCGAAGATGATCGAAGGAAGAAGGTCCTGACTCCTGGGTGATGTTTTGGTATGTTACCTAGGTAAGACACCTGCTTTTATGTTGGATGAGCACATTTTTATTTCTGTTACGGACAAAAGATAAGCAGTTAACATGGTATATCAACATACGTTATCTTGTATCTCACGAACTAATCTACTCAATACCTAGCTGGGTTTTCGTTGTATGAATGTACTGCATAAGATACCACTCATAAACCAGCAGCTTTGCCTTTGTCATAGAAAGGGTTTGACTCATCAACTATCGGCTGTAGATGTTTTGACCCCATAGAAAAGTATGACAAATACACTTTAAATAATAAATAATATGCTATATAATATGTATTGCCCAAAATTATTGTAATCTTTCGAAAAGAGTATCTTCACCAATGAAAGCGTCAAATATTTTTTGGAAATACTTAATTATTTAAAGAGAATTTGTCGAAGGTATCTTCTCTTTCATAGGGTGAAACCCTTTGCCTTGCGAAATGCCGAATTCACTTACGCAATTGCGTAAAGAAGAAAGGCCCATCGACCATCCGCTGCATGTACAAGCAATTAGGTTGCAGGGTTAAAGGTTATTAGTGTTATACAAATAACCCTCTAAATACTTGATGAATATTTTGAAGTATTCATGCATTGATCTTAACAAATTACTGTCAGTACAAAGGGTCGTAGGTTTAGGGGACCACAAAAGATCCCGGCCTATAAGGATAAGTTATTTCTCGGCCCCTCCACAAGATAAGATACGATAAGGGTCGTAGGTTTGATTCCCGTGTATTTCTTTAGTTGGTGTGCATCTAAGATTGGAGTTGAATATTTCAACTCGTAAAAAAGGATCAGGCTTCGAAAGTAGACCACAACTAAACCCATACAATACTTATGTGACTACTTTAATCAACCGAACGTCTCTTAATATATTCTATCAGCCTTGTGTATCGGGGTCTTTAAATCCTACACACGCATATAAGCTTCTACTTAGGGCCCAAACACAAAACTACGGTGTGAGTGTGACGTCAAAAATCTACGAGCTTGTTGCTGTTTAGGTACTGCTTAGCTGTATTTGGGCCCCTAACCGGCTTGGATTATTCAGTTCCTATGAAGTTCAAGAGAGTAACAACTAAAATGTCGACTGCAGAGCCCGAAACCACTTCAAATACAGAAAGACTTGAACCTTACCTGCACTTCATGGTGAAACCGTTGAAGATATGCGGATGTTGGGATCTGTTCCCAAATTCTGCCAATGAATTGAGACTTATCTTCAACGATATTTATCTATGCTTAGTGCTCTTCGTTCTTACACATTTACCAATGGTTCTGACTGTACATTTGTACACTGAGTGGCAGGACATCATGTCCAGTTTAGCAACCATAGCTGATGCTCTCCCTCTTGTTGTATCCTTAATAATTGTCGCATACTATGCTATTTATCGCAAAGATTTGTACAAATTGATGGAGTACATGGATAAGAACTTCAAGCACCATTCGACAAAGGGATTGACGAATATGACGATGGATCAGAGTTACATGAAGGCCCGGAGTTTTGCGAGGATCTATACGGCTTGCACTATGTTTAGTGTCACTATGTATGCCACGATGCCTGTTATTATTCACTGTAAGTAGATGATGATACTATACTTGTCTTCTCAATTTGGAATTAACGATGAAAACCATCATAGATACTGGTAGTAGGTCAGCCATATCTGTTAAAAATCCGTAGAGGCCTGGGTCCTTTTGTAAAGACTCTGAAACAGAATGCGTAGCTTGGTGTGCTACCGCTGGGGACGGTGGAGGATGCTTTAACAACTTGGGAGAAACCAGTCCAGCACTGGACTGGCATAGGTTGAGCTGATTGATATTAATTACGTTAACAACAAACGTAGGCACCACTATACCCATAACTCTTTGTCTGGACGGAGAAGCTTCCCTTTTCCGTCACACCTTTTTTTATCGGGAGGAACCTTCAAAAGGCGCCCGGACTTTTTGGGGAAAAGACTTCACTAAAACCACCTCGGTGATCATCTCAGCATATACAATATAGAATACCTACCCATAGGTCAACAAATAATTCTGATGTTTTCAGTCTGGACAAAAGAGCCCATCCAGGGTTGGATCTACATGGACGTGACTCGATCCCCTTTCTACGTGATTGTGTTCTTGGTCAATTGTGTAGCACAGCTGTACGTTGGACTTGGTTTAGGACAGTTTGGTAAGTATTAATAATGTTACGATTTAAAGTAAAGCCTACCTATGTGTCACGAATAAACATATTAGATAAGAGAAGATTTTATCTAAGTAGAATTTCAGTCTTATCAGAACATATTAAATAGAAAAGTCCTGACCTGACTCTCTTACAAGTACTGACTGCCTCATGAACGCCCGTCTAAAACCTTGGACCTTTGATTTTAAGAGGTTACTTTTATTGATGAATAATCAATTCCCAAGGGGGCAAGCATAGATATCCGAGGGGCAAGGGACATCATTGATGACGTCATTGGAAAACTTCAAGTACGATAAAGTCTTGTACTATACCTACGTATTTGAATATTACAGGAGTATTCTTCGCCTCAAACTCGATCCTGATCTGCGGGCAATTGGACCTGTTATGTTGCAGCCTCCGCAACGCTCGCTACACCGCATTGCTGAAACACGGCGTGAAACACGCAACGTTGGTTGCAACGTACGCAAGCATACAGGATGATGAGGAACATAACTATATCTACAATGTTTCCGAGCTGAAGGAGTCTGTGTACCATTATGATGAGAAAGTGGTATGGAACCTTCTATTTTAGTAGGCCATCATAAGTTAGATAGATAAATTATTGAAATTATCGCGGTTTGTTTCAGACTAATACTTTCGTGGGTTCGAGGACTCAATTTGGTACGTACTTACCAAATTATTACGTGATAGGATTCGATCTCCAATATAGAATATGGTAACATTCACCCAAGTCCGTGACAGATGGAGCAAAGATCATTACTGACTGGGCGTCTGATGGGGGACATCGCCTTATAGGTCTACTGCGGCCTAATTGGTATGATGAGCTGGATAAATATTTAGGGGCCAACGTGGCCAGTAATAGACACAGGGAGGTCTAGAAAGAGACCGGGGATGCCGTTACTCAGCAGTGGCCCACCAAAATCATGTAGAATAGCAGGTATTATCAGATATGCCCGTGTTCATAGCTCTTTGCTTTTCTCGACGGTAGACTGCATTTTTATTAACATATTCTTAGCTGATGAAAAGGATTAAGTTAGTGATAGGTAGTATGACGGTTACTCCAAATAACTTGGGACAAAGGCACGCAGATGATTTTCTTCGTTGATCAAGGAAAGTTTTAAAAGCCAAAATCCCACCATTTTGGACATTCCAGACATATACAGCCCTGAGTACGACGATGCAACAGTAGCCGCACTACGGGACTGCGCCTCTCTCGGCCAAGTGGTGTCCCAATATAAAGTGATGTTTGAGAACTTCGTATCGCCTCTCCTGGCGATGAGAGTCGTGCAAGTCACTCTGTATTTGTGTACCCTACTGTATGCTGCTACAGAGGTAAGGAGTTCATCTTAATGAGAGCTTACCATACACTCAAACCTATTGCTATGAACTTTTTGATAGTATTCAGCATAATCATTTACCATCTATTAGGGAAGTAGTCAGCCATAAACTGATTTTCAAATACTGCTTTCTGTAGAAAGAATAGAGTATGAATATTTATTATTCTGGTGTAGCATTAGAAGTTTAATTTTAAATGTTATATTCTTTTAGTTGATGATGATGATAATAACACCAGGGGTTTAAGCAAGGCTCTATCTTTGGCCCACTTGTATTCCAATACTTATTATGATGGTTGACTATTTTCTGTTCCATAGAAGTTCGACATGATAACAGTGGAGTATTTGGCAGCAGTGGCTTTGGACATTTTCGTGTACTGCTACTACGGTAACCAGATCATTTTGCAGGTAAGAATACCGCCCCCGTACATGCCGTGTCAACATTATAATGGTTCGACTGTTAAAACAGGACAGATGTATACAAGTCTTATACATCTGTCCCTTACGTACATTGGAAATACCCTTGCTCTAAGTTGTTATGGTTACCACCTGATCAAGTTTGATCCTATTGGCTCTGTGGTGATTTCTCTCGCATCTCTCTCTACTGGTCTCGCATCGTACGCGCGTCATGGTTTTTCTCGAAAACCATAACTTTAAACCTGTCTTCTGGAGCTTTCTCAAAATATCGTTTAGATCAAATAGCCGGGAAACCATCGATATGAAGATTTATAAAATGCGATGACTGCGGTGCGTACCTTCCTGCACCTTTTTTATCTTACCGTTTTCTTTTTCCACCGCGACAGGCGGACCGCGTCTCGACAGCAGCTTACCACAGCATGTGGCAAACGATGGGCGTGCGTCCGCGAAGAGTTCTTCTCAATATACTGCTGGCCAACAGACGACCAGTCGTCATGAGGGCTGGCCGGTTTCTGCCCATGGATCTGCATACTTTTGTTGTTGTACGTATATTTATTTGGCAACACTGATTACGGGTTGACATGTCTTGTAATTTTTATCCTTCCAATTAATTGTTTCATGTGTGTGAAATATTAAATGAGTAAAAAAATGCTTTTGTTTACTTTTCAGATTATAAAGACTTCGTTCTCTTATTACACGCTGCTAGTCAACGTCAATGAAAAATAGAAATATCATTTTAAAGATCTTCTAAAAGCACTTTAGTTGAAAATAGTATTTTTTTGATAGTTTTGATCAGTGTGGTGTGTAGAATGTCAGGGCACAATAAATAAAACATGAACATTTTCAGAAGTATTTTATTTAAGAAATTAATATACAATTCTTTTCATACATAGATCAATGATTCAATTTGATCGGCAGACAGCCGCGGGTATCAGTCTAACACATTCAATACCAATTAAATAAAGAAAAATCTTCAGTTATTTCTACCCTTTACTCTTATGCGACCTTTTTATTTTTCCGTATGGTAACTATCGGTGGAGTTTGGCAACACTAACGAAATTGACCGTTGATTTTTGACATTCAAACGTCAAGTTTGTTTAAACAATTTCATGTTAATCGTTGATTAGTGTAATCAACGATTAACATGAAATTGGCGTATCTTTCCAATCTACGTTTTTCAACGGTTAAAATCATCGGTTGCTATTCTAAACATATTTAAGCGACCACGTCATTCGCGCGAAGCATAGTGCGAACTAGGATCGCATAAGGAGTCGGGCGACAAAGCAATACTACACGTAGTCCTATAGACCGACCGGAGGGGACGGTGTAACGTTTACATCTAAATACGCCCACGTATTGACCACTTGGCTTTCTATTAAATGCTTAAATTGTTATTTCGATCGTTTTTCATACCAATACATTTCAATTGTAACTGGTCCTCCAACAAGATTCTGGAGGTCTAAACACCTGATTCTGAAGGGACTTCAGGAATTGGGTACAAATAGTTCCTGGTTACTGTCGCTATTTAGTCACTAAATACTCTGTAAATGCATGGTAAGGAAGTTAGTTCACGTTCTAGTTACACAGATTTGCTACTTGAAAATGAATTTATTACTTAAAAAACTTAAAAAAAACTATACTTTATAACTAGACCATTCCTTATAACAAGACGTGTGTTTCTTGTGTTGGGAATGCACGTGCCATCTTGTAAGTACATTTGTATGTTCTAGCATCGTACTAGGCTTAAACCAAATGGGTCCAATACTGTGGGCGCGATTTGTTCATTATTATTATCAACAAACTACGGCATCGTTACGATATTTATGCTTACTACTTATCATACTTCCAATATTTCCATCATTGAATTCTGTCATCATTTAATTTTACTGGGACACAACTTCGACCATGCGTCACGTCACGGAAATAATCTCAATAAAAAAGGGGGCAAGGGAGGGGGTCGAAGCACAGAGCACTGACACGCTGAGGGGACAGCTCACTGATAGAGACAACATTGTCTATACTGTCTACAAACCAAGCGTGTCAGTGTCACCATCGGAACAACCTGTGACAATTTTACCAATGGCTATGACAACCGGAACTGCCCGAGTACAGCTCACGAATACTTTTTGTAATGTTGTCTCTAGTCGCTGTCGGCGATTCTATGCTCTGTGAGTCGAAGGGATACGTCGAAGTTGCAGCCGTGGGTACACCTTACATTAATTGTTGAATATTGAATACGACACAAGCATCCTGGGAGCAGTCATACATACACGCATTTGCACATACATTAACATTACCGAGTACCCGATATACGAGTGCATCCGTCCACATGTGAATCGCCCACGGGGAGCCCCAGAGCTGAGTGATAGACCGCCATTGTGTGAATAAAAAAATATTTAATGACCTTACTGCTGTTTGCTACAATCTCCTAAAAACTTTATTTCTAGTCACATTTTCATCAAAGTGACCGGCTGGTATTGCCGCAAATTAAAATAGGACCATTTAATTCGTTTCTCCATACATTAATTTGATTTTCTCCACGAACAGACCGCCCCCACATGAAAAACAATTGCCTTGGTCAAATTTTAATTTGCAGCAAAGTTTTAACAGCTTTAGTCCTAACGCACATGTCCAAGGGACAATTGTCCAGCAATTGATCAAAATAACGTGCGATACCGACTTACATTGGTTGGCAAAGTTCGCAGTTGACCACCTTTTCAACCTTATTGCTTAGGACGTAAGGGACAATTAGTCAAGCACCAACTTCAAGGAATTTTAAAGGGAGCAAAGCGAGATTTCGAAGGAAAGAACAACAGGAATACTAACTTCCTTACAGTCATTTTAGATTGAAAATCTATACGTTACTAAGAATAGTACTTTTTTGTTACTTTTTAACAAAGTAAACTATCAATTTTAACTCACTTTGCTCTATTTAAAATGTAATCTGTGTAAAATTCAAAATTTCAGAGAGCTGATTTAAAATACTTGACAATCAAAAAAAATAATTTGTATTAAAATGACGTACAAAATGTTGTCTATTGTATAATTACAGACAAGCGAAAAGGAACCATACGACATTACAATACCGTAGTAAGCTGAAGTCGATTCACTTTTCTGTCCTTAACATTTTAGAATGACATTGTACACCCTTACTAAAAGACTGTTCAAAGCAAAGCCATTCCACATTGAATTATAACAATTTAAAAGAATATTGTAGCGAGTCATTTCACTACAAAACTACACCGTATTATAAACATGATACAAAAACTTATTTACCGTCCATTGCGCGCTTTGAAAAAGACAATAGTACAAAAGCTTTATCCAAACGCGCAATGGAAGGTAAGATTAGCAAACTGCCGTGTTACAAAGTCCCTTATCGCTGTCTAAGTTATGAATATTTGTATTAAGGTAGGTAGTAAGTAGGTACGCGGGAGACGCGGGAGTCCATGCGAGGCGGCGGCCGAGCGGCGCGGGCGCAGGTTGGGGCGATTAACTGGCCATCGGGAACAAACACAAAATAATACGTGAGATGTGAAATGATGCTCTACGGTGCATTTTCGTGGAAAGCTGGTACAGTAGTCACTTCCGATCTTTGTGTCTCTGAAGTGCGTTGCATACAGTAAGCGAGATAGGACGATGCGCCAAACAAGCGTGTGAAAGAGACAGTTATACAATGCTATCTTCTACTTCAACATTGTCACATAAATAGCAACTGCACAGGGTCTTGCAGCCAACTTCAGAGACACAAAGATCCGCTGTGACTACTATTGGTGGTGACGGTTTGATAGCGGTAGGTTGGCAATGCTGGTTGACGCAGACCGTTTTCGAACTTTTTGAATTAAGAACCAGCGTCTCAAGCTCTGATGTGATTGGTTTGACGTTGGTGTTTGCTAGCAAACCGGCACAAGCTACCAGCTTTCTAAGTGAATGCATCAATACATTGCCATTTGATACAGGAATGTTGTATTTATTCTTATTCCATATTATACAAATTAATTTAGATATCCTGAACATAGAGAACAGATTTACATTCAAAAAAGATTCTGCCACTATCGATAAACAGTAATGAAATAAAAAAATATAAAAACAATGATAATGATATTTAACATAGGACAGACAAACACTGGAGATTGGCGGCGCGAGTCATTACATTTATAGAACTATATGGTGACAAGTGAAATCCCAAAAACCGGTCTTAATCATCTCCTTGTTGCTAAATTTGCAACATTTTTCTTAGAAAGTACTACTAGTGACCTACCAGATACTTATTTAGTAAAAACCGACGAAAATTACAAATTACTTCGCATTGCCAGTTAAAAATCATTAAATAGAGCCCCATATGAACACTATATCTTCCTGAAAAATGAAACCGGACATCTACCAACTAGAGTTCACCAGATCTAATCAAGGGGTGATGAAACAGATGCCCATCAGTGTGTTGTAGTTCCTAGTTCTTATTACCACACCTCACCTACGCCTCGCGCCGCCTTAAGTTATCTTGCACTTGATATCTAATATTATGACCTACAAAACTTCACCATACTACAAATGTTGGTTATATTGTATTTAAAACCAATTTAAAATAATTATACTCTTTGCACACAATTCTCAACAAAACACGTTATTTTTATGCTCAACTTTCATTCAAATTATGGATTCTATTTTTATTTAACTATTGATATTATATCAAAATCATTAGGCATTTGTCGTACATGATTAGTTTTGTGCGAGTTTGCAACCACAGTGAGTGTTACTAGTGCAAAAAATGTTTTTTGTTATTCTGAAGCAAGATGCATTTCAAACGTCACACTCGTTTGGTACCTTTTGTGTAGCGGCTTCAAATAATGTCTCTGTATTATAAAAATTATTATTTTAATATTTGGGTAACATTCAATACAGCTAAAGGTTGGCAGGACGATGGAATATATAAGAGATTGTTTAAGGCCCTCTTGGCACTTTAGTAATAGGTTGTTGTACTGTTTGTGATATAGTCATGTAAAATAAAACTATTTTCTTAATGTCCCTCGGTAAACATCGACTTTAGCAGTTTTCCTCCCATTTTAAAAACAAATTATTAAAAGTTAAAAGGGTATTAACAACGCTATATACTTCCAAGTTGATTGAGAGCGTTCGGTCTGCACCAGTACAAAGGGAAACTGATAGAAAGCCAGTTAATATAATCAATAGAAAGGGACATTAATAAAATAGTTGTACTGTAACTATCTACGATTTACTATAAAAGATTTACTTTGCAAGCAAAATTACTTTGTACTTTTTCAATTCACCATAGTATTAAGGAAAAAAAACCTAAGATGTCGTCAAGAAGAATATTATATCATCCGATACTGGAAAAGATATTTTAGCTAACTGAACAATAGCCAGATTTATACTCCTTTTCTGATTTAAATGTGTATTTTTGTGTGTGTGTGTGTGTGCGTGCGTGCGCATGTCAGAGACCGTATTGCCAGATGACAAAAACCCCTCTTTATAATACCAATGAATTTAATAAATATGTGTCTAGGTTGTGTCAACTCCTAAGGTATTGTATTTTTTGGTGTGTGTGTATTGTATGCGCGCGCATGTCAGAGACCGTATTGCCAGATGACAAAAACCGCTCTTTATAATACCAATAAATTTTAAAAATTATGTGTCCAGGTTGTGTCAACTCCTAAGGTATAATTTACGAAATTCAAACTACCGAATTAAATGGGGAATGCTTTATTTTATACATGTCACTTAAATAGTACACTTACATTTTAAAGCCCCAGCTGTTAGCATTACATGACTTAAACAACTATTAATCGCATACAATTTCACATTATTATAACCAATTCAATTCATACTCAATATAACTAAATTTGGCATAGTCTGGCAATATAGCAATGATAAGAACTTAATGCTGATTTTGGCAAATAATTTACTTGTCTGGCACTGAGCGGTAAACCAGTCAATTTGGCAATACTAGAGTAGCGTAACACGTAAAATTGCTAACAGAAACACGTTATTTAAATACACGTGGTACTCGTCGTACTATTTTAATTTGACGAGTAGAACTTGACTCATCACCTCGAGATAAAAAGGGGATCGTCCTAGTTGGCAGACAGTCCTACGAACTATGAATGCAATCAAATTAAGCGATGAATTGCATCAAGAGACTCGTTCACACGACAAAAATAATCCGACATAAAAAAAAGCTAATTCAATTACGGAGATTAAGTTCATTACTGCCCACTCGTAAGGTCGTATGCGAGTTACGATCCGAGGGGTGTTTACGTATCCATTACCATGCCCTATTACCAAACTCACACCCATCGTATTTTCCTATAATTTTCATCGTATTTTGTCTGCACAGAGTACTAAGTATGGCGTGTTCATTCGAGACCGTCATTTGAAGACCACAGAGCACAGATACATCTTGGTGGGCGATGCTATACTATACAAATCAAACTCGTATTGTAAAGTGATACAATTACTGATCTCATTACATAGTTCTTTCACTGGGAGAAAGATACATTATCGCTAAATGTCATAGGCTACTTTCAGTCCCGGCAAACGAACTCGCAGGACTAAGCTAGTGGCATTAAATGGCGCCTATGACTGAATATGGGCGCTAAACGCACGAATTGAATTTATACTGCCTTTTCTAGATGTTTCCGTGCTCTGTGGGACCAACATCGCGTCATAAACTTGCCTTCAGATTGGTACGCGAACACATCGTTCTTAATACTCCGAGCAGGTGTACAATGTTAGTGCAACAGTAGAGTGTGTGTGTGTGTGTGTGTGGACTCACTTCTTTTTGTTCTTGGGCTGCGCGCGCGGCGGCGTGTTGGGGCGCCCCATGTTGAGGCCGGAGTACAGCTTGCGCTTGTCGGCCGGCTTTAGGATCTGGAACGAGCACATTAGTGTCTCGTCCACTGACATGAGGGCTCCTGGAAATAAAAAAATATATATTAGAAACTGAACAGAACATCAAGTAATTGATATCTGCCGCTGCCAAAAACTGAAATCACACATAGGTTTAAGATCCAAAAACATTCAAACAAACAATAAATGCTGAAAAAGTACTTAAAAAGTACCATTCCTTGTCTACCGTTTTTTTTTTCGATGTAACATTGCAATTCAGCTTACACCTGGACCATAAGGAGTATTTTGGACTCTCACAGATCATCAAATCCTGTTCGCCATCCTTAGAATGCTAAAGGGAAAGCCCCAGATACAAATCACACGGTGAAATGCCGCTCGCCTGTTCAGTGCCAAGTTGTAAACCGACCATATCCCTTAACCTTGATCGTCAATCATCATTGGCATCCTTGATCCACCCACTGCTTAATATAGCACTCTTCTCCTTAGTACCATGCTTCCCTGGTCTATGCTGTTCTCATCCAGGTCTTACCTGCTTTTGAATAAAAGCAGACCCGACAACTCTTTCTTCCCCACAATGCAGAAGACCGCGTGACTAAGAGACGCGTCGTATCACTCCTCAGCATAGAGGGAACGAAGATGCAGAAGAAGGCTCTACAAAAATATACTAACCCGCGTTATCAAACTCGCCGCAGTAGTTGGGCGCTGAGAACAGCGTGACGAGCTGCCTCTTGGCGAAGAACTCGTAGCCGTCCTCCACGACCTGATGCGCGCGGCAAATCAGGTCGAATTCGTGCTTCGACAGGAACTTGCCGACCACCTGGAAATGGTAACGGATTGGTTAAAACTATGTATCTGGGTAAATAAAAATGCATAATAATGATAAAACAGGGGACCCATTGTCTTAAACTGTAGGATATGATATCTACTGAATTATGACAGCATACAGGTTCCGTCGACAATCATGATACATTGTGTAAAATTAGTGATGTGCATGAGAGCAAATAAATTAATACTATTCTACATGATACCTACAAGGAGACATCAAGGAGGCATCATACAGTAATGAATTTTATTATTTTTGGCCTGTTTCATAACTGAGATACTCTGTTGCTTTGGAACTTAGTTAGGTGGTGCTTATCATTAATGAATGAATTATTTTTATTATCTTATTCTAGTTCACTATCTTACTTCGGCTACAAACCCTCCTTGAGTGCACCTATTGTTGGCCGCAGTTTAAATTACGCATCTAGCGCCACTACTGTTAAATTATCCAAGTATTTTTAAATAGAGAAATAATTATAAATAATATATATCATCGTGTTTCCGTTTACTAGGTCCAAAAATATTTGGCACTGTCTACAGTCGATACAAAGTGACAGTATCTGTAAGTACCTGCGTACCCCCAAGTAGCACGTGCTACATCGCAGACTACCCACAATCTAACACAAACACTACAATCAGTGACAGACGGTGATAGTGCGTAGAGGTCAGCCACGCGGATGAGCTGTTCCAAGCACTGCATGCGTTGATAACGGAATGTACCACGGGATCACCTTTTGAGCTTGTTTGTCTATGATAGGGCTTATTTATTTATTTTTCTTTGAATTGTGGTTGATACTATATCATACAGTTTAAGAAACAATACGATTTCTTTATAGTATTCAGCTGTTAGTACGGCTCATCAATTTTAAGAAAAAAATGCAGTCGGAGGATACATATTCGCGAGCTGGCAGACTAAAACTCTTATCAGATGTGTCCTCCGACTGCACAGCATGATTTTCTTTTTGTTTACGTCTTTTTAGTTCGCATCACGGACGGGTTTTTTAATTTTTTGAATTGACTTTTTTTTATTTTTTCTTTTTAGTTACCATTTTTTGTTTTGAATTTGTGTCATTTAAACATTGTGTATTTTTTTTTAAATCTCCTCTTCAAACCCTTTATTTTGATACCCCACACGATGGGAATGAAAGAAAAATTAAATTGGGCCACCACAAGCTGCCATTTTTCTATTTTCCAATTTGAATGTGCCATGGACAAACGTAAGTTTAAGACGAATCGATTCACGTATGAATATTTAAAATCGGCCCTCGCGTTTGGTCTCTGGAAAGCCAAAGGAACTAACATATATACATACATAGGCTGATAAACACATTACCCTCCTTCGGCAGTCAGGTAAAAACTAGCTTTGGAGCGTCATCTGTGTCGCTCGTGATAGTCATTAAGTCAAAGAGTTTCAGACTCAAATCTTTACCTGAAATCGCTGAGCCAATGCTCGGGTATTTTAATTATGACATCACAATATCTATTGGTTCTGGTAGTTATCCATCCCATACTAGCACATAAAATAAGAAATATACCTACAGAAGACAAAGCCGTAAAATTAAATGTAGCTCAAATTCAAAACAGATTTACACGGCACTTATTATGCCGCATAAATTTTGTTTAAGTTGAACATGTAAATTACGTTGACAGCTCCTAATTTCTTCCTCATTGTTTTCGTGGTCTTGCTTATGAAATACGACAACATTCTTAGTATAGTCGACGATCAAAATAATATGGACTCAAATGGGATCGGACGGTTGAAGTTAGCCGCATGTAGTGACTGCAGGGGTCTGGCTAGAATTCCTAGAGGGACTTGGGGGAGGCTTTTGTCCAGGAGTAGGACAGTAGAGGCAGAAAAATATCAATGGCAGCTTAAAAGGGTTGAGAATTAAGAGTCCTACAAAAATGTATTTAGTTTTCCTTACATAAACAGAACACAACCTTTTACTACTTTCTTGCAACATATTCCCTTGCCAAGAATGAACACTTAAACCGGTGAGTAAGTTAGATATAGTCTTAATTTGGCAAACAGTTTTGGAGCTGCAGTATTTGGCACGTGGACGACTATGTGAGACACGGAATAAGCTTCAGCGCTGAAATATTCGTCTGTCGTGCAGAAACTTAGCTCGATAACATTTTGGGAACCGCTTTATTGCTTAGCATAAAGCCTAGCACAGCAATTCTGTGGCGAAACTTTGTCAGGTCAAAGAAGAGGTCAGGGACGTTCAGAAACGTTTAGTCTTCATACTATGTTTAGCTAGACGTAACACAGTGCAGTCTACTTCGTGTACAAAGCAAAGAGACTACTTTAGATCCATCACACTTATTATCACTTCACGGACCGTAGTCACAGAGACAAATACCTAAAAAGAGCGGCCGACTATCCTCGGCCACAATACGTGCACTTTTTATTTTTTCTTGTCCATCCACTATTCCTTTATTTAGCTACTGGGTTAACTCTATCATTGGCGTCGTTTAAGTCTTGGAAGGTGCAGGAGGTTGTCCATGATGGGGAGCCAAGAAGGTGACGTATATCCTGCGAAGAGGCTCCACTCTGGCACCGTTCTTACACTTAATTATACGGTACAATTTCCGCTCGAATTTGCTTCAGTTGCTTCGTTTTTTTTAAAAGAATGTCATCAAAAGATCCCTTAGCAAGTCTAGAATGTTCTCTCACCTCAGTTCCGAATGTAAAGCTGACACCACGATCATTCTCGCCCCATCCGGCGGTGTCCTTGTCGGGGTCAGACCACAACAGGTCGCAGAGCAAGCCCTGGTCGGGCACGTCCGTGGGCCTCATGATCCGCCGGATCTGTTCCATCGCCTGCAGGTCGGGAGATAGACCGCCATGGCAGCAGAATATCTTCTCGTCAACTGTAACAAAGAGTGAAGATGGATTAGTATTTGGAATTGAAAACGACAGGCTTTACTGGAGATTGCAGGTCCTTCATCATCTTATCAGTCCAGAATTACCCACTGCTGGGTTTAGAACTTCCATCTTTCTGTCATGCTTCGGTTTCTTATCCATGATCAAATAAAGGTATCAGACAAGAACAGTAAGAAACTGGCCAAGACCGCGATCACGTCTGCGTACAGAATTAGTAAAATACTACAGAAACATGGTCTTATGTTAAAGTATTCCAATATCTTCTCAGACTGTGAGAAATAAAAACTGTACAAACATTTTTAAGATCAAAATTCTTTGATTAAAGAATATTTTTGCACAGCGTTCAGCAGCGTCGCAAAAAGGATCGATTATGAGAATATTATGATTCATGAGATACGACCAGAGGGCGACGACACCGTCTTGGAAGGTAGCTTTTGTAAATAAATAATATCTCGCGGGATATTGTAACCGTATTGGGAGGTGCTGACGTACGTCTTGATAGAATGTTTGATCTTAAACTAATGTACCACAAAGGATAAACTAAGTACTTGAAAGTTTTGCTAAGGCTGAAAATCTACTGGTGACACCTGACGTTACAAACGGAACACACAACATCATCACAATTCCATAGCAAGCCACTTAAAATAGCAATCCTGTGTTTATGGGGGACCTCCAATGAATTATTATATTTATGGTTTCATTACATTAAAAACAACAAATGAGCCTCTGCGAGTTGACTTCGGCCCTTCGTCCGCCTTCTATGGTTCCGGGACACCAGGGTCCCGAGTTTGTCATTGACAATGCATTCCACGAGTTTCTGGACAAATCCTTTACTGTCCTTTACTGACGAATAGCCTGCTATTGGTCTGTGGAATGCGTTGCCAGACCAAACACGCCCAAACGTTGCCTGTGTTGAAAAGACTCGTGAGGGAGCATTACCTGTCGCTGTGATTATGAATTGACTGTCATCATTTTGTTTATTGCCTTTATATTTAGTATGTATGTATTTACGTATATATTAAATAGCATATGTATGTATCTGCATATCTTTTATAATATTTTTCTTTTTAATAGCCCCACTTCATGTCCAGCAATTATTGTCCATACCTGGTTGCCTGTGTTTTTAGTTTTAAGGTTCCTTTATTATTGTAAATTATGGTGTACAATAAAGTACATAATAAATAAATAACAAATAATAAGGTCAAGTCATTTGCCATAGAAAGGGTCATTGGTGTACTTGGGACTTGGGTAAACTAGATCCGTGAGTGATAACTTCGCTAGTAGCGCAGTTATCTGACGATATGACGAGTAGTAAACAGTCCATAAAGGGTTATCTGTGTCGGCCGTCCGGCGCCAAACACCACACGATCATGCAATCATGTTTAATTTATATCATTATGCAACTGAGCTACTGGAAAGATTTTACAATCAAGCACGATCCCTAGAAGCCGGTAAAGTGGCCGCTTGCAGTCTGCAACTCTGTCTGCATACATAACAGCGTTTTAACGAAACTTTTTCTTAGACTTTGTGATCAGATGAAAAACTATTATTAACCCCCGACGGAAAAAGAGGGGTGTTATAAGTTTGACGTGTGTTTTTGTATTTGTGGCATTATAGCTCCTAAACGGATGAACCAATTTTGATTTCGATTTGTTTTTGTTTGAAAGGTGACTTCTGAAGTAATTGGCGTTTTACTGTTTGAATCGAGGTGTTTTCGCAAGAAGGTGTTTTCGCAAGATATCGTGTCATAATTACGTGTTCAATAGATTGTCGATCGAAGAGTGTCTATATTATGTAGCATAAAATAAAAATGAGTCGGGGGTTTTAAACAAATTTTAAATTTGGTTGTGTTATTTGCGAGATCTAGACAGTATCTGCGCAATTTAAAGTCGAGACGGACTGAAGGGCATCGAAAATTCGATACAGTCTTAGGTCACCTTGCTTATTAAGTTACAACTAGACAAGCCTTTCGAGACGCCTAATTAGTTGTAGAATAGAGCATTATACTTGAATATGTTCTTTTAGATTTAACAAAGGACGGTCTTCGCTTGAGTAAGCGTCTGGCCAACCTCTATTGGGACCTTTCAAAGTTATTATAAATGTCAATAGGTGGACCCTTCTTGATCGCTGAGTTTTGCACTGATAAATACACAGACGAAATTGGATTCATAATGGAAAAATCGCTTTACCATCTGCCCCGACATTGCAGGGAACGTAATAAATGAAAATAAGTTGCCAATTTGGGTCCAAAATTGAAAATCGATGTACAATTTGTGATCCTGTGCTCCGCCAAATAACGTCTTTGTATCGAATATCCCAAGAGCGAATCTTGGAGAAGCTCTAGCCGGGAAATTGGAGCGGATGATTCCCGATTAGGTCCTTCGCTTTCCTAAATAAACATTCCTGGAACTCTCGACTGAAGAAGAAAACAGGAAACGACAACCTTCAAAGGTATTATTCGTTTATTAAATCAACACGAGCAAAATTGGCTACATTTTGACAAAGCTAAACGAAATCTAACAAGCAATGTTACCTAAGTTAATGCCATAGGGGGAAGGCTACATGAGACGGTAAGCCATTTGTCACCTCCCCCAGCTTTCAATGCCACGGCCTTTAAAGCATAAAGCACACAATGAATCACTGGCGGAGCACTTGCTTGATAAAAAGTTGGCATCATAAAATACCTTACGTTTTGGACGACAGATTTACGATCATGTCGTGGTAAAATATGTTTTTACTAAGTGCAAGACTCGAGATTATCAGAAGTTACTCAGAATCAAGGGTGAATTTAACCTAGGTAGTCAGGCTATCAAGGAACATGCTGAGTGAAACCTGCATAATCATAAACATGAACGATGCTCATGAAACTCTGGTATATTTCTCTAGAAGTGCTAAATTCATTATGTTGAGACCTGGTAGTCGTTACAAGGAGCTTGCTCTGAATATAGAGACCATTTTGCAAGTGAGGTCGTAGCTTAAATAAATTACTAACGATATCGCCGGGAAGATACGCCTACGGTCTGCCTGAAATATAAATGCTTCGGGTAAAGACAATACCACTTTGGGGAACCCTAAACTATTGTTTGGGGCACATAATCCTTTAGCTCTGAAGCTTATTGAGTTTATCTAGGACAGCAAAGACAACCAGACATCTACAGTGAAAATTTACGTGAATAAAAAATACGATCAAAATTATTCATCTCGCAGGCCTTGAAAAATAATTTGAAGACTCTTAAAAATGCGTGTTTCTTCGCACAAGGTTTTCGGGGGCTTAACGAGATTGTAAGTGAAAAGAGGATTGAAGCATTTTTCAAGACGTTATCGACGCTATCAAGAGACTTAACAAAGTTACGCAATGTCGGAGGCTCAAATTTTGAGATTATTCACTTGTACTTTACCGTAAAGGAGAATGAAATCGTGGCAACAGCTAATTAGCACATGGATTCTCGTACGCTTGACGTACATTCGGTACACATACGCGAAAGATCAATAGTGTCTCCAAAAATTGCGTGACATTGACGCAGAATATTGCGCGAAGGACGGCTTTACAATAGTTGTGTGAGAAAAACAGATGATTTTGCTGGTAGGAACTGTAGGAAAAAGGTTCTGGTAAGACCTTCAAGTTTTGGCCTTATAACTTTTTACACAACGTGCATAACTGAAAAATACTGCCTGTACAAGCTTCAAATAATGTCGGTACCAAATGCTTATCGCATTTATCTGGATACGTGCCAAATCTCTTCCATCGCTCCCCACGCGAAATTAATTTGATAAAAACGTGTTTACGTGTTGACAGCAAAACCAACATACTCTGCCTGCAAAGAGTGCAAAATGGTATCCTAAGATCAATAGCAAATGCACCTTGGTTTTCTAGGAATGACGAAATCCACGACTATCTACAAATGCCAGTAATCTCTGAAATCGAGCGAGACAACACAAGGCACGCCTATCCTCGCATCCAAACCCACTAGTTACTGAACTGTTAAACCCGACAGCGGTGGTAAAAATGCTGAAGAGGAACCTTCTATAAGTAGGAGGCGCAGCACCGGCTGCTCTAACACAACGCCATTTGTCATGGAACGAATTCGCTTAGGGTCCGACGACCGATTGCAAATGGAATAATATGGAGGAAAAAAAAAACGTTATGACAAAATTTTATTTTATTCTGATAAATTGTAAACAACGGGTTATTGTAAGGATGTCCTTGATCTGGTTAGTTTGCTAATTAATGGTTCAACGTCAATGTTCGTGTTACCAAAAACTGGTAACAAATTATAGTTGGACAGTTTTGCAAAGTTTTAGGCAATATTAATTGTTATTTTCGAGTTTTGTGTAGGTATTAATTAATCTTTTTGTTTGGTTTGGCATTTAAAATAAAGTACCTCGGCCACCGAGCTCTGCTCGGGTGAAAATAGAGAAAACGACGTTTTCTAAAAATGAAACCTAGCTAGATCGATTTATCGCCCATTTTCATGAAATTTAGTATGCAGGGGGTTTCGGCGCCCTGCATACAAATAAATTTCATGAAAATCGTTGGTGCCGTTTCCTAGATTCAGATTATATATATGTATATACACAAGAGTTGCTCGTTTAAAGGTATTAGATAGTAGGCAGCTAACATGAATTGATATTTCTAATTAAAAAAAAAGGTTCTATTTTCGAAACCTTTTATTGTTTTATTAGATTGTACAGACAGCGTCATCAATTGGGTACCCCTCACGCATCAAAACACCTTAAAAAAGGACAGTAATCAGGTGATGTCACCCTACAAAATCTTAATTGCTATGCTATTACCTAATCAGACCATTTATTATTCCGAATGCCACTCATCTGCAGGACTAAAACCTTTCAGTGCTTTCACACTAAATGATCTGTGTCGGCCATTTTGATAATTTAAGTCAACCTGCGCATGTTAAGGTGCTATATACGCCCCAATGTAACGCAGTACTGGCCGTGCGTACAACGGGTTATTGTAAGGATGTCCTTGATCTGGTTAGTTTGCTAATTAATGGTTCAACGTCAATGTTCGTGTTACCAAAAACTGGTAACAAATTATAGTTGGACAGTTTTGCAAAGTTTTAGGCAATATTAATTGTTATTTTCGAGTTTTGTGTAGGTATTAATTAATCTTTTTGTTTGGTTTGGCATTTAAAATAAAGTACCTCGGCCACCGAGCTCTGCTCGGGTGAAAATAGAGAAAACGACGTTTTCTAAAAATGAAACCTAGCTAGATCGATTTATCGCCCATTTTCATGAAATTTAGTATGCAGGGGGTTTCGGCGCCCTGCATACAAATAAATTTCATGAAAATCGTTGGTGCCGTTTCCTAGATTCAGATTATATATATGTATATACACAAGAGTTGCTCGTTTAAAGGTATTAGATAGTAGGCAGCTAACATGAATTGATATTTCTAATTAAAAAAAAAGGTTCTATTTTCGAAACCTTTTATTGTTTTATTAGATTGTACAGACAGCGTCATCAATTGGGTACCCCTCACGCATCAAAACACCTTAAAAAAGGACAGTAATCAGGTGATGTCACCCTACAAAATCTTAATTGCTATGCTATTACCTAATCAGACCATTTATTATTCCGAATGCCACTCATCTGCAGGACTAAAACCTTTCAGTGCTTTCACACTAAATGATCTGTGTCGGCCATTTTGATAATTTAAGTCAACCTGCGCATGTTAAGGTGCTATATACGCCCCAATGTAACGCAGTACTGGCCGTGCGTACAACGGGTTATTGTAAGGATGTCCTTGATCTGGTTAGTTTGCTAATTAATGGTTCAACGTCAATGTTCGTGTTACCAAAAACTGGTAACAAATTATAGTTGGACAGTTTTGCAAAGTTTTAGGCAATATTAATTGTTATTTTCGAGTTTTGTGTAGGTATTAATTAATCTTTTTGTTTGGTTTGGCATTTAAAATAAAGTACCTCGGCCACCGAGCTCTGCTCGGGTGAAAATAGAGAAAACGACGTTTTCTAAAAATGAAACCTAGCTAGATCGATTTATCGCCCATTTTCATGAAATTTAGTATGCAGGGGGTTTCGGCGCCCTGCATACAAATAAATTTCATGAAAATCGTTGGTGCCGTTTCCTAGATTCAGATTATATATATGTATATACACAAGAGTTGCTCGTTTAAAGGTATTAGATAGTAGGCAGCTAACATGAATTGATATTTCTAATTAAAAAAAAAGGTTCTATTTTCGAAACCTTTTATTGTTTTATTAGATTGTACAGACAGCGTCATCAATTGGGTACCCCTCACGCATCAAAACACCTTAAAAAAGGACAGTAATCAGGTGATGTCACCCTACAAAATCTTAATTGCTATGCTATTACCTAATCAGACCATTTATTATTCCGAATGCCACTCATCTGCAGGACTAAAACCTTTCAGTGCTTTCACACTAAATGATCTGTGTCGGCCATTTTGATAATTTAAGTCAACCTGCGCATGTTAAGGTGCTATATACGCCCCAATGTAACGCAGTACTGGCCGTGCGCCCGCTCGGTGCCAAAATATCAAAATTGAACCTCCTTTTGAACAGTTTTGTTTGCAAAATATTATTTGATTTACATATGCTATGTTAGGTATGAAGTAATTCCAGCCATCAATTTTTCTGTACAAAAATATTTTTAAACATCCAAGTCGTTAAAAATATCGTGTTGTTAATAATTTTTTTAAAGCAAAACTATTAGTTACACGAAAAAACCTTGTGTTCAAAATTATGTACATGAATCAATAATAAATATATATTTTTTTCAAACCTTTTAACCTAGCTGTTACTGAGGAGTATGCTTTAGAAAGTTACCGTTTTACGGCACTAAAGCGTATGTAGGCCCTTAAAGGACTCCATAAATGTTAACAGCACTTAAGTAAACCATTAAAAAGTACCTTTAAGCTCGTGTACAGTGAACGTTGGAGAGTCGAAGGAGACTAAAGACAGTGTGACCTTTAAATTGTTATTATGTCAAAGAAGATGAGTCATTTTGTTTTGCATCTCACGTGCGAACTGTACACGTGAAGTATCTTCATAGATTGGTGGGTACTACTTGTTATATTTGCGTCGTAGTAAACGGAATAATTTTTAAAGTGAGCGTCGCGTATTCATAACTCTGAAACAATTAGCAAACGACAAGGTCGTTCCAGGAATTTATCTTCAGTAAGGTTAATGGTCTATCCTCGGTTTAGAATTTTGTTCTTCATTAGGTTAGAAAATCGATTTTTAGCCAGTTTTTCTTTACTCTTGAAATTAGCAGTAGCAGTAATTTATCTTCATAAACAATATTTTTCTTTTTAGGGTTCCGTACCCAAAGGGTAAAAACGGGACCCTATTACTAAGACTCCGCGGTCCGTCTGTCTGTCTGTCTGTCACCAGGCTGTATCTCATGAACCGTGATATCTAGACAGTTGAAATTTTCACAGATGATGCATTTCTGTTGCCGCTATAACAACAAATACTAAAAACAAAATAAAATAAATATTCAAGGGGAGCTCCCATACAATAAACGTGAATTGTTTTGTCGTTTTTTGCGATAATGGTACGGAAACCTTCGTGCGCGAGTCCGACTCGCACTTGGCCGGTTTTTTATAAAACTCACGCAATCACTACCTATCTTTAAAATACTGGTAAAGGAACACTACCTGTCACTGTGATCTTAATCTTGTTGGAACTGTATTGTTTTCTTGCCTGTATATTTAAGTATGTATTTTAGTATATTATATTTAGTGCTTACTATGTTCATAACTAATTATTTGATTTAAAATTGCACTAAGTGCATATTGCATATCGTGTCCGGGCTATCTATCTCCATTCTGGGTTGCATGGCAGAGATCGCAGAACTCGATAAGGCCGCTTGTTTTATGTTTGTTTATATTTTAAGGTTTCCGTATTTTTATCTTGGTGTACAATATATGTAGTATATAAAAAAAAAAACTTATAATTGCTTTACTTTTGAAATGCTTTCATCAACGCCTGATTCAGTCGGTCAAGTTATTTTGCAAATCAAAAACCTCGGCCTTAATCAATAGCTTTTTTTACCACAGAAAACGCCAAACAGTACCAAATAACACTTCCATACTATACCGCCCTAAACGTGAAAAAATAAAATAGAAATCGAAACAGTACCTATTACTTCAGGACATTGCCTTCTTCAAAGGCTACAAACAACATTTTCAGAATACAAGTTTATGTACCTTTACTTAAATGGAGCGTCAGTAGGTGCGTTTCAATTGAGAAGGGAGGGTATGCAAATGCGTAGGCGCACGCCCGGTCTTAATGTGTGACGATGATCGACCACGTGTACACTGTATGTATGTACATACGTGCACGCGAGTACGATGTACCATCGATCTGCGCACGCGCTTCTATCGTAGATTTACGATACGACCAATGTGTCATTGGTTTGGATTATTTTATTTGTGGGAGCGTTTGGTATCTAAATGATTTTGTTCGGAAAAATGATACTACAACTCCAATTTTTGCCTGGTTATTTGCGTTCAGAGTAAGAGAGCGAGTTTATGGACTACTGTTACAATCCTTGTACCTTTTGCATAGGGGATTTCATATGGAAATCTCTGTCAGCGTCTACGATCTATCCTATCCTTTAATCTTGCTTCCTTAGAGTGAACAGTCATCATCCGGGTTACACTCTTGCCATCATATACCCACCCTACTAGCTTTTGCCAGCGGATTCGCCCGCGTGAAAAGTGGTTTATCATCCCAATGGAACATTATACCGGGATGAAAAGAAGCCTATGCGCTATTCCAGACTATAATCTATCTCTGTGCCAAATTTCATCCAGATCCGTTCTGGCGTGATTGAGTAACAAACATACATGACAAACATCCACACTAACATCCATCAAAACTTTATCATTTATAATATTAGTAAGATAGCTATACATTGCTTTTCGCAACAGACGAACTAGAAGGAGAAGGAAAACGAACTAGACTAGACTTTAACAGACCGAACTTACCTCTGATATACAACGTCCCCTATCTTTATCAGTGAACAACCGAAAACATACCACATTAACTTTAAAATTAGACCCATTTTCACCTGCCCACGACTTTCAGAACATACAATGTGAGCTAATTATAGCTTCTACATACCAAACAAGGTCCCCTGACGAACATTCACAGAACAAAACGCCTAAAGCCCCCGCCCGACGTTTGAAACCACCACTTTCATATTCATGAGCTTATTACGTGAAAATAAGCCACAGTGGCGTACTAAAGATTAGCTAGCAGTAACTATTTGTGTATTCTGGGGATGTTTGTTAGGGCTCACGCCTAATTAGGGCATTTTCATGTTAAGCCGAATTTAGTCCTTGAGCATGAATGTGAAATGAAAAAGAATTCAGATTTTATTCAAGTGAGACGTCAGTTATTTGTAAATTTGTTTGCTTAATAGCCTACATATGCTTTAGTGCCGTAAAACGGTAACTTTCTAAAGCAATACTCCTTAGTAACGGCTAGGTTAAAAGGTTTGAAAAATAAAATATATTTAATATTGATTCATGCACATAATTTTGAACACAAGGTTTTTTCGTGTAACTAATAGTTTTGCTTTAAAAAAATAATTAACAACACGATATTATTTCGCAACTTTTGGAAACTCCTCCAAAACGACATGGATGTTTAAAAATATATTTTGCAAACAAAACTGTTCAAAAGGAGGTTCAATATTGATATTTTGGAATCGTGCGATATTTCGGCGTATAATATAACGCCTTAAAATTGGGGCGCAGTTTAGGTATTAGCTAAATATCCAGAATACCCAATGTCTCTTTTTATAATGGCCCACATTCCATATTGCGTCGAACCTGAATACCTTATATTTATACCTGCATCAGCGAGCGCAGTTCGCGTGGCTGTATTTTGAGCTAAAAACATTTGACTTTGTTCAACCACTTAGGTCATTGATACGTTAATGGTTATATGAACAAGGTAAAAACAAGTGATGCAACCACACCCAAATGTTCCAATGATCGCCAATTGCAAATTCAAGCAAGCCACGGGGTGCATGCCTCATTCAACGTCGCAAATTTGAAATGCTCGGCCCACAAGCCCGGTGGGCAGTGACGTCAAGCGACGCGATGCCGATGGGACGGGTTCAGTACTTCAAACGGGAGCCATACGTCATTCTGGGACGAGTGTTATTTATTCAACATGGCCAGTGTTTTTGTTTTCGCTACAATTTTCCTCTGTTTATGGTGGGTTTATAAATATTGATTGCACCTGAATATCTAAATTGGCATTTTAATTTTTACCACAGCGGTTGAAAGAGGATAATGTATCGTGTATCGAGACTACTAACTACAATAAGTGGAGATTCCGACTTGTACAAATCTATCATTACTAAGCGCTTTCGCGTTTAGGCAAGGCAAAGTTAACTTTAAACAGCGTGAAATAACGTCGTATTTGGCCCTTCAGTCTTCTATTCCTGGAAACATATGAGTCGATGAACTGCAGAATATAATTTAGATCATTGACTGTCAATCAATTACTGAGATCGAGCAGAACTTCGCAATCGAATGACGTCAGAGCTCCAAGATGTACCCATCCACATACCTCACTGTCTCGTCTTAGGACTGGAGACTAAAATAGCGTTGATTTTGTCAGATAGTACTTGGAACGGTTTCCAAAACATCCAGACTGATCAGATAAAATAAATGCTTCTTAAAATATTTGTTTGAAACAGCGAATTACGAAGATGTTAACAACTCAAGAGACATAAACATACAAACTAGCCTGGATTGTCTGGTAATATTTTAGAAGACTAGAACAAGAAAACTGAATTAGTTTGTCTTTAAAATAAAACAACTGGAGGCCATAAATATTTTTGTCACTCAGTTCCTTGAGTATGAACACGTGTTTTTTTTTTGCCATGAGTACGTAGAACAAACAATAATCGCACATTGTCTACAACCCAACAAGAAGTCGAAGATCATTGGCAATCAATCAACTGACACTACCCACGATGACGTAATCACAAACAGTGTACAATCAACCATACTTTAGTAACACAACCAAAAACTCCAAAATAAAGGTCTTGTTTAAGCCAAATTCAAACCATAGGCGTGCAGTTGAGTTTACCATCCTTTTAAGACACAGTCATTCGTTTCTTTCTGGCTCAGTAACCACATGTAGCCAGGGAGGAAGTGGGACTCCGTGCCACACATGGTGAGGGGTACCCCCTTCCCATTCTGTCGGCACTTTAGACAATGACTCTCCGAGAGATAGCGTAGTAACAAGCGACTCTGTTGTCGTGTTACGAGTCTCCTCCATGTTTTGTTTGATAAGAGCTTTGAATATTTTTTGTTGTTATTTTCTCGTGTACTGTGTGGTAAGTAAGTGAGAGTGTATGACGGAAAATAAACGCTGAAATTGACAACTTTTTTGTAGTCCATCTATAGCTTACTTACATGGTGGTAATCGATTTTTACTACTACCTTCAGAAGAACACAAAGAAAAACTCATTTGCTGGTATATACTGTTACTAAATCGAATGAAAACTGTAGCCATCCAGACGCTACGAAATAAAGATCACTTTTAACTGCAGAATACAAGCAACAACATACGGAGTTGCCATAGAAAAGCAAAAAGCCAATGTGGAACATAAATAAGTCACACCGCATTGCGACGTATTCGTCCCAACAGACAAAACTGTCCAAAGTTTTTTCGGCGATATGAGTAATAAAACTACGAATATCCAATGTTCGAATATAGTCCAAGGCCACCGGTGTGCCTAGTGACCATGACATTCATAGGAAAGTTCAGGAAATGGATGTTTACCCACCAACCCCGACAGGATGGGGCGAGGAAATTATCCATGTGCTGAGGGGAAGTCAACACGGTTATATGTATGGAGATTGTCGTTTGTCAAGATTAATAGACTTTCCTGGTTCGTAACAAAGACAATAAAGGTTTGTAAACGAACTTAAGGCGCTATATACGCCCCAATGTTAACGCAGTACTGGCCGTGCGCCCGCTCGATGCCGATATTGAACCTCCTTTTGAACAGTTTTGTTTGCAAAATATTATTTGACTTGCATATGCTATGTTAGTTATGAAGAAATTCCAGCCATAATTTTTTCTGTGTAAACATAATTTTTAAACATCCAAGTCGTTTTGGGAGAGTTTCCAAAAGTTGCGAAAAAAATATCATGTTGTTAAAGCAAAACTATTAGTTACACGAAAAAACCTCGTGTTCAAAATTACATGAATCAATAATAAATATTTTTTAAACCTTCTAACCTAGCCGTTACTAAGGAGTATGCTTTAGAAAGTTACCGTTTTAAGGCACTAAGCGTATGTAGGCCTATAATAATATATATATAATGTAGGTAACTATAATATTGAAATAACCACAATATTCTTTTGATACTGAAGGATAATTTGAATAGACGAGACGATGATTACATACAATATTGCGTATAATACTAGAAATGTCTTTGTGGAATATAGGAAGTTGGATGTAGATTCAATATCGGATGCTGAAAGAGATCCTGCTCTTTTCAAGATAATGGTAAAACTATGCGGACAGACATAAGAAAAAGCCCAAAAACACGTGTTGGCAATTCAACAACTAGCTAACTAGAAAAGAAGAGAAAACTTAGTTCACAGCAACCAAACGTGCACTATCAAAAGGAAATAAGATTCCGTGCCAAGTCTTTATGGGCACTAAAATTGATTTACGTAGCTAGTACTGAAAAGGTCATAACTAGACAATGTAAGAACAATTCCGATCGGAACAGTAGTCAAAGTTAATCAGCTGGTACTAAAGTAATGAGGACGACCTTTCCACAAAGCACATATTTGTTTAGTGAAGAACAAGGCTTACCCAGCGCTAACAATACAAATTATGTAGAGCATGCCAAAACACTAATTTCAAGGCTTAACGAACTAAAGAATTCTTTAACAAAGAAAAAGATAAGTGAACCGTTTAAAGGGAGACATGATGAAGTAATAATATTTCATGTTAAATAAATAGCCTTCAAGCTCAGAAAATGTTTTATGCTATTGTTGATTCAAAGAAAATTTCATAATTTGTGTTTGAAACAGTTGAACAAACTGTGGTAGGCGCAGAGAATTCTAAATTAGTTTTGACTTTTCAACCTTTACCAACAACATATAGGTACATATCTGAAATCCACGGGCATAGTTACTAATGAAATCACCTTGTTCAATCACAGTACTTTTAAATTCTCTAGTAATAGATCTCAATTCGTCTGTTTACAGCTCATCACAGAGAAAACATTAAACGCCTCACCATTGGCTGGTTCGGCATCAACGTCAGGATTTTAAGCAGATGTGCTGATCGATACGTGACAAATGGACTATCAAAATCCTATTAAAACTACACGAATAAGCTATTCTATTTCTTCTTAGGATGTTGTTTTCGAAGAAAATTTTAAAACTCAAACCCTAATGTTGTATGATTTATGGGCAACGGGAGATGAATCATATGATTATAAGAAGTGTGCACGTGCATGCTCGGTTTGAAATATTGTGCAATACTTGTTTAGATTTATTGAGATGTTAGATCAAAACTATGAATTCAGCACGCTTCGCAGAAATATTAATGTTTGGCAAACCACTAAATTAGGTTGTAGCTTCTTTTAAAACTAGGAATTGGGCTACGTTCTTGGATATGACGAGTCAACAGTAGGTTTGATAGACAAGGCACTTTATTCGAAAGCCGCAGCTGCTTTCTGTTGGCTTTAGAATTCAACAGAATCGACATTTGACTTAATGCAAAGTAAAAAAATTACTACACTGATGTGATATAGTCGATTCGCCAGTTAGCAAGTGAACCTATTGTATCACAATATAAACAGAGTGGGATATGAAAGCACCGTTGCTACAATAACAATTCCTATATTTATTACATAATAGAATTTCTAGAACGAGAAGCAAAGCCATTTCCTTCGGATGTTTGCTCACTGATGTAACACAAACATGACGTTTGTTCTTCCATGTCTTAATGGCAGGCTGTCTTAATAATTATCTATATTAGATAGATACTAGCTTCTGCCAGCTTTTTCGGTCTGAAATTATCGACACTTCAACAGGGAAATTAATCCCGGGATAAAAAGTCTTCCCCAAGATACAATCTATCTTTAAACCAAAATTAATGTACTCATAACCGGCGTGTGTGTATGACTAGATACATGAATGTGAGTGAAGCAAAAGAAGTATGTAAGGATCGTAGCAGGTGGCGTTCTGTAGTTTCTGCCTACCCACATGGGAAAAAGGCGTGAGTTTATGTATGTATGTATGTAATGAAAATTGGTTTAAAGGTTCAAACAAAACGGACAGAGTTACTTTCACATAACATTATTAGAATGGATAGTGGGATAGATTCGTAGGGGTAATCATGTAGCTGAGTATGAGTCTTGGCTAGCGAATGATAATAATGAATAAGTTGCTGTATAGCTAACCAAGTGAGAAATGGCTTGGTTCTGATATTGTTATAAAGTATAAGTCCATAATAAAGCTTCTTCAGTTGCTTTCAGGATTGTAGTACAGTGTTGATTCGTCTCGTGCTGATGTACCTATGTGGGCTTTGATATAGCAAAGCAGACACTACAAATTGAATTTACACTAGAGGTATCGCTGACATTCTCTTTGATCTTGAACTTCCCTTGGCTTATGTTTGTAAGAGATGTATTGTAATACACCCAAAGAGACCCCAAAAGAGTCGATAATAATTTCCTCCAAAAGAAATTACGTCAGGCGAATGAAAATAATTTTGCGAAATGAAAGCGACACGGTAAGCTGTCATATTTAATGATCTAAAGCAGGGACTTGGCTCAATTAGTGTGCCTGCCAAGTAAAAATAGCTCGGTGGTTTAAGCAAACATCCTTTTACGTCACCGTTTCAGGGACAAGTTTGAAAAGAAAACGCTTTCTCGTAATTGATCACCTACTTTCTTTAGTGTTCCGTTTTTTGTTTAGGTTTTAAGATAATAAAGGCTGTTTTTCATTAGTGTAATTCATTTATTGTTTATTGTGTTTCTTGCTGCTGCTGTATTGAAAATTCAATCTAACATTTTCTTCTAATACTTACAACAGTTTTACTTGATACAGTTTGTGCTTTCAGATGTTTTCGTTTATACCTAAGACTTGTTTTTATGAGTACAGCAGAAGCAAAGTTTTCAGGCAGAGTTTCGGCAAACGTCCTTTATATTTTGCTTTTAGCAGAAACTGTGAAACTTTCGTAAGCACTTGCTTCACAGGTGTTTCAAAAGTTTTTCTATTGTCTTCTCCATATCCACGCTGCGATAAGCACCTCGTGTTTCATTCACAGTGTAAAGAATACTTTTAGCTTTTAGTAGTATGTGTAACACCAACGTATTATTATAACTCTTGTATAAATCCACAAGAACTTTAAAATTAAAAAATGTAATCAAGATAGAATTGATTGCAGACTGATCTAGTTTTAGCAAAAATAGAGATTTTAATGTCCACAAGAATTCGTTACTACAAACATTTCGTCGCGTATATGTGGAGGGTATTATACATCCGTCATGGTATACAGATATGGCATTTCGTATTTATCTTGCCGCCACAAAATACACTGCAACAGAAGGTTCGATTCTCAGAGTATTATTAAGGTTCCCCTAGTCAACGGCACGAACTATTTTGTGCGCGGGTTTAAAATGCATGCTGTCTCATCCGACAACTCGTGCGAAAGAGATTGATGCTGTGATGAAATTTTATGAACAGACCTTTGGGAGTCTAGATATAATGAAAAAACTGCTAAATGCATATTTTCAAAATAAAATTATTTGCATAGTTGAATTACTAATCTATCCCTGTATGGAGGCCGTTTTGCAATTTTCCTTCTTCTTATGGTATTTATTTCCGCCCAAAGATGCGTTAAAATATGGAACATTCAACGCTCATAACTTTCAAATATTGTACTTTTTTTACTTTTCTGTTTCCATACAGGGCTAGATAATGATGAGACAAATTGATATCATTTTTAATTTTGAACGTACACCATCAAACAGTGGAGTAATCGCTAGACTACGTTTGTATGGAAGAATTTTCGACTAGTGTAACCTTAAGGGCCTATTTTACCAATGCATAGTTGCCAGTGTCATCATTGCTGTGTAATGTTGACAGAGAGGAGCTAATATAATAGTCCTACCAAAGTTCTAAGTAATCAGCCCACTATACCACTCAAACCCATAGCCTAATTAGTATCTTTAGTTTCCATATTTTGCAATAGCCCTGCTCCAACCGAGGATTGTCCTTGGGTGCACTTCCATAGTGCATATAGGAATAATCGTCGCATTTCAGTTGAAGTCTAACGGGGTCTCTTAGAGTAGGCCCCAGACACGCCTTTCAAAGGACTGGGACCTCAGGGTCCGGAGATTGTCAGACATGTACAATGGAGAGAAGACATACATGCTTGGACGCAGTTTAGATGCTGACCGCGTTCAGTTTCTTAGGTGACATTCGCCCTAAACGTATAAGTAGTAGGTGCTTGTGAGTGGGTTTGTTATATAACGCATTGTGTGAAGCAAACAAACGGGGTGGTAATGTGTTTGCGAACGTGCGCGGCGACGTGTATCAGCAGTTAGCTGTATATGTACTTCATAATAATAGAAGTCAGATGGTACTGCGCCGCTTTGTGAGGACATCAGATACGTCACAATATATTATATCTGCTCACTGATGTGTGAGTTTTTTCTGAGTCCTGAGGCCTTAGTGCGAATTTTTACACACGCTCAATCGCGTTAACGTAAACGACAATTTGTATTGAAGTTAGATAAGCGCCGTCTGGGGACGGTAAGGAGAAACCTCTTTTTTGTGTACATTTTGGACATAAGAGATCGTTTACGTTATCACGATCGAGTACGTTAAAAAACTCGGAATAAGCACACTGAATTAATAATTTGAAGTTGTGTATTTGTAGTACTCTATTTCAACCTGAAAACCTGCTAAAATCTGGCATTGTAAGTTTTGAAACGTATGATTTCAAGTTCTCAATTAAGAAACCGGTTCTTGGTCAAATAGTGGTGAGAACCATTGGGTTTTAGTCGGTAGGAGACCGATACAACCCTCCGTCCTCCCTTGACGGCAGGTATCCACAAAGCTTTCCCCAAAAGGGATAGTAAAGTGCTTTTGTTTGTCGGGTTTAACTTCTGCAGCTTCTATGCCATGGAGCCCTTTCGTGAGGCGTGGGTGTCTCCACCCCGTTCCTTCCGATGTGTTGCAGTAGTCGGCTCGTTTTCAAGACACGTGACCCAGATACTGAACACGGTATGAGGACGTTCTTCCATTCTGGCTAGACTCTTTAAATTAAAACTGGGTTTTGTATTGTTATGAAGTTTAGGTGAAATGATGTATGTGTATTTAGGTACTTTGAAGCGTTCCTTTATGTCTTTAAACAGTAAAATTAAAGGAGTTACAAAAAGAAAAAAATAGTAGCTATAACTTTACCTATCACTAGTTGCCTAACATCATCTCCTTGAGGAACCCCGATGGATCTTTTATCGTTCCGGCCGGTACACTTACACAACCCTTTGCCAAAATTAAGTGGGATATACATTCACCACCGTATTATCTGTTTACCATGTGGATTTTTTACAATAAGGTGGAAACATCCAAGTGGAGGAAAGAGCCCACTTACGAAAAGGTTACCCACAATTTTCGTCTTTAAAGCAACCTATTAAAGAATGTATGATGTGTAACATAACATCACAAGATATGAAAATATTTCCGTAAGCTCATCTATCTGCTTGTTTAACTTTTTCAGTTAATTTCATATGTCTTTATAGTTAGAAATGTTTATTGTAAAACATCATTATATATGCAGTACGGTCGCTGTTTGTTTTGTTACGTGGAAGGTTAACATTGTTAGATGCCCAAGGGAAAATTCGTACGCGTATATCTACTACAATGGTCTTTTCTATAAATATTTAAACGATTTAACCTAATTTTGTTTCGTATTAATGTTTCAGATGAGAATGAAGTTTATATTTGTACACTGGGTCTAGCTTGTTACTCATCTAAATCTTTAATTCGTAAGTCCCTAAAATTGGATTTATTTTGAGCCCCTTTTCCATTAGGATCCCGGTTTTAGATGGAGAGGCCATATTAGCAAGTCTACATAAGACAGGATAATATATTTTGCGAACCTTCCGTAAATTGCCTTTTTAACTATTTACTAAGTCTCATATAATTAATACAAAATGCTTTAAGACTCTATCGTTAATTAAATTAGTATTGAACTTGAAAACGATGACGACACGGCATAAATATCTATAAGGTCTTCTTTATAACCTTGGTCGTTTATGTATTCAACCTTGATTGATAAGAATCCTGCCGAATTAGTTGCTTATCATCTTTTATCAGTATAAAAAATGTGCGAAAAATGCCTCGCCTACCTGTGCTACACGGGACGTGAAAATCTACACGCACAATTTATTGATCACATTTTTTTTTTGTACACTGGCTGTTGTTTTAATTCTAAACAATGACTTGTTAAATTGGCTGTAGGAGTAATTTAAAGGACAGCAAAAAACGCGTCCAGAAATGGAGTATACAGGAAAAAATCTCTTGTGTGTGTAGAAGTCTCAACAAAAGCCATGCACACACAAGAAAGGAGCGATAACTCAAATATCTCAGTGGATACTACGCGTTTGTGTAAATATTTCTCCTGCTAACGATATCGACCTCGGAAAACAATGGCGGGCTCTCGAGGCCCAAGTGTCTACACGATGTTACACTCAACAATATTATGTACTCCGTTTAGACCTTTGCGAATATGGACTCGTGAAGCCTACACTCAGTATTGAGCTGACAAGGGATGAGAAACACCAGCAAAAAAGGAATTTAGTATAAAAAAAGGGATAATTGGAGGTACCGAGAAGCACGGATCTGGTCGTGAGGTGAAGCTGGGAGGCCTAAGAGGTAGTCTTTCAACATAGTAAAGACGTACGTAGTTATCATGATGGTTGCAGGCAGTAGTGAACTACTATAGTATGATGGTGAACATGATGCGTAAAGCGGTTTCTATGTGATGAATTAAATTAAATTGTATGAGCAATTTCAGACCGGAATCGAGACACGTTTCAACGGGAAGACCCATACAATTCTACTCCGGACGTGAAATTCCGGTTGATAGTACCGTACCTACTAAGTGGTTTTAATCTAAAATGTTTACAAGACAAATATCTGTCATGTTCATCACACAGATGTTGTGACAGCTATTCTGGTAAATGCTGAACCTCAGTAAATTAGGGCGCGTCTGTTGATTTTTTCTTTTAAAGACTTCAATTTGCGATTACAATGGGATCAAATCTCCATTGAAAAACATTGTTAAAGGCAACCTTTTCGTATAATACCCTCTATTAAACAAGTTAGCTGTTTTTTCGACATCAATCTCAATCTGAGGCAGTTTTCGGGGCAAGTCGATATTATTAGATTCGCTTGAAGGTTGGTCGTTATCAAAGAAAATGTTTCTCTGAATTTTCAATAACAACTTTTTCTATCATAGTTTAGCTATTTCGAGTTTCGTAAGTTAGCAAACTAAATTCGTGCCTGTCGTAACAATTCGAAGATTCGTTATCTTGAAGAGCCAATCAAAGCCTGAATACATATTTCACTAGCGAGAGAGCCTTTGAGATTAATAAGGGGCGCCGAAATTGGAAGGTGATCGAATTTATAATATTTCTCATTAAATTCTTGAAGGTTTGCAGCCTCATAAAGTAGGCCGTTACGTTTTCATTGCCCTCCGTTTTGCACATAGACTCGGCGATATTATATATTTTTAACAAGCCCTTGTGACCTTTTTGACACGGTGACCTTTTTGAAGACGGCCGTATTTTCATGCTTGGATTCCCAAATGAAAGCAGATTGCAAATTTGACTTGAATTCATACATTTTCTTTTCGTGGGTTTGCAACGAATTATTAAGTTTTGGGTGCTTTTTCTATAGTTTAAACGTTGTGTTCGTTTCGTTCTGTAACTCATTCAAAACATTGATAATATATCTACTTTTGCACGGCCTTCTGCTAAACCCACGTCTGTCAACAGAACGAATTCAAATCATATCAATACCGAATCCCACACTAACCAAGTTCATTGTTCTAATGTCAAAAACTTAGTTACGTCACGAGAGCTGATAGTTCGATGGCACGCCAGCACGTGAATTGTTTTAAGCGTGGGTAGACTATTACAGGCTTGATCGAAGCATTTCGGAGCAGTTACGCATCGATACGGCTAAGCCGCAGACCCGCAGTGTTTTGATTTTACGAGCGTATCGAGTCAAACGAATTCGAATCGATATGAGACTAATAAGCCACCATGTTGGACTGAAGTTTTGAATTTCGAATTTTGAGGGTGCAGTTGTTGGTAGAAGTTGATGTTGGAATATTTATAAATAGAGGTGATCTTTGGAATAAAATAAGATTCTTATAAATAGGCAATCTTTACATATTATTGAACATTGTGATTATTTTTATCTTTGTCGTTATCATCGGGATGTAGAGAAATGTTGACATTCAATTTCCTGTTGCAGATAGGATCTGAGCGAGAGGTCATTTAGTACTCGATTCTGTTTGATAGCACATAAGTTGCGTAATAGAAATACACTTAGTTGAGGAATGATATTAATACGTAGTTTCTTTAATAAAATTAAAGAGTCTAGCTTCCTCGAATTTTCACTCCTAACAAATTCGTTCGATAAACATCTACATTACAAACATTTCTGCTGTTGATAAAACCATAAACAAATCCAAGGAATGTTTTAATTACTTTTTGCCGCTATCTTTCTATGCCAAGGTTCCCTTCACAAGCAGTTTTTCCCCTAGTCCTCGCTTGTAAGTTAACCCAGTTTTTGCTGCAAGAGAAGCGAGCTGTCTAACCTAGTTTTTGCACCAAGTGTGGTTTGAAAGAGCCTAGCCTGTGCCCATTTCTATCCAGTTTCATAATCAGATTGTCAGTGTTGAACAGTTGTGTTCTTTGTGGTTGTCCACTCGACTGTGAACCGTTTGTAGTAAACTATTGACATGATGTAGACTACTAGTTGTGCGATTGCATCATGCCTTTTAGTAGCTAAATTTGTTTTGAGAAATAGGCGTCAGGTTGCTGTAGACTTGGGAAGGGGCCAAAGAAGTTCTTCCTGATCCTAGCTTAATCGAAACGATAGATAAAACCAGTCGGGTAGTATATGAAACTCTTTTGGCACGGGATGTACATAATGTAACGTTGTATGTAGTGGACATGATCACAAGATAGGTAAGGCGTAGGTATATAGTCCCTAACGTTAACGCGGTACTGGCCGTGCCTTTGCTCGGAGCCAGAATATCAACATTGGACCCCCTTTTGGAAGGTTTTGTTTTGTAGGTTAAGAAGAAATTCTAACCATCAATTTCTCTGTGTAAAAATATTTAACATCCAAGTCGTCTTGGAGGAGGCCAATGTCCAGCAGTGGACGTCGTTCGACTGATATGATGAAGTCGTTTTGGAGGAGTATGCAAAAATAGCGATATAATACAGTGTTTTTAATTATTGTTGCAAAACTGTTAGTTACACGAAAAAACCATGTTTCACAAATAATGTACATGAATTAATTCAATCGTTTAACCTAGCAAGGAGTAAACTTAAGAAAGTAGGTAATTGTTTTAATATAGGCAATCGACACGATACTGTCAAAAAAATATGCCAATTAAAATTTTAATAACACAACAAGATATAAATTTCCAGGTGTTAAAAAAACCAATATTCCATGACAGATGCATGTCAGCAACAATATCTAACACCTGGGAGAGTCGAGAAAATAAACTACCTATGAGAAGATGCATTTGCTTACATCTGGATCTCTGCCAGGAGTAGTGACACGGTTAGTGTATAAACAATATTAATTGAACCAGTTAATTAAAACATAATGGTTAACAAAGGCGTTTAATTAAATACTGTATTTGTACTAACAAATAATCTGCTTAGCCTTTTCCCAATTATGTTGGAGTCGGTTTCCAGTCTAACCGGATTCAGCTGAGTACCAGTGTTTTACATGGGGCGACTGCCTATCTTATAACCTCCACAACCCCGTAACTGGGTAACACGGTACCCCATGGCTAGACTGGTGTCAGATCTCAGGCTTCTGATTACTCGTAACGACTGTCAAAGATCTTCAAATAACAGCCTGGACCAACGGCTTATCGTGCTTTCCGAGGCACGGAGGAAACTCGGTATGCTGAAATGGTCACCCATCCACGGACCGACCTCGTTAAGTGTTGCTTAACCTTGAAGATCGACCCGTGCGGCTGTTATTATTTAGCCACGAGCTTCAACTAACAAACGACATGACAAAATCTGCTGAGTCTGAGTGACAAATTCTTATAAATTAATTGTCCCAATTCTCGATTAGAACAATGACACCTAAAATTAGATAACGTCTTTAATCAGTTTGAATACCATCGTTTCGGGTACGCATTGTTCTATGGGACTACGGATACTAATTTATAAGGAGTCAGGGTGATTGATTTAATAAATAGGCCCATTGATGAAGATAATTTTGCTAAAATACTTGATAACGTTGTACAAGGGCCAGAATGTGAAACGACTAAAGTTTCGGGTCCATCCGAGGGTCAAAATGGTCGCTAAAGGTTCATCCACGCTAGACGATCCGAGCATGAGCGGATCACGAGCCGAGCATGAGCGGATCACGAGCCGAGCACAAATTCGTGTAATGTGGACCGACTTACAAGTCTAGGTTCGTGCTCGACGGTGATTCGCCAATTGTCGGTTTTTGACGAACACAAAGGGATTTGCATCACGCTCGTGGACGTGTTGAGTGACAGACATTTAGCCAATCGCTCGAGCATCACGGAAAGGTGGACAGAAGATGTTTGTTTGCAATTAATGGTTCATAAATTTAGATTTAGTTGACTGGCTGATCCAGATCCTTTACATAAAATTGTAGATCCCCATCGTTTTGGCGTTATAGCTTTTTCACTGACTTCGGCTATAATAATCGCTGCAGCAGCACCGGCTGCTGCAATAGCAAACTCGTCCATAATAATCCACATTCGCCAAAAGCCGCGAGCACACCGCGGCAAACTACGTTCGAGGACAGTGATAGTTGTAAGTCCACACTTGACGCCCAGAACGGTTCCGCTTGTGCTCGGCTCGTCTAGCGTAGACGCACCTTTAGGTACTGCATCTGACACACTAATTTGTGTAATTTTCTCATTTCTATTCTAAATAGAAAATCTAATAAATCCTGTATATGGGAAGGAAGAGATGACGTACTTTGGTGCAGACAAGAAGGCACTTTGTATTCTGTAGAAGTTGATATCGCTTATCTTTACGTTAGCATAGACCTTTCTGAATACTAAAATAAACGCACGCCTTTTCCCATGGGGGTAGGCAGAAACTACAGAACGCCACTTGCTACGATCCTTAGACCATATACCTTTCTAATGGCTGGGATACATTACTTAGGTCTGACTAAGGGTACGTTCACACAAAACATCCGTACTTCCAGGATCGTTTTTAACTGATCCGTTTCTACTGGAGTTGATATTCACACTACATTTATAGTACCGTTTTAACAAATCCGTCGCAACTCGCTCATACTACTACCAACCAACGCCATAGTCGAATAAAACGTATACGTTAAAGCGAACCTGTAAAACGGACCGCTGTATATTTTATCGGATCGATATTTTTTACTGAATCTGGAATACTGTCACGTGTGTGTGAACTCATACAACTACATACGTCAGCGCCGAATGAAAATGTATACGATAAAAACGGACCTCTGTGTGAGCGAGCACAAAGATATGAACACAATATTGAATGAGATTATCTTGTATTGTACGCATGTATAAGATATGTATGGTATGCGCTTCTGATATATCAAGATTTTCTTCTGATAAATTCTTTTGTTTGAATAACAAGGACAAAGGAATCTTACATAAAATGATAGGTGGATGAGGAAGTATTTATATTAAATCTTCAGTATATTCCTACAATAACATGAAAAGAAAATCGTGTAAGTATTCATAACATGATATAAAAATAAACGTGAATAATGTATTTTGTTTTAAAACATCCGTAGGTACTCTTCGGCCGTTTCTGTGGAGCTTCTTGAAAAAAACGACGAATGAAAATATTATACGGTTTTCTAAAAATTACAACAAAAGCAATCTCAAACCGTTTATAAATTGTATGAATAAACTCTTTTCCCCTTGCGACATCAGACTCATTTGAAAGGATTCTTCCTCGAAGGGTTGAATCAATCTTAGGATATTTTTGTTCAATTCCAAAATGTCCAAGAAAAACTTCGAAGGAAAAAAAAAACCTTTCCCTGAGGAAACGTGACCCAAAACACTTCCCAGTTCTGTTGAAAATATAAGTTGTCTGTTATCAAAATGACCAGTTTTGCCTGCTCAGTTGTTTTGGACAAGCAACTGAGCAAGCAAAACTCGGGTTATGGCAACAGTTCACCTGATCTCTCTACAGTTTTTCCAACGAAAACCGAAAACAAAGTTGTTTGCTAAATTAAAAAGGTATTTCCTCATGTGATAAGGTTTTACAACGAAAGCCTTAAGGGGCGGAAAATGTGCTCCATCGGTGCGTTAAATGGTATAAATTGGGACGAATTTCATATGGAAATCAAGCCTTAATATTCTACCACACAAAATTTGAAATCGTCCTGTATCCTCGTTGTTATTTGTCTAATCAAAACTCACATAGTTCAAGCATATCTATTGCAAAGCTGTCACTCAAATCCCTCTTCATGGAATAAGAAAAGGATAAACAGCAGAATAGATAATCTCTCTCATAGGAACACTTCTTAAAACAGTTTTTATAATAAAAATATTAATTAAAAAATCATAAGAAATGTTAAGACAAGCTTTTTTCGTATTCTTTTCAGCAAACCCTTCCATTTGATACACATATCATGACAGTGCACAAAAAATTACTAGTCCGCCATTTTGAGCCGTCCACCATATTGGATTTGGAATGACGTCACTTACTATAAACGATGCATTGTCATCCAAACTAAACGTGTATGCAAAATTTCATCTTAATCGGTAGAGGATAACTGCTTTAAAATTCAGTTGCAAGATTTGGCCCGAACACACATACATACATACATTGCAAGTTAAATAAAAGCTTGTAAAAATAGCGCATTGCAAGTGATGTATGTAGCCTTGCTGGTCACGTGTCTCTGGCGTTACATCTGCCTCTAGCCACGCGCTAGCCCGAAATAGCCCGTGCTAACCTTAAGAGGCCTTGAACCTGTCCGCGAACAGATGCTTTCAATTAAAACAGAGTACATGTAATGCTATATTGCAATCCGGACGATACTACTATGTTGTTCTACTGTACGTATAAATTGGTACCATCATCATTCTCTATTACCTATCCCTGAATATCCCTGTTAATTAACATTCATCTCAGGATTCACCCGTTTCTAGACCTATTTATTATCTTTCCATTTATACTCGCAAAGCCTAAACTTTCTTCCCGACATTTTCTTCATTCATCCGCATTTTCACATGCCCACACCATGACATCCGATTCCCACACAACAGTTCAGTGATCAGTGCTTCCAAACGTTTAAATTGCTATCAACTAAAGAAAAAAGAAACCAAAATAAAAAAGTCAAATGACACATACACACGTAGGAGATACATATTCGCGAGCTGGCTGACCAAAACCAGATGTATCCTCCGACTGCACAGCATGATTTTCTTCTTGTTTACGTCTTTTTAGTTCGCTTTTTAAGCAGACGGGTTATTTGATTTTTTGAATTACCTTTTTTTCTTTATAACTTTTTAGCTAACATTTTTTTTTTCGAAATATGTACATTTAAACATGTGTTATATATTTTTGAAATCAAGTCTTAAAAACCTTTTATGGGGTGTGGGGTACACGATAGGTTTGGAAGGAAAAAAAAGAATTGGGGCCCCACAATATGGCGCTCAAAAGCCGCCATTTTTCTATTTAAAATTTTTAATATGGCCAGTGATACTCACAAGCTTAAGACGAATCGATTGCCGTAAGAATCATCAAAATTGGCCAACGCGTTTAGTCTCTGGAACGCCACATAGGAACAAACATACATAGCCTACACATTACCCTCCTTCGGCAGCCGGGTAGCAATCCAGTTATTGTAACATTCCTAAATGTTATGGGCGTATTTTGCAGAAACATCAGTGAATTATGATTAATTAATGTTTGTACAATAAAATAAACGTGGGAGATGGAATAACACTGTTCGAGAATTCTGAACAATATCTTGGAAATGGAAGGCAGGTAATAAAAAGAGGGGCCAAATGCATACAAATGGTAGAAAATTTCGCGAGCAATTCGCACATGTAGAGCAATTTTACTATTTCAGAAGCCTAACAAGAGATGAAGGAATAAAAAGCTTTTTGGTCTACTCAAATATTGAGTCAAGAGTAACAGACATGCGCAATGCTCTTTTGTAGAAATAGTATCTGTAGAGCAATTTATATGAAAAAGGGTCGTCCGATCGTTGTAGGAGCCTTAAGTCATAGCTAATTACACAAATAGGGCAACCAATTTATTAGCAAAAGACCGACTTACTTATAAAAGCTAATTCTAATCAAAACTAGCCCGTCTACACACATTCACAGATTCAATTAGTTTTCTATCAGATCCCTGTTACCGTCTGGTGACTAGGTCGGATTATCTGATGTTCCCGAGGGGTGATTGAAGGGTACGATAAGGTGGCATCAAAGTTATTTGAGGCTCAATATTAACGTAACTTAAGCCGAAATATGAAAAAGTTTTTAAACAATCGGACGCGCAAATACTAACTGGTTTAGGCAGTTTTCAATGCCATATATATGAATGGAACTAGTAGATTGAATTAATTTGTTGGAATATACTAAACATTTGACAATATTCTTTTTATATATTTGTTTTGATATCTATCATCATCATATTAGCCGAAAGACGTCCACTGCTGGACACATATGTCTCCCCCAAGCGTCGCCACATTGAACGGTCCCGTGCGTTCCACATCTAGCGGATCCCCACAATTTTCGCCAGGTTATCGGTCCACCTGGCGGGAGGCCTCCGAACGCAATGTCTTCCGGTTCGCGCATCCGTTCTGCGAGCAATGTGCCCTGCCCACTGCCACTTAAGTTTCGCAATTCTTCGGGCTATGTCGGTAAACCTGGTTTTCTTGCGGATCCCTACATTTCTGATTCGATCACGCAAGGAAACTCCGAGCATATAGCCCTCTCCATTGCCCTTTGGGTGACTGTTAGCTTTCTGATGAGGCCGATGATATCGAGGCTGATAGCTATTAATTAGTCATATTTTAACATTTAATTTTATAAGGAAAATATGGAATCCCTATTTATAATACCAATTCGAACCAATATCAGTTACCTTATCCAAATAGGTAGAATATAAATAATGAATTAGAATTGTCAAGTAATTATGTTAAGTTCACGATGTAGATATGGATACATTAAAAGGGAAACCCTATCTATACAAACTGCCAGATCTGGCTAACGTTCGCGCCTGTTTCGAAAACCCCCTGGCAAAATCACCTTCTCTTAATATCCCTACACACCCACCGTTAAAAACCTACCTCTACAAAGAAGCCTCGGTCGTCACTAAAGATAGGCGCCGCTATATAAACTAGCAACACCTACCTACATACATACCTAGCTGGTAGCTAGGTATGTATGTAGGTGACATGCTAGGAAGGTCCATACTAATCTATAATTAGTGACAAGAGGCATCGCCAATATAGCACACTTAGAAGCACCTAACCTACATATATAGCTAGCTGGTGACATAGTAGGACGGTCCCTACAACGTAACTATTGACGTCGAAAGGCCTTGAACTACGGTCGTAAACAAGCCGGTGTCAACCTACACTTACATTTTATATCTGCTACCCATTACCTAGATTACTTGCTAAAAGCCGGACTTAGATTAATCATGGCTTCTTTTGATATACTGCCAGGTGATACTATTAATATCTATTAGAAATTATCAGGCAAGCATATTATTCATCATCATCATCATCATCATCATTTCAGCCGAAAGACGTCCACTGCTGGACATAGGCCTCCCCCAGGCGTCGCCACATTGACCGATCCCGTGCGTCTCGCATCCAGCGCCTTCCCGCAACCTTAACCAGGTCATCAGTCCACCTAGTGGGAGGCCTTCCAACGTATCGTCTTCCGGTTCGCGGTCGCCATTCCAGAACCTTTCGGCCCCATCGGCCATCCGTTCTGCGAGCAATGTGCCCTGCCCACTGCCACTTAAGTTTGGCAATTCTTCGGGCTATGTCGGTAACTTTGGTTCTCCTGCGGATATCATCATTCCTGACGTGATCACGCAAGGAAATTCCGAGCATAGCCCTCTCCATTGCCCTTTGGGTGACTTTGAGCTTTCTGATAAGGCCCATTGTGAGCGACCACGTCTCGGTCCCATAGGTGATCACTGGCAACACACACTGGTCATAGACTTTTGTCTTGAGACACTGCGGTAAATTGGACGAGAAGATACCACGCAACTTCCCGAACGCCGCCCAGCCGAGTCGGATTCGACGGTGGACCTCTTTCTCGAAATTGGACCTACCCAACTGGACCGCAGCATATTATTACTATAGAATATTATAAGTAGAGGGATTACATCGCTGATAAAAAAGGCTTGGCTCAATGCTGATCCTGCTCCGCAGCCACTAGGGCGCAAAAACAATTGATGGGCAGAAAAGTTTTGAAGTATTGTTGGACCTACTGAAGACTGTAGAATATATTTTTATTGTATAAACTCAATTTATTTTAGTATTATATAACTGCACAGCACATTGTGTGAGTACTATGTTCCGACAGTAAATCTACCATTCACTGTACCTATGTGCCGTTGACTTCTGTGTGCCCTAGCAGTAGAGTGTGTCATGCTCTCTCTAATGTCTCTCTGATGGTGGCACATTGGATCACTCGGTTCCCTTAATGATGGTTGAGCTCAGTGGTGCCGATCCATGCGTCATGTTCGTGAATGGGCGCCATCAGTTGGGGTTGGTCATAACTTAGCTGCGTCGGCCTGTTATTGTATTTTTTTAATTTTTTGTTACTCTAGGCACTTTTACATGCACATCTTTTTACATAGTTCTCACATATATTTTTCAACAAGAATAATGTAACCAAATACTTGTAATCAAAACTGGTGGAAAAGATTGTCCTTGGAGTTTCTTGCAAACTCTTCTCCTTTGAGACCTACTGACGCTTGGTAATTTGCAACTAGAGTCATCTTTTTTTTGTTTGACAATTCAAAAGTACATCTAAGGTTTATTTGAAATAAACTATTTGATTTTGATCTTGAAATGGCTCTAAATAATACATGGAGGAACTCTGCCTAATCCTTCGGCGAATACAGTCGTGATGTTATATTATATTAGAAACGCCATGAAACGTCGATCCAAGACCCTTTCCATGCACAAGCTCCGCCAGAATTTACATCGCAAGAAGAAGAAAGTCTCATTGAAATCTCTTGCGACAGCAGTCTTAAAATTAGATTCATATGTGCCGATTTGGAGTTTTGCGGTTAAAAATGAATATACCTCTTTAGCTTCAAAAATAATTTTCATTCCTTTTGCAACATCTTAATAACGCGAAGGTTGGATTTTCAGCTGTAGCTGTAATCAAGAAATACTGGTAGCGGGGTCAAACCTTAAGCATCCCACGCTTTGAATGAATGTGTGAAATAACAAGCTTCTAGATAGGTAGCTATTTTGTTTTAGTTTTTATTTAATCTCTCTTGAATGTTTTCTGTGTTAATTTTATATTTTCTAAATAAACAGTTTGGATTCATAATGTGTATGTTTTACTTTGTAGGCCTATCTACCTAACTAGTATCATTGTACCTATCTATTGCGACCAGCTGGATAGTTAAGGGCGCCCCGAGACAAAATAGTAAACATGTAGGTGTGCCGCCAACTGTAAAACATTGGGAAGGGCTCTATAAGTTTGTATATTTGTCTATCTATCACGCCTTAACGGCTGATTTGGAAACGTGGTCGAAGTGTTGACCATGACCTGGATAATGATATAGGACACTCCTATCCCGGAAGGACATCCCCTTGGGATTAACACCGACCTTCACGCGAGTGTAGCCGCTGGCTAGTAGTTAATTATCTTTGGTTCGAATTTCAAACTTCGTTTCGAAGGTTGTGATTGGCTGACTGTAGTCTACAGACAATCAAATCACTTAAGCTTATGATTGAATTGTACTGGGTTTCCTTTGAAAGTTTATTGAATTTAAATCTGTCAAAGCTTATATCAAGTGTTTTGGATCAGTTAATATCAGCAGTTAAGGTTACACTAATCGATCAATCTTCCATACAAACGTAGTCTGGCGATTACTCCACTGTTTGACGATGTACGTTCAAAATAAAAATATATATTAATTTGTCTCATCATTATCTAGCCCTGTATGGAAACAAAAAAAGGAAAATAAAAAAAAAGTTATGAGTGTCGAAAGTTCCATATAGTTTCGCCCAAAGATGCATTAAAATTTGTGTTGAATACTAATTTTAATGCATCTTTGGGCGGAACTAAATAAATAAGAAGGAAAATTGCAAAACGAACACCATACAAGCAAATAATTTTATTTTGAAAATTCTCTCTCTCCCAAAGGTCTGTTTATAAAATTTCGCGCGCTCGTTTGCGTCCTATCATCATCCATTTCGCTACAAACTTGCAAGTGCTAATTCGTACGCGAACTAGCTTCTTACTGCTCATCACAGCATCTACCTCTTTCGCACGTGTTGTCCGATGACATAGCATGCATTTTAACCCCGCGCACAAAAAAGTTCCTGCCATCGACTAGGGCAACCTTAACATTAGTTATACAGGTCTTAGTAAGTAAGTATCTTTTTGAGTTGATGATCAGAATAACAAAGAAACCGTCTGTATATCGAAGCGAAGCTTAATTGATTAGATTCATTTATGTCCTAGTCGCAAGACTGACCTATAAAACGGTCTTCGCAGTCTTGCCTGTGACGATAAGAATATTAAGGACGCTGTTACATTTTCGACGAACTCAAATTTAGGTATCTAGTAGCACACAACAACATTACGCGCACGCACTCATTGAAACTACTGCGCGCTCGATTTTATACATCACTCAAATAATATTGATCCTTGTTATTATTTTTAAATTTTATTGAAGTTGATTCAGGAAGGTTAGTTGGCACTTTGAAAATGCATTTGGTAACTGTGCTGTGACAAAACGTCGTCATAAAAAGTAGGTTATTATTTTCAACCGACTTCAAAAAAAGGAGGTGCTCTATCTATTCGACCCGTATATATCCGCGATTTTCTTTAAAACTACTTATCCGATACTATCGGGTTTACGTCGATTAATGTATGTGTTTTCAGGGAAGGTTTTATTGTATAATATATTAGGATATGATAAAAATCTTCGGAGATAGACAATGGAACTCTTCAATAACAAATAGCAAATGATCTTCGATTAGTGTGATCGTATAGTTATGTTTTGTTTTCACCATACCATTAACAGATTTATTTAGTATACCTACCCAATATGGGGTACCAACAAAAACTAAAAAGAGAAAAATAATAACTTTCCCGTGTCGAAAAACGAAAAACAATAGATACCGACACCGACTTTCGAAAAGAGAATTAGCTTTCACTTTGTTGTAGTAAGTAGGTATTTTTTTAAAAACGCAACGTAAAATAAGTAGATACCTAAAACGAGATAATTTCCGGTTACAAGGATAAAAAAATCGTGCAAGTGCGATTCGGACTCGCGCACGATGGGTTCCGTACCATTATTGCAAAAAACGGCAAAAAAATCACGTTTTTTGTATGGGAGCCCCAATATTTCTTTTATTCTGTTTTAGTATTTGTTGTTATAGCGACAACAGAAATACATCATCTGTGAAAATTTCAACTGCCTAGCTATCACGGTTCATGAGATACAGCCTGGTGACAGACAGACAGACGGACCGCGGAGTCTTAGTAATAGGGAAAACCCTAAAAATGACTTGAACATTTTGCATTACATATTATATAAAATATTACCATCAAATTTTTTTGGAGTATTACATAATGAGCATCAGCTAATGACATACCATCCAAAAACCATGAAAATGTCACACATGACGAAAAGATGTCAAATTTTCGTCGGCGCCATCTTGTATTTTGGTTTTGACCCCATATTAGATATAATAATAATAATAACGAAACCTATAAGTATTTGGGTATGTCGGAAGCGTTAGGTATCAGTACTATAGACATGAAGCAATCGTTGAGGGAACGCTTCTTTGGCCGCCTGAAGAAGGTATTCAATAGCCTTCTTTCGGGCGGAAACAAGGTGCGCGCCTTCAACGGTTGGGTCATGCCGGTGCTGATGTACTCTTTCGGCATACTCAAATGGACTCAAACGGAACTTGACGCCCTGGATAGGCGGGTCCGTACACTGCTGACTGCATATCGAATGCATCACCCACGATCGTCAGTCATGAGATTGTATATCCCGCGGAAGTGTGGAGGCCGAGGCTTTTTAAATGCCAAAAACCTCCGCAACCGCGAGATATGCAATCTCAGAGAATATTTTCTAAACACCGACGTGGGTATTCATCGAGGTGTAGTAGCAGTGGACAAGGGACTCACCCCGCTCTCCTTGGCGAATGAGAACTGGCGCAAGCCTGTAGTGCTTGACACTAACGATCGCAGGGAGGTATGGCAGAGTAAGGAGCTTCACGGACGCTTTTTCCGGGCCCTACATGGGTCCGATGTAGACCAAGCAGCGTCCGTAGCCTGGCTGCGTTTCGGTGACCTCTTTGGGGAAACCGAAGGTTTTGTCTGTGCAATTATGGACGAAGTTATCATGACGAATAACTACCGGAGATTTATTGTGAAGGATGGCACGGTTGACATCTGTCGGGCATGTCACCGCCCGGGTGAATCCATCCGACACATTATCTCTGGATGTTCTCGTCTAGCTAACGAGGAGTACTTGCATAGGCACAACCTTGTAGCCAGGATCATCCACCAGCAACTTGCTCTGAAATACACTCTTGTGGCATCGGAGGTACCGTACTACAAGTATGTGCCCGACCCAGTTCTCGAAAATGACAATATCACATTGTACTGGGATCGGTCCATCATCACTGACAGGACTATTGTAGCCAATAAGCCTGATATAGTGGTGGTGGACCGAATCGAGAGGCGTGCAATGATTGTTGACATTACCGTCCCGCATGACGGGAACCTCGTGAAAGCCGAGAAAGATAAGCAAATCAAGTATCTTGACTTGGCTCGCGAGGTTGTCGACATGTGGGATGTAAACACAGCGATCATTGTACCGATAGTCGTGTCAGCCAATGGCTTAATAGCCACGAGCCTCGACCAACATCTTAGGAGGCTCTCGTTAGGCGGCTGGGTCAAGGGCCTGATCCAGAAAGCAGTACTGCTGGACACGGCTCGCATTGTTAGGAGGTTCCTCTCTCTGGAGCCCTGACCGCCGGTAGCTTGGACCCTGTTCCCGATACCGGTGGGCCTCTATTTTCTATATTTTTAAATGTTTTTTTTTATTTTGTGTTTTATAAAAATATTTAAAAATTTAGTTAATAAGAAAAGAAATTAAATATAGGAATAATAATAATAATAAGCCATTTATTTCCAAAAACACAAAATATTACAACTATTACAATCACTAACATCTAATCCATTTCATGCAGTAAGAAATGACATAAATTATCTCACTATAATCATAACAAATATTATATTTATAGACCCTATGATTCCATTATATCTACATTACAATCAATCCAATCGATTCCATTAAAAACATTAACAAAACATTTTAATGGAATATTAGATATAAGCGACGCCAAAAACCATGAAAATGACACCCATATCGAAAAGCGGTCAAATTTTCGTCGGCGCCATCTTGTATTTTGGTTTTGACCCCATATTCGATATAAGCGACTCCAATAAACATGACAATGACACATATGACGAAAAGATGCCAAATTTTCGTCGGCGCCATCTTGTATTTTGGTTTTGACCCCATATTCGATAAAAGCGACCCCAAAAACCATGAAAATGACACCCATATCGAAAAGCGATCAAATTTTCGTCGACGCCATCTTGTATTTTGGTTTGACCCCGTATTCGTCATACATACAATCAACAACAATCATAAATCTCCTCCCACCCATCCACTTCTAACCTTTACCGCCGCCGCCAGCTTAACCTTACCCATCCATTTCTCAACCTTGTCAACAACTGCTTAACAATACCTATCCAAATCCCGATCATACCCAACATAATTTCTAAATCACATTCTAATAATAATAGGAAACTCAAACATACTTTTATTTCGGACCGGTAAAATATCAACTCTTTTCGATCACGACATACGACTCACGCATGCAATTACTACAATCTTTTCTATTACTTTTATCGTATTTATTTTTTGCAAAAAAGCGATACGCTCGTCCTTCCACGAGCGCTTCTGAGCGCGGAATGATAAGCTTCGAGTGCAAAATGTATGAAGAAGTCGGCAAGTGTTTTTATTTTAGCTAATAATTAAAATATAAATTGATTTGGGTAAAAAATAATTATCTGAACCTGTAAAGGACTATACAGGGTGTTTGGAAGGGAGCTGTACATACGCCTAGGGTAGAAACTAGGGATAGTCTGCTACCTACCCCCGCCCATTATATTGACCTTGGCCTCAAGGTTTTTTTTTAATTTATTTTTATTTTTTATTTGACTTTTTTGTGATTTTTTGACTAAAACTACCTGTAGCTCAAAATCTATCCATGGGACCGGTCGGCTAATGGTCTTGTTTTAATCGTTAGAGTCTTAGGGTCCTGCAAAAAATTATTTTACACCAGAAAATTGTGGAGAAGAAAAGTTATGGGGCCTGAAGTACCATAGTAAGGTAAAGAAATAATTTTAAGGGCAACTTTCTATGGGGTTTAAAAAAAACTAACAGGGTTGGAGTTCTTCTGATTTTTTTAAAACATCCTCAGTCCATGCCCTTTCTAACGATATGCTAAAAGTGTATTTATCACTTTTAGTTTTAAAGTTATTAATTAATTTCCGCAACTAGGGCACTTTTACCACCACGAGTCGACATTTGTAAGACAAATGTAATTTCCAGAATTTAAACCAGTTTGGCCTACAGTTGGCAAATTTGTTGTCTCACTCTTACACGAGAGCAACATGTAAGAGACAAAACATGTCATGTCTCTTTCGCTCTTGGGTCGACGGGGCCGGGCAGGTAACTCGTTGGGGTCTTTGTTAGTCAGTCGAGATTTACCCATCTTAGCTAACTTACGTACTTGCCGTTACGACGCTCCACTGTTTTCGTTAATTTTGTTGAGTTTGTTATTACTTCGTTTTTGTTAAGTTTTGTTATTTGTTACCTTGTTGTTGGCAAAATGGCTGGATTTACCAGTGAAGAGTACACCGACATGCTGGTGGTGTATGGAATGGCTGATTGCAATGGGCGCGAGGCACGGAGGATTTATCAAGAACGGTATCCTAACCGGCGAGTGCCTAACCACCAAACGTTTGGCTCAACTTATCGGCGTCTGCGAGAAACCGGAAATTTAAATTTCCGGGAACCAGCCGTGAACAGATTTCAACCAAATTTGGCTGCGGAAGAACGCATATTGGCTGAATTTGAGGAAGATCCGACCAGAAGCGTAAGAACCGTAGCCCGGACGCTTGGTTTAAGCGTGTGGAAAGTCTGGTCGGTTCTTCGCGAAAATGGACGTCATCCTTTCCACTACACCCCTGTTCAAGGTAATTTTTTACATAAAGTTTTTGTTTTTAGCTCTTATGTAATGAACTAGCATGTGAATTTCATAGGCAATTTTTAAATTAACATGAGCATGTGTGTGAGAGAGAGAGAAATGGAAAGACAGAGATAGCAATCAATGTTACATAGCTACTAATTCATAAGGAAACCGCTAACGTTGATATTTTTATTGTTTTAGGCTTAGAGGATAACGACTATGCAAGAAGGGTGGAGTTTTGCCGCCACTTGCTCCATACGGACGTGGAAGATATTAATTTTTTACGGAGTATTCTCTGGACTGACGAGTCCAAGTTTGACAAGGAAGGAATTGTAAATTACCACAATCTCCATCACTGGGCACCCAGAGATCAAAACCCGAGAGTCAAGAGGCACAGAGGTTTTCAACGAAGGTTCTCCGTGAACGTATGGGCAGGCGTCATCGGTAATCGGTTGATAGGGCCGCACTTTTTGCCAGACAACCTAAACGGGCAAAACTACTTAAGATTTCCTCGAAAACGATTTGCCTGATTTAGCGGAAGAAGTGTTTGACGAAGATCGGCCCATAGTCTTCCAGCACGACGGCTGTCCTGCTCATTGGAGCCTAGCAGTGAGGGAGCTTCTGGACAACTGCTTTCCTAATTCTTGGATTGGTCGGGGTGGGCCAATTCCCTGGCCCCCAAGGTCGCCTGACCTTACCCCACTCGACTTCTACGTCTGGGGAAGGGCGAAAGAGTTGGTGTACGCAGAAGAAGTACCAACAAGGGAGGTTCTAATTAACAGGATCCACGCCGCATTCGATACAATGCGCGAGGAACTGCTGCTTAGAACGGTGACCGTGGAGATGAGGAAGAGGTGCCGAGCATGTTTACAGGTCAATGGTCATCAATTTGAACAAAATTTGTAATTAATTAAAATTAGTAATTAATTAAAATTTGTAATTTAATGACATTAGTCATTACCAAATTTTTTGTTTCATTTGCCATCCTTTTACGATCGAACACATTTAATTTTCATTAGTTGAAATTTTTGCTTGAAGTGCCCTAGTTGCGGAAATTAATTAATAACTTTAAAACTAAAAGTGATAATTACACTTTTAGCATATCGTTAGAAAGGGCATGGACTGAGGATGTTTTAAAAAAATCAGAAGAACTCCAACCCTGTTAGTTTTTTTTTAAACCCCATAGAAAGTTGCCCTTAAAATTATTTCTTTACCTTACTACGGTACTTCAGGCCCCATAACTTTTCTTCTCCACAATTTTCTGGTGTAAAATATTTTTTTGCAGGACCCTAAGACTCTAACGATTAAAACAAGACCATTAGCCGACCGGTCCCATGGATAGATTTTGAGCTACAGGTAGTTTTAGTCAAAAAATCATAAAAAAGTCAAATAAAAAATAATAATAAATTAAAAAAAAACCTTGAGGCCAAGGTCAATATAATGGGCGGGGGTAGGTAGCAGACTATCCCTAGTTTCTACCCTAGGCGTATGTACAGCTCCCTTCCAAACACCCTGTATATACCGCAATTTTTTATAATTTTGAAGATAAAAAATGCTGTAAAATTAACTAAACTGGGACCCATTCGGACCCTACTTTTTTAATATTTTTGCGATTATCGTGATGGGCAAAACGTATTTGTGCGAAAATTTTGTAAGATGTCATGCAATTTTTCTGATGCCAATCTGGAGCTGAATATATTATCTTTAAATTAAGACCATGATATCTTCACATCTGTGATTGCATATACATTAAAATTGTTCCTGAAAAGCACTGTTATTTGTTGAAAATGTAATAGCGTCCTTAATTTATCAAGTATGACATAAATCAAAGGTAACTTCGGCCGTAATAGGCCATGAACTAAGCTCGTAAATCCGGCAGTAGAGTCAGCCTATTCTGCATTATACATTCGTTCGAAATTATCTAGATTATTATGGTTTATCAAGGCTTGCACTGCTCAATAAATCAAATCTCTGACTTATAAAATCACCCATGTTAAATTAGCTAGCGAAACCTGATAGACGGTTTTGTTTTATGCCATGGAGTGGCAAGCAATCCTGATGGCAAGTGGTTTTTTCCACCGACATCTGCAATACCAGGGGTTTTTTGTTTGAAGCAGCCCATGTCGTAGTTCAGACTACAGGAGGGAACATATCCCACAGTTTTCAGGACGATACCCATCACACCGGCAGAGTTCCGTTAGCTTTATTTGATTTCACCCTGTAAACAACCTTCATATTTGAGAAGCAAAAGAACATTACAACCTGAACCACCCTTATTGATCTTGAAAAGTAACTTCAGACGTCAAATATAGATATTGCTGCTGTCGAAAAGTTCTGGAAGTGAGGCGTGTCATTTTGGTACAAATAATGTCTACCTGTCTCTTACAGGTTTTCATTTTCACACCATATTGATCATTATAAGTATAAAGGTATAAGGTATATATTGTATGTGACTACAATAGATCCCAATGGGTCGAAGTGTCCGAATTATTTTCCGGCCCCGCCACAAGATACCTACCTAAATATTGTATGTAGAAGCTATCTGAAAAGTATACTAGGTTATTTACATTTTTTTTTGCGGCTTCGCCCGCGAGATCGTCAATGGTAAAGAGTTAAGGCGCCGATTACCTTGAGTGATTTTAAAATGAGAATCACGTCTAAACGACTAGTAGTAATTTTTTGTAAAGATATGTCTAAATCGGGCAAAAACACTACAATCGCACCAAAACCTCTAGGCGTATCTTAATGAAATTGACACCATCTCAAAGAAAATATAATTATCTACATTTTGATCTGAAGTTTTTTTTTAAAGTCATAGAATAATAAGGAAAGTACAAAAAACTATTAAATTTTGGGTCGCACGGGTGTGAAAATAGAGCGCGTTTTGTTCCCTCAAAGTCGTTGGCGTTAGTCGTCGTCTTAAGTAAGTCAGATAGGTTACTTCTAGGCAAGCGTGGTTCACCGTCGACCACATCATCGCTTCACCATCAGGTGAGACAGCGTTCAAACGCGAGCCTAACAATAATAAAATAAATATCCCACGGGATATCCTACCAGAATAAAAAGTGTCCTTTATCTCACTCCAGGTTATGGTCTACCAGTGTACCAAATTCCGTTCAGCCATTGATGCACCATTAATTTAAAAAACGTCCAAATATACAGACTAACATTAACAATAATAGTAGTATTTTAGATATACTCGGGCTATGTGGCCATTACGGCATCCCTCAGGACCATTCATTGTGGCACTCCGTGGAGGCCTATATTCATTAATGGATATTACTAGCAGAAATTGCTGGATATTAGGTTCCATAAATTGTTATTGCGCTGAAAATAGATTACTTCAGCTCATAAAGGTTCGCAGAAAACTAATCCTGTAAATTGACGGTACACTTCGTTCAGCTCGAAATAGAAACATGTTTTGGTTTGGGAACCAAAAATAGTGCAGAATGGTATGTAATGTCTCCGCCTAACTATACAGTTGATTAATAGGAAGTAGTGTCCGACCGAAACCGAAATTCGGCAACAGTCTCAGTTTTGGCCGAAACCGAAACTTCCATACAAGGATCATGTTTTGAGGGAAAAATAAAGGAAACGTTATTATAAGCAGTCAGTCTTTATTTTTTTATCTTTAAATCACATGGCTATGCAATCTTCGACAATTTCACTTATTGGTATGATAATCAACATAACAAACCCTCATTTAAGAAAAAATACTTGGATGGAATTTAACGCGCTGAACATGACCGATCACAGCGCGAGAACGAATGCAGTCTCGGTTTTGGTCGTTGTGTCGGCAGGTTTGCCGCCGAAACTAGTTTTTTTGCCGAAACTCGACCGAAACCGAACTTTCGGTCGGACACTAACAGGAAGTAAGCCCTTCGGAGCTAACAATGCAAATGTCAAAAGCATTGGGCTACTGTTTTGTAGGTTCTTATACTTTGGTAAACAGATTCAAGCCTTTCGAGATGTTTATGGTCTGCAAATATTTTTGTTTGGTATCATTGATGTTCTTCTCACGATTTGCTTATCAATCGGAAGGATTCGGTTCGAGATTATGTGGTTTCAAGTACGTTTCTTGATCTTTATTTGCTTATTTCCTTATGAGTCAACAATGATGTTGTAAACCAATTGTTATGAAGTTCTACACAGTACATACTTGCAAATTCGTACATAAGTAAAGTGTTACTTGTATGTTATTTTCTGTTTGAGATAATTTCAAAACACTCTCAGCAAATTCTGATAATTCTACCGCGACTTAAAGATTATTTAGGAAGTTCTTTGAATAATTATATTTTCAATAAAGTAGGTCACAGAAATCTTAAGCTTAAATGTTAATTTTACGAAAGTAAAATATAAAGCCAGCTTAATTTACGTAAAGAAAACTCTTACTTATCCCATTAGATCTTAATGCCAATTTTCCTTGTTCATACTCTCGTCAATTAGAATTCCGTCAGCTTTTTTATTCTTTTGTTGTGTTAATCGGTCTTTGAGTGGTTTCTCTGCTACAATTATGTATAGGTACTACTATTAGCTGGCGTGTCCGTTTGTTTATGTTTTTTCTTATTGATGGCTGAAGGTTCTTCCTTATCGGTCAAGCAAGTGATACTGTCACGAATAGTTGAGTGTTGACTTCGTCACTTTTCTTATATCTACATAATGGACACAGGGGCGTGTCGTGCCTCGTGATCGAAAAGGATATCATAGGAATGTTCAATGCTGTTATAAACAATACCAAAGAGAATAAATAACTCCATAGAGACATTCCTAACATATCTATTAAGACCAACAGTGATCAAGCATTTACGATTATGTCTTATCCAGGGAAGATATAAACTGACCAGTGAAACTACCTCCTAAACCTAAAATGTTCGTCTACCCGCCATTTACGACCGTTCCCGCCAATCAGAGCTGCCATAAGTCCGATTCGGAGAACGTCGCACATAGTTCGTTTGATAGCGTTTTGTATGCGAGCCACGGGGAGGAAATCGAAAGGAAGGGAACGTGACCAGCCCTAGAGGAAGAAGCTACGGTATATTGCGGGTTTATCTGACAGTTATGGGTTCCGGAAACTTGAGGGATACGGAGGAGTGGGCAAAAGGAAACTTGGATGAGGTTATTGTTTTTTATGGTCCGAAGGTAAAAACAAAAGTAGCGGTCCTTTTGTCCAAGTTAACCAATTAAATGCTATATAACTTAGTTAAAATATCGGACTACAAGACATACGGCAACGCGCCATCGGTATATGGTAGAAATCCCACCGATACGCACAAAATCTTCACGTGTAGAGTGGAATTCCTTGCCGGAGTCTGTTTCCTAATAGCTAGAATCTGGCGTTCTTTTTTAGAGTGAATACGTTACTTTACTTCTAGGCAAGCATGCTTCATCTTCAAATACATCATGGTTTAGATACCGATAGTTGAGATAGTGGTTAAAAGGAATCCTTTCAATAAAAATCATGTGCGAGCCAAAAAAAAAAACTATCAACCTGCCTAGCCTTTTTCCAACTACATTGGGGTCAGCTTTCAGTCTTACCGGATTCAGCTGAGTACCAGTGTTTTACATGAAGCGACTGCCTATCTGACCTCCACAACCCAGTAACTGGGTAACACGATACCCTTTGGCAAGACTGGTGTCAGATCCCAAGCTTCTGACTATTCGTAACGACTGTCAACGATCTTCAAATGACAGCCGGGACCAACGGCTTAACGTGCTTTCCGAGGCACGGAGGAAACTCAGTATGTTGAAATGGTCACCCATCCACGGACCGACCTCGTCAAGCGTTGCAATCGACCAGTGCTGCTGTTATTATTTAGCCACGAGCTCCTTCAATCCTTTCAATAAAAATATAAATCAAAATATTACCAGGACACTAATAGCAAACATGTTTCCGCACACGCATCGTCACATGACTGTATGTATGTGTAAGCAATCGATTCTGAGTAATTGAATATCCTGCTTTTGTAAGACGTCTCGGCCGAGTGACACGAAACAAAAACACTACTTAATGGAAAATAACTGTAATCGATACCGAGTTACTGCTATTATAGATTTTATTTGAATAATTCTTTAATAAAATATTTTATTTTTTTAATAAAAAGAAACTTGTGAAACTCAAACCAAAATAGAAGTTTACATAGAAAATTATTCACCAAAATTATGAAAACTTCTCACGAAATTAAAACAAAGAACAGTCGTTTAAATACAGCAATAAATATAAGTTAGACATTCAGAAAACTTTTACGATAAATTCTAGCAATTCTGTAACAAATAACTCCCCGAGTTAGATACGGGAATGAGGCGAAACACGAAATAATAATATCAATATACGGACTGAAGCGCTCTGGTTTTGCAGGAAACCCAATAACACAGGCCTATTGCTTCTCGTTTTCACAATCATTTATTTCTATTTCAACATAAGCTATATTGATCTCTACTTACGAAAATAGGCCAAGGTGGCAAAGGGAACAGCAAATTCAATCGGAAACTTAACAGTTCAATAGGTTCGACAAACTCTATTGACAGCCAGCAAGTATGGCTTCGAAAACAGCTTTTCTTTAACGAAATTAAGTCCGGCTTTTGGCAAAATCCGCCAATATAATATTTAATTGTGTCGCCGGATTAATGTCCCAGAAATACCGACACACTTTTGCTATCAGAGACCACAAATTAATCAAATCCTACGGTCCTTGGACCAGAAGGGACAAAAGTACAAAACGACACAATTTAAGCGTGACAGTCTTAATGGTAGGTTTGTGTCACGTTTTTACGAAAGACATTAAAAAGTAATTATTTAAATGGACATAAAGCGTGTCTGTGGGCTGAAAATTTTAGGATAGCAGTGGAAAGTAACATCTGCTGTAAAATGAGTTATGAAATTAAGCTTAGTATGTTTTGAGCGGTTTAAAAATACACGTCACAGTTTCCATCATGTTCTGGAGAGAAAAGTATAAAAACCATAAAATATGTAACACACTTCCTGCGTTTCAGTATAAGTTTTTTCAAGTAGCAGACAAAGCTGAAAAGTTTCAAGGATATATAGCTGAAATATTATGATGTTGTTTACCAGCTGAATCTCTACTCTTGGATTAGCGTGTAAGCAGGTAACTTTTCTGTCGGTTGTCGAGGAAAAATAAAGGCCTTTTCAGTTGGTACTTTCTACTTAATAAGATATTGATCCACAAAAGTACCAGATCGTTTTCAGTAAACAGTCGAAAAATATTGTCTTCACATGATAGAATAGTTGTCGAAATACAATAGCAGAGGATTCAATAAAAGCTTTGGGCCATACCATCAACTGAAGTGCAATTCATTCCTCATTTCGAATAAACCCGATACGCCTATATGTACACGAAACGACCACAAACCGATCCGACAATCGTCCTGCAATCAAATTACAACTTTGTCGTATCTCGATTCGAATTCGCTATCAAAATCGAAATTATACTGGTTTTATTAAAAAGTTGGTTTGAGCTTTGAAGTTAATCCAGAGATTTTATTTTATTTACTTTAGCATATTTGCGTTGATCAAAAAATCATACAGGTTCTACGAAACTTGGTATCATTACAACGCTACGTCCAGAATTCTGCGCACAAAATTTAATTTTTTGTCCACCCAAAAATAACCACTCGAATTTCATATTCCCATCCAATTAACCCAATTAAAAGTTTTGAACGTGTCTCATTTTCCAAGTCGCCATTACTTTCTTAACGTCACCCAGTTTTGAGCTCGGCTTGGGGTCAACAACCGGCAGTAATACGATTCATAATTTGCACTGCAGAGGTTTTGCATACGTATCCATGGCAACTGTACCGTTGTGTAAATACTGCCTTTGTTAGGAACATAGAGCTTATGAAACAGAGGAAACTGTAGTGGCAACACCGACAAAATGCAGATTTGAGCCAGTTCTATTTCAATACTGGCTGTTGTAGTTCTACAGGCTGTAAAGGCAAATATTCCCAGTGACATTTCAATATTATCTTAATCCGTGAAGGTTTTATACAATCACTACCTATATTCATCATTAAATCAAAACATTTGTCTATGGCAGACTATTGACCGATATCTATATTAAAAGATTGCAATGATAGTATTGTATGACCAGTTCACTGATCTCAAACATTTGATTTGACACCTAAAGAAGCTTTATAACTGTTAATCGTAAAGCAAAACTCTTTATTTTGATACATAGGAATTTTACAGCTCTTTTTATGGAACTCCCTTGTGTATAAGTACCACATTCCCTTATTGCAATGCAAATAAATGCATAGAAAACTGTTTAATATTCATTCTATCAGTCTCGCATCACATGTGCTCCGATCAATATCTAGAATTCTTTGAGTTGAACAAACTTTTCTATATGGAAATCAAGGAATATGTTGGAATAATGCGTGAGATTGATTGAAAGATAGAAATGGTAAAGTTTGAGTAGCAACCTGTATTCGGAGAGGGCTTATCGTCTTTCATATGTTGGCATATCTGGAAGTATATTACAGACTTACTCTTTGTTTTGTTTCATTTCCATATACAAAGATTCGTTGATAGAAATGGGTTTCTTGAAGTAAATTCTCTCTTAAATCAGCCAGAGTTTGGAGTTTACTCATAATACAAAACTATTTTAACGCCAGACAGAATTTTTTAATCAAGCCGGTATTCACTATTCACAATGTCAAATTAAGAGCAATTCTCTGTCTCATAAATTTATTTGTTTTAATGAAATGTAGAATATATTAAAAAGTTTTCTAAGACCGCATTCAAAGTCTTAATTTTATTTTAAGTTTCCAGACCAACAACTGCAGGTAAATCGACAAGTTTGGCTCAATACTGCGAAGTCGGTATTAAGGCCAATGTTGTTATGATTAACTTAAAACTAGGATTGGTTGCCAAGCGGTTGGTCGACTCTTCACGAGACCAGAGGGCTGGCCTTTTTTTTGGCCAAAGAATCAGCATTGCCATCCAACGTGGCAATGCTGCCAGCCTTCTGGGCACTTTTCCTGTTGACAGCGATGTGGACGAATTTTTTGACGCCCCGTAATTGTACATATTTTTATTCTTATTTAAGTTTTAATATTAGTTTGTAAATATTAATGTACATATGTAAATAATAATTGAATATAAAATGAGTGTAATTTTAAACTAGGATTGAAGTAGAGACAATTTCAGAATCTGTTCGCATTTCCAGACCAGACCAGACTATTATTGCCTGACGCTGAATTCCATGTATACTAACATCATTTTAAATGTCTTTACTGGCGTCATCAAGTGGATCTTGTTATTTAAATGTTTAATAAGTAAATAATTTCGTTGAATTTAATCATGTTCAGCTCTTCAGCTACAACCTTTTCGATATTCTCTGCAACACCACCGAGAGAAGATCTCTCGATACTCTAAAATGCAAATCGTCTAGAAGCTTCTAATCCGTCATCAATATTCCGCAAGAACCTCGTCTCCATTAATGCAGCTCCCAATAAACAAACATTTGCGCATCTTATGTTAATCTACACTTGGTTACATAAATCTTTACGTGTTTATGGCCAGTTCCGGCGTGGGGTCGGCAATTTATTCACTTTTACTTGTCAGCGGCCGTGAGATGCTCGTACGCATCTTGAAAACATTATCTTTCGGCAGATTTGATTAATGCCATTGTTCTGGTTTCTCTTTCCTTATTAACGTTACTTCCGACACGTATTTCTTTAAGGAATATACTGAATAATCGTGTACGGTTGCGAAAATCGAAGATACAATTTGAATCGAAGCTTCTGTTTTTTATATTACGCAGCACTTTTACCAAAATTAACATCGCGGCTGTATTTTCAAAAGACTTAGGAAGGAGATGTACCCACATTTAGCAAGAATATTGCTAACAACCGGGCACAAAACTAGACTCCGTGCTGCACTAGAAATCTAGGCAGTAAATCGCAACTGGATCCTAGAACAGTATAATGTTCTGGAACATTCCTGAATAATGTTACCATCCTACTTCTACAGTTGTCAGTTCTTTAAGTAAAACCTCTAGCAGACGAACAAAGACTAGATTTTATTTCAACTCAAACAATACAAGTCCTAATGAATAAGATCAAAGATTTCTGCGCCAATTGTTCCCTCGGCACCGGAATCTGTTCAAGTAATAGACACTTGACACGTCTCATGATAGTCTGTATTGTCTTTAACAGTTTTGAATACAAGTCTTTTAGCAATACTACCGTTTACTGTTGTAGTTTGCATGTTTCTCGCAGTTTTATCGTACTATTTGCATGTGATTGTTACGAACTTAACATATTTTTTATGCTAATATTATTCATGATCGTTTGGTCATGATCAAGGGCAGATTCAGGGAAGCAACAGCAAATGCTGAAAAGCGTTACTTAATTGTATTTGCGTGATTTTTGGAAGTAGATGTAGGTACGGGAAGTGAGACTTAGTTTTGCCACATAAGCACCACGCCGCAGCAGAATGGTAAATAAACATGCTCTTCTAGTGCACTGTATGTAAGATGAGTCATTCTTGGAATAGGCAGCAATAGACAGACCATTAATAGCAATAACGATATTCCAAGATGCATTCAGAGACAGATTATCTGTAAAGCATTTCTTCGTTATGATAAATCAACAGTTTCATTCAATTCTGTTCAATTCCAACGATCCCTTCCTTTCAATTAAATACATCACAACATATTGGCAGCAAATTTCGCTCATCTTTCTTTTCAAAGCGTTAACACTATGCTCCATCTCAATCTATCAACAGAGTTCATCCAAAAACACCATTGAAGAGACATGTGTCTCATAAACAACATTACACAATATCCATATAATTACTATCTATCTGTCTGTCTATAAATATATATAGCATCAAAAGTGTGTAGCGTGATCAGATAAATATAGCCGGGCGTATATTCGACCTTGGCGTTGCGGTGAGCGAGTCTACCGATCTACGTACAATGTTATAGGAAATTCTGGAGGAACAAGGTTGGGGCGAAATTGTACAGAAATGGGTTTTGTGAGTGCGGTTGAATATATTTTGAGGTTCGAGGTCGGTCTTCGGTGCGGTTCCGTTGGGATTTTTTGTATGGTGTTACGATTTTAGTCGGTGCTATTGTTGTCTTAATTTTGATTGTGAATTAGAGCAAAAAATACTTAAGGAGATCCTGCTTCGCAATTAGAGTTGAAATAAAAAAAACAATCGTATCGTAGCCACAAAAAGTATAGCATTTTCAATACTCCAAAATTATGTATACGATCATATCCGACAGCTGTTGTTGTGCTGAAAATTCTATTAGGTTTATTTTGCCCCTTTCAAAGACGGTCACCGCGAAAGCGGTTCAGAAGTTCTTAGCGGTTTTCACCATCACCAGATGTTTTTTTCTTAATTTTAGGTGTAGCTAAGGTTTTTTTTAAAACAAAATGTACAATAAATTGAATCATTTCCGAACAAGCAACACCATTTCAGTACAAAAAATATTCTCAACACGAACTAACGAATTTTAAGCTGGATTCAGGGCCTATCTGTTGAGCGGGGTTCACACTCGACTGAGCGGCTAATTAGATCAATCACCGAACTGAACCGGCATGCAAATGTGGGGCGGGCTTAAAAAATATCCACTATAGCAGGGATGATGGTGACAGCCTGTGACGTCATTACATAAGGCCCGTATTAATCGTCCGTTTTCGGCCTGAGAGGAGTCCGAAATAAAATGTAGAAAACGCAACGTTAAAATGGGTGTCTTTCTAATTAATTTTGTTCTACTTTCCGTAGCCGTAGAAGTTTGTTGAGTTAGGATAAGACCAACTTTATGGCGTCAACGAGTTTATTAGAATAATAGTTATGTTGAAAATATTGTTACTTCTTTTTAGCATATCTCGTTTATTCAGTCCTAGAGGTACATCACAATTCTGCAGGCATAGGTCCTTCATAGGATTTTAGTGTCTAAAAATGAATCCAGTTTCTTCAATATTTAATCTAGCTAGAGCTTAGGTGGTGAAAAAGTGACGTAAATGTGCGAAATTGTCAGACATGGTTGGTCGTTAGACATACGAAGTACGAAATAATGTCATAAAATTCATGAGATACTATTATTTTCTCTATTTCTAAGCCCTCGAAAGACATTAAGTTATATTAACGTTCCATTTAGACTTGAGACACATCAATCTAGATATTCACACCTATTACTGAATTAAGAACTTGTTGTTCAAGTAGGGTTCGACACGTTCTTAAGCAAATTCGCAATTGAGAAACCGGCCCATTAAGTTAACAGACTTAAGTAAAGTTCTGACCTAAAATTTTATCTTACTTTTTTTCCAGTAAATTTGTTGGCGTCTTGTCAAAATCCGGTTTCCGACGCAGCAACTACGGACAGGTCGGTTGCAAACTTTTTTCGCAATTTTTGTGAAGCTGTGTGTTGTAATGTGAAAAGAATGTGGAAGTAGCAACTACTTGGTTTTGGAAAGCCTTGTTTTCTGGCATTCAAGAGACAATGAAGATATGCTGAACTTGCAGAATACTGTTTAAAAGATGAATGAGAGTTCTTTGTTTTAAATACTTATAATTCTTACGTCATAAATGTACGTTTTATACGCGAAATAAACTCATCGGCGCACATACGGGTATTTGATACAAAAAACTGGCCAAAAGTCATTTTTACAAAAGTAACCGCGCAGCTATCCTTTGTTATGTTTTAACAATGGGACACTCTATTCATTAAGAAACCGGTACCCAGAAGGGGCTAGAGCGCTCCATGCGCCCTCAACGTCAGTCGGAACTCATCTGTTGTGCTAGTGACACGTTTGTTTTCTCGGCGCTCGCAAATTTCAATTGCTGTTTAAGACTAATCATACTGTTGTGTTTAGTGCAAACCCCAAAAACCATCATGGAATCTTCAGGCACAGGTATGAACTTTATTTTGAATCTATTGTGCTACTGTTAGGATCACTTTTTCATTCTTTAATTGTACCATAAAGTCATGAGTATTTTTATGCAAAAAAAAACACGTAAAATAGGTTTCCTTCGTCAAATTAAGTATCAGATAAACATATTTAAGCTAAAGTTTATACATAATCGTGTTCTTTGAACCTTCTAGATTTCATATCAAGAGAAAAACCTTCCGCCTTTTCCGCCCCTATGAATTATAGCCTCTGAACAAAAATAGGTTTTTTTCGAAAAAAAAACAGTTACAGTTTGTACATAGCTTTTCATTTATGTATTTTGTAAGGTTATGTAAAAAGTAAGCGTTATTTTTAAATCATTGTGTATTTTTAAATGCTTTTTTTATTAGTTATTGTACAAATAAATCACCATAATGCTTGAAATAGAAAATAATGTTTTATTTTATTTCGATTTTATTTCACACGTAAGTCCCTTTGGAGAAAAGGGTATAGAAATGATTGGGTTATACTAAAATTAATATGAAAAATAACTAGGAGGCACAATTGACCCAAAATTACCAAAAAAAAGGTTTTGGCCAGTTTTTTGTATCAAATACCCGTATGTGCGGCGTTGGCAGCTTTAGCACAGAAAACAGTTCTCTCTCAGTGTTCAAAAAAATAAGTCCGTATTTATATCTTAAGGATCTCCAGAACATTTGAATCTCACTTAGTACCTTTGCTACAAATACAATATTACAATCAAAGAAGCGTTTACACAGCTTTCACCATCGTTGCCCTACTGCACCAACACTGTGGTCGTTCTAGATCATTTCTATGGCTACCTACCTACGTATATATCCCATAGACAGAAACCGCATTCTGATACTTCGAAATGAGGAGTGTAATGGGTATACATAACGAGGGAACTAAGCTATTAATCGCACGCGATCTTTTTGTTCGAAACTAATCAGTGCAGCGATTTTCCTAACACGTTTTTCTGTAATGCTTTCCTGGTAATCGATATACAATTGTAAGCTGAAAAATAGCCTGTAGGGAGAAATAAACGATTTTTTTTAAATAGAGTATTGTATGGACTTACCTATCGCGGCAACCGGTAAGCAGTTGAAGCAGTCTGTGAATGTTTTCCATAACTTGATGTTATATCTCCGTTTGCATTCGTCGTAGAATCTGTTGGACAAAAGAAAACAATAGTGAATTTAAAATTAAAGTTAAGAGCAGGTAAGTTACCTAGGGTGTCAATCCTAGCTGGGTGTTTTATTTTCAGCAAAACTCTTTGAGAATGGCATGCTCATCGCAAAATGTGTTTCACGATTCCATATTATGTTTAAAGTTTGCTGTTGTATTTGCCGTGCTTAAAAAAATACTTTTGCTCAAACATGCATGGAAATATTATCATAATTTTTGAAAAAAGAACACGCGAAGTACCGAATTTACGGACAAAGAAATTCAAATCCATTGCTGGAGCGTTTTTTGAATTTGAAACACTACAACGCTCCAGCAATGTTGTTGTAACTTTTAATATTAATTAAACTAAATGTATAATATAAAAAGTATGTTTTATTTCTCTGCATTCTTTTGAGAAAAGCACTATATATGCCTCGGCGGAAATGGCAATTACCTGTCTCGTATTAGTAAACTCATACTCGACCTGCAATTGCCTATTGCCCGACCTTTGCAATAATGTCCTATTATCTAAACTCACAACATAATGTTCCAAATATGAATAAAAAAATATAGTTTTATCTACTCTCATATCGTAATATTCGAATTATAAAATTCAAAACGAGTTTATATTGGCATACTTTATAAACACAATACTGAAATTTAAAAATAGAATCTTATTATAACACTATTTCTCTAACAAAATAATGCTATAAAACAATTTTTTTTCTATTACGATACAGGACAAATCCAAGAAGTTAATCACTAAGGAGTTTCCATCATTTATTTTGGTAATGCCATTTTATAGTACCTATTATAAAAAGATTTGATTCCAATTTTAAATTGTCTATGACAATGCCCGCTTTAGACATAGCACGCACTGTGGTTTTTATTCGCGCGAATTTTGTTTCCTTCTAACTGTTCATAGAGCTCAAAATATTCGGGCGAATAAAATTCGCGCCGTGGTGCGGTGGATTCTGTGGCAAAACACGGATTTCTTGCGGAATTATTTCCGCACGATTTCGTTACCGATGCGAACAACTTCATACAATTACATAGGTCGCAGAATGGGCGGAAAAAAATCGCGCTAATAAAGATCGCAGTGCGTGCTAAGCCTTAGCGCATGCGCGGTTAATGCGGTGATGTGCTGGGTTTTGGCGCCATTCATACGTTTTGCAAGTTTTGCTGTACTGAATTTCATGAGTTATTTAAATTATTGTGTGTGAAATGTCTGATATCAGTGAATGTGAAGAAAATTTGACTCCGCCCGATATTTTAGATGCGGCGAAGGAAATTACTCTTAATTTATTACCATGAAAGTCGAGAAAAGTATATGACAAATGCTATCACGATTTTATGGCATGGAAAATGCAAAAAGAGGTATTTAGTAGGTTCAATCCGAATTTATGAGTGTAGATAAAGTAGTGTATGAAACTGCACATAACTAGGTATTAAAACATTCGTGTGAAAGCTATTAAAAACCTCGCCTACGGCTCGGTTTTTAAACACACACTCATGTTTTAATACCCTTCATTATGCAACAGTTTCATAAACTACTATTAACACATACTTTATATTCGTGGACAGGTAAAATTTAAAAAATATAAACCATTACAGTGCAACATTTGCCTTCGATTTTCAAATAACTGCATCATAATATACTATTTTATTTTTTATAGCACGCTTTAATTTTTAGGGTTCCGTACCCAAAGGGTAAAAACGGGACCCTATTACTAAGACTTCGCGGTCCGTCTGTCTGTCTGTCTGTCACCAGTCTGTATCTCATGAACCGTGTTAGCTAGACAGTTGAAATTTTCACAGATGATGTATTTCTGTTGCCGCTATAACAACAAATACTAAAAACAAAATAAATATTTAAGTGGGGCTCCCATACAACAAACGTGATTTTTTGCCGTTTTTTTTGCGGTAATGGTACGGAACCCTTCGTGCGCGATTCTGACTCGCACTTGGCCGGTTTTTTATTAATTTACTGGCGCGTATGGGCTCATTGACTTAATGTAGAAAAGTAGTGTCATTGTCTATGGATGCGCGCGCTGCGCAGTCATGCACAATGAGAATCTAATTTCCCGCCATACCGTATATTTTTCCGTTTGCACTTTTGTTTTATTTTAACTGTATTAGCAAGTAACATTATACGAACCAAGTAACATAAATATTGCATGGATCAAATAATTTATTTATTACATTTATAATTTTTCGCTCATTTTCCCGGTTGATAAGTTTATTTATGGGGATTACAAGTTTGATGACCAGGGACAACTTATTTATTTACGAGTGCAATAAAACCATTTTAATCTGGCATTTGTACGCGTAAAGATGGATTAGGGAGTTCCTTGGGCAGATATAGCCAAGTATCTTCTGAATACTGCTCTTCGTATCTAGATAATTCAAATTAATGCTATTATTTTTAACTTAGAATAAGCAAAGAACTCGCCTCTCGTGCTTGTGTTAAAATCCGGGCAAGTACCAATGTGACTTTTTCAAATTCATATGTAATTTCTTTGTTTATCTTGGACATCAAAGGCAACGGTGAAGGAAAACATCGTGAGGAAACCTGGACTTACATAGTTATTGTAAGTCTGAAATAGCCAAGTCAGAGGCCTGTGGGGTTTTCAGAGGCGGCTAAACTAACTCTGACACCAGAGGTGGCCACATCCTCACACGAAAAAGAAAGAAATTTAGAATATCTCTCAGCTGGGGCCCTATATCTTTCTCGACACTTTTATAGACTTTTTTGTGCCAGATAAATGGACGATTTTCGTGACCATAGGCAGCAGTAGCGAAGTCGTGGGTAAATACAGACTTGCATTTATATGTGCACCCACAGACCCCTCGATGAATAAATGACTTTATACTTCTTTCTCCTGCTCGATATGGAGGGAAGTGGAAATTTGATTTTTTTCCTACTCCTCCGTTATTCTTTTTTGATTAATTTCGTTACGGGATCCAAGACAGTTAAATTCATTATCCGGGACATCGTCGAGCTTCATTGCCTCAGCGCTTTTCTGGTGGTCGACACTGTTGATTCTGGCTTTCAGGATTTGCAGTGGTTTGGGAATAGTGTGGTGGGATTTCTACTTCTTATCGCGTAATCTGTATACCTGTCAGCTAGTTTGTAATTGTATACAGCAGACGCCATTCCTCGATCACAGATTGGCAAGAGTTCAAATAGTGACGTCATATTCCTACGTCACATTTGATGTTTTGTGGCGTAATATTGCCCCGACAATGTATGCTGGAAATGGGGAGTTAAAGTCCATTATTGCTAATGCTTTCTTTGATTATATTTCTGTTTACGATTATATCAATGTTTAAAGGTCAGTCTGCTGCCATTCAATTTGATAAAATCTAACCTTTTATGTTTGTTAATTGTAGGGAAGCGGTCACTGCCTAAGGCGCAGGCCACACAGAAATGACGTCGGGCGCGGACATGGTACGGACGGCTTCATATTACAAATTTCATTCAAACTGCATGGAAATAAAGCGCAAAAAACGTATCCAAAAAACAGTAAAATTTAGCCATCATCATCAGCCTTTTAATGTTACCCACTACTGGGACTCAGGCCTCCTCTCTGTGAGAGGGAAAGGACCGTAATCCACCACGCGGGCCCAGTGCGGGTAGTTGGACGTCACACGTATTCGAATTTTTGGTTCTAGGACATGCTGGTTTCCTTTATCGTTTTGAGAGCAGTGGTGCTGGAATAATTTACACAAAATGAAGCGCCTGCTTGGGTGTGAACCCACGGGCCAAATTTATTGCTTGTATTGAAAATGTAGTGTTTGTATTGAAAATTACTTAATTTATAGAAAACTACACTGCCACGGAGTGATATAGTCGACCCCGTGAAATGGATGGTTTCTTGGGAATCGGGGCATAGCCTCGGCAAAAGCTAGTATTCAAAACAGCGTAAATTAATAGCTATTTATGCAACTGTTACTTTATGGACGGTCTTTTAATACGAGTGCCATTTTTCAGTACAAGCGTAGCGCGTACCGAAATAGGTGGGCACGAGTTATTAAAAGACCAATAACGTACAGTTGTATACAAGATTTTATCTACGAAGGAAGGAATAAAACACAGATATAGACTAATAAGTATTTCAGGAAGTGTGTTTAAGTATTTCATTTCTCATATACATGTCTTGATTTTTCTGGTAATAAATTATTTGTAGCCGCAACTGCTCTATTTGTTATATCTGGTGGAGTATTTTCAATATCACTTGATGTTGAAGACATTTTTAATAAAATTTGGAATTAAATTTCACTCAGAATTTTTTTAATGCGTCCACTTATTTTTTATTTAGTCTTTATTAGGTATAAGGCAAAGATCTTGTAGCCGCAACAGCCAAATAGTATACGATACTTTTGTTCTAAACTTGTTCCATTTTTAAAAACATCATTTATTTTGTCTCGATTTCGTAGTAATATTATAGGTACCTGGCTGTATGTTCAGAATGTCTTTGCTTGTGTTTTAGAATTTATGACGATTCGCATTATGCAACCCGATGTCGTTATGGGTATCATAATGAAACCGCTGTCAATTTTGTAATTCGAATATAACGAAACCGAAGTAGATAAAAATATTTTCATTACAAACGCAAAATTCAACTGAAACCATAATCAAATTGCGAATTCCACAAACATATCACTAAACAGTTTGCGGCAATAAACCTCATTAGCGCTCTAGTTGCATACTTTCCATAAATACATACAAACACTGACTCATCTATATGTTATTTATTAATGTTTGACACATGTTTACCACGAGATAACATTTAACCACATTTAAATGTAAGGACTCGCACATATTGACGACTTTAAGACAACGAAACGAAACGCGAAATGTTGTTGGTCTCGGTGTCTTAAACGACGAATCCAAAGGAGACAAGTAGCTTTCTTTTTCACAAACATATAATATATCCATAGGTGTACTTGAATTTATCAGAGGATAAACAGTAAATAGGTAAGTAACCATTTGACCACAGAGTCATCAACAATTTGCATATCTGCAAAGTAAATATGGTAATGCCTCAGAGGACTATTGTTCGCAATTGGTATACAGTTAAAGCCAATTCACCGTTTAGTAAATGATTCTTGATAATCATAAAGAGAACCGTTTTGTGGGTTTTTAGAGAAATATTAAATACGATAATCCTAGGTAAGCATGCTCCATCATGGCCCACATCATAGTCTACCCTCGAGTGAGACCAAGCGCAAGCCAAACCAGTCAATAATCAAAACATAAATGTCGTCTGACCAAATAAAGTCGACGTAAATACTATTGCAGTCGCACGTCTGAACTAGACCTTAGTCGTTCTAGTTTAAACTTTAAAGATAAAAGCAACGTTTACGACTAAGCATTTAACTGCAGGAAAACGTGAATTTTGAGAAACGTGCTGTTGCTATCAAGGCCGTTGGCAGATCAACATTTTCCCCTATAGATTATGAGAGAATATAAGATTGTTGTTATTGTAGTAAGTCTTCTTGGGAAATAAGCTGAATATGATCATAGATGGGACAGTTTTTAATCAGAATAATGAAACAAAATATATAAATATATCCAATAACGTATCTTTTTTTCTTCTTAATTTGGATCATACAATAATTGAGTAAAATCAAATATCCCAACACAACTTCGCCGTTCGAGATCTTGACTACTAGTGGCAACGAATATGGAGTACAGTTCGAAACGAGCGTGTAACACGGCTTTAAGCACACAGCGTAAACGTATCATGCTCGCTGCGAATGGTACATTACGCCCAGTAACACCGGTCAGCAGTCACCTTTATAAAATAATCTAAAAACAAAATTATTTTTCGGAATACGCGCTAAGATGAGATAACTTAATCCAGACATTCATCTGATTAAGACTACAAATAAATATTACTTATTTATTTATTCAGCAATATTTATGTATATACGCACAACACAGGTACACTTAATAAACAAGAGAAAAATAAAGTACTCAGGGTCTCAGGCCAAGTTTACAGGAAAACAAATTCAGTTAAAAATAATCAAATCTTCAGATAAAAAATATTCAAGACAACAGTAGCTAAGGGCATTCCACTGTAAAGAACGAACGCCCACGCGCACAACTTTTTGAAAAGAGAGAATTGAGAGAATATAATAAAGCTTATTTTATTATATACTCCAAATTCCACGTAAATTAAATATCACCGACTAAAGTAGGTCGTTGTGCCCGGAGATTAATTCGCAAATTTATTAGAATATACCAGCTGTATTATGTTAGGTAAAACTTCATTCATTTCGTCTCGGTAGGTGTATTTTTTCTTTATTTACCTTTCACGGCATTAGACACGTTTGTATTTAATCAAAAGAAGCCTTCATAGAAATCTATTTATGTTTCCCGAGTTCTTAAGAGGCCAGCAAAATTTTGATCATGAGGAAGATTGTCAAGCGAACTTTGGACAGCTGAAAAACCCAAATTTTCAAGTGCTGGTTTTTCTTAATAGTTTTAAAGATAAGTGCAGATACAACTGAATGCTAGAAACTTGAGACTTTGATTCTGTTTCTAGACTAAAACTGTTTTTAACTTGCTATCGCCAGTTCTGAAACCTAATTACGGGTAAAGTTATACTTTAATTAAAAAGAGTATGCCAAGATGACTTGGTCCATGTTGAGAGGATGAAACAAAGGCGACTAACGAAAGGTACAAGGCAGACGTGAATGAAACGCCGGGATGGGACGCCCTCGAAAGACTTACATAGACCTTATTGGTGATGTTCTTCAGAAAGGCCAGTTGCGCAGTACTCATAACAGGTCTGCGCGTACGACTTGATGTATGAACGTGTGTGAAGCAAAAGAAGGATGTAAGGATCATAGTTGTAGCAGGTGGCGTTCTGTAGTTTCTGTCTACGCCCACGGGAAAAAGGCGTGAGTTAATGTATGTATGATCCTTCGAAGCTTTCCATCTAGATTTGTTAGTAATAGCAGCCCCCGTGCCAACATTACTGTGTATTCAATCTCAAGAGGATTATAACAAAGGAACTCATTATCAACACCAGATTTGATTTGTTTCGGATTAAGTCCCCTTGGGACGCCTCCAAACAAATGTGGCCGTTCTTATAGGCTGCATTTGCTTAGAAAATTGAAGTTTGCATATTATAGAAATTTGCACATGGAATTCTTCTTGAAACCATCATCATCTGCTTAACCTTTTTCCTAAATGTGTTGGGGTCGGCTTCCAATCTAACCGGATTCAGCTGAGTACCAGTGTTTTACATGGAGCGACTGCTTATCTGACCTCCACAACCCAGTAACTGGGTATAACGATACCTCTTGGCTAGACTGGTGTCAGATCTCAGGCTTTTGACAACTCGTAACGATGTCAAAGATCTCCAAATGACAGCCGGGACCAACGACTTAACGTGCGGCTGTTATTTTATTAGCAGAATTTTGAATTCTTCTTGATATCAAAGATCAGTAATTATTTGTGTACAAACTTTGGCTACACATTTGTTCATTATTATTTTTATACAACGGCATACTCGATTGCCGACCACTATGAGTCATTGACACAGTTATTAACGTGCCAACGTACGGGAAATGGTTGTAAGCGATTTTGTTATGATTACGCTTATTGTAATTAAATTGGTGAAGTTGCTTTTTGTATGTTAACGCGGTTGGAATACTTCTTCCGTGTTTACTATTGTTAGGCAATAATCTAGGATTATGAAGCAAATACAGCATTGTGCTAGCAACCCGGCAATTAGGTCTGTATTCGTGAAGAAACCTCAACGTTGCATCTGAAGCATGATCTCAAAAAGGAGCTGTTGAAATGAGTTCTACTTTTTTACAAGCTTTTAATTAACTTGCAATGTATGTAAGTGTGTTCGGGTCAAATCAACAACTGCATTTTAGAGCAGTTTTCTTCCACCGATTAAGATGAAATTTTGCATACAAGTTTAGTTTGGATGACAATGCATGGTTAGCTAAGTGACGTCATTCTAAATCCAATATGGCGGACGGCCCAAGATGGCGGACCAGTTATTTTTGTACACTACTATGACACGGGTATCAAATGAAAGGATATGCTGAGAAGAATACAAAAAAAGCTTGTTATAAAAAAATAAAAGAATAAATTATGTTCCTTCACTTTTCAGCTCAGTACGGATCTTTAGATTTAGAGAGCTTTACCACATAATAGTCTGTATTTGAGGAATACCCGGCACAATTCAGGACATGTTTGTTTTACAAACGAACAAGTTGATCCCTACAGCTTTATTCAAGGTGCAGACGCGACTAACGAACATGCAGTAGCCGGGTGAATCAAGTTTACTGTCCATCGTTGACCATGCAGTCCGAGGCGATCAAAACCTATTCAACTGCGGACATTGGCCCCAACTGAAGACTCAACTAACGAACGTGCAGAAGCCGGGTGAATCAACTTTTCTGTCCACCGTTGACCATGCAGTCCGAGGCTATCAAAGCCTATTCATCTGCGGACATTGGTTCCAACTGAACTCGGCTTAGGGTGGGTTTCCACCAGAGTTAGCTAGGCGACACGAGAATGTGTGATTGCTTACAGCGAAACTGTGCGAGGATGCGAAGCTGTGAAACGGTGTGAAGCTGAGTAGTACGAGGTTCACTCTCTTCAGCTGCGCGTGCATATATTTCTCCGCTCGTGTCCTGCGATGCCTCACTTTTGTACAAGCTTTTATTTAACTTGCAATGTATTTATGTAAGTGTATTCGGGTCAAATCTTGCAACTGAATTTTAAAGCAGTTATACACCACCGTTTAAGATGAAATTTTGCATACACGTTTAGTTTGCCAGTTTGGATGATAATGCATGGTTAGCTAAGTGACGTCATTCTAAATCCAATATGGCGGACAGCCCAAGATGGCGGACTAGTTATTTTTTGTGCACTGCCATGATATGGGTATCAAATGGAAGGGTTTGCTGAGAAGAATAAGAAAAAGCTAATTTAAAAAAAAGGTTCCGCCTGCTATTTTCCACCAGAGCAGCGCAAACCCAGGCAAGGACAATGAAGTACTATTGATTGATTTTTCCTCGCGCATCGCTTCCCTAGCTACCACACTCATCTGCGGTAGAAAAGCACCCTTATTCTGTTTTGAATGACGACTGTGGATTTGTATGACCTGAATCCGAATTAGCAACGTCCATCACAAAGCATTTACCGTTTCAAATCACTTCATATTTACTGAAGTACTCAAAATAAATTGCTGTTTCGCCATCGACAATTTACGCGGGTTCTAACAAAAGCTCGATCAATTTCTCTGGATTGAATATCCCATTAGTCGACCTCTTTTATACTGTCGTTCGCGTGATTCAATGAATATTGGGACCGACTGGTATTTGGAGCACATAAAATTGTTGCGGTCCCTGAAAATGCTTAAAGCTCTGATAAACGAATATTGGTTCATATTTATTGTGATATTTTTGAGCATATCATTTATCAAAAACGGTGAAGGAACCTAGACCTAGAACCAAAAATTCGAAGACATGTGATATCCACCAACCCGTAAAGGGCCCGCATATTGGATCGACCAATCCTTCTCTCACAGAGAGGGGGAATGTTTTTTTAGGGTTCCGTACCCAAAGGGTAAAAACGGGACCCTATTATTAAGACTCCGCGGTCAGTCTGTCTGTCTGTCACCAGGCTGTATCTCAAGAACCGTGATAGCTAGAGAGTTGATATTTTCACAGATGATGTATTTCTGTTGCCGCTATAACAACAAATACTAAAAACAGAATAAAATAAATATTTAAGGGGGACTCCCATACAAAAAAAGTGATTTTGTGCCGTTTTTTGCTATAATGGTACGGAACCCTTCGTGCGCGAGTCTGACTCGCACTTAGCCGGCTTTTTTTGTGCTATTTGAGTTAGGGTTTTTTTTTAAATTTAAAATTAGATTTTATTTCATGCTTTTTAAACTATAATCAGCTTACTTTCCTATTAGAAGACACGTTTCGATCGACAATCTATCGAAACACCTAATTATGACACGATATCTTATGGAAAAATGCCGATTCAAAGACAATGCGTATAACTTTTGAACGGCTGAACCGATTTTCATCCAACATAGCTAAGAACACTCGAAAAAGTCTCTTTTCAAAAAAAAAAACTTAATCAAAATCGGTTCATCTGTTTAGGAGCTATGATGCCACAGACAGACACATCAAACTTATAACGACCCTCTTTTTCCGTCGGTGGTTAAAATCTATCACTAAACAGTAATTGGATCATTCGTGAATACTAAACACTTTTTGTTGGCATTTGTTTTGCTAGAATATAAATTAATGTCTATAGTAAGTATGATTTATTAGTAACCTATTTATTTGTGACGAGACCCGAATGGCGCTTAGTGATAAATGGGGTCTTTAGCCTTGAGCGCAAATAAAATAATCTTATTATATTCAAAACGGTGAACAAAAACATCGTGAGATAAGCGGCATGTCCTAGTCTTTCCTTTTTTTTGGGTGGGAAATCATCCAATGAAACAGAGTTTTACTGACTAAAACCCACCCGTGTTCCTTCAGTTGCTTGTGTTAGGACCGCGGTTACTCTCTTTCAAAAATATCCGCGACCCAGACAGGATGTCCTAGTCTTTCCAGCACTGTGACAAGTGACATCTTCAAAGAGATAGCGGGCAGAGCTGGACCCCTTCTCAAAAGACTGGCCGAAATCTCAGGAGAACGGGGAAGAAGGAGGGAAGGGAGGGTATTTGAACTGCATTGGGAAAGTACACGCTGGTCATAATATGTCACATCTGCACCTTTTTTTTTTTGGGTGCGAAGTCATCCAATGACTTCTCCCGCTCTGGATGAAGCGTCAGGGCGTGTCAGACTTATAGGGACTAAAACCTACCCGTGTTCATTCAGTTGCTTGAGCCAGGGCCGCGGTAACTCTGTTTCAAATTTATCCGCGACATGATAATCTGCACTGGGTCCGCATGGTAACTGCAGCCCAGCTCAGCCCAGAGAAAAGACCTGTGTCCCAGCAGTAGGAACATTAACCCCATGAGTGAATGCAATGTGGATTCACGCGAGACAAATGTTTCTTTTATCGGTAAATACGGCATTCAACCGGTTAACGGCTGATTATGATACAAGTGTCTTTAAAGAAATGAATAGCAGGAATTGATAAAGGGCATTCTTGTAGATTTTTTTTAATTGATAAGGCCTGGTCACCATCGGCAACTTTTTTCCTCAATCGGTCTCACAACGTGGTCAGAATAATAAGTAGCCTTCACATACGTTTTCCTTGCGCGGAAGTGTGCGACAGAAATGGATAGGAATACAAACATTTTAAATTGCCTAGCCAAACTAAAGAGGGTAAGATATTGCTTTTTCAATTGAATCCTTAGGAAGTTTGGTTCACGACGCGACACACGACACTGCAAAATGTGGTCACGATTCAGAGCTCCATATATTTGTATGGACCGTTTGTTCATTGCATGACACCGCACCACACGCGATACAAGATTTTTCGGCTATGTTGTCGCGTTTTTTTTGCTTGAGCTTTTGCTTTGCGATGAGCTTGTTGACGACACGACACACCGCAACGCACGGCTAACGCGTGGTTCGTCACTCACCCGTGTATAAAACAATACAAGTGCACTGCAGTGTCGTTGCAGAATCGTGTCTAGTGAACATACGAACGGACGATAGACCGTATGCAGTGTGTCGTGTGTTAAAGATCGTGACCGCAAATCGAGTCGTGCGGTGCCTCGTGAACAAACGACCTTACCAGTCGTTTCCCTAGTAACTTGTTAGCTTTTATTGAATTCTAGATTACGAGGAAGAATCATCTCATTTTGTGCAACTATGTTTTAGTACAAACGTCATCATAATCATTTCAACTGAAAGACGTCCACCATTGGACATAGCCCCCCCCCCCCTTAAGTGTCGCCACATCGCCTTATATGTGGAGCGATGACCTGTGGTGCTTATGTATTTCATGAAAAGTGTTTCTTCCTCATAAACACTCATCTCGGATACTTCGCTTATTCATCTTATTCGCTGGGAGTCAAGGAACTATTTTATCTATTACTAGTACCAAATTCAATTAAAGCCCACTTCAAGAAAACTGTTTCTCTTCCTACAATTAATTCCTTAACGAACCCAGGTATTTCGACATAGAATTCCCGGGTAAAGAAACATCGGTATTTCTTTGGAAAAATCCTATAAAAGAACTTAAATATTTGGTAAGTTCTAAAAATATATTATACAACAATGACATCACTCTGTGTTTCCGTTCGTCAAGATTATCCCTATCAATCAATGGAATTATCTTGTTTAGCCGGCCTTATCAGGTGGATAGCTCCAGATAAGAGTGTGGCGTCATTAGAAAAATAACATTTAAGATAGGTATTAAAATTTGCATGTTGGCATAATGGCGGCATTATTTATTTTGTAAATTATCAGCATGTCGAAATTGTAAAGGGTCCGGTAGGCTTATTACGTATCTTGCAAGAGCAAAACGATAGCGATTTTTGCGAAAATAATTGTTCTTCTATAAAGTTTTAGAGTTCTGCGTTTTTTTTTAATAAGTGCATTTGACAAACAGCGAGCAATTAGCAAATGATTGTGTAGGACCTACCATACCTACACTGTAGCGTGGGGTCTCATCCCATACAAATAAACTGTACCGACGTACTGTGCTGATTATTTGATTTATTTATCGATATCGATTGATTATTAGATGGTGATCTATCTGTCGACGGCACGGAAACGAACGCGATCGATTTACAAAAAATAATCGGTATAATCAAATGAAAAATGCTAGTTACGAGGCTCTAGATGAGTATGCTAGTATTATAATATAATACTAGCATACTCATCTAGAGATTATCTGTGACTGTAGGTAATGCCGACTTTTATGACAAAGCGTTTGATCGCGCGATGATTGCTGATTGCTGTTTCTACTAAAATAAACTTGCCGTTGTATCTTTATCACTTTAAATTAAAATTAGATTGGAAACCTAAATTAACACACATAACATAATATCACCTCTGTTTAACCCGACGACTTAGGCAGGGGTGTAGCAAAAATCACTTCGCCGGTTACCAAACAAAATCTCAAACTTAAATCGTGTTTTAAATCACATTAGCTTTATTATTGCATTTGTGGTTCAAAAGCATTCGACACAATTCTTAAAACGTGGTTGGACTGTATCAAGTGGTGCTCGACAGCTCCATCGATCAATTATGAAAGTATCACCGACTATATCTTTGTCAAAATGCATTCTTAATCAAAGTGCACGGGTCAATGACGTTCCATCAATTGGAACATGACATTCGGCGCAATGTCGGCGGAGGGAGATAGGATAACGTCTCATAAAACGTTCCTCTTCACATTCGATGAGTGTTTTGGTGAAGGAGCCTTCAAGATAAAAGTATTCAGGACATTGTTATTAGGTAGGTTCTTACCTGAACTGGCCACAAACGATCCAGTTGGGTAGGGCCAACTTCGAGAAAGAGGTCAACCGTCAACTCAGCTGGGCAGCGTTCGGGAACTTGTGCGGTATCTTCTCGTCCAACTTACCACAGACATCGAGAAGAAAGTCAATGACCAGTGTGTGTTGCCAGTGATGACCTATGACTCTGAGACGTGGTCGCTAACAATGGACCTCATCAGAAAGCTTACAGTCACCCAAAGGGCAATGGAGAGGGTTATACTCGGCGTATCCTTGCGTGATCGAATCAGAAATGTAGAGATCCGCAAGAGAACCAGGGTTACTGAAATAGCCCGAAGAATTGCCAAACTTAAGTGGCAGTAGGCAGGGCACAATGCTCGCAGAATAGATGGCCGATGGGGCAGTAAGGTTCTGGAGTGGCGACCGCGAACAGGAAGACGTTGCGTTGGAAGGCCTCCCACCAGATGGACCGATGACGGGGATCCGCTGGATGCGGGATGCACGGGACCGATCAATGTGGCGACGCTTGGGGGAGGCTTATGTCCAGCAGAGGACGTCTTTCGGCTGATATGATGATGATGATGAACCCGAACTGCCATATACACTGATTATATTCGGTTACCTAACCTAACTTAGAACAAGTAGCGGATGTTGGAGTAAATCAAGCTGCAGTGAGAAATAGCTGACCACATAATTTCGAGTGCACCCGGACTAATGAGCAGAGACGAAGATTGTCAAAATGGATTCAACCAAAAATGGTAAAGCCCTTGAGAGAACACGTCGCATTCGCCGTAGACGACGACCGAGGCGAAGCCGGCGTGATATATTAGCAGGGCAATTGAATCCCTAAATATCACAAAAACTAGAGAGGTATAGAAGGAGAAAGAAGATGGCTTTGCCCAAAAATGAAACAAAAAAGACTGATAAATAATCTCATGATAAAATGTTTGCTTTAACGGTCAATGCTTCAGAATGTTGTACCTATTACATACAAGTTCAGTTTTGTCAGTTCATTTGTTATCAAGTTCTGTTGTTCATTATAGAACTTGAAAGTGGTCTAACATCGCCAAGCGCCTCGAACTTGACTGCTTACCGCTTATCGACCTCGCACCGAATGATTCATGCTTCTGACTCACTGGAGTTTACCTCGTATATGCCTAACGAGTGGCAGGGTGACTGATTACGATCAGGTAGAGGAGCCTGGCATATGATTCATTGAATTGAAGTGAGCTTTCTTTAGATTGGTAGCTGAAATGAGCAGTATCAAAGAAACAATGATTGTCTAGAAAGGGACTGGCTAATGATATTACAAATAATAATATAGAACTATGGAAGAAGACCTAAAATAAATTGGTAAAGCAAGAGAATGACACACGCAATTCAGATTCTCGGACAGTTGAACGCCATACTCGATAGATGGCGTTGTGCATTCGACGTCATTTTCTGAATGGCGGTGTTAAGATTCTCTGCGGAACAATGACACTAGAAAAAATATTGGTAGGTATTTTGAAATAAATTTAGGAGTACACGATTTTAATCATATGTGCATAAGACCTCACTAATGTCGACGAAGCCTTGATCTTTAAAGCTTGAAACTGAATATTAGTGAAGTTAAAATAACAAAGGGTAAAACATATATTCTGTAAGCTAAGCACTTCCTGTAATCGACAATTTGTGTTTTGCATCAATATAAAAAAATACGCCTGTACGTCACCGTTTCGCCGATTTATTTCATAAATAATGAACAACGTGTCCGCAAAAAACAAACTAAAGTTCATCGGACTTTGAACAAAAAAGCCACAAACCTGACCCGAGGCGTTAGGTTCAGTTCAGTTCCACAATAACAAGTATGTATTTGTTTGAAAAAAAGCTTTGAATCAGAAGAACCTACAACAAACTAAAGTTCATCGGACTTTGAACAAAAAAGCCACAAACCTGACCCGAGGCGTTAGGTTCAGTTCAGTTCCACAATAACAAGTATGTATTTGTTTGAAAAAAAGCTTTGAATCAGAAGAACCTACATCACAGAGCAAGTGGGGTAGATATCTGATTTGGAAAAGAACTTTTTAAATCTTCCACTGACAGAAAATGCATCGCTTTACGCACTCTGGATCTAGAATGTTATTAGCGGATTTAAAAAAATTCAAACCTTGAAGGTGTAGAGGATGATTTATATAGAATTTCGTCATGTTTAAAAATAATTTGGATAAGCGATGGGACACATGGCTTGTCTAGAAAAAACAGGAGTTAAGAACTATGGGTTTCTATAAATCTGCATGATGGTATCTCGAATTCAGACACCTGACTAATCTTTAAAAAAAAGTCTTGCTTGCCAGTATTGTGCGTGCAAAGCCGTTTTGGCCACAGTCTGGAGAGAATCGACCAAATCTTAAAACATGTCTTGCCTGCCAGTGTCGTGTGTACTAAGCCGGCAGTATTGGACACAGCCTGCCAAAACAGGTATGAGTACATCCAGTTTTATAAGATGATGTCAACGCACAGGCTTACTAATACGCATTAGCTTGTGACGGCAACCTTATAAGGATTTTGGATAAGGCAACTGCGTAATTTTTTCATATGCGCATTCACAATTGTGATTCACAAATTGATAGACTTTATGACAGATGATATGTCTAGAATGGGGTGACTAGAAAAGTCTGGAAGAAAAAGACATTTGTTATGCCCAGCCCACTCCAAGTCCAAATACGGAGGAGTTAATTCTATTGATAAAACTAGCTGTGCCCGCGGCTTCGCTTCCGTCAACTGCCTAAGTGCCTACCACAGGGTACCCTATTTACCTACCTTCCTACCATTTATTTTTCTATGGTAATTCTTCCGCAGGGAATTAACACCGCCATTCAGAAAAGATGGAAGGACTGTGTGAGGAGTGATATGAAGGAAAAGGGAGTCAGTGATAGCGTGGCCGGGGATAGGGCGGTATGTTGCGCCGACCCCAAGTAACATGGGACAAGGGCAGGCAAATGATGATTCAGAAAATGACGTCACATGTACAACGCGTCTATCTGAGTTCAACTGTCCGAGTATCTGAATTGCGTGCATTGTGATATTTTACTTCTTGAACACTTTAAATTCATATATCTTTTGATAGTGAACCGATTGCTATGAAACAAAAACTAAGTAATTATTTTAAGTTACGCACAATTTTTATATATAAAAGTTATCTTCACTGGTTTCGTACATTTTACGTGATGCGTGCACAACTAAACAGACAAAAATACCAAAAAATCTAGAAATTGGTTCTGTTGGTTATCCTTTAGCACCCTAGCTATTTATTTGGAAACAAATATATCGAAAGTTTTACTACAGAATCACACATAAACTTCTAGCATCTAGATCATTATTCAGAATCTACATAGATAAACCTAGAAGGACTATGTTCAAAATGAATTGAAGAGTCAGACTGACTCTTAAAACCCTTCCAACGTATTCAAAGTCACACATAACAGTACATACACACTGCGCAGACAGACGACAGTCTGGTTTTGTTTGAAAACCATCGGTGCATGACAGATGCGTGCTTACTTCCCATGACTTTTACTAAACATAATACGCGTTCGAGCGATTTGTTTACCCCGTGTATAGGGGAGCTTCAAGGATACGAGTATTTTCGTAACGCTAGGATATCGGTTACTAATTTCATTCCGGTTTTATCGATTAAAGACGAAGAAAGGATGTTTCTTTTTCCTTAGAAATATAAATAGAATCGCTTACGAAAACGAAGGGATATTTTATTTTTAGAATGAAGTTTAGGAGACCAAAAGACGGGCAAGGGAGACAGACGGAAAGTAGAAAAAAGAACACTACGGCAATTTATTACAGTAAAGAAGTAGACATGAAAGTAGCATTTAGCCTTGTATGGAAATAGATAGATTCGCTAGTCAATCGGCTAACGCATTAGGGCATTTCTCCTCATTAGGCTTTCACTAAACTCAAGCGCAGAACCGTTTATGTATGATACCAGAAAGCGAGAAATGGAAAGAGCCATAAACCAAATACTAGCGACACAAGATAGGATGATATATCAATTGATATATAAGAAGCCTTTGAACAAGTAAAATTTTACAAACCCACGACACATATTTTATTTCATGCTACTTAATTTATCTAGTACATAGAAGATACGCTTCGATTGGCAATCTATTGAACACGTAATTATGACACGATATCTTGCGAAAACACCCCGATTCAAACAGTAAAGCGCCCATAACTTTTAAACGGCTGAACCGAATTTAATTCAAATATAGCTAAGAACACTCTCGATTAAGTCATCTTTTAAGCAAAAAAAAAAACTAAATCAAAATCGGTTCACCCGTTTGGTCGCTATGATGCCACAGACAAACACACAGATACACAGCAACACACGTCAAACTTCTAAAGTCCTCGATTTCTTTACGAGAGCATTCTTACAGCCTTTCTAAGAATTATGTATTCTACATTTGAAATGTCGACGAATGATTTGTGGCATGTCACAAAAAGCCGATATTCAAACATATCAAGAACTTCAAGTTCATCAAGGGTAAAACTTTTAGAAATCATGCAGATGTATAGAGGATGTTGTTTCTTTTAAAGTTTACTTCAAATAACACGTTTTTACAAGTTGGTTAACCAGTTACGTCGCTTACCGAAATATTTGTACAACAGCGTACGTTTCATTACTCTTTTTCGGTAACCAAATCTTGTTATGCACAATCTCTTTATGTAATTTATAACTAAAGATTTCGCAATTTTGATTCAGTTTTAGTACAAATTCTTGGCTATTGTCCGTTTCGTTTCCTTGTCATTAGGTGTATAGTTCTTGCTAAACTTCTTGGCCGCCATGAAGTTGGCTTTCCGATGCGCAAGGCACTAAACGGTGCTGTTTTCGTATGAGATTTACTACTGCGCAGCCATTGAAGCCAACTTCATGGCGGCCAATAAGTTTGGCGAGAACTATAAACATGATTTTTACGATGCGAAGTCGCATCGCAGTTTTGTGTACAAGCCCTAAGGTAGAGGTCGCAAGTTTTGCAACGAAATCATGATGAAATTAAAACTTTAGTAGAATTTTTAGGGCGCTAGGGTATTGTCTGACATTAAAAACATAAGTTGGTTTATATTCTATGTCCGTTTTTGACTTTCATTCTCCGAATGTAACCTTTGTATTTGTACAAAAAGGACAACAAGGCTCACGAGTTAATTACAAAGACTATTAAAGTAGACTCAACTTTAACGATTAAGTTAATTATTACGACACACGGTTAAGAGTTAAGACTACTAATTAATCCTAATCCCTTTACACGACTCTTGGTTTTAATTAAAAACATACGTCTCCTTCAGAGGGTGAGGACCTTCTGTGTATGAGAAGAGGCCTCTGCCCTGCAGCAGCAGAGTAATAACAGGCTGGATTTATTTGCGAGATGTATATTATTAGCTGATGGAACGGAGTATGCTTTGCAAGATGATGCTGCTTATCCTAATGAATAATGATGCAGCTCAATACCAGTATTTTTAACCCCCGACGCAAAAACGACGGGGTGTTAAAGTTTGACGTGTCTGTGAGTGTCTATAGCAGGGATGGCGACCCTTTATTAGAAAACATGCCATTTAAATTATATGTTTTTTTATTTGACAACGATGCCACCAAAACATGTTGACTTTGTCTTAATTGACAAAAAATTAAACTCTTAATGCTATGAATTAATCAATTCTTTATTTGCACCCAGAAATTATTACTTCAATCCTAATATATATTTACAGTTTTATGTTTTATTTAAATAAAAGTAGGAGTTGGTGTCATTTCTGCTGTTGCAAATTACCTAGATTCTAAATAACCTCATTATAGCGTGCCTAAAATATTTTGTCGTGTGCCACCACAGGCACGCGTGCCATAGGTTCGCCATCCCTGGTCTATGGCATCGTAGCTCCAGAACGGATGAACAGATTTTGATTTTGTTTCTTTTGTTTGAAAGGTGACTTTGTCGATAGTGTTCGTAGCTATGATTGCTTAAAATCGGTTGACCCGTTCAACAGTTATTCGCATTTTACTATTTGAATCTGGGTTTTTCCGCAAGATATCATGCCATAATTACGTGTTTCGATAGATTGTTGATTTATGCTTGTCTACTACCTACTAGGTATATTCTTATAAAACACATGAAATAAAAATTAGCGTCGGGGAATCGCTAAGAGAATAAAATAATCTGCTGTAAACGTTGGCGGTTCCCCGACGCGAGTACGAGGCTTATTTTTCGGTTTTATGAGAGTTGTGTGTCCGGGGTTTTTGCATTGAGCGACTGACTTCCACAACACGGTACTCCTTGGTAAGACTATTTGTCTTTTTAGGCTTATGACTACCCGTAGCAGAGATACCGATTTTTATTATGTTCCTGATCTTCATTACACTGCTAGCATAACTTATGACGTAGTGCTTACATAAAAACTATGCACGTTTTTAATATCACGATGACATTGGGCGTTCCGCGAGATATTAACGTTCGCGCATTTGAATATGTAAACTTTTTCAACCTTAATTTACATAATAAACATGAATTTATGATACAACTGAAGACAGCTGTTGAAGACGTTATATCATATACGAACTTTTGTATCTATGGCAAGAAAAATAGTATACCTACTGCTTTTTTTTTCGAGCCGTAGATACAAAAGTTTGTAAAGATATTTTCTTTTGCCTATGATGTATCATGAAAGAGTTCAATAAACTAAAATACGTTACTTTGCTCACTGAGTTATTTCGCGTAATTTTGACGTGTCTTGACGATAAAACATATCAGTAGTGATTCAGTGCTAAACTGATTAGCAGATAAAACTGTCCTTAATCAAAGCACAAGTTTTTTAACGTTAGCTACATTTTAGATTATTAATATCACCAATTTTTATGGCACAAAATGTATGTTACAGATAACGATCGCTCATTTTAAACAGGGTTGAGGCCTACAAAAGGAGAGTTCGGGTTTTCCCAGGCCACAAAAGGTATGGCATTGGTCGCGACCCCCAAAATTTTGCAGGTACCTAACTGAAATTGAGGGATCCCTTTGTACGGTGAGTAATAGCGACCTCTGGGCCCGACATACGTGTGTATTATCCATCAAATATGAGATAAAATTTGTACATGTATTCAAAATACACCGTGTTATTCGATTTAGAATTCTTAAAACTTATTTTTGGGACATAGGAGATACTTACTTGTCACAAATTCAACATTGAAATGGAAAAGAAGAATAAATTTACACTTGGGGTGGATCTTGATCTGAAAGCCTAAATACACGTCTAGAAAAGGTTAAACAAACCTCATTTTGGTTAAATCTGTAGGCAGAACACATTCGCGTAAAAATCTAGGAACTTGCGCACAAAACGATCCAGTTCAATCGGTAACAAGCACGCGGCACATCATAATTTGCTTAGGAGAAAAATGGAAGACTGTTTGGTTATTTTTTCCACTTCATTGAGAAGTTTGAATTTTTTTGTTGTTTGAAATAATAAATTATTCTTTCCTTTAGCTGAAAAAAATATTAATTAGTCATTTTAGTTCCCACTTACCCATAAATCCTATTAATGCTAGCGCACTCGTGGTTACCACGTAAAAGGAAGAAGTTCTCTGGGTACTTGATCTTGTACGCGAGGAGTAGGCATATGGTCTCCAGGGATTGCTTCCCGCGATCCACGTAGTCACCGAGGAACAGATAGTTCGACTCGGGGGGGAAGCCTCCGTATTCAAACAACCTGAGGAGGTCGTAGTATTGTCCGTGAATGTCACCTGTGGGAGAAAATGGGGAATTAGATATTTTTTGTAAAGGATTGGGGGTCTGCTGAATGAGAGGAGACTATCACAGTGACGACGCTCGGGGATGCCTATTGTCGGCAGTGGACAGTTTTTGGCTGAAATGATAGTGACGATGATGCCAAATGAATATTTTCTGTTTTACAATTTGCTGTTGAGAAGAAAAAGCTTTAACAATGTGGAGCTTAGCTAAATATTGATTTAGAATTTTTCTTACTCACGAAGCAAGGAAATTGCTTTTAGGAAGAAAAAATATGTTTTTTCCACATTATCAACTGTTGATAAATGGACATGCAATAACATAAGAAATACTTTATTATTAGTGTTAGCTCAGCAAATTTATTTTCTGAGGACAACAAGCAAGCATTGACTGCTCTATGTTAGATTATTACAATACTTAAAACAAAATAATGAAAGATTCATAAGTGCTATGTTACTTTTAAGTACTTATGAGATAGTATTTCACAATATTTTCAAATAAAATATGAGTCATGCCGCAGTTGAAGCTACAACAATTATCATAATATTAAAATGATACTGGCTATGGGTATTAAAAAAACCGACCAAGTGCGAGTCGCACTCGCGCACGAAGGGTTCTGTACCATTATCGCAATAAACGGCAACAAAATCACGTTTGTTGTATGGGAGCCCCACTTAAATATTTATTTTATTCTGTTTTTATTATTTACTGCTATAACAGTCAACAGAAATACCTAGATTCTCTGTAATAAATTCAACTGTCAATCTATCACGGTTCATGAGATACATCCTGGTGACAGACGGACAGACGGATCGTGGAGTCTTAGTAATAGGGTCCCGTTTTTACCTTTTGAGTATGGAACCCAAAAAAGTAAAAAAAATATTAAGCAAGTATTCAATCATTAAATTAAATTATAATACTGCCTTAGGTTAAATTCTGTAAAATGTATGAACTCGTACTACGGTACAATTAAATTTAAATTGGTAACGTCATAACAATCATATCTGATGAATGTCAAGGCGAAAGAATTTTAATTACTTGTTGAGACTACTGTCACAGAACTTTCACTCTTTGTTATTCCATAGATTTATGATAAGGATTTAAGACTTTCTATACGGAGTCCATACTAATAATATAATTGTGTAAGTGTACTTATATCTGTCTGTTATATTTGCATGTTTGTCCCGCAGAACTGATAAAACTTACTTAAGGCTCGACTCACACAATCTGAATTCCTCTCTGAATTCAGTGTCGGAATTCATAATCTGAATGCCGGCAATGAGTAAATTATAAATGATTGTGTGTGGGGCATAATGAAATTGTATGCATTGCCGGGCTTTCTTAAATAATAATATGAATTCCGAGTCTGGATTCAGAGAGAAATTCAGAATGTATGTTGGAGGCCTTAAGACACCTAGATTAAGGGATAAGACACATCTCACCCCGAGTAGCTAGGTTCTTGGAATAACAAAACACTTGCCATGCGTGTGAATTCACAGAAAAAAGCCAGTTTATGATATATCATGTAGGAGTAATGTAAGGGCATTAAACATATCTTTCTGGGAACTTGGACAGGCTACTATGATGATGATGTTATCAACGACACGCTACTATAAATTTTTTGTACTAGTGAATATCTATGTTACAATATGTTTTGTTTTGAAACAAATATTATGTTCTCTGGCTAGTTTTAGGACAACAGTAAAAGGCTGGTATCTGCAACTCTATGGCCAAGTGCATATTTTGTATAAATGTTTTACTTTAGTTCATATATGATATAATTGTGGTGTACTGTGATCACAGTGAGTATCATTTAAATGTTTTCTCATCTATAACATCAGTGACAAGTCCACACCCATTGGAGATGATTGATAGATGGACCCCTTTTCCACACTCTGACCCATATGTCACACATATTTGGTCCATTTTGGATGCAGGCCTCCTCTTTATGAGGGAATAATCAGTAATTTTGGGTTTTGAAATGTTTGGTTCTGAGACATAGCGCCGGTTTCTTCACAATGTTTACCTTCACTTCAGTAATTACTATTTATCTACCATTGAAGTGATGAATAACCAAAATTAATTGCAAAAAATCAACTTCTTACACCAAATACAGGTAAGACATACGGAAATGACCGATGTCACGAAATTAATCATTCTAGATAAGATAGTAGCTAAACAAGACTGATTAGTTGATTACTACACCTTTGTTTAATGAACTAAGATGAATTTATTGTAATGGTATCTGGTATTTCGATATTTGCAATGTCAATGATATTTAGGAGGTTTTAAATGGCTGGTAGTGGCTACATGACAGTTGCCAAAAATCAATGTGAATGGCGTGCAATTGGAGAGGTGATGATGATAAAATGTTAAGGGTAATTGTGTAACAAGGCACGCTCCATATTAAGCTCTCTTTATGAACAGATGGCTACACAAAAGAAAGATTAAAGAAACAATGGAAGGACTGTGTATTTTATACTTTGTTTAAGATTTTATGGCCAGGTTTAACTACTGAGATGACACATGTATGAATAGACATCAAATTTATCAAACGATTTTAATTTTACAGTCAACTTGTGAATGGAACTGCATGTTTTTCCACTGTCAATATCTTGGCTTAGATGGCTTGTGCAATAGAATTTATCAATTGAGTAAGATAAAAAAACACCACATGCATAATTCTATATAGCAACACACCTCTAACCTAGGCCTATTTTCTATCTCAAAATAAAATGTTTGCGGCAGACCAACTGATATATTTTATATGCATAACAAAAACAATATTATTTATTTTTTAGTGTCGACCCTGACTTTATCAAGTGCATACTAATATGACCTTTAGATAATTATCTCAACAAAGGCTTAAAATATTGTGAGAGGTCCATTATACATTTTTTTTTTAATTGTTGTACTTGAACTATAAATCGTTAAATTGATTTGATATTCGTAGCGTTTAAAATAAGTCTCAAATAATGCATGGTTTTTTATTATTAACACTTTTTCGAGATGCGCTTAAAGAAATCAGAGACAAAAACGGTTGCTCAAATATTTAAACCTCAAGAAATCGGCATAGAAGAGGGTAATTACAAAGTGTTTGACAAAATACCTTCACCTAACAATGTTCTACAAAGGCAGTAACCTTTTAAAAAGTTCAACAATGACATAAACGGCTAAAAATGCAGTTTCATCATTTCGAAAGTGGAAGTTAGCATTGGAAAGTAGCAGTATTGGTTAGAAAATGAATACAACATCAAGTACTTACCGCAAATTTTTAGCGGCGCTTCCAATTCAAGTAATATCGGTTGTGACAAGAATATTTCCCGCGATTTCAAGCATAGCCCTTTGATCTCTATTTCCGTTAACTGTACATTCATTCCAGGCTTTTCGCCCCGAACTGAAAACAAACGTAAACATATCACCAACACGTAAAAAACTCAACTCTTTCACACTTTTACCACTTATTAACACCAATTTTATAAATATTTCACTGATTTTAAGGGGAAACACTTGTAAACTTTGTTTATTTCAAACCGTATCAACATTTACCTTTTAACAATTTTTTTATTACATTGTCGATGTTTAACTCATCTGTGTCTCTGTCTGCCATTTGATATAATTGTGGTGCACGGAATATAGCTAAATAGAACAGGCAAAGGAAGAAAGATTATGAAGATATTTGCCGATTTGTGAAAGGTACAACCTATTTCAATTCTCGGCTAAAATGAATTTCAATGGCGGAGACATCACTCACACACACAAACAAGGGAAACACATCATCGGTGTTTCCAGCTTCAGAATCACATCTCCCCGATTTTTTTCAAAAAACTTATATGGAGAGAGAGTAATATAATTAAGAAATGGAAAGAAAGCCATCGATTTTTATTTGGATATGACATAATTTTACAAAGTTTTATTTTTTAAGTTATATTTTGCAAAATTAACACGTCTGGTAAGCAAAGTCAATAAAAAATAAAAGTGTGCTTTACAAAATTATATAAATGACTAGCTTCTGCCCGTGGCTTCACATGTGTAAAAAGTGTTTTATCATCCTAAGGAAATACAAACTATCCCTTGTCCTTCCCAGGATCGTGCAAAAAAAAAAACAAAAAAACAAACTATCTTCGTGCCAAATTACATCTAAATCGGTTCAGTAGATCCAGAGATTACCCCAAACTCACAAACTTTATCTCTTTATAATATTAGTATAGATAAATCTGAATCCGACGAAAACAGTACAATGCAACGCTGTTGCCATACAGAGAAAAATAAATAATGAATTCAAATCAATCTTATTATTGGTTGCTGATAAACCAGTCAATAAACCATTTTTACGAGATTTATGGGACAATTTTTATTACTGAAAACACGGTTACATTTCAGTGTTGCCAATTTGTATAAATAATGTAATGTTGCAATAACACAAAAAGGTCCAATGTTGCCATCTAATAAATATATTTTCTACTATATTTTCAAATTAACGAACTTCACAACTGTGTGCCTTTGTCCTTATAATGTTCCGTGTGCTTATTCAAAGTTTTTTAACGTACTCACTCGTGATAAGGTAAACGATCTCTTATGTCAAAACGTATACAAAAAAGTGGTTTGTCCTTATCGTCACCAGACGGCGCTTATCCAGTTTCAATACAAAATGATGTTTACGTTATCACATGTTAGCGTGAGTAAAAACTCGCACTCTTGAGGCCTTAGTGCGAGTTTTTACTCACGCTCAATCGCGTTAACGTAATCGTTAATTTCTATTGAAATTGAATAAGCGCCTTCTGGGGACGGTAAGGAGAAACCTCTTTTTTTGGTTAGGTACATTTTGACATAAGAGATCGTTTACGTTATCACGAGTGAGTACGTTGAAGAACTCGCACTAAGACCTAAGGCTTCTTATGTCAAAATGATTACAAAACAAAGAGGTTTCACATTACCGTCCCCAGATGGCGCTTATCCAATTTCAATACAAATTAACGTTTACGTTAACGCGAGTGAGATTTTACTACTGCACAGTCATTATAGCGAACTTCAGAACGGCCAAAAAGTTTGGCAAGAACTATACTCGCATAGTCATATAATGTTCTCAGGGTCCTTAAACCAAGGTGCGCTTGGTCGGGGCATTAACCAAAAAAAATTGTGTTGATGTAGACGGTGGTTAGCCTGCGTCGACCACGAGCACCTTGGTCGGCCAGATGTTCCGACTGTGTAAAAGGGGTATTATTGCTATAAACTGAATGTGGTTATCGTGGCAATGTGCGATTATGATTTAAATAAAAATCATATTGAAATGCTTCCCTATTTATTTAACACTTTTTACAATATATTAAATCCACAAAGAACCCAGAATAGTAATAAAAAAATGGTTTTGCCAAACATGTAGGTATATCTATTAATTACAACCATAACTTTAGTGTAAACAGCTTCGCTGCAATAATATTAAGTAACATAATTTAAGACAATAATATTGTAAATATATAAATAATTGTAAGAAGAATGTAATAAAATACTTTTCTTTGTTCTCAATCAGTCTTTCTTTTCTCGGAATGGATGACGTTTACTGAAATGAAAAAAACATTATAATTATTTTTGTATTGATAACTATTTTGTCACTATTAGTCCGGTCATGTTAGCGAAAAATAGTGGTGAATAAATTCCAAAGAAGCTGCAAATTTACATGAACGTTATGGATAACATTGTAATGAAAGTTTTTTTTTTAATTCAAGGTCTAACCTTATTATATTATAATGGTATCCCCAAAAATCAGTTTTTGCTTAATTGAATTCTCGGTAAGTTATGAATAAACTGCAATTTGTGCTCCAAGCATGTTTGTTCCTTATTCAATAATGCACAAAAAAGTCACTTATGTTCATTAGTTTTCGTGATATGAGCCAAAATATGAAAATACCTACTTTATTTGTGTTAGGTAATTTTTTTGTACTAAACCCGTGCGTATGGTAATTTAGGCTGGTTAAATTATATTTTTATGCTCAAGATAACCGTTAAACATTAAAATTAAAGTTTTCTGATATGTTTTCATGTTTTAACAGTAATATATTAAAAATAATGGGGTGCCTATTAATTGAGTGTACAAGTCATCCCCTGCCATTTTATAGCCGTGTAGATCAACTGTGGTCAGGCAGGGTCTAATAGTCCTTCTATAGTTTAGGGTAATCAATCCACGAAACCTCCCATACCCCTATGGGTTGGAGACAAATTGGTGTCACATTTCAAGCTACAAGTTCCCTGCCCGTTGGCTTCGGCCCCTCGCACGCCTTTCAAAGGACCGGGACCCCAGGGTCCCGAGATTGTCAAAGTCATAACTAATAACTTGCATAGGCACGACCTTGTAGCCAGGATTATCCATCAGCAACTTGCTCTGAATTATTCTCTTGTGGGATCGGAGGTGCCGTACTATAGGCATGTGCCCGACTCAGTTCGCTAAAATGGCAATATAAGATTGTAACGGGATCGGTCCATCATTACTGACAAGACTAGTGTAGCCAATAAGCTGATATTGTGGTGGTGGACCGAATCGAGAGGTGTGCAATGATTACTGACATTACCGTCCCGCATGATAGGCATCTCGTGAAAGCCGAGAAAGAGTAGTAAATCAAGTATCTTGACTTGGCTCGCGGGTTTGTCGACACGTGGGATGTGGACACAGCGATCATTGTACCGATAGTCGTGTCAGCCTATGGCTTAATAGCCACGAGCCTCGACCAACACCACCTTAGGAGGCTCTCGTTAGGCGGTTGAGTCAAGAGCTTGATTCAGAAAGCAGTACTTCTGGACAAGGCTCGTATTGTTAGGGGGTTCCTCTCTCTAGAGCCCTGACCACCGGTAGCTTGGACCCTGTTCCCGATACCGGTGGGCATCTATTTTGCCTTTATTTTGGTGAAAACTGATTCATGTCTAGTGATATCATTACTCACTGAACCATTTTTAAGGACCAGGCGGGCGAGCACGGCCTCTGTGATAGGCTTTAGTCACGCCTTTATCATGGTTTTTGCTCCCAAACTGTGATAAGAATGTGTGACTGAAACATTGCCGTGACCGCCCGGCAGGTGTTTTTGTATTGATAAACACCAACCAAATAAAAGTGGGTAATTTATGTTAATTTAGATTTAAAAAAAAACAAGGTAAAAATTTTGTTTCCATTTAAAAGAATACAAAAGTACTTGATACCGACTTTGGTAGGTATTTTGGTGTCAGTTGGACCCTTTTACACAACTACTTTATTTTTAAAGATAGCGTAGATCCGTTTTCACCAAACGTTTTTTTTTTCTAATAACTTTGGTATACTGGACTCATTTTCAACAAAATCGACTTATACCTACCCCTTTTCACTATGGCCACAGATATGAACAAAAGCTCTGCAGACTCCGCTTGAATTACAATACTTATAGTTATATAGCTTTCAATGGTATATCGGCGATTATTAGACTTTTCTACGAGTTTCTGTTTAAACTTACGCAGGAATGGTGAGGGTGTATATCTCGAACTTGGTGTTAACATCCTCGAGGTGGAAAATGTAGTCGACGTATTCTTTGTCAGCTGGCACCGCTGGAGTCTCGAACACCAGGTTCATTATGTAGTCCTCCACACAACTAAACCAAAATCATAGTTCATGGCAACACTAAGTATCAAAATAAAATTGCCAAAAGTTGTATACGTATGACTTGTATACATCTGTGGCGATACGCACAATGGAAATAACCTTACTTTAAGAGCTCATGGTAGGGCGCCAGAGATATGTTTTTTTGGTACACGCAATTATCACCTTAAATCAATAAGGCTAAGTCATTTACGATGTCGATGTTGAAAGCTATCGACCCTTCTGTAACTAAATATGAGACAATTCGAAGGCGCCCGCGGCGGCATCCCAATGCTTTCCTAGGGGACACCGGGATAGACAAAAAAAGTTAATTCAAAAAGTCAAAAATACCGAAGCGAACTAAAAAAACGTAAACAAGAAGAAAAAGCTGTGCAGTCGGAGGACACATATTTGCGAGCTGGCAGACCAAAATCAGATGTATCCTCCGACTACACAGCATGATTTTCTTCTTGTTTACGTTTTTTTAGTTCGCTTCTTAGGGAGTCGGATTTTTTTAATTAACCTTTTTTATTTATAACTTTTTAGTTTTTCTTTTTCGAATTAGGTACATTTGTACATATAAGGGTTACATATTTTTAAAATCACCTCTTAAAACCCTTTATTTTGATACCCCATATGATGGATTTGGAGGAAACAAAAAAATTGGGCTCTCACAGTATGGCGCACAATTTTTTTTTGCAGTTTTAATGTACCATCTCGCAAGATTAAGACGAATCGATTGTCGTAAGAATCATCAACATCGCTCAACGCGTTTCGTCTCTAGAACGTCACACAGGAACAAATATACATACATTGACTGATAAACACATTACATTACCCTCCTTCGGCAGTCGGTGTAAAAGGAGTGTTGCTATCAGGTAAAATAAATTATTTTGGTAGATTCAGAACTTCTCCTATTATTTTTATCGCTAAACTTACTATGCACAAGGCTGGTAAGGCACGAGCTTCTCAATCCTGTTCGGCCTGATGATCTCTACGTATGGATCCGCTACTAATTTTGTCGCTCCAGTAATTGAGATTTTGCGGGCTTTAGGCGTTGGACCTGGTGGCTGTTGCAGAAACAAAGACATGAATAAATTAATAATACAAGTATAAATTAAAAAACCTTTTGAGGCGTATTAACTCATGCTGTTTAATCTATATAATTAATCTCAGACAACAATCCATCGACAGTTTATTATAAAACGATATATTATCTTCATTTTCCGCTTCAAAGAGTAACATGCGCATAACTTTTGAACACAAGTAAAATTAAACCCCCGACACATTTTTATTTCACGCTACATAATTCATCTACAGGTCTAGCGCCTAACTGTGTCAGTTCCTGAGGTATGGGAGCGGTACGGGAGGGGTGTGTTTACGAAACGTCAAACGACGCGTAACTAGAGATGGGCTTAAACGTTAACAAATATTAACACTGCTAAATGCTAATGCTAAATATAATTAACGGTTAAAATTAGCAGTTATTTTTAGCAACTGCTAAATTTAAACACAGACAGATTGTTGACATAACTAATTCTAGTTTTCTTCATAGGCATAGGACTGACAACCGTTTCTATTGGCGTATTTAAAATGAGAATCAATTTATTTAACACGATTCCTTTTTTTATAGCTATTTTAATAATTATCATAATTTTTGTTTAATAATCATCTTAGTTTTTTCAATATCCACATACAAACTACTTAAGATAAATTGATTATAATTTGTTTTATTTAAGTAGACATAAAACACTTAACAGAGATACTAAAGTATCCAGAAGTTTAATTGCAATTTGAAAGTATTATTTTAAAACGTAATTTTAAACATTTCATAACAACACACAAACAGTCAATTGAAATTAAACTCACAACACACATTATCTACTACATATACGAGTATAACAAACACGTAAATATACTTCGTAACGAAGATCAGTCTTTATTTAACACTCACTAGTAAAGTTAAATTTAACATTTCCGAACTCAGTTATCAGTTAACTAAATAACAATCTCTCTGACTGAACACAAAATTAACAGTTAACACTTTTTTTCTGTAATTGAGACGGAACACCATTGGGGCCTTTCCTTTCCTTTGTTTTGCTTGAACAAATACAAAAAATATGTGTATAGAAAGTGTTCGCGGCTGTAGTTTTTTTTACAATTTCTTGAACCCTGCCATAAATTTTATTTCACTCTATTACAAAAAGTACAAAAACATCATGTTTGTGAGTTGTAACTGTTAAATTTAGCAGTAAGATCAGAAATTATTTAACAAGTATTGACACTAAAAATATTTAGCAGTGTTAATTTAGCAGCTTATTAATTTCAGACCCATCTCTACGCGTAACTACTAACTTCAGTTGGGCGTCAGGCTTGCTGTCGTCAACACGTGTTAATTGGACAGATCGCTTCAAGTAAAACGCACACGGTATTCGCAACCAAGGATGAGTCCTCCAATAAGGTCTCAAACTAAACAAGTTGTTTATAAAGTGTACGAATATTTTAAAACAAAAAAATAGATTCCAATTCTGCTGAGTTTAAAGATGACATTAACATACATAAAACAGTTGCCAAGGCTACAGGCTAGTATTATATTATCTGTGGCTACAGGATTTCCGGAAAGAAGCGTAATACGGATTGTAAATGATGGAAAAAGTATGGAATGTAATGTAAAGTTTTCTTCACCAAAAAGGTCTAAAGAGACGAGAAAAAAGAAAATTGAAATTGTCGATTTCGGTAAAAGTGTTATTTGCAGAAAGGTTACAGATATACTACTCAGTAAGAAAAGAAATTCCCACGATCAATAAATTAAGAAAAGTTTTAGCGGAAGATGGAGTTATTAAATGTGGTTATACATACTTGAGACTTTTATTACGTGAATTAGGATTCCGGTACAGAAAATGCCAATCAAAGAGGAAAATGTTGATAGAACGCCATTCATTTCAGCAATGGAGAGGCAAATACATTACGGCAATAAGAAAATATAGATCACAAGATAGACCAATATTTTTTCAAGATGAAACTTACGTGAATGAATCCCATAATGTGTCAATGTGTTGGCAATCAGTTACTGAAAGAGGTGCATTGTCTTCTATTCGTAAAGGAAATAGATTGGTCATCGTGCATGCTGGTGGAAGTTCAGGATTTGTCGATGACGCTTTAATCATTTTCAAACCAAATACATATACAGAAGACTATCACGGAAATATGAATTCCAACAATTTTGAAAAGTGGGTTCGCGAAAAACTTTTGCCTGGCCTTCCTCCTAATTCAGTAATAGTTATGGATAACACGAAATACCATTGCAACGAGGTGGATAAACCACCTACTATGTTATCCTTGAAAAAGGAAATGCAGGATTGGTTAAAGCGGCGTATTATTGAATACACTGAAGCGATGAAAAAATGGATTTGCTAGAGTTAATAATACGAAAAAAACCAGAAAAACAATTCAAAATTGATGCCATTTTGAAAGAAAAGGGTCATACAGTACTTTATTTACCACCCTATCATCCGGATTTAAACTCTATTGAACTGGTATGAGGAGATATCAAGGGTGAGCTGTAACGAAAATATATAAATTCAAATTTAACTGAGAACAAACGAGCTCTTGTAGAACTATTTTCTAAGTAGTCTGTGGAGAAATGGCAAAAATGTGTCAATCACACAAAGGAAGTGGAGGAAGAGTACTATAAAGATGACAATCTTAGTGACGAGATCATCTTTCAATTTATTATAAATTTACGAGATGGGGAATCAGATAATGAAAGTGATTCGAGCCATATAGTTTATCGTTTTTTAGTGTTTCGGGTAAAGACGGCGATATGGATTCAGATTAATCTAATTTAGAATTTCTGTAGAAAATAAAAATATTAATAAAATAATAATATATATAAATCTCGTGTCACAATGTTTGTCCTCAATGGACTCCTAAACCACTTAACCGATTATAATAAAATTCGCACACCATGTGCAGTTCGATCCAACTTGAGAGATAGGATAGTTTAAATCTCAAATTATAGTCGCAATTTTAATTTATTGCTAATTATTTGTCTGTTATTATTTGACAGTCACAATTATCTGTTAACTCCAAATGATTCTAACAGATGTCGATACCTTTCGACTGGGTTGAGTAGGGTAGGTAGGGTAGGGTAGGTAGGGTAGGGTAGGTAGGGTAGGGTAGGTAGGGTAGGGTAGGTAGGGTAGGGTAGGTAGGGTAGGGTAGGTAGGGTAGGGTAGGTAGGGTAGGGTAGGTAGGGTAGGGTAGGTAGGGTAGGGTAGGTAGGGTAGGGTAGGTAGGGTAGGGTAGGTAGGGTAGGGTAGGTAGGGTAGGGTAGGTAGGGTAGGGTAGGTAGGGTAGGGTAGGTAGGGTAGGGTAGGTAGGGTAGGGTAGGTAGGGTAGGGTAGGTAGGGTAGGGTAGGTAGGGTAGGGTAGGTAGGGTAGGGTAGGTAGGGTAGGGTAGGTAGGGTAGGGTAGGTAGGGTAGGGTAGGTAGGGTAGGGTAGGTAGGGTAGGGTAGGTAGGGTAGGGTAGGTAGGGTAGGGTAGGTAGGGTAGGGTAGGTAGGGTAGGGTAGGTAGGGTAGGGTAGGTAGGGTAGGGTAGGTAGGGTAGGGTAGGTAGGGTAGGGTAGGTAGGGTAGGGTAGGTAGGGTAGGGTAGGTAGGGTAGGGTAGGTAGGGTAGGGTAGGTAGGGTAGGGTAGGTAGGGTAGGGTAGGTAGGGTAGGGTAGGTAGGGTAGGGTAGGTAGGGTAGGGTAGGTAGGGTAGGGTAGGTAGGGTAGGGTAGGTAGGGTAGGGTAGGTAGGGTAGGGTAGGTAGGGTAGGGTAGGTAGGGTAGGGTAGGTAGGGTAGGGTAGGTAGGGTAGGGTAGGTAGGGTAGGGTAGGTAGGGTAGGGTAGGTAGTTTAGGGTAGGTAGGGTAGGGTAGGTAGGGTAGGGTTTTTTTTTTTTTTTTTTTTTTTTTTCTTTTTTTTTTTATAATACTAATCCCGCTTAACAAAGTTGGCGCCTATTCTGTGCAAATCCTTTCATTCCATTCCTCTTTCATGCCTCTCGTACTTTCATTCTTCATACTAATTGTTCTTCTTGCTTACATCTCTTGTATACGGTGGGTGGGAATCCCACTTTCTTAATTATGTAAAGGCAGCTTTATTTATTAAAATTGGGTCAAAAGACAAAAGTGCTAATATACAAACAGAAAATTACAAATGTGCAAGAAGTGCTGTTAATAAATACAATGTACAAAAGTGCTATTTATTACAGTCAGAATATATATATCACAGGAAAATATCAAAATTATATAAATAGTGCCTTACAAATAGGGATGAGAAGCACAACAGTGCTTTTCACCATACAGACAATCTGTTGTTGCTAGGTACTACCCCAGTGCACCGTTCGTCACTGCAGTTTTGTGCGTGCTATTCTATGCTTCTTACAAATATTCTTATAATACTAGTGAAGCATAGTGCCGCTTCAACTTCGGTTTCGTGCAATAACGGTGGAAGCCACATGAACACAGTACACCAGGAACTTTTCCCTGTGTTGCTTACTCATGAGCCCATGCAGGCTCTCCTTCGTCAGTCTCCTGTCCAGCTCACATTCGAGTTGGTAGCGTTCCCTAATAAATAACGGGCAATCTACAAGTATGTGCTGGACAGTCTCTGCCACGCCTGGATCGCAGACGCACGATGGGCTCTCCTTACACTTGAAGCGATTCAAGTATTCAGAGAACCCGCCGTGCCCCGTCAAAACCTGCGTGAGAACGCCGGTCGGCCGCACCTGTTTTATAATACGGAAAGCCGCTATGGCATCCGGAAGAAACATTTTCGTCACAGAGGCTGTCTCGCCCGACACATATCTTCGGTTCCATTCATCAAGCGATTCCAAACGGATCTGTCGCTTGATGAATGAAACCGGACACTGGTCGTAGTCCGGCTTCCTCCGTAACGACAATGCTGCTTCCTTTGCTAACTCGTCCGCTCGCTCATTCCCCGGCAGGCCCGCGTGGGCCTTGACCCAGAACAAAGACACAGCTTTGCTCTGGCCCAGGGCTTGAGCCAAATTGGCGCGCGCGTGAACCGCCAGGGGATGGAGAGAGCCATGGTTTGCAAGCGTCTCCAATGCTGACATTGAGTCGCTGTACAAACCATAGCTCGTCTCTTGCCGCGCGAGTATCACGTCCGTCGCTTTACAGATGGCCAGGAGTTCCGCCTGGTAGACTGTGCAGTACGCGGCTAAGCTAAGTTTGAGCTTCCGGACTTCGCCATCATTATCCCATATGGATAATGCGGCTCCGACCTTTCCCTCAATCTTGCTGCCGTCGGTGAAGATTCGCACCGTCTGCACATTGTTGCTGTCTAGCGACTGTTGGTCTGCCAGGCACATGAACTCCAGGGGCATCTGCGTAGCTGGATGAGGAGCCTCTGCAAACCTTACCGCACTTTCGATCTCCCTATCTCCTGGCACAAACCGGGATGACCCTCTCCTCGCTTCATACAGGGCGGCTGCCTCCTGTATGCGCAGATCTAGAGGTAGTATTCCGGACAGTACCAGTGCCGAGTTCAGGGAGACAGTACGGTAAGATTTACAGATCTTCTGGACGAACCCTCGTTGGACCGAGCCTAGCTTCTTCCGTATTCCCAGCTTCTTCGTAGCGGGAGCCCAGGCTGCGGCCGCGTACGTTATTATAGGCTCAATCATAGCAGTGTAGATTGTGTGTATGATCTGTGCGTCCAATCCCCAACTCACTTTAGCGGCACGGGACAGCTGCTTATAAATGTTAGCTGCCCTCCTGCAGACGTTCGCGGTGTGCTCGTTGAAGGTGAGCTTCTCGTCTATGGTTAGACCCAACAACTTCATCTTCTTAACCATACCGATGTCGACCCCGGCCATGCTCAGCCTTGGGGTATCATACTTGCGCTTGTTGGTTACGACCATCGCACAGGTTTTGTGCGGTGCGAACCTCAGCTTGTTTTTGACGCCCCAACTCTGAACAAGGGTGAGGGCTGCATTGGCAGATGTTGAAACTTCGGTCGCTGAGTCCCCATCCAGAACCAAGACGATGTCATCGGCGAACGCCTGCACGAAGATGCCGCGCTGTTCCAGTTCCTGCAATAGTGGGTCTAGGATGAGATTCCACAGGATGGGACCACCTATTGACCCTTGAACACAGCCCTTGCTAGTCACTCGCGTGCATTCCTCCCCAGCGTAACGAAGCTTGACTTTCCTACTGTCGAGGTAGCTGTCTAGCAGCCTTCTTATGTTCACCGGGCACTTTTCCTCAGCCAGTCTGACCTTGATGGCTGGCCACCAAGCACTATCGAAGGCTCCCTCTATATCCAGCGACACCAGGACAATTAGCTTCTTCAGCCTCAACTTGTCCTGTACGTGCTTCACTAGCTTATAGAGGGCGTCCTCAGTGCTTCTCTGGGGCATAAAACCAAACTGGCGAGTACTAAACCGCGGTACAAGCTGCCATTTTAAACGCGCTACTACCATCCTCTCCAGGACCTTCCCCAGAACCGGCAGTAGACCTATTGGTCTGTATGCCTTGGGGTTTAGGTAATCGTCCTTGCCCAGTTTTCTGAGGACCACGACTGTGGCCTCCTTCCAGATGTTCGGGAAGTGTGCCAAGTTAAGGCACTTATTGTAGAGGGCAAGGAACGCATCCAGGTCCTGGTGGATCGCACGACTGCAGATATCAGACGTCAGTCCATCCCCTCCTGGTGCCTTTTTGGGATTGAAACCTGCCACGGCGGTCTTCAGCTCCAGCGAGGTAAATGGTGGATCATGATATTCATCATAAACCCACTCATTTACTCGACTGGCCGCTTCTCTAATTCGCCTGTGGTCAGCGTTGTCCTGGTCTACTCTGTCTTCGGGGTAGAACGTATCTGCAAGTAGGGCGGCCGATTCACTTGGGTTGAGGAATACACCATCGCTGCATAGGGTCAGTTCCTCCTGCCTTCTGGCGGTCCTACCAATCACCCTGAAGATGCCCTCCCAGACCCCTTCCCGATCCTGTTTCCGGCAGAACTCCTTCCAACTGGCGAATTGGGCGCTCTTTGCTAGCATCTCGTATTCTTCTTTGGCCTTAAGGTACGCGTCGACGACCTTCGCTCGCCGGACCGGCGCGGCATTGCGGATGCGGTTCTTAAGTCTGGTAAACTCCTTCTTCTTCACAGTGAGCTCCTCGGACCACCATGGACAAGCTAGTTTTACTTTACGATTGACCTTAGGAATTGCTAGTTGGGATGCTTCTACTATGACATTACTGAGTTTAACTACTGTTTTTTCTAAAATATCTTTACTGTTTATATTAGCTATTGATTCTACGTTAATATTGTTTTCAATTATAAGTTCCCCCAATTTAATTTTAAATAATTGCCAATCTGCTTTCCTAGTATTGAATATTAAAAAAAAAAAGGTAGGGTAGGGTAGGTAGGGTAGGGTAGGTAGGGTAGGGTAGGTAGGGTAGGGTAGGTAGGGTAGGGTAGGTAGGGTAGGGTAGGTAGGGTAGGGTAGGTAGGGTAGGGTAGGTAGGGTAGGGTAGGTAGGGTAGGGTAGGTAGGGTAGGGTAGGTAGGGTAGGGTAGGTAGGGTAGGGTAGGTAGGGTAGGGTAGGTAGGGTAGGGTAGGTAGGGTAGGGTAGGTAGGGTAGGGTAGGTAGGGTAGGGTAGGTAGGGTAGGGTAGGTAGGGTAGGGTAGGTAGGGTAGGGTAGGTAGGGTAGGGTAGGTAGGGTAGGGTAGGTAGGGTAGGGTAGGTAGGGTAGGGTAGGTAGGGTAGGGTAGGTAGGGTAGGGTAGGTAGGGTAGGGTAGGTAGGGTAGGGTAGGTAGGGTAGGGTAGGGTAGGTAGGGTAGGGTAGGTAGGGTAGGTAGGGTAGGGTAGGTAGGGTAGGGTAGGTAGGGTAGGGTAGGTAGGGTAGGGTAGGTAGGGTAGGGTAGGTAGGGTAGGGTAGGTAGGGTAGGGTAGGTAGGGTAGGTAGGGTAGGGTAGGTAGGGTAGGGTAGGTAGGGTAGGGTAGGTAGGGTAGGGTAGGTAGGGTAGGGTAGGTAGGGCAGGGTAGGTAGGGCAGGGTAGGTAGGGTAGGGTAGGGTAGGTAGGGTAGGGTAGGTAGGGTAGGGTAGGTAGGGTAGGGTAGGTAGGGTAGGGTAGGTAGGGTAGGGTAGGTAGGGTAGGGTAGGTAGGGTAGGGTAGGGTAGGTAGGGTAGGGTAGGTATGGTAGGGTAGGTAGGGTAGGTAGGGTAGGTAGGGTAGGGTAGGTAGGGTAGGGTTGGTAGGGTAGGGTAGGTAGGGTAGGGTAGGTAGGGTAGGGTAGGTAGGGTAGGGGAGGTTAGGTAGGGTAGGGTAGGTAGGGTAGGGTAGGTAGGGTAGGGTAGGTAGGGTAGGGTAGGTAGGGTAGGGTAGGTAGGGTAGGGTAGGTAGGGTAGGGTAGGTAGGGTAGGGTAGGTAGGGTAGGGTAGGTAGGGTAGGGTAGGTAGGGTAGGGTAGGTAGGGTAGGGTAGGTAGGGTAGGTAGGGTAGGGTAGGTAGGGTAGGGTAGGTAGGGTAGGGTAGGTAGGGTAGGTAGGGTAGGGTAGGTAGGGTAGGGTAGGTAGGGTAGGGTAGGTAGGGTAGGGTTGGTAGGGTAGGGTAGGTAGGGTAGGGTAGGTAGGGTAGGGTAGGTAGGGTAGGGTAGGTAGGGTAGGGTAGGTAGGGTAAGGTAGGTAGGGTAGGTAGGGTAGGGTAGGTAGGGTAGGTAGGGTAGGTAGGGTAGGTAGGGTAGGTAGGGTAGGTAGGGTAGGTAGGGTAGGTAGGGTAGGTAGGGTAGGTAGGGTAGGTAGGGTAGGTAGGGTAGGTAGGGTAGGTAGGGTAGGGTAGGTAGGGTAGGGTAGGTAGGGTAGGGTAGGTAGTTTAGGTAGGGTAGGGTAGGGTAGGATATTTAGTAGATGAATGTTTGGTGTTTTTATGGCAAAACAAAGTTTGCCGGGTCAGCTAGTATTATTATATAGCCACACGTTATTTATTTATTTACTATTCATTTTAGTACTTATCAATAAGCTTGGAGAAATCTGCGGGACTCGATTCCAGAACTACCTATTTATAATATTTACCTACAAATTTGTATCCGTTTTTTTGTTTTTATTTTCACACGCCGAAATATTAATCAATTTAACTTAGGTACACGCTCGTAAATATCATAATCATATCGTAAGAGATATCTGCATTAAAATGTATCACGTGTATAGCGAGACAGTTAGGACACGTCATGCCACGTCACTTGTCACCCCTCCCGTACCGCTCCCATACCTCAGGAACTGACACAGTTAGGCGCTAGACCTGTAGTACATAGTAGATACTCTTCGATCGGCAATCTATTGAATACGTAATTATGACACGATATCTTGCAAAAACACCCCAATTCAAACAGTAAAACGCCCATAACTTTTTAAAGGCTGAACCGATGTTATTCAAACATAGCTAAGAACACTCTCGACGAAATCATCTTTCAAACGAAAAAACTAAATCAAAATCTGTTCATCCGTTTAGGAACTTTCGACGCTCATAACATTCAATTTATTTATTTTTTACTTTTGTTTTTCATACAGGGCTATATAAGCTAAGAAAAATTGATATCATTTTTTATTTTGAACGTATATCGTCAAACAGTGAAGTAATCGCCAGACTACGTTTGTATGGAAGAATGATCGACTAGTGTAGGTAACCTTATCTAGGTTCCCTCACGATTTCGTCCTTCATTGATGTCAGCGATATTCAAAGACTTAGAAAGTACTTACGAATTGAAAAAGTCACATTGGTACCTGCCCAGATTGCGAGATCATAGCCACGTTGTGGTGTGGCCCACGACATTTAGTTTCAGTAATTTTGTAAATAAAATTTATTTATTGATTATAATAATAGTTTTTTTCTTTAATTCTCGCACTGGCTTCTGCAGCCCTATTGAGTAATGAATTCGGCAATGCAACGTGCAGTGTGTATGACCAATCACACAGACGGAAATCCACATAACGTCTTTCATCTCGCATGTGATTGGTCGGTTTTTCATACTCTTTGACCTTTGACTTACCGAATTCACTACGCAAAGGCTGCTGGCATGCCTTCCTTGCAGCAATTACACCAATGTAGCACTTACTTGAGCTTATCATCATTGGTCGTCTTTAGGAGACAATTGATTTTCTATTGTTTCACACACCTGATTCACAATATGAAATTATTTTAAGTATCTATTTTATTTTGGTTCACTTATATTAATAAAAAATGGTATTAAATCAAAACCTCGTAAAGATATAGTAGACCTCTCAGTTGAGCATAGTGTTGAACTGTCCTGTGTTGAGCTGGATAAGCATGTCATAGTGTGCGTCTACAGACCCCCTAATTATAAGAACTACTCTATATTCGAGTCAGTAATGGAAGATGTTTTGGCAAAACTTGCAATGGGTAATAAACTAGTAATTATCTGTGGTGACTTTAATATTAATATTCTAGAAGATAATTCAGATAGCAGTAGGTTATGAAATCTCTTTAAATCATTTAATTTGTCACATGTGTTTACGGAACCAACCCAAACTACACTGACTTCTGTTACATGTATTGATAATGTTTTTTGTTGCTGCAACTACTTGGACAAGGCCATTATAAATTATCTGCCTTCGGATCATAGTGGGCTACTGGTGACATTTGAGTCCATTATGCTAATAAAACAAGTGCATATTCAATCCAGACCACTAACATCCGGTAAATTAAATAAATTTAGCAGTACTTTAATCGGTAAGTTAAGCGATCAGGACCTCACAGTGAATGATGGTAATATTTTGTATGATGAAGTTTTTTCAGTAGTTCAAAAAGAGTTCAATAACACTTTTAAAAAGATAACTAAAACTATATGCCCTAAGTTTTTATTCAGTGACTGGGCGACTACAGGACTTAGAAAAAGTAGGGAAAGACTTTACGAGCTATATGGCCTTAAGCCTTGTATTAACACTGAAACGTTTAATAAGTATGTTGCTACTTACTCAAGAATTTTTAAAAATAGATGTAAGGCAGCTAAGGCCTTGTACATTAGCAATAAGGTTAAATTAGCAGAAAATAAAATCAAGACGGTTTGGAAAATTATAAATAATGAAACGAACAGGAATAAAAGAAATAATACTGATTACACCCTCGAGACCACACACGGACTTATTAGAGATAACAAAAAAGTTGCGCAAGAATTTGTAAATCTCTTTACCAGCATCCCAATTAAAACTACTGAAACCTTAAATTCTTCGCCCTCGCTTGCTTTTGGATTATTAAACGCGAACGTTTCAGCCTGCCCGAATGTATTTAACTTTTCACATATAAACCCCATAACAGTAATAAAAGCTTTTAAGCAAATCAAGATCAAACTGACTGAAGATCTGTGGGGAATGTCCATCAAAGTTTGTACCTCCATTATTCAGACTATAGCGCCGTACTTAGCTTTAATTTTCAATTTGTGTGTGGATCAAGGATCAAGGAGTTTAAGGAAATATAGTAAGGTTATACCACTTTTTAAATCCGGGGACAGTAGAGACACAAATAATTATAGACCAGTATCCGTCTTGCCGGTTTTCAGCAAAGTATTTGAGAAGATAATGCTTAATCAAATGCTCATTCATTTTAATACGAATGACATCTTGCATGATAAACAGTATGGTTTCACCAAAGGACGTTGTACAACTGACGCTGGTGTCACCCTATTAAAACACATTTTTAATGCGTGGGAAGAGTCGCAGGATGCCATAGGTATATTCTGTGACCTGTCGAAGGCGTTTGATTGCGTTAATCATGAAACATTACTTCTGAATCTTGAGCATTACGGGCTAGGTCAATCAGCGTTAAGTTTGGTTAAATCTTATTTGAATGATAGACAGCAATTAGTTCAAATAAACGGTGTGAATCCGTCGGGGTTAAACGTGAAAATGGGGGTACCCCAGGGCTCAATTTTAGGTCCTTTCTTATTTTTAATATACATAAACGATTTACCCCGTTTATTGAAAAACAAACTAAACATGGTGTTATTTGCTGATGACACGTCTTTAATTTTTAAAATAAATAGACGTACTTGTCAGGTTGACGACGTAAATAACGCGCTACGGCAGGTTCAGGATTGGTTCACTGCCAATAATTTAGTTTTAAATGGTAAAAAAACCAAGTGCATTAAATTTTCCTTGCCGAATGTTAAAAGTACTGATTGTGACATTATATTAAACAAGGAGAAGCTAGAATTCGTCGATAAAACGGTTTTCCTGGGAATCACGCTAGACTCAAGGTTACAATGGGGTCCTCATTTAATATCACTTGCAGGGCGACTAAGTTCGGCAGCTTATGCTGTTAGAAAGATTCGTCAATTTAGTGATGTAGATACCGCTAGGCTGGTCTATTTTAGTTACTTTCATAGTATAATGTCTTACGGTATTTTACTATGGGGAAGGGCTGCAGACATTGAGTCAATTTTTATTCTGCAAAAACGAGCCATCAGAGCGATATACAATCTTCGCCGGCGCGATTCTCTAAGGGAACTGTTTAAGGGAATTAACATCATGACGGTTCCTTGTCAATATATTTATGAAAACACTAGCTTTTGCCCGCGACTTCGTTCGCGTGGAATAGTGACTTCCGGCAGATTTTTGGTTTTACTCACATAGTTCCCGATCTCGCGGGATCTCTTCAAAAATGAAACGTGGAAGATATTCTAGGGAACTCTTCAAAAATCAACATAATGAGCTCTGCGTTTGAATTGAAGTTATGTATACTCACTTCGGGCATTAAAGCCGTTATTGCCGATCGAAAAAGGCGAAAATGTTATTTTTCCCTTATTTTCAAAAAAACGATCAATTCACAATTCCACGACAGTACCGAAGCGCTCGGCCGATACCCAACCAAATGCGTGTAAAGAAAACATAGCGCGATCTATTTCGATCCCAACGCCATCTATCGAGCATAGTGACAACTCGGATTATTTATCTATACTCCGTTCGGGCATTTTCTTTGTACTAAAAGTTTTATTATATTGATATTATTTTTTCATACCTTTTTACTATTTATTTACTTTTTTCCGATGAATTAAAACAATAACATGAACCGAACTCGTGTAACGATCGACACCATTGCGCGATCACCAACTCGACATATAGTACTAATAGAATTATCTATACTCCGTTAGAGCATTTTCTTTGTACTAAAAGTTGTATTATATTATATTTTCATACCTTTTTACTATTTATTTACATTTTTGCGATGAATTTTCAGTACTGAATTGATGCCGACTCTTGACCAATAGATGGCGCTGTATGTCCGGAATAAATTTTATTTTATATTTTATTTTTTGTAATAAAAACTATCCTATGTCCATTCTCAAGTTCCAAACTATGTCTGTACCAAATTTCACACAAATCGGTTCAATAGTTTAGGCGTGAAGCAAATACAGACAGACAGACAGACAGACAGACAGACAGAAAGACAGACAGACAGAGTTACTTTCGCATTTATAATATTAGTTTGGATCATGTACGTCAGAAAGAATTTACATCTTTTTAGTAAAAACGGCGATAGACATAATTACATTACTAGAAATAGGGACCAATTAGTTCAACCAGGTTTCAGACTGGCTAAAGTAGCCTCATCTTTCATGGGGTACTGTACAAAATGTTATAATAAAATTCTTCCCCACATTCTAGAACTGAATGAGACGAAATTTAAAACTTGTATAAAACGCACACTATGCAGGCAGGCATATTATAAGTTGGGGGATTACATCACTGATAAAAATGCTTGGCTCAATGCTAGTCTTGCTCCACAAACACTAGGGCGCAAAAACAAGTGATATGCAGAACATTATTGTTTTTGAAGTATTGTTGGACCTGCTGAAGACTGTATGAATATATTTGTATTATATACACTCAATTTATTTTAGTATTGTATAACTGCGCAGCACGTGTGTGAGTACTATGTACCCAACTGTAGATCTACCATTTGCTGTACCTTTGTGTCGTTCTTTGAGTTATGTGTGCCCTGGCAGTTGAGTGTGTCATGCTCTCTCAAATGTCTCTCTGATGGTGGCGCGTGTGTTGGATCATTCGGTTCCCGGTAAAAAAACTTTTTTTTTTTAAAAGAGTAAGTATGGAGTTTCTTGTGCGTTCTTCTCCATAACAAGCTACTTTCCGAATGCACGGTAGAATCAATTTTTATTCCTTTGAATTTTTTTGTATTAACGTTCAAAAGTGCCGCTTGGTGGCCTAGTTGAAATAAAATATCTTTGTCTTGTCTTGTATTTAGTCACGTCCGTGTGTCACGAGCGGGTTGCCAACTGAAAATCAGCGCTAGGTGTCTGACACCCAGCAATTGCTGAGTTGGTAACCCTTTCGGTGTGGGCACGCTCGGCACAATAATTCTAAAACCTAGTTTGTACATTTTTTTACTATTCTTCTCTGTTACTTTGTGTTTGTTGTTTTCGTGTTGTGTCTATGTCCAATAAATGTTTTCTATTCTATTCAAGTTTATTGACCGTTGAGGTGATAATAAACTTAATAAGAGTCCAAGTTTCCTCACGATGGTTTCCTTCACCGTTCAGCGAAGTCCAAGAAAAAAAGTTATAAATAACGAACCTTGACAGCGCCGTACACAACTTGGATGAGGCTCTTGGCCTCCACCTCCAGGATCCTGAGGAACTTGGAGACGTTCCACTTGGTCACCTCCTTGTGGTTACCGAGGAGAGACATCAGCGGGTTGACGTCACATTTCGCTAATCTGTGAGGAGATTACAATGGGCTGTATATGTTAAGGGGATGTACCTAATACGTGAGATCGATTGCCGTTTGTTTGGATATCAAAATCACGCAAGGGCGGACCCAGGATTTTTTCTGGGAGGGGCACAAGGGGCGGACGGGCAAAAAAATCAACAATAACTGTCAGAAATAAACTTGAAGTATCATACTTCAAGTTTATTTCTACAAGTTCAAAGTATGTACTGTTATTTTATTCACATATTTTAACAACTCTGATCATTTGATTTGCTTCTAAGTAGGTATGCACTATGATGGAATCTCCACAGTACACAAAATACCGTCGGGGGCGGCACGTGCCCTAGTGCCCCCCCCTCTTAAATCCGCCCTTGAAATCAACATAAGCTCGAAACATGAGTAGCACGAATGGCAGAAGCTCGGACCATGAGTAGCGCGAATGACGGTATCTCGAAACATTATTTATCGAACGACCATTATATCTATTATTGGTCAGTGGGTCATCTATTAGATGGGGCCAATACCCTTTTCCATAGATACTTACTCGTTCGAAATAACTATGCACCTGGCTGGATTGCGACACCACTTCCACCTAACCCCGCGTTCGCCCAGCGTGCGAATAACAGCGAGAATCGAACGTCCGAGTGACGTGACCAGGTGCACAGTTAGATACAAGAAGTAAGTACATCGTAAAGGTGTTTAGTTGCTTACATAACAAGATCATTAATGCCCTTCAGCACTTTTGACGTCGTGGCATCAGCTATATTATTGGCATCCTGCTTCCTTTGCGTGCTCGATCGTAGGACTTCCATCTGATTCGTCATTAGCGCTAATATTTTGTCTTGTTTCTCTTCCCGAGCCTCGTTAGCATCACGCTGATCAACTGGAATTTGTTAAGATGTCTTTAATTTCTAGCGTACTGTTCTTAATCTAACTGCGAAAACCATCAGGATCAGAACATCAGGATGGCAACCAGTCGGCTTTCTCTCAAATTCAAGGCACGTGAGCATATTGGCAAGAAGTTTGCAGAAACACCACAAAATTTATTTGTTGGTTTCGGATTCTCTATAACATTGTTTATATGTATGTATCTAAGTATATATTTTGTTGTGTCTCGGGACCTTAGGGTCCCGGTCTTTTGAAAGGCGTGCGAGGAGCCGATGCCAACGCGTAGAGGCCGCGTTAAGCATGTATCGGGAAATGTGACACCAACCGATGATTATCCCTGTATGCACTACGCAACTGCACCCAAGGACAATCCCCGGTTTGTGCAGGACTATTGTAAATTATGGAGAAAAAATGTATTGGGCTATGGATTTTGTAGGTTTAGTGGATCGATTGCCTTAAACTATAGGAGGACTACCGGCCCCTGCCCGACCACTGTTGAACTAAACGGCTATAAAATGGCAGGGGGTGACTTGCACACTCAATTAATGGGCCCCAATAAAGGGTCGCTAGCACTAGTGACGTTACGCCAAGGTAGCAACATATCCGGAGGTGCTTGAGGAGTGGAGAGCTATACCACGCCTATCAGGACAATCCCGGTAGTACGGTTAAGATGCCTACCAGCACCTTACTGGGTTAACTTCCTTCCTTCGTGCACGTATGCTCTTACGAATCTCCACTCAAGCCAGCCAATTAAGGCAAGAGAGAGGTGAGAGCTCTGGTCCCCGTCAGCTTTCACTCCAACCGGCCAATAAAGGCAAGCCAGAGATGAGGAACAAGACTTCTCTCCGGAGATCAGGTCGGTGGGGTCGCCACTGCCCAACAACTCGCCACAAAGCTGCCCTGCGGATTGTATCTCTCTTAGTCTGGCCCCTCACCTAAGCATATTGCGGCAAAGAAGAATCTACCGGCACAAACCTAGGGATCATTAAAGCGCGCAAGCCCCACCACGACGTCAACGTAGAGATACTGCGGTGGGGTATTTATTATTATGTTTTGTATATAAATAATATACTCTTTTCTCTATTCATCATATCATTTAGTTGCACCTGCCTTATTTTATCTCTGCACCACCCTAAGGTCGACTGGTAGAAAATACCTAAGGCATTAAGTCCGCCTTTGTACTTGAGCATAAAGTTGTAATAAATAAATAAATAAAACTCCAAATAAATCAGACAGTAGTTTCGGGGTTTAAAACCGGCCAAGTGCGTGTCGTACTTCGCACATTTTGGGTTCCGTACCAAATCGCAAAATCAAGTTGCTTGTAATTGGAAAAATAAGGGGAAATATTGCTAATTGTTGGTAAAGTATACGTAATAATAAACATTATCACCAAATTTCAAGTTCATAGGTCTATTGGAAGTCGGAACAAAAATTTGTAAAAAGAGCTTAGTTTTGTGGCTTCTCATTCCTTTGTTATACAATATTTTTTAAAACGAAAAACAGTATTTATCTAACCAACGAGCTCTACACAACGTTAACCCGTTTTTTTTTCATGCCCCTGTTTTTTCTGTATACATTTTTTTTTTAATGGGTCAATAAGATGCTTATACGGTGAAAATTTGAAAACTGTACCTCCAACCGTTTGGATGTAAAACCTGTGTGACAACTGACAGACGATGGACAGACGGACACGTGCGTGACAGCAATAGGGTCGCTTGGCCCCGAGGGTACGGAAACGATATTTTTTTTGTATATTTGTTCAATGTACAGACACTACGGTCCCTACTGTTTTATTATATGTATAATATAGGTAGGTATGTGAAAGCTTGTATGTTTGTGTCCCAAAAACGTCTAAGAAGGTTTCGATGAAATTTTGCACACAGATAGTTCATAACCTGGATTGTCATAGGATACTTTTCGTTCCGGTATAATATTCCCTGAAACCACGGTTAGAAGTTAGTCTACTTATTTCTAAGTGACAGAAAAAAATCATAAAAAAAATCTCACAGACACTTTGGCGTAAATTTTCCACATCCTTCCTGAGCATGATGGCCTCCTGCAGAACTTCACACAGCAGGATAAAACAGGAGAAGTTCTCGATCTCATGGATTTCAAAGTGATTGATAATCGTACCCACCATGTCGGAACCAGCGTAAGCCTGGAACATGAGATTCGTTTGAAAACTTGATTATTTATTTTTCTCAAAAATGGTATGTAATATTGCCATAACATCTCTAAAAAGTCTCCAGAAAGTGAATTCTACCGGAGACTTATTCACAACTGTCCAGTAAGAAGCGAGATTTTAAATTAGGAATCTCCTACTGTCCAGTAAGTAAGTATGTAATTTACTTACTGGACAGTAGTAGGGATAGGTCCGATATATCAAAACGTAACTTATATCGGATATGTGTTAGATATCATATCGATATCTATATCAAAATAACCGATATGACAAAAACTATATCTAATATAACTGTACTACTTACAAATACCGATATCTAAAAACCGAACCAAACCATTAACTTTTCAAAATCAATGACGAACAACTAACGTATGCCCGCGTTAGGCCTTTTTATTCGCGCGATTTTTCGCCCTCTCTGCGGCCTATGGAATTGTATGAAGCTGCACGCATTGCGATAAAAAACTACATAAATCCGCGCAAATAAAATCGCAGTGCCTGCTAAGCCTTAAAGTGTTCATTTTTTTTTTTTTTCAATAAATAGCTTTCTATTAGCAAGCCAGTTCGAAATTTAAATAAAACCTTTGATAAGTTACCTCCTGGGTTGCCATGTTTCGGTGAAAAAGATCGTCCCATTTTTAAATAACACGACAGATATAAGTTTACTATGTAATTTATTTGGCCGCTACACACGGCAGATATGGATTTTCATACAACTTTTGCCGGCCGTAGTACAGACCGTACTGCAATTTCGATTTTTCTCGAAGAAGGTTGTCAAAATAATGCTTAAATTTCCAAGCATGTTTGAGAAAATATAAATAAATGCCCTTGGTAAATCGATCACTATATCTATCAGTAATTGCCCTAATATGAATGTAACCTAAAATATTAATTAAACGAATTTGTTGTTAAACTTTCTTTCATTTTTGAGAAAAGCATTATACAAGCCTCAACCAGTAAGAAAGACATCCTGGCCTCTGCGGTTCGGTCCAGTTAACTCATACTTGGCCAGGAAGTCTTACTTACTGGATTCTGCAGTAATGTACTATAACTTGTGTTAAGTTATCCTACTGCAATGTTCGTTCCGTCTTTTCCTTTTTACCCGATTACGGCAAAGCCAAAAGGAAGGGTTATGATTTTAGCAGTCTATGTATATATGCTTGTATTTACGTATGCTCCTCCGTAGCGTAACTATTCATCCGATTTTGGCGAATAAGTGTCAATCGATTCGTTATTATGGCCCGTGTAGCAGGCTAAAAAAATACAAAAATTCCATAGTCGGGTTTTTAATAAAAATTTTGCTAAATTTGGTCATTCCTTTAGATATGAGTCTTACTTTCATTTTGCCCAATTCTATTATGACAAGCGGCAGATGTGGCTAGCCCAGTTCCAGTGGCGGATCCAGGTTTCTTGTCGTTTGGGAGGGGCTTGGCTCGACTGAGGGTAGATTTTAGCAAAGAAAACACAAAAAAAGCACACAAAATGCTTAGCCTCCTCGGATTATTTTTCTGTAGGTTGTAGACTACCAGATATATCTCAGTGAATATACATTGCAGTCAAACCGGATAACGTCTTCGGTTTGTCTTTGCCTGCGATTTATGTTTTGGAACGATGCTTATAGTTCCGTGTGCGAGCTGTAATTTTGACTCCGCGGAATCCGAGGTGATTCTTTACTTACAAATATTTCTTCAAGCAACTTGTCGTGCCTGGCGATGTCTCGTTCGCAAGCCTGCATCTCTTCCACCCGCTTCATCTCTTCCTTTTCATCTGCCTCACAGATCCTTCGAGAACCCTTCACTCGCAAAAACTCTTCCAGCTTCGCCAAGTGATTCAGTTCTCCTTCAAAAGATTGCATCTCCTGTAGAAAAAGTTTTGGTAAAATCTTTTTAGCTGACTTCTTTAAAAGTTGTGTAGGTAAGCATGCCTAGTAATTAGCTACGATTCAAACAAGATGCACAATACAAGGGGTGAATGGCTGAGCAGAAGCAAATTCATGTGACACCGAGGGTTACGGATTGGTAGTTTAATTGTTACTATATTCTATGTTGGGTACTGCGCAGCGAATAGCAGTAGATAGCTTCCGTAACCAAAATGGCGACCGCGTACGTCAAATTATTAAATAGCTTGTCAAATTGTCCTTTCCATTTCAAACGGTTATTTTCACGAAGCTTCTGTGTAATAATTAAGTTTATTACTACAAATGTGACAATGGATGACCGATTGTGTTTTGTAGGTATTTCAAATAAAAATATTTAAAGTACTTTATTTTTTATTTCAAATAAACGACTTACAAATATTTTGTATTGCGTATTTTAAATACATGCGAGATAGTATTTTGTAATTTCCCCAAGCGTCGCCACACTGATCGGTCCTGTGATCCTGTGCGTTTTGCATCCACCGGATGCCCGCAGCCTCTTCGCTCCACCTTGAGGGAGGCCTTCCAACGCTGCGTCTTCCGGTACGCGGTCGCCACTCTAGAACTTTTCTAGAACGGCCATCTGTTCTGCGAGCAATGTGCCCTGACCACTGCCACTTAAGTTTGTAAATTCTTCGGACTATATCGGTAACCTTGGTTCTCTTGCGGATGTCTTCATTTCTGATTCGATCACGCAAGGAAACTCCGAGCATAGACCTCTCCATTGCCCTTTGGGTAACTTTAAGCTTTCTGATGAGGCCCATTGTGAGCGACCACGTCTCTGTCCCGTAAGTAATCACTGGCAACACTCACTGTCTTAGACTTTCGTCTTGAGACACTGTGGGACGAGAAGATACCGCGCCACTTCCCAAACGCTGCCCAGCCGAGTCGGATTCAACGGTTGACCTCTTTCTCGAAGTTAGACCTACCTAACTGGACCGTTTGTCCCAGGTAGACATAATCGTCCACAACTTCGAGTGTAGAGTCTCCGACTTTGATAGCGAGTGGGAGCAACATGGGCATTCAACATCACATTGGTTTTGTCCATGTACATTTTTAGACCCACTCTTTCGGAAGCTCTACTAAGGTCATCGAGCATTGTACTGAGGACCTCCATAGTCTCAGCCATGACCACTATATCGTCGGCAAACCGAAGGTGAGTGATGTACTCACCATTGACGTCGATGCCTAGCTCTCTCCAGTCCAGAACCTTGAAGACATCCTACAGTGCAGCAGAAAACAGTTTCGGAAATATGACGTCTCGCTGCAGAAGGATAGTTTCCGAAGTCTGATCCTGAAGTCGGACTGACATGGTGGCGTTTTTGTACAAACACTTCAGCACCTTGATGTACAGTTAGTCGATTTGGCACCGATGGAGAGACTGCAGTACAGCCCAAGTCTCGATCGAATCGAAGGCTTTCTCGTAGTCCAAATTGCCCCACTCGCATCTCATTATCGTCTTGTTTACCTAGTTTCGCGTTGAAATCCGTCATGACCACGGTGAAGTGAGTTTTATGACTATGCATGGCTCTGGAAATGTCCTCATACATAGTCTCTACTTCGTCGTCGGGGTGTTCCGAAGTCGGGGCGTAGACCTGTATGACCTTCAGCGAATACCTTGAGTATATTCTGAGTATAAGGTGCGCCACCCTGATCGACACACTCTCGATCCTCACTACGTTGGCCACAAGGGACCTGTGGACGATAAACCCGATACCACCCTGGGACTACCGGTCGCCCTCTCGGGAGTACAGCAGGTTGCCGGAATTAAGGATTATCGAGTCCTACTATTCTCTTCGGACTTCAGATAACCCTATGATACTCCATCGTAACCCGCTCAAATCTTCCTCGAGTTCGGCTATCTTCTCGTCGGTCCGGAGTGTTCGCGTGTTGTATGTTGCCAGGTACAGTCGTCGATTTTATTGTGGTAGCCAGGTCCAATCCGGGGATTCTTCGCACCCCTTGCCACACCATCGCCTCGACCGCTACCGTAGTCGAGAGTAGACGGGCTGCCGGGCACTAGGGGCCATTTCATGGTTGCGCTATTCATCGGTTTGGGGGGGTTTGCCATAATCGCCACGCTTGGCAGGCGGGTTAGCGATCGCAGTTTATTATGAAGTGCACAGAGAACGCTGCTGCCCATTCTCTGGTGTGTCCCTTAGTCGCCTCTTACGACACCCACGGGCAGATATTGTAATTAAAGCAAAGCATATATTTTGCACAGCTCTGGCTGTGGGATCAAAAAATGTAGTCCTCAAAATACGTACAGAAATATCTTTATTCAGTTGGAACAGTCCTTTCCACTTCAGAGCCTCTACTTTTCGACAGCACTCGTCCCTGTTCGCGAAGGCCACCGAGGCTATCTCGAATATGTCCATGAGGTACATCTTCCCTTTCACCAGCTTGCCTATGGTCCGGTTCCATTGGATGTTGAAGCCGTTCCTAGAAAAGGTAAATCATATTGTTAGATAGCATTTTTTATCGTGTAGGAAATTCAACATGGATTTCAGGGGCAGGCAAAGTGATTAGTCAGATTGTTATTAACTAAAACCACAAGATATTCTGCAGTTACTTTTGGCCGGTGCCGCTGTGCTGGAGTGCTTGCGCATTTTGCCGCGCTGTCTTAGCCAGAAATTGGCTCGCATAAATTCACGCGGACCTCGTAATCTTCTGCGGCCATACGGCTTTCGAAAGACCCGCAAAAAAACACGAAGCATCCCTGTCGCCAACCTATGATTGTTCAGTCGAAACACTCGCCATGTCTGTCATCTGCAGATCACACCCCATGACGGTCGACGATCACACGCCCTCCGGCGCCCAGTGCAACTGCTACAGATAGGGAGGGAGGTTATATCCTAATTTGTTTTACCTTCTTTATTTTGTTGAAGTCACATACAGGCACATTGCTCGCAGAACGGATGGCCGAGGGGGCAGAAAAGTTCTGGAGTGGAGACCGCGAACCGGAAGACGTAGCGTTGGAAGGCCTCCGCCCAGGTGGCCCTTTGTATGTCGTTTTGTGGCAATTAAATATTTTACCTGTTGAAGGTTGCGGGGATCCGCTGGTTGCGAGACGCACTGGACTGGTCAATGTGGTGACGCTTGGGGGAGGCCTATGTCCAGTAGTGGGCATCTTTCGGCTGATATGATGATGATGATGAATAATAACAGTGCTAACCTCTCAACTAGAAGTCTGTGTATCTCTTCCCTCACTCGTCGGTTATCAGTGTTGACCACGCAGAACCTCTTGGTGGCCAGGTCTAGTCTGTTCTCCATCCGGCGAAGGCGGTTGTTGGCGTTCTCTATCATCGCTAGTTCCTGTATAAATTCTAAAAATTACGAGTTTCAACCAAAGGGAGAGTTTTAAAACATTTGGCTCTTTGGCCATGTCACTGTACCTATAGGTACATCATACAAAGTACAGTGCAACTATTTTCTTAATGTCCCTCTGCAATCATCTCATTTCCGAATACTAATTTCAAAGTCCATCAATTATTAGATTAATCGTGTATAATAATTTAAATTCAGAACCAAGTAAATACTTTATTGTTTTGTTTTGATTTCCGTGTTAACTATATAGAGCTGTAAAATTATTTTCCTTTTCAACCGCAGCAGTTTGCCTTCCATTTTAAAATTAAATTACATTAAGTTAAAAGAGTATTAACAGCTTTATATACTTCCAAGTTTATGGAAAGCGAACGGTCTTCAACTCTTCACCGATTGCAAAATACAACTGATAAAAAGCCGACGACTGATGAAACACGAAGTTTGCCGAGGGACATTAAGAAAATAGTTGTACAATACATGCGTGACAGTAGGTATATTTGTAAAGTTTACCAATTCAGCATGTAAAGGCAGATAGATGTGCATGGTCTACCAACACAAAGATAAAGAAATTATATTTCACCATGCGCTGATGTCAATAATAAGCCGACGACTGACAAAACACGAAGTTTGCCGAGGGATATTAAGAAAATTGTTGTACTATACATGAGTGATAGTGTATTTCTAAAATTCGCTAATGCGGCATGTAAAAGCAGTTGTGCATGGTCTACCAACACAAATATTAAGAAATTACATTTTACCATGCGCTGATGACATTCCAGCTAAATTATATAGTTTCCTGTGTAAGCTAATAGAAGGTTGGTATTTAACACCATGGATATATTTAACACAAAGTATCGAAACGCATCAGGCGTTGGAATCCTTGTTCTGCGGTATACTATAACATTAATTTAATCAATGTAAAACCAAGCTAATTGGCCAAGTGTGAGTCGGACTCGCGCACGAAGGACTCCGTACCATTATCGAAAAAACCGGCAAAAAAATCACTTTTGTTGTATCTCCCATACACACCACACTTTAATATTTATTTTAGTATTTGTTGTTATAGCGGTAACAGAAATACATCATCTGTGAATATTTCAACTATCTTGCTATCACGGTTCATGACATACAGCCTGGTGAAGTGGTGACAGACAGACGGATCGTGGAGTCTTAGTAATAGGGTCCCGTTTTTACCCTTTGGGTACGGAATCCTAAAAAAGCAGGCACTAATAAGGCGCTGGAACAAAATTAAAAAACGAATAGTAAAGCCAAAACTTTATTGAAGTCGGAAATCACAAAAAAAAAAATTGACAGATATCGAGATAAGGCGAAACAATTTATCATACCCCTTATTTGCGTTTACGAATACTTACATCAGCCTCGGTAGGGACCTTCTTCGACAGTTCGATGACGTTCTTCTGAGCGAGGTAGTTGAGACAGTCCAGCTCCGCTTGTTGGGCCCTCTCATCCCTCAGCTCACTCTCCAACTGTTCGTACTCCACGATGGACTTGTTCGTCCCGCTCTTCACGTAGTTATCGCGGATGGCATGCTGGCCTTTTCTGGCGAGCTGAAGATAAGTGGATAGTGTAAAGATTGGACTACGCTAGATTAAGTATTATTAAGTAAATTTTAAGTACAAAATCTATACTAAGGAGCGCCTTAAGTAACCGTTAAATGTCACTCGGTGTGGCAGTAAGTGTCTAAAGATCAAAATAAAATATCCATTAAAAAACCTTTTTAAAAAATATTTTTTGTATTATTCTCAGCAAACCATTTCATTTAATACCCATATCATGGCGTCAAATTGAACAAAAAATTATTATTCCGCCATCTTGGGTTGTCAGCCATATTGTATTTAGAATGTCGTCACTTAACTAACCATGCATTGTCACCCAAACTAAACGTGTACGCAAAATTTCATTTTAATAGGTGGAGGATAACTGCTTTAAAATTCTGTTGCAAGATTTGACCCCGAACACACTTACTGTATACATACATAGCAAGTTAAATAAAAGCTTGCAAAAAAATCGTACTCTGCTTGATCCGTAGTAGTTTAGTCTTGAATCACATCCCATGAAAATAACTGAATAAGGGACAGTGATTAGGTAAAATGGACTTGTTCAACCAGATTTTTGGGTTCTCACCCTAGAGATAGTGAAGATACTTCAGAATTACAGCCACAAAATGATTAGCAGCCTAATTGCGCAAGTGAGTTCGGCAAGGCACAGGGTTTGACCGCCATCAATCGACCAATCACATAGACGGAAATCCACATCGGGTTTTCCATCTCGCAATTAGTCTGCAGTTTCGTCAAAAAAACGTCTTTCCGGTACCTGCGTAAGCGTGCTATCCAAAGCCAGCATGGACAATAGGTCACAGAATCTAGATAATATCAAGTAGAACGACCTCTGCTTTTTATTGTTGATATGCTCTTCATTTACCACTATCTCACTTTATGGTAAGCGATGATATGGCAGAGAAGATGGAATATATACTTGCCTTAAAGGACCTACTCTTGATTTAAGTAAATTTAATAAAGATTTTGACAACTAACATTGATGCAAAGCAGGGTTTCTTTAAGCTCATACGTGAGGATGTCGAGCTGCTTCTCCTGAGGAGCCAGCTGCGGTATACCACCGGCTCGCTTCTCCACGCTGCATTGTGGCGCAAGTTTCAGATACTGTGGGCAGGAACAATAAGAATAATGAAGATAATATTATGCTGATGTTAGTCATTGTTTAAGTTATGCAAGACTAGTTATATCCCGGAGCTTCATTCCCGTGACCAATTACACAGGTTTTATAGTTAGCCAGAAGTTGAATATTCACTTTTAGGAGCTATATTTTTCTTCTTTGCCTTAGTTGTCCCACAGCTGGGCAAAGCCCTCCCTCATAATATCATGCAGGCTTGGGTTTGATATGTTCCTACAAAAAATAATTAATGGAATTCTACTTTTTACGTCAGGAGCCCTGTTACCTTGATGACTACCTAATATTCCAAGGTATGATCTCTCCTGAAAGGACTACGGCGCAAGCAGTGTATTTGTGTTTGCGCACAAGCTTGCCCACTATAATATCGCCTGTCTACTTGGCTAATCTCTGTAGAGTTTGGCCACCGTGCTGAACTATTCTACAGGTCATGAAGTAATGACTCGCTTATAGTTCTCGCGGCATTGCTGACAAAGTACCATAGGTCTTTTTGAGTAAAGGATCAAAGACTGCACCTTTGTTTGCGCACAAGCTTGCCCACTATAATATCACCTGCCTACTTGGCTAATGTCTGTAGAATTTGGCCACCGTGCTGACTGCTGAACTATTCTACAGATCATGAAGTTGAAGACTCGCTTACAATTCTCACATCATTGCTGACCAAGTCCCATAGGTCTTTGTGAGTAAAGGATTAAAGAGTGCATCTGTGTTTACGCACAAGCTTGCCCACTATAATATCGGCTGCATACTTGGCTAATCTCTGCAGAGTTTGGCTACCGTGCTGAACTTTTCCACAGGTTGAGTGTCACTGCGGGGCGCAAACTGAAAACCTGCGCTGGGTGTCTGAGGCCCAGCAGATGCAGAGTTAGAAACCTTTTCGGTATGGGCACGTTCATCGCAATTTGTCTTTTACTATGTTTGTTGCTTTTGCGCTGTGTCCGTGTCGAATAAATGTGCTCTATTCTTTAAGAAGTTAATGACTCGCTTACCGTTCTCACGGCATTGCTTAGTTCAGCCTCAGGGTCCGCCACCTTCTGTTCCACCTGATTAGGCCTTCGTTCCTCTTGTTGCGGCGCCATTTTTATAAAGATTACTAAAATATAGGGATACAATAAAAGAAAATAATATTATTTGTGATTAAAATGTTCAGTAAACAAATTTTAGACGTTCAAGTTGACATCTTATAGTTTTGAAATGTTATTTATTCTTTATGTTTGTTATTCTTTGTGTAGGCTGCCAAAAAGAAGAAAGGTTTCATTGCATTCCGAATCAAGACTTTTTGATTGTGTGTTCGTCTCTGTAAGTAAATTCTATTCTTATCTGACAACTGAGACCCTGGAACGCCCATGACTTTGTCAGGTGATAGAATGCTAAGCTTTTCGTGTAGGCTCCGCAGTAATAAGCTCCAGAGTCCCGGGCCTAATCACAAAATAGTGCTGTTCTGAAGCCTTGAGCGCTCTGTATCATTTTTGGGACACTTTGTCACGAAGAACCTGAGTCCTGATTTAATACGACATACACACAGAAAGGAGCGTTGTCCCAGCAATGGAACATTTTAGATCGATTATTTTATTTTCCAAGGCCCAATGGCGACCGTGACTTATAAGTGGTCGAGAGTTCGAACCAGGAGCCGAATTGCGTAAGTGAAATCGGCAAAGGAAACAGTTTGGACCCTTCACAAAAACGACTTTACGTATTGCATAATACACTCTGAAAAGAAAAGGAGATGAATTCTTTCCATGATCAATATTTTGACGTAAAGAATGAAAAGGAAAGGAGATGAATCTTTCCATGATCAATATTTTGATTGTAAAGAATAATTGGATTTTCAGTTTTAAGGAATTATTATAGATTTTTAATTAAAAGCATTAGAAGACCATTAGTTGTAAGTAAAACAAAATTAAATTATGTCCTAATTATTTGGAAATAAATCATCAGGAGGATGATCGTACTCTTTCCAAATTAGTTTCGCAATAAAGAAAAAGTTGAAAGAAATGATTCTAACTCTTTGAAGGTTTCAAACTATTTCCTTTGCCGAAATCACTTACTCAATTCGGCTGCAGCAGGCAAGCACTTGGTGTAATTCAAAAATCTTCACCACCGTTCTCACACCTCACCAACCCGCACTGGGTCCGTGTGTTAGCCGGACCCACTCCTTCTCACAGAGGCCAGTGAGTGTCCCAACAGTGGGCACATTAAGCTGATTACCTACTATTTAGTTTTAACTTTTAATCTTTTTTCATGGAATAAAATGGAAAGGAAATAAAAATATAAAATGCAGTTTAAACTCATTCTTTATTTATTAATTCAATAAACATAATTAATTATTTTATTTATAATGATATTTCTAGTCACTATTAAGATCTTATAAATTACGATTATTTAAGTACTTATGAAAATGTGTTTATTAAGTACACTTGCACTAATAAAACGATGGATTGGTTCATATATTAAAATATGTAATAATGTACATAAAATAATTCAAATGGATTTATTACATTACTGACAAAAACAACATATATAAAGCGTTTTGATTGGTTTATTACACGTGGAAGAAAATGGCGACTGCAATTTTCCCTCTAGCAAAACAATCAGTCATTTTTAAATGTTAAAAATGAAAATGTTTCGTAGAGGGAGTTAAAAAATACTAGTTTTGTAGAATCAATTTGAAACAGTTTTTTTTTTCAGTAAATGAAAAGTCCGTCGTTGCTGTTAGTAATGTAATATTACCGAAGAATTTATAGAAAAATGGAATGACTAAGAAATTATACTCGCCATAACAGTGTTTTGTGCTAAATAGAAAATAAAGTAGATTTACAGAAAAGTATTGTTAAAAATTATTAAATGATTGCAAATTAAATTTCGAACACAACATTTAAAATGCAGCGGTATTAAAATTCAATAATTAGTTCAGTCTTAAAAATAAATTAAGTACAATAATAATATCTCTTCCGAATAAGTGTTGAAAATTAATATATTTTAAATCTTATACCAATGATCTAAAGCATAAAGTTGTTGGTGCAACTATATACACATAAATACATTTTGCAATAATTTATATTGCTTTTGCATTAACCTATTGCATTTTTATGTAAAATAATTATACCATAGAATAAAGAAAAATGGAAAAATTATACGCACTGGTTTAAAAAAATAAGACGACACCAGCGCCCTTACCGGCTAATTGAGGAACTCAGTAAGGTGATAATTAAGTAGTATCCTATTTTTCCATTTTTCTACAGTCTAAGAAAATGTACATCGAATTATATGAATTTAATTAAGTAGTTCACATTATTTAATTGTCAATTAATAAATTGGTTTTACAAGTTCATTTGAATTTTAAACAATTTTAATGTTTTTTTACCTTGCATAGGACCTTTACACGGTTATTTTTATTGATTTTGGATCTGAACAGAGCAAAACATATTTTTGTTTAATCGTAATTGAATTTTGGTGTTCTCGACTACAAGAGATAGATTTTAAATAACTGAACATGTTTTGCACTATGTTGCATTTCAGATTTTTTTAAAACTGAAAACAAGTATTTATTATGTCGGTATATATGAGCAATATATTATTTTATACAGAATCACTGATTATTCTGATTTATCATCGTAAAAAACCAGTACCGAAACCAAGTTGCTCGACAACTTGGCAAAATCTTTGCAAATTAGCTCTGGGTGGTACTACCTTTTTGAAGGAATGCACCAAATTACCAGTCACTCTGTATAGATACTTGAGCATGTTTATAATATAAATATTTTAAATATATTATTTGTAAAGTTTTCTATTTTTCTGAACCTATTCTTAGTGACAAAAGTGTGGTAAGATTTTACACACATAGATAATTAATTTTATGCATAAATGCACTTTTAAGAGAGATTTATTTAATTCCCCCGGCTGTTATTGTAATGGAGGTAAGTGTGCTCTCATTTAGATAAAACTAAATCTTTAATCTTATTAATTTTCATTTGAATGCCAATTTATAGGCAGAATGTATGGCTCACCTGTTACATTTCGCCATCTTATTTTTAAATTACCTTCATTCTGGCAAACAAATGATTTCATTTAATTTTTAGAAAACTGTCGTTGGACTTGGCAGGTGCACTGCCATGCACAAAAGTCGCGATGACCAAACTTTTCTTTAAAATTGACTTCTTCGTATCCAAAAATCTAGATATGTTTTATTTAACTTTGTTTAGACAATGTGTTATGCTAACAGTTTTCTTAAAAGTCAGTGTGAAAATCCATCAGAATATTTTCCAAGGCTGTACTGGTATTATAAATACAATAAAATTGACATTTCTATAGAAAAGGCACTTTACAAGGCCAGGTACTTTTAAGGCACAGAACTATAATTAAGTACCAACTACATTACTATTGCAAAACCATTCAAAATATATATATATATATATTATTTAAATATGTGATATTTTCCTAATATTCGTGAACTACACACAAAATTATTCTAAAAATCCACCAGATCATGTTAAATTCGCGTCTGTTTTATACTACTGGTCAATATCGACATTGGCCGGAAAAGCGTGACATTGTCTTGGCGAAACAGAGATATAAATTTTACTCTCATTTAAGTAGATCAATAACAACGACTATTTTAATGTATCTAGAAATCGCATAACAGGAGATAGATATCTGGTAACACATCGGACTATAAAATCTGATGATATGTCACCAATTTAGACGCAACTAAAAGTAGGTCTAATCCTGTTGCAGACTTCTTTTAAAAAAATATTAAAGAATACCTAATTGTTTAGTTTAAGCAATAATTAGTAGATTCTTAATTCAAACATTCTGTGGAGAATTTAAATTACGAATCTGCTAATCAGATTCAAAATAACCATAGATATTTTTTTTTATAATTAGACCCTCAGGTGTCTAGAAGATACTATGTAGTCGATGATTCATGAGAAGACAATATATATCAATATTTACCGGTCAATGTGAATATTAGACGTCAAAGTGGAGCCTACCAGTATTCTGTATAACATTATAGTAATGAAAATAATATGGCTATTAAATGTTCTTCATTATTTAGCAATCTATTTCTATTATACCTATCTAAAGGCCTGTTTTACCACACTTTTTAGTTAAAGAGACTGAGTAATACCAGATTAGAAAATACTTCTAAAACCTTATTTTCAAGGGTACCATCTTTTCAACGCCTTCTGCCCTCATTAATCTCTTTTAAAATATTAAATCTTACAGATTATTACGATCCTACGATCCTTGAAACTTCTAATTCTTATGTGACAAATTATATTATTGTAGTTGTCACAAAATTACTGAGGGCAATCTATAGCCCCACATAGGACTATCATTTCAACTTGCTTACTATCAATTAAGATTTTTTCTAATAGAAAAATCCAATTATAATTTTGCCTGATCAGAGTTTTTAACCCTCCAAGCTAGCAAGACCTTGCAAAACCAATTCGTAGAATAAGTATCCAATAGTCTACCTACCCTCAAGTTAGATACTGCTCAGCCTCTTTTAGAAAGATATTTTGTATTAAATTATTGCAAATCTACGTAATTCGTATTCTCCGTGGCAAAAACAGGCGGTAAAACTAAATTTACACTTTTAGGTGCACCAAACATCTCACTTGAAGTGAAGAGTTACGTTTAAAGTACCTACCAACTACATATACATACATAGTTAAGGTAATCTCAATTATTAAAACATTATTTACAAATAAAGCAATGGGTAGTTAAGTTTACAAAATGGCTGACGTATTAAAATGGCGGATTATTATGACTTATTTTAGGTTAGAGTTAAGTTTCGTTTCAAATCGAATCGTATTTATAATTTTAACGTTAGTCGTGACACGGACCAAAGATGTTAAATCTCTTGGATTTGTCCGCTAAATAAACCTATCTGTTGTACTAAATCCGCCCTACCGGGTTATAAGAATGCCCAAATGCCAAATCCTACCAGCCATTTTACAGTGAAAAACTAAAAAGACACAGTAAAACATTAAAAATTAAATGTAAACTAACTATGAACAATCTAACTAAGAAACTAACTATCACTGCGATAGTGTACACATCACACGGTTTATAAAATAAAATTAGAAAATAACCTAAAAACTCGGTGATCGCGGCCACGTCTGCACGGTAAGCCAAAATGGCGGACAAAGCGATAAATTTTGACAGATTTTTGTACAAAAGTATTAAAAATAAACTGTAGGCAGCTGGTAATGTTGATGGATAGTAATATTTGATGATGATAAGGTAGATAGTTGATATGATAGAGTGGTCTACGGCTCTATAGAGACGCACCAAGAGTGGGGTACAACAGATCACCGGTGAAAAAATCCGAGGAGTCGAGACGTTCTGGTGGGGGCAGGCTGTTCCGGGAGCTTCCTTCGCTTCTCTTGCGTCGTCAGCTTGTGTTTCATCTGCTCGTCGATGAGTTCTTGCATATCCATCTGGAATGTCAGAAAAGTTTTTGAGTTAAGGATTTTGGAAAAATCCTGATTCTCACAATAATTCTACTGTATTGTGTTGGGTCCTGTGTGCCTGGTTATACAATAATTTGATTCAAATGACCAAATCATTATAATCAGCCTAGCTTGTGTGCCTGGTTATTCAATAATGTGATTCGAAGGACCAAATCCTTATCATCAGCCTAGCTTTCTCCCAATTGTTCAGGAATTAGCTTCCACATTATCTGGGTGCAGCAGAATTCCATGTTGCATGGAGCAACTGCCTATCTTACCTCTACTAGTTTTTTATTGGGGAAAACGATACGATATCCTTCTGGATTTCGATTTTCTGGATAATCGTGGTCAATGGTCACAAGCGGGTTCATTGTGTAATAATAAGATTTTGACCGTGCGTTGTGACCAAAAGGACCAAATAATGTCGTATCTAAAATGTTGAAAGTAACCAAAGACCTTAAACTTGAAAAGCATCGGAGCTGCACGGCGCTATTTCATTTGGTTCCACCACTAACATTTATTTTAACGATTCTTCTAAAATTAGTCAAGCCTCTTCTAAAAAAGTTTTAAAGACTTCACGTTAATTTTTAGTAAACTGTCCAGTACTTGTGATTAGGAATTTGTAGACTGTGACTGATTTAAGAAAGTACATTTTTATAAAAGAGATGTAGGAATCTTTTTGTAAAAAGACCCAACGGTGGCCTTCCTTTTATTAATTAAATAATCATTATAACGTGTAGATAGAAAAGAGGGTCTTGGTTGTTGGATCTATTATTTAAAATTACCGAGGTAATCTTTGTCTCCAACCTGCTTTCAACCTCTCAATATTACCGGGTATGATTATAACGAACCATATACAAACTAGTCCTGGACCGAAACAGCTGGATGTCTTTGACCGGCAGTAGAATAACCAGTAACCATGTGTTTTGCTACATACCTGCCACTGTTCCAGTTGCTGCCCAAGGTCCACCTTCTGGCGAACAGCTTCGTAAAGCTGACTGTTGGCTTGCATTAGCTCCACCCTGGTCTTGGCGAGGGACACCTGAAAAGTTAGTAAAGCACACATTTAAATATTTCTCAGAATTTCACGACATTTATTTACAAAACTTAAAAGGATATCCGATTAGCAGAAGATTAGAAGTGGATCACTATTGTTTTCAGAGCCGATTCAAAGAGGATTCACAACAAAATGCCGCCAAAAACGGTATCATTCAGGTCAGGAGATCTTCTACAACACCATTTGATTCTGCTACCTTTAGTAAAAGTATTACTGTACCTAGCTGTAACCACTTGGAATTTTTTACATGAGTGCCTACTGCTACTGCACTATCTGGTTCTTATTGTCAGATGCTGCACTTGGCATTCGAAAATATTTATTCTAAAGACGCTTTCGTCAAATGTCAAAATAATGGCCTATGTGATTATTTGATCTGTTCTACCTAGAGTTGTTAAGTAAAGATATTTACCTCAGCAGCCTTCTTCCTCTCCATGGCCTCGTCTCTCTCCTGCCGTGCCTTGGTGACGGCCTCGTCGTTCTGCAGACTGCTGTAGTTGGCATCATTGAGCAGATTGTCACGCTCCTCGTTAGCCGCCCGCAGTTCCACTTCAGCCACCGACAGCTGGAAGAAGGAGAATTATTTGCATGTTAGTCGTGTTGTACTGAATAATATACACAGTTCTAGAAATGCTCTCTTGTTGTGGACGTAGAACAAAGGATTCTCATTAGCTAATCCTAAGGGCTCCCGCTGACAGCTGCAATGCGACAATGATACAATGACGCATTTTTATGGATAATGTCCAAAGTTCTAAAATTATAATTGTAGGCTCTGTAGTTTAACCTATTTTTTTTAATGAAAACGTCATCTTATTGTTGTCGCGTCGCGCGTGGCACCTTTCTTCAGGAATCTTGACTTTAATGAGGAGCTAGGAGCTGATAGACAGTAATGCAGACCTTTATTACCTTTTAACCATCATTGTGTGTTATACGATAATACTGATTTGCCCAAAGGATAAACCTATCTAATTCAATTTAACTTTCTAAATTATGTACAAAGAAAGCCTCGTGCGTTTGTTAACGAGTCCGTGACCGGATCCTATAAGGCAAACCGACCATGACGGTACCTATGCCTTGAAAGGGCTAGGTTCGTTAGGATTAAAGAGGTACAGTGCTCATTTGATATTGCACATCGAGTTTTAGAAAAATACCATCAAGATATGAGTGATAGAGACGGCACTCGTACTCTTTCGCTTTTTATGAAACTTCTTGCCATATCTGAAGTTTTTGTTTTGTGTTAGGGTGATTACGCACTACATCCGATCCGAGTCCATAATTTGCGTTCGAAGTTCTATCCGAATTGAAAATGTTCTGTATTATGACGGATAGAGTTCGGATGTAGTGCGTAAGCATCTCTACAAGAAATATTACGGCTATTTCGGAACAGAAATTTCTCGGATTCGGATCGGATGCAGTGCGTGACCGCTCTTAAGGTACAACAGATATAAGTAGGTACTAACTACGAATACTATCATTAAGTATTATTTCTAGTAATAAATTTATTATTTATATATACATAACTTATTATTCCCGTAGTATTATTTATATGTACCTACGTCGCATCTCTGTGATAAATAAACCATTTTTCTTTCTCTCTTCTTTCATTTTAATGCTTATTGTTTATGGATTGTTGGTTTTGGATCTATTCCCCATAAACAATAAGCTTTACCAACATCAAAGATCTACACAGACATTTCATTCACAACAATAATATTTCATAAACGTTGTTTTCTCCGTATCTCCCACGGTTTATTTCCGCATCAGTCGGCCGTTCCGCGAAGTGCCCGACGCAGTTGAAATTGAAACCACTATTCTTTGTGTTTGCGCTTCGTAACGCATCGTATTGTGATTTCGTGTGTTGTCAAGGAAATAATCATGCATATTTTGGTCGTAGATTTCATAGGTAGCTATGGTACTTTACATACTTAAGGCTCGTGGCGAGGCTATATGCCCTTCTAATATAATGTGGCGAAGCTTGGGGGAGGCCTATATCCAGCAGTGGACTTCTTTTGGCTGATATGATGTTGATGATGATATGCCTTTCAGTGGCACAGTTCCAAACCACATATAACTACGTACATTTTTGCTTATGCATATATGTTATATTATTTTTATTTATAATTACATAGATATTACCTACGTAAGGATCTATCGGCAAAAGATAAATTTGCTGCCCATTCCTTGATTTTTTAAAATTGACCCTTTTTATGGTCCACAGAAAAAGCCATTATAGATTAAGACATTCGATTTTGAAAGGCAAAGAAAGGCTTCATAAAACGCTTGTTAATTATCACAAATTGGTTCTAATAGTGCTTACACACGTCCGGATTTGGTCCGGCCGGTCATTTGTGAGCGGAGTTAGTCCGGCCCGGACTATATCCGAGCGTGTGTAGAGTGGTCCGCCGGACATTATTATTATTAATTGAGTCCGTCTCAGTCCACACAAGCGTGTTTAAGCGAGAAAGGATTTGTGGGCGGACTTAGTCCGGCCGGACCAAATCCGGACGTGTGTTAGCACTATAAGCTTTCAACCTTGCACAGAACGATAACAAAAAAAATATCTCGGCCATAATATAAATGACCAAATAAAAAAAAGAAAGTGGGCCATTGCATGTTACCCACACATTTAAGGTAGATCATAGCTAATGTGAGAACTAGCCTTAATGCATAATTAAAAGTACGTGTAAAAAAGAATAAATTCTCTTTGTTGTAAGGCTTGGGATACATTAGCGGTATGGTTATGCGGTTTATGGTGTTGCAAGAACTTAATAATGTCGCATCGTTGTGTGATGTAGTCGACATGTAGATATAGAGAATGAACTGAGCGGTTTCTTCTGGTATGAAGTGAATATGGACGGACAAGTGCGATGGAGATAAACTGATCTTGCGGCTAGTGGTTGTCTTGTTTCTAGAATTCTGTTTAGGCAACGTCACCGGCTTGACATAGAGAATGAGAAAAGAGACCGACATTGGCCGCAGAGTCAATTTTTCTCTTTCAACAGAGTGATATATTTTTTTAATATATTGCTCAGTCCATTTTCCATGTTCATGATGTTTTCCAACTTCTAGCTGCGAAGACTTGATTTTATAGGTGCGGAAAAGGATTTTCCCTAGTTTCATACACTTTGAATCACTGATTTCAGGAAGTGAATGAGTAGGTAAGCTGCTTAGAATAATTGTACCTAATTTAAATGTTTAGTCAGGTCGCTGGGATAACCGACTCAAAGCTTCACGCTTGAAGTACTAGTCCGTGTATCGTTGCTCTTTCGAGATTTTCACAAAAAAACTGCCACAACAAGGTTCGCCCGTTTTGTGTTTGGATGCGTATATTACGTAAGCAAAAAACGATCTCATTTATAAGCATTAATTGTTAAGGTTGCCAAAACAAAAAATCACTTCGTTTGGAAAATTAATATACACCTAAACTTAGTTCATCAACCTTAGGTATTCAGTTTTTTTATCTACACCTAATACCTAACTTTTTTACCACTCCTAAGCTAACTAAAATAAACAAAAAAAGCACAACTTAACAATCACTTATTTTAAATACCGAATCAAAATGGCGTCGGTACAAAAACCCGCGAATTGCTACAAAATGCCTACTCTACGCCCACGCTGAGGTAATTGACCTTTTGACGTGTGGCTACGTCACTAGGGTCACGCCATGCGGTTAACTTGCAGTCTAGTCTAGAATTCTAGATCGCTGACTTTGATTAGACGCTGAGGCTTTACCTGCTGGATTTAGAACTTGAGTATTTTCGTTAGAACATCTGATAAGTTCTTTAACTTATTATTACTAGGATTCGTTGTGCAAAACCCAAGGCTGTTAATTTTTTCAAAGACCAGAAATTAGTTGATACATATTTTTGCTTTTGAGTTACAAAACGAATGGAAAATAATTTATGATTTTAATTAAATATTCACGCAATTAATGAGGTACATAATCTCTACGGAGGTATATTTTTAACCTGCAGTTAAGATCATTATGCTTATAAATAATTATATGAAAAGACCAACACACTTTTACTTAGCACATTAGCATATGACTCCGAAAATTGCTGATGTGTGTAAATTGAACTATGAACGATACATGAACGGAACATTATATAAATAGCCAGCCACGAACAAAATGACCGAAAATGTTGAAAAATTAAGAATATTGACTTCTTGAAAGGTCATCAATGAGTTTAGATACGGAGAAACAAAATAGAATACGAAATGGACTAAATACATTAAAACCAAGCTGTCAATAATAATCATACCTGTACAGGTACATGAGGTGTTTAATGTGTACATAGGTAGGTATAGTGTATAGTATACCCATGTTTAAAAGAGGTCAACCGTCGTATCCGACTCGCCTGGGCAGCATTCGGGAAGTTGCGCGGTATCTTCTCGTCCAACTTACCACAGTGTCTCAAGACGAAAGTCTATGACCAGTGTGTGTTGCCAATGATGACCTATGGCTCGGAGACGTGGTTGCTCACAATGGGCCTCATCAGAAAGCTTACAGTCACCCAAAGGGCAATGGAGAGGGCAATGCTCGGGGTGTCTTTGCGTGATCGAATCAGAAATGTAGAGATCCGCAAGAGGACCAGGATTACCGACAGCTCGAAGAATTGCCAAATTTAAGTGGAAGTGAGCGGGGCACATTGCTCGTAGAACAGATGGCCGATGGGGCAGAAAAGTTCTGAAGTGGCGACCGCAAACCGGAAGACGTTGCGTTGGAAGGCCTCCCACCAGGTGGACCGATGACATGGTGAAGGTTGTGGGGATCCGCTGGATGCGGGACGCATGGGACCGGTCAATGTGGCGACGCTTGGAGGAGGCCTATGTCCAGCAGTGGACGTCTTTCGGCTGATATGATCATGTTGATGATATCCATGTTTCACCAGTTATGTTAAGTCCCATGCAATAAGACTGCTACTGAAAATTTCCTGACGAAAATCGTAATGTTGCTTTACCCGACCGAATCAATACCTAGTACAATACATTTATTTTGTTAAGTTAATTTAGATATACAGTTATTTACAACACAACCAACACACTTGCCAATACACTTGGAAGTCGATCTCTTTTGCACCGGCGGGCGCGGCGGCGGCATAAACGAAATTAGAAAAATCCTTAGCAGAGAATATTTTGGCGGCAGTCGGGAGTGAGTGCAATATAGTTATGGTTTATTTAATTAAAGTTCATATTTGTATTATTTAAATGTTGCACGAATTCATTTCATTCATTTTTTCTATTTCATCTTTGTCTACCCATTGTTATTATTTTATTCTGAGTATCGCTGTATTATTGCAAATTATTGGTAACGCGATGTATACATGTGGAAACTTGTAATTAGTCATTTTCCTTAGGTACCTAAGATTTTTTTAATGTTGTTATTAGTCTGTAAGCTTTCCTTAAAATAAATAAATAATGTCTAAGGACAAACTTATTCTATACGCAACACGACATCAAGCGAATTTCACTCAATTCAAAATTTCTATCACGTCTTATCGTTACAACCTTATTGCAAACAAAAGATCATTCGTAGCTGATCGCTCTAAAAACCTCTCAGCCAAATCTGTCGCAACCAAGGTTAGCCTAACAAAAGTCTAGATTCACCGCATGAGTAACGCACCTGCCCACACCCACGCGTGGGCAATAAATAGCCCCTTACAACCATCCTTGTTGGGCAATAGGTACATGTGTACAACAATATAAAACTGGTTCTTGGTTTATGGCAGGATTTGGAAACCGGTGAGGTCACGTAGTGGAACAATGAGGACATATGGTTGAAAGAAGTCTAGATTTGAATGTGATATACATAAAAGCAGCTTTATAAACTGTCTTTGCGCTGTGATATGAATAAGATATTGATGCTATTATGATTTCGTTCCTAAGAAGGCTTTATAAGAAAATCTGTAAGTTCTTAGCAGCTTTTTGGCATCACTATGAGGCTTACACTTATAAATTTGGAAGTTTGCACGAGTATATTTGTTAATTATTTACCCCTCAACCAGCCACAGCGGTTGAAAGGATTTGGATAAAAAAGATAGAAAAAGATTTTTTCGCGGCCAGTATTGACGCACTGCTCAATCTGCCTAGCCTTTTCCCAACTATATTGGGGTCGGCTGCCAGTCTAACCGGATTCAGCTGAGTACCAGTGTTTTACATGGAGCGACTGCCTATCTGAACTCCACAATCCAGTAACGGTACCCCTTGGCAAGACTGGTGTCAGATCCCAAGCTTCTGACTACCCATAACGACTGTCAAAGATCTTCAAATGACAGCCGGAACCAACGGCTTAACGTGCTTTCCAAGGCACGTAGAAAACTCGGTATGTTGAAATGGTTACCCATCCACGGACCGACCTCGTCAAGTGCGGCTGTTATTATTTAGCCACGAGCTCCAACTAATTGACGCACTACTAAATAACTAATATTTTACTTCTTAACCCCGTAGTATGTTCCTAGTAGTATTATGGTTTATTTTATATTCCTAGTATATTTAGGTAGTCGCTTTTTAACCGACTTACCAAAAAGGAGGAGGTTCTATGTTCGACTTCGTGAATGTTTTTTTTTTGTTTTTTTTTATTTTCACTGATATCTCCATCAATTGTGGTCCGCTTTAGAATATTCTTTTTTTTATAAAGAGTATGTTCCGAAATTGGCCCATTTTAATTTGGTGAATATCTGATGAAGAACTTCGAAGATATACAGCAGAACTCTTAAATAAATAATGGCAAATCTCTCGGGATTGCTGCAATCACATGTCTGCTTATTGTTTATACCATTTCATAGCACAACATCATGCCAGTACGCTCTTATGGGGTACGCAGATCTCTCAATTCAACGGTTATGTTCAAGTTTCATGATATTCGGGTAATATATTCTGGCATTATAGATACTTTACTAACAAAACTTGCCTATTAGGTAGGTACAACTAAAAAGGGAAATATAAAAAAAACTTTTTGCAAAAAAATACCACCGACTTCCAAATAAAAAACTACAAAGTGAAAAATAACTTTATTTTTGGAAATCGGTGTCCATAACGCAAAAAAATGGTACCTACGAAAGACACCGACTTCCAAGTTTTCTCTTAAGCACTTCTTTCATACCGATTTACAATCTATATGCAATATAGAAATAGTGATAAAGTAGGTGACAGATCGCGGTAGTGTCTAATCAAGTAGCAAAGTATAAAATAGTTCGCTCAATTAAGTATAATCCACCTAATCTAAAATGAATGAAGAGCACGTAACCCCAAAAATGATCACGCACTAAACAGGAGAATATTTCTTACATAACACTGTTTAAACAGCAAATGAGCTAAACGGCTTGCGTAACAAATTAATGTTCGTAACACTGGGTGACGCAAAATGCATTGCAGTGCACTGGCGAGCCTCCATTCCGGGTCTTTATTGAACGTTTGTTGAAAATACAGTGTGGTGCAGAAAAAATGAGTGTCGTAATTATTGGGTTTATATCCGTTACGCGTGGCTGTTTCTAGGTATTTATTTTTAAAAGAATTTCTGTTTGCAGCTTGTTATTGTATAATTGAGTTTGAGTCTGTTTACGCTAGAGAAGTCGACATAGCACTAAATGACACCTGCCGCATCGTAACTGGGTGTTTGAAAACATCCCCACTTGTGATGTTGTACCCACTGGCGGGTATAGCACCACCAGAAGTTCGTCGTGAAGTAGCCAGCCGCGTCGAGAAGGACAAACAGGAAAGGGACAGCCGGCACCCCCTATTTGAGCATCAACTCCAACCTGTGCGCCTGAAGAGTCGTAAGAGCTTCTTAAGACATACGACCTCCTCGAAAGCCAGCGCAACTGACGAGAGATGTGAATTATGGAAACATGCCCACCCTACTCCTCCAAATTTCATCACTCCAGCAGAGAAACTGTCCTCTGGAAACGAACTGCAGTGGCCAATCTGGAAATCTCTAAACCGATTGCGGACCCAGGTTGGCCGCTGTAAAAACAACCTGGCCAAATGGAATATCCAAAACACAGTGCCAGTGTGGGGCCCCTTCGCAAGATATGGCACATCTCCTTGTCTGCCCTTCATGCCCGACCACCTGCACCTTACGGGATTTGAACGTAGCAAATGATAGAGCTGTCCGAGTAGCTACGAGTATATATATACTGGTCGGACAAAATCTGAATGGCTGGTATAGTTTGAGTTAATCGACACGAAATAAGAAGAAGAATTGTATAATTCGTTCCAAAACTGAAATCAAAGTATACGATAAGTATATAAGTATGAATGAGTAACAAAGCTGTCAAATTAAAACATTTTTACAAAAAAAAAACTACCGTCTTCGAAATAAATCACTACAAAGTGCAAAATAACTTTCTTTTTGGAAGTCGGTGTCTTTGATAGGTGTCAATATTTTTCGGTATGGTATTTTTTTTGTAGAAGTTTTTTTTAATTTGGCAGCTAAAATGGGACCAATTTGAGAACATACTCTATCAAACAAAAAAATAATTTTCAAAATCGGTCCATAATTCTCAGAGAAATCGGTGAACATAAACAAAAAAAAACCTCCACCTTTTTGAAAAGACGGTTAATAATGGAACTGGGCAGGCTATATCTGCCACAAATGCTAAAGCCTGGTATACACGGGTATAGTTAACGGTATAGTATCATGGTGGAGTAGGAACAATGCTACTGCTATTGTTCCTACTATACTGTTAACTCTACCCGTGTGCACCAGGCTTCAGTGAACTGGGCGAAAGTACCCACAAGTTGGGTCCCAAACATCAGGAATCCGCGATGCGGCAGACCCAGAAGAAGATGGCTTGACGAGTTAGACTCCTACTTAAACAATTGGGCTTAGATGGCTCTAGATAAACAAAAACATTAAAAAAGTAACGGGCCCTTTGCCCTGCAGTAAGACGTTAATAATAAATATTATTTAGTGGTGGATATCCAGAAAGTAAGTTAACAGATTCACTGTCCACGTAGCAAAAACAATAGTTAAAACATAACCCTCCCTTTTGCTTCGCCGTAGTCGGGTACAAACCATCACAAATACCATAAGTGCGATATGCGACTGTGAACCAACACATTTTTGATATTGTACTCATCATCATCACATCAACCGAAAGACGTCCACTGCTGGACATCGGCCTCCCCCAAGCGTCTTCCGGTTCGTGGTCGCCACTCCAGAACCCTTCTGCCCCATCAGCCATCCGTGCTGCGAACAATGTGCCCTGCCCACTGCCACTTCAGTTTGGCAATTCTTCGGGCTATATCGGTAACCCTGGTTCTCTTACGGATCTCTACATTTGTACTCGTAGCTTATCATTATAACTTAGATAAATACAGTTCTATTCAACCTTAAAAATGCGGTTGTGAAGTTAAGTTTTCACTGAGCGAATTGACTATGGAACAGCGACTTTCCTCGAGTTCCGAGCGGCCATTAGGTTTGAATCTGTCTGTAGGAATTGATCAAGATTTCATGTCATTCCTTTTCGTTTTTTGATTATTATAAAATCATCATTATTTAGTTAGGTAATCACCTATCGTGTTTGGCAACACGCATCATGATGCACGAAGATCAAGATACCACAGCTAATCCTCAGCTGATCGCATTGGATTTCTTTAAACATTCCCCAATCAGCCGCACATAGTGTAATTATCTACCGATATCATCTTTGCTCTCAATTGAGGCATTGCAGAGTGTCTTTATTGGTAAGGCACGTTGCAAAATTTGGATTGGATTGCAGTGCTAAGATAATACTTATCAAATAAAGCGTTTGAAGTAACGACGCAAAACCCAGAAATGATAATATTCTTCTAAGGTTTGGTGGTTATGGGAGAATGATTCGGAAACTCAAGTGGAAATGGACAGGCCTCATAATAAGAGGTACTGAAAATTGGGATAAAACCTTTTTGGTATCCCAGGGACGCAAAAAGGAAACGCGGAAGACAGTTTCATGCAGCATGCATGCAGCAAGCATGGGAAAGCGTGGACCAGGGTGGCATTGAATAGAAGAGAATAGAAAGAATTCTAGGAGGCCTTTGCCAAATATGGGCAAACAAACCAAGTTGTCGATGTCGACTCACCAGAGTCGCAATTTAAGTAAAATAATTGTGTCAAAATGTTAAAGGCTTATATTATTATGGGAGACTGAATTCCTTTTTATTAAACCAAGTACCTACGTTTTTTTAAGTCACGTCGATAATCACCTAAGGCGCAGTTTTTAGATCGGTATATAATTCTACCAATAGTTAAATATGCTAACCGATGATTAAAAATTTCGGTAAAACGCGATTTTTCATCAATTATTAGTCTATTAAATGAGCACAATAATAAACTCTTCAACTTATTTGAACACAGATGTGTGTGTGTGTTCATTTCTTACGCGAAGAAGTTTGTTGTGGTTGAATTTAGCTGCTTGTCACATTTCGCAAGTTCTGATCCTATTACTACCCACACTAACGGTCTGGCTACTAACTAAGGAAACCACTTAAATTCCTTACAAGATAATCCTTATAAGTTTTTTAGACGATCACGTTTTACTTACTTACTAATCATCTGTACCCTTGACTTCTGACGCACGAATTGGTTAGAAAGTAGTTTTTTTGCTTAGCTAGTAGGGTACTTAAGTTTTCTTTGATGCCATGAAAACTTATGATTTTCGTAGTTCTTGGTTAAATATATAGGTTTATTTTTTGTAGGTACTGTTGTAGTCGCTTCTAGTGTAGTATACGTACTACTTTTTGCACCTATGTAATTTGCATTTAGATATTGTTTTCAATTATTATTTAAGGTTTAAACTCATTGGCAAGGAAAATAGGCGTAACCAGCCGAGCGAGCATAGCCTACTGTGACAGGCTTGAGACACACATTTTTAACACAGTTTGGGAACAAAAACCGTGATACATTTGTGGATATTTCTACGTATGAGCTAAGGCTGTATAATTCTCAATTTTTTCATAAGAAAACTTTATTATTGTGCCTACTTTTAAATTAAATGAAAAATATCTGAATTTCAAAGCTATTTTGGCACGTTTTGCAACTGTTCTGTAAACTAGTTTTGTTTCAACTATCTATCTATCTACAACTATCCACTTACACCCACCAAGCTCTATTTACCTCAAAAACAAAAGTAATTCATTCAACTACAACACTAAACGCCAACCGATCAACGATCTAACCGAATCGATTTCGCATTAAATCGATTTAAATTGGTTTAGAGCACAAACGGGATTTCAATTGGTCTAACGTGTACTAACTGTGAAGCCCACAGAGCACAGAAAAGGCAACATGCCATTGCTAATAAACGCGCTGAGGACAAGTTTTGAATCATACTCATAGTAGCCTGAATGCAGATGTAGCAACCTTTGCTGAGGTCGTAGGTTATCATTTGACTTTATTTTGATTTTATTTGTAATTAGCTGTCCCACGCGGCTTCTCTCCTGTCAACTGTCTACCTACCTACCCTACCTACTCTACATACATGAATGTTGCGTAACTTAAACCGTTTACGCAGCGCACGCCACGGAAGCTCTCAAAAAGGGAATAAAAATATTCCGTTTTTGCAACATTTTTTATTTATGCTCCACTCCTATTGGTCGTAGCGTAATGTTATGTAGTCTATAACCTTCATCGATAAATGGACTATCCAACACAAAAATATTTTTTTCAATTCCAACCAGTAGTGCCTGAGATTAGCGCGTTCAAACAAACAAACAAACTCTTCAGCTTTATAATATTAGTATAGAAAGATGTGGGATTTAAGTTAAGTGAATAAACGATTTTAATTTAATTAACACGCTTGGTTTGTATGGACATTTTTGAAAATGCCGCCCCTAGCAGTGGCCGCTGAGACGTCTCTGTGATCTGTGGTGTAGCTACTGCATGGGTATCGAAAGTTAACTGTATCGAAATCGATAGCTATTGGTATACTACCTATCTATGGGGAAGTAGATGAATGGGTTATGAGTTATGGGTGTACACAGTGGCCTAGCTTTGACCACAGTAGGTTTAGCTTTGGTATCGCTTTTATTAACAGTTTAGTTCTCAATTAAATTTCAAGCAGTTATAGAAAGAGGCTGATGTGTTTGTACTAAGTTCTGCAAGATGATGTAACAGATACATTATTAATTATTAAAAATGAAAAAGGTTTCATTCTTCATAGAAAGAGCTACACGAAAATAGTCTGACTTATATTAAACTCGACTACGGCATAGTGAAAAGGAGGGTAATGTGTATTACGCGTGTGTAAGACGGATTTTCCCCCTGTGACCAAAGTATTGTGATTTGATTTACATTAGTCGCAAACCACTACTGTTAGTTTCATAAGTTCAATTAAAATCAATCATTCTCTTAATCCCCAATTTATTTGGGGTCAACATAAAATGTCTTCTTGTCATATTTTGCTTATTACTTAATTGATAACTCAATGTTTGTGCGGCATCCCGGCCACCTTTCGGAATGCGCAGCATGCCATGTCATCTATACCTACGTGCGAGGACCTTATGACTGCGTCACCGAATGGTGTTACTGTAGGCGAATTCTGGGCGAAATATTTAACTTTTTATATTTGCCATCGACTCGTTAAGTTTTTCTATCCCTATATTATCTTTCACATATTCTTCCCCTATACGCTACTGTACGTTTCAACAGTTTTATACCTAATAAAAATCAATGTAGTCCAAAAACGCTCTATCATTGGACATTGTCACGTCCTTACGGTAAAAATCGATGCGTATCAGTCATTGCCTCATTGAAAACTCTTTGTTGTCATTTTTTGTTGTCCTAGGCCGACCGTTACTTATAGTTGTGTCATTGTGTACGCTACTGATTGATTTTTAGCACGTGGTTCACCGTTTAGCTTCTGGGCTACTGAATTTTCCAAGTGCATTTTTTATAGATGTCTTTGATATTTTAAGGACATTAGCCACCAATATGGAGGAACTCATGGCTAATATTATATCTTACTGGCGCCGAAATATCTACATGTACGACTACGTAACTTATACATAGCATGTAGTAGTAGTAAATAGTTGTATTGTCTTACTTAAAACTGTACTATGTTGCATCTTAAAAATGTATTTTTCGAGATAAAGAGTCAAAGCTGTCGTGGTCTTTGGCATCATCTATTATCATTGTGATCAAGAACAATCATGCACTGAAACTTGGCAAACTATCTCTTACTATCCTTATTTATTTATGCCCATTTAAAAATGTCACTTAGTTCTACATTTCTGACCAACACCAAACTTATTCCTACCAGCATGATACATTCTCCTTATAATATTTGCTATCATTCTACTGAAAGAACCCTCAGTCTGGGCCCAGGAACCACAAAACACTCACTAGAATAACCAACAAAACTCACCTTAGACGACAAATCAGCAATAATCTCATTCTTCTCATCGATCTGCCTCTCTCTGTCCAGTGCCCTCCTCGCGTGCGCCGCTATCGAGTCCCTGACTCGGGAGCCTTCGAGCGTCGCGTACGCCGCCACTGCGTCTGCGCAAGCCGCTGCCAGCGCGCCGCGACGGAGCGTTTCACCTTCTTCGCCGTCTAGCGATGTGAGGGATAAGTCGGAGTGGAGGCCTGGAAGAAGGAATACAGAGGTGAGTAAACAAACATAGAGAGACCTAGTGCAGCTGTGAGTATAGTCGGGTTGAGGATGATGATGATAAAGCAGCTAAAACGCTGAACACTGATCCACGCGAACTTTCGATAGATGTTGGCGCATTACACGGGCTGGTTGGTGTATTCAAAAGTATTTTAAGTGTTTAGTATTCGTAAATGACCGACATTGATTTTTTTCGAATTCTAATAAGATAGATTGTAGGGTAGTACAATACCACATCCCCCGGGATACTTATAGCCCTATTTTTCAAAGTTTCTTTAGAAACGACGTAGGTAGTCAAGTTTGCGTCGTCATAATTACGAGACTAAACATTTCACAAATCCAGGCAAGTTATGGGCATATATCAGGCGAGGTTCAGAACAAAGAGAACTAACAAAAAACATCTTCACTTTTATTTAAATCGATTCCGGTACCAATTATTATCCATAACAGTTATTATTATTATAACAACCAAGAGATGGATCTATAGAATATTCAAAGGAAATAAAAGATGTTATTGATAGGGAGTTTTTAACTTCTGTTGTCTTGTATTGGACAATGAAATTAAATAGTGCCCTACTGATTGATGGATTGCTTCTCTACTGATTTACTAAACAGCTTCTTTACCACTGTTTTATGGTCAATATTATCATCATCTGTCTACCCTGACCCCAATTTATTTGGTATGCCTTCTTCCACAGCAGCCACTGCACTGTAGATATAGTCACCATGTTTCTAGCTATACATAATCTGTCAGACCACTAACGAGTCCTCATTGTTTCCGCTAAAGACCAGTAACCTCTTAATTGCCCATACATCTATATCCCAGGAAAATATAACAGCACATTGTAATTATACCACTTTCACCATCTACCACTTTCCCATGTCTAAGTGTTCACAATTTCGCGTATTGTCCACGCCGCATCAGCCTTCGCGGAAATATTACAACCAGAACAAGTGAGTTGATCGATGATGACTTCTTAATAGTTAGAAAAGTTATGATTGTGGTTTATAAAGTAGAAAATGTTGTTTTGTATTTTTTTGTTCATATTAGATGTTACTATAATATAATCCATATTGTGATTTAATATAATATATTAGATGTTATAGGAAATATGTAACTGTGTAATTTTAACTAGCGATGTTTTTGGCAACGAATTTGAAAGGCTTGGACAAGAGGTTCGTGAAGGTAGAAGATATAGACTATAAAAAAGTTGAAAATAATAGTTAATTTTTCATGAATAGTCTCAAAGTTGTTCAGAAATTATCAAAAAAAGGGGTAGGGAATAGAATAGAAGCACAAATGTTGACTGGGTCAACTGGCAAAATTTCAGTTTAAAAAAAACGAAGTCACCGTTCAATGTGGAACATTAAAAAGCAATCACCGAATAAGCATTGACGAAAAAACTGCACTTGTTTGCAAAGTGCATTCGATTTGGTAACGAAATACAACAGTTACGAAATGTACCCGCAATTTGCACCACACCTGATTTCGACTGTATTGACAGTCGAATAAAAACTGTTTCTGAAAGTTATTGACCTGGGATTTAAACGGAATTTAATGTTGGAGATGCTTTTTTGAATATATTGCCAGTAAGTACGTATTATCTGAAGACAATGGCCAGTTAGGCAGTCTTTCTATGTAAAATACTGGTGTTGCTAGCTACATCTGGTTAGACTGGAAGCTGACACAAAGCACAAACAAGGTCAGGAAAAAGAAGACAGATCAGAATACGAATTATACTATTGGGAAGCTTAGGAGTGACAAAACATCTAACGGAGGTTTCCATTCGATGTTTTTGTCACTGTCGAATAAAAGGCAGAATATATTTTCTGAAAACTTCTTATAAACGAAAAAATAATATAATTAGGTAGGTATGTAATGGACAAGTACTAAGTTACGGATCTTACCAAATAATATCTGACCGTGGTACAACGCAAAAGTATTTTTAAATATTAGCACATATTGAAGAAAGTCGTTAATAATTAAAACCCCAAGGCAACACAATTTGACCTGGGAATGTCAAATGTCCTTAGCGTCCTTGGGGGTCCTTAGGGTTTTAACTTTAGTTCTAGAAATGTCAACCGAAAAGCTTCTAAAACATCTATATCCGCACATTCTTTTGCAGAATGATGTCATATATACAGTCACGTCAGATCGGAGCTTGGTACGCCATGACACCTTGGCCCACGGCATGCTGCCAGTCAAACGCCGCATGTTGGTAAATAATGCCAAAAATATTTGCAGCATACGATTTGAACCGAAAGTTTACAGATCCTGAAGATGAAATGAAATCAAATTTAGAGGAATCAAGAGCGAATAAAATAATTGATATTTTTGAGCTAACCATCCAATTTTTAACTGACAAAAGTATAATCTTGTTAGTTTGATTATCTACAATACCGAGACATGATTCGGTTTGGAATTTTCGCTTCAGAGTTAACTTAGATAGGAAGGAAGTGACTCATAATTAATTGAAAAGCTGACATAATTTTCAGCTTTTCAATTAACTCCCCGACCGCCCGCTCGCCCGCTTTTCATTCGGGGGTAATCTCCCGAATTATGATACTGGTCCTGTCACAAATACCATGAGTCAATTTGAATTATGGAATATTTGGAACCAGCATCCTATCATCAACATTTTAACAGCGCAATTAAACAAAGAAATCTAACTACAAAATCGTGATTCAGATCGAATTTTAATGCTTTTCATACATCGTCTAATACTCTAATGTTTCCGTAAGCCAACGATCCAGGAACCGATTACGAAGGTCGAACACAATTGTCTGCAGAATTGCGTATACTGCCGATGTGGTGCCACTGCGCAAAAAAGAGACAGTGAACCAAGAAACCAACATTTCACTTACTTTGGAGGAAAACAAAGAAAAGATGGAAAATGGAGCTAAAAAAAGCTAAAGCTAAGCTTTTAATAAAGCTTGAAATCGCTAACATATGGCCTTTGGCCTTTATTGTGGTAGGAATTACAATCCAAAAGTTGAAGTAGATGATAAATAAACTATACACTTTACTACTCTTTTTGGTAAACACGGTACCTTCGCAGTTATTGAAACAAATCATGGTAGTGACTTTACGATGATTTCATCAACAATATATCGAGGGTAACAATGATATCATGTTGTGTTCAGTCAGTAACACGGACCTAAGGTGAGTTCATCAAATGATCTAATGTTACATACAGTATCAATAACATTATGATTGTTATTTATATCGCAGTCATTGTCTATAACATACTTTAACCTGTGTTGTATAATTTATTGTGAGACCGACTCCGAGGAATTGGAAGTGCAGCGTCTTATTCGCATAATATTATTTAAACTGCCTCCTTATAAACAGATTATGATAATATTACAGACAAAGAAAAAGAGTGTAATGTTGAAGAGAAATCTCAAATAGATCTTTCAAATTCAATGACATACACTAACAAAAACAATAACAATCTACCTAATCACAATAAAGAAGAAGGTATTCAAACAAAGAAGAATGGCTACAAAAAAGAGGGGTGGGGGAAGATTTTAAAACATTTGGATGACGTAGGTCTAAAATGACATGACGGAACTTACGGAAGATGACGCATAAGACCGAAACAAATGGCGATTTATCATTTGGAAAGCCGACCCCGTCTAACGGGAAAAAGCGAGGCCAAAGTAGAAGAAATAGGTATTTAAACTATATATAACTATATCTAGAAAGGCCACAGAGAAGACGATTAAAAGAGAAGTATGTAAGAAAAAGGCATTGCGCTGATCTCAAATAAATTGTGCTAAGGGCAAACACAGATGATGTATTAAAACAATTGAGCATCTTCGGAAGTCTTTTTAAAATGAAACTTCTGACACTCATCCACAGTATCGCTGCCCTACAAAACGGTCACGCGAGCTGAGGCTACATTTAACTGGATATTTATGCCGTTCCGTGCAGGAAGTGTGTTTGTGGACTATTTATTTAGTTAACCAACTTTTTATATAAGTAAAAGCAAATACTGAATCCAGGTGGATATTTATTCGGGCAAGCAGAGATAGATTGAATCAAAAGTTCAGTTGGCAAAGGAAGATTTTAGAATGACAGAAAGATCTTTCAAGGAACAAGTCACTTTACATATTCCTAGTCTGAATGTAGTCGTCAATACTGATAGGTTGTTCTGGGCTATCATAAATTTTGCCGTTATCCATTATTGAAAATATGCTTAACAAAAACTGTAACATTAAAATAATCAAGTACAAATGACGCAATAACAGAGGGGTGGCAAATGTTAATAGCCTACCTAGAGTATGACGCACTTCTTTAACATTATTTTTACCTACTTATTTATTATTTTCGACGATAGTATTAAGAGTCTCACCGTAATACAAAAAGTATCACCTGTGTCAATACAACTAGCTAGCCTGATAATATCACCAAAAAAGAAACGCATTAACAATACTGAACATTGTCAAAAGACAAAAATATAATAATGTTACCTCGGGATGCTCTTCTGTCGGGTAGTTGGTTTGGATTTTAGATCAAAGTACTTGAACAAGCGAACAGGCAAACCAACGTCAAAGTTTTGTATAAATAATCTTAGAATGAAACAAAAGAAAGATTTTCAAAGATTCATTATACGCTTGTCATTTCATATTATGCACATACTCAATCATTTGGAATTAGAGAAGAAACGTGTTGCGCTGACTTCAAGTAACAATATGGAACATGGAAAGAATGATGATGATACTTAAAGAACTAGAGTACAGACACATTGAAACAACAACAACAAAGTGAAGAAAAATGGTAGTTGTTAGCTGAAGAAAATATTTCATTCGAAAATTTCATGTTAACACCCATAAATAATTCGTACGCAGTTAATCCAAATAGGCTGAACACAAAGCGATCGATGTGGTCGCGTGATGTCCAAACTTGTTATTGAGGTTATTAGGTATTTTGTTTGACGTATACGTCTGAAAGTTTCGATTTTTTACTTTTTAGGCTATTAGGGTATATTCATTTATTTCGTGTCGATTACGACTCTATGGTGTTTTTACGATGACTTCTTTGGGGTAAAAGAGAATGTTGTAGTCGAAGGCAGTAGACGGTGTTCTATTTTATTTGCAATCGATAGTAATATTATTAACTACCGTTTTATTCTTATTTACTTGTATTGCTCTTTTATCTTCATCATAATCACAAATACCTCTTTCGTTAGTTATATTGCAAAGTGCACTTCGATGCATTCCAACGCATTCCATTGGTGTTGAATTTCTTATCAAAGTTTTGTACTGGGATAGCGATCGAAAGAAACTATTATGAGAGTTCTTTAGTTTGAACATCGTATTCTCAGATACCCTTTTCTAAGTCCTTATAAAACAGCCGCACTTGGTCAGCTTAGTGGATTCCACCTACTTACCGCCTCTATCTTACAGAAAGAGAATGCCTGCGTTCCAACAGTTGACATTGCAAGTCCATTATGCTTATGAAATGCTTATATCACCACATACCTGAATCATCATCATGTCCAGTATTCAGCTGTAGCGCCAGCGCCCTCAGCTGTTTATAAACCTGAACTGCCTCACTCCTCAGCCAGCCATCGTCCTGGTCTTCAGGTTCTGACTCCATCTCTGCATGAAGAGACCTGGCGGTATCTGTGGTGTCGATGGGGTCTGGAGCTCCAATCCTCTCGGCTAAGGTGTCGTGGGATCTTTGCAGGCGTTCCAGTTCTTTGAGTGTGTTCTGGTAGAGATGTTCCTGTAAGAAAAATAAGATTGAGTAAGGAATTATACCTGCATAAGATTTTGGGACCTATGTGAGGCTTGTATAAACAAGGGCGGTTTGACATAAAAGTGAGAAAGTCATTGTTCCATTGGAACAATGCCTTGTTGGTGTTGCCACCCATGATGATGACGAATTATTATGAAGTGTTAATTTAATAGACCTTGGCAGAGTTGCAGATGGTTGATGATTTAAAACAAACAATATAAAATTTTACTAAAGATGAACAAATCAACAGATTAAAATTCAGACTGCCTATTCAGAATGAAACAAAAAAAAAAGGATATTGTTTCAAAAACTTCTACAGACGTCAGTGAAGGTTGTGGGGCATATACACAGAATAACAAGTACGTACTAAAAACAGGTGTTCTGAAAACAAACAAGAAAGCCTTGGAAAACGTAGCAATAGCACCTGAGCGAAGCATTGTGCAATTGATATCAAGTGTGAATAGTCACGTTCATACGATTATAGACTTAACTGAATTGAAATTTGAAAGCACAAAGAATATAAGAATTTCTAAAGAATATAAGAATTTCTAAAGAATATAAGAATTTCTAAAGAATATAAGAATTTCTAAAGAATATAAAAATTTCTAAGATATAAGTATAGTAGTCCATAGAGACAAATTTTTCGGTGAAAACACCGAAAATCTATCTATTTCGAAACAATCAGTCTCTAACATAAACATATATCTTGGTTCGTGTGTTTCTTCTTCTTATGCTCGAGGCATTAATGAAGAAGAAACACACGAACCAAGATAAATCATTAAAAATAACCTTGCTATATATAAAGCCACACAACACAAAGCGTCATTCAAAAGGTTCTATATACAAGGACCATTACGGACAAATCAAAGCCCAGAGCATTGCCCAACAGTAAGACCTTCGAGCTGAGATTAGTTTTTAATTACTGTCCATTGTTCTTGGATAATCCGCCGGATATTGCGCAGTGAAAGGATTAGTTTGTTTAGGGTTACAATTGAATGCAATTACTAATTAGGTTATATGCCTGATTTGTTTTTGATTTAAGATTTTGGGTTTTTAAAAACCTTGCTATAAATCCAATGCACCATCGACTCGTGAAGAAGAAGAATGCATAAGCAAAAATAAGTGACCAAATTCCCAGCATTGCCACGATACATTCAAAGTGGAGCCAAATAATCAACATTGTTATTACAATGCTGATTCTTTGGATGAAAAAGTGGCCAAACTTATGCCGTTGATAGCGATGCAAACAAATTTTGATGCATTATATGAGCACTTTAAAACCTTTAATTTAAGTCTTGTTACCTATTCATTCTCTTGGACTTGAGAAAGAGCATAAATACTGAAATGTATTTTCGAAACTATTTCCAATTTTAGATTTGCTTCGGTGTTGATTTAACCTTTCAGCTGCACATTACGAGGACATTAAAACTTGTAGGGTAACAAAGTCTATTCTTGTTACTTCCACTTCTTTTATTTATTGACTAGCAGTCGATATGGCACACACTTTGATTTTGGCATACCATTAATTTTTTTATATCTATGAAAGAATGTTACACATTATATCAGTATCTTTTTATGTTGTTCTATCTAATATTAAAACAGCTGAAATAATTTTATCTCTGGAAGACTTTTCTGATTACGAAGATCTCCACTGATAGAAAGCTACACTGTCGTATCCTGCCATCATCATCATTTCACATGTCCACTGGTGGACATAGGCCTCCCCCAGGCGTCGCCACATTGACCTATATTAGGCTGAAGGCATAGACCGCTGTGTCCCATTGTAGGCTATTTTCCATCTCGTAATAATGCACGGTTTCTGTGAGACATACTACGTATAAAACTAGTAATACATACATACTTGCTTATAATATCACATCGTCGCCAACTACAAACCCTAAGCAAGGACTTAGTACGTAATAAGGTGATACACGAGCACTTCCCATACAACTACTTACGAAGCCATACAAATCTGATGATATTTCTCACAATTCAATTATATCGCAAGTTGCACAGGAAATCATGTTACCATATTACGTATTAATATAACTGAGGCAACGAAATAAAGGAAAGAAGAAAACTGTTGTAGACGAAAACAAAATTGACAAATCCTTTGCTAAGACTTTATCAAGTCAGGCTGCTGTTGCAGTTGGACTGGTAATCCAACCAGTATTTTACATAGAGCCTATCTGACCTACCTCAACCCAATTTCTGGGTAACAATATATCCTCAAGACTGTGATCAGACCGGGTAACCAATATTGACTGAATCAATTAAAATACTTAATACCTACCTACATAGTAGTGGAAAAACTGAATCTCCTATAATCGTGACAATCTAAGAAGTCCGATGACGCTTCTCATTTTACATGCTGCGATAACTTTTTATGAAGGTCTACGAAAAATCGAATTCATAATCCTAATTAATTACTACGTTACCCATACACTATAACAACGAGTATCATTCGTAAGCTTCAAATTTATTATATAACGTATTTTTATAGCTGAAAAAACTGACTAATAAGATAGTCACGACTTTAATAATAAAAGACATAAACAGAAAAGTTGAAAAGCTAAAGAAGAAAGAACTATAATAAATAAAACATGAACGATACATAACATCTAGAAGTTAAATATATCAAGAGTGAATGTTACACCAAATCAACCATCAATATTTTTATTTCAGTAACAAACGGAAGTCCTTGTAGCAAGACACTTGAGATTTCGAGTCTATTGCACAACACTGCACATCCATCATTCTATTTAGATCTGAATCAAATAAAGTAGCTCCGATCTTGTAACCGACGTCATTAGAATTATGAAAGCCGATTCAATAATAAATTATTACAATAGAGCTTACTTTAGAGGTCGTTCTGAATTTGGACCAAACCAATGTGAAGCAAAAAGTAATGAATCGATGCAGTCAGCTGACTGAGTGAGGTTCATTTTGTAAATATGGAATATTATTATTTCCAGGTATTCTCTAGTGATCAGAAGCTTCGGTCAAATTGATATTCAAAGATTAGAAATGAGAATCGGTACAAAAGAAAAATGCGCGTATTGATCGCCAATGAACCCCTTATCCAGTTTTAGCTAGTGTGGTTTTGGTAACATAAATAGATTTATGGGATTTACGCAGTGACGTCAATATAACTAAATAACATAATTGACGAAAACCAAAACCATCAAAACTCATAATAGCCTTCACAATGAAATAGTAATAGAAGTACTGCGTACTAAGAAACAAAGGTGAGAGCTATAAAATTCTAAACACGTATTTCCCGGAAAGGGTGTAATAAATTTCTTGCCTTTACAAAGTTGCCGCTACCTAGAACCTAAATACTAATCTTTTATGAATAAACATAAATTTTCATAAAAAATACAAGTAGCTCCACTAGCTCCTATTAAGTTCTACAAGCTACACATCTCCGTGCCTCTAAAATTGGCAAGCCAAAGGAAAGTCTAATAAGCCATTAGTCATGGAAAATATCTCCTAATTACCTACTGATGTATCGTTAACGACAGGGTTTTAATTACACTGAGTGTCCATAAAATGGGATGTGTCATTGAGTTACAAAGCTCGTAATATTTACTAATTCTATATCTACTTACGAGTTATCTAGGAATGTTTATTGTTGAAATAATGATCCAACTCAAGTCGCATTCCACTATATCATTAATTGTTAAATTATTTCATTACTATGATTTTCTTTACTATTCTTCTTCTTAGCATGTCGATGGCAAATACAGTTTTTAAATATTAATTTTCCCCTTTTTATTCAATGAATTTAATAATAGTCCTCTTTTTGATATAGCTTCAAGTAAAAAATAAATCATTTTGTTTACCTGTTCTTTCAACTGCCTCTCCAAAGCGACTATCCTGTCGTTGGCCTCATCGAGCTGCTGCATCAGGTTGTCCTTGTCGTTTAGCGATCCCGTCAACCTTCTCTCCAGGTCCGACTTTTTGTCTGTCACCATCGCCAGCTCCGCTTTCAAGGATTCCAGACTTTGTACATGGTCCTGTTGGAAAATGAGTCTGAATAGAATATTGGCATTTTTATCTGATGAGTTTTTATCTTCTGGTTTTTCTATAGATAACAGTAATATAAAATTACATTATTATCTTGACTTTGTTAGAATACATTGTTAATATTTTAAGATTATGTGGCTCGGGCATTTCTAAGATGACCGAGTCCTTAGAAGAAATGACAAAACACATTTGGAGGTAACATTGAAGTCTTAAAGGCGAGCCTGCCTAGAAGTAACCTATTCACAAGCGTGGATTATTGTCGACAACAATATCATCGCTCAGTTAAGACAGTAGCCAAACGTCAGACGTTCTAACTAAAACAAATGAAGTCAGATTGGCTACGCTTGCACCATGGATAGAATGAATCTTAGGATTGCGTAATGAGTATACTATGCACCGCTCACCAATTAACAAATTTTAAGGTTCAGACTTCAGGGTTATTAATTAGTGAAGTGCAATTGCATTTGTTACCTAGAAAAGTAAAGATTCGGCTGTCCCAGTTTGTTGGAACGAATTCGATAAATGAAGTAATTCTGGTGATTGTTGAAATAAATATCGATACTCGATACCGTAGGTTGTCGTACAAGACATCTTTCTTTCTCAATTTTAGTACAATGTATTCTATAATTCTTAGTTCTTTTAAATACAACGTTTGTATTCATTTGCTGAGTTCTGGTATCTGTTATCTCTTAACATCATGTGGACAGTCGCAGCCTGTTACCCATCAAATAAAAATATAACTAACCTGTAAGCTGGTTTTCCTCATAGAACATTGGTCCTTTAGCCCCTCGAGTTGGGCCAAAAGGAGGGCTTCTGTGGCTGATGATTCTTTGAGTTGCACTGTCAGCCTGGAGTTCTGTGCAGTCAGCTCTGCTATTAGGCTTTGTTTTTCTTCATCGCGCTGTGGACAAATATTGAAGACACTTAGTTATATAAGAGTTAGAGCTTGGTGGTTGACAGGGGAGATTGCAACAAGAAAACGTGTTGCGCTGACCCCAAGTAACCTGGGACAAGAGCAGGAAGATTAAGAGAAGAAATTTTCATTATTAAGATCCTGTCATATATTACGTCTGAGTTATCAAATAAAAGGTTGTGCAATAAAAGCCGTTCGGTCACAATCGAAAAAAAAATACACGAGGTATGTTTAAAATTATTCACACAGTAAAAATCTAATTTTATTGATTACAATAACTAAGCAATTAGATACGTAGTAGTATAAATAATTGAGTATATGTGGGCAATTATAATGTTCATTTCAATACGGTAGGAAAGTAAGCAACAGATGAACTGTAATTGATGATAGCTATCAATATCAACGATGTGGACGAGAGCATAATCATTGACCTTCGGCTGATTGCAATTAAATGGATTGATTGATGGTATTGCGGATAAGTTATTAAAGTCTTTCAGACACGGTATTAAGACACAGTACTAAGAGTCATTTATAAAATCTAGGTAAGAAAAGATTTCAAATGCTGAAACCATAAATGGTTCTCTATGAAAGTGTTCATCAGGTAGATCCAGGTACAGATTTTTTCGAACTTAAAAGAGAGTCGACAAAAGCTTAAAATACAACAATATACCTGAAACATACACAGGTATTGTACCTACGACTGAGTCACATCTGGAAGTATTTATGTGATACCTACATAAAACCCAAGGCCAAAACATTTTCATGGTTGTGATACGTGAAATCATAAAAACCGTAAAATGGTAGTTCTGGTTGGTTTATTTATATCCATGGAAAATTATTGTTTTCGATTCTCACTATGCCATTCATAATGCGTATCATTGAAAATATTATATTTACATTGTGAATTTAGTAAAATATTTATTAGAAACACTGGTTTCTTAGTTGTTTTAAGTGGTAAACTGATTATTATTTTATTATCAGTTATCGAATACAATATAACATGTTAACACTTTACAAAACAAACAGAGATTAGAATCATTTCTGTGAAACATTGTCAATTACTTTTATGAGCTGTGTTAAACTTATGTGCAAAATTGAACTGACTATACGCAGAAATAAAACACAAGCTTTATCTAATCTAAATCCAGATAAAATACTAGCTGACCCTCGAAATTCGCCAGTAAGTATAGTAACAAATGACTATAATAATACACTTTACTGATACCGCAATCAAACATTTAACCATACTTCTAAACTACATTGTTCCTAACATCAAGCGTGGTTAATCCTCTTAATAGGTGTAACAGCATAAAGTTAGAACAATCTGAACTTTCATCCGATAGTTTTAGAGATCATTATTATATCATCCAGATAATTTGCGAAAGAGTTTTTTCCAAGTAGATTTTGAAGGACGTCAGATCAAGAGGCGTGACACGTTTCAACATTGTCTTTGCCGAAAGATGTTTGCTTATGTTTTAAATCTGCATTGTTGCCATGGTATTGTCAATATTGAAGAGCAACATGATTAACACTGATTTGAATATAACCTTTAGCAAGTTCCAAAAATGATTTACTTTCCTAATGTGTATATAATTCGGAAACATCCTAATATTATATGGCCTTGTGTTTACAATTGCATTGTTATAGTATATCCGTTTGGAAAACCACAAGGTAATAAATAAGTATATCGATGGTATCGCCATGCTCTCTGTTAAGAGCTATGGTGATGATGATTTTCATCCATATTAAATTAGCAGACAAGCTGTGTCCTTCTTCTTATCTAATCAATGCTTGTCAAATTATTAGACAGAACAATATTTACTTAACAACATATATCTTTGAGGCTCGTTACCCAACTCTTCAAATGGGAGCCAATTGCCAACACAGGTAATTGCAGAGGATGTGATGGGACGGAAGCCAAACCATGGCATCCTGGCAGGAAGACCACGAAGGTCCCAATGCAACCATGAACTACAAGAATCTGATGATTATTTTGTTGAAAGAGAAAAGGAGACAAACGTTTATCATGGTCAGAGAGACATAATGAAGGTTGTGAATGTTATTGTTTAGTGTGACATCGAATTAATTGAATTCACGACTTGTTAATTTTACATGAAAAATGTAGCAATAAAACCTAGGTTTATTTTCTCTGCTAAAGATTAAAAAGAAAAAAGGAGTGACATCCATAATAAATATGCATACATATTCATCCGCATGTCAAAAAAGTAATTAAAGAACTCATGGCTCGCAGTCAAACTGCCTATTCAAAATTCATTTCCCCAAGCTAACCACCAAATCAAATAGATAAGAACGATAGCTCATAATGACAAACGGCTGCTAGACAATCAAATGAAAAGTGCTCCAGCAGGGTGTGGCGCTAATTGGCTAATTGGCCCTGAAAGCTTTCAGGGGTCGGCCCGATGACGATAAATTCCCTAGAATTGCGTAATTCTAACGTATAATGTCACTGTGTCCTTGACTTTCTTGCCATATTCGTAGGCGTACCTACGATTATTATAATGATATATTTTGCGTTTCCTGGAAAATGGTACTTTGTTTTTGGTGTTAGTTTGTTGTATGGAAAAATAATGTTCCCTTTGGGCATATTTAGTTATGTTTTTGGAGTTATCACCTTGTTTACAATGACAAACAGATCCCTAGCTAATTAGATATCCAAGTGATATAATTTATTTTATACAATTCAGGCGGTGGGTTGACCACGACCGGTCGACGGCGACATCCCCTGGCGAATTCCCCTTTACTCATCGTTTGACGATCTGATCTTGTTTGTGGGGCTCAGAAATCTCCTAAGAAGATTTGAAAGAAGTAAAAAATATATTCAGCCAAAATTTTTTAAATCTCAATTGTTTTCTTAGTAGTTTAGCTACTTAAAAGTTATATAATAAAAACAGTCGAAATCGACAAGAGAGCGAGGCTATCAAGATCAGATTGTTTGGAACCAAGGTTGATCGTTGGCTGGATAAGTTAACAACTACCCATCTACCTTCTACATAATATGTGAGTCAGTCATTGTGTAATAATCACTTTGTCGATCGAGACACATTAAGACAAGGTGACTAAATTAAATTGTATCACGGTTATTGTTCCTAATCGAGGTCTTGGTACAAGACCTAGGTGTCAATTAAATATTACGTTCTCGAAAAACAAAACATATCCTAAGACCACTGTGAGAGGGAACGGGGCTGTTATCAACTACGCGGGCCCAATACAGTTTGGTGGATGTCATATGTATTTCAATCTCAAAGCTAGTGTCATTAACTGCATTTCACCATGGGGTATCAACTCATACAAATTATAATTAGTATTAAAAAAAGATCATAGATGGCAGCATAGGTAACAAATGTGAAAGTAACAATCAATTAAAAATGTTTAACAGCAGATTCAGGCTGAAATAAGTTTAGTAAAAATCAAAACTTGCTTCTTTAATGTTAATTTATCCATTTACACTCATTAATCAGGTTTTTTGAACAAAAAAGATAAATGAAGACTTTGTATGTTAAATTAGTTGAAAGTAGCCATCGACTTTTCGTTTTGTTTTGAGTTCTTTGCAATAGATGGCGTGTTTCACAATTTGTCCTAAACTATATATCCATCATAAGATTAATTTTGTAGGATAGTTATTATTTATTATAGGCGTATTTTAAAAGATATTATTTATTATAGGCGTATTTTAAACGATATTATTTATTATAGGCGTATTTTAAAAGATATTATTTATTATAGGCGTAATTTCAAATATTAAAGTTTTGGTCTATTATTTAAAATCACTTTTTTGTGAAGCTTGTTTACACGTCGAATTAACTAGATACCTCGCTGGGACAGGACTCGTATCGCGCTAGGGCCTACTCAAATCGCACGGGTACTTAAATAAGAGATAACGCGACGCGTGTGCCGCTTGCCGTCCGAGTTTACGTGTCACATAGTAGGTAAGTATGCTTAGTGCGAGTTCAATAAAATTATTCGTTGAACTTCATCACCGTGAAAGGCAAGTATACGTCGACGGTATCGACTATCGAAAACATGCGAGTGTGTGTTGCTACAGCAGTCAACGATTCGCAAGCGTGTAGTCACTGTTAGACGCGTTCATCATTTAATAAACCGACAAAATAGGTTGACGTTTCTATTCGCTATTCCTATTGGAATCGAAACTATTAAAATAGGAGTGGTTATAACGTGTGAAATTAGAAGTTTGTTCATGTTTTGCCTTTAAAGTGGTGTTTTGGGAATTTGGAATTTTGGACTGCTCTTACTATTTAGAATGTTATCGGGTACTTGACATTCTATATTTTTGGCTGTTTGTGGCATAATTATTGCTTGTGAAGATAAAAACATTTGGCCTTAGCTCCTTCTGCGCATGCAGCTTCCCTGGTAACTTGTAGACGGCACAAATATGTGGATGTCTCTAACTATTCTCAATCTCATTTTTCTTTCCTTCTTTTAATTAGACTTTTTACAATGGTTTTCAAACATCTTTATAGCCCTTTGCTAAGAATAGTTACAGCACTGATAACAAAATTTGTGCCTCATGTTAAATTTAGTCTTGTTATACTTATTTTTATTTACAACTAGCTGTCCCACGCGGCTTCGCTCCCGTCAACTGGCTACCTAGCAAGCTAGCCCACCTACTCTAAATACGTTGCGTCTCAAAAAGAATAAATTTTCCCCGTTTTTGGAACATTTTTCATTGATGCTCCGCTCCTATTGGTCGTAGCGTGATGTTGTATAGCCTATAACCTTCCTCGATAAATGGACTACCCAACACAAAAAGAATTTTTCAATTCCAACCAGTAGTTCCTGAGATTAGCGCGTTCAAACAAACAAACAAACAAACAAACAAACTCTTCAGCTTTATAATATTAGTATAGATGTATAGATTCTTTTACCGATTGTTTTGTGAATGTGTGAACATTGTAGGCCTTCTAGTTGCTAGTTAACATTTGTTAACTTTTTTATAAAATATATACCTAATCCTTTTATTTTATTTTTTTAGTTTCTTACGACTTATTATCATAAGTCGGGCCTACGTTGTCCCCACATGTCTAAGTACTAATGCTGTAACATGGAAATATTGTAAAACCAAACCATTTTTAAAAGAGTAACCATGGAGTTTCTTGCCGGTTCTTCTCCATAGGAAACGACCAACCCGAACCGTGCTCCTTTTGTCGACGTTTTATAAGTGCCCATGTAGGCCTGTGTGAAATAAAAATATTGATTTTGATTTTTGTGCGTGTCTCAGCTGTCAACAATATTTATTCTAATAATAGGTATTCTGTGATTTTATCATTAATTGTGAAAAATGAGGACTAGTGACTTAGTCTACTAATCATACATTCAAACCACAATGGGCACAGTCTAAAATGCCTATTCATCGTATTATAAAAAATATCAAATGTAAACATGTGCGAGCGAATCTCGGCGCCCGACCGCTGACGTCACGCGCTCTCTCGGTGCTCTGTGGATTCGCTAGGCATTTATCCTTTCAAATTTTAAACGTAGACATCTATTGCTTAACTTTTGTTTTGTGTAATGTCAGATAGGCAGTTGCTCCATATAAACATATTCGGCTACATGAACATTGGACAATGAAATAAAAAGAGTAAAATGTAATTACAAAATTTTAAACTAATAACATAATAATTTAATATTTAAATAAACAATTTTTTTTTTTTCTATTTACGTAAAAACAATCTTGACATAATTTATATACAGAGTTATTTTATGTGTTAAATAAAATAAAACAAAAACAGTGTCTGACCTAGGAATCGAACCCAGGATCTCATGCTGCAAGCCAGGTGGTTTCATTGATGATCGCAGGGATGGTCTATCTATAGTTTCTAGTGAGGTCCTGGGTTCGATTCCTAGGTCAGACACTGTTTTTGTTTTATTTTATTTAACACATATAAACATATTCGGCTACATGAACATTGGACAATGAAATAAAAAGAGTAAAATGTAATTACAAAATTTTAAACTAATAACATAATAATTTAATATTTAAATAAACAATTTTTTTTTTTCTGTTTACGTAAAAACAATCTTGACATAATTTTTATACAGAGTTATTTTATGTGTTAAATAAAATAAAACAAAAACAGTGTCTGACCTAGGAATCGAACCCAGGGTCTCATGCTGCAAGCCAGGTGGTTTCATTGATGGTCGCAGGGATGGTCTATCTATAGTTTCTAGTGAGGTCCTGGGTTCGATTCCCAGTTCAGACACTGTTTTTGGTTTATCTTTTTTTTATTTACCTTTATTCATGTCAAGATTAGTAATTATTAAAATTGAATTTTCATTTTTTAATCTTGGTAATCTGTTATAATTAATTTGACTGACGATTTTTAAATTACCAATCCCATTCCCATAACTATTAGAAGTGATAGAAATGAAAAAGAACCTATAATATACCATAAAAGTATATGTTATAACATAATTATATGTAATAACTTGGTAAGTTTATCACTCTCACAGCGCTCTCACCGCAAAAATATCAGTGACAAGCTTAGTCGCTCACAAGTGATTTTGTTTACGATACGAGATGTCAAAACTGTCAAAAAGTACAACTCACACTCGCGAAAAGCATGTTTACGCTGATATAAGTGCTTAGTGACGCGCTTACTTGTGAGATGTAGTCGATTGTCACTAGTGACGAAATATTTTATAAACTTGCACTCAGAACTTATAGTTCTCACGTACGTCACTAGGTGGCGCTTATCTAGCGCCATACAAATTTGCGTAAACGTTTACGCGACCATCCCGTTAATAAAACTCGCACTAAGCATACAGTTTGTATTTCAAACTTAATAACGGCTCGAAACACTTCGTGAGCTACTACGCGCTAGCAATTTCATGTGACAGCGGGGGTGAGGGGTAGGGTAGGTACTGCCATGCTGCGTACCTAACTAAAGTATTAAAAGTAATCATTTTTGTAAAAACATCTTGTTCTTTATATATCTAAGTACCAACCTAAAATAAAAAAGCTAATTTAAAAATCAAACACCCGACTGCTTAAAAAGCGAACTAAAAAGCTGTAAGCAAGAAAATAACTAGCTGTGCAGTCGGAGGATACATATTCGCGAACTGCCTGATCCTCCGACGGCACAGCACGATTTTTACTTGTTTACAGCTTTTGAGTTAGCTTCCTTTTTGATTTTTAAATTAGCTTTTTTTATTTATAACTTTTAAGTATTTTTTTTTTTATAAATTGTTTTAAACATATACGTGGTATGTATTTTTGTAATCACCACTAAAAGCCCTTAATTTTGATACCCCACTCGACGGGTTACGAAGATAAACCTCTACAATATGGAGCCCAAAATCCGCCATTTTTTTTTAATGTCACTTATCTAAGAATATTTGGGTGGCCAAGACCTATCTAACGATGTCTTAATTATAAAAATCCGTCATGTGGTTTGAAAGATACGAGGTAATAAAGAATATTACAAACATACATACAAGATACGCGCGAAAAACATAACCCTTTCCTTGCAGCCGGGTAAAAAAGGATAACCCTTATAGTGAATAATAAAATGACATGAAGTAGGTACCTACTTCGTGTCATTCCGTTGCCGCGGAAGCAAGCTATTGTACCTACATTTAATTCTACATCGAATTCTACAGTTTTGATTGATTTGGAATATTCGTGAATATTGTGAAATTCGCTACACAATGCGACCACTTAGATTTAAGAAGTTACCGCGGTCTGAGCGGAGTCTGTCCCGAACCGAACATACCTAATGTTATTATTACGAATACGAAGTAAGCGTTCAAGGACAAGACAACTGGCAAATAACGTCTCTGAGTACCTACATGATACGATTCCTCGCTCAAATTGCCACATGATTTAGTATCTAGGCAAACTACTAGATGGCGTTAGAAAACCACAGTCTCGGGCTATTAAAGAGTCACTGGTGCTGCCGCCTGTTAAAAATATGGAGAAAGAAAAAATAGCCCGACCAATAGCCCGACTTATGGAGGTGACATTTCTTTGTATGGGATTGGGTATCTGTACTGTAGTATTATATTATCTTTGATTTCACGAATTGCTTGAATGCGAAACGTTTATTTATCTATAACTATTAGAAACACTAATGGCGAAGTAATAATCTCAAGATTTCTAAACACTTTCTTCACGTCACTTACAATCGATGCAACATCTACTTTGAACACATTATCTACATCATTTACAAGAACTTTGAACTCTTTCGTAAGAAGTATGTGTTGTTCCAAATAAATAAAATTAAACCTCACATTACACGTACACATATCCCCATCAAAATTAAGAAAGTACGGAGAATTTGGCAGTCGACCTCTCACGTTCGAATTTTTCGAGTAATCGAGATTTTTTTGGCTTGGTATCGAAATCTAACGGAGTTTCGTCACTCGTATTGGTTACGTCCATTGAGAATTGATTAGTGCAAAAAACAGCCCTTTAGTGATGGACGGGCTTTCACGAAACGTGCGCTGGGCTGAGTAAGCGTGACCTGGTTTTTGGAGTCAATACAACAGCTTAAACCGAGATTAAAGTACTTTTTTGTAAAAAGAGGAATATTTTTTTGTGTATCTAATAAGGGGATAACCCTGTAAAACTCGCTCCGACCAGTAAAACGCACAGAAGGAAGGTATTTTCAGCAGTCGGTGGAAAAATCTACCGATGATGATCAAGAATATACCAACGATAAAGAATAACGTTATTATAACAATGGTCCTTTTATCCAGAGCAGATTTTTAAACAGGTTACATAAATATTGGTGACCGCAATGTAAAGTTAAAGGCCACCGATCTTTTATATTCTTAAAGTCATATAACCTATAACATCAGAAGTGCTCCATTAGTAGACCACAAAGTTAAAACTAAGGTCAAACCAGCAGACAGCCCATCAACCATACATAAACGGTTTAATATAAGGTTCGGACATTTACAAGCCGTTAATGACATAAGTTAGTTAACAATATGCACGTTTAACGAAGCCTGATGGAGGACATTAGGGTAATCCTTAACACGGTAATAGGATCACGATCAACGAAATTAAGCTCCTCCACGTTTTTTTTTAACAAACGTAAGGTTTCGGTCTTGGTGCGGTGCTGTCGTAAGCGGTTTGGCAGATTTGGCTTTCTTATTGTCACGTTACTCACGATAACAATAAGAAGGGAACTGTGGTAATTTTATTTTGAGGCTTCACAATAAACGATTAAAAATGATAATAATATGACAAACAAGGAAATTATCGTGTTCGTGTTTGTTGATGTCAAGATTGTCAGACTTATTTCAATCTTTCTTTAAAATGAAGAGTCGTAGTTTTATAATAATTATTTAGCTCACTAACAAGAGATAAATTACCAAATACCTAGTACCCTGGATAAAATAGCAGAAAAGTTCAACCACGTAATTTAAGAATTTCGTCAATGTCGTTGCTCATGGCTGCTAGCATATCCTTGTGTTCTTCCGTGCATAACATTTTGTCGTCATACACAATACTTACTGTCAAAGGGAATGTGACCAATTACACTTATTTCTGTCCTTGTACTATGTTATATTGTATCCTGTCAGCTGTCGCGCTATCAGTCACTCTTTTTTTCTTTTACATCATCTGTGTGATCTCTACCTATCTCTCCTTTTCATCTTTTTCTCCAATTCCTGAAAAATATTCTTCTTCATATTCCTGCCCTTGTTCCATATTACTCGGGGTAGGCACAGCATATTTTCCACGGTCTACTGACACACTATCATCACTTTTTTCTTGCATATAATTCCTTAGACAATCCATCCATCTTTTCCTCTTTTTATCTTCCCTTTCCAAAATTACAACTTCTTTAAAGTTTTTCCTTTTGAGAAATCTAGTTGACAGTTCGCTAACACAGGCACCTCGGCTCAGCCTTGACTCAGTTCACTAATAGTGGTAATGTACGTTTTCAATGTTAATTACATTGAAACTACGAAGTTTGGACACAAAGCCTTTTTGTGCCAAATGTAGGGTCAAGGGGACACGCTTATTGTTTTAAATTGTGGCCATTTTGCATTATACACAGTGAAACAATGTGAAAAAGCTAATATTTAAATTGTCCTTATTGTGGACTGAAATGGATAGGATGTCTGTACAGAATTCGGAATAAGCTGAAGTCTAGCTTTGTTTGATATGCAAAACATTTTAAAAACCTCTTGAGACTTCTTTGCTATCATCCTCTTGTCGTTATTTCAATTTATTTAGGTTCTTCGTAATATGTCTTCTTATTTTATACTTCTCTGTTAGTTGACATCTCAGTAGCCACCTTGACAAACATTTAGGAACCTTACTGATGGCGCGATTCGATAGGCGATATCGCGCCCGTATTTTCTAAGAAAATTTCAAGTGCAAATCATCCGAATTGTATCTCATTGCATCCATATGAACGTAATTGCAATTTCACTTAGTAAAATACTTGCAATGTCGCTTATCGGTGTGATAAAAATCAAATTGCGTCGAGCCATCAGTAACGTTGCTTAGTTTTGGCTAAAACTAGAGATATAGATGAATCAGTCACTTATGGGCTTTGGCTATTGCTTGATCCTTTCTAATGTTTAAGTCTCTTTAATAGCTCGGCAACTTTTCTATGCCTTCCTTATTCAAGATTCCGCAATACTACTTTCCAAACATGTAATGGACAATCTGTAAATCACGACTAATGTCGCTAATTCCTTATCTTGCAAAATTAAAGCCTAAGCTTCATGAAGACGTTAACAAATTGGCACTTAAGACACTCTTGCGTATAACATTACATAAAACATAAGTTGATGGCAGTAGCCGTAATTATAATCATTATCATATTAACCTGAAAACTTTAACAGCTAAGAGTGGGCTTCCTAATGACTAGGTAGAAGATATTGCTATGTTATTAACACGGTTGGGAGACGGATTGTACGGTGCAGTTTTCTATTATGAACATGCAGGGAGAACGGTACTGTTATCTTCCTGAAAGCAATTATACGTCAAGTAAAAAGGAGATCCTTTCCCTGCGGTCAGTAGGACAGTAATGACAATGGTTTTAAAGATTTGCCCCGAAAATGAAAACCAAGAACCTTAAATTAAAATTAAATATGCTGAAAATTTAGAACTTTTTCAACTTCAATATCACATAAAACAGTTACATAGCTGGGAAGAAGAAGTGGTACTAAAAACTCTCCAGCAGACAAGAAATATCTTAAAATAATCGCACATTCTTGTAGAAGGGTTTTTTTTATAACACATCCAACAACCCAACATGACTGTAATTCTACGAAGAGTTAGACACTGGGCAGAGTGAGTATGTTAGAGCCTATTGCCACTGTGATAGATATAAGAAATAACAACATTTCATATTGCGTTAATAACTCTTCAAGATCTAACACTCACCAAAGTAAAGCAAAAACACAAAACCATAATAGAAACGATAATAATACTCATAACGTTGACAATCAAATTACATTACATTGCAAAACAGCCATTTTGCGTAATATCCAAGTTATTACGGCAGGTGTTCGAACTCACTGGTAAATGACACTATTTATTATCTACTTAAGTAAATGTCAATCTGTATGGTATTAATGTTCTCAGTAATAGTTAAAGTTGTATTAGATGAAGGTTTTCTGGGAAAAGGACCAAGGACTAAACTGAAGGCTTTATGGATGGTACAAGAATAAAGACATTGTGGTAAAAAAAAATTGCAGGTTATGTTTATGGATTTTCTTACCGCCACCGGTTGCTAAATTATAGTGAATAGATGTTGTTGTTTACTGTACCAAACTAATGGGAATTTTAAATTTAAGCGGACAAACTGGTCTTATTTTCATCAAAACTGCTCTCAAAACGGTGAAGGAAAACATCGTGAAGAAACAAACCGGCATGTCCTAGAACCAAAAAATCGAAGAGAAGGCTGTGTCCCAGCATTGGGCACATTAAATGGCTGGTAATAATGACGGTGATATTTTATAACGACAATGCAATCACTCATTTTTTTAACAGCCTAACTTAAGGAAAAGATGGAAAAGGCGATGGTGACTACCTACATCCCACAGGCTGTCATATATATTGTTATCACGAGTCTGGAACCATCTATATCCATTATTAGGTTAAAAAATAAATCGGGTGACAAAAGCTTAAACTTTTGACATTCGACAAGCCATCAGGTAATTTCTACGCACTTTGCCAAAAAACGCTACGCAAATTGCCCATGAAATTGAACAAAAAAGGTCTGTGCCGTAACTCTCTCTAACTAGATAATATAAAGGTGGTAGGCCACCACGCTTCGATAGCTTATTGATGCGCTTTTTTAAACTACAAGCTACATTAATATTAAAATGAAAAATGCCATGCCTTATAAGTTTTCTTTATGATTTTGTCACGAATTGGTCATGGTTATATATATTTTTACGGTTACTCTTTCTTTCGTTCTTTTTTGTCCATACTAATAATATTATAAATTCGAAAGTAACTCTGTTTGTCTATCTATATGTTGCCTTTTCACGCTAAACCACTGAACGGAAATCTATGAAATTTGGCAAGGAGATATAGACATCTTGAGGAAGGCTACTGTTTGTATAAAAAAAATGGTAAGTAAGTAAGTAAGGTAGAGTAGGGTAGGGTAGGTACGGTAGATAGGTATGTAGGATAGGGTAGGTAGGTTGGTAGGTAGGGTAGGGTAGATAGGCAGCCAGTTGACGGGAGCGCAACCGCGATCCATTTTGCCTCTTAATACATTCAGAAATGCCAGTTTCAAAAAAAATCCTTTTCGGATTCTTTCAATAGTATGGTTTTAAAATTTTGCCCGTGGTAACGTACTACGTTTTTCCAGATAAGCAAACAAACAAATGAAAATATAAAAACATACAGAGTTGCTCATCTTACTTAAAACCTCATCTTACTAATATTATAAAGGTGAAAGTTTGTGAGTGTGTTTGTAAATTTGTTACCTACTCTTTTGCGCTCTTACAGATCTGGATGAAATTTGGAGGAGAAATAGATTATAGTCTGGAATAGCACATTAGAATACCTTTTATCCCGGGAATATGTTCCCTTGAGATAAGAAAACATTTCACGCGGGCGAAGCTGCTGACAGAAGCTATATCACATGTGTGTGTTTGTTACTCTTTCAAGCAAAATCTACAGAACGGATTTTGATGAAACTTTACAGAAATATAGCTTGTACATCTGAATAACACAGGCTATAATTTAAAAAGGTTTTGGGAGAAGTATCTACTAATAAAACGTGGGCGGAGCCGCGGGCGGTAACTAGAATTATAAATGCGAATATTTGGATGGATGGATGTATGCTTGTGACTCAATCACGCCAGAACGGCTTAACAGATCTCGATGAAATTTGGCACAGTGATATATCAAAGTCTGGAATATTTCATCCCGGTATAATGTTCCCTTGGCAAAAGAAAACATCTCACGCGGGTGAAGCCGCTGGCAGAAGCTAGTTCATAATATTAGTAGGGTTGTATCAGACTATTCCTTCATCAACAATCAATAAATCAATATAGAAAACAAACATTGCATCATTTTTTACCTAAACTATTCAATACAAAGCTTTGCAATCGAAACTCGTCCACTGGGTAAACATTACAAATCTATTCACAATCAAAACTCGTTCACTTACGATGTTACGCTAGACCAACAGTCTTTGCATCCTAAACAGATCTTCAGTATTAGTCATTTGAATTTATATGTTAACCTAATAGAATGTATTGTCTTTTTACCTGATCTTGTATTCATGGGCGATCGGTGTGGCTCTTATTGAGTAAGAGTTATGCTGTTAATAGATTACTTCATAGCAATGACTAATAGGTGAATCAGCTCTTGCATTTATTGATAATGTTGATGTATTGTAGAAACATAATGTTAAAATAGATAAAGATATTAACGATATATTCAAAGAGGACCACACTAGGACAAGCAGTTACGACACATCAGTTTTCTTCTGGCAAGTCGTTACGCCACGATCATGAAGAATAGAACAGGATTTTCTTTATTGTACACCATAAAATTTACACATCTCTTTTACAAGAAAATCTTATTTATACGGGTACAAAGGCGGTCTTATCTTTTACAGCGATATCTACCAGACAATCTTTGGATGGACTGAAAGAACTTAGAATAAAAAAGAGGATAATCAGCGGTGCTAATAAGGACTAGCCGGCCCAGGACGGAATATAGGGGATACCTACCAAACTATTTCTCTTTCTTGAAAACAAGGCGATAAACTTTTGACACCAAAGGTCAGAAAAACGTAAAATCTGCTTCGGGATCCTGAATGAAAATTTTGTTTAAAGCCTCCAATCACACAATTTGTTATCAGTATTTTTTTTAATCACGCTTAGGCCTTAATTAATCTCATGTTTACTTGTGTGTCGATAAGAATCCGTAGGCTGTCATAAGGACGTTTCTGGAAAAAAATTAATATCGCCATAACCTTACTGTAAAAATGAGGCCATCCCTGTAGAAACATCATGTTTTTTCTCTTAAACTGATAAGTTTTCTAACTAACCTGTTTAACATTATTATCTCTGGAGTCGATCTTGGTGGTGAGCTCCTTGATGTCGTTCTGTAGCTCCAACATCCGCGCTTCATACTCCCCCTGTGTTGTGTCCAGTCGCCGTCTCAGCAGGTGTTTCTCTTGTTCTAGTTCCTGGGAAGAAAGAGAGGACAATTAGTTGATGGGTCATTAGGGAGAGCGTAAGGTCTTATTCAATAGCGTTTGAGATAAAATCTGACTCTAAAATAAGCGTTGACCACCGTAGTAGCCATGCTACACATTGCTCAACATCTGCTGAGCCCGCTCCTTTTGGTACTGAAGAAAATATTGTGGTTCCAATGTAATTGATTCCGCCTAGCCCGTTCCATCATAAGACTACAAGACGTTCGGCGATGCGTCATAGATATTGGTGGACATCCCATCCACACGCACAAGGCATTTTGGGAATACTTTTATTGTGCGTTCCTATCGCTATACCCGTATCTAAGGAGTGGAATTCCTTGCCGGAGTCTGTATTTCCTGATAGCTGCAACCTGGGAGTCTTTAATTCAAGAGTAAATAGGTTACTTCTAGGCAAGCGAGCCCCATCGTCGACCACATCATCGCTTTCCTTCAGGTGAGATAGTGGTCAAACGTGAGACTATCAATAATAAAATATTTAACAAAATGTGATTTGTTTATAACAGTTAGCAATAATTAATGTTTTCTTTTTTTCAGATTGTTTCATCAGTTTTATAATTTTCCGAGATTGGTCTCCTGAAATCGCAAGACAAGTCTCCTCGACAGGTTGAAGCGAAGAAGATGGTGGGACGACGAATATGTTGTCATTTGGAATTGACATGAATATTAGAACCGGGAACAATGCAACATGGAAAAAAATGAGGGCGGTTGTTCGCCAGTAGTGAGTCCGTACGGGGTAGATTGGGGGCATAGTAACAGAGCATCAATGCAAAAACGCCAAAGGATTACGTTATTGCTCGAAAAAGCAAATGCCTAGGAAACAGAATAGGTACCTATTGTCGCTGAAACTGAAATTGAGTTGGAACCTAAGGACCAATTACTTTTAATAAACACTTGACGCAAGTGAGTAGGTCCGTGAACCTCCTCAAAATTTACTTATAACTTAAATAAAGTAAACAATCTAATTAAAAAGCACTGAACGGTTTAATTGAAAGAATTAACAAAAAAGTTGTTTTATCATTTCCGCGCCGGAAGAGCAATGTGAACGAAGCATTTCCGGCCGCCATCGCCATCTTGATTCCCATCCATTGTCTCTGCTTGTAAAGTGTGCTATTAGAAAGCATAATTTACACGTTATCGCAAATAAACTTAATTGTTGTTGTCTATGGGAATTATAAGAAATATTTGAATCACTTGAGGAAAAGATTTAGTTTTGAAGATTTGTGTATTTCGTTATTTTATTGTGAGATTGAAGAAAAGGCGAGGAATTATTAACACAGAAATAGCGGGTACTTGAATCATTTAGGTCTATGTTAGCATCGTATATCATACAGCAAATATAAATAGTTAATGAATGTTTTGACATTTCTACAATCAGGAGTTTATGATTTGTCTACATGTTATTTATCCATTCTATTATTCATTCTTTTTCTTAGAAACCTTTTGTAGTATCAACAGCTGAATTAATTGCAATAAAATCTATGTACTTCGGTATATTGACATATCCTAGACGTCAACATCTATTGTCCAAAACAATAGTTTTGCGAAAAAATAAAAGATATAATTATTTTGCGTCACTAGGCCATATTAAACAAATAAAAGAGTAACAGACAAAACAGTATATATCGTCATTTTCAATTTTGCATTTGTGTAAATAATGTAATCATTCTTTACAAAATAACAGGTAGACAAATACTGAACCAGAATGTTTCCTGTTTAGAAAAATTATAAATCTATATAGTCCGTCCGACCGTTAGATTATCAAATAATATTAGACAAGTATTTTATGCTTTATCAAATAAATAAAAATTTACTAAGTTAAAGCGCATCATATTTCAGGAGTGCGATCTTGTGACGTCACTTGTCAGTATTAAGTGAACCACGGCGTGACGTCACACGATATTTCTACGCACTGTATCGTCGTTATGTTTTGTTTACGAGGCAAAAGAAAAAAAAATGTGTTTAATATTTTTAAGTAACATTACGTTACGCTAAGCACAACAACACTACAAACACAAATAAAACACTAAACACAACTAAACAACTATAACTAACAACACAACACTGAATAAATATAATTTTTGTCATCATCCATATTAATAAAACACAAATGAAGACAAATACAATAATTATTTTCATTACCTATAAATGTTTTTGTGTCTCAATCTATCAATGAAAAGACTGAAAGACAACCATATTATCACTTTGTCACAAGCACAAAAAAGACACAGCTGAATATCAGCGTATTTCACAAATTCACTTTCAATATTCACGAATGTCTTCCTAATTATCAGGAAGTGAGAGTGAGTTGGTGACCGACACTGAAAGTGAGTCGATGTGGGCTTTATCTCTGTAATGGGCTATTGGCAAAAAAGTTGCCACCGAAAACTGGGGCGGTGGAATAAAAACTGTAGAATAAAGTGCTCATCGTTTTGGGGCTGAATATTATAAAACTTTTAGAGGCAAGTACAATAACTGGTTATGAAACAGTAGCAAGTAAGTATGTGATTACATTGCCCAAATAATAATACAAAACAATTTAGAATGAAAATGAATATTCATTAATGAATAGTCGAAGTTGCCATTTCATTAAAGCAATGCAACATGCGATGCGACACTCTGAGGACGATGCTACAACGCATTTAATAAAAAAAAAACTACATATTATAGATCTATTTATATGGAAAATCGCATCTGTTAGGCACCGTTGTCGCATTGTCGTATCCGAATTACGAGATCTGAAAACTTCTAAACGAAAGAACATAATAAAAGTATTAAGTTTTGCCTAGAATCTGGGGATCATTATATTCTAACGTGCAGCAAAACAGTACGATAAGACTAAATTGATTGGTATCAAACACCCATTAATCAGATAACCTGTGCATTCAACCCATTGAACAACACTTAGTTGTTGCGAGACATGGTAATTTACTATTTCCATCTATTAACACCGGATCAGTGTATCTAGCTGAAATATGGCCGGATCTAACAAAATAATACCAGTTAATTTTAAGTCTTAGATTATATTTCAAAATTTAATCTTGATATCTGGACGCTGATATGAAAAGTCTGTTTTCATCTGTAGATATAGAAAGTAGTCTACTGTTTGTTTGTATAAATTATCTTTAGTTAAATAACTGTTATTAAACGTTGCCCTTTGTTAGAAATTAAACAAAATATTAGATCCGTGTCGTTATTAAACTGACATCATCTTGTTGATGACATTGAACTTGCTGCTTTCTTTCAAAGTAACGATCCCCAAATTCTATTTTTTATTTTCCTTGATGCCTCTGTTTTGAGTTCGGATTGGAGTTAAAATATTGGATTTACGAGTAACTTTGGCATTCTCATATAAAATTATATCGCCTGATTCGACCTTCGTCCAACAAAAAAATAAGATGGGAAATCTAAGTTGTCTAAGTTGATCAAAGAAAATAACCAGTACATTACAGAATCATACGTAAATTTAATTGAATCGAGGATTGAGAGACCCAACGAAAGAAACATTAAAGATAAAGCACCAGCACAAAGTAGGTACGAACCCAACCAAGTCATTTACTCATGAAAGAGAACCTCTAAACAACCACAACAATTAATTAATTACACAGCAAAGAACCATTTTGATATTAGAAACTACTTGGAAACTAGGGTTGTCGAAAGTCATTGTTAGCAAGCGCACTGACCCAGTTGCTTGCACCAAGTTGTCAACTTATGTGAACCCCTGAACCATACCAGAGAATGATGGCTTTGGGTATATGAACTAGGGCGTTTTCACATCTTTCTTAAGACTTTTACTTTGACGGTAAAAGCTTTAGATGTTGTTGTGATTGTATGAATGACGGAGAGAATTGTATTGTCTAGGACGAGACGCGATTGTGATGGCACAATTGGTGTTTCTTTTCTGTTGTCTGTTGTGACTGAGAGAGTTGAGGCATTTTTGTGGTTAATTTTAGGTTGCCTGGTAATTTGTAAGACATTAGTTTGGACCCAAAAGGTGCATCGATGGCCTTGTGAATTTCACGGCAAACCGCTGGATGCAAAATAGGATCCTTGTAGGAGGACTATGTTCAAATGTGGACGTCTTTTAGCTGAAATGATGATGATACAATTCAGATTTATGGCAATTATTGTGGCTTTCAGGCAGAAATAATCTTATTTACCTAAGTATTATTACAGGTATTTGTATTCAGAATTAGTTTGGGAAGTGAAACCCTAACAATTAGGTCCGTACAATTCTATCGATCAGGTTCCCTACAGAATTCTAGATGATCGATTAGGATTGATTAGGATGGATGCTCGCGCGCCTCGACGTGAGTTCTCGACGTGACCTGCGCACGCGCAAGAGTCGCCAGTCAGTCAATGCGCTGTCATAATATAAAAACATATGCTATTACTAATTTGTTTTCTATATTCTGTTTTGAGGATTGCGTTGTACGAAACATAATAGACGGAGAAATATACAGACGGAGTTGGCTCACAATCAGAGATTGGAATAGGTAGAGAATATTTACCTAAAGTTTGAGTAAGTAAGTAACATAGAGTTGATAATACCACCTCTAAAATTCCGGAATCATAATCATGGCGATTAAATCCCGGGATTTAATAAATTGCAAATTACTTATTGCGCTTTGTATACATTTAAACTAAATTATTATATTGAAGAATCTGATTATGTTTTTAGAGTTTAGAATAATATATTTATATGTAAAGTAAAGCTCTTAAATTTAAGTTTTAAAACGGAAATAGACTAATGCGGCAGTCAAAAATCAACCAGTTTTTTTTTTGTTTCACTATGTGGCAAATTCATCGCCATCAACTTCCCTATCTGGCGCAACATGTTTTCATATTACATTTTTCACCGTAAACCGTATTTTAGCGTCAATCGTTATAATTCATTTTCTATTCCTTTCTGCTCCTGTTATTCTTCAAACAATCCATTTATGTGGCTAATTAGGCAATATCATCTATCTATAAAAATCCGCCTCTGTCTACCTCAGACACACGTAGCATACCTACAATTCATCGACTCGTGCGCAGACTGCATACATACATACTACGCAACCGTCTGTCTGTCCTGTCTGATACACTTTCACTGATACTAATAATGTACCAATAGTGTCGATCATAATAGAGAATGTTTTCGAGGTGTTTTTGTTTTCGTTAAAATCAAACAAGATTCTATTACTGGAATATTAATACTTAGGTAACATGGCTTGGAATAATGGCTATTAGGCACCATTATTATATATTATATTGTACACCACAAAACATACAGGACAATCATTTACAAAAACAAGTGTACAATGGGCGGTCTTATCGCACTAGGCAATCTGATACAGACAACCTTTAGTATCTTCTTGTATAAAACCGCAAGCCGTGCGCACTATAGAATTTCCCATCAGCAAAAATTACTAACTTCCATTCAAACCTTTATTCATTTTTCCCCAAAGGAGATGTTTCAATTTCGACCATGAATTTCGAAAAAGAGGAAAATATTAGGTGCCACGATTTGAGAAAAATATTCTTTCGTGAATATATGCATGATTTCTTGTGCACTTAAAGTAATAGTTTTTAATTATTGCCATATTCTATTCAACATTGCGTCTCATACTTTTCCTATCATACTTTCGTTCTGAAATCATGTCACATCAAAGCATTAAATATGTAGATGTTAAATATGAATGGAGGGCTTCTTGCTATTTACATAGAAATATATCTATGACTATTTAAAATTATTATTATTCTCATAAACATCTTTTTCGACTAATTATATGCAAGTACGACTATTTCATTATTAAAATAATATTTATTCTACTTTTCTGAAGTATATTTCTGAACGAATAATTCAAAATGACATTTGGTTTATTATTTTTAGGTTAGGTAAATGTGATGTTTTGTAAAATTATCTTGCTATGGAAGAGCGGAGTCTCTTAATACAGGCATTATTTGCCTAAAAAGAGGCTCCAATTATAACTTGTTGTTTTGATTTAGTTAAGAAATAAACAATTTTGAATTTTTTTGAATCTAAACAACCGCTCATGGCGGTCATAACTCTCACGATAAACGTCAAACATTTTTAATTTTTAATAGGTAATTTTTTTATAATGAAATAGATTAGTAAATTGAGGTGTATTGCGTACTTACATATAGTATCCCTATACGCTATGCGTACTTACGTATAGATCCCTTGTGTTTTATGTATTTTGGTATCATAATTGGTACACTTTCTAAATTCAAACGATGGCATTTTTTAAAATTTGTTTTTGTTTCAACATATATTATCGTTTGTCGCCATGCGTGACATAGGACTAAAGACGATACGTCACAATTATGACGTATTCGAGTCTTCACAATGCGCGCACTCATAACATATCTGTTTACTAGAACATCATTGGTACCTGAATAAAAAAATAAAAAAAAAATATAATGGAAAAATGTTTCTTTATTCTATTCAGGTGTTAGTTTCCCAGTTTTCCTAAAAGGTACATGTTATGGCCGGAGTCCCATACAAAAATGAAACATCTCCTCAAAAATCCTTCCTTAGTACGTAAGAACTCACTTTCGTTGTATACCTATGTATATACCTTGTTGTGCAAAATTTCATCCTTTTGGAACCAGTAATAAGTAGAAGCTGTACATTGTCCTGTAGAAGTGTAGAATGTATTCGTCCAAATGTTGTATTTCCAAAATACTTTGATTCATTTCTTGATACAATCCAGACTTGAATTCTAAAACCAGTTCGTGAGGAACCTACTTATATTACAAAATTGGAGTTAGAAGCTATTTATCATGTTAATGTTTTTGGTATAATAACTTCCGGTAAGGACAACACAAAACACGTTTTAAAATCTAGTCAACCCAGTATCTTAAAATTCAGTTAAACCAGTTTTGTATAGTCTAAGCTCTTTTATGCTAATGGCCACTTAAATACTAAATTGACTAACCCACGGTTTCCACATTAAAATTTTGATATTGAGTACTTGTTAAGCTATACCTCCTCTTGTCTGAAAACCTGACTAAATTTGGCACTGGTAGGTATTGACACGTTCTTTATTCGAAATACCCAATTCAGAAACGCGTGTAAGTTTTATAAGACAGTTTATTCTACAGAGAAAGAACCTCATTATCATCATCATATCAGCTGAAAGACTTCCACTGCTGGACATAGGCCTCCCCCAAGCGTCGCGACATTGACCGGTCCCGTGCGTCCCGCATCCAGCGGATCCCCGCAACCACCAACACCAGGTCATCCGTCAACCAGGTGGGAGGCTTTCCAACACAACGACATCCGGTTCGCGGTCGCCACTCCAGAACTTTTCTGGAAAAAGTAGGCAGCTACTGCCACTTAAGTTTGGCAATTCTTCGTGCTATGTCGGTTACCTTGTTTCACTTGCGGATCTCTTCATTTCTGATTCGATCACGCAAGGATCATCCTCCGAGCATGGCCCTCTCCATTGCCCTTTGCCCTGTAAGCTTTCTGATGAGGCCCATAGTGAGCGACCACGTCTCAGAGCCATAATATGAGAATGAACCTATTATACTAAAATTAACCATTTGTCTTGAATACATAGAACATTGCACTATTGAAGTTTCTAGATAACAGTTTATTTTGAATAAATCCCGGCACACAGTCTACAATGTATCTGTTATTGTTAATTTAACAATGTCATGAATAGATACTACACAGAATATTGCACATTTTGTTCAGCCCGTGGCATTGGACTGTCATATCTCAAAGCCATCGTTTTAGCACTAAAGTCAAGGTTAAACACTAAATAAATGACCAGGAAATGTAACGAACATGGTAGGTTAGAACATTTGTTGTCAAACTTTCGAGGATTCGTATCCCAAAAACAATAAAAAATGTTTGACATACAATGTTCGAAAATCATTGTTTTTTTCTAAGGCATTCGCTTGCCGAGGTCGGTCTGTGGGTGATCATCTTTACATAGCGAGTTCCTTCCGTGCCTCGGCAAGCACGTTAAGCAGTTGGTCTCGGCTGTCATTTGAAGATCTTTGACAATCGTTACAGGTAGTCAGAAACTTGAGATCTGACACCAGTCTAGCCAGACAGTCGCTCCATGTAAACCACTGGTACTCAGCTGAATCCGGTTAGACTGGAAGCCGACACCAATATAGTTGGGAAAAGGCTAGGCAGATGATGACTAAGTATCTTAGAAGATATTTATACTTCAAATCAATTAAAGCGTGTTTCATTGTCAACAGAGTCAATAAATAAGGAGTAATGAAATAAATATTCCATTCTGGGTTTCCACAATTTGATCCAGCGGTGGAATAAAGTTTGAGAATCGCTGTACGCTTAATATGACTAACTTTAGCTCTTCGTGATGACTTGATGAGCTAATCCTTTTATTTGTATATCACGAAGTTATAAATAAGCATGTTCTAATATCAGATTAAATTGTAATTTGTGCAAATGGCTACGTGAATGTTATCCACTTTTAAAAAACTGTTAATGTATAAAAATAACGTTCATTTCCAAGTGAAAAAATAAACTGATTACATGTTGACCACCTAAAACTTGTCGGTGTTGCGTATAATTACATTTTAATTTATCTTACTTTTGTTGTTCTCGTGCGTAATTTGACTTACAGCAGAAAAACTTCGAAAATACCAGCACACCAATAATTTTAAAAAGATATATCAAACCGAACTGACAGCTGCACTTTCTTTCATTAACAAAATCATTCACAGACTCATTCGCACTCAATCTACGAGTATTTCACATCCCAATAACCATAGAGATGAGCTATTTATTTCAGCGTAAATAATCTTAATTATGTACAGACAACAAAAACAGGCTGTGAAATGAAATACGATGGATGTGCCACATGCTAAACGATCACTTAAGAGCTGTTTAATAAATAAGTGGGAAAATGGTAATTTGACATTTAATATTTAGTCATTTGATGCTGAAAGTAATAAAATCGATTTTAATTGTGTATTTTATTAAAATGTCTATAATTTCATCATCAAAATATCTGGATTTTGCTGAGAGCACTTTTAATTGAGATAAATGTTTGATTTCGTGCGAGATTGTTCTTCAATAAAGTATACCAAATAAAAAGAATCCTTCTATTTATAAACGCGAAAGTTTGTGTGGATTGATGGATGAATGTTTTTTACTTTGTAAAATTTTACAATAATATAGCTTTATATCAGAATAAAATATAGGTTATAATTTATGAAGGTGTAATAGATATCTTCGTAGGGCAAAGATATCAATTTCTGTCTGCATTACAACTTTTTTGTTGACTGTACTCACAGTAACTGCACTTTCATCAGTAGAACAAGGCGGCCTACATTCCTAAGCATGAATTAGGAACACCGCTGATTACAATCGGTGCTGCCAATACAATTAAAATGGCCGCAAGTTATGGGTGACAGCGATGGCGATGGCGGGAGAAGTTTGACAGCTGTGTTTTTTATTTTGAAATTATAATTTTTATTTTTGATTATATTGTTTTCATTCTTCATTCGGTCTGTCCAGTGGTCTGTGCGATTGGATAGTATGACTTTTCTACTAGCCCGTTTCATCATCTGACTACAAGACGTACGACGCGATGATGCGTCATCGGTGCATGCTGCATGGTGGACATCCCACCCATACGCACCAAACATTTTGGGAATACATTTATTATGCGTACAGCTAAAGAGTGGATAATTCCCTGCCGGAGTCTGTATTTCACAATAGCTACAACCTGGAAGTCTTTCAGTTCTTGCAAAGCTCTTTCTCCTACAAGATTATACTTACCAATCACCTTTAAGAACCAATTTGGTCCATAAATAAAATTATATACTTACTAAATTATTAATTGCCTATTACACACACAATTCATCCACATACTTACTCATTGCATCAGTCCCTTCTACTCAACACTTCCGCATCACTCATCAACATTTTATACCTCATTATATCAAAAAACAATCAAAATACCTTAGACCACGGAGGTTTTCTACCACCATCAAATCTCCCATGCCTTAGACCTCAGTACAAAGGTCACACGAAACTCTTGGGCAATGCCTTCCGTAAAAAGGAAGCATTGTTTCATTACAACACGTTCGTGAGTGAGCATTCAACTGTTTTACGTGAGAAGCAGATTGGCGGATCATTGTATTGTATCGGTATTTAATTTTATTGCACAAAGTTAAGCTTTGATTTGATAGAATATAGGATATCTTTCTCCTAACTGATGGGGAGGTAAATTGAAAAACACAGATTCTATGTGTGCTAGAGGATAGCAGACTATTCTGTGCACTAAAACTAGGAAAAGTAACTAATTCGATTTTTCTATAATGGTGCTAAATAAAAGAGGGGTATTGTTTTTATATTTTTTAAGAGCAGTGGTGGCCCATTTGTAACGGCCGCGATTTGCAAGTTGTGGGTCGTGGGTTCGAACGCTAGCAAGCGCTTTACTTTGTGTAAATTATTTCATTACTACACGCACTGCACTGCTCTGGTGAAGGAAAACATCGTGAGGAAACCGGCATGTCCTAGAACCAAAAATTCGAAGACATGTTGTGACATCCACGAACCCGCTCTGGGCCCACGTGGTGGATTACGGCCCATCCCCTCACACAGAGAGAAGGCCTGTGTCCCAGCAGTGGGAACATGAAAAGGCTGATGACAATGATTCAATTGTTTTTATATCATTTTATTTCAAGCGCATATTACCAGCAATAATTTGGCAAAATTGAAAGATTCTGAAGTTACTTTTTCATTTCTTTGGGCCCTTGATACCAATCAAACATTTAACTATCAAGTAAAAATACAATTTTCTTAGGTGTTTTGGATGATTACCCTACACACTGATTGCTCGCAAGTTCAACAACACCATTTCAAAATCATACGGGTCTGTCAGCCTGAGTACAGCATTTAACTTTTCTCACCAAACCATACAATAACTCTGAGGTTAGATCATATCTCCAAGTCTCCCGTCCCCACTTCCATATAGGAATGCGACAATTTTCTCAGCGTAACAAGATAAAGCCTCTCAAGGTAATCTTCATAACTGTCTCTCTGTTACGAGTTTAATGAATAATTTCACATTTTGTTACTGAGCTGTTTCTGCAATTACTACTGCTAATAAACGGTATCCCGGCAGCTTAGGGACGAATATGTCAATCAGGATCATCTGCTGATTATCGTAGTCTTCCGATCAAAGAAGCTTTATGTATGGTTTTTATTATCCGTTGGCTCGAGTTTGACCTCACCTGATGGGAGTGAATTATTTGGTCGACGATGGATTAAGCTTGCCTAGAAGTAACCTTTTCAATATTGACTAAAAGGCCCCCAGGTTATAAGACTGGCTAACGCTTGGTAAAGATAGCGGACGAACTTTCCACCCACTGCCCACAATATTGCTGGTGTACACTAGTACACAATAGGGCAGTTGGCAAAAAATATCTATTCAGTCCGTCAATTAGATAACCTAAAAATATTGGTTAAGTATTTTTTCTTTTGCCACGTACATTTACGTACGTTTTCGCTACATGGTGGACATCCCACCCATACGCACAAAACGTTTTGGGGACACTTTTATTATGCGTACAGGCTAAGGAGTGGAATTCCCTGCCGGAGTCTGTGTTTCCCGATAGCTACAATCTAGGGGTCTTTAAGTCAAGAGTGAATGGGTTTTTACTAGGCAAGCGTGCTTCACCGTCGACCACATCATCGCTTTCCATCAGGTGAGATAGTGGTCAAGCGCGAGAATATTGAAAAAAAAAAAAATACTACGGTATAGTGCGTTGAAATATCGTGTGACATCACGGTGTGCTATACTTTATACTGACAAAGTGACGTCACAAGCACCCACTCCTTAACTTTGATGCGTTTTATCTTTGCCGATTTTTATTGATTTGGTAAAGGAAAAAATACGTGTGCAATATTATTTGATAATCTCACTGACGGACTAAATATAATTATATTTTTTACCCAGGGAAAAATCCCTATTGTATCTTAACGATTCCAGTTTTAGTACTACGACTATCTTCGGATGTCATCAGCAGCTTCATCAAAAGATAACACAAAACCTAACCAGAAAGATCTCATCTCCTAACACTCCGGCATCGCAACAGCAATAATTACAGCCTCGCAGTCTAGCTGTGTATTTAATTACTAACAACTCGTAATCAGTTAACGATCAAGTGCTAACTGTTCGTAATAGATACGTGTAATGAAGATGGCTTTTTATAGCCAGGATGGTAAGATGTTAGGATGACTTCGAGAAGTGGTGGCCATTGATGGTGGTCAAGCTGGTGTGAGGTGGTCTTCTCCTTGTGAAACTTTGATATCTACTGAACTAAGTTCGGTCTGGGTAGTTTAGTAGATAACTTCGAGTTGGGATGTCGCATTTGTGAGGGTTACTGCGATGCTAACTAACGAATTTGAGGAGGAATCAGTCAATTATACCGGGTGAAAATCTGATGTGCTGGGGTCCGAGTGAGTAGAAGATAGATTCAAGTTGGGATTCGTCACTTACTTGATAGCTTTGAAGACATACCGGCCATTTCCATTTATGCTAATAATTGCAAATTAAGTGTTGTTAGTTGAGGGAACATAATTTAATAATAATTAAGAACATAAGGTAATAACAGACCACGGTAAAAACCGGCCAAGTTCGAGTCGGACTCGCGCACGAAGGGTTCCGTACCATTATCGCAACAAACGGCAAAAAATAACATTTGTTGTATGGGAGCCCCACTTAAATATTGATGTTATTCTGTTTTTAGTATTTGTTGTTATAGTGGCAACTGTCTAGCTATCACGGTTCATGAGATACAGCCTGGTGACAGTCAGACAGACGGACCGCGGAATCTTAGTAATAAGGTCCCGGTTTTAACCCATTGGGTACGGAACCCTAATAAGGTATTAAATAGTCAAACTATGGTTGGCTCAGCAAATATTTTCAATTAACTTTTTATCGAATTCTATCAAGTATACGGCAGTGAATGCAATAATCTGTCTATTACAATGTGACACAAGATTTGCCCATGATTTCCCCATTTTCCGCGAATGACAGACACTTTGACAAAGTGTTATAATTAGATTGCATGCATGAGAATTACGTTACTTAACGAGCAGCAAAAAGGTCTTAAGTTCTATAGGAAATGTACAAATCGATTCTTAGTAGATTATATGATAACTGGTTAATGGTTCCGCATCAAGTCTACCCTACCAGCCATCTTCAAGCTATTGGCGTTTACTAGGCCCGTAATGCCCTACGTTTTCATCGCCTATTTGCAAAAATCCCAGGGAGAGCCATTCTTTGACAGATCAAAATAGCAGCATGGATAGCAACTCTTTGACAATTTTACGTAATAGGTAGGCTCAAGATTGTCGAACTGAACGAGTCAAATAATCCTTAATGTTACAAGCAGAGGGTTCAAATTCGTTCTTTTTTAGGGTGGGTCAGGTAACAGCTATTACCGACTGTACTATTACCGAGATACCTAATATAATAAAAAAATAATGATCACGATCCGATTTTTAGTTTCGGAGAAATGCGTTTACAAACAGACACACATACATACATACAAACCAACATAGAATCATGAAATTTGGCACACGTGTTTTAGAAGCCCACATAGTAACATATATGAATATTGTGCAATGCCAACAATATTACAAACAAGTCATGTCAAATTGTTAACATCCTATTTTTAGAAGTCGGTTAAGATTCTAAGGCCAAATAAGAGTCGATCTTAGGCTAATCATAAATAGTTATCAAAGTTAACTCTCTAAAAAAACCGGCCAGGTGCGAGCCTTAAATATTAATTTTGTTCTGTTTTTAGTATTTGTTGTTATAGCGGCGGAAAAATACATCATCTGTGAAAATTTCAGTTTTCTAGCTATCACTATTCATTAGATACAGCCTGGTGACAGACAGACAGATGGACAGACAGACGGACCGCGGAGTCTTAGTAATAGGGTCCCGTTTTACCCTTCGGGTACGAAACCCTAAAAATAATCAATGTCTATACTTAACACGCAAGGCATAAACAATTTCTTGACCGCATACTGCCAAGTCCAATTGCCCTGATACCTCTGGTCACCAACTCCTACTTATCCTTTTGCGCTACCCAAGGTGACCCCAGCGCTGAGGGTGGCCTGTACTTAACCGGGTATCACAATAGAATGCCTACATTCCTGAGGTCTACAAACTTTAGAACAATCGACCATAAGTCTTAAGCTTTAACATATAATGGGAACCCACACGGCATTCAATATAGGTTATTCATTAGGTATAGTGCAGCCAAACTCAATGCGGAATTGTAGTCAACAAAATATGCACTAATGAATATAAAGTCTTCAAAATGGTCACCAAACTTGAATTAATAAAAAAAGTTAATTTAATAATCAAAAACCCGACTGCTTAAGAAGTGATCTAAAAAGCTGTAAATAAGAAAAAAAACATGCTGTGCAGTCGGAGTATACAAATTCGCCTGATCCTCCAAGTGCACAGCATGATTTTTTCTTGTTTACAGCTTTTTAGATCGCTTCTTACCTACATCATCATCTAATAAAAGCGGCTGCAAGGAATGGTTTAATCACCTCTAAAAACCCTTCATTTCTCGATGGGTTTCGAAGAAAAGATTAATTGCAACCCCTACAGTATGGCGCCCAAAATCCGCCATCCTTTTTTTTTAACGGCACTTTTCTAAGACCTATCTAATATTAAGAATAAGAAGAATAAGAATAATTTATTGTTTAAAAATATATATATATATTGTGTCCAGCAATCGTCAGAACGGTATGGAAGAAGAAAACGTGTTGCGCCGACCCCAAGTAACATGTGAAAAGGCCAGGAAGGTGATGATGAATCGTCAGTCGTCATCCACCTGCCCTAGTTTATTTGGGGTCAGTGCAACATGACTTCATCTTCCATACTCCTATTTTTTAATCTTTTTTTTTCTAGCTGATCACAGCATTAGGCAACGTAGCAACACCTCTCACTTTATGTAATGGCTGGATCACTAGCCCACAAATACAGGCCCAGGTCTAGTTTGGGAGTTAGCCATCATCATTACGTATCAAATAATGTATTCAATTTTGTTCTGACTTCTAAAAAAGAAGATAATCAATTCGGCACACATATAAATGTAAAATTGTTGGAATTGCACAATATTCACATATTTTAATCGTATGGGCTTCTAAAAACGTGTGCCGAATTTCATAAATGTGTATGTATGTTTGTTTGTTTATTTGTCATCTCAGTAGTCACACCCTTACTACCCATATTTTCGTCTTCCCCTTGCCTTACAGCCATCTACATTCAAACTCATAACTTTCCTTTTGACAGGGACATTTTTTCAATTCTCCGGGATTTGAATTATAATTATAGAGAACAAAAATCTTTCTAAAAACTTCTCTATTTGATGTAAAGCTTCCCTGCCAGAAAAAAGTACTTCTCTACATTAGAAAACATTTAAAAAATTGCCGTTTTCTTCTATATATTCACGAGCTTTATTATACCTAAGATTGTAAGAATAAACTTGAGGATTGTAAATAAAGGATGAATATAAAAAAATAAGTTTATTGTCATTGCAGACTCCGTAATACTTGCTCACATAATACTTGTTTAATTCAAAGTAATTTCGCAAACGGCGAGCAAGTGTAACAAGTTGCTTTATACACAATTTTATATCTAGTAAAGCAGTCGCATGGAAATAAAATGTCTGATGGATAAGATCGATAAAATGTTTTCTCGTAGAAGAAATTCATGAAGATGTCTTCACATGAAATTCTTCAATCTAGAATCTAGATTGACCACTCTTGTGAAAATTACCAGATTCAAATCACCGGCTATGTTTGTTTCCTAGAAATCCTAGAATACGCAGTATCCTTCTTACCGTGAAAATTGTTAGAAAAATGTTGGTACATTTTTTTTTATTATGTCTTATTTTTAGACTTGCTACTCGTGTTTGACCAGTATCCATCAGGATGAGATAGTGAACGAGCCGCCATAAGCGATGACATGATAGGCGATGAAGCACGCTTGCCAAGAAGTAACATATTCGCTCATGGCTTAAATTCTCCCAGGTAGTCTGCCTGTATTCAAAACCTATTCGGATACGGGATACCAAACTGTTTTCTTAGCATACCCATGCTTAGAAAACAGTTTGGTATCCCGTATTGCTATATAGTATAGTTATTTACCCGAGTGCCGAAAGCGGGAATGTGTTTATCAGTCTATGTATTTATGTATGTATGTTTGTTCCTATGTGGCGTTCTAGAGACCAAACACGTTGGCCGATTTTGATTATTCTTACGTCAATCGATTCGTCTTAACCCTTCGAGTGTCACTTGCTACATAAAAATTGGAAAAGAAAAAAAATGGCGGATTTTGGGCGCCATTTTGTGGGGATTTTTTTTTTCTTCCAAGGGGTATCAAAATAAAGGGTTTTAAGGGGTGATTTCAAAAATATATAACACTTATATGTTAATAAAAAAAATAACTAAAATGTTGTAAATAAAAAAAAGTTACATATTCGCGAGCTGGCTGACCAAAACCAGATGTATCCTCCGACTGCACAGCATGAGTTTCTTCTTGTTTACGTCTTTTTAGTTCGCTTTTTAAGCAGTCGGTTTTTTTTTTTTTTTTAATAATAGTTGTTGTGTTTTACAAACATTCTACCTGTTTATTAGGAACACCATATTCAGCACCAGAACACAAGTTACTAGGAAACCATAAATCCGGAACAGTAACCGTGCAAACAGCTCTTAATTAACCACTTAGCGGAGAGAGTTAAAATAATGCAGCAACAAACATGCTAATTTCAACAAGGCATTATTTAGCACAAACTCACGTACACCTATCAACCCAAGTTTGCAGCGTTATCCCTGTAATCTCGGTGTGAAATCCGTGGCGACTTGAATGGACGACTGTACGCACGATTACGACGCTTCTCACGTCTTATGTAAAGGATAATGGGACATTCATAGGCGAACTTGTTCAAGTTATGAGGTTCCGGATGATTGGCACATTCTAGAACGTTTTTGCAAGTTGTGTGCCTTGCCTGTTCTCAAATATGTCGGGGTAGATATATAATACAACCTTAACGAACTGTGGCTTGTATTAATAAAACTCAAGAAAATTCAGTAGTCTTCTCTTCTATCTCCAGAAGTCTTCTATCTCCTAAATAGGTACGCATTTTCTTCATTAGTAAAATCCTTCGTCGGATTTCTATCTCTTATGATTATCCTGAAAGGCAACATAAAGGATTGCTTTTACAGAATGAGTATCACTACTATACATCGTCCCGACTATATATATATATTACGTTCAAATTTGTTTAGTAGTGGTAGTATTATATTATCTGTGGTAGTGGTCATTGAAGAAAGTGATAATGTTTTCAAAATGTTTCAATGTTTTTGTCATTTCTTTTACATCCTTAGTTATCATTTTCTACTTTGACTTCATGGTTCATGACCTCATACTCAACTTCTTACTCCTCTAACTCAATCTTCTATATCTTCGCGATCTTCATCAAAGCCAACATAATGCCCAACACATTGGCCCAACATTATCCCACGCCAGTATTGGATAATGTGGTTACCAAATACTACTGGCAATACGTAAGACATGGGTTTTTTCGAGCCATCGTCAATAGTTACACTTAGTTGATACTTAACACTTCTAAGTAAACGATGATGGAGTAAACATTATGTTTGACAAGTGTAATATGTGGATCAGTCTTGTTGTTACAATAATTTGAATAGTATTCTAGGGGATTGAAAAGAAAAAGACTGTCAATAGTATTTTTACTAGTGGTATTTAACTGTATCTGGTAAGACTGGAACTCAAAACAGTTGAGTACAGTCTAGACAGATTGACTCTTCTCACTTTAAGTGCGCGAGTTCTTAATTGTAGCAATTTCTTGGCAGCGAATGATGAATTCAACAAGAGCCGTAGAAAATAAGGTAAGTCGTTCATCGTAGATGAGAATTTTTGCAACAAACTTACCTATTTTCTGGAGTAGAAAATGTATAAGGCAGAATTGTCCCACTAGTACAAATCGACTAACAGGAATTAAATTTTTGAGAGCTGTGGATTTTGTAATTAATAAATTACAAAATCCACAGCTCTCAAAAATATCTTAGCACACTTATTGTACTACTATTACAGCCAAATACGGATTAACAATTTGTTAACTTTACAAAAAAAAATGCAACAGAAACTTAGAACAACAAAACATACTTAATATTTGAAAACTCTTATGATATAAATGCATATGATATCCCTGCTACTCTAAACTTGACTAACTAATTCAACTTTATTGAAATTAGACGGTAATACAGAGATTTATACTTAAAGAAGAACGTATGGTACGAGTACCTACGTACCTACTTTTATTCTAGAAAATTTGTATCTGGCGTTTCGAGCTACAAATACACCTCTTAATTCTAAATATGTTTATTATTCAGTACCTCCACATTAATTTCCATAGATAGCTAATTTAAATTATACACTACACTAATCACCATATAAATCAATTTCCCGTGTATCTCACCACTAATTACAATACCCATTTATCAGTTTTAATGAAGCGGCGTATTACTACTTAGAATTTTATTACTTAGAAGTAAAAGTGAAAAACTCACTGTTTTCCGCTTTCTCGATCCCAATAGAAATAGTTTAGTGTAGCGGTAAGCGGCACAATTACTGAGATATTCACACGTACTGCGTTGTGTAATTATTTTATTTGTTACATTATGTGAGGAGTAATTAAAAATCAATTAGAGATTATATTTTTATTTTTCGTAATTATCAGGGTCATTGTGGCTGTACCTTACAGCCACGTTTGTTGATTTGAGGAATTTAGCTTATTTTACAAGTTACGAGCTTTTTTTATTTATAAATGGACAATATATGTGTGTTCGGGTCAAATCTTGCAACTGAATTATATAACAGTTATCCTCAACCGATTAAGCTCAAATGCTTATTTAAAAAAAAAACAAATTAAATGTATTTCAGTTTCGTTCAACGAAAGTACAAGCTTTTTATTAACTTGCAATGTATATATGTAGGTCTGTTTGTATGTTAAAAAAAAAATAACTTAACAAAAGTGACGTCATCCCACATAACATTACAACACTCCGTCTTAATGATCACCTCTAACAGTAAGAGTGTTACTAATTCTTACGCACAAACTATTCTGATTCAAGTGCAGTGCAATTATTTAGGGAAAGTTCGAGAAACGTGTATTTCCAAGATTTTAATGCTATAGCCGTGACTGGAGTTAGTGTTTCGAGTTTGAATAAATGGTGTATCATTGCATTCAGATGATTTAATGAATTATCTTAAGATTACCCAAATGCTATTAGATAATTTCAATCATGGTCTTGGCAAGGACAGGCCTCGCCCAATCCTGGCGAGGATTGGGCGTGGCCTGTCCTTGCCAGCAGTTGTGAGGATTATGCTGACAGAGACAATAAACTGGAGGGAAATTAACTTCTTCTGTCATACCGTGATGGTTCAGAAGGAGGCCGCCGAGCGGGATCGCGAGAGATCCGATCCCGCTCGGCGAATAAGGCATCGGGGAGGCAATTGCCGAGATGCCTAAAACGCCGAAACCCCACCTCAATCGGGACTCCAGGATCGTTAGGCGCTCAGTTTGGGGACTCTGTCCGCCCACCAAGTTACTCCAGGATAAACGGTGGCACACTGATTACGTGCTGCCGTGCACAGCGAGGCCTAAGGGAGGCGTTTTTTCAGTCTCCCCACACTAGAAATTTCTTCCTGTATCGTGGATACGTGTGCAAACATTTTAACTCACATACACAAGAAACCCCGATCCGGAACTACAATCTGTAGACAAATACTTGTTCCGTGCGGGTATCGAACCCGCGACACACAGCGCAGCAGCCGATCGCTCTACCACTACGCCAACGGCGTCGTCGCTTTTGAGATGTCTTTTGAGGGGCCTCTTCTACGTAGTGGTTTTAGTGTGGTAAAAAGTCCACATTCCCTGGTATTTTTGCCAAAAGTCCAGGCACCTTTTGAAGGTTTCCCCCCGTAAAGAAAAAAATAAAAAATTATTTCAATCTGGAATTGCACCGTGGCAGCAGTCTGAGTATTTGCCGGTCATGGCAACAGTTTTGCCCCCTATTAAAATAAACTTGCTTATAACGCCAGAAATGTGGGTGTATCTGTAGACGCTTCTATATAAAATCCCCACTTAATATTAACTATCTTTGCAGATCAGGCTGAAGTGCTAAAACACTCGGAAATATGTAGGTAACTCTAGCGTAGGTGGGTTAACGACTTCAATATTGTAAGATAACAATGTATTCTAAAGATTATAAAGTTATCTCCTTACTTTAACAAGTTGGTAGATTACTCTTGAAAAGCCACTGCCCTGTAATTAATATCTCGTGAAATTGGCGTTTCAGTTTCTCATTCTTAATAGAAATGAGACAATCAAGATATTTTAGAACATATTTGCTGGTGATCTCCAAAAATCTAAAAGCTAGCTCTACCTCAAAACTGGAGATTCAGAAACCCAGATTTCCCAACCACAACAATTGAGAATCTTCCTCATTTAGCAACGTACACACATGGTCATGTAGTTTCGACGTCCCTTCAACAATACTATGTCGCAAAGCAATCAGCTGCTCGCAACACGAGCGGCCTTAATTGATGTTTGGCCACAGAGCACGGAATGGACTAGAGAAGAGAGAGCTTAGGCTTTTCCCAACTAAATTGGGGTCGTATTCCAATCTAACCGAATGTACCTGAATACCAGGTATTTTACATGAAGCGTCGGCCTACTCCGATCTTCACAACCCAGTAATGGAGAAATTTGATACTCTTTGGCAAGACGGAGCGTGTAAGGTTCTCGACATGTAAGGGACTGTCATCTATTCACATACTCTCAGCAGGCAATCATCTAGTGCAGCTGTTAAAAAAACAAACTCCTAAACTAGTTTTCTTTCATTTTCTTCTTGAAATTTGTATGAGTATCTGTGGCAATCACTGATACGCTCTTTTTGTATGAAAAGTTTTGTCAATGCCGTCGCTAGCAGTGGCTGTTGTGGCGTTTCGATGTTTTGTGTGTCGTGCTTTAGTGTAATAAGTAATTCTGTACTATGCAAGTATTTCACACGATGTATCGTAAAATACAAATTACTCTGTTTTTGGGCATACAATAACATAATATTAGGTACGTTCACACTGCTGCGACACAGATCTCATCTCTGTGAAACAGGAGTAGGCGATAATCAACCACATGGGCTCAGTGCTAAATACTCTTAAAAATACAGGAAAAATGAAAGTTTTAATTTGTATAAGAAGCTAGCATAGATGTTGCTTATAATCATCAAAAATCATCGGTTTTTATAAGAGAGAGGACTCAGAGGACGTTCATCAAATTAATTTCAAGTGATTTGATTTGCTGTTATTATTTCAACCTGCCAATCACAATTGTCCTGAGTTAAAGAGTGTGTTGCCCAGTTCGTGTTAGATTTAAAGAATTTTTTAAACTTGATAAAAAAAATGTTGTTGTTTGTTGTTGTTGTTTTTTGTTGTTGTTGTTTGTTGTTGTTGTTGTAGTTGCTGTCGTTATGTTTTATTCTTGAACTTGCCGAATAAACACTTAATATTTTCTTTAAACTGAAGAGCGACAGTGTGATTGCCATTGTATGTAAGGAAGGATAACAATTCGCCGAGTTTTAAGCTAACATGAGAAACAACTTTATTTTTTTGATACTAATGAATTCATGACGTGTTTGCTGGTACTTTAGATGAATAAACTTTGTAGTACATAAAAAAGGTTTTAACTAAATTAATTCCTTAATCAACTTAAAAAACGATACATTTTAATTATGGGAGTTAAGTTTTTTGGCAGTTTGTATTGTTTAAATATTGGATTTACCAAAAGCGTATTTTTTAGGCTGACTTACGCAATTTTAATTGTAGATGATGATGTAGATGTTGATATTGTAGGTTTACCTGTAATTAAACAAACATAATGGTTAATAAATCAGGAAGTATCTAGCATTCATCAATCAAAGTTAAAAAAAAAAACTAGTTGAAGAACAAAGTTAATTGAGCTTGAAACCTGCAATGGTACTCAAACAAAAACTTTAGTAGAGATATATAACTAAAAATCGGTCGATCGATTGAGGCGATCGTAAAACAGGCAAAGAGGCTCATCGGATATGGGGCTCTGGTCGAGTCTAAGGCTCCAGAGCCTTGAACATCGGCGCCGAGTTGCCACCCAACTAGCAAAATTATCCTGAAACGCAAACTTTCTAAGGCTATTTTGTCATCAATATTTGCTACTGCGCTTTTAACAGCATATATTACCTGGCCGACCAAGCTCTGCTCGGGTGCCAATAGAGAAAACCACGTTTTCTAAAAGTGAAACCTAGCTAGATCGATTTATCCCCCCCGAAATCCTCAGCATACAAAATTTCATGAAAATCGCTGGAGTCGTTTCCGAGATTCAGATTATATATGCACATATATACAAGAATTGCTCGTTTAAAGGTATTAGATTAGATTAGATAGATTAATATTTGTTGTTTTTACATAAGTACATTCACTACTATAACTTTACTTTGTAAACATTTACAAGAACATATTTCCTGGCCAGTATGTGCCAATGACTTATAAAAGCATACACCAAGGGTAATTGCACTTAGGATGAATCCCTCAGGTTACTTAGCTTATAAGAGAACATCTGCGGATCTTTATAATCTTATGACTCCTATAAGAGCTATTCCCAGGAATATATTATGTCGTGGACCAATTGATTAATCAGGGCACTGTATAATGCCCTGGCGTTATGAATCTAATCAAGTCAAATCGGGTAATGTAATGAATACTGATTTAAACTTCTTTATTTATCACATTGTCTGGTCATAAAAAACTACTAGACCTTTTTACTCGTTCTTCTTCTTTCACCGTTGGGAAGCTACACTATCCCCAGGTGACATAGGCTACTTTTTATCCCAGTATTCCCACGGGAACGGGCACTACGCGGGTGAAACCGCGAGGCGTCCGCTAGTTATTAATATAGCTACGTAGCGGTTGGGCAATTCGATAATTATCACTCTTGTCTATTTATTTCGTATTGTTATCCTCGCACTGGAACGCCTTGCAGCAATTACACCAATGGAGCACAATCTTATAATAAACTCACTATAAGTCCAGGTTTCCTCACGATGTCAATTTTTGTTGTTGTTTATTTGTTTTTTTTTTTGTTTATTAGCGAAGCGAGCTCGGGTGCTTATGGCACCCCGAAACAGATAGGAGGAGATGACGGTAGCTGAAGTGAGCGCGCAAAGCGTACGAACTCAGCTCCCGTAATTTCCTTCATGTTAGGTTGCTTTAGACCCTACAGACAGTAAAAGATGCGTCGACTTTGTTGCTTAAATATAAATCGTATAAAACAGTTAAATAAATAAAAACAGTTAAAATACTGTATTTTGTATTTTATATTTCAAATACACGACTGACAAATATTTTGTATTTTAACTAAATCATAGCATGTATTTCGCCCGGCTCTGACGTGATGTATTATTTAACTCAAGTAATAATATTGTTCTAGCCGGAACTATAACTCAAGCGAAAGAAATCAAGAACAAAGCGGTGCCCTTGTGGAACAAAGAGGTGCTTGGATTGTATCTATAAACTACAAATTGTTATTGTTCATGTGCCTACCTCATTTTGTGAATTACTGGTTATAGTTTAATGCATGTTTGATAATATCAGTTTAATTTCTGTGGTACAGGAAGTAATGCAAATGCCAAAATGTTTTATTTTGACATTAGGCATCTGCCGCTTCTAGATTTAAGCAGGCATTTTTGACTTAATCTGGTTTATTTACATAGATAAAAGTATATAGAGTGTAAAATTCTTAATTAACTAAACCTTCAAACACATACACTTAAACCAAAAACTACTCATCAGCTAAACCTAAAAATTTACTAATCTAAAATATGGCGTCGAAAAACTCCTCCATATTGTTGTCCACTGGTAATGTGCCCAAAAGACTGGCAGCATTGGCACGTTGTATGGCAATGCTTATTCTCTGACCTGGGTAAAAGCCAGCCCTTGGGTCACGTGAAGTGTCATCTTGTGGGCGTTTGGAAAGATCTTTAAACATAGCGTGAGACTCGGACCCCACGGACCAAGAGTTTCAACCCCAAACGGCTGGAAAATATAACTACCGATGAGGTCCTGATTATTATAATGAAGTTTTTATTAAAGCTGACTGAAGAGTAGACTGGACTTCGGTAAATCTGGCCTCTGTCAGACTTAAGAAGGTTATTACAAAATCGAATGGCAATTGTTTATAAAAAAATTGTAAGCAAGTGTCCACTTAATTCAATAGTTTGTCCAATTGAAGAACGCCATATCAGTAGATTATAATGATTAAACCATCTTATTTTTTATGATTAGATGCAAAGCTAGCAATTATGGTGTAAATATATTACAGTACCAATAAAAGGCGATTGTGTCCCATTAAGAAATATATTGTATCTATTCTCGGAGGTTCTCCCGAGAACCACGATTAAATTTATAATTCATCTTCAATGATCTAAGATGGCACAAAAAACGTCTACTACCATAAGATACACAGCATCTTTACCATGGTCACGATCTGCAGTAACAGTTAGATTATCTTAGTCGTGATGGGAACGAGCTTATCTGAAACTGTTGCGTTAAGTCTGAACTTAACTGTTAGTTCATTTTGATGAAAAAATGTCGGCTTTTGTAATGTGTTATATCATAGATCTGAAGATGGTTATATATTAGATGGTGTAGTTTAGGACATGACTTTAAATAGGTCAGAATTGATCACGTTTTCTAAAACCCGATTTAATCTGTTATTTATTTATTTAGACTACATGCACAAATATACAAATGCAGACTTAAAGCCTTAGGCAATCTCTACCAGTCAACCAAGGGCGGTGAAGAGACAACATGGCAGGTGCATAGTTTTATAATAAAAAAACAAGTTTTTATTATACTAAAATAGGTAAAATACTCGTACATATATATTGCATATAATATATACCTATATAAATATATATATAATCTATATTTATGAAGTAACAGAAAAGAAGAAAGTGAGATGACTGCAATTTCCGTTTAAATGCGTACCGACTCTGTTTGTTTATTTCCTGATGAGTTGAACAAGATTAGCATTTGCTAATTTGTCAACCAGCTATTTATTTAACCAACGTTAGCTCCCAGCTTTCAGATCTGGCAGTTGTTCAGATGCGCACAAATAGGTTCTGCATTCCTGACCCGACCTACAGTCATCGTTTGCCAAATAACGACGAAAAATGTAAGTTCGAGTTCCACTAAATCTTCTAATTTCTGCAAATGTATTTTTTTTAGATTTCCCTTTTTCTCATCACTGTTAGCTTTCTTTCTTTTAGCAACCTTTTGACGATTTTCACGAAAGAGTTATAATTCCTATTTCTTCCGCAATTACATCTTCCTTTACTGTCTCTCAACCCTCACAAAAGAGGGCCTTGAGGGAATGACTACCACTCAATGTCTTTCACTATTCCTTCTTCTCTTTGCCTCCGCATAATACTTAAGCACTAACTCAAATCCACCGCACGTGTAACACGTCACACTGGTATATCTCCATCATTAATTTCCAATCGATAGCCTTATCGTCTAACAATACGGCTACAATCACGCACAAACAGTATTGTTCGATTTTTTGTGTTTTGTTGCGATATTTACAGCTGGGAAACAGTGTGTACGACGGCGACGTATGGTTATTTGGTTAGGCTTTTTATAAAACCAGTTACACAGGCACTTAAGAAACGGCTGTATTAATCTTTGGACTTTTGTGTCAAAATTGTCAAAGTGAAATCATTCTCGTATCTCTCGAAAAACAGGGAGGTGGTTCTCAAGTTTGCCCAGGCTTATTACCTACGTAAGAAACAGCAATCATCGCGCGATCAAACGCTTGATGTCATAAAAGTCGGCAATACTCACAGTGTAGGTATGTCTGCCTACACAATCGTTTGCTAATCGCTCGCTGTTTGTCAAATGCAAATATTTAAAAAAAAAACGCCTAATACTTCTGTATTGAAGAGCAAATATTGCTCATAATCGCTATCGTTTTTATTTTGCAAGATACGTAATAACCCTACCGGGTTTTTTATTCTAAGGGTTGATATTTACAAAGAAGTCGGTTAAAGAGAAGGGTGATGTGCGAAAAAACTCCCAGACATGAACAGCACAAACCTTTAGTAGTTTAACTTCGTTAGGTAAATCGAAAGATTTGTGGATTCAAGCGGGTTTATGAAGACAATAATATTAAAAGGAAAACCGCTGTTTTTGTTTTCATCCAACAATATCAGAGTGTGAAACAAAATACGAAGTTGTTGTATATCATTCCAAGCTAGCGACTGTAACACTTCAGAAGGAAATACTCACATTGTTTTGTGACGTTACCGAACCGACAATATTTACTAACAAATGAACTGTACTGATGCAATTCTCCAAACACTACATTTCCTATTATAGATCCTACAATCTTTTGCCAGCGGGGCAACACCTACGTGAAAGCCAAAGGCTAAAAAGTATCCTGAATCTTAAACTAGGCCATGGTCCACACACGTTCCTCATCCAAATCCATACAGCCGCATTGTAAGGGCTTGATTGATTAACAAATACGAGTATACAGACTGCCGCTTCTTTCTTTTTTTAGGTTGGACATATCATCCAATGACTTCACCCGCTCTGGGTGAAGCGGGAGGGCGTGTCAGACTTTTACTGACTAAAGCCCACCCGTGTTCCTTTAGTTGCTTAAGCCAGGGCCGCGGTAACTCCCTTTCAAATTTATCCGCTACCCAGACAGGCATCGGCCCTAGCGGACCCCGTCAGTTTTGCTGACATCTCTTTGAGGTGTGCGTGGAAAACTACGCGCCGTTGCGATTCGGGCCTGGTCCTTATCGGACGGCGTGCTACCCATTACTCGCCGTACGCAAGCCCGCGCCTACGGTGGCTGGGAATCGGATTGCGACTCCCAACGCCCAGGGAGGGTCAACTATTCCTTGAAGCTATGCACCGATGCCATAGTCAACTTCTTCCTACATTACATAGGCATCAGATCCTTACACGAAAAACCTTTGAGTTTTCACAGAATAGCCTAAGGAAGCTGGTACCGTAAGCACCGGATAAGAAAGCCTTTGATATATGGTACCGACGATAATCACAAACTAATGGTCAGTTTCTAGATAAACGCTTCGTTAACTGCATTTTTAAAGCGGTTTTTGTGAAGGCGGGATCTTTGTAGTAAATAAAGGTGAAATTGTAGGTTTCGCGGTAATTGGATAAACCACTTTTCATTTATAACAACTGAGACTGACAATTAAGAGTTTGCCGGATGGTGTTCACACATAAGATTTAATTTATTAAGGTTTATTAAGAAAATAGCCCAAGAAAAAGATTGATTGATAATGTGAAATATAAAATGAATAAGAAAAAACAAACAATCAGGTCACGGAGGAAACGGCAAAAAAGAAAGGAATAAATTCTATTGCAACACGGATAGGAGGGTGACAGAAAAGCAATAAAGTTATCTTAATAAACAAAATAACATCGTATTGATTAATTAAGGTTTAAAGAGGACCCTATGAAGCCTTACTGGTGACAGAGTAAACCCCCATATTGTAACACATTTGAAGCATACATGTGACAAAACTAAAGCTGAATGAAGAGCTACATGGAGATGTCCTAACTATCCTTTGGTTCTTCTCCTTTCCAGCAAGTTACAGCAGTCGCATCAATCTGTTTTATACACTGTGTCACTAATATTGGGTAACATAGCCAGTTCAGCGCCTTATTTGTTACTGTGCCGGAACTCCACACATAATATTACACAATGATGGATGAACTAGCAGATCTAAGCTTGATATATTATGTTATTGTAAAAGTGTGAAATACCGTCAGTCACACTCGCTATTTCGTGACATGTTGAATGACACATTTTGAGTAAGCAACCGCAGAAAATTTGACTGACAAAAGGCTTGATATAAGAATAGATTTTCTAAGAAGATGCGTAATCTGGGGTATTTTTTCAAGGTTTCTACGCATCTGGCAACATTGCTCGTCCGATTATATTTTATAATCTTGTCTAAAATATATCAATACATCGAGCCTATTTATTTACAAAATGCCGGTAGAAATACAGCCCTGTAATCTTTATTTATTTTTCTTAATTGCTCCGTTATCACAAGTACAAAAGCGGACTTAATGCCTAAGATATTTTCTACCAGTCGACCTTAGGGTGGTGCAGAGATAAAACATGATTTGGGATTGAGCTGCTCCAATCAATTTTTGTTTTGAATCCCTAATTTTTTGTTTTCTTGCAATGACAAGAATATTTACTTTTTAAAGTATTATATTATTTTAATTAAATTTTTGTGAATGTCAAGTTTATGTGTTTTTTTTTCTCATTTAATTTTTAATCATGGTCTGGCAGTTTGAGTAATTTATGCGGCCTACCCGAATGTCCTTTCGTCCTTTAAATTCTAAGTTGAGCCGCACGGTTATTGACCAATGCGTGCACTGACTGGATAGGTCCACTCATTCTGGCTTGTTCGTTCCTCAAAACACCATTTCAGACATCAATCTACAGGTTCTTCACATGATCTAACCAAGATTTTGTCTGGACTTTAAAAGAGACTGTGACCTCTGATTTTGTTTCTGCCTTTCTTCTCGGAGTAGTCAGATAGGAAACGCCGACCTCATCTAGTTTTAAACAATATGATCGAAATGTAAAAGTTTTTGTTGAAACCAACTTACAGAAATAAAATCGTTTATGATTTTATCATTTATGCCAGGTTCAACTAACTACAAATTGAGAAAAATACATAAACAGAAGAAGATTATTCCTTTCTCTCACAACATTCTCCTTCAAAACTCGTCAACCACAGCACTCTTACAATCACACACATAACTACATAACACAGACACCAGACAGGCGTAAAGAAAGATACTTATATTGCAGTTGCATAGAATTACGCAAGTTTCAATTGATATCGCATTACGGACATCGCAGTCATTGGAAGATTGGGTTGCATAGGTAGCCTGCATAACGGAGGTGTCTAGGGTTGTTATGTGTGAACTGGCATGTAATAAGATTATGTAAAGGATCCGAATGGGCAAGCTGAAATGGACGAGTCCCTGTCTATTAGCCACAGAACCGATTACTGCAAATTGGTAAACCTAACCAAGGGTGTGACCATAAGCTCTTAGAGTAAGGTTATTTTGAGTATATGTAGGGGACAGATGTATATGACTTGTATAAAACGTCGTGTAAACCGTCGCTCCACCCAGCCAAAGTCCAGTCCAGTGGAGCGACGGTCTTGCATGGGTAGTTGACTTAAGAAGCTCAAGCGAGGCGCTTTTTCAGTCTCCCCAGGGATGTGCCCATTTTTGTGCACAGGCGTTACACAGAGGGGGTTTCGGAGTTATCTTTTGAGCGGTTATGGGGTCCTTCTACGTGGTGATGGTGATCACCGGGATGCTCTTAATGAGGTAAATAGCCCGCACTTCCTAGTCTTTTCCCCAAAAGTCCAGGTGCTTTTTGAAGACTCCCAAGGCTTACCATAAAAGGGTGATTGGCTAAAAGTAACTGAGAATAGAGTTTTTATCTGTGGAGTTACCTATGTTTAAGCATAGTTCTCGTCAAACTTCTTGGCCGCCCTGAAGTTGGCTACAATGGCTGCGCAGTTATAGTAAATCTCATACAAAAACATCACCGATTCGTGCCTTGCGCAACTTCATGGCGGCCAAGAATTTTGGCGAGAACTATAGATAGAATAGGTTATATTATATCTCTACCTAACATTTCAAATTGTATTTACAAGCGAGACGAACATAATATTAGGAAAAACCCGAGTAATGCCGAAGCAGTTGGCTTGTATCTCCAATTTCTTTTACACTTAATGAGTTTCACGATTGGACTATCGCTGCGTTATTTTTACAGTTTGTTTCTATTACAGAAACACGTGTTGTGAATACTTTGAACTTTCCAATCGTTCAATAGTTTATTTTAGAATTGCAACTAGATACCACAAGCAAATAAATACAGAATGCTTTTGATTCTCAAAACATCAACTATAGGTAAGAACTTTTAGGTATCGTAAAATATTTAATTCACAATTTACTGGGAATCCAGTCCTGTAAGAGTAGAGACAGTTCAGGTAGATAATATCGCGAGAAAAAGATTAGCCAATCAAGGCATTCTTTCCTTACACCCAGTTTCTGAAAAGAAACTCAGTTTGCTAATAGACTGTCAAAACCATATCTGACATAATTGGCTGACTGGAACAAGAACCAATCAAATCCCTTGACATGAATTGAATAATCTGCAAACAAATTGGATTAATTAACTTTTCAGAATCCGGGTAAAAATATTGCTATTCTAAAAGCCACTAAGCCGTCAAAAGGAAATTATAATAGGTACTGAACAAACTGTAGATATTATTACTTGATTTAAATGTTCTTGCAAAAGTGTTGAGTCCATTTAGAAATAAGGTATCAAAGTACTGCGAGGCAATTTACTTGTCAATACTTATTGCGATACAGCTGTTAATTTCCTAGGCTTTGATTTATGTATATTGTGGCTGCAGTACAGACTTAAGTTTATTTTAATATAATTTGTAACGCCCGACAGTAATAAGGAAAAAAAGGGTGTTATAAATTTGATGTGTCATCTTTGTATCTGTGGCATCATAGCTCCTAAACGGATAAACTAATTTTGATTTTGTTTTTTTTTCTTTGAAAGGTGACTTTGTCGAGAGTGTTCTTAGCTATGTTTGATTGAAATCGGTACAGCCTTTCAAAAGTTATTCAGTTTTTGTTTATGTAATGAGGTTTTGTATCGGGGATTTTTTTGTTATAAATTAAATTTTTGTTAGGTATAGAGCTCCTTGTGAACTCCTTGTTCGGGGTAGAAGAATCAGCCTATAATTTTACCCATCTGCACTACCACCCACTGCTGGGAATAGGTATCTGTGTAAGGGTCATTATAGTCGCTGTTTGAACTCTGGTTCCTAGACATGCCGGTTTTCTAAGGATAATTTCCTACACCGTTTTAAGAGCAGTGGTGATGGAATTACTTATACTAGTACAAAGTGCCTGCCTGGATGACGACCTAGATCTCGTTACTCATAGCCTTCTCCACTGGACCACAACTGCGAGAGTAGTAAGTACCCCGAAATTTACTCTGAATAAATTCGGATGAGGTTGGGACAGAAGCGTTAAGATTGACAAGAGATAATCTTATTTATTTTTATGGCTAACTGTGGACGAAGTTTGATGATTATGACCAACTTACTTTACCTTAACCAATTAACTTTGTTATATATTAAATAAAATTTTTTTTTTTAGTTCCTTACAACTTATTGTCGGGCCTACGTTGTCCCCCCATAGTACTAATGGAAATATTGTAAAACCAAACCATTTTTAAAAGAGTAACCATGGAGTTTCTTGCCGGTTCTTCTCCATAGGAAACGACCAACCCGAACCGTGCACCTTTTGTCGACGTTTTATAAGTGCCCGTGTAGGCCTATGTAAAATAAAAAAAATTGATTTTGATTTTTTGATTTTGAAATAATTATAATTAAAACTATAGAAAAGAGTGTCCATTGAGTTCTTGCACATTCTTCTCCATAGAGATCTACTGACGCTTGCAAATGTGCAACCAGATTCATATTTTGTTTGACAGTTCAAAAGTACCTATATAATATTTTGATTTTGATTATGATAGATTAGCAGCACTCAGCAATCGATAACCATTGTTTGATAATATATTTCGATTGTCTTTCACCTGAACTGATAACTGATATCTCAATCTTGGTAAAAGCCAAGAGAATGGAAAGTAATGTATTCATTTCACTGTCAATTTCTGTGGTTGAGTATAAAGTTACAGCAACTTTACCTCATATTATTATTATGCCTTTATTTTACCACAAAACAACTAAGTAGGGTTACGTTACTTAGCTTTTAATAAGTAAAGAACCACTCTACAATATTCTATTCATTACTTTGTAAGTATTCTCCAAAGGGCTCGGCAGAGCTGAACGAAAGACGACAGGAGGTTGTACTTAGATTTCCTATATCTTCTTGTTATGTTTAAATAAAACCTAGATCCTGAACTACTACTGAAAACATCCTGATTGAAAAACCCAACACAACTTCGCTCGACCCGAGCATTGAACCCAGGACCTAACACTCGGCGTCGTGCAACCGCAATACTAAACCTATGAGGCAGATTGATAACTTTTTAAACCGATCCACTTTTCTCCGTTCCATTACTCAATGGAGTGCCTTGTCTATAATAACTGACTTGAACCAGCCTTCACCTACAACTAGTTAATAATAATAAAATACCATCATTCAAAAGAACGACATTGGCAATGGTATTAGATGCCGATAACCGATATACAGTGTGTACGACTTATTAGATTGAGATCTTTGACTTTCATAGTAACTCTACTATATTCTCACTAAAATCAAGCACACCACACACAACACTCTCAACACAAGCACGCCACACACAACACTCACTCTGTCCGTTGTAATATGTTATTTTCCTTTAAAGTTATATAATTTAATATTTTTATTTAATTTAGTTGGATTGCCCAGTCCTTTTAACAGACCGTTTTTAGTTAATTCGATGTTCTAGGTAAATACCGTATAACCGGCCTGTCCTATTCCTTGATTACATCATTTCTTGGAAGACGCTTAGTAACATGGTAACTGAACTCAGTTCGAAATAAGCTACAGTGAATCAGGTAACAAATATTAATGTTTAGCATTTGATATACAATTAGATCTTTGATATGGTAACTATAATTCTACGGCTTGGTACAGACAGTCTGTCTGCGCAAGGTGACTTTTAATTCATTGGCAATTTTTCAGGGGTGAAAGTAATCATAAATATGAAGTCACCCTGTATTATCCGTGGAAGGCTATCTAAACATTTAGACAAAACATATAAATACAAAAAAAAAGTAGATTATGCACCAAGGGGATAAAACAGTGTCTTACGTCACAGGCGGCATATTGAACCCTGAGCATAACGGGGGACCCAAGACGAAGACAGGTTTTATCCCAGAGGAAAAGAAAATGAAAAAGAACTCATTACTTACTCTTTCATATAGCATCAGATTGCCAAAGCCCTTTGCCCTTCAGACGAAGAAACAAAAAAACAAATGAAACATCACACTCTAATTCTTTGCACAGCCTTCATTACTATGTAGGTCACAGTGATCGGACTCGACTCCGACCATCTGAGCCACTGTGAAGGGAGATAAACAGAAGGTTCACTACGTTGGCACTAAGGTCGGCCAATAATAATTTATTTAGGAATTCTGACTGTTTTCATATTGATCTGAGTTGACTTCGAAATAATTGGGCAACTTGATTTGACTGGGAGATAAGTATTATCTTTAATTTTTTTTATTGTATCCTCGCTTGGAACTGTAGTTATTTCATAACAACTAGCACTGGCTTGAAAACATAAAGGATTCCTCAAATTTATTTAAGAAATAGAACTCCATTCCTAACGGTAAAATACAGTAGAGACCCAAAAAGCCTTCCTAATCTTAAATTACGAAGCCCATAGTGATGAGTCAATTCAAACGTCTTCTTCGCATGTTTTATTCAAGGATCAGTAACAGGGGCGTAGCTACCGCCGTATCTGCCGTATCAATTATACGGGGCCCCAGGCCACGGCGGCCCCCGACGTGCGTAAGCATACATTTATAAAACTTCACAATTTTTTTCTGCCTGTCGTTCCTTTCTCTATTGCCCATAGAGGCAGAAACGTTATAAAAACTAAAGTCATCACCAGCTATAAATGATTTAATAAATCAGTTTGCCGAAAAAAAGGCAAGGAGAGTGTATATTTAATTTGAATTGTTCGTAAAATTTTTGGAAAAAGTGACAGATAAATAATTATGATGAATAAATATTTCTTTTAATTTTAGGCAACATTTTTTTCAGAGAAATCTATACCCTTCACAAGGGCCCCCAAACAAATTTGTATACGGGGCCCCACCAAGGCACGCTACGCCACTGATCAGTAACATACGGAATTCAACCCGTATAACGTGCACTGGCATTATAATTACCTGCAGTCACTAGGTTAATCAAACTCTTGCATATAATTAACCCAAAGAACGGTAAACAGGATAAATAATGTCTGAATATCAAGTCTTGAACAAAAAAGTGCTAAAAGGTTGCAATATAAAAATGTGCGAAAAGCACTTGCTTTCTGATTCGTACATTATTGTGTTCTTGATCAAACAAAGTAAATTTTAACTGTATGTTCTTGTTAATGGTTTTAGCTTAGTGTTAATTACTTAATTGCTACCTCTGCGATTAAAATATTGCGAGCTATATATGTGTTTCAAGTTAAACATGTCTTCACAATTATCTAGGCAACAGCAAAGCTCCTTAATCAAGCTTTGGACTTATTATAAAATAGGTTTCGTAAAAAGAGTGACAAGATGTTGCCTGATTAGCTTCAACATTCTCTCAAACTGAAACAGAGACCTCTACCAAGTCGAAGTTGTCAATTGTTGTCATAAGGCTGAAGCTGGACGAAAGTTGCCGAAAGTCAAAGGCAAATGGCGTGCAATTGCTGCAGGCTGATGATTATGATGATGATGAGTCTTGAGGCCGAATATAAAATGATGTGAACCTTCTGTTCCCAACCTACATAGTGAAAAACAGCATCTAGTATTTTATATAGGCCCTAAACCGACTTTTATAACCGCGGCGCCGTTACACATAGGATATACACTTCCCAACATGTTTTTTATGACCAATAGGATACGGGACCACCCTGACATGTCCGTTGGCTGTCACTAACTGTAATTTGACTCCATTTGTAGATATCTGTTACTTGGTTTTTGTGTTGCGTGGAGAGGAAACACACCACCGGTAAATACGGTGGTGGATTAATTGCTAATACCTACCTGATTTAGAAACAACGGTGCTTTGCTTTATAAGACAATGATTATAATCATCAACAAAGCTTTATCTTTCTAGGTTCATCATGTTCATAGCATTTTCAGGATTTCATGAATACCTACTTCTAAATTGTTGTACTTAGATAACTTAAGACTGAAGTTATGGCGATATATACACCCCAATGTAACGCAGTACTGGCCGAGCGCCCGCTCGATGGCAAAATATCAAAATTGAACCTCCTTTTGAACAGTTTTGTTTGCAAAATATTATTTGATTTACATATGAAGAAATTCCAGCCATCAATTTTTCTGTATAAAAATATTTTTAAACATCCTAGTCGTTTTGGAGGAGTTTCCAAAAGTTGCGAAAAAATATTGTGTTGTTAATTATTTTTTTAAAGCAAAACTATTAGTTACACGAAAAAACCTTGTGTTCAAAATTATGTACTCGTACATGAATCAATAATAAATATATAAATATTTTTCAAACCTTTTATCCTAGCTGTTACTGAGGAGTATGCTTTAGAAAGTTACCGTTTTACGGCACTAAAGCGTATGTAGGCTCTTAAGGTTACACTAGTCAAAAATTATTCCCTACAAACGTAGTCTAGAGATTACTCCACTGTTTGACGGTGTACGTTCAAAATAAAAAAATATGTAAATTTGTCTCATCATTATCTAGCCCTGTATGGAAACAGAAAAGTAAAAAAATACAATATTTGAAAGTTATGAGCGTCGAAAGTTCCATATTTCAACACCAATTTTAAAGCATGTTTGGGCGGAAATAAATACGATAAGAAGAAGGAAAATTGTAAAACGGCCTCCATACAGGGATATAGATTAGTAATTCAACAATGCAAATAATTTAATTTTGAAAATATACATTTAGTAGTTTTTTTATGATATCTAGACTCCTAAAGGCCTGTTTATAAAATTTCGCGCGCTCGTTTTCGTCCTAAATCATCATCCATTTCACTACAAATTTGCAAAAGTGCTAATTCGTACGAGAACTAGTTTCTTACTGCTACTAGTTTCTTTCTACATCACAGCATCAATCTCTTTCGCACGTGTTGTCGGATGAGACAGCATGCATTTTAACCCCGCGCACAAAATAGTTCGTGCCGTTGTCTAGGGGCACCTTAAGTCAAACTGAAGTAAAGTCAAACTGAAGTAAAGTCAAACTGAGGTAAAGTCAAACTGAAGTCTCTATGACTTTTTACCTGCCTCATAATGGCTTGCCAATATTAATTAAATTAATAATTACGCACTAACTACCTACCACTCAATAATGCCTACTAATCGATCAAGAATAAATAATAAGGCAAAAGCCCCAATTATACTACACGCGTCAGACTAGGAACAAGATAAATACCAAAGCAATTATATGTATAATATTATATAATTCCTTGTAAATGTGGCAGGGAATAAAAGTGAAGGGCTGACATTTGTGTTAGTTACCTCAGTGAATGGTCACCTGTTTGTATGTATGTGAATCTTTTAACCTATTCTTGAGAACTGGAGTACAGTGAACGGTCTGTGATAAATGGGGTTGTAATTTGAATGTCTTGAATGTGTATCACTTTCAATCGCAGAATATAGGCTAGGTTTCGCGTTAACCTTGTGTTTTCTGCTAAATGGGTGTCGTAATGTTTTGTTGTTATAAATGACGTACTGCTAATGGAATAATGGTCTCTTAAATATACAAGCATTCTCTAACAATAAGTTTAAGGAACAATCACTGACAGATTTCTAAACATGATTCAGTCCTGCTTGTTTTATTTTCAGAAGTGTTTAATTCAGCGGTAGACGTTTGAAAGTAACCTGATAAATATGTTTGGTAAACTAAAAACCAAAGTCCTTCGAGAAATCTAATAATGCGACTGCGACATCCATGAAACATTTTTATTGCTGCTGTAATGTTTTCATCTCTTGTATTGGGAGAGACATTTTATATTACGACTTGAACGCAGTCGTTGGCCGGTTCAGCCAACGTTTGATGGCCTATCAAACTACAAGCATTTTTATTGCCGACATCTGTTTTTCTCAAGACCCAATTTTAAAAGAACATCTTCTTAAATTAAGAACACAATGACATTTTTGGCCAACCAAAGACAATCGCATCCAAAAACAAAGGCCTATGCAAGAAGCAGAAAATGTAACACTGCACTGACAGACTGGCAGTCTATGCCAGTCTGTCAGTGCAGTGTTACATTTTCTGCTCCCATTCATTATATAATCAGACCATCGACAATGCTGTTTGTTTATATACAAGTCAGAGAGAGACAAAACATCTTCCCTCTCATTTGATTGACGGCACGTTGTTGCAATTTTTCGAGACCACAAAGACTGTACATTTCATAACTTCTATTATCTTAACAATAAGGATGATATTTGAATGGCAAGATATGATATAAAGAGCTGACAAGACAATGAAACTGGCACAAGCGAAAGTGATCCGATGACAAGAAAATTGTGGCAGATTTTCGAAATCAGTTTATTTTATTATTTGGAGACATGAATGCAAGGTCAACTATAATAGATGGTATTATAGCTAGTTAAGACGCCATTGTTGTCAAAAATGACATCTCTGAAGGATGAGCTGAAATTATAGAAATCGTGGGAAGTGACAAATGAGAAAATCTTTGGGAAGTCTCATTTGTCATACAGCTTCAGACAATAATATGGTGAAACAAACACCTTATTTCAAGCGACCTGGAATTTAGAGAATCTTGAACTTGAGCCCAGTGCGCAGGCGACAGTCTAAAAATTACTCTTAGCGAAGCAATTATCGTGAGCAAAAATATGTGTTTAACTTATATTATATACTGGAAAACGATCCGTTATATCCAGGGAAATACTAAACTTATGATGATTAAGCCAGAAACCAGGTCCAATTATTTCACCTTAAACTTTTATTATTTGGTCTTCAGAGAGTATTACCATAAAGGCCAAAGCAAAGGAGGTCGTCATTGTTTTCAAAAATACTCAAAAGGACCAGAAACCATTAAGACATACTTTTCTCCACCCATAATCCTATCCCACGAGCTCCAAATACTGAGCCTACGAGTCCACTACCAAACATAACTACACCTTATTCGGTACAGTCGGGTAAACAACCTTTATGACTCAGAGACCGCAGAATAGTTAAATACAGAAGTTTTACTCCATACAGCGAGCGAAAATAAACGCACGCACACTTAACTGCGAATATGTACAATCTGAACATCATATCTTATGAGAGTGTATTCTTTGGCACACAGTACAGGCTGCATCCAGAGTTAATTATTATATGGACCTTATGGAAACTAGAACAAATTGCCGTGCCTTCAATCGTTTTTGCCATACCTAGATATTATTGGAATCAAATATAACAATATTTTTTATCCGTGGTGCTAGGCAACTGGGCTTATCCCAGTTGTAAACTATCCTTTGTGGGCACATTGGTCTTGTTTGTTCTGTCTCCTGATATAGAGGGAAATATAAATTATGTTTTTTTTCCTACTCCTCCGTTATTCTTTACTGATTAATTTCATTCCGGGAAACAAGACAGTTAAAGTCACTTTTCGGGACTTCATCGAGCTTCATTGCCGCCCCGCTTTTCTCGTGGTCGCCACTGTTGATTCTGGCTTTTAGGAGATGCAGTATAGTTTGGGAATAGTGCAGTGGGATTGTCAAAAAAATAATAAACTCACGCACACATAAACGCGTACGTACGGCGCTCATGCGGTCGCGAGTGCGCTTGCACTCGCTGTACGTGAAGCGTGTCTATGCGTGCGTGCGTTTTCGCTCGCTGTATGGAACCAACCTTCTGTACTGTATTCTGTGACTCACACTATGTTTCATAGACACATTAATTTGAGAACCGGGTCAGTTAAACCAATCATTCGATACATGACCGTTATTTATTGGCAAGTTTACACCTGGCTTTTATTATTTTGTAGTTCATTTAACTTTTTGGTAGTTTCCTTTGTGATTCTAGTTATTCATTTAAAACATCTAATATACTGGTATTTGGCTCCATCCGTTTAGACTGGAAGTCAACTCAAACATGCTTGAACATTTGGTATATGTTAAGATAATGTATAATGAATTGATAACGAAGAAATAAAATCGACAAGACAGGATCTTGACTTTGCTTGGGTGAGCGCAATACCAGATGAACGTGCCAGCGTTCTGGGCACATATCCCGTTGTCTTAATCAGTCTTTTCGATTTTTCATGTATGGATCAGCTGTTTTTTTGTTGATTTTTTAAAAGTCATAAGACAAATGTTGTTGTTTATTATGTTAGTAATATAGCCCTGCAAGGTTTTTAGTGTTTTACCAATAACCCTGTTAAGGTATTTTACTTTTTAGTTCTAATTTTATTTCTGTTGCAATCTGTTCAAAACCAATAAATTAAATGAACCAGACGAAATATTGTCTAAAAGGAAATAAAACTTTTATGACAGTTATAAGAAACTATCAAGATTCCTAACTTTATAGAATTAAATAAAATGCTAGACTACGATTCCTTTTTTTATACTGTCCACAAAGCATAAAAAATTAACAAAGTTGAGATAATTTAAAGTAAAATCGTCAGTTCTTTCTTCGCGTTATTATTAGAAGGACGTGATTTGTGCACGGTCTAGAGCATAAATTTAGAATTAAACTTTTAGTTTTTATTTCTATAATCGAAAGAAATTGTGTTCTTTTAAACTAGATCTCTAGTGCTTCACATTGATTTTAGTTTTGAAAACGGAAAATAATAATGAATATGCATTTATCTACCGGCAGTTAATGAATCCCAAATTACTACCAAATTAAAACAAATAAATACCAAGAATACAAATATAAGAAACACAAATGAAAAAAGAAAACGTGTTGCGCCGACCGCAAGCAACATGAGGCAAGGGCAAATATGATGAAGATGATGAAGAAAAACAAAAAACTAATAAAAAGGTAAATACTAGCAATAATAACAATTCCAGCATACAAAAGATTAACTTGGGTGACAACAGTAGAATCAGTCAACTAAATCAGGATCTTCATGGATATAAATACTGTAAAAAATACGACCAAAAACGGAACCCAGCAATCAGCGAACCAAAACTTGAATCAAGCGCAACCGATTCCTTAATCGATTAATCTAGGCTTTAGACAAACGGTACTAGAAACAGATCATCCATGGACCATGATGACTATTCACCTCATACACTAACAGTTAGCTAGAACATACGCGAATCGCAGAATAGATACGATACAGAAGGTCGACTCTATACACGAGCAAAAACCGGCGCATGCATACATAGAAGCGTAACATACGGCGATTTAAAACAAATGCCGGTCGTGAATGCGCTTGCACTTGTAGGTGAAGCGTGTCTATGTGTGCGTGCAGTTTCGCTCGTTGTAAGAACCGACCTTCTGTTCCTAACTATTTTGTTTGCGAGTGGTTCAAAGAAACCAGCACAAGATCGCGTGAGAAGTAAGGATTCAACTTTCGATTTTAGCCGACCGTATTGTTCTGTCGGATTGGCACGCAGAATTCGGAATACACTGTCAAATTGTGTTTGAAAACAACTGAATTAACGGGTTTAATGTTGTTGCAAATTGTTGTATTTTTCAGCAGGGGCAGCAAGAAATGGTGGATTAGGTTGAACTCTTGAATGAAAGACTGTATAAAGACAGCGGTAGAAGAGACAATAGAAAAGAAGACTTTAGTCATAATCAAAGTTTTGCCAGTCAGCAGTGATCTACAAAACATATATGACACGACGTCCCTATCCGAGCAGTAATCACAGTTATTATACAACAGGTAGACATATTGGGAGGTCATACTGAAGTAGCAAGCAATATATCCAGAATGAAGGCAGATATGTAAACTATTGATATCAAATTTATACAAAACAGATTTGCGAAAGTCAGCATTTTCATATTCGCCTCACCTAAAAGGCCTTATAAGAATGAACAGTAAATTTAACTTGCCAAAGTTGTATTTTCCAATGATGACATCATGTATGAGATATTGTGGTTATACGTGAGATCCTTTTTGCATTCACATTTATTTACACGTTTTCTTGCATTAGTCATAAAGTTATGAAACCTGTTCATGATCGCGTTTATCTTCATTGCTTACCACGTTTGTAAGGTTAGCCAAAATACCTACATATTCTTATGAAAACCTCTAGAATGTGCAATTGGCTTACTATGACCGACTATTCATTTCATGGATCTTAGTAACAAGAGAATCATCATTAACAATAAGTGGATTACAAGAATCGTCCGATCCATTCACGATAAATGAATAAATTCTATATATAGAAATTCCAGTCATAATCATCATCCATTGCTTCTAGGTCTTCCTTCTATTATTATGCAAAATCTCTTTCTCCAGGGTTCACGCAATACCTCTAATCCAAGTGTTTAAATGTATTAAACTCCATACCAGGTTTTCAGTTTTCAACTCAAACTCATCATGTTTTTCTCCACCGTCTTAACCACGGTCCTCCAAATTTCCTTCCGTGGTTTATAGACGTAAGCTAAGTTTAATATAAGTCTGAATCATTCGTAACTCTTGACTTTGTGTCCACAGTTCTATCCGGATATTTATGACCTCATACTCATACAGTCGTGACCATACACGTGAGTCTTAGGGGCAAAACACAAACTCAATTCAATTTTCACGCCTAAGCCTACTACTCAATAATGTTCATGTATGGTGGACACCCTCAAATAGCAGACTTGGCAGCATATTGACCATAATATTAGTATCATAATTCAGACTATGAGAAAAAGGTGGACCTGTCTACAGGAGGAAAAAGCCAAAACTCATAGCTTTTTCGCAGGGACATAGTTTATTTTTAACTCATAGTGATCTGCCTGAACTCATGCCTTAAATAGAGGAGGATATTGTCGCAGACCATATTCCCATAATTGTTGGACAAAACTAGATGATGGACAGATAATTTTAATACCAATGAAGAAAAAGAAGAATTAAGATTAAAACAAAAGATACAGCTATAGACCAAATAATTATCATCGATGTAACATCTGTTGCCATTGACAACATCAACGCTACAGGCGAGCCTATCAATAATACTAAATTAATTTACAAAAAACACGGCAAAAATATATTACGCAGCTAAGTAAACAATTTTTTCAGTATCCACCTATTCCATTAAAATTAATGAACTTAAAAATGTTTACGTCATTCGCGAGCCTTGAGTAAAAAGCCTTGCACATACATTACTTAAAGGTATTATAATATTACTCGGCCAATCGGCGGGCTAGTTCAGTTTTGCAATAGTATTTGTAATAATTATCATTTCGTATCAAATGACTATAATTAGCACCTACTTTTTTATTACAGTGATAATGGCTTCTGATGGGGTATTGAGAAACCAAAGTATGATTAACGCAATTATTAATATCATCGTCACTTTCAGGCTTATATCATTTATATCTTCAATCCTCAAGAAGAACGAATACTTTGCGATAATTGAAGAAGGTCGACTGGTACAAAATGCCTCACGCATTAAGTCCGGCTTTGTCCAGTATTTTTTACTACTGCATAAAGTTTTATTAAACAAATAAACAAGAAATAAACAGAAAATACATAGGTAATGGCCAATGACTTAATTTTTCTTAGATGCTACTCCAAACCAAACTTTTTTTATATAGGTAAGTACGTACGTAACTCTTTAGTTACAAAACACGCCAGTAATTTCAAAGTCATCAGAACAATCAAATTACAATAAATAAAAAATAACGATACTGACCAAAATGAAGCAACTTGAGCAAATTCAGGCAAATTCACTAAGTCGGAACTGTAAAAAATTATAACATTTATTGAATGTCACGTATTTTTTGATATACGTAGGTAATCATATTCACGTGTGTCCCGCCTGTCTGCCGATTGCAACACACACGAATTACAAAAGGTAATAACTAATACAGTAACTGCTGAATGTGGTCTGTGTAACTAATATTATGATGTAAACCCTCATTGGAGACAATTTATGAGAAAAGTGCAGCTTTGACCTCATCTTTGAATCTTCTTGTGGTAACAATAATGAATTCAATTCCACAATACTTTGTCGAGTGCTCAAAGAATAGAATGTAGATAAGAGTATCCGTTGAGGTTCTTGCACATTCTTCTCCATAGATACCTACTGACGCTTACGAATGTACAACTAGATCCTTCTAACTAACTAGAACTTCTTTTTTTTTGTTTGACAATTCAAAAGTACCTTTAAGGTTTATTTGAAATAAACTATTTAGATTTTGAGATATCTTTAATCTTCTAGGCAGGCTATTCTATGATTTTAGCCGGCCCCGGCCGGTATCTTGGAAAGAGATCACAATTTTAGTCACCATTGTATGGATTTCTTACGAGAGTTGATGAATATATATATGACTGAGATCATTTCGATGCTAGGCGTTAGCATCGAAAAGATCTCAGACATTTATATACATATATATCAGGGTTTGTTTATTTATTGTCAGTCTTCATCATTGGTTTCACTGCCCAGTTGGACAATAATATGATTGTCAACATTCAGAATATTTAAAACAAAAGTTGTTTTCCTTTTCTCCTATAGGGAATGTACTTTACGTTTTGTCTTTGAGATCTATCTAGGCTATATGACTCGGGTACTTGTCTTGTGTAGTTTTTTCCTAGACATCAAAACAAGCATGTCATACTTTTCAATCCGGTCTACAAACTTATAGTCAAATAAATAATAGTAATGATCATCGAAGTAACCTATCACGAACAAATAGAAAGTCAGCTCTCAACACGATCTAATGTCATTGAGGACATTAGTATGCTAGATTTAGATACCTACAAACTTACTGCTATACCAGCAAATATAAGTGATTGTAAACCAGTCAATTCAGTCACTAGTGAGCACCCAAGAAGATACATAAATATCAAACATTAGATATGTAATATCGATTGATAAATATGCAAGTAATAATATCGATTGATAAAAAGAGAAGATTAAAACAGTTTATTTTTATAAGAATACTGCAATGAGAGATGTTATTGGATTTTTTGCAATTATCCTATGTATGTATAGGCTCGCGTTTGAGCACTGACTCACTCATTATAAGCTATGATGTGGTCACCATATTCACTCTTAGCTATATAGCCTCCAGATAGTAGCTATCAGGCAACACAGGCTCCGGCAGGGAATCCCAGTCCTTAATACATTGTACGCACAATAAAAGTATTCCCAATACGTTTAGTGCATATGGGTGCACCATGTACCGATGGCGCATCGCCGTAGTCCGATGATGGAATGGGATAGGCGGAATTTGATCATGCAATTCCATTGGACATTCCCTAAAATTTTACCGATTAAAAGCGATATCTGGTAATTGCAATATTTCTAAAGGCGGAATCCCAAATAAAGCATACGAAACATTTTACATACTTAATGAAAATTAAATGAAAAATGGTTAACACAAAATGGAACCACAAGGTAAAACATGTATTTTACTTAGTGACAATACCGCAGAATTATTAACAGAACCACTGAACATAAAAAGCAAGACTTATCGATTGAGTGAAACTAAGTACGAGCTAGCAACCTGCCTCTGCATTATTGAGTAGTATAGTAGTATAAACCCAGCAAGTTATTGTTCTACGCAATACCTGGCAGTGTATACCAACTTGAGATATAATAATATCAATAGAATATTAATTAGAATAGTATTTTCTCAATTACGCTGGATTCGACTTTCAGCCGAATCGGATGCAACTGAATATAATTTTATTTACGTGGAACGATAACCTATCTAACTTCTAAAACTCATTAATTAATAAAACGATACCCCCTGGCAACAATGGTGACAAATTTTCTGGCTTGTGATTACTTGTCTGACTGTCAAAGATTTACAAATTAATATTTAGGATTATGATACATACTAGGCCAAATAAGAACCCTTATATTACGATCACCCTCATGTCCATTAATCCATCTGTAACAGAAGTTTTTGTTTTGCACTCTTTAGGATAGGCAAAAACTATATGCAAAGTATTCATGCCAAGGTAAGAATAGTAGTGGCAAGGCTGATTCCCCAGAACGAAAAGGACGTATTTCAGTAATATTGCCGTTTATGGAGATTAGTCTTATGCATCCAACTTTGCGTCTAAGCAAGACTATCTACCAACAGTTGCTACATCTAGTAGGTTCGACGTTATAGACGGTAAAACCAGTTTTATAACAAACGGAATTCTGATCGCCGCACTAGTCGTTCTACATACGAACACGAAAGAAGGCCACGCTAAATTTTAATTCGCAACGCCTTACCGAACTACTGTTTTGGTAACTGTCTAAATTGAACGATTATATTGTACGGTGCTTATGGAAATTTTAACGGAAGAAATTCTCTAATATTGCGAAGGAAATGTAAGGCTTGATTCTGCTTTTACAGCAGAAACAAGAAATAGTCGCATTTAGACAATTACAAAATTAATAATAGCTATTAATTTGACGACAATAATGTCATTGAATCGAAAATTGTTTTTGATCTATATATATTTTCCAGTAACAATCTTACAGCACTCTTATCAAAACGAAGTAAGAGGTGTTAAATTATAAAAACACGCGACTAACTCGAAACACAAATCAATTCTTGTAACTCCTCAAACCATACATACAAATCCGAATCACAATACAACTAAAATCAAAGCTAAAACCAAAAGTGAGACTCCCGACAATACACCGACAAACATGAACACATTAGCAACAGACTTCAAAGGAACACTTACACTAACAGCATACATAATGATATTTAGAAACACCGACTGTCTGTCTGTATGCATGCTAATAATGCTAAAGGTGCGGTTATATGAAAAACTTAGGTGATACATTCTGGACAATATCTAAATCAATGGTATAATAAAGAGGTAAGTATCATTGTATGTTTATACGTTTGAGAAAAGTCATCTGATCCAATTTGGATGAGCATTTTACTGATAGTAAATTACACTATCGCTGGGTGTCATAGGCTACGTGAGCGAAGTCGCGGTAAAAAGCATAGTAGATATTATTGGTCAAAAATAAAGCAATTTACTGCAATGACGACATATCTGTTACAGGCAGTAAAGTTTGTTTCGCCAATTCTCCTTCTTGTTGAATATGATATATGTTGCATTTTAAGAAGACTGTCTTGTCGTATGACATATTGACCAAGGAAAGGAAAGTACTGATTATTGTTTCTCGATAAAACACCACACCATATTGTGCGATATATCACTTATGGAGCAACTTCTTGTTTGCCGAGCAGTCGCTAGCAACAATAAATTCTGTTAAAGTTGCCAGTGTAAGTACAGCTTTACAGACTATAAATAAGTGCACAGAGTTGCACTTACAGATGCCGAGTGCATTCATAATTATGGTGAATGTGATCGGTCTATTATATTAATATCAGCTCCTTGGGTGTCGCTTCGGAAGGAGATATAATATTTATATTCTTTCTTATTAGGTTTATCTCTAGAAGATTTTTGTACTTCGGTAACTAGGTTGGCATTTAGTTGAACATCATCGACTGCTCCATTTTGGAGGTCTATTGGAGGAATGTCGAGGATAACTTGGATTCGGTTCATGAGGTGGACAGTATTATTGAGTCTTGATCATAATCCACAGCTCAATATCGCCCTCTGCTGACCAAAGTGCCCATCCATACGTTGCTGTACGAGTCTCATCCAGATTCTACCTGTGATGACAACAATATCGTTTGGGAATACGACGAAATCTTTAAAAGCGGTCCCTGGGGCTGAATTCTTGCATACGTTGGTAAATGTGGCAATCGCAAAAGCTTACAAATGAATATATTTTGGGCAGTTCACATCATAATGTTTAGAGTTCTGCGTCCAAACAGGCTTGAATGAGGTTTAGAAACACAACAGCTTTTAGTAATACCAACAACCGGAAAGATTGGTCATTCCGATATCCCGAAATAGAATAGTCAATAGATTACAATTTGTTCCGCAGTTTTCAATCAATCTCGCTCACAAAGAACGCTCAGATTGTTCGATTAGAAAAACGGATAAATAACTCTCTAAGGGACTGAAATACTGTTTTTGTAATAATTTCTAAGAATAGTTATACAAGTTTAACTCAAAGCTATTGGCCCTGGCCGAAATGGATGTACCGATATTGATACATCATTACCAGAAAATATAAAAAAGGGAGGGTGAGTGAAGAGTGAGATTATAACCACGTACCGCAAACATTTATCAAGCAAATTAAAGTGTTTGTACATGGGCAAACCCCCGTCTCACTAACTAATAATTGACTATAAAAGTATAAACAAGATTATCCAAAAAAAGAACAACACACACGAAATACTAACACATAACACGCTACAAAAATTTTTTGCTTACCACCACATGCACGAAAATAAAATAAAACATTCCTTTTTTTTTAAAGTAAGAAAGGTACATTGACTCATTCGTTACCAAAACTGCGAAACTAAGCAAAGGAGTAATTCTAAAATATGATCATCCTTATTAAAAATCATGACCGAGGATTCCACTGTAAACTTTCTCGGCCACTCCCCAAGGCTGTCCATAGATTTATAGCAACACACAGCATACCTAACTACAGTATACCAATGAGTAACTGATGATGTCAGTCTGTGACTCAGTCGGAGGCTGTCCTCAAACCGGACCTGAATCTGAATGAGGTTGTCGTTTGGACCGAGGAAAAGTATGGCGAGATCTTGTCGTGTATCATATGATTTTGTGATGATTTTATTATGTTTATTTATAGCATTGTTTGTTTTCCGTAATAGGGTAATTGATAAACAATATATATTTGGTCCGTCAGTTAGATAACCTAAAAATATTGGACACGTATCATTTGCCACGTAAACAAAAAAATACAACCCTACAGTGCGTTAAAATATCATGTGACGTCACGGTGTGCTACACTTTATACTGACAAAGTGACGTCACAAGCCCCCACTCCTGAGCTTTTGATGCGCTTTATCTTTGTTAATTTTTATTTATTTGATAAAGCAAAAAATACGTGTCCAATATTATTTGATAATCTCGCTGACGGACTAAATCGAGTTATGATAATTATTTAACATCCTTATTGTTGGAAGTTTCATGGGCACATCCGTACAAATTACGGTTTGTCCGGCTTATAATTTTATAGAAATTCTGTTATATTTTGCTGAAGCAGTGTGGAATAGAAGTTAGTGCCTATCGATGTATTTATTACTAGGTACTTGAATAGTTACTTTTAACTTTTAATTAATATAATACTATTTGTTTTTATAATAATTCAGAAGGCATAAGACTTTCATGGGGGTGTATAGGTGCAACCGCTTTCTATATCTTTTCGAGCATATTTTTTCCATAAACCCAATCCTATATTGGGAAAGCTCCCTTAAAACATCTTAAAAGCTCAGTAAGGAAACAGCTGATTCTCAACCCCCAGACATAATTTTTCCATTCGTCAAAAATCTGCCATTTGTCATAGACAAAACCGTACCTACTTACTTCCTTCCGCTCCATCAGCTGTCCTACCCGTTTTGATAAAAAATGCGCCACCGGGGAATTGAATCCCGGTACCTCTTGTGGTAGCACGTGCTATTGATATAATGATGATAAAGAACAGTGTTGTAGTGTGCTTGTGCATGGGGGCGTGATATACTGCATCACGTGTTTTTAATTTTCCTGCAGTTTGAGGTTTTATTATTAAAAAGATAATTGTTCTTAAATACCAATAAATTCAACATGCAATATTGGCGGTGTTGGAGAAGAATATTTCGTATACCATGGACAGCAAATCGCACGAATAAGTGCATTCTCGACCAGGTCAACATCGGATCTAGAGTCTCCACGACCTGCTACCAAAACGAGTCCGGAGCTACTTTGGTCATATCGCTCGGAGACAGCCTGGAGAAACTCGTTTTGGTGGGAAAGGTGGATAAAAAGTACTCGCTTTGTCAGACCAGATAAGGGCGATTACAGGACTGATGGTGACCACTGCTTCTGAGAAGAGCTGAAGACAGAGTGGCGTGAAAGCAGCTCGTCAGTGACTCCATCAAAGCGTTCCAAGACGGGCACGACCTTCAGAAATGAAGACAACGAATAAGAAGAGATACATGCGATATACGTACTTAAAAAACATAAAAATAATTACCGTAATGTGACTGCCCAACCTTTTTTTCGGGGCATATGGACGTGATGCTATGTAAACAATAAAAGAATGTCGTGTACGTCTGAACATATAAACATAAAAGTTAAACCAGTAATTGGTGAACAAGTACATAAATTGTATTTTACGTACCTACAAACTTCCAAAATTATCGCTAGTACTTGAACAAGCTTTTAACAGCGTCATTTAAGCTCGTAACCGAAAGCAACTTGAAGCTCAAGTGTCTGCCGGAAGTTGTGAGAGGAAGCTGAACCACAAGGAAAAGAGCTTTTATCTTAATTAGCGCCAAAATAATAAGATTGAAGATAAGAGAATTTATAAACAGATGCCAGCTATACTTCAGAACTATATTTATTAATTAAGTTGATGAATGAATTGGGGAGTTCTGTTTACAAATCGTATTAGTTACGTTGATGAATTGCCAATAAGTTTGTACAATAAATACGGCATAAAAGCATTTTCCCTTCTGCATTATGACTAACCGTCACTGGTTTGATACCCGATTGGACCACAATATATCTGCAAGGTTAAATAAAATTAAACGTTTAAAAAAAGTCGTGATGGGTATTAAGATACAAAACTTAGGGGTACCTAATAATACTTACGATACAGTATTTTTAGGATTCCGTACCCAAAGGGTAAAAACGGGACCCTATTACTAAGACTCCGCGGTCCGTCTGTCTGTCACCTGGCTGTATCTCATGAACTGTGATAGCTAGACAGTTGAAATTTTCACAGATGATGAATTCTGTTGCCGCTATAACAACACATACTAAAAACAGAATAAAATAAATATTTGAATGGGGTTCCCATACAACAAACGTGATTTTTTTGCCGTTTTTTGCGATAAGTGTATGGAACCCTTAGTGCGCGAGTCCGACTCGCACTTGACTGGTTTTTTAAATTTTATTATTTCACATATCAGTATGGCGACGCTTAGGGAAGGCGTATGTTCAGTAGTGGACGTCTTTCGGCTGAAATGATGATGATAGATAACTTCAAGTATAATCCCCGGCATGTAACTTGGCAAGGTATTGGCGTAGTGGGGGTAAGTTCGCGCATAGTGCGTGAACAAACCAACCACTATATAAGCGAACGGAACGTGGACGCGATGCGATTGGTGATCGTTGTGTCAACTGACCAACCAATCGCGCGCTCGGAACCAAAGAGACCTAAAAACGACTTAGGCGCATCTAACGACTCTTGCCAAGTTACGTGCCGAGAACGTGTCTAACTAAACAACGGTCTTTGACCCCGTGATCTGCGGCAACATTTGAAATTATGAATTCACATGTAAATGATGAAAGGTTAAAAACTTTGTAACAATCACATGCACAGCTATTAATGTCTAAGCCACACTTCACTTACAAAAAAAAAGCAAATAAAATTACATAAATTGCATTTCCTTACACGATTATGAAACCCGATGATTCATTAAAAGATTTTCTATTGAGACGCATAATTACCTATTGTCAATGATATTAAAATAAACAGATACGTTATACACTCACAAAACAATTGAAAAAAGTGTTCCGCGCAGCAGCGGCAGCACACATACACACTTTTCATTAATTTTACATTAAAAATATTTATTTTAATCAATAAATAAATAAATTACAAATACACACCATGGCATTTTTTTTATTTTGTTTTTGTTTTAACAAAGCCTATCGCTCTTCGCCATGCGTGACATACACTAAAGACTAAACGTCACAATTGTGACCTATTCGAGTCTTCAAAATGCGCGCGCTCATAACATATCTGTTTATTTCAATATCATTGCCTATTGTTTAGAACAATAGGTATACTGGTTGATTATATTGTCAATGTAATGGCAACATGGAAGCCATTATTATTTAAACGTCACATTGACAGTTTATGAAGATGATTTTCTTACGTGAGAATGGTGAAGAAATAGAGCGTAACAAAGAGAATAATAAATGGGTTAGCAATGTGATTGTTTTCATTAAAAGGAATGTGTTTCTACTATGTGAGATGTTTAAACCGAAGGAATATCCAGGCGATTAATTGTAAAAGAACTAAAAATATTCTAGCAAAGAAATTAACATCTATGCATTTATTCATTATAAATATTCTAGACTACATCCTTACGATCATTGTTGAGCTCAATTCTTGATAAAAAGACCGGTCTAAAACAACTGCAAATGAAAATGTCAGCTGGCATTTACAGCAGAACTTAATTCCGCCACCTTTAAAAAAATACACAATTAGGAACCAACTGAATAAAATACACTACAATTACACCACCGGTACTCTCTTAATCCCAATAAAGGAAGATATTCTCGTCATTATTAGAAAAAAGCTGTCAGCTGCCGTGCGCACGCGTCAAGGTGCGTCTCCTGACATTTCAACAAAGGATCACAAAGGACTAACTTGATCTCGTGTGCAGCTGGCCTAAATTCCAGAAGGGTTAGCATTTCACTTGATAGTAAATGTCAGAACTGACCATTTGTTTTATCACAAATTACGTCTTGGTGGCCAGTGTCCCGATATGTGAAATGCGTTCGGCCATTTTGAATTTTTACGATGCCAAATTGCCAATATGGCGGCAATATGTAAGAGTTTGATCAATGTGAATGTCCATTTTTATTTAGGTACTATATTAATACTTAATATAGTACCTACCATTAATTAATTAAGAAATTCCCATTTGGACAGTAAATATCATAGATATCAAATATTAGAGATATAGGAGTACTTTCTTTTATTAACAGTAGGTCTAGATAGAGTGGGTAAAGCTAGATTGATTAACATGGATACGTTGATATAGGTAAGTGCTCATTTCAAAATAATTCATTAGAACAAAGATATTGTATGTATTCTAATCACAAACGTCTAAAACAAATTCAAAGTCATGTACCCAGATATAAAAAAATATGTAGTGCTTCATACATACTTATAAGAATCAGAGTAAATCTGCCACAATGACACTAGCTATAAATTCCTATTAATTTATTGTTTAGTTCCTTAACACCTGAACTTAATGCACGTTAAACGAACAGTATGGATACAATCAGATAGGATTACAGAGACGCGTTTAGATCGTGCCCTCTAAATTTTAAAAGGGTGAACATTATTTTAGTCTGGGTAGTTATAACATATGCCATTCGGTTACATTAGTGCCTATCTAGGGACACACTCATCACACAAAAGATAAAAGAGGGACAGTTGGGTGAAAGACGAAGGTACAGTGAGAAAAACTTACATGATTTGATGACAGACGCTGTGTGAAAATTTAAAATCTAGTATCAATCATAAGACTGGAAATCACCATAGGAAACTACAATGTGCTCTTTTCTTCTTCTACCCCTTTTCACCTCAAGTATCGTTTTCAGTTTATCTGCGATTACTACACGAAATCTCTTAGGTCACCAGATAAATTGCGACTTAAAATGCCTATGCATTCCACTACTTATTGATAAATCATTTACTGTCCAGGCTGCTCTTCTGTGGAATGCATTGCCTGTCCCAATAAACGTACTCAATCGTTACCTGTCTTTAAAACACTCGTAAAGGAACATTACTTGTATCTGTGATCCTGTTCTTGTTTAAAGTGTTTTGATTTCTTGTTTTATTTTCAGATTTATGTATCTATTTTAGTAGTTTGTTTTTAGTTCCTGATTGTTAATTCAAGGTTGCCTGGAAGAGATCGCAGAACGCAATAGGCCGCCTGTTGTATGTTTATTTTAATTTTAAGGTTTCTTTTTGTATTGTTTTATCTTTACCAAAACCATCACGCACGGCTATGAAATCGATTCTCTAGCAGCCAAACAACAGTAAATTAAAAATTAAAAATAGCTTATGGCACTAACCCTCAGTTTCCCACCTTAAAATTATCGCAGAATTAATGTGACAAATTGTCAAGCACGCGTTATCTTCTGTGGTTGGCTGTCGAAAATTCATTCAACCAATCATAGCAGATAACGCGTGCTAGACAATTTGTCACATTAATTAATGTGACAAATTGGCAAGCACGCGTTATCTTCTGTGGTTGGCTGTCGAAAATTCATTCAACCAATCATAGCAGATAACGCGTGATCTGAACTGTGGGTAAGCGATCAAGTAACTTTTTATCAATAAAAGAATTTGCGCATTCGAATTAATTTTACCTCTTCAAAATAGTATGTAGTTTATATAATTTTGGCTTCGTCCCTTCTAAATCCAGGCCTGTAACACTATAATTAAACACTCCAACCTTATGTCCAGCTCCAAGGACATACAAACTAATTGTATGCTAATATAATTAGCGCACAGAATACTAAGTAATACTAGGCATTCCTACGATAAAAATATTTCAATACTTTTATAGGCTTCGAATAAATTATTTGGAATCAGTTGGTGGGAAAATCGGCTGAAGTTTTCCTTGAGTGGTATATGAATAAAGGTTGTGTTGTATAGCTTCTTCTTCTAGTTTTCTATAGCAAATCCTAGAATTTCCTAGAAGTATAGGAATGAAAAAAAAATACTAAAGGAACCGTATTTTTCTACGGGATAAACAGTAGTTTAGATAACTCAGTAATACTCAAGCTTCTATGAGTGAAATAATTTAGTCGAACTATGATAGTTTTAAATTGGCACTTCATGGTACGGGGGCAGTACTACTAGAGATTACCAACATATTATAGGCAAACCGTATTGACTCTTTTATTTTACGTCTGGCGCACCCTATGCAAACAGTACCGATAACAATGCTATCAGGACAGTGAAATATGATTTTTGATTATATTGCTCAAGAAAGATCTTAGGTGGCAAGTACTACTTCATTGCTGATCACTTAAAACATAATTAAACATTTATAAATGCCTATGCTACGCATAATTTATTTAAAAACAATTGTTTGATGTACTAACACTTTGCACCGAAGCGTACAGCAAGCAGCGTAATAAAAACTACAAACATAGATTTAATATGGACATATGAGTAGTATAATGTTGAATATCAATTTCAACACAATGTTTTGTTGTGATATCTTGTCAAAACAATGTCGGCGTGCCACTAACCGCACACTTGACAATATAATCGAATTTCAATATCAAATAGATCTAATTGTATCTAATTTATGTTTCGGTAACCGGATCTCGGTAGAAATCAAGGCTGTATCCTAAGGCTTGACTTAAAAGTTGATAAAATAGGCAAATTAGAGACTCAGAGGAAAATTAGCGTCTGTAAAAGCTACCCTCCTCCGTTTTGTATACCTTCTGAGTTCGATCTACAATGGCACCTATTTAATAAAACCGAAAGGAGGCAATCTGTTAATTTTCAAAGTTTCCTTCATACATTTTTTCCTCTACAGAATCTCGTATTTCGCCGAATATACCACAATATCAATTCAATTTCAAAATGTTGCAGGTATGAACGTTCTATTCGGTTTTTCCAAAAGAAAATTCTTAATAGTAATCTGAAGTTGAACCCAGAGAATGCAATAGAATATCTGCATGATAACACCAACTAAACATATAGGTAAGTAAAATATTATTACCATTGTGTATAATTCCACATCGATGTTAAAGAAACCATAACAAAAAATGTATCTTTAATTGTATTGTGAAAGTACCCATGCTCATACTGTAATGGGTTCTGTCACCATCGCTTATGGCCACCGTAACGACGCGTTTCCTTCTGATGATTGTCACGAGTTTCAACATGGACGCCTTGCACATTCTTGTGTTATTTTAAGAGCACAGATACATAAAAGGTAGAAAACACTCTCGGCTACTTATTTCATTTGTTTTAATTCCAATGCCTCAATGGTTGAAAAGCTCGTGAACCAATCCGAAATACAAACGTCAAAATACCCGCCTATTATAAATGACAGCTGTCAGTTTGACTTCCATTTTTTAAAAGAATCTATTAAACTTAAGCGATGGCCTGTAACAACCTCGAGGTTTTTCATTTGAAAATGGACCACTAGCATGAAATAACATGACAGTTCATATCAATAGAGTAAACGTCAAAATGCCTGAAATGTGACGTAGCTCTTGTTATTTATATACAAGTGGCAACGCTCTAGTTATTTCGATGAAAATTTAATATTTGTGGTTTGAAGAGCACGCCATTAAATTAGTTACCTCATCATAATGAAATTCTGTGAAGTTTCGTTTGAAGTTTTTTTTTATAAATAATGATATTAGTAGATAGTTGCAATAATATGGAGTCTACTAAAATAAGGACCTCGTGACTGCAAGCCGACATAACAAACCCCGCCATAGATGGGAAATACTAATACAGATACTAACATAATTAATAGCTAGTTATAGTTAATTCATTTGAGCAATCAATAAAATTATTGAAGTGTTTGATTCGAAAGGATTTAATCATAATAAACAACACGTTTAAGGCAATATAACATCTATAACTGTAAACCAATAATACAAATGTCAAGAAGATCATGTAACTGCACTTTACAGTTACTTTGCTAAATGAAATGTTTTCTAGGAACACTTATATAAAACATATCACATTTACAGCTTTATTTCTTTCAACACTTCGCTCTTACACATCTATTTATATAAAAGTCTCCTTGAAAAATACAGCTGTAAAAAGTTCTTATTCTAAAATCACTTACGCACTAAAGTGTGATGGAAGACAGAATGAAACATTGTCCTTACCTGAAAAAAGAAAAGTAAAGATATAAATGTTGCCCTTAAAAAAATAGTGGCCATAAAAACATTATATTTGTAACACACACGTTTTTTTTTCAATAAAGCTTTTTTTTAGAATAGTCCTCTAGAACAACCACTAAGTACTTAAACAGGACGACGCCATAGGCCGCAACACACCTCATCTTTTATTTTTGTTGACATATCTAGTTTTACGCTCTTACACACAACCTCTTATATTAAATCCAGTGGCGTAGCGTGCCTTGGCGGGGCCCCGTATAAAAATTTGTTCGGGGGCCCTTATGAAAGGTAAAGATTTCTCACAAAAGAAAAATATGTTTGCATAAAATTAAAAGAAATATTTATTCATATAATTATCTATCTGTCACTTTTTCCAAAATTTTTAACAACAAATCAAATTAAATATACACTCTCTTTGCCTTTTTTTCCGGCAAACTGATTTATTAAACCATTTATAGCTGATGATGACTTTAGTTTTTCTAAAGTTTCTGCCTCTATGGACAATAGCGACAGGTATGACAGGCAAAAAAAAATTGGGAAGTTTTTATAAATTTTTGCTTACGCACGTCGGGGGGCCCTGTGGCCCGGGGGCCCCGTATAATTGATACGGCAGATACGGCGGTAGCTACGCCCCTGATTAAATCATCACATGCAATCTCCCAAAACCCAAGATAACAGACGAAACGTAACCGTCACAGTTAACGTTACGTTAAAATTAATCCAATAACTTGGTAATCTAGACAGGTTGACACGCAATAACTGTGGTTAGCCGCTAAACCTGACATAACTAAAACATTCCTCGCGGTTTTCTAACTGCAGTTTTTCTTACGAGATTTTTGGTGGGCAAAATACGGTCAAGTGCGTTTTTGGTGCTGGTAACACTAGTTAATGGAGGCAAAGACAATAGAAGTAAATGGCGGTCGAAATTCTTTTCACTTTTTGATCTTTTCTCTAGATGGCAACTGTGCCATTATACGAAGATATAAATTAAAATTAGGTAGGTATACAAGGTGTAAATTTACTTTTAATAACCAGGGGGCGCGTCAATGATTTTTTTTTGTAGAAACCCGTATCCACCCTTTCAGACTTAAATACCTAAAATGTAAGGACACTGACTACATAGGATCATGTGCTAATTTTGTCACTAGAAAGTGGCAGACTTTTTTTTTTAATAGTTGATGAACTGGTGAACAGTTTACTATACATAGAGTTAGTTTGAAAGGAAAAAAATAATATCAATAAAGTTTTAATTCCAAAGATGTCAAGGTGTGTTGGGTGTCCTTTCCATTTTATTTGACTCATTCTTTCGTTCGTGCCAAGCAGTGAAAAGAGCTATACTTTTAGTGAATGAGCAAATCTGGTGATTAACATTGACCAAGAACATAGCGTGCGATTACATGTACTGATTTAAATTCTACCTGAAGAGACAGTGACATCGAATACGAAGCGTTGAATTTTTTTTTTACTGATTTTCACTTGACAAAGCAATGTCAACCTTATTGCTGAAGAAAATGAATTATTTTTACTTTATGTCCAAAACACTGTTAAAAATGCAGACCGTCTAAGCAAATTTCAACTCTATTGTTTTCTGAAAAGTAATGAGTTTTGTGTGTAGCTCAATTCGTATGTTTAGTTTTACGATTGTTCAACGCTCGTGTGAATATTGCATTATTTGATATGAAATATGAATTTTAAAAAGGAATAAAAAAGTGATTTCTGTTTTGTAGTGTTTTTGCGCCAGGTGTTTCAGTCGCATGTCAATTCTCTGATTTTAAACCGGTTTCAAAACCGTACTAGCTTCTAACACATAACCCACTTTTTAGGTCGCAGTCGGATAAAAATAAAGTAAAATATGATCTGCCTGCCTTTGTGACTTGTCCCATGTTACCTACTTGGAGTCAGAAGAGTATGAAAATCAATACTACCAATATAATCAAATTATTTCTGTCTATATGCAAATCTATTTTCTATCTGCAATCAGCCAAATCTAAAATACGATGTTTACTGAACTTGTCATCGTAAATCGTTCGTCTTTGCCTCGTCTGCATAAATAATCTACTCAAGCAAACATTTGCAGATTTATTGCTAAGTCAAATACCTAGATAACGAAAATAACTATGCAAGTATTATTCTAGTTAGGAATTATTGGCATGAGCAAAAATCATTAAATATGATGCATCGCTGTTTTTGACTTATCCGCGGATTTTGATTACAAAATCCCTTTAAATCTGATTACTTTCAATAGAATCAAAACACGATTAAGAATTCGATTTGTAATGGTGCGATATAAAATTATAAATTAAGTGGCAACACTTATGAAAAACGAATTAAACATAAACAATCAATTTTATTAACACACATAAAATTAATAACTTCAATAAAATAATTTAAAAGCAATTCAATTAATTCAAATAAAGAAATAAATTGCATTTCATATCAGATCTATTATAAAATGTAACAGGCATAATTTAAATATCATAGAGTAAGCAAAAACAAAACAAAAAATATCAAAAAACGAACATCAACATCAATGGCCGACGACAAAATAAGTGCAGGCACACAATACCTACCGATTGCGACAGATAATGACTGCGATTGCAACGCATGAGGAAATGGACGAGAAATAAGCGCCCATTCATGTTTCACACACTGCCTGTGCGACTAAAACTATAACAATAGAAGTTGACAAATACAATTAGATACTTTTTAGGCCGAAAACTATGAATTAGGTTAAATACTAGTTAAAAGTTTAATAAAGTTAAACCTTGTGGAACTGAACCTCTAAAAAATGATAGCTGACTCACCTTTATTTAGGAAAAAGTAGTTTTTCATTCGGATATCTTTTTTGTTGAAGCAATTTCAACATTATTTGTAATGCACGAGGGTTTTTCCACATTGTCATTCATTGTAGATCTTATGACAATGTCATAACTGGCATACAAAGGGTAGCCAAGAGTCTAAAGGCGAAGCAACCATTTATAGATGGAGATGCAGGAAAATGTAGAGGAAAACTGGAATATGTTGTACCTACTGATATCCTTTGGATGCTCTAAGGAATGTTGATATTGAATCGCATTTGGTTAGACTTGGTAGAGGCAAAGCTAAAATTAAGTTTGAAACAAGCTACAAAAAAGCCTGTAAGAATACGACAAAAAGGTCAAAAACTATCAAATAATCCATTTCGATAAGACTAGATAATATCCAAATAAAGGTTCAAAAATATTAGAAAGATGAGTAGAAATTACAATACGATATCTAAACAAAATAAATCAGAGAAACGTTCCAAAATTCAAATAAAATGAAAGCGACAGAAGCTTAAACGTGCGTCCATCTTTAAGAATAGATACAAAAGGAAACAATTCACTCAGCACCATCATCAGTCACAGTTTAACTCATAGACAAAACCACAAACTAATTTTACTACCACTAAATCCAACCACAACTTCAACATTTCATATATTTAAGTATTAAAATTCGATTCCTTTATCCATTAACGCACAAATCATTATTTATAGCATACGTAGCAAACTCTTAAAGGATATAATCTACAGTTTTTGCTTCTTTCATTGCCACTAAAGGCTACTGAACTAAAATACAAACGATAGCTAGAATTGAAGCATTCACTCGACCTTGGTTATCGATTGGTTCAAAATGATTGTTCTTACAGTCATTGGGGATATAATTTGTCTTATCATTATTAGGATATTATTTGTCCATTTCAGGTTTAATACCGGATTTAGTTTTTATTGGGTGTATAAGTATTAAGGTAATGATTCTGGTCTGTAATGATTGCGTTGGATTGACATTTTATGGTTTAGGTTTGCGTAAATTATATTATTTAGTTCTATCGGTTGTATGGCTTCAAATTCATCAGCATTTGAGAATCTTATTTAAGTTTTTATCATAATATTATTTGTTTATATATCGTTGTTTGATAATCTTCTCCGACATTAACGTAAGAAATGCAAGGCTCAACAATAATCATACTACCGTAGTTTACATTGCGGAATGCAATAAATACGTATATTAGCTATTGGATATTGAGTATAAATCTTACATTCCTGATTTTATCAATTCATTTTTCTTTCACACTGGAAAATTCTGCTAATGAGGTCATTCTACATGTCATCACAATTCGCACTATATCACTAATTACGTAAACTTACTTACAAATGTAAACCAGCGCTAATGCTATAGTATGCATGAAATAACCATCATTCATTAGAACTGTAACACGTTCTTTATCTTATTTTGTATTACGGTTAAAATAATTAGTTATCCCCTCTTTATGAAGAGGTAGTGAGTTGAGTGGATCTACCAAAGCTATTTCAGAAATTAAATAGCAGAATTATTAGGTAAAGTTCTCGCCAAACTTCTTAGCACGGTGCGGTGCTGTTTTGTATGAGATTTACGATTTGACCAACTTAAGGGCGGTCAAGAAGTTTGTCGAGAAATATACAGATTTCGTATCTAGCCTTTGTAGGCTCACTGTAATTCAAAGGCTTCCGTCTTCATTTTCCACACAAATCTGTCTTCTACTAGAGCAGGCCACTCCTTTCGGTAGGAGTCAAGCTTGTCCCGCCCTCTTAGTCTTGGTCTGCCACATTGTCATCCCATTCAGTGATTCTTTTCGCCCTTTTCTTATCTGACATGCGGACAGTAAGCTAAGGTAATAAACTTCAAATAACTAAGTTATATATCGCTCTGTAATAACTATAGTTAATTATTTTAAAACGAGTTTGCAGTGGGTGTGACTTGCAACTTGTCCGTTGTTAGGTTATTGAACTCACTTCAGTAAAGTACTGCAATCCATAGCCACAAGTACCTACTATTGTTTTTACCTTTTAAACATATCAATGAAACTGCACCTCTTAGAATTCAAGCCAGGTGTGCTTGCAAAGGATGACCATTTCCTGTGACAGTGTGTGACTAGGAAGAAAGTTGTAGTGCTATACAAGGTTAATTTTACTTTACAATATATATACTACATAATAATAAACGGAATTGTAGTGTACTGCCAATATTATGATCAGAAGATTTAAGAGAATCCATTGCTTCATAATATTTTCAGAATAAACTCGTTAAATACAAAAGAAATAAACATTTTTAAATCAGACAGCTAGCTTCACTCAAAAGAATATCTCTATACATAAAGTCGGCAATACAATAGATACAAAAGGACCAGAAGCATCTCACAATTAGATGTAACTGGTATCTAAACAAAAGTACAATAAGTACTGTTTATACTTCCATTGATATAAAACAATCGATCCAAAATGAAATTGAAGATATAACAAAGATTGGTCGACTTACAATAGTAGTCTGTTCAATTATAATAATACAATATAAAAGCCCGAAATAAATGTAATCAATCCGTTATGGTTCCGAGCCAGACAAATACTCCGAAAGGTTACCGAAATCTAGGTCTTTGCCTAGACTGGTGCAAAACTGCAAAATCAGACAATTATACACACGTAACATAGAAACTGGAGCACTGACAATAGCGTGAAAATGCTTAGTTTGCAAACATGCTAAGTGTTTAGCAAAACATGACTTGTGTAAGTAAAGAAAGAAAAGGAATTATTTCAATGTCTGAAAAGAAACTAATCATAATCATCATTAATATAAAAAGACAAAAGACAAAAAATCTTTATTTCAGCTAGGCCATTAAGCGGCACTTTGAACGTCAACAATTTTAATTTAGAATTAACAATAATTGATTCTATCGTCCATCCGGAAAAGTAGCTTGTTATGGAGAAGAACGGACAAGAAACTGCAAACTTACTTAAAAAGAAAGTGTTTCACAACATTTACATACATACGTAAATACATATACGTGAGGACGATGCACCCAGCATTAATATATTACTACGTATAGGTATAAAATATTACAAGCACTAACAGTTAAATTCCTTCATTTGATAAATAGGAACATGGTTCTCACATACTTACAAATATTGCAAACATAGGTAAATTACCTATTTTAACAACAACGGAACAGTGTGAAAGTCAATTTCTTAAACAAAAAGAAAAGAAAAAAATGTAATAAAACATTACTATAATTATGAATATTATATAAATTAACCAGTTTGATTTTGTTTACACTAAAGATTGCCATATGGAGCAGGACCAGCATGTCTCCAACCATTCTTATCTTGATTATATTTATCTAATTTGTGAAATATGCTCGTTTACAAAGTGCCTTTTCACCGACTGTTGGGGTCAGCACCCAGTCTAACCAGAAGCAGCTGAATATATTTTACATGAAACGACTGCCTATCTGACCTCAAAAACCCAGTAACTGGGTAACACGATATTCCTTAGCAAGACTAGTTTCAAATTCTGGCTTCTGACTAAAGGCTGTCGAAGATCTACAAAAGACATCCCCTATCAAGGATAACCACACAAAAATCCCGTGCCGGCAAACAGCACTTCTCATATTCACTTATTTTAAACACTGCCCAAAGCTCTGCTCACTCTGTATGCGTATATAGCGTGAAACATGCAAGCAACCCGTCGGCTCAACGAACTGGACATGCGAACGAAATTAGTCTAAAGGTTATCGGTAAAAATCTAGGTCTCTGCCTAAAATGTGAATATCATTCGAAGCTGAAAATTGGTATTACACGAAACATGCTAGCGGTTTTTAAATATTTGTGTAGGCTTTGGGAATGTGAATGAGCATTATTAGGGAGTCAAAAAAGTTGATATATGAACCAAGTTAAGTAAAAGTAAGTCTTTTGGACATATTTGGACTTTTAGAACCCATCGTTACATTTATAAGTATTTCTTAAACCCTTATTTAACCCGAAAACCTGTCACACTTTGGTATTATGGAAGGGTTTAAAACGTTCTTAGCCAAATCCCAATTCAAAACCCGACCCAAAGTCAATGATGGGTACCTATACTATTTGCTTGCCAATTATTCCTAAAGTTAGCAGTTGAATTCTACACTATGCTTCTACGTAAAGGAAATCCAAATCAATCAATCCAAATCCATCCTTTGTTTCCAATCAAAGTAACCTTAAAAGAGGAAAACAATATGTATAACCATACTAAATCTATCGCTTTTCTTCTCAAATAAATACTTATATATTCAAAGTCCTATTTGGGAATTTACTTACAAAATTACTAAGAAACTGCACTTAGTAGCTCAGTAAAGGTTTTAAGTGAGCACTGCTAACTTAGTAGTAAGGTGTTAAACACTTAACACGTCTTCTGGCGTCAGTACATGACATGCTAAATAATGTATAAGACGCTAAGTAAATTTACAAACTCAATCCATTGTTATGAGAACCTATGTCATGTCTTTAAAACATTTGATACATTTAATTCAGCAAGATTTGGATTGATTTAAGAGGAAATGTGGGTAAAGAGCTCCGACTGCTTTTCCTTAGTAAAAAGCAATTAATAATTCGAGGTTTGGCTCTCGCCTATTTCTTCTTCCAGTATTGGACAAATTTAAAGGGTATTTCATAAATTGAATAAAAAAGATATATTTTGTGCTACTATGTTTTTCTTTTTAACCGACTTCAAAAAAAGGAGGTGGTTCTCAATTCGTCGGAATTCTTTTTTTTATGTATGTTCCCCGATTAATCAAAGACGCCTGGACCGATTTAAAAAAATCTTCTTTTGTTTTGAAGGGTATACTTCCTAGTTGGTCCCACAGTCATCAGGCCAGGATATGTTGATGGCATCCTAGAGCAATCGAGGGAACTCCTCAAATATTATAGGCATACATATAGTGATTTTGGTATTTTCATCAACAATGCAATCATTTGCACTCAGAAAGTATAATTTGGTGAAGTGGAACTGATGAAGAAGACCACAGATGGCCACTGGAACTCCTAAGTGCTAAGTATGTCACGAGTATAAAATATCTCGAATAGTTAACCGACTATGATGAAGCAAATACTTTTAAATGAATGATACTGATGAAAATGGTACCATTGAACAGTTCTGATGATGAAGCCGGAAGGTAGGCACTGGAACTCTGAAATAAAACAATGTATCCTAGTCGTGCTGGGGCTTATTGGAATCATCATGAGATGTACTTTGGCCATAAACGATTATCATGGTAATTGGAGATTAGGTATCTCCAATTAACATAATAATCGTTTATGAGAAAAACCAAAACTAAAAAGAGAAAAATTTAAAACATTTTAACAAAAAATCAAACCGACTTCAAGAACAAAAAACTACAAAGCAAAAAATAACGTTCTTTTCCAAAGTCGGTGTCGAAAAACTGAAAAAATGGGAACAAAAGACACCGACTTCGAAAAAGAAAGTTATTTTTTGCTTTGTAGTTTTTTGTTCTTGAAGTCGGTTTGTTTTTTTTTTGTTATTTCATTGTCAAATTTTTACATTACGTTGACAGCGCAATTTTGAAAATTTTTTGAGGGTTCTAGCGCTTCTAAAGATAATGTATCATCAAAAAGGAAAACATAGGAGCACAGTATATATCTTTCATTTTCAGTTTATGGAATATCTTTTAACTTGGTCCAATATTAGAGGAGGAAATAGGCGAGAGCCAAACCTGTAATTATAACTTTTTACTTAGGATATTCAGTCGCATGTCCACGACCGCATTTCCTCTTAAGGTTTTGCCGGAGTGTCTTCCTTCTATGAAATGTCCCTAAGCAAGCTCTACGTAATTCAAGAAGTCATGGTAAACGGTCAATAGCGTTTTCATCTCTCTTATAATTTTGACCAGAATTCATCTACTTGTCAATAAGTGAATTCTGGTCTAAACGTATTTAATTTTGGAATCATCAATACGACTACGAAAAGGAAGCACATATGATCATCAAAAACTTGATAGGACAGTAGGTATCCCAAACCACTCCTATAGTATTTTAGCCGGGAGTCTATTCTATTCCATTGTCATAATAGAATACATTCAGTCATATGGACATAATGGAAGTTCCCCAGTCATCGTCTCTCGAGGATCAACCACAAGAACTTACATTACATGTAACAACATCAAGATTCAGCTCATTTAGCACTATACTATAACCCCGCTAACTCTTCAAACGAATGCCAATTTCATGAAAAAGGTCAAATGCCGAACAATAGCGAGCCTTCAATTCCAGCGTTACAGATTGCCCGATAGCGCATGAGAAACTTCAGACTAAAAACCTCTGGCGAGGTCGTCGACTGTTAGTGGAAACGCTAAATCACGATAAGTCACTTTATTCTGATTTTTCATTATGGGTAGGGCTGCCATACGTCCGTACATGTACAGTAATTTAGGTCTTCGTCCAGGCAACGTTAAGCTGCCCGGAATACCAAAAATTTTGATAAAAATAAACTTTACATTATTAATAAAAGTCAACATAAAAAACATAACCCTAGAAGGGTTATGCCTTAGAAAGGCAGTCGTGTAAAAACCAACATGCTTTTGCAACTACAATTTAGCGCGGAAAAACTTGATGTAAATATGCCCATTATACATGTACGAGTATTTTACAAGAAAGTCAGAAATTTTCGTATAATTTCACCGGATTTTTATTTTTTTGTTCTGGTAACCCTGTCATTATGGGTCTGTGTGTGTCACTGAACCTATGGGAATGAGGTGTGTGTGTCTATGGTATCCTAGTAACGGATCACATTTGTGTATTGTTAATTGTGAGGTTTTAGGTTTCCGCTTTTCGTTTCTTTTGTGAGGACAGTTTTGTGTGTTTTTTGGGTGATATGTAACTAGATCAAACAAAAATGTTAACTGAATGGCGTGAGGTGAATTAGGCTTGTGACTTGTGTCAAATGGAGAACCTACATGAGGGCATAGACAAAGTGACCTTTCAGCGATTAAGATTGTCAAAATGTAAGATGGGCATGGTCTACCGAAGTGCCACGTGGTGTTTTTCACCCAAACATTTTGATAATCATTATATCTGACAGAATTTTGAATTTCTGTATTAAGTATTTGAGGATGAGTATTTGTCAAACTCTAATTTAGCCTTCAAACCTGTTAAATTTTGATTTTGAAGTAGGGACAAATGAACTCAAAATGCTCAATTCATAAATCGGCCCTTAGCCTATAACCTCGAGGCGGACCGACGGCTAGTGAAGCTCAAAGAAAATTGCTTGACAATGGAGATACATGACCAGTCGTAGTGGATTACCACAACGAGCGGTCCTGTATCTCCATTGTCAAGCTTGGGGAGTCCAGTTTCCAGCAATAGACTGTATTTCGTCCTTTACAATGATTACCATCTTCCTGCCCTTGTCCCATGTTACGTGGCGTCGGCGCAACATATATTCCTTATCCACACCGTCCCGTGTTTTCTTTGGTAACACACAGTCCATCCATCTTTTCTTTGGCCGTCCCCTCCCTTTCCATCCATCCACATTTATATTCATAACTCTTTTAGTAACAAGCGTTTCATCCCACCTCATCACATGCATGACCATATCTTTTCATTCTCACTTTATCATCTCAACATTCTCATCTCTTCAACATGCAATCTCTTTTCATCCATGTTTTTCACAGCCCAAAATTCTGATCCACATAGTACGACAGGTCTAATCACGGACTTGTAGATTTTTGAGAATGATGTTGACATATTATCTGTATACATACTGAGCTAACACAAAACAAACAAAATGACGATTGTATTCACGAAGGATTATGCAGAGGCACCAAGCTAAAGCTTCCTAAACCCAGAAGAAATTATGAAAGAACACAGCTATTTCTGATAGCGAAATGCAATAGTGAAAGTATTGTACAGTTTATTACTTACTGCCCCAGTTAGATTGCGGTATGTGGGCTTGTTGTGGAGTATCTTAGTAAATCAGCCTATTTCTCGTTTGATTGATGAATCATATTAATGTGTGATCATCAGTCTCTCATCATGTGCACTATTCAATTTAACAACTAATTTATATTCTGAAGGCAAGAAATATTTGTTACAAAATGTATGAGCTTGTATGTAATGTAAGCTATTTCATTCACCGCTAAGTAATCATGGGAAATTGTCTGTGTCTTACAAACATTATTTTATTTAAATAAATGGGTGTTTAATGTTTATAAACTAGCAACACTACACAGATACTTCTTTTTTGTCGTTGCAACATTTGTTTGTTTTCTTTTATTAATAACGAGGTATTTAAAATATTTTTAATGCTGATTATTGTCTGTCTGAGCCTACATCAACGCACTGCTGCGGAACCAGCTTTTACCATACAGAGCTAATGTGGACTACTGATATATTTTTTTGTCCAGCTCTTCCCACCAGCTTCTACCGGGACTTCCACGACGACACTTGACTGTGTCAAGATTCCAAATACTGGTAATCTTAACCTATTGATCTTATTAAATGAGTGTATATATTACAATCCAAAAAAAAGCAAACAATTAAGAACCTAATAAAAGAATGGACTAACAAGAACGAATTATATTTATCGATCGGTCTAACAATAGTAATGACAGTGAAAGTGGAAGGTCAGAGGCGTGGCAAACTGACTGTTCACCATATTATTATATCGTTAGCTGCTACTAAGAAATTGAATCATTTCGATCGATAATCACCAGCCGTTAAGAATGTTCAGCAGCCAATGGCGATTTACTTAACGCTTACCTACGCAATGTCCTTTAGGAAGGCTATGAGCCCTCCTTTACCCAACTGGGGGTAAATATAACACAGTTTAAAAAAAAATTAGTTCGAAGATAAAAGATTAAGATTAAGGTTCGTAGATTTATATCTACCAATGCACTTGCAATTCGCACTTGGCCCTCCTGTCGGATTCTAGGCTCAGACCTTCTCTGTGAGAGCACATAGAGGAATCTTGTGGTCCAGCAGTGTTGCCGTAAGTTGAATCACCGTAGCGATTAATAGAAAATTTAATGTCTGGGTCAATACTCCGAGTAGGCAAGTCATTGTTCCACTGTAAATGTTAACAAAATAACACAAAAGGACGGCAAATAGTTAAACTAAAGATCGTAGGATAATATAGAAACTTTTTGGGGTCAACTAAAATTGATAGTGTCTACTACAGACATTTTGGGGTCGACGGAAGAAAAGGCGCTGTAATTTATGGTACAAGGCCATTGCCTGCTATTATTAATTTAGGGCCGTGTGAGCCAGCCCCCATTGAAGGACTTTCAAGAAGTTTCCTAACATCAATCTTTTTTTTTTATATTATTCCATTCAAGTGGATTGAATACCCAAATCCGGGATTGACCTAGACCTCACACTAGGATTCCCTGTCTCGTGAGATCCAGGCTCCCTTCGTTCCGTTAACAATTCTTATAAAAGGTACAATTTTAAATTTTAATTAAAAGTAGGTAAAGAAGAGTCACACAACAGACACAGATCACAGTTACAGTCACTGTTGTGTTAGTGTTATAAGAGAGTGTCTGTATGTTATTCGCATGTTAGTGAATGCACGTGTATATTTGTAAATTGTTAATGTGTGTACTGTGACTTTTTACTAAGCCATGAGACCTTCTGTCATATCGCAGTCCAATGTAAGAAACCAGTTTGTCACCGTCACTCTGCATTTTGTTTTATGTTAGTTTCATCAATCAGCTCGACTTTTCCAACTATTTTGGGTATATAACTATACAAGGTAGTAACTATATCTGTCTACCCTATCTACCTACCCACCTATTTTGCTACTTTGGGTTACATTATTGCAATTTTCAGAAGAATCTCATTTATTTTTAAATAAATTTTAGCCTATGTTACTCGGGATTATTGTAGCTTTCCATAGGTATAAGAATTTTTTAATCGGTCCTATTCCTATTTATTTATTTTATAAGTCTTTTCGGTACAAACAAACAAAAAAATCTTTCTTCTTTATAATATTGGTAAAGATTAAAACGGAGCGTCTACCAATCAGACGTCCCTGTAACTGAGAAATAGGATACTCCTTGGCTAGACTCGTTGTCAGATTTTCGGGCTTCTGACCACCCACCCGCAACGACCATCAAATACCTATCATAGACAGCCAGAACCAACGGAGAGGTCTCGATATATAAGGGATCCACGGACATCCTTATTTCCTATTACAATCGGGGGAAAACGTAATTATTATAATATAACAGTGTTAAATTAGCAAGACATACCAAATATCAGGTTTCGATTAAGGATACAGTAAATTATCTTCATCTTACCCCAAATTAAGTCCTATCGCGTGCAAATAATCGCAAGTGTCGATATTGATACATGTAATATTAAACCTAATCAGGACACACTACGATTGATAATTGCCTAAAAATGGAGGTTGATATAACACTTAGAAGCTATTTGTTTAAGAATTAATTCATGCGTGATTGTATGTTAGGCCTTGTACGATTTTTCAATAATTCAAGCTAATCGGAAAGAAACTTAGAGCTCTGTGTTGTATTAAAATAATTGATAACTACTTTACTTAGACTTCACTACGCTAGAAATATTTTGGTTATTGACTTTTAATGTAAATTGCATGTCATGTGTATGATTTCCCTGGGGTCGGTATAGACTAAAACAATAGGTACCTACATCAGGTAATCACACCGGTCTAGGTTTAATTTGAGTAAAAGTAACATAATCTACATACCTACCTACTTCATCATCTGCCTAGCCTTTTCCCAACTATATTGGGGTTGGCTTCCAGTCTTACCGGATTCAGCTGAGTACCAGTGTTTTACATGGAGCGACTGCCTATCTGACCTCCACAAACCAGTAACTGGGTAACACGGTAACCCTTGGCAAGACTGGTGTCAGATCTCAAGCTTCTGACTACTCGTAACGACTGTCAAAGATCTTTAAATGACAGCCGGGGCTTAACGTGCTTTCCGAGGTACGGAATCTACCTACCTACTTAATTAAGAAAAATTTTGAGCTTATTATCAATCAAGAGCGTAAATGTAAAATTCCATGTGTCCAATTCACAAACTGTAAAAATTTCATACAAACTTCCAACCCCCTTTTTATCCTCTTACGGGTGAAATTTCCAACAATCAAAAAAAAAATGTTGATCTTATTAGCTTATGGCATATGGGTAACTATTATATACCTAGGTATATTAACCCATGTGTATCACGATAACCGCTACGGAGGCACTCTATACAAAATGCTGGTGTTCAGTGATATCTGGTTAGACTGTACCCGACTTCAACTTAGTTGGGATCATCCTAGGTAGAATGATTAACAGAAACTGTCATTTAATGATTTAGCACGACATATTACAGACCCAATTGGGTCAAGCAAGTACCTTGACATATACGGTTGGGGCAAGAGCAACACCTTATAACAAATGGAGAAAGGAAATGGAGGAGATAATGGAGTACTCATGTCTGGGACGGATCTGCCAAAAATCAGCTTGATGCACTAGAGTCGATCGAAAAACGGGCCAAGAGGCTCATCGGCAATGAGGTACTGGTCGAGTCAAAGATCCAGAACCTTGGATATCGTCGCCGAGTTGCCAGCTTGTCGGTTGCATTTCAGGGAGTGTGCGATGGAATTGCATGATCTAATTCCCCCAAACCCGTTTCATCATCGGACTACAAGACGTACGGTGATGCGACATCGGTACATGGTGGACCTACCACCCATATACACTAAACGTTTTGGAAATACTTTTATTATACATACAGCTAAGGAGTGGCATTCACTGCCGGAGTCTGTGTTTCCCGATAGCTACAATCTCGGGGTCTTTAAATCAAGAATGAATAGGTTACCTCGAGGCAAGCGTGCTTCACCTTCGACCGCATCATCACTTACCATCAGGTGAGATAGTGGTCAAGCGCAAGAATATCAGAAAAAAAGCGAAATATAAAACCAAGGCGAATACGTTTATTCGCCTTGGTTTTATATTTCGCTTTTTTTCTGAATTAATTTCCTTAATTCCGCAGACCCAATTAAAAATACACCCCTTAATTAACCTTAAAACTAAACCTTCAAGTTCTATAAACTATAAATACATATAGCCACCGTCCTTGTACTTTACAGGGCCATTTATTCCTACGTCAAATGCCAACCTCGGTCACACAATGGGCCAATAAAGGCCACGCTGATAAAAACCTGATTGATGCCTGAACGCACGTCACTGCAGGTCCAACCTGTGTTACAATGACAGGATACCTTTAGCTGGAGCCTGGGAACATTTAGAAAGAATGTTGATTGGTGGGTAGGAGTTGTTTTTGTTGAAGATAACTGTTAAATGGTGATGAATATGAGTGTCATTCTAATCAGTGGCGTATTTTAGTGTGAATAGAGCGTTGGCGATCTTAAATTGTAATGGATTTGGCAAGAGAATGATGAAGATTCTTATAACGGATGCAAAGTCAAGACTTCAATTGATTATAAAAATTGGTTAAAAGTTGGATCACGTTAAGCCAAGTTAATTTTAAAACTGAATGGACAATGAATTCTTTCAAAAAAGGGAAAGTGGAAAGGAAAGTAACCGCTGAAATACATACAAAACATGAATATAATTTTCATTGGTTTCATTTCGAAATCGTAAAGTTATTCCAAAAATAACGCGATATAAACGCTTAAATGCTTTAAACACCAATTTGGCAACGATGCAGCACTCAGCCTTTTCATTAGTTCAAAACTCAAGAAGGTCAGGTTTTGATACTGACCTCGAACATAACATTATTGAATGGACAAGTCAGAATCTGAAGTAACTTATTTAAAACAGTGACTAAGGAAGAAACCTTTCAAATTTACATTAAAAAAACTGCTTGCAAATAATAAAAGACCTAAGAAAAAACGAATAAAAACGAAATAAAAAATAACTTTAGTTTCAGAAGTCTTTGATTTATTTACCATATGTGTGGAGCTTGCCTGCAAAATGTATGGGTCTCTAAATAACGAAGTCCGCAACATATGGCACGGCCACTTGTGATTATGACCCCGTGTGTGGTATCTAGTCTAAAAAAAGCTTCATCATCACTCTTCTATCTTTACTCCAATTTAATATGTTATTATTACCTATTAATATTCCCACTGCTGGGACACAAGCCTCCTCTCTGTGAGAGGGTATATATGGGCCATAATCCAACACGCGGGCTCCGTGCGGGTTGATGGATGTCACAAGTCTTTGAATTTTTGGATCTAGGACATGCCGGTATTCTCACGGTGTTTTCCTTCACCGTTTTTGAGAGCAGTGGTGATGAAATAATTTACACAAAGTAAAGCGCCTGCCTGGGTTCGAACCCACGACTTACAACTTCTAAGTCGCGGCCGATACCACTGGGCCACCACTGCTGTATAATTATCATTTTCCACATAATAATATAACCAACTTCCTGAAATTGCCACAGCCTTCCAATATTAAATTCTTCGGTCGGTACAGTCTGGCAACGCGAGCTTTGAATTTAGATCTGTTAAATATTTTGACATTAGTCAAGTCTTCTCTGTGAATGTATGAATGTATGCGGAACTGGGTATAAAACCCCACCAACCTCCATTGAAAAGGGAGGAACCTCCGACCAGAAGGATTTTGTGTCTGGTGGGAACTGCCCAATGATTGTTGTCGGTCTGTTGTATGTATTCAATTTTGTGTGACATCAGGTCATTAGTTAAGAACCATTGTAAACACAGTCATTAACAGATTTGTAATATCTGCAATCCTTAAGTATACGATGCCAAAATATTGCCAACCTAATCTGATTAGTTGGGGTTACTTAGTAAGTTTTGGATATTTTTTCGTCATCGCAAATCAAGCGAGAATATTGCGACAGTTCTGATCGACGCCTAACACCGTGAGTCGTGATGAAGTAACAAAGATGTTAGATTTTGAAAACCCTTTGATTGGTGTTTGATTGTAGACGCTATTGAGAATGACATTTTTAACAATGATGGAAAGAGAAACGAAAAAGGCGATTTTATGCGGAAGAGGATCGGTTATAAATTGTTTAAAAGATCTAGTTCCAAACCAAGAACATTTGGTATATAAGGTACGTTGTGGTAATTATGATAGAGCAGAGATTAAGGTTGCAAGAACCACAGGAAATACGTAACTCTGTTGGGCTAGTGATAAATAAAAAAAGACTAATTTGTATTCTTTTCTTTTAGTTTATTAGCAGAGATTCGCATTCTGAACCTTATTTATAACATCATAGGCTCCGAGCGACTACCATCTTACAGGAAGGTAGACCCTAAAATGTACAAAGTTATATGCATCATAAGAATTTATTCAACTGTTTTACCATTTTGATCAGACCCCTTCACGGTCGCGAAACAAATCAGTAACCCGTAAAATTCGATCCGTTTCAATCCGTAACATTTTCGACAAATAACACAAATCAATAAACAGTTGCGGCAATTTTCTGATCAAATTCTAATCAAATCATAAAATGCCTTAGGCAAATATTAATTCTCCTTTGTGCCTAAGACTAGTATTTACATTAACAATATAAACTTGAAATCACATCATTATAAAGAGATGCACTAGATGCACGTGCGTGCCTGCTATGTGCTCGTCGTCGTACGTGTCTCCTGTGCAGGTCACAAGTATGTTTTATTTTCTTTCTTTAACAGCGCTTCCGTATCTAGCTGAAATAAACGTGGCCAACTATTTGGCCCCAACATTTTTATAAAATTTACCGTCGAAACAAAGAAAAATAATAATATCATGGTCAGACGGCGTTCACTGCCTGGACATTGTTTAAAATTTTCAACGTTTTTTTTATACTCGATCTTTTTCACATATTTGAATCGACTGATGTCGTTTTCATTATCTTTCCCCTATTATTAATAGTACAATGATTTAACATCAACAACACAAATTTTCATACTTTCGATAACAAGCAGTTCCTTGTTATAAGAAGCAGCTGGTAACATTACGGAACCAACTCTACCTAACGGAACCAAGCCATCCATAACACAATTCAGGCCAAATACACCTATATATCCATCACTCTCACATAATTCTAATTTATTTTATTTATTCCCATAAAAAAACACAAGTAGTTCGTCCCTTCCATATTGTACGCCAGGTGTACCGTTAAGGGCGAGCGCACACTGCACTACAAACATCTGTTTCCGACATATGCGACTAAACGCACTTTTTTCTATGCAATTGAAATGCGCTTTTGGCAAGAACACTTGATTGGACGTCTTGGGTAGCTTTTGATGTTTTTTTTTTGTTGAGATACTTGAGAAAAGGGAATTTTAGACTGCAAATTGATTTTTAATGTATTTCGTTTTTTTTATACAAGGGTTAAAAGGTATCAGCAGTAATGGTTTTAGATTGCAATCGCATTTTAAAGTTATTTTGCGAGTTTTTTATATTTTATTTCACTTAAACCATTGTGATATTAAATACACACAATGCTAGTAATGAAAATCTAAGTCAGAGTATTATATTTAATATCTAGATAAAAGCTATGTCTTGTATTTGTTAAAGATAATGCCTATTTCTTTCAGAAACCACTATTATTTGAAATAAATTACCATACTGACCAACTACACATACAAATAATAAAGAAATAAAAAAAATATCTCCATACACTCACAGAACTACAAAAACGTTTACAAACTGCCAATTTAATGACTAATATCCGTGCCATTCACAAGGGCGACTAATTAACAAATTAAAAAAAACTAAGGCCACACCTCTCTCCCTTTAAAACTACGAGTAAAATAATTGCGAGCGACAACAGAACAATGGACTATAAGATATAATATGACCGGGTCATAGTTATTACTAGACATTTGGTTACATAAATGATGATGACAGGGTTACGAACTTATGACTATACTTAGATATATTAGGCAAAGTATTTGCTAATATAATGACAGGTGGATTTAAAGGCCGTACATAAATATCAATTTTAATTTTGCTTGTGAAGTAAAATGTCAATGTAACGCGTCGATGATCGTGCTCATTGACGCTGAACTTACTCATTATAAGTACTACTAGTATTTTTATATTAGTAATACTACTAATATTTTTAATATAAAAAATATGGGTAAAAGCTATTCTTGTTCAACATTTTATTTATTTAAGATGTTTAAATTCTAAAGCTTAAAGGTACTACATTAACTTAAGAGGTTTATAACCCACATGATGTTCAAGCAGTTTATTTTTTTGCGATCATCGATAAATAAAATCTTAAAAACCGTGACGAAGTCCTCAAGTCTTCAGACTTTTTTAGCTGGTTTGTGTAAATGGCATTTTTTTCATCTGGATTTCTTTAGTAGGTAACAGCCAGCGGCAGCGTTATGCCCAGTGGATGGCAAATTAATAAACTCGCCCCCAATACAAGAGACTTAAATATAACTGGTGAAATATGGAAGAAAGATAGGTCCCTTTAGTAAGTACATCTCTGCCTAGCCCTTGGGGGAATACAAGCGTCATGTTATATAATTAATTTTGTCTTTATTATATGGAAATTCAAAAGTGGCGCCAGTGACAAAAAAGTTGAAAGGAATGGTAATGTGATGAGGAGGGATGAAACTCATGTTGCTAAAAGAGTTATTAATATAAATGGTGGATGGATGGAGAGGGAGGGGACGGCCAAAGAAAAGATAGACGGACTGTGTGAGGCATGATGTGAAAGAAAAGAGAGTCAATGATAGCGTGACGGGGGACTGGACGGTATGGAAGAAGAAAACGTTTTGCCCCGACCCCAAGTAACATGGAATAAGGGCAGGAAGATGATAATAGCGTCCTCAATCTAGCTAAATTAGCTACAGCTAAGACCCATCACACTATAGCCAATGCCACAGTACAACAGTTAACATTACATAAACCCAAAGCAACAAATAATACTTACACTGACATACATAGCCATACAATGCTCACATATAACAAAAATCAAAGCAAAATTCGAGGAAGGTAAATCACACAGATGATACGATTATAACTGTGCATAACGACCATTCGTACAATGAACACAGGGTCCCTGACACTAAGGTTACCCATGTGAAACCAGCCCGGAAGACTAAAACATGTACCAGATTTATCTACTGGCAAAAGATGAGTTCATTCTTTTACACTGTGGAAACCTCCGTGTGGGAATACCCGTATGTAATTGCGAAAGCGAATTTTTAATAAAGCTATTTTAAATATCACTTTCTTTTGTTCATTTGGAATATAATTTAGTAAAAAACATTAAGCTTACCCGCGTGAAACCCGGAAGACATTTATCGGATTTATCTACTGCCAAGGCATGTCCTTTTGAAAGATAATTTAAATTAAATATTGAAAACTTGTGAAATACGTCAAGTCTATTTTGGACATCGCGATGTCGCGATGCATCGTTTAATAAAAAAACATAATTTGTCAGCACAAAATTGGCGAGTAATTTCTTTATAATATTTACTGAGTATAATAATGATGTCGTCGAAATATGTTTTTCTGCAAAGGGCATTTTTTTACGTGACGAAATGACAACACGTGTCTTCCATTAAAGAATTATGATATGAAATTCGTTGGGGATTTAAGGTTACTTGAATTTGTGATATCAGGTTTGAAATGCCGACTCTAACGTTCACCTTACCCTCGCCTCTGTAGTCTTAAAACTACTACGACTACAGAATTAAATCAAGATCATAATATTTACTATCTACTTGGAAATATTTATCTAACAAGATATCTGGGATCAACTGGTCATCTCCATCTGGTTAGACGGATAAACCGACCTCAACAAAATTGCGATATGGTTGGGCAGATGAATGGTGACGTTAAAAATGCCTTTCGACCCCTTAAAAAATCCTTTAGTTTTCGGCGCATTCAAGCTAGAATGATAAAGATAATATTTTTGTTACCAAATTCTTCATTATAAAATTGCTCCTTTGATATAATTCCGCGTCAAATTCAAAAAAGAACAAATTACAAATGAAAACGACGCACTTGACAAGCCAACTTTTCCACGGCAACACTTCACACTCTTCACAGTATTGATCGTCCTTCGAAAAACCCATTAAAACTTCCACATGAGGCTTTCCATAGCCACCGAACATCGATATGTCACATGTCACCGACGATTAGTTCAAGGGCACATATATGATTAATGAAACATTATCGACCATAAAGTACACATTCGACTAACGATGTATTGATGTTTTCAAGGCTATATAGCAGCTAAATGCCAAACTAAGTCACATTAAAAAAAACAGTAGCTTTTAAAAGCGGCTTGCTTCCGTGGCATCCCTCAGAAACCATGCAGTTTTCCGGGATCAATACTATTTTAACCGACTTTCGAAAAGGAGAAGTTTCTATGTTCGACATCAAGTTTTTTTTTGTATTTTTACCGATTACTCCGTCAATTGTGGACCGATTTTGAAATTTTTTCGTGTGTATATCTCATCAACAGAACTCTTCAATAAATAACGGCAAATCTCTCGGGATTGCTGCAAACGCATGTCTTGTTTATTGTTTATACCATTTTATAACATAACATCACGCCAGATCGCTCTTAAGGGGTACGCAGATCTCTCATTACACCGGTTATGTTCACGTTTAATGATATTCGGGTAATCTATTCTGGCGTAATAGGTACCCTAACAACTTGCCTATTAGGTAAGTACAACTAAAAAGTGAAAATAAAAAAACTTTGTTACAAAAAATACTACCGAATTCCAAATAAAAAGAAGAAACTACAAAGTGAGTATGTGTCCATAACGCAAAAAAATTGTACCTACGAAAGACACCAGTTTTTTTTCATACTAAGCGATACTGTAGCTCTCTATGAATAAAATACCGATACTTTCAGATATCAATCACTCTCTACAAACATTAAATAATAATTTTACCACTTTAAAGGCAAATATAACTGTAGAAAAATTATTGTATCAAAAACTGAAGGAAACAAGTGCAAGTTTGGACGTCATGTTATTAGTCATACTTCTATTATGTGGATTTATTTATTGTTAGACTGTGACGTGCAGGATATTTTGCCTTTGAAGTATTGATTTAGACAACTAGAAGTATGTCAATAAGATCATAATATTGATTACAATAGAAATTCACCATGAAAAGCAAATGTTTAAATGCTATGTACTTCTAAAAGAAACTTCTTACTATGAACCCACGTAGGTAAATTCTATCAATATCATCCTCCTTCCCTTATCCCAATTTCCTAGACACAACTAGTAATTTTCTTCCATACTAAGAAGTATTGCTTTCATCCATTCCCTTCATCCACATCACATCACCAATCAAATTTGGCAGGCTTTCTGTATCTCCTCCAATTTCCTCTTAAAACATCATCCTATCTTATTACTTATTACCCTACAGCACAATCAACACTGCACCAAGACAATAGCCCCAGCAAAAACAGCGTACAAACTAAAACGCAAGATAACATGTAAACTAATAGATTTCACGGCCCCAACCATGTAGGGAACGCGGTGAAACCGGCGCGTGCGAGTCTGTTCCGAATAGTGATGGACGTAGTGCTAGCCTAGACTGTAATGAGCAAGACCGATTAGTCACTGCATTTTAACTTAAACTCAAGACAGTATTCCCCGAAAGAGAAGATAAGTTGCATATTTAATTAGTACTAATACAGCCGTCCGAAAGTTTTCTTATATGCGTTCATCATACAAGAAACACCGGGGTGTTACTATTGTATAACGAGGCTTATAGAAAAGCCAACTCAAAACAGCTAAAGAATCTAAGAATCTAAAGGATAGTCAAGAATCTATAGGTAACATATTCTGCAAACTTGCACTAAAGAAAGAATTGCATTTGTAGAAATCAATTAGCACAACAACATTAGCTGTTGGATTTTGCATCTTAGTCAAAGATTTTGACATATACAGAGCACGGAAAGTCGTGTTGGAACATATTAAACCACCATTGAATAAAGCCTATATAACAATTTATTTGAAATTAATCAAATCATCAAAAAACAATTTAAAATTTCGCAGATTACGGAATCAAATGTAAGCCTTCAAGTATTACAAGCTGTTTTGGTCATATATGGACTAACAATTAATTATATAGAAGCATTTCAATGAGATCAGTCTTTACATCATCAATTATACTATAGTAGTCATCGATGTTAATGTCACGGCCTGTCCATACAAGGATACAATATAATATCGATGTTATGATAATATCGAGCAAAAAGTTGTTTTCCTAGCTAGGTGAGGCTATTATGTAGTGGATGTGACATTAAAAGCACCCACGCTATGTGTTGGTCATCATACACATATAGCCTTTACAGGTTTAATGACTTAGGTAATGGTGGTAACCTAACCAGGCATTAATCATCACGGCATGATAGGTTTAGAATCATATTTCATAACGGTAGTCATACTCATCATAATCTATAATTTATCTAATGTGAGCCCCTTGAGGGACGCTTTAAGATTTTTGCTTAGAAGACGGCACCAAAATAAAAGTTAGCGATGTGTGAGAAATTTGTTGCCCACGTAAATCAAAAATAGAGACATAAAACTGGTTACTAAAAATATACTAGAACACTAAATAAAAGACGATATTTTATAATTTTAATTTTATCTGGTTTACCAAAGGCAGATATAGCCTGCACCAGCTATTTTGTGTCTTAAAAGTCACTCTAGTTGTCTGACCAAACGATTTGGAAAATAACACGGATTCTTACAAGATTGTTTACTCTCAAGATTGTCTTGCTGTCTTGCAACCAATCCCATCTCTATTAGCACGCAATCGCCTTTCCTGATTAACAATACGTATTAGCCTCACGCTATTAACACCATTTATGTAATATACTAGCTGATGATTGCTATTAATTATTTACTTAGATTCAATCATCACTTTCATTTTTTAACCGACTTCAAAAAAGGAGGAGGTTCTCAATTCGTCGGAATCTTTTTTTTTTTTTTTTTTTTATGTATGTTCCCCGATTACTCAAAGACGCCTGGACCGATTTAAAAAAATCTTCTTTTGTTTTGAAGGGTATACTACCTAGTTGGTCCCATAGTCATCAGGTCAGGATCTGATGATGGGATCCTAGAGCAATCGAGGGAACTCCTCAAATATTATAGGTAAACATATAGTGATTTTGGTATTTTCATCAAAAATGCAATCACTTGCACTCAGAAAGTATAATTTGGTGAAGTGGAACTGATGAAGAAGACCACAGATGGGCACTTGAATTCCTAAATGCTAAGTATGTCACGGGTATAAAATATCTCAAATAGTTAACCGACTACGATGAAGCAAATACTTATAAATGAATGGTACTGATGAAAATGGTATCATTGAACTGTTCTGATGATGAAGCCGGAAGGTAGGCACCGGAACTCTGAAAAAAAAACAATGTATCCTAGTCGTGCTTGGGCTTATTGGAATCGTCATGAGATGTACTTTGGCCACAAATGATTATCATGTTAATTGGAGATACCTACCAAAACTAAAAAGAGAAATATAAAAAACTTTTTAACAAAAAATCAAACCGACTTCCAGAACAAAAAACTACAAAGCAAAAAATAACTTTCTTTTCCGAAGTCGGTGTCGAAAAACTGAAAAAATGGGTACAAAAGACACCGACTTCGGAAAAGAAAGTTATTTTTTGCTTTGTAGTTTTTTGTTCTGGAAGTCGGTTTGATTTTTTGTTAAAAAGTTTTTTATATTATTTACGTTGGTATTATTATAATATGGTTTATCATGCTGCTCAATTTTAGTAAATTCTTAAAAAAGGCAGAAGCAAAATTAGGAAAAGGCATTATGAAATATTTGATAATATCACTCCTCATCACGATAACTTTAACTTAAACTGCTGAGTCCGTAGCATTGGTCATTATTATAAATAGCTTTAAAAAGTATGCCACTGGTTATAATCTGTCCATAAAATCAAACGCTATGCAAAATCTGTGCCAATATGTTGATACTTAAACAAATGCTTAAGCATATCTTATAACTCTTATATCACTGAGTAAAAAACAGATTCATGTCGTCATCAGCCTAGAATTAGCCCAGCTGCTTTGGGGGCATCCAATCTTACCAGGTACCCGGTGAGGTATTTTATATGACACGATTGCATATCGCACCTCCTTAAGTTCCACAACCCATATACCACGGGATGACGGGACCATCCCCCGTAACATGATTTTGTATAGTTGATACAAAATCATGTTACCCATATTGCGTAACATGATTTTGTATAGTTTAATGTATCATTCGCAAATCATCTTCGAATTCATAACAAACACGTATTTGTCACTTCCCTACAATCATCATTTGTTTTACGCATTGGCTGTTGTATTGACGTTGCATGTACATTCCCATGTCGAGATAAATACAGATTATTTCGAGTTTATCTCTATCATAGACATAATCGACAGAATCTATATTGTACATAGTACAATATAGATTCTGTAGGCAACATAGTAGGTTTTATCTTGAGAGCTTGCGTAGATATGGGCGTTGCCTCTAGATATGGTACTGGACTGAGCACATGATTATTTTGAGATCACAAAACTCAAAGGTAAAATCTTTTATTATAAGGATTAGCTTACTTTCAAAAGGGCAGGTAATACAAAAAAGAATAAAAAATATACAGAAATGATTACAATGAGGCTCCACCACCACTGGTCTCAAAACGATAAAGGAAAAAAAAATCTTGAGGAAAAATTTCCTAGGACTAAAAATTCGAAGCCATGTGTCACCAACAAATCCGCACTGGGCCCGCGTGGTTACGACCCATTCCCTCTCACAGAGAAAATGCCTTAATTCCAGCAGTAGGAACGTTAAAGGATCATTATGTTGTTAACAAGGTTAATCGAGTTAAATACCTATGCTATATTACACAAATACTATTGCAACACACTCAACAAAACTCCGAAATCGGCCCTACTTGAATTAACTTTCGCTAGACGGCTCATAAATTTTATTTGTACCAAACTTTGTTTTACGTAAAGTAGCTACCTGACGTGCAATCTATTGTTCATTCAAATTTTATTCAAGCGATTTTCCACTGCCGTGATTACATTCATAGCATGAAGATATGCGACTTTATGCTAATATCATTCGTAAAAAAAACTTTACTTGTTCGACAGAATTGAGCAAGCGCCTCAATTTCTCAAATTACAATACCTTGTCACTATGCTATTATAAATGGAAGCAGTTTTTTTGTGCGGAATGACAATCAAGTACCTTTAATTTTAGTAAATTGGTTGAGGATTGACATGACCGAAGAAATGTCGATGGACGTCTAATAAATAGAGCAAATTGCTACGCTGATGTCAAACAATTAGGACAAGTTAATTTTAGTTCATCTAGAGATTCTAGCTATATTACATTTCATCACAGGAAATTCTAATCTAGCTGAAAAGTTTAAAAAACCCCAAATAAATTGACCTAGGTAATTATCGTCCACCTTTGTCTTTGAAGCTGAATATTTTCAAGAAACAATTGACTTACGGCCTTCGCAAACTTCAAAAGATATTCCCGTAGAATTCCTTTATAGAATACCTACAGGTGGATGCAGCTGCCAATTCGCCGAGTATAATGATAAAAGATGTTCATCTTTCATCGTATAAATACAAAACCCCACGTCTCAGGAATGCAACTACAAATTGTGTGTAAGCGATGTTAGTATTTACATAAGAATTTCTTTTTCCGTATCAACACAATCAACACCCACGCGATATATGATAGAATTGGCGTAAATTATCGGTAAGTGGTCAGTTTTTATTCTTCCCGTAACATAAAAATGTATTCTTCTTCTGTTGGTCTTTGTGGTCTACGATTTCAGTTAGTTAGTAATTTGATAGGTAAGTAATATTTTGTCAATAATTGCACGACTCTAAACGAGACAAATCTACTTATATACGAGGAAACCTTTACGAAATAACAGGTTTCAATCCTTACTCATATATCTCACCAAAAAACAGCGAGAAAGAAACTACATAGTTATTTTAAAATAAAAAATTAAAGCAACCTTAGAGCCACCTAAAAAAACTAAATTCATCAACTGGTTAGACCATAACGCCATACTTTGACAACCCACATAACTAACCCATATAAGGAGCCAAGTGGCATAGTTATAGCCACTCCATATCTAACAAATTGATCGGCCTATTTAGCTGCCGGAACATTATGACATATTTGTCAAGTATTGATTATTTCAACGGCAGTTTGATTCTAAAAACTGATATACATAGATTTCCTTGAAATGTTTAACAGAAACATTAGGTAATTTTTTAGATATTGTAAAACTTATTTGGTTTCGACATGAAGCTTTTTTATTTGTATTTGTGGCAATCCCTCCGCACTATTCCCAAACCACTGCAACTCCTGAAAGCCAGAATCAACAGTGGCGACCACCAGAAAAGCGCCGAGACAATGAAGCTCGACGAAGTCCCGGAGAATGAATTTAACTGTCTTGGATCCCGCAACGAAATTAATCAGAAAAGAATAAAGGAGGAGACGGAAAATAATAAAAATTTCCACTTCCCTCCATAACAAGCAGGAGACAGAACAAAAAAGGCCAACAGGCACAAAGGGTCGTTTGCAACTGGGATAAGCCAAGTTGCTTAGCACCACAGATTGAAATTAGCATTAATATTAATGGGTCCTATCATGGGTCCGATATGAAGCTTGTAATCCCTGAAAAGCAAGATTTATGTCCTCCTGTGCCGCTTATGGCGGGAACATGGGCACGCGTTAGCACTCACCGCGAACCCGCCGCAGTAATCTCATTCCCACTACCCAAATAACAGGCATCTAGTCTATTGTCAACTGGGCAAAAAATCAGATTACATACAGCCTGCTAATCAAAACCTAATGGTAGTTCCATTACCCCATAATGCACATGCCCTAATTGCCATGCCCCAACCAAAATTAAACGTGGTTCTTCACAGTCCCAGATACCAATCAGTTTTTCTATTCAACAAGTTACCCTTAGAATTGAAACGGATAAATAGCGCTAACTTATTTAAAAACAAACTCAAAACATATTTATTGAGAAAGGGCTACTACAGTGTCGATGAGTTCCTGGATGACAAATGACAACCACTATCAGATTATAATTATTTTTATATGGATTATTATTTTAAAATTGTAATGATATTTGTGAACATATCGTGACATTTTATTATTTTTTTCTTGGACATTGTTTTCGCGTTATTTTTTTTTTTAATTGACTCGAATTGATATAACATGGATAATTATTTGGCATTTGTGACATATTATTGAACTTTTTATAATTTTAACTTTAACATTGAATTTTAATTTGGCTAGAATTATTATTGTATGGATTATTATTTTAAAATTGTAATGGTATTTGTGACATATTTTGACATTTTTTATTTTTTTTCTTTGACTTTGAATTTTTAATTGACTAGAATTGATATAACATGGTTATTATTTTAGAACTTATGACATATTATTGAACTTTTTATAATTTTATCTTTTTCATTGAATTTTTGATTGACTTCTATTTTTTGTTTCTGATTATCATTATTTGTTAATCTATTATAATCACTACCTGATGATTTTTATATTTAATTTTTTTATTTCCTGTTTCTGTTTTGGAATTAGTATTTGTTTCGGGATATTTACCGGTGTATATTTTGATTTTGGTTGAGGGCTCGATATTTCGACACCGTTACAAGCGCCATGATCGCGATCTCATGATCATGATCTAAATATTGATTCTAATGATTGTGACCATGTCAGCTTAAAAAACTTGAATCTATTTTATTATTTAATCTTTATCTCTGACATTTTAATTCTACTGTTAAATTATTACGAATTATTATTATTGAATGTTATTGTAATAATGTATTTGTGGTGTTTTTAAATTGCTATGTATTACAAATTTCGACAATGTATATATTGTTATGAAATAAATTACTTATGACTTACGACCCTACTAGATTTTACCCAATCATGGTTACTAAAGTTAATATCTAAACTAAAGATGGAACGCCAATTTCTTTAAAAAAAATGCCATTGTATTGATGAGCACTCAGTTTCCTATTTGCATACCTTGGTTTCCTAACCCCTTTTAGCCGGAAGCGATGGACTGTGCCAAGACTGCACAGCTGTTGCTCCTTTATATGTGACAATCAATTTACATACATTTACAGATAGATTATGTATATCTTCCTACAAAATTACAGTAGCTATGTTTCTGATATTGAAGGATTATACGAATGATAATATTTCCAATAGTATCCGTGAACATAATTATAGGCTAAAATATGTTAAGTTATGAAATATCACAGTATGTTTATTATAAATGAAATTATTTACAAACAAGAAAGTTAGTCTGTTATATGTAGGTTTATTTTTTATACTTTGGAAAAATTCATAAAAATGTTTAAGCTTAATTTGACATCAGTAGTAACCAGGTTATAGGTAAGCAAACACAAGTTTTACAAACTATGGAGTAGTTAGATGTGCTAAAAATATTATCGTGATTAAATACCTAAACTATTTTGTGAGGAAAATTGCGAAATCGTGATACTGATAAAACAAGAAGTTACATCGTGCGATCTCTGATAAAGATAACATAATCAGTACCAAGATGGAAGTCATCTCGTGTTATCATAGCGAAGGAATTACAGAAATACTTCTTTGTCGATAAGATATAAAATAAAGGTCTTGATGTCAAACAAGTTGCAGATGATTTTGCTTACCAGCCTTGTATATTTGTTGACTTGTCTAAGGGTGCTTTGAAAGATCCAATATTACCTGTAACAGAAAATGCAAATGATGAATATAATAATATATTGAAGTTGTAGTCGATACGACGTCGGAATATTTGATCGTTTTTACGACTCTAGATGTCTTCGAATTTTTGGTTCTAGGACATCACGATGTTTTCCTTCACCGTATTAAGAGCAATGGTGATGAAATAATTTACACAAAGTTAAGAACTCACGACTTACGAACCCAGGCAGTCGCTATACTTTGTGTAAATTATTTCATCACCCCTGCTCTTAATACGGTGAAGGAAAACATCGTGATGTCCTAGATCATCCAAAAATACGAAGACATGTGACAACTCACCAATCTCGCGTGGTGGACTACGGTCTATTACCTCTCTCATAGAGAGGAAACATTATAAGGCTTATGATGACGACTCGAGATTTCAGACAGCTTGTTAATTTTGTCAGAAAGTAACCCTCAGTTACAGAATTGAGAATTAGAAGTTAATAACTTGTTTAACTCTATACTTTTGATGAGTTTTCATGCTTATTGAATACCTAAATTTACAGCTACCTTGAATTCCTCAATTCAGAAATTGGGAGAAAAAATGGTGGACAGTCTTCCCGAAAACTAATGTAAATTCAGTTATGAACTAGGTACAAAGTGAACAATTTCTTTTGTACGAATTCAATTAAAGTGTGCAATCGTTGGATAGGTAACTACATAATAATATGAAAGTAACTACGCTTCCGATTTCTCTACGAAAATACTTTACTTCTTATATTAAATTTTTACTAGGTTGTGAACTGGCCTTTTTGGGATTTCATGTTTGCATTCATTCCTTAAACGAATCTAATTTAAAAAAATGTGACTTGACTAACATAATAATGTACTGGAAAGTATTTAATATAAGCTTTTCCACGTGGCTTCGCTCCTGTGGCGCACCCCACAGGGTCCGTTTTCGGGATAAAAATACAACCTATGTTACTCAAGAAGAATGTAGCTTTCTACTGGTGAAAGAATTATCAAAATCAGTAACGTAGTTTTTGAGTTTATCCATTACAGAGAAACTTACAAACAAATCTTTCCTCTTTATAATATTACTAGCGGACGCATCGCGGTTTCACCCGCATAGTTCCAGTTCCCGTGGGAATACAGGGATAAAAAGTAGCCTATGTCACCCGGGGATAGTGTAGCAGCCCAACGGTGAAAGAATTTTCGAAATCGGTCCAGTAGTTTTTAAGTTTTTTCGTTACATACAAAAATATAAAAATACAAATTGTTCCTCTTTATAATATTTTAGTATAGATATAGTGTAGTATAGAAATAGCTACTATAGGTACACGTAGCATCCCTTCTGTGACCTACCCCACCACAGAAACTGCATTATTTCGAAATTTAAAAAAAGGCATGTCATTTTTCCGGCCATAAGCCAAAACCTAAGCAAAAATCGAGGCGATCTAAGGCTTTGTCTTAAAAGAAGGACAAATCAACAAACACTTTCGCATTTTAGGTACCTTTAAAGTATGAATCCCAACTTTAGACCCACCAGAAATACATTCTGGATCAAGGGCAATCCAACACATCATTTGTTAAAATCAAAACGTTTTACCAATCATTATTTTCGGCACATAGCCACACACAACAGTCTTCAAGTTAACCCAGCCTATAAATACTTGGACTTTCTCGCTCGTGTATCCAGTTTTCTATTACCTAAGGGTTACCGAGGTTACCTCAAGGGTGACTAGCTGACCCCAGTCAAGGGAAGGCTGTGACATTTAAACAAACATTGTGTATATACATGCCTATTAACTGATTTTCGCGCACATTTTTCACAGGTAAACTTTTTAGGAAATCGTGATATTCAATTTTATCGACAAGAACTTTTAATTTAGCGTTAGAACTTCCTACTTTGGTCTATATTAATTTAGGTTTGGATATTTTGTGTAGGTTTTGAAAGAGCCTTTCGGTCCCACGTTATAAGTTTTACTTTACATTGAATTGTCTATCTTATCACTCATCATAACCTATCTGGCTCATGAAGAAGTACAATTTTGTAAATCGTAAATCTGCCAAATATTACAATTTTTGACTGGTCCATGTGGTGAATCCAAGTTTGAATTTAGTTCAGTCTTAGCACAGAATACAATGCTAGCATAGTCCTAGATATTATTCTTCAGTCCAATCGACTCATTATTGGAAATGTTTTCACAATATCTGCATTGAGTTGTATATATATTATAAAAGCATTGTGCATATAAAAAGGCTGAATCAAAGGCATAGTTTTTATAAACATACAAACCATTACTAACACACTCGTAAAATTTGGAACTCTCTTTTAACTTGACATGAAGATATTGTTATGAAAACGAATTGAACGTTTAGTATCATCGTTCTGTCCAATATGCTCTGTGTGTCTAGCTTGTACATAATATACTACTTTGTAGTTTATCTTCGTAAACCAAATTGAGACTAAAATAAAAATATAAACAAGGTGAATTTCGGCGGACGGCCGGCAGACGGTCTTTTCTGTAAAAATCTCAACGTGATCACTCCGTTGAAGTGAATGAGTGTTGAGTGAGTGATTGACATCTAACTTCACCAAATTTCAAGCACGAACGCAGATTTCATATATCGTTGTGTTGACAAGCAACCTAAATTTTTTCCCAAAAACAGCTTCCCAATACAGGAACCGATTACCTACCACAGTAAATAAAATCGACCATTGTATAAGACAAGTAGACAACCGTGTAGAATCACTGAACCACGTGTACAATACAGGTCGGTTACCTAACACATAACGGCCACTAATTGGATAACAACGTAGCTTGATCTCTTGACGATTGTGAGTGAAACCGTTTGATTTTATTTTATATAGATATGACACGCCAAGGGTAGGCTATGTGGAGCAGTTCTTTGGTGAAACTGGAAAAGTAGGTCGATGTACACAGATTGGTTTATTTATTTTAATCGATATTTTGGTTGTAGTTCAGAAATAGTTTTCAGTGTTCGTGCTTATATTGCGCGTTTTTCTCCTTTATTTTCGAACCCACGGAAGGTCAAACTGGCGGTCTTGACAAAACTAAAAAGGTTCCTTGAAGTTATACCACAGAACCATAAAACGTACACAATCTCGTTTCAGCGAAAAACAATGTTAAAATTTGTCAAAATATTATAGTAATGGAAATTGGAGGTGTTTTATTCAGATTGAGGCTAAGATTATAATGGGAAAGTTTCTTAAAATAGGAGAATTGTCCTTCAGAATTACTGTATTCCATTGCAGAGATAGAGGCTCAAGAGTCATATTAAACTTAATCTTAATGCCTCAGACAGTTTGATACCTAGTCTAAAAAGCAGTAAATGTGGTTATTGAAAAGTGATGGTTAATCTGCCTATTTGACAACCGATTCCATTATAAAAATAAAACAGCTACCTAAACAAAGCCAAAACAATTCAATATTGACAAAGGTACAATAACAGTGCTTACATCAAATTCGTGCCACACATTGTACAGTCAACAAGGTACAATCGACTCACAGTTAATCGTCAGCCAAACAATAACACATTAGAAGTGACGTCACACTAAACTGCAGTTATGTCAAGTTTATCTGTTAACGACTTGTCATTGCACGTGTGTGGAATCTCCTTAATTATCGTCTAGACGAGCTGAAGACTTGGCCAGTGTAAGTTGATATTCGTGAAGGCAATGCTTGCAACGATAATTTTAAAATATGGATTTCTAGTTTCCGCCAGCTGCATAGCTGAACAGTGTCCTCCCGGAATTTAAAGTACCCTGTGTCCAATGTCTAATTTATCTCAATATCCACCAAATCGATTCAGCGATTTATGCCTGAAAACGTAATAGACAGAAAGCACTTACTTTCGTACTTATAAAATTAGCTTAGTTTATTCCCGACGTACATAACAGATTGGCAAGAGAAGAAAGGAACAGTGATATGCTATGGTTGAGGGATTTCCCCAATAGTGTCGCAATACAGGGTAAAAGGAGTGTTAAAGAAACGGGCAAAATTATACTTCATAGTAAGATGTCAATGGCAGACAAAACTGAAAGGCACCCGTAGCATCATTAAGTAGTGCCATTAACGTTCATATTTTTAAAACTGGAACGCAGCACCGATACTTGGCGGCAGAAATAGATTGAGTGGTCACTTCCTCGGACAAACTCCTTCACAAAGAGCATAAGTAATTTGCAAATGTCAAAGAAAGGCTTCATTCAATACTTTCAAATGCAGTTCTTGCCGGCCAAGATACGCTAGACACTTCGCCAGTTCAATTAATATAAATAAGAAGTGACCGCTAAAGGCAGCAGGTTCAAAGTTGTTAAAATGAAGATATTCGTTTGTAATTACTGATGTAGCTGAATTGCAGCTCTTAACATTGGTATGTGAATTAAGCTGTAACTTGCCGATTAAAACGTGTTATAGGATCGCAAAGTGAGCTATACAATCGCAATCCATAAAACTTTTGCATATTAGATTAGATTAAGACGGGCTGGTGTCCGCAACTCCACGTCTAAGCGCGTATTTTGCGTACGGATACATATTAACTTTTGCATATTATAGCATTAATGGCTTTATGTTTTCCCGGCTCTAAGTACCATTCTTCTTCACCCTGAACCCATTCACTATTACTAGATAAATTCCTATTAATGGGACTATCATGCGACACATGAAACGGTTTCTTCAAACAGTTTTCGAAAATTTTCTCTATGCCAGAACGGCTCATACAAACAAAACATGGAATACATATCTTCTTTATAAAAATCACTGAGATAATTAGTAACTGATCGTATTGACTCTGATTGTCAGATTCATAGAGAATCGAGATTTGTATAAAATAAGGATAAGTATTTAACCGACTTCAAAAAAGGAGGAGGTTCTCAATTCGTCGGAATCTTTTTTTTTTTTTTTTTTTTATGTATGTTCCCCGATTACTCAAAGACGCCTGGACCGATTTAAAAAAATCTTCTTTTGTTTTGAAGGGTATACTACCTAGTTGGTCCCATAGTCATCAGGTCAGGATCTGATGATGGGATCCTAGAGCAATCGAGGGAACTCCTCAAATATTATAGGTAAACATATAGTGATTTTGGTATTTTCATCAAAAATGCAATCACTTGCACTCAGAAAGTATAATTTGGTGAAGTGGAACTGATGAAGAAGACCACAGATGGGCACTTGAATTCCTAAATGCTAAGTATGTCACGGGTATAAAATATCTCAAATAGTTAACCGACTACGATGAAGCAAATACTTATAAATGAATGGTACTGATGAAAATGGTATCATTGAACTGTTCTGATGATGAAGCCGGAAGGTAGGCACCGGAACTCTGAAAAAAAAACAATGTATCCTAGTCGTGCTTGGGCTTATTGGAATCGTCATGAGATGTACTTTGGCCACAAATGATTATCATGTTAATTGGAGATACCTACCAAAACTAAAAAGAGAAATATAAAAAACTTTTTAACAAAAAATCAAACCGACTTCCAGAACAAAAAACTACAAAGCAAAAAATAACTTTCTTTTCCGAAGTCGGTGTCGAAAAACTGAAAAAATGGGTACAAAAGACACCGACTTCGGAAAAGAAAGTTATTTTTTGCTTTGTAGTTTTTTGTTCTGGAAGTCGGTTTGATTTTTTGTTAAAAAGTTTTTTATATTATTTACGTTGGTATTATTATAATATGGTTTATCATGCTGCTCAATTTTAGTAAATTCTTAAAAAAGGCAGAAGCAAAATTAGGAAAAGGCATTATGAAATATTTGATAATATCACTCCTCATCACGATAACTTTAACTTAAACTGCTGAGTCCGTAGCATTGGTCATTATTATAAATAGCTTTAAAAAGTATGCCACTGGTTATAATCTGTCCATAAAATCAAACGCTATGCAAAATCTGTGCCAATATGTTGATACTTAAACAAATGCTTAAGCATATCTTATAACTCTTATATCACTGAGTAAAAAACAGATTCATGTCGTCATCAGCCTAGAATTAGCCCAGCTGCTTTGGGGGCATCCAATCTTACCAGGTACCCGGTGAGGTATTTTATATGACACGATTGCATATCGCACCTCCTTAAGTTCCACAACCCATATACCACGGGATGACGGGACCATCCCCCGTAACATGATTTTGTATAGTTGATACAAAATCATGTTACCCATATTGCGTAACATGATTTTGTATAGTTTAATGTATCATTCGCAAATCATCTTCGAATTCATAACAAACACGTATTTGTCACTTCCCTACAATCATCATTTGTTTTACGCATTGGCTGTTGTATTGACGTTGCATGTACATTCCCATGTCGAGATAAATACAGATTATTTCGAGTTTATCTCTATCATAGACATAATCGACAGAATCTATATTGTACATAGTACAATATAGATTCTGTAGGCAACATAGTAGGTTTTATCTTGAGAGCTTGCGTAGATATGGGCGTTGCCTCTAGATATGGTACTGGACTGAGCACATGATTATTTTGAGATCACAAAACTCAAAGGTAAAATCTTTTATTATAAGGATTAGCTTACTTTCAAAAGGGCAGGTAATACAAAAAAGAATAAAAAATATACAGAAATGATTACAATGAGGCTCCACCACCACTGGTCTCAAAACGATAAAGGAAAAAAAAATCTTGAGGAAAAATTTCCTAGGACTAAAAATTCGAAGCCATGTGTCACCAACAAATCCGCACTGGGCCCGCGTGGTTACGACCCATTCCCTCTCACAGAGAAAATGCCTTAATTCCAGCAGTAGGAACGTTAAAGGATCATTATGTTGTTAACAAGGTTAATCGAGTTAAATACCTATGCTATATTACACAAATACTATTGCAACACACTCAACAAAACTCCGAAATCGGCCCTACTTGAATTAACTTTCGCTAGACGGCTCATAAATTTTATTTGTACCAAACTTTGTTTTACGTAAAGTAGCTACCTGACGTGCAATCTATTGTTCATTCAAATTTTATTCAAGCGATTTTCCACTGCCGTGATTACATTCATAGCATGAAGATATGCGACTTTATGCTAATATCATTCGTAAAAAAAACTTTACTTGTTCGACAGAATTGAGCAAGCGCCTCAATTTCTCAAATTACAATACCTTGTCACTATGCTATTATAAATGGAAGCAGTTTTTTTGTGCGGAATGACAATCAAGTACCTTTAATTTTAGTAAATTGGTTGAGGATTGACATGACCGAAGAAATGTCGATGGACGTCTAATAAATAGAGCAAATTGCTACGCTGATGTCAAACAATTAGGACAAGTTAATTTTAGTTCATCTAGAGATTCTAGCTATATTACATTTCATCACAGGAAATTCTAATCTAGCTGAAAAGTTTAAAAAACCCCAAATAAATTGACCTAGGTAATTATCGTCCACCTTTGTCTTTGAAGCTGAATATTTTCAAGAAACAATTGACTTACGGCCTTCGCAAACTTCAAAAGATATTCCCGTAGAATTCCTTTATAGAATACCTACAGGTGGATGCAGCTGCCAATTCGCCGAGTATAATGATAAAAGATGTTCATCTTTCATCGTATAAATACAAAACCCCACGTCTCAGGAATGCAACTACAAATTGTGTGTAAGCGATGTTAGTATTTACATAAGAATTTCTTTTTCCGTATCAACACAATCAACACCCACGCGATATATGATAGAATTGGCGTAAATTATCGGTAAGTGGTCAGTTTTTATTCTTCCCGTAACATAAAAATGTATTCTTCTTCTGTTGGTCTTTGTGGTCTACGATTTCAGTTAGTTAGTAATTTGATAGGTAAGTAATATTTTGTCAATAATTGCACGACTCTAAACGAGACAAATCTACTTATATACGAGGAAACCTTTACGAAATAACAGGTTTCAATCCTTACTCATATATCTCACCAAAAAACAGCGAGAAAGAAACTACATAGTTATTTTAAAATAAAAAATTAAAGCAACCTTAGAGCCACCTAAAAAAACTAAATTCATCAACTGGTTAGACCATAACGCCATACTTTGACAACCCACATAACTAACCCATATAAGGAGCCAAGTGGCATAGTTATAGCCACTCCATATCTAACAAATTGATCGGCCTATTTAGCTGCCGGAACATTATGACATATTTGTCAAGTATTGATTATTTCAACGGCAGTTTGATTCTAAAAACTGATATACATAGATTTCCTTGAAATGTTTAACAGAAACATTAGGTAATTTTTTAGATATTGTAAAACTTATTTGGTTTCGACATGAAGCTTTTTTATTTGTATTTGTGGCAATCCCTCCGCACTATTCCCAAACCACTGCAACTCCTGAAAGCCAGAATCAACAGTGGCGACCACCAGAAAAGCGCCGAGACAATGAAGCTCGACGAAGTCCCGGAGAATGAATTTAACTGTCTTGGATCCCGCAACGAAATTAATCAGAAAAGAATAAAGGAGGAGACGGAAAATAATAAAAATTTCCACTTCCCTCCATAACAAGCAGGAGACAGAACAAAAAAGGCCAACAGGCACAAAGGGTCGTTTGCAACTGGGATAAGCCAAGTTGCTTAGCACCACAGATTGAAATTAGCATTAATATTAATGGGTCCTATCATGGGTCCGATATGAAGCTTGTAATCCCTGAAAAGCAAGATTTATGTCCTCCTGTGCCGCTTATGGCGGGAACATGGGCACGCGTTAGCACTCACCGCGAACCCGCCGCAGTAATCTCATTCCCACTACCCAAATAACAGGCATCTAGTCTATTGTCAACTGGGCAAAAAATCAGATTACATACAGCCTGCTAATCAAAACCTAATGGTAGTTCCATTACCCCATAATGCACATGCCCTAATTGCCATGCCCCAACCAAAATTAAACGTGGTTCTTCACAGTCCCAGATACCAATCAGTTTTTCTATTCAACAAGTTACCCTTAGAATTGAAACGGATAAATAGCGCTAACTTATTTAAAAACAAACTCAAAACATATTTATTGAGAAAGGGCTACTACAGTGTCGATGAGTTCCTGGATGACAAATGACAACCACTATCAGATTATAATTATTTTTATATGGATTATTATTTTAAAATTGTAATGATATTTGTGAACATATCGTGACATTTTATTATTTTTTTCTTGGACATTGTTTTCGCGTTATTTTTTTTTTTAATTGACTCGAATTGATATAACATGGATAATTATTTGGCATTTGTGACATATTATTGAACTTTTTATAATTTTAACTTTAACATTGAATTTTAATTTGGCTAGAATTATTATTGTATGGATTATTATTTTAAAATTGTAATGGTATTTGTGACATATTTTGACATTTTTTATTTTTTTTCTTTGACTTTGAATTTTTAATTGACTAGAATTGATATAACATGGTTATTATTTTAGAACTTATGACATATTATTGAACTTTTTATAATTTTATCTTTTTCATTGAATTTTTGATTGACTTCTATTTTTTGTTTCTGATTATCATTATTTGTTAATCTATTATAATCACTACCTGATGATTTTTATATTTAATTTTTTTATTTCCTGTTTCTGTTTTGGAATTAGTATTTGTTTCGGGATATTTACCGGTGTATATTTTGATTTTGGTTGAGGGCTCGATATTTCGACACCGTTACAAGCGCCATGATCGCGATCTCATGATCATGATCTAAATATTGATTCTAATGATTGTGACCATGTCAGCTTAAAAAACTTGAATCTATTTTATTATTTAATCTTTATCTCTGACATTTTAATTCTACTGTTAAATTATTACGAATTATTATTATTGAATGTTATTGTAATAATGTATTTGTGGTGTTTTTAAATTGCTATGTATTACAAATTTCGACAATGTATATATTGTTATGAAATAAATTACTTATGACTTACGACCCTACTAGATTTTACCCAATCATGGTTACTAAAGTTAATATCTAAACTAAAGATGGAACGCCAATTTCTTTAAAAAAAATGCCATTGTATTGATGAGCACTCAGTTTCCTATTTGCATACCTTGGTTTCCTAACCCCTTTTAGCCGGAAGCGATGGACTGTGCCAAGACTGCACAGCTGTTGCTCCTTTATATGTGACAATCAATTTACATACATTTACAGATAGATTATGTATATCTTCCTACAAAATTACAGTAGCTATGTTTCTGATATTGAAGGATTATACGAATGATAATATTTCCAATAGTATCCGTGAACATAATTATAGGCTAAAATATGTTAAGTTATGAAATATCACAGTATGTTTATTATAAATGAAATTATTTACAAACAAGAAAGTTAGTCTGTTATATGTAGGTTTATTTTTTATACTTTGGAAAAATTCATAAAAATGTTTAAGCTTAATTTGACATCAGTAGTAACCAGGTTATAGGTAAGCAAACACAAGTTTTACAAACTATGGAGTAGTTAGATGTGCTAAAAATATTATCGTGATTAAATACCTAAACTATTTTGTGAGGAAAATTGCGAAATCGTGATACTGATAAAACAAGAAGTTACATCGTGCGATCTCTGATAAAGATAACATAATCAGTACCAAGATGGAAGTCATCTCGTGTTATCATAGCGAAGGAATTACAGAAATACTTCTTTGTCGATAAGATATAAAATAAAGGTCTTGATGTCAAACAAGTTGCAGATGATTTTGCTTACCAGCCTTGTATATTTGTTGACTTGTCTAAGGGTGCTTTGAAAGATCCAATATTACCTGTAACAGAAAATGCAAATGATGAATATAATAATATATTGAAGTTGTAGTCGATACGACGTCGGAATATTTGATCGTTTTTACGACTCTAGATGTCTTCGAATTTTTGGTTCTAGGACATCACGATGTTTTCCTTCACCGTATTAAGAGCAATGGTGATGAAATAATTTACACAAAGTTAAGAACTCACGACTTACGAACCCAGGCAGTCGCTATACTTTGTGTAAATTATTTCATCACCCCTGCTCTTAATACGGTGAAGGAAAACATCGTGATGTCCTAGATCATCCAAAAATACGAAGACATGTGACAACTCACCAATCTCGCGTGGTGGACTACGGTCTATTACCTCTCTCATAGAGAGGAAACATTATAAGGCTTATGATGACGACTCGAGATTTCAGACAGCTTGTTAATTTTGTCAGAAAGTAACCCTCAGTTACAGAATTGAGAATTAGAAGTTAATAACTTGTTTAACTCTATACTTTTGATGAGTTTTCATGCTTATTGAATACCTAAATTTACAGCTACCTTGAATTCCTCAATTCAGAAATTGGGAGAAAAAATGGTGGACAGTCTTCCCGAAAACTAATGTAAATTCAGTTATGAACTAGGTACAAAGTGAACAATTTCTTTTGTACGAATTCAATTAAAGTGTGCAATCGTTGGATAGGTAACTACATAATAATATGAAAGTAACTACGCTTCCGATTTCTCTACGAAAATACTTTACTTCTTATATTAAATTTTTACTAGGTTGTGAACTGGCCTTTTTGGGATTTCATGTTTGCATTCATTCCTTAAACGAATCTAATTTAAAAAAATGTGACTTGACTAACATAATAATGTACTGGAAAGTATTTAATATAAGCTTTTCCACGTGGCTTCGCTCCTGTGGCGCACCCCACAGGGTCCGTTTTCGGGATAAAAATACAACCTATGTTACTCAAGAAGAATGTAGCTTTCTACTGGTGAAAGAATTATCAAAATCAGTAACGTAGTTTTTGAGTTTATCCATTACAGAGAAACTTACAAACAAATCTTTCCTCTTTATAATATTACTAGCGGACGCATCGCGGTTTCACCCGCATAGTTCCAGTTCCCGTGGGAATACAGGGATAAAAAGTAGCCTATGTCACCCGGGGATAGTGTAGCAGCCCAACGGTGAAAGAATTTTCGAAATCGGTCCAGTAGTTTTTAAGTTTTTTCGTTACATACAAAAATATAAAAATACAAATTGTTCCTCTTTATAATATTTTAGTATAGATATAGTGTAGTATAGAAATAGCTACTATAGGTACACGTAGCATCCCTTCTGTGACCTACCCCACCACAGAAACTGCATTATTTCGAAATTTAAAAAAAGGCATGTCATTTTTCCGGCCATAAGCCAAAACCTAAGCAAAAATCGAGGCGATCTAAGGCTTTGTCTTAAAAGAAGGACAAATCAACAAACACTTTCGCATTTTAGGTACCTTTAAAGTATGAATCCCAACTTTAGACCCACCAGAAATACATTCTGGATCAAGGGCAATCCAACACATCATTTGTTAAAATCAAAACGTTTTACCAATCATTATTTTCGGCACATAGCCACACACAACAGTCTTCAAGTTAACCCAGCCTATAAATACTTGGACTTTCTCGCTCGTGTATCCAGTTTTCTATTACCTAAGGGTTACCGAGGTTACCTCAAGGGTGACTAGCTGACCCCAGTCAAGGGAAGGCTGTGACATTTAAACAAACATTGTGTATATACATGCCTATTAACTGATTTTCGCGCACATTTTTCACAGGTAAACTTTTTAGGAAATCGTGATATTCAATTTTATCGACAAGAACTTTTAATTTAGCGTTAGAACTTCCTACTTTGGTCTATATTAATTTAGGTTTGGATATTTTGTGTAGGTTTTGAAAGAGCCTTTCGGTCCCACGTTATAAGTTTTACTTTACATTGAATTGTCTATCTTATCACTCATCATAACCTATCTGGCTCATGAAGAAGTACAATTTTGTAAATCGTAAATCTGCCAAATATTACAATTTTTGACTGGTCCATGTGGTGAATCCAAGTTTGAATTTAGTTCAGTCTTAGCACAGAATACAATGCTAGCATAGTCCTAGATATTATTCTTCAGTCCAATCGACTCATTATTGGAAATGTTTTCACAATATCTGCATTGAGTTGTATATATATTATAAAAGCATTGTGCATATAAAAAGGCTGAATCAAAGGCATAGTTTTTATAAACATACAAACCATTACTAACACACTCGTAAAATTTGGAACTCTCTTTTAACTTGACATGAAGATATTGTTATGAAAACGAATTGAACGTTTAGTATCATCGTTCTGTCCAATATGCTCTGTGTGTCTAGCTTGTACATAATATACTACTTTGTAGTTTATCTTCGTAAACCAAATTGAGACTAAAATAAAAATATAAACAAGGTGAATTTCGGCGGACGGCCGGCAGACGGTCTTTTCTGTAAAAATCTCAACGTGATCACTCCGTTGAAGTGAATGAGTGTTGAGTGAGTGATTGACATCTAACTTCACCAAATTTCAAGCACGAACGCAGATTTCATATATCGTTGTGTTGACAAGCAACCTAAATTTTTTCCCAAAAACAGCTTCCCAATACAGGAACCGATTACCTACCACAGTAAATAAAATCGACCATTGTATAAGACAAGTAGACAACCGTGTAGAATCACTGAACCACGTGTACAATACAGGTCGGTTACCTAACACATAACGGCCACTAATTGGATAACAACGTAGCTTGATCTCTTGACGATTGTGAGTGAAACCGTTTGATTTTATTTTATATAGATATGACACGCCAAGGGTAGGCTATGTGGAGCAGTTCTTTGGTGAAACTGGAAAAGTAGGTCGATGTACACAGATTGGTTTATTTATTTTAATCGATATTTTGGTTGTAGTTCAGAAATAGTTTTCAGTGTTCGTGCTTATATTGCGCGTTTTTCTCCTTTATTTTCGAACCCACGGAAGGTCAAACTGGCGGTCTTGACAAAACTAAAAAGGTTCCTTGAAGTTATACCACAGAACCATAAAACGTACACAATCTCGTTTCAGCGAAAAACAATGTTAAAATTTGTCAAAATATTATAGTAATGGAAATTGGAGGTGTTTTATTCAGATTGAGGCTAAGATTATAATGGGAAAGTTTCTTAAAATAGGAGAATTGTCCTTCAGAATTACTGTATTCCATTGCAGAGATAGAGGCTCAAGAGTCATATTAAACTTAATCTTAATGCCTCAGACAGTTTGATACCTAGTCTAAAAAGCAGTAAATGTGGTTATTGAAAAGTGATGGTTAATCTGCCTATTTGACAACCGATTCCATTATAAAAATAAAACAGCTACCTAAACAAAGCCAAAACAATTCAATATTGACAAAGGTACAATAACAGTGCTTACATCAAATTCGTGCCACACATTGTACAGTCAACAAGGTACAATCGACTCACAGTTAATCGTCAGCCAAACAATAACACATTAGAAGTGACGTCACACTAAACTGCAGTTATGTCAAGTTTATCTGTTAACGACTTGTCATTGCACGTGTGTGGAATCTCCTTAATTATCGTCTAGACGAGCTGAAGACTTGGCCAGTGTAAGTTGATATTCGTGAAGGCAATGCTTGCAACGATAATTTTAAAATATGGATTTCTAGTTTCCGCCAGCTGCATAGCTGAACAGTGTCCTCCCGGAATTTAAAGTACCCTGTGTCCAATGTCTAATTTATCTCAATATCCACCAAATCGATTCAGCGATTTATGCCTGAAAACGTAATAGACAGAAAGCACTTACTTTCGTACTTATAAAATTAGCTTAGTTTATTCCCGACGTACATAACAGATTGGCAAGAGAAGAAAGGAACAGTGATATGCTATGGTTGAGGGATTTCCCCAATAGTGTCGCAATACAGGGTAAAAGGAGTGTTAAAGAAACGGGCAAAATTATACTTCATAGTAAGATGTCAATGGCAGACAAAACTGAAAGGCACCCGTAGCATCATTAAGTAGTGCCATTAACGTTCATATTTTTAAAACTGGAACGCAGCACCGATACTTGGCGGCAGAAATAGATTGAGTGGTCACTTCCTCGGACAAACTCCTTCACAAAGAGCATAAGTAATTTGCAAATGTCAAAGAAAGGCTTCATTCAATACTTTCAAATGCAGTTCTTGCCGGCCAAGATACGCTAGACACTTCGCCAGTTCAATTAATATAAATAAGAAGTGACCGCTAAAGGCAGCAGGTTCAAAGTTGTTAAAATGAAGATATTCGTTTGTAATTACTGATGTAGCTGAATTGCAGCTCTTAACATTGGTATGTGAATTAAGCTGTAACTTGCCGATTAAAACGTGTTATAGGATCGCAAAGTGAGCTATACAATCGCAATCCATAAAACTTTTGCATATTAGATTAGATTAAGACGGGCTGGTGTCCGCAACTCCACGTCTAAGCGCGTATTTTGCGTACGGATACATATTAACTTTTGCATATTATAGCATTAATGGCTTTATGTTTTCCCGGCTCTAAGTACCATTCTTCTTCACCCTGAACCCATTCACTATTACTAGATAAATTCCTATTAATGGGACTATCATGCGACACATGAAACGGTTTCTTCAAACAGTTTTCGAAAATTTTCTCTATGCCAGAACGGCTCATACAAACAAAACATGGAATACATATCTTCTTTATAAAAATCACTGAGATAATTAGTAACTGATCGTATTGACTCTGATTGTCAGATTCATAGAGAATCGAGATTTGTATAAAATAAGGATAAGTATCTAAATATTTCAAAATCATATACAAAATATCATAGTCATCAAAACAATTTCGCCAACCTTCTCCCAAAGTTTATTACACTGAGGCCAGAGATTGGACACATCCAAAATCGAAAGTCTAACTACATGCCGAAGCAATTAGCCACATCTAAGCTTCCCGTCTCCTTGCCTGTCCGTCACTCGGTCGCATTTCCTTCGTTTCTCAATCGCAGCAACCGCAGTACCTCTCTACCTCGGTCGACCGTCGCGGATTAGCATCGTTAGCCATTAACCATTCATTCTGACCATCGACCTTGTGCCGTGCAGTCCTGTCAAAAGCGTGACTATATTGATGCAAAAACTCGTCGAAGTCATAAGGTCTTATTACGACAAAACGACTGTAATTTTGTCGCTTTAATACTAAATCAGAAATGATATAAATATAATTATACCTGATAAATTCGCGGTTTCTGTGGGCAAATCTGTCAAATTCTGCAACAGCCAAGCGCAGTGGCTAATAAGCCACGTCATTTATATATTATTTGATCCTCGCACTGGAATTCCTTGAAGCAATTACTACAATATACTAGCTTCTGCCAGCGGCTTCGCCCGCGTGAATGTCGAAAATTATCCCGAGGGAACATATTCCGGGATAAAAAAGTATCTTATGTGCAATTCCTGACTATAATCTATCTCTGAGCCAAATTTCATCCAGATCCGTCCAGCTGTTTGAGCTTGAAGAAGTAACAAACATGCAAACACACACATATCTGTGTGTTTAGTGTAAGTCCAAGTTTCTTCACGATGTCATGCATCATGAGAAATCATGTGTGCAAGCGGTGTGATGTCAGTTACATGCTTAAATTCTTATGATCCCTTCATCGTCATCAAAACTGTTTATCTTCCCTTAAATTTAAGCTACTTCAACCTCATCAACATCTAGCCTAATCTCTAATCGTCTACAACACTTCCGATCAAAAGATATCGAACAAAAAGCTAATTACTCAAATGCATCAGATTCGTCGGCTGAGCTAGTATGTACAAGGCCGTGCCCTCAAAACGCCACTCTCACTTTGCGAGACAGACTGACAGATTGCTTCGGGGTTTTAAATACCGACGAAATGCTGTAGTATGATGGTGAAGAGTGATGTTCTCTAATAGAGACAAAATATTCGGAAGAGACGGTCAACAAGGTTAGAAGCTGAGTAAAATGTCTAGGATATGAAACATACAATAGCGTCTTTAGTGTCTTCATTCTTAAGATCTTCCTAACTAAGGAACCCAAAATTAAGGACAGAGCTAAAATTGGTGATGTAGTTCACATGAATTTTCGACACTTCTTCTTCGTTTCGATGATACAGTTAAATTTTGTGGGCGTAATACTTTGCCGCTTCCATGGCATCGTCGGTGTCAGCGCATAGGCCGTTCTTACTGTAGTATTTGGCGTGCTGAGGGCACTCTCGTATGTGACTGAATTAGTTATTGCAAAAATATCATCAGGGACTCAAGAAAAAGTGACATTACCTATATCCGCGATTGCAATTGATGAAGTGCTACATAGTGTTTGGGATTGACCACTTGGTATTTCGATAGCGCATGCCAATGTCATTTTTGATCTCATAAGATTTTGCTGCTTGATTTTGATCAACACTTCTAAATACTCTAGATTGGAGTGCTCCGTCCTCTTTTAGGGTCCTTATTTCTTCTACAGCTACATCTTTTCAAATTATATCTATACCAATCACTGCACAACAGTTTTTATATATATTTCGTTATTATACAGTGAGTCACCGCAGTTTTACGTGCTTGTCGCAACATTGGTCCCTCATGCATGCTGATTAGACAACATTGGGTCATGTAGCTTAAGGATAATGGGCTCTTTATCATTGTATCTAGGTCAATAGGTTTTCTGAGTTTGCTGGTCATCTGTTTCTTAAATTTTTAGGCTTTTGTTTTTTTGGAGCTTAGTGTAAGCACAAGTATTCTTAAAAGAAAATATTTTGCAGTTATTTGGCTCTTTCTAAAAATATGCTTGAGCTGAGAGTTTATGAATTAACAAGCTGACGTTTGAGCAATATCCAATACTAGACATGAGACCTCCTAATGAGCAGCATTAAGGACATTACCATAATAACCAAGATTGTCAAATTAATTGGTGATTGTTTCACTAATAATGAGGTATATATGTATAGCTACATGTTTTTTCCACTTAGAAAAATAAAATCTGAATGCAGATAACACAGGACCGATCATTTTGGCGATGGTTAGGGGAAACCTGTGCCTAGCAGTGAAAATGTTCTAGCTTTTGATGGTGAAGGAAGGAAAATAGACAAGGAGGTCGTTGTCCATTCCCAGAAAAAAAATCGTGTAATATCTAATACCTAGTAATTTTAACATCCGAATACAAATGTTTTACCGATCATACTCGATCTATGTATTTAAGCAAGACAATGCAATGCATTCCATATTTTCTATTGAGAACTAAAACAATAGAGGTACATTACAGATATGTAAGTATATACAAAATTATATCGCAACTAGTCTGTCTGTCTGTTCAAAGTTTTCGAAACCAGTCAATTTAGGACCATTAAATGCGCTTTGGAGAGAATATCGAAATAATAGGTTAAGGAAATGTTATGTCATTGTGCATTGTGTATGCTTGCTGTAGTCAGAATGTAAGCTAGTGTTCTAAATAAAGTTTAAGAATATTTCAACCCGATTGCCGAAACTACTGCTACGGTATGATATCCAACTGTCCTTACACTTTGGAATCGGCACAACGTATCTTCTTCTTCCATTCCCACATCTTTATCACCCCTCGTCTCAATATTCACTTCTATTTTGGCCATTTTATCTCTTACCCAACCCATTCATCGTTTTATTGGTTCGCTCGTTCTTTTATTCCCATCTCCATTTATAATCACAGCAATATTCTATTCACTAGTTATCTCTACTACTCCAACAAGATCAAATAAATCTTTTATAAATCTGCTTAGAGCCATATATAACAACAAAAAAGAACTTCTTATCAGATGTTATATCTTAGCTTCATATACAAAGCAATCTCACATAGCCGCAGGTTTATTCCAGAGGTCAAAATCAACATATTTTTTACTTACACGGTCGAATGACCTCAAAAAATCCATCGTTAATAACTATACTCTGAGTATAACCATGGTGAATTCTGATTGTTACGTGTTTGGCTTCCGTGATCATCATTGCCGTGTATTACCAAACTTGGTACCATGGGTGCGTGGCTATAATTGTCACGGAATGCTTTGGAAGTTATGTGATGTGTTACATATTAAAGTATAGTGGTCGAATTCGGAAGCGTTTGACTTCCGACTTATAAAATTCTTAAGATAATCACAAATGTAAGAGAAACGAGATATACGTTAAGACTACTTCGACTGTTACGGTTCAAATTCTTTAACGATTTCGTTAATAGGAAGTAACTGGTGGCAATCATTATCTTTCACAAACAACACATAATATGTATTGTTGTTGTTTTCGTCGACTCTTCACGTGTCCAGATGGCTGGCCTTTTCTTCGGTCAGAGAATCAGCATTGCCATTCAACGTGGCAATGCTGCCAGCGTTCTGGGTACGTTTCTCGTTGACATCGATGTGGACGAATTTTTTGATGCCCAATGAGCTCTTTTCCGTCTCGCTTTTGTATTTGTATATAGTTTTGTTTTTTTATCATATTCAATTGTATATGTATGTTTTAATAGGCACAATGTTATTGTGCCTGTATTTCGCATCGGCAGAGGTGCACTTTTAGTTTACACCCGCATTTTAGAAATCTTATTCCATCTGTAAATTCCTGACTGTTTGTCTGTTGTTTGTCGGGGCTTAGAACTCTTATAAACAAAGTAACAAATATAAACGACGACATACAAATTAAACATTACGTTGCCACAACAGTAAAACAACCTATTACCTGCACCCGCGACAACCACAGAATGACCACAGCTTAACTAAATAGCAACAGAAAAACCAGTTGGTAAATCTGCACACATCTCCAGGAAGTGCTTGTGAGCGGGCAAGGCAAGGGCTTGATGTGGAACCGGTCGCACCGGTCCACGGGTCAAGCAGTTATGCTGTGGCAAGTTTAACATGTTACGATTCGATGGGCAGTATGGTAACATTGGTAACGTGTTGAGAGATTTGATTTATATTGGACAAGATGATAATGAGTCTCGTGATTGTCATTTTTTTGTGACCTATATTTTGGCGTGTATCTGTATATGTCAAAGTAAGGGAGTTCTTAATAAGACTACCTAGATATGACTAATAATTGAAAAATCATTAGATCAAAATTATATGAAAAATGAGGCACACGGCCCGCATTTTCTACTTTCTTCGGGTCGTTAAGGTTTACCTTTACATCATGACAATAGTCCACGGCTCTTTAGAAAAGTTTTGCCAGTCAGTATGGCTCCTATGCTAGTGAAGAAAAAGAAGAAATCGTTTAGCTGCTTGCTTCCTAAAGATCAGTGTTAAAAAGTGAGTGGTTGCTAACCTTCAAATGTTACTTTATTATCAGTTGAACCTTTATAATGAATCAGCTGATCGGGATTTTATTTCAACCGTGCAACTAGCCTTTGTATTATATTCATTGAATCTTAATAATCAATAAGATCGTTTTTTGCTGTCCTACTTGCAGTCTCATAATCTTCTTTAGTATAAAACCATCGTTGACGAAAACGTGTCTTTGAATAGGCTTTTAAGGACTTCTTATCCTGACCCTAACCATAACAGTTTTATATGAAGCTATACAAAACCTTCATCTAATTAGCCCTGGGATTGATGCAGATATAAAAACTGGCTTTTAGCACAGATTTTTTGCATTTCAATACAAGCTGTTTAAAATACAAACTATTGCATTTATTTTAAATTTAAAACTCTGGCCTGAATAAAGCATTTGACCTTCGCCAAAGAAACAATTTTATAATTCGTATAGAACCAAGTTAGGCTTTGTCGGGGCATGCTTCACGTTAACGGTAAATAGTCCGTCGGCTCTCACAGCGAAGTTAAAAGGCTTATGAATTTATATTTTTATGTTTTTAACCTCAAACGTGATGTTTTTAACGGCATAAGTTACGTTAGTACGCAAGAACTGTCCTTTTTAAGACGGTGCCCGTCTTAAAAAAGACAGTTCTTGAGTCGTCCTACATCGCTCTCTTTGCATCATCATCATCCTTCACAGACAGACCACCCACTGCGGGGCTTCGGCCTCATTTGTTTTATGCCACGCCTCTGTGCCAACCTCATCTAAGTTCTACCCGAGATGGCAAGAATTTCGTCGGCTCATATCACCGCCGCGCCGCCGGATGATCATTGCTGTCTACCTACTGATGACTATGCTTTAAACAAACTCCTGATTACATTACAACAGTCTAGCCAAGAGAAAATAAAAACAAGAGTAGGTACCAGATTTGTGAAATCATCATCATAACTCAAAAGTCCTCCACTGCTGATTTCAGGGTTTAGAGCTGCGCCTGAACAATATTAGCTTCTACAATACAAGTGGCGTGGTCAATATTTACATGGCCAAATGGCCTACAGAAATACATCGTGGGTCAGTCACTGTTTCACTGCTGGACACTTTCATTTAATAAACTACGTCTCTGGCCTCATACTGTGTTGTTATTGGCATTAATATGGCTCATGGTTAATCAAGAAAATAACCTTTGTTACCTACTGATAGGCGTGCCATATTTTCAGCAACAGAAGCTAGTTTGATACGTAAGAAATCACCCAGCGCTATCTTTAGCTGTAATAACTAAGTAATTAGTAATATCGTGTGATGAAAGTATGTTCATGTTTGCCAACACTGCACAGTACGTAGTATTGTTTTAATTTTTACTACATGACTCATATATTACTCATATTGGAAACAAACACTTATCGAGGTAACTGTTGTAGTATTTAAGTGCTTAGGTTATCTATTGATCGAGACATTACCCAGCAATGTCGAGGTTAGTTTCAAGTTTAACTAGATCAATATAATACTTGAAGTTATTGATATTGAACTCAGTTACCGAGAAACTGTAGGAGTGTTGGTAGGTCAATAGCCAGATGGATGAATGAACTACAAAGGATCGCGGCAACGACCTGTATGAGACTCGCAAATACCAGGGAAGCATAGCACAAAAAGGCAGGAGATCAACTTTGCAGCCCAATATATCTTCACAAACAATGCAACTAGGTGGACCGACTATCTCAAAAAGTCGCCGGGACTCTGGGAGATACTGGATGCAAAAGGCACAAAAACAGGTATTATGATGCACCTTGAGAGACGCCTATGTCCACCAGAGGATTACGATAGGCTGCATAGAACCATCCAAGGTCTGGCTGCAGAATACATGGCTAAATCTCAAAACCAATCTCTGAATGCACGTGTGTGCATTCAACCACGAGCCACGCCGCAATCAATCGATCTTATCATAGCTAAGGTTTATTGCCACGTTATTGCATAGAAACTATTAATTAATTTTAATTAATTGCCTGATAGCTATCTCTAGGCACGGTGATTGTATAGTAAAGGACACGCTTAGTTAGACATCATGTTGTGAGTTTGATAATACACTACACGTTGTAAGTGAAGAGCAAAAAAGAAAGGATACGTAAAGGGCTGTAAAAAGGAGTAAATGAAGACCTAAGATACGATGAATGGCTGAGAACACAGCTGATAGAGATGTTAGAATTAAGCGAACTAAATAGATGTAAACAAGAAGAAAATCATGCTGTGCAGTCGGAGGATACATATTCGCGAGCTGGCTGACCAAAACTATAAATAGCCTCCGACTGCACAGCATGATTTTCTTCTTGTTTACATCTTTTTAGTTTGCTTCATAAGCAATCAGGTTTGTTGATTTTATAAACATTTAAGTGGTAAGTATATATTTTTGTATTCACCTCTAAATACCCTTAATTTTGATACCCTACTTGATGGGTTTGGAAGATAAACAACTATCAAAGGACACTTGGGTTTTAAGACGATCTACAAACTAAATCTATATCTGCAAACAAGTATACATATATACAATATACGAACGAAAAACATAATCCTTCCTTGGCTTAAAAAAGAAGACATGCAGCGCCAATCCTAAACAAATAGGGGTAAGGACAGGATTGACAGGAAGAAAAATTTAAGTTGTATGTTGAATTTCTTGTGTGATCTTGCTGGGATATGTTCTTCTCCATAGTCTCCTACTATTCCATGCATGCTTCCTTTAATAGCCGAACTTCCTAAATTTATTTCAAATAGAAGGCCTATAGATACACGATTATGAGATCTCATAACATAGATAAGTTAACTATTTCTAGTCCATCTAGACGTCAATATCTAGCTAGACGCATTCAGTTACAAACAGATTAGCATCTCCAAAGATAACAACTATTCGGGTTTAAGTGTACAATGGCTGTCTAGACGCGCCCGATTCGGCGAATTACTGACCTGGTTATTGTGAACAATGACTTAGGCTGTCAGTTTCGGGTATATAGGCTTATTGTTGGTTTGTAGGTTAGTTCTGACATTTGGATCGAAAACGTGAAGCAAAATATTTGCACAGGATCTAATGTTTAGTATATATGCATTACCGGCCTAGCTACTAATTCAGCCTAGATGCAAGATGCCCGACAGCTACAAAAACCGTCACTTTCATGGACGAGATCCTAGACAAATATTTCTACTGACTGCCTTATAAAAACAGGATTAGCACTAAACTTTTTTTAATATTGCCTTCTTATTTTCAAGTAGATATGAGTTTTTTCGATGAAGCTGTCTAAAGAATTTGCTTGCTTAAAAAAGAGAGAAATTTGTTTACTCTGCATAATATGAAAAGTACTAGACTTTTATTCATTAAGTGATGAAATTCATGTCTATAGCAAATTAACTACACAATTCACAAGTTCGGGTATCAAAATAAGCACAATCCAACAGTACGGGTGGGATTTGGTATGCACAAAACGCATAAACACAAGAAAAGACAGTCCCTAATTGAATCATCAACCTTTACCGACCGAAAGGTGGAAAAAAAGTTACAATATAACGACTTCAACGTGAAGCAGGTAGCACAAAAACGATGCTCTTCTGTTTGAAGGTAGCCAAAACTATCGGAAGGGGTTTTTGTAACAAAGACTCATCTTTTGTTATGTAGATTACATTCGGTGAGAATTGTAAACATCTTTCTTTTTACCGTAATTTGGGTTCTTAATTACCTACCAGTTAAGGATTTTTGCTTTGTATAGTTTAACGGCGCCTAGTAGTTTATCTTATAAATCTCTTTTTTTAACCCCCGACGGAAAAAGAGGGGTGTTAAAAGTTTGACGTGTGTTGCTGTGTATCTTTGTGTCTGTCTGTGGCATCATAGCGCCTAAACGGATGAACCGATATTGTTTTTTTTTTTTTTGAAAGGTGGTTTTGTCGAGAGTGTTCTTAGCTATGTTTGAATATAATCGGTTCAGCCGTTCAAAACTAATGGGCGTTTTACTGTTTGAATCGGGGTTTTTTTGCAAGATATCTTGTCATAATTACGTGTTCAATAGATTCCCGATCGAAGAGTATCTACTATGTACTAGATGAATTATGTAGCATGAAATAAAAATGTGTCGCGGGTTTTTAAATTTTGGATTTCTACTTGTTACCCTTTGCGTAAACTTACCTTTGCCCACTATAACAACAGACGGTAATGCGTTGTTGCGGCCGACAATGGATCACACTTGCCTAGAAGCAACCTTATCATTCCAGACTCCTAGGTTTTAGTTATCGGGAAACACAGAATCTGACAAGGGAGAAGGGAGTCCCAAGCCAAGTGAGGGGTGTTGGACGTCGCATACCGTTGAATATTTAGTTCTAAGGCATGTCAGATCCCTCATTATATTTCCTTTTGCTATTTCGATAGCAATAGTTATAAAATAAACACATGAAGAAAAATACATGTGATCTAAGCCAGCTGTCATTTTTTACCATTGTAGGGCCTCGTGGCAGTCGTGTCGTGTCACAGCAATGCAATATTGCGTTTTTATAGTAAAAGACTCGATACGAAAAGGCTTACGCAAAATGCATAAAGTCGATATTTCTAAACCATTTTACCAACGATGGAATATTTTTATGGAATGTCAACTTATCTGCATTGCAGTTTTCTAGATAAAATTCCACATTGTGCAATTTATATCGTTTCACATCGGAAACATTCATACATACTCGAACATAATGCGTCCATATACGTGCATATGTCATCATCATCAACAGCTTTTTAACGTTCCCACTGCTGGGACTCAGGCCTACTCTCTGTAAGCGAGGGAATGGGCCATAATCCACCACGCGGGCCCAGTGCGATTTGGTGGATGTCACATGTCTTCGAATTTTTGGTTCTTGGAAGCCGGTTTTCTCACGATGTTTTCCTTCACCGTTTTTAGAGCCGTGGTGATATAATAAGTAATGCGGCTTGCTGGGTTTGAACCCACGACCTACGAAACGTATGTCGGGGCCGTTACAACTGGCCACTGCTGCACTGGGCAATCTCTTGGTCCATAACACAGACATACTAATATTTTAAATGCGAAAGTGTGCCTGACTGTCTGTTACGGTTTTAAGTCAAAACCGCTGAACAGAACCTTTGGGATAATAAAACGCTTTTCACACGGGCGAAACAACAGAAACTAGTTTTAGATTATTTTTGATTTTTCTATGTTTTACAAAGTCTTTGGATTACGTAGACGGAGCGGATTGAAAACTGAGCTGCGTGTGTCGATTTCAGTGTGTGTGTTTCAGTAGAGTTTGGCCTAAAGTCGATTTATTATTAAGAACGAGGAATATAGATGATCACCACACAACAACATAGGCTTTTCAGAAGTTCTACTGGTGATGACAATTCTGTCACCATTTCCATCACCACAAAAGCACAATGTAGAATGCTATAGATAGTATGTAGAAGTAGCTAAACCATTAATCACCATCTACGGCTAACCCATGATTAACCTTGACTATTTTTTCATGGTCACACCACGATGAGAACTTGACCAGACCGTACATATAAATTGTATAGAGGAATATAAAATTTAATAGCGAATGAAAGGCAATAGGTCATATATGATTTTGGGCCATGTTACGGACTTAGAGTACCCAATCGGTCACAGCTTTTTGAATTAGGCTAACACGAACATGTACAAACAACAATAATATGTACAAAATATACATGTACGAACATTTCTAATTTAGCTGGTGTAGATAGTAAAGACAAGAACACTGAAATAGAGATGGACGGGGCATATATAGAGAACAAAATAGAGAAATGGAATAGAAAAGGTACAGAATTGCTTGCAAGAAATGGAATGAGACATAGAGGAAGATATATAAAAAGATGGAAGGACGGCATGCCACAGGATTAGCCTAAAAGAAAATGCAAATTTAAAATAACGTTTCCACTGCCTGGACACTTCTTCAGGTCTTCTCTCTGTGAGAGGAAGTGGGCCGTAATCCACCACAGTGCGGTTTGATTGGATAGGTTTAGAGATGATAAATTCCAAACCGATCTGCCGATCTCATCTCACACCTTGCTGGCACATCACCTTTATATATACCGGTACATCTCAGTGTGATACCGATGTTTCATGTATCAATACTGTGATAAGATAAGGACTACACGATAATGATAAAACAATGATGACAGTGGTGGCTGACGCTGGAATTTCCGAGGGGTAAATATCGTATTATTTTATGGATGAAATTATTTTTGTTCAGGCATCGTAAGCGCTCGATCTTGAAGCCAAACCACAAACTACAGATTTTGGTTGGATCAGACTTTCTTATTGATTTCATTATGTTATACTGTATCCAGTAAGACAATTCTGTTGTTCGGTTCGCCAACTCTTAGTACCATCACTTGTCTTGCATTTTCCAAATGATACTGGACAAAGTTTGAGCAAGTTATACTTCATCACGACTTCTCTCAAAACGGTAAAATAATAATGAATAAATCCTAAGAACACCTGCCCTACTGAACCGCACTGTGCACACGTGGTGATACACGGTTCAGTCACTATCTTACAGAGAAGGCTTGGGTCCCAGCAGTGGGAATATTACAGTCTGATTTTACTATGATATGCATAAAGCATATGCTAGACTGATCTGAAGGTTTATCCGGCTATGTATGTTACCTATAATAATATAATACACAGATAGTGTTGTTATGAGTGCTATGTTATGACGCACTAGTAATAGCCGTTAAGAGGTTTACGAGAAAATAATTACCTAATAGTTCTGATAACCATGTCACAATTTCATATCCAATGCTTCAGGTGTTTACTAATTATGAATAGACAATTTATTTTTATTTATTTTATTATTTATTGGCTATGACTTCTGTAATTATGGGTTTTCAATACCTAGTCGTATTGACAGTCCCTAATTTGTGTCAGATGTCACCAAAATTAGAATATTAGGTATCAAAATGCCTGTAACCACCGAGTGTTAATCAGAGTAGGTGATTAGTTCATCGGGATTATCTTACCCTAATCACAATTTATTTGGGGTCAACAAAACACAAAAACCAAAAAACACAAAAAACTTATCATGACCGATAAGTGCCTCATTCTTCCACATCCCATCTCTTATACCCATACCATTTACCCCCTGAGTAGACCCTAGGACCTGGCATCATATATTTGTTCATACAAAATATGCAAAAAGAAGCAAGTGTTCATCAAATCAAATCTATAAGATCGGTAAGGTATTCCTACCTCATCGGCATTTTTCACGATATCCAATCACGCTTTTACAAATGAAGGATGCAAATAGTCTCGTCCAAGTAAAACGTGCTCAAATCATAATAAATAAAAAGTCGTGACTGTTCTGCCATTTGTAAAAAATGTTAATTGTCTGATTCATAATGCTAGTTATCTGAGTTTTATAAATATCGATAATTGAGTGGAGTGGTAGATTCACGTTTGTGGTTTGCGTCAAGCACGGCTTGGCTTGCGTTAATTTACTTCCCTGCTTCTATGTTTAGCGACTTTTCGTCAACCCAACTCTTTGGAGTAGGTATAATAGTAATTTGCAACATGAGATTATCTACAATCAAAACTATGTAATCTCTTGAGTGCTAATTAGCAGAAACAATAGAAAAACAATTGTCTTGGCAACGAAAGTTTCCAAAAGGCACTCAAGGGGTACCAATCAAAAAGCTCACAAAAAAGGTTAAGAAATAGGACATCCTGTAAAGGATATAAAACTGAAAGGCAAAAGCACCTAAAATTGAAACGCCTTTACAGGATTTCCAAAGAATTACCCTTTTGTAATTAAGAAATAGCTTCTTTTTCGATTTTGTTCCAATTAGACAATTAATAACAATTATCGTTTGGTATGTGTTATTGTTATAACCCTTATTGGGTAGCAATTATTGTAATGCATGGTAGGTATTGCAACGCAAAGTTTGCATACTTTTCCACAAATAGTTTACGTGGTGCAATAATCTACTCGTACATTCTAGATTATCGTTCAATAACATTATTAATTCTATTGTTTTAGATTTATTACAACATTATAAATATAAACCATTTTTTATAGAAATACTATAAGTTTATAATCATTGGCAATTCAACTTCAAAGCAAAAAAAACCCTGAGCTAAAAGCAAATCGAATGCACATAAAAAAATGAAAAGATTCCGACGAATTGAGAACCTCCTCCTTTTATTGAAGTCGGTTAAAAGGAGGTTTCCTTACATTGCTTAAAGTAGGTAGCAATTTAGTACTTAATATTGTTACGAAAGTTAGTGCATAATGAAGCCTAATAAAATTGCATATTTATACGGTTTTTGGTATTGAACACAATTAGCAGGTTTTTACGAAAATGTCCGATTTTTGTCGATTCAACAAGAATTTTGCTGACATTTTTGTGTGATTGCTAAATGTATACTTATGACAAATAAGGTGTAATAACTTCTGGCAATTGGAAATTACACAATTTGCATAATTATTTGGACTCATTGCCATTAAAACTTTATTTATTGCAGTCGTGGTCATGAGTACTCAGAAACACAATGCAATATTTCAAAATAAGTATTTTTTTCATAATAACACTATGTTCCCGCTTAAAAGTAAGAATTAAGAAGATGAAAACTTGAAACTTATCCGACAAAATGAAAGTGATCCAATAACACCAAAAAATTCGCTTCAATCTAACTAATACATTAACAACGTCAGTAAATGAAAGGACATAAACAAAGAAAGAGTATAAATTGCACAATTTCAACAACCGCACACCGGCCAGTCTTTCAAAAAAATAGAACACCCACAACAAAATCATAATTAAACCTTATCAGGCTCGGATTAAAGTTGAAAATCGGTTGTGGTATGTAGGTAATGTTGAATGACCGCAAAAATATCAGTGCACATCGCGTGCTTGAATCAGTAACAAACAGTGAAATTGATTGACTCACCTCAACTTTTTTGGAGTACTCTTCCGTCACGCGCTCCTGTTCTTTCTTCAGCTCCTCGTTCTTGTCCAGAAGGGCCTTCCCCAGCTCTGCGGCGAGCAGGAGGTCAGACTCCTTCTGCTGGAGCTGAGCCCACAAGTCGTGCTCCTGACTTGCGTCCATCGTTCCTGTTGTCTGCCTTGTTGCGGACATTTCCCTAACATACGCTTCTAAATCCTCAATAAAATGTTCGTCTGAAAAGCTCAATGGCACAGGAGTCTTCCTCGTACCACTTTTACTTCTGCTCCGTCTGTGCTTGCTTAACGGTGTTGAAGTTCTTATTGCTCCTTTGCCCACAAATTCAGTTTCGTCTGTTATAAAGTTGGGCGACTTGTTGCGATCCGGTGGTTCTGGTTCAGTGTTGTGTTTTCTACTTCTACTAATATTTGCACTAACTTCACCAGCCATTTAATCAGACGAGTCTGTTCAACAACTAGTGTAACTAACTTTGCACTATTTTGGTGTAGTTGTTCTTTTTGGTGAAGATTTTGTCGATGGCCTGTTGGAACTTGGTGGTTTTGGGTAGTTTTATTTTGAAAATGGTCTTGTTAATGTCGAAATCCTTTTTTAATGCCATTATAACGTATGTTGAATCACAATAGTAACATTTCCGGCTCACTGGCACTCACAACACTGCACTGTTATGTCGATACACTCGCGGGCGGCGCGACACAGATGTTGCCTCGACAACGGAGCAGACACAACAGACTGCCTGCGAAACCTTCGAGGTAGCACAGCTAGCGACGGCCAAAGATTATGGTAACGGTGAGAGGTGGCAGTAGGTAGAAATGTAAAGCACAGACGATTGTTTCCGTTATTTGTTTTTTACCTAGTTAGTATATTCACAAAATCATATTATGACCAGCTAACATACTCGTAGTCTTCAGGAAGGGTAACATTTTAAAATAAGTTAACCTGTTTAAACATAAGTTTACGAGAATAAAAACGTAGTGTCAGAAGCCTACTCTACCCTATTTAACCAGCTTTATCAACTAGGTATCCGTAGAAATCAACTTAAATTACTGTCTAATTATTTATTTGGAAGAACACAAAAGGTGAAAATTGGCAATTTTACAAGTCATGACTTACTTGTTACTCATGTAGTGCCACAGGATAGTATCCTAGGTCCAACATTGTTCCTAGTTATTTCCGTTATCGAGGGTGGGCGCTGATACCTATCATCAACATCATCATATCAGCCGAAAGACGTCCACTGCTGGACATAGGCTTCCCCCAAGCGTCGCCACATTGACCGGTCCCGTGCGTCCCGCATCTAGCGGATCCCCGCAACCTTCACCAGGTCATCGGTCCACCTGGTGGGAGGCCTTCCTTCCTTCCTGATACCTATAATTACAAGATATTGAGTTATCTTAGCTTAGGTTTTGGCTGCAATTATTACTTACAACTCTATTATCTTTGGTCTATTTTTATTGTAAACCATACCATTTTCTTTGTATTTACTTGAAGGTGCAAATGAACTATTTTTATTTTAACTACGACAGTAAGGAAACTAAAATATAAAAATAATACTATGCGAATAGTCAATTAAGTCAGAGATTTAATCATCAAGTAATTTGTTACATTATTAATCACACATGCAATTAGTAATGATAAGATTGAACAATCAAAAGACCATAAAAGCTATATAGGCAGGTAAAAAGAAGGACCATTAGACAATAGCTTTCTTAGCACGGAAGGATGAAATGAACTGACAAATTAATATTATAACAGAAAATTGGTAAAACATCTAGGAACAATGAAAGGATAAATAAATTAAGGATTTCTTTAAACAACTGGTTTGAGATAAATCTACTTCTAAACTAAATACATTCCTAATCTGTATCATAAGAAAAGACAAAAATCCATCCGCGTAGGTATGAAGTAGAAGCAACACCGTCACATAAGAACCTCCCTCTAATCTAATCTTTGGTGTAAATCAACACGTGCGTCAGAGCGAGACGGAAACAGAAAGGTAACAACAAACCCGCAAGCCAGACCAGGACAGCAACACATCATCAAGGTGATACAAAGAGAGTGGTCAAACAAAATGTCGAAACACTTATTTTTATTGTTAGTAAACGTCAGGAAATGATCTCATAGTGATCCTATAAAATTCGCATCTAAATTAAACCAGTTTTTTTTCTTAAAATGTAAACCTTGAATTATGTATTGAGTCTCTGTGAGAATATGCCCGCGGATTGAGTTTCTTAGGCATATTAGTATTTCCGTACACCTTGATTCTTATAAGGAGACAGGGTTATATCAGAATTTATTTTACCAAAATAAATGTTTAAATTTAAGTCAATATATTTTTGCCGAACTTGTCGATACACTTCCGTGCATCCGAGTTGTTTTTACCTGACTTCCCTAAAATAAGGGTGCCATTTAGTTCGGTTGGTTTTACGGTATCCATAATGACGAAGGATTACTATTTCTTTATCCCAAAACAGCATTTCATTCTTGTATCCCTCAAATAATTTGGGCGCACGGTTGGCCCAGTGGTTCAGCGATTGATTGCGGGTTCGATTCCCGCACCGAACAAATATTTGTATGACCTACAGATTAGGCTCTAGGTGTTGTATATGTGAGTTTATATGTTTGCAAACGCACCCACGATACAGGAAGAAATTCCTAGTATGGGGCAATGTTTAAAAAATATATATCTTCAATTAAATACAAACTACCTCCTTGGTCTAGCGGTCACAGGCGCAACAACTAATGCGGTGCGATTCTAGTTCGATCCCCTAGTCGAGCAGTACTGTTGGAGTCTTTCCAAAAGGAATTTCTAACTAGTCCCCCGGAGTCCGGTTAATGGGAAAATGTTTGCCCCATCATCATCATTTCAGCCGAAAGACGTCAACTGCTGAACATAGGCCTTCCCCAAGCGTCGCCGCATCTAGCGGATTCCCACAATCGCACCAGGTCGTCGGTCCCTCAATTTTATTAATACTTCTTACTAATATTATAAATGCGAAAGTTTGGATGGATCGATGTATGTTTGTTACTCAATCACGCCAGAACGGCTGAACGGATCTGGATAAAATTTGGCACAGAGATATATTATAGTCTGAAATAGCACATAGGCTACTTTTCATCCCGGTATAATGCTCCCTTTGGATGATAAAACACTTTTCACGTGGGCGAAGCCGCTGACAGAAGCTATTATGTGACTAAAACATAACTGACGTTAGGTGAGCGTATCCCCTCTGCCTACCCCTTCAGAGAATACCGGCATGATTACTTCATAGTAATGTTATACAAAAACATCAACTTAGTTTTCCACTCCGTAACCGAGCGACGAAATCGATCCAACGTTACTGAAATTCAGCTGAACAAACATTACAAATATTCGTCACTGTGTTATTTAAATATTAACTACATATTCAAAAAGTGTTAAAGAAGATATATAGCACAAAATGGCGGCGTTAATAGCACCAGCTGATGATATGGAGATGGAGAAGATCGCAGAGGATGAACTTTCCAAGCTGCAGAGACAGGTAAATGTTATTGGAGCCTTTAATTGTTTATTTTATTGGGTAATTATATATGCATGTAGTGGTACACCTCCAAAGTTGTTGGAACGTTGATCTGGTGAAGACATGGAAGTAGCGTTTCGGCTGAACTACTAGTAAAATTTGCCTCCATCATAATCTTAGAATAAGTAAGAAAGTATTATACACAGGCGGTTTACCTGATCTTAATGTCCACTGCCGTCTATTAACATCTACAACACCAACGGCATCGTAAATTAGGTACGATTCCAGCGCCCCTAAGACAACCAACAATATCTTATATACAGCGCTTATTAGTCATACCCTTCCCCATATAGTTGCCGTAACACACAGGATCACCAGTGAACCTACTAACTTGACAAATAGAATTTTATACAATAAATATCGAAATAAAACAAATAAATATATAAACTATGTTAAAAATAAGTAATATAAAACTGAAATTAGTAAAAACTTCCGGAATTCGAAAAAAATATGGAGTATAAATTCATTATGTGGGAACATTACAAAGTCAATAGAGGAAGTCATTTTCAAGGCATTTAATCGGAAGGCAAAAGACTTAGCGGATACATTTGCAAATGAATTCCAACAAAATGTCGAAAATATAACAAAACCCTGCGACACCACCATATTAGACCCGCTGACTTACTCTAGTGACTGCGGCATGTCCATGCGAATTAGCAACATATCAAATGATAAAAATTATAAATAACTTAAATATAAATAAAAGTCCTGGCTATGACGAAATACGAGTTTCCGACCTAAAATACACATCACAAAAAATTTCTCCAGTCATTGCACACCTTATTAATACTAGTCTCAAAACCTGCACTTACCCTGATAAACTAAAAATAGGTACTATTCGTCCCATTCACAAAAAGGGATCCTTAAAAGACTACAATAATTATAGGCCTATCACAATTTTGTCAAGCATCGATAAAATAGTTGAGCGCTGTATTAGTGATAATATAAATCACTTTTTAAGTGAGAACCATATAATAAACAAAAAACAATTTGGCTTTCAGAAAGACCGAAGCGCCGCTCAACTGTTGTGTCAATTTACAAACGAAATTAATACATTCCTTAATGAAAAACAACATATTTTAATAATTTTTATTGATTTTAGTAAAGCTTTCGACACTCTTAATCATAATACACTTTCTCAGAAATTAGAATGCAGTGGTATAAGGGGTCCTCTTCTTCAGTGGTTTATGAGCTACCATAGCAACAGATATACGACTGTCAAGCTGGGAAACTCGTATAGCGACATGAAATTAACAACTAAAGGCACGGCACAGGGGTCAATATTCGGGCCCACTGAATACCTACTGTACGTCAACGATATGTGCAATACCATAGGAGAAAGGTTCCGTATACCAGTTTGCCGATGACACCTGCATCGTGGTGGCTGATAAAGATATTAAAGAGGCCGAGCGTATTCTCCAAACAAACTTTGAATTATTATGTAAATGGTCACATGATGTCGGTCTCGTCATAAATGCCGATAAAACCAAAGCCATGCACATACATTCATCACATAATAAAGCCACCTACACACCCTCCATCAAGGCACATATCCATGACTGCCTACACGCTGTATGTACTAAAAACTGTAGCTGTGCATCAATACAGTTCGTCACAGAACACAAGTACATTGGACTCATAATCGACAACAAATTGAACTGGGTTCCCCACATTAACTATATATGTGATAGATTAAGATCTATCTTGGGACGAATAATTATACTTAAACATAAAATGCCATACAAAACATTAAGACTACTGTACCTAGCTCTAGCTGACTCCATAATAAGTTATGGACTCAGTAGCTACGGGAGAACTTATAAAACTAACCTAGATACAATTTACAAACTACAACGACGCATTCTCAAAAATATTGTCCCCCTCAAAATAAGAACAAAATATCAAAATGATTATTCGGAACTATTTCATTACTGCAACATATTGCCAATACAAAACATGACCAAACTTTCAATATTAAAAGACGAATATAACAACATAAATAATATAACTAAGACGACACGTCATCCTAAACTGAGAACGTTAGCTAACATGAAAACTTTTACCTTGCCTAAATACAACAATACATATGGTATGAGAACATACACCTACATACTTCCAAAAATAATAAACGAACTACCTGCGCACATACAAAATAAATACCTCTACAACCCTAAAAAAGCAATAAATTTACTAACAAAGCATTATATGCAAATTACAAATCATGAGTATGTACTTTAGTTTGATATATCTACCTCCTGTATTATCAAGTACTTAAAGATATTGTTTTCCTTTTTGAAACTCACAGCTTTATCATTAGTTGTCTCAGAATTAATTATTCCGAACTCATTAGCCATATATAAGCCATAAACGGCTTCTATGGTTTTTAACTTATAATATAATTGAAACCCTGCGATATATATTTTGAACAATAAAAAAAAAAAAAAAAAAAGTTAGGGTTTGACTGCCAAATAGATACTTTCATACTTATACCTAATTAGATAACGTAATAACGAAATACACACATCAACACGGTCTAGGGATATTTCATACTCAATTAAATAACTCGAAAAGTACTGGCCGCATTGGAATCTGTTATACACCGATTTGTTTGTAATTTATCTCAGACTAATTCCAAATTCAATTTTTTAAAAATTCTTTTGTTTCGGTGGCATAAAAATGTCTTGATGTGTAGGAGAGGGAATTTTCATTTGTGTGAAATTTAGAAAACAATACGAATTACGTTTAGTTACAGTTTTTTTTCATTTTTAAACGAAAGATAAAGTTAAAATTGAGGTATTGTAGCCATGCAACGCCAACATTTGACGAGGGCGGAGATGTTACGAGCTGTGGGAATGCTGGAAGCTGGGTCTGTTCAGCGTAATGTTGCTGAGGCCATAGGGACCCACCAAAATGTAATTTCAAGATTGTGGACACGCTATCGTGCCACAGGTGAAGTAGCGGAGAGGCACCGGGGGCCAAGTCGCATCACTACCCCCAGACAAGACCGATTTTTGCAAATTACTGCGCGAGCTCAACCAAATGCAACGGCGACTCAATTGGTCCAAAGGCTGCGAGTGGAACACCAAGTGCTTGTGAGTGACCAAACTGTAAGAAGGCGACTGCATGAAAGCAATCTACGCTCTCGTAGACCACTCCGGGTCCCACCTTTACGGAGAGGCAATCGTGGACGACGATTAGAATGGGTTCGGAACCACGTGGACTGGGGCCGTGAACAATGGTCCAATATGCTGTTCACGGATGAATCCAGGTTCGGATTCCATCCAGATTCACGAAGGACGCGTGTTTGGCGAGTTCCTGGACGATGGAGCCGTCTTCAGAACCCTCAGGAAGTTCACCCATACCAAGGAGGAACAATTATGGTTTGGCAGGAATTCGTCTTGGAGGACGGACGGATCTCGTTTGGGTGCGGGCAATATGACGGCAGAACGATACGTCCAACAGGTGCTGGGTCCCGTAATCTTGCCCCACAGAACACAAATGGGGCAAGATTTCCTGCTCATGCACGACAATGCCCGGGCACACACGGCGAGAACGGTAGCAGCTTGGTTACATACACACAATGTTAGGGACTTAGACTGGCCTGCTCAATCGCCAGATCTAAATCCCATTGAGCATGCGTGGGATATGCTGCAAAGAAGAGCTCTGAAGGAAGTTCCTGAAAATCTGGCTACAGAAGATCAACTTTTTGCGCACCTCTTAAGGACATGGGGCAATATTCCGCAGCAAGACATTGACAACCTTGTTCTGAGCATGCCGAATTGTTGCCGATGTGTTATGAACATCATGGGCGCTTTCTCAGACTACTAACTTCAAGTTTATAAACTCAAATTAACTGATTTTCTATTTTTTTTCAGTTTTTACTCATAAATTAAAAGTTAATTCATATACGATTTACTATGCTTCATTTTTTTTACATAAAATCCTGTTTTAATCGAAGTACCTTAACCATTATTAAAAAATGGTAGAATATTAAATAACGTATCTTTTAAATATATACATGTCATATAAATAATTAACACATTGATAGTAATTCGCTTTTTTAAAATATCCCTAGACCGTGTTGATGTGTTTATTTATGTACCACTGCCCAATTCCTTCAAAAAATACAAGCTTAACATTAATAGTAATAGTATTGTTATAGTTCAGGGTGATGGAAATAGACCGAGCCACAGTGCTGAGCAGCGTCCAGCCGACCCTCAGGATGCAGAAGAATATCATCAACACTCTCAATCAGGACCTCGAGAAGATCATGATGGAGCTCAAGGTAAACTATTGACACGGTATTTAATCTATGTGATGGAATATTGAACGTAAGTATGTATGTTTATAATCTGTTTATTTATTTTTGAACAGATTTTATGTCCAGTAGTGAGATATTTGGAATGGAAGACATGGTCGGAACAGTGGCTATGCAATTTAAGGTTGCCCTAGTCGATCATTCTTCCAAACAAACGTAGTATGGCGATTACTCCACTGTTTGACGGTGTAAGTTCAAAATAAAAATTCAATTTAAAAAAAAAACAATTTGTCTCATCATTATCTAGCCCTGTATGGAAACAAAAAAGTAAAAAAACTATATATTTGAAAGTTATGAGCGTCTAAAGTTCCATATTTCAACACTAACGCATCTTTGGGTGGAAATAAACACCCTTAGAAAGGAAAATTGCAAAACAGTCACCATACAGGGATAGATTAGTAGTTCAACAATGCAAATAATTTTATTTTGACCAGATACATTTGGTAGTTTTTTCATGATATCCATATTCCCGAAGATCAGTTTATAACATTTCGTGCGCTCGTTTTCGTCCTAAATCATCACCTATTTCGTTCGCTACAAATTTGCAAAAGTGTGTTTTCCACTATACGTACGCGAACTAGCTTCTTACTGCTCATCACAACATCTATCTTTTTCGCACGTGATGTCGGATGAGATAGCATGCATTTTAACCCCGCGCACAAAATAGTTCTTGCGTTCGACTAGGGCAACCTTAATTGACTGCTACGCCCCGTGTAGTGGGTTCAATTCCCGCCTAGAATTTGTATGGCCTACAGATAGTTGTTCCGGGTCTGGCTGTTTGTAGGTATATGTGAGTATAAATGTATATAAACGCACACACAATACATGAGAATTTGTGGCAAAATTTAAAAAAAAACTCCTTGGAAGGAACTAGGGACTAGGATGCCGAATCCACGCGGACAAAGTTGCAGGCCATAGCATAGCGCTACAGTACATATTTACCTTCATCTATGTATAACTAAGAGAGGCCTCAACTAATAAAAAGTAATACAAAAACAATTGTACGAAAAATTTACAGATTTACAGATTACAATTTTTATGTTGTATATAAATAAAATAAATAAAATAAAATAAGTCTTTATTACTGTTACTCTTTACAATCTTATTATTACATGTTATACTAATCACTATTTACATTAATACTTGTTACATCGAATTATGGTCTTTATAGTATATCGGTAATCGGTTTAGTTTTCTGTAGCAGCTTGTCTCTCGACAAAGGCCTCCTCCAAAGACTTCCATGCAGCTCGATCTCTAGTTATTCGGATCCACTTAGGGCCCGCAGCTTGCCTGAAGTCGTCTTCCCAACGCTTACACTGTCTCCCTTTATTTTTTTTATCGCCCCTAGGGTACCACTCAGTTATTATGTTGTATAAGTAATAATAATAATTAGATTTATAATCTCAATAACTAAAAATAAAAAAATATACAACTGGTTGGTAGAAGAGACTTAGACAGGCGCTGGATGAACAAGATCCGTACACAATTAGTGAACCCTGCCTCTTAAACTAGGGTTACCTGTACCTTAAGAGACAGTGGTCTATTATTTACTTTCTATATTTAAACAAAACTTGTGAAGTGAGGCGATCTACCATGGATTGGATAATATAAATAAATATAAATTCTATTTGTATATCACTGATTAGGAAAAGTGAGCGTATGTGTTGTTGCGTCTGTGTATGTGTGTAAGGTGTATGTGGGGAGGTGTGTGTGAGGATACGAGTGTACAGAGTATGGAAGATATAACTGCAGTTAGTAACAGATGTAGAAGTAGGTAAAGATCATATTATTATCAACATTGGCTAAGATAACTTCATGTGATATCTTTGAGTAGGTTAGTAACAAAAGTACAGAGCTGATAACCCACTTATGTAAGACAAAATTGCAAGAATGTGAGAATTCTACCCATTGGTTAATATCACAGAACAGATAGGTAAACAAGTAAAATTTCAAAATTTTAAAAATCCCCGTACAATTTTTATTTCATGCTACAATTTATGTAGTACATAGTAGATACGCTTCGATCGGCAATCTATTGAATACGTAATTATGATGTCTTGCGAAAACACCCCGATTCAAACGTCCATAACTTTTGAATGGCTGAGCAGATTTTATTCAAACATAGCTAAGAACACTCTCGACAAAATCACCTTTCAAACAAAAAGAACTAAATCAAAGGAGCTATGATGCCACAGACAGACACTAGATAGGCTGTGGCGGGGAGAAGCTGGACTCGGCCCAGCTGGAGTTCATGTACATCCTGACGCAGCAGCTCGACAGCCAGCGCATGTTCTACGAGGAGAAGATGAACAAAATAGAAGCAGAACACATCAACGAGGTGGAGAATACACAGCAACACACGTCAACCTTATAATACCCCTCTTTTTCCGTCGGGGGTTAAAGAGGTTAATAATGGCGCTTAATTCTAAGAACAATGATGAATTCATATCTATATAAAACTAGTTGTCCCCCGCGGCTTCACTACCGTCAACTGGCTACCTACTACCTACATACTTTCTGCCCTACCTACCCAATCCAATCTGCCCTACCTGCAGGTAAGGTAAAAATAAAATAGATAGGTAGGTAAGTTAGGTTGGTACCTACCCTACATACCTAACATTTTTTTTTGTTTACCTATATTCTAGCCAACAAAACAAAAAAATTATTATTTAAATCGGTTCAGCCGTTTTTGAGTTTTAGCGAGACTAACTAACAGCAATTTATTTTTATATATAAGAAGAAGATAAATCTATTGTCGAATGTATCTATGTAAGCGCATCACTTCAGAATGGCTGCACCTATTTGGCTAATTCGTTTTTTTGTGTTTTCAATTGTCAGGACAAGGTTTCAAGGTTTGTACGAAAGAATCAAAAAAACCGTTTTTACAAAAAAAATCTACCGACTTCCAACTACTAAGTGAAAAATAACTTTCTTTTTCGAAGTCGGTGTCTTTGGTAGGTACCAATTTTTTTCGTTATGGACACCGACTTCGAAAAAGAAAGTTATTTTTCACTTTGTAGTGTTTTTAGTTGGAAGTCGGTAGATTTTTTTTGTAAAGAAGTTTTTTATTTTACACTTTTTAATTGTATACCTATTAAGCAACTTGCCTTTATTAAGGTAGGTACTTATAATGCCGGAATAGATAAACCGAATACCATGAACATAGCCGGCGAAATAAGAGTGTACCAAGGTGAACTGTACACATCTGCGTACCTCTTATAGTGTACTGCCGTGATGTTATGTTATGAAATGGTGTAAACAGTAAACAGACATGCGATTGCAGCAATCCCGAGAGATTTGCCCTTATTTATTGAAGAGTTCTGTTGTACATCTCCGAAGTTCTTCATCAGATCTTCACCAAATTAAAATGGGACCAATTTCGGAACATACTGTATCAAACAAAAAAATGATTTTCAAAATCGGTCCACAATTGACGGAGATATCGGTGAAAAAAACATACAAGAAGTCGAACATAGAACCTCCTCCTTTTTTGAAAGTCGGTTCAAAAAGAAAAACATGGTTAATTTAGTGCAGTAGTAGTACTCCTGCGAAGGTGATGCGGGTAGTTAGTAACAAATAAAATGTATATTTAAATATCATTATCAACAGCAAAAAGTTGCTTTTAATGTTCTCACTGCTGGGGACACAGGACTCCTCTCTGAAAGAGGGTATGGGCCTTAATCCACCACGTGGGCCCAGTGCGGGTTGGTGGATGTCACATGTCTTAATTTTTTTTATTATAATAAATGCTGGTTTCATCACGATGTTTTCCTCCACCGTTTTGAGAGCAGTGGTGATGAAACTTACACAAAGTAAAGCGCCTGCCTGGGTTCGAACCCACGGCCTACAACTTGTAAGTCACAGACCATCACTGTCTCCTAAAACAAATAAAAACTAAAAAGTTATTATCTCTGCAGTTCACCAAAAGCACCTCTAACCTCATGGAAGGCGCCAGGAGCCGGGACAAGCTGATAGCTCTTCTGAAAGACCACGAGAAGTACTCCACAGAAGTGAGGGAGCACAGGGAGAATATCAAGGAGCTCGATTTCTTGCTCAAACAAGTGCAGAAGGAGATCAAGACATTGAGGACTAAAGTCACTGGGTTTGAAATTGCAAGTATTTATTTATTCACAACTGTTCTAAAATCACTATTGCTATAAATGACAAACGCGACAGTATTAGGTACAGGTACTTATAGATATTACAGTTTAAGGCGCAGATACCCCTCAGTATCCGATTTTAAAATGAGAATCACGTCTAAACGTCGTGTCGTAATTTTTTGGAAAAAATACATGTTACATGGGATGTTTAGACCATTTTCTTAATAATTTGATCTATATTTGTATAACACAGTGTAAATAATTTGTAAAGTTATGTCTAACACGGACAAAAAAACGACAGTCGCACAAAAACCTATTTAATTATCATAATATAAGGTCGCGCGGGTCTGAAACAAATGCGCGTGTTGTTCCCTCAAGGTCGTTAGCGACTGTCGTCGTCTTAAGTAATTAATTGCTGTTAATTTTTAACAGCATACCCGTAATCCCGCAAAAATTGTTTACATCCTTGCATGGGAAGCGTCTCAAGGATAACGAGATTCCATTTTGGATATCAAGAAAATCACATATTCACGGTTAAAAAAAAAAACAATTCTCAACACCTGCAACCCTGTACGGCTAAAATACGTTAAGGGCTTTAAAAACGGTACTCTTAAGAATATTCTATTAATTAATCCCATGCGCCTGTAATTTCTTCGGATGTAAGCAAGTCCCCAAAATTGCCTTCAAGCGGAAACACAGCAAAATTGTTTTAATTCTCTGCATAAACTTATTAAGATCCCATCTACTAATTTATTACATTAATATTCTAATAGGCTTTTCTCTAACACCAGGCTTACGCCAACGTGCTGACCGGTCAGACGTTGATCAGTCAGCTCGAGAACCGACTGGATACTGCGATGAAGAAGTTCAACACTGTCAACAGTGAAAACTACTCCATGAGGCTCGAGATCGATCGCCTGCTGCGGGATCGGTAAGTATTTAACTTACTAACGGGTCTCTGGAATGACAAATATCCTGAGAAAACCCGTACCTACGTACGCGTCAGATCACAGGCTTGCAGTGGAGAAGCACGCTTGGTACAGTAGTCACAGCGGATCTTTGTGTCTTTGAAGGTAGTCTCTGCGAATCATTGCGCATGAAACAGTTTGTCATCGAGTATACTGCATACAGTAAGCGAGATAGGACGATGCGACAAACGTAAGTGTGTGAAAGAGGCAGTTATACAATGTTATCTTCTACTTCAACATTGACACAAAAATAGCAACTGCGTATGGTCTTGCAGCCAATTTCAGAGACACACAGATCAGTTGAAGACGTCTTTTGCCCTACAATAAAACATTATAGGGATAGCATTGAATGGCGTAGCGTCTAAGATGCAAAGTAGTGCTTTAATAAACTATAAGAGATCCAAGGTCGGTATGGAAGTAAAAGATTTTAAAGTTTACTAGAATATAAACATTAGATAGGTACATTAGGTAGCTAAATACGGTTCAAGTGGTGCGATTATGGAATGCTTTGCCCGTGTCAATAAGGCGAGATCAATCTCTGCCCATTTTTTACCCGACTGCCGAAGGAGGGTAATGTGTTTATCAGTCTATGTATGTATGTATGTATGTATATTTGTTCCTATGTGGCATTCCAGGGACTAAACGCGTTGGCCGATTTTGATGATTCGTACGTCAATCTATGCGTCTTAACCCTTTTTTTTTAGGGTGGGTAATCATTCAATGTGAAGCGGGAGGGCGTGTCAGACTTTTACTGACTAAAACCCACCCGTGTTCCTTCAGTTGCTTGTGCCAGGGCCGCGAAGTGTCACTGGCTACATTAAAATTTAATAATAGAAAAATGGCGGCTTTTGGGCGCCATATTGTGGAGGCCCAATTTTTTTTTTCATCCTGCCCCGTCGTGTGCGATATCAAATTATAGGGTTTTAAGAGGCAATTTCAAAAATATATAACACTTATATGTTTAAATGTACCTTATTAGTGTTAAATAAAATAAAAAACAAAAGATCAAAACACCCGACTGCTTAAAAAGCGAACTAAAAAGACGTAAACAAGAAAAAAATAATGCTGTGCAGTCGGAGGATACAGTTACAGTTTAGGTCAGCCAGCTCGCGAATATGTAGGTATCCTATATAAATAGTACACCAAAGACTACCTACAGTACTGTATTTCCTTCATTTTTAACATCCATCCAAAGGTCGTCTTGAAAAGATCGCTTTTAGCGATAAGGGCGCCCCTTGTGTCACCCAGTGTATTTTTTTCTTCATCTATACTTTCTGTAACGTATATGGTGTACATAATAAAGAAGTATTCTATTGTATTCTAAATTGTATCTCCGAGTTATAGGAACTTATTAGTTTCATACAGTTGATGTTGTAATAAAAGAACGGGCAGGGTCTGAATTCGCGATCTCTCGACAGTCTCGAACCCCTATGCCATTAGGTGATTGGGCTCCTAAATAGGCTAATTCGTTATACTTTTCCATATTCACAAATCAGCACATCAACTTCGTGAAATAGACCCTCTGGTCAAAAAGCGTAACGATACATAAGTTTTAAGTTCAGACTAGGATCGCCTTGCTTGATATCACCAAACGAGACCGCACGCTCTGTTTCATAACAAATTGAACAAGCTTGTTTTGTTTCTCAATCTGATTGGTCCGATAAGATCTAAAGATCGCCAGGATAAGAATGTTGTTGCCTTGGTGAACTACATTTTTTTTATATAGCTATGCCAAGTAAAAGTTAAATTCAAAAATTAGGTAACTGTGCTAACTAACCGGGCAGTCGTCATAAAATATGGAGTAAGGTATGTATCAACACATCCGCCAAACTGAAGTGGGATTGGGCAGGCCACATCTGACGTTTGTCGCAACAGAATTGGGCAAAAGTAACCACTGACTGGATGCCGAACCAGGAACCGGCGACGCGGTAGGACCAGAAAGATATGGCGTGACGAATTAGAAGACTATTTGAAGGATTGACAACTGTTCAAACTTAATGGCTGGTCGGAACAGTCGGTGGCTTCGCAGTTGCCATTTCATGTGACCATGAAAGTAGTAGAGAAGATCAATGTACTCCACAGCTGCTATAAAGGATGACACTTGCTGTAAACACACAGGTTTTGCCAGTTAGTACTCCTAAGGGCCTATTGCCATTAATTGGCCACAAATTCACACCGTGGCCTGCTACAAATCCAATATTCACGCTCACTAAATACTTTCTCAGTAAACCGCGATTAGCAGTATACCCAAGACACCGTAGGCAGTCACAAAAGTCACCGCCAGATAACGAAAAAATAAAAATCGTTAACACCTGTCTACCAATGTAATCCAGTACTTTAAAACAATACGAAAAAATGTAAAGGCAGTGTCGCTAACACAATCAAAACAAACGTATCACGGTAAGGGGCGTCCGTGACACTTTCACTTGGTATTCAGTAATGAGTTAATATCTCATAAAAGCGTGGATTAATTTACATGATTTAAACGGATAAAATAGTTTTACGCCATATACCTTTCATTTGAGACCAATATTATCAAAATATCTTAGTAAACAAAAAAACAAGTTTTCAAGTTACGTAAGGTACAAGTCTGATAAAAATAGTTTAATGATAAAATTATGAAAATCTTAGATATTACAAATTCGAAAGTTTGGATGGATGCATTTTTGTTACTCAATCACGCCAGAATGGCTGAACGGATCTGTATGAAATTTGGCACAGATATAGATTATAGTTGGGAATAGCACATAGGCTATTTTTGCCCGGTATAATGTTCCCTTGGGATGTTAATACAATTTTCATGCGGGCGAAGCCGCTGGCAGAAGCTATAGTATTTCAATAAACAAAAAATCATGTTTACAAGTTACGTAAGGAGTTCTCGCCAAACTTCTGGGCCGCTCTGAAGTTGGCTTTCCGATGCGCGAGGCACGGATCGGTGCTGTTTTTATATGAGATTTACTACTGCGCAGCCATTGTAGTCAACTTTAGGGCGGCCAAGAAGTTTAGCGAAAACTATATAAGTCGGATCAATGACTTTATTTTTTTTGTTATCTGGCGAAGACTTTAATCAGAGACCTCAAAGATGCTCTTCTTCCCAGTCAATTCTTCAACACTCTCTGGAAGAACCAGCTGAAGCGCTTGATGGACGGCAAGGCGATGATCATCGAGCTACTAGAACAAGCCATCTCCACGTACGACCAGCGCGAGGAGTGGTGCTCCAAGCTGGATGCGCTTAAGGAGAAGGCGGCAATAGATTATAGAAAGCATTGCTTGGTAAGTTACCTACTTGTCAAGCTATTCTACTTACAGTAATTAGATATTATCTACAACACATAATTTAGTCATGAGCGATCTGTTTTTCTTTTTTATCTAATATAGCGCAAGCCTGCGCTTGACCACTCTCTCACCTGATAGTAAGCGATGATGTGGTCGACGGTGGAGCACGCTTGCCTAGAAGTAACCTATTCACTCTCTTATTAATTGAACTAGCTTTTGGCGCCTGAGCGATTTGACTAGCCAGTTGTGTTACCTAAGGTAGGCCGGAATATGGACGTGTCCACTGATAGCATAGTCATAAGGACAATATAGTCTGATGTAGCTACATACCTAAGTCCTAAGTTATCCGTAAAAAATAAGTGTAACAAGTGTAGTGTGTGTAGTGGCTCAATTGAATTTTTTTTTTTTTTAAAAGAAGCTTCTTAGATAACCTGAGATTGTTGTGACTCTTTTGAGTGTTTCTCGCTATTCCTCATAGTTTAGGATTTTTCCATCCACGCTCACATGAAAAACTCACCTGCCTGTCAAAGGTCGGCAAACACAGTTTTCTGCCATTGTTGCATCATTCTTTGGAGTAAACTCCAATTTGTGCAAGTTTATCGCATAATATTGTGCACAAAAATGTTCTGCATGAGATTATCTAATGGTAATTATCTTATCATGTGAATGGGCCGAGAAATAACTCGGACACTTCGGCCCATTGAGATCTATTGTGGTCCCCTAGAAAACTTACTCCTTCCCAATCTCGTTGAAAACCTTCTTCATGAGTTTTACAGCGAGATTAGGAGATATGAGCCTATAGTCTTGGATATCCTACCCCTAAGAGACTCATTCGCTTACCAGCCAGTGCATCGCATGTGCACAGAAGGTGTTCCCTGCGTTCCGTATGTTCCCCACACAACCTACACACTGATGTCGCGGTTAGACCCAGCTTCATGAGTACGTCGTTGCCAGACGGCAACGACGGCGTCTCAAAGTGGCCAGTAAGGACCAAGTAGGTAGCGGATTTTCTCCCTGCATTATTGTCATTAGTTCGTGTTTTTTTTTTTTAATATATTCTATAGACTCGCGCTTGATCACTATCTCACCTGATGGTAAGCGATGATGTGGTCGACGGTGAAACACGCTTGCCTAGAAATAACCTATTTACTCTTGACTTAAAGACCCCCAGATTGTAGCTGTCGGAAAACACTGACTCCGGCAGGGAATTCCACTCCTTAGCTGTACGCATAATAAAAGTGTTCTGAAAACGTTTTGTGCGTATGGGTGGAATGCCCACCATGTATCGATGGCGCATCGCCGTACGTCTGGTAGTCCGATGATGAAACGGGCTCGGTGGAATTAGATCGTGCAATTTCATCGCACACTCCCCGAAATGTAACCGATAAAAAACTGACAGGCTGGCAACTCGGCGACGATGTTCAAGACTCTGGAGCTTTGACTTGACCAGCGCCTCGTCGCCGATGAGCCTCTTGGCCGGCTTTTCGATCGACTCTAGTGCATCAAGCTGGTATTTGGCAGATCCATCCCAGAGATGAGAACAGTACTCCATGCATGATCGAACTTGCGCTTGATACAAATTGAGGAGCTGTTTCGGCGTGAAGTACCTTCTCACCTTCGCAAGGATCCCCAGCTTTTTGGCTGCCAGCTGGACTTTTGCCTCAATGTATGGGCCAAAATTGAGAGTCGATGTCAACGTCTCATCATCTTGAGCTCAAGATGGTCCGTTATTGGCACGGTCACATCTCGGAAAGTTGGAGCCGGTTGAAAAGGGCTCTTTTTTGCGGAAAAAAGACACGCCTGGGTTTTAGCAGCGTTAAACCTGACCAGATTGGCATCGCCCCATTCGGAGACTGCCTGCAAGGACAGGTAAAAATATAAGGGAAAATACATATTTCTGTATTAAATCTGTACAAATGCTATTGAAATTATGTTTTTATGTTCAAGTAAGCCGTTTAATTTATCTTAACGGTGGTAAACCATGTTTTGGATTACAACATAGGATATGAATAGTCAGCAAATAAATCTCTTATATTTTTACAGGAAGTACGCGAACTCCAGCGGCAACTAGACCACAGTTTGAAGCTGGAAGAGTTCCTCCGCACTAAAGGCACGGTCAGACTCACGGCGGCAGACGCTAAGGCGGAGGCCAAGAAGTTGGAGCAACAGGAGGAGGAGATGAGGATTTACAATAATTATGTCAACATCCTCGATGCTATCAGGGTATGGCAAACTATGTATATACTCGTATGTTCAAAGTGCAAATGAGTATCCGTTAGTTATTGCCAGCTGTGGGCCTCCTTTTTGCTGAATGGTGATGATCCTTAAAAGAGAGGTGATTCACACTTTGCCAGTATATTCCTAAATTCAATGTTAAACCAGGCACATAATATTCACACTCCGGGTGAAAATGGAACGTCGGAAATCGACTAACCTATGGATCAAACACAAGCAAGATGCCACACTCAGACTAACGAGGCGGCTTTGAATATAGTTGTCGGCACGTACCATGGCAAGGTTTTGGCGTAGTGGGGGTAAGTTCGCGCATAGTGAGAACTGAACAACCACCATATAGAGCGAACGGAACGTGGACGCGGCAAATGGTTAGTCGATCCTTGTGTCATCTGACCAACTAATCGCGCGCTCGGAACGGTGCTAAACGTTCCCCGCGTCCCGCTAGGTAACCAAAGAGACCTAAAAAACGACTTGTGCGCATCTTACGACTCTTGCCAAGTGACGTGCTGACAACTATACATACCTACATGTTTCGCAACCATACCCAGTGATAAAGCTGCGGGAGGGTTTTCTTCAATACCTACTAACATTCTTGGCAAAAGAACTCTTTAGTTTTTATGTAAAATATTTTTCTTCCAATACTTATTGTATTTCAGGAGTTCGCTGGCGAAGAAGACGTGGACAAACTAATCCAGGAGTTCACTCGTCGTGAGGAAGAGAACTACGCGCTGTTCAACTACATCAACGAAGTCTGCACTGAACTGAAGAACCTCAGCGATAACGTCAAGTTGCTTACCGTTAACATCGGTGAGAATTACAGATTGGATTTTAAACACCAACTTTTCAACACCACTACAACACCCGTATTCCAGATACTCATACTCGACTCAAACTCAAAATTGACCATACCTACCAATCAACTGCCAACCACTCACAACTCTCGAGTTGGCATATTTATGATTCTTCAGCTTGACATTGAACTTAATCCTCGGTGCTTGCGCGGTCTCCGCAGACCATGGCCCACCTTTTGTCTTGTGCCGCATGCCCTTTTGTCTGTTCACGTGAGCTTCAGCGGAGGGCGTTGCCGTGTCTGAATTCTGGACCAGGCAAGGCATTTAACTAAAAAGGGTCTGTTTGTCATCGACACGCTAAGAAGATGAATAGAGCAAGATCCCAGACGCCCCAGACGTTACCTACTGAATCTTTCTACACAATAAATTGAGTAGTTTTAGTATGTATTTTGAAAGGCCGACGGCCAATTAAATAATAATCAACCCGTAATTAGTAAAAACAATAGTCTCAGAGCTGGTCGCCTTGAGTAACGTACTACTTACAAGACTGAAATTTTATCACAGTTGTATTAATTGGTGTAAACAATGAAAATAAAAGTCCAAGTTAGCAAGTTTGTGCACGGTCAAAGTACATTCTAACACTACTCAATTCCACTGGTTTTGTGTTGAAAGATTTCGGTAATGTTTGGGGCGTCTGGGATCGTATGGGATTTGAGCAAGTTCATGTCAAAAAAAACAAACCAACCAACTGTCTATTTTAAGTTGAGCATGAGTCAACGCTGCCGGAATACCGGCCTATTATCCAAAGTACACAAGGTACTAGGTCCTACTCTTTTCATGGTAATGTGCTGATCAATTTATTATCTTCTCTGCCTTCTTCTATGTTCCTCTAGTGGTCTATGTCCTCGTAACGGTCGGGGTAATCCGCTGGATGCGAAAAGAAGCAGGTCAGGTCTGGTATGCTAGGATAGGCTTATGACTAGCAACGGACACCGATCGCCTAAAAAATGGTGACCCCATTTCAGGACAAAGAATCAGGAAAAACTACTATAACTATGTAAAAACACAACGTTAGTTCGGCAGGCTTATTACGTATCAATACAGAAGTTAGTTGTTGGCGGTATTTTTTTTAAATAAGTGTATTTGACAAACAATGAGCGATTAGCAAACGATTGTGACTTACCATACCTACACTGCAGATAATGCCGACTTTTATGACATAAAGCGTTTGATCGCTATCGTTTTGCTCTTGCAAAAGATACGTAATAAGCCTGCCGATAGTATTGTCGCTCGGCTATAAGGTGCGACGGGCGATTATTTAAGTCTCGCACCACTCGCACGGGGCGATTTGTTCTGCGAGTGCGCAAACTTGCACTTGACCGCTGATTGGTCTCTCGGCGTTAGTTCTGACCGCCAAGCGAGCATCGCTGAGCTAGTATTATCTTTGATAGTTCTTATAAAAACTAGTGGTGAAAGAGTTCTCGCCTGCAGTGTAATCAGGCAGCCTATTTTTTATTTAAGTGACTCTTTTATTGACACGGGATCTTTAATTATCTTTTGTCCGTTTCTTCAGCGAGAAAATGGTCGATAGCTAATCGCTTCCTCGTCGGCAGTGGAACAAGTGCCTCAGCGACTAATAAAAAGTAGATTTTTCTTGTATTCATTTTCAATCATATTCTGTTTTCACAGAGGAAGAAAACGCTAAGCACCAAGCGAAACTCTTCCAGCAGCAGGACAGCATTGAGTCCTTACGCAGCACCCTGGAGGAGAAACGCAAAGCTAACGCGACTGCGCGAGCTACGTGTGACAAGAGCTCACAAGTGCTGGCCACACTGCTGCAACAGATACATGCTTTGGCTCTGTTAGTAACCTTTTTAAGACGACATTACATTTATTTTATTACCTGATCAAAATAAGTAGGTAATTTTCGGAATATGTTCCGTTTGGGAAGAAGCATACCAATATTTTGCCAGTAGGTAGGCAAGACCAGTGGTGGCCCAGTTGCCCCGACTTACGTATCGTAGATCGTGAGTTTGAACCCAGGCAGGCGCTTTATGTATAAATTATTTCATCAGCACTGCTCTTAAAACGGTGAAGGAAAACATCGTGAGGAAACCGGCATGTCCTAGAACCAAAAATTCGAAGACATGCGACATCCACAAACCCGCACTGGGCCAGCGTGGTGGGTTAAGGCCCATTACCTCTCTCACAGAGAGGATGCCTGTGTTCCACCAATGGGAACATTATAAGGCTGATGATGAGGTAATATTTAAGTCCCAACTAATAGTGAGACTGAGACTTATGTCACCAACCGGGTTGAAGACTGGCCTGAGCCAAGCCTGGACTATCGAGCAGCGAGAAATCCTTGTCAGGAAAACCTAATAACATTGCTCGGCCAGGGAATCAAACACAGGATCGCACGCCCCCACTGCTGGGCCACAGACCTCCTCTCTGTTTGTAAGGTCAAAGTCAAAGTCAAAACGTTTATTGCGAACTAAGTGTATAATATTGTTGTTATGTTATGTTAGTAGGTACTTATGACTTAGCAGCCTTTTACAAACATTGCAATTATAATTCTCATGTCCTTATCATCCTAAATTAGCATGCATTAAACATAACTATTATTGAATTATTTTATTTTACATAAATTAATTAAATTGAAAAAAATATGTGTTCGTAGTCGCAGCGGAAAAATGTCGAATATCTTAATTTCAGTTTAGCAGATAGTTAGTGTATGACGTCGTGTAATTGTGTATGGTAACTACAAATTTGTGTATCCAACTATTGGGGAGCTAATCAATAAAAACTGTTTCCGCTGGAACTACGTCATCCCAGCGGAACTTTTTTTTTCCTATGCACGTAGAAGAAAAAAATACATCCAATAATTAGTTTGTAACGAGAGGTAAATGTGTATGCTTGAATGAAATTTGTGTGACATAAAACTGCGGCAATAATCAAGTTTCCGCGGCGCTGACGTTTGGCAATTTGATGAAAATCATATAAAACGGCTTAGTGCAGAGTTGTTTTTTTTTTTCGTACGTTGCTTTGAATTTGTGTGTAATGATTGTTAACACAGAATTAGAAAAAAACCTACCGTTCAGAAGATATACACGTAAAAGTAAAATAAGGTTATTAGGTCCAAGAACTTAAAATAGGAACACTAGAGCATAACTTATAACTTTTATTTGTATCTTTTAAGGGACTACAATGCCTTGCCAAGTTTCATTTATGTGGTCTTAGTAATTAATGAGCAATGGCATAATTTACTACGGCTTGAGTACAATGACATTTATTTCAATATACCCGTTAGAAAACAAAAGATCTGGCTGCGGTAACGTTACTCCAGCCGGAACTGTTTTTATCAAATAACTAAAAAACTATCAGCTTACCAAATTTAAAAATCTGCTTACCAATTACAGAAGCTGTATATCTAATTATCTATTGCACTCAGGTGACGATTTTCGACATTATCTGGCTGGAGTAATGCACACGTCATAATCCACCACACAGAGACAGTGCGGGTTGGTGTTTGTGACGTTTATTTTTATTGTTAGTTATGCTAGCAGACAATATTTTCTTTCACTGATCTTATAGCATACCTATTTTACTAGAATAAAATATTGAGAAACTCCATTTGACTCCATTCTTTTGTAAAAACGTTGCCAGATCTTCTGAGTGTGACTCGCTGCCTCTGCTCAAGCTGCTGGGCAGACGCATCGACATCAACGTGACCAATGCAAGGCTGTACATCAAGAGCTTGGAGAAGAAGGTGCTAGAGATCATCGATATCATTAAACTTGATGAGGTAAGCTTACGAATCCCCGGCATGTAACTTGGCAAGGTTTTAGCGTAGTGGTACTAAGTTCGCGCACAGTGTGCGAACTGACCAACCACCATATAAAGCGAACGGAACGTGGACGCGACGTATTGGTCAGTGGTTCCTTGTTTCGACTGACCAACCAATCGCGCGCTCGGAACGGTGCCAAACGTTCCCCGCGTCCCGCTTGATAACCAATGAGACCTAAAAAACGACTTGTGCGCTTCTAATGACTCTTGCCAAGATACGTGCCGACAAGCATGACCGATAGCACCACCCCTTTTTCGCAACGGAATCGTAATGACATTAATAATTCATGATACCAGGCCCTAGAAAGTAATCTCTATTCCTGAAGGGTACCTATTTATTTTCAGAGATATTAAAGTATTCCCCTATTTTGTTTGAAATTCAATGTAGTAGAGGGCGCTTATAGACATAGGCAGATATTTTGGGAGCACTTGCTACCAGGGTAAAATTACTATTTTATTTATATTTTTATATCTAGTAGTTGCGGACCCACTGTTGGGCACCTCCCCTTCCCTTTCCAGAACTTTTTCGCGCACAATCTCGAACCAGCTCAAGGTAGTTTTAGTGACCGACCGAAGGTTCAATTTCGACCAGTTTCGGTCAAAAAATCTAGTTTCGGTTTCGGCCGCACCGAAACTCAGTATTCGTGAATTGTCGTGCGTCGTTCGGCTAATGCCCTTTCCGCCCTTTCCGATCTCCGTCGTTATTATGCCGAGAACGCTCTCAAACCTAATCCTTCATTCAAAAACGCCTTGGTTCTCGGATGTTACTGATGTCCAGTGTCTGTGCGGCTTCTCTCCGTAGACCATGACCTAAAGTTCGTCCTGTACTGCATGGTCTATAACCTGTATATTAAGTGAGGACCTTATGGGTGCTTCGGCGAGAGGTGTTGCCGTGGCTGAATACTGGATAACTGGACCAACCAAAAAAAAAAAAAAAAAATGTTTATGTATGTTTCGGTTTCGATTTCGTCCGAAAGGTCGGACACAACATTTTATTATTAGTTTTTTCCGCATCAAAATTATTATCGTTCTCAGCTGATCCAGCGTCAGGCAGAATCCAAGGAGCGCACACCCCCGTCTACCCGCCGCCGACGAGCGCGCGCTGCAGCCAATCAGCGACCTCGAGAGAGCATCCCCGCGCAGTAAACATGTTGCCTCATGGTCACTTTACAAATTTTTTTTTTTTTTTTTTTATTTAAACGTTGCCCCACAGTAGGTATTTCTTCCTGTATCGTGGGTGCGTTTACAAACATATAAACTCACATACACAAACACCCAGAGCCGGAACAACTATCTGTAGGTCATACAAATATTTGTTCCGTGCGGGAATCGAACCCGCGACACGCAGCGCAGCACTCAATCGCTCAACCACTGCGCCAACCGTGCGCCCAAAAAAATTATAGAGACTATGGCCATCCAGCAGCCTTATTGTGTAAGTGAATTCGGCAAGGCAAAAAAATTGATTCCATCTATCGACTAATCACGTATAGTTGTTGGCACGTAAGTTGGCAAGAGTTGTCAGATGCGCAAAAGTCGTTTTTATGGTTCCGTACCCAAAGGGTAAAATCGGGACCCTATTACTAAGACTACTGTCCATCTGTCTGTCTGTCACCAGGCTGTATGTCATGAACCGTGATAGCTAGAAATTTTAAACTTTTCACAGCTGACGTATTTCTGTTGCCGCTATGACAACAAATACTAAAAACAGAATAAAATAAATATTAAGGTGGGGCACACAAAACAAACGTGATTTTATTGCCGTTTTTTGCAAAAATTGTACGGAACCCTTCGTGCGCGAGTCCTACTCGCACTTGGCCGGTTTTTTTAGGTCTCTTTGGTAAGCATGCGGGACGTGGGTAACGTTTAGCACCGTTCCAAGCGCGCGATTGGTTAGTTAGTTGACACAAGGATCGACTGACCAATCGCGTCGTGACCACGTTCCGTTCGCTCTAAATGGTGGTTAGATAGTTCACGCACTATGCGCGAACTTACCCCCACTACGCTAAAATCTTGCCAAGTTACATGCCGGGGACTATTCGTGATGAAAGACACGATGTGGATTTGATTCAGACCGTTCTCCTAAGACCGATTCGCCATTGGACTGTAGATATGTATGTGTATTTTTTGTAATATTGCATGCCTTAAATAGACGGCGTATTTTCCGTAGATGGAAAGGTATGTAGTTAAAAAACTTAAAGGTTTATCGTCGTGTCGGTGAAACATTCAGTAGCTGGCAAGGCCTGTCGTTGAAAGTGACGTAAATGAAAGGTTCTGTCGGCGATATGTCCATAGGTGAAAGACTCTGCTGGTGAAAAGGAAATAAATGAATCGTCCTGTCGACGAACAGTCCAATGGCGCATCGGTCTTAGGAGAACGGTTGCTGAATCTGTGGATTTACGTCTATGTGATTGGTAGATTGATGGAGTTAAACCCTTTGCCTTGCGGAATTCATTACGCAATAAGGCTGCAGGACCCGTCTACCATGCATTACACTCGTCAAATAATAAGGTTTAATAAAAGGTTGTAACTTGTTACTAGAATTAGTTAAAAAAATTAAACATAGCAATGAATTAGTAAAACCTTTCGGTTATGATGGAAAGTATAATTTGGTTCTCAACTCCTAAGGGTTAACAACGAAACAATAAAAATCATTATTAAAACAAATCATAGTTTTATTCACGTTAGCCATCTATAACAGACCCTGCTGTATAAAATATTTACATACAAACACGACATCATAATATCTTCGATTCAAAAACATCGATATCACAAAAAAGAGAGGAAATTTTTAGAAAGGTCACATGTCATGTCAAACTTAAATAAAATTATTAATTAAAATTATTTACAAAAACAAGTTTTTTCCATATTCTTCTCAGCAAACCATTTCATTTGATACCCATATCATGGCAGTGCACAAAAAATAACTAGTCCGCCATCTTGGGCCGTCCGCCCTATCTAAACATAAATTTAAAAACAAATTATTAAGCGCCTTCCTATTTTTTTTAATTATTATGTATTATATTAGTATGTTTTAACGATTAGATTCTAAGATAAAGAAAAAATTGTATTGTTTTTATATATTGATTGTATTTAATTTTACCAAAACTTTAACTAATACAAGCAGTAACATGTGGAAACGCAGTGGGTTGTAGTTAAAGGTCAAAAGTGCAGTCACAATTTTTTTATTAGGCAGAAGGACTTTTACATTTCACGGTTAGTATGTATTATCTATACTTTAATTTCTATACAACATAATAAACCAGTTGTGGATAATTTAACTTCTTCTACAAAGACTAGCCATTTGAATTTTGGGAGAGTAAGACTGCACTTTTGACCCTTGACGTAATTGTACTTATGCTATGTGTTATGCATTATAATTATAAAATGTACGATTGACTGTTTTCCCAAATAAAACAAAATTAACACATAGAATACATATTGAGTACATGAAGCTCAATAGCATATTCATCATTTATGTACTTAATATGTTGTAACAAATTAAGAAGACAGTTCGTAACCTAATAAAATCATCTTGCAATCTTCAAATTCGTTAATTTATCTATACAAATACACTAAAAGTAATTTTATTTACTAGTACATAAAATAACAATTAATTTGACTAATAAAAGATACTTATTCAATAATATGAATATCAGTCGTTCCTTTTATATAACTATTTCCTTGCAGTACCTGCAACAAAAAATAACGTAGCTGTTATTAAAGTTTGGACACAGTCGTTCCGTGTTATTATATCGCTTTAGAGCAGCTTTAGAGCAGTGGTAGCCCAGTGGTAACGGCCGCGACTTACAAATCAACCCAAGTCAAGTCGTGGGTTCGAACCCAGGCAGGCGCTTTACTTGACTTGTTACTTTAGTCAACAGTTTGGTTTCACGAAAGGTAGGTCGACAACGGACGCGGGAGTAAAACTCATCAGCCACATCTTGGAATCTTGGGAGAAGTCCCAGGATGCCATTGGCATTTTCTGTGATCTCTCAAAAGCTTTCGACTGCGTCGACCACAGCACACTGATCTGTAAATTACACCTCGTGGAAAATCTGCTGATCTCGTGCTTTCCTATTTATCAAACATACAGCAAAAAGTAAATATTAATGGGGCGACGTCCTCCGGGTCTCTAGTCAAGATGGGCGTGCCCCAAGGTATAATTCTCGGCCCTTTCCTTTTTCTTGTTTAAATTAATGATCTCCCTTTTATGATGGCCAAATTATCGGATATAATTCTATTTGCTGATGATACTTCGCTAACTTTTAAAATAGATAGGCAAGATACGGATGTCTTAAATGTCAACGAAAGTCTAATTATTCTCTCAAAATGGTTCGCAGCTAACAATCTTATACTGAATGCGAAAAAAACAAAATGTCTAATGTTCTCTGTACCAAATGTACCACAACGTGACCTAAACTTAAATCTTGACGCCAAAAATCTTGAAGTTATAACGGAAAATGTATTCATAGAGATTATTATAGATTCAAAATTGCAGTGGGGCGCGCACATTAGAACTCTTTCGGGTAGGTTAAGTTCGGCTGCATATGCAGTAAGGAAAATAAGGCAGCTAACCGATTAAAGTGCATAAATGTACTTAGCAGTAAGAAACCTTTATGTTAAGTTTAGTCAGTAATAAACGCTTGTATTGAACGAACGTGTTTCAATCAACCTCCATACTCTCATGGGAACCCGTATGGATATTCGTAAGTTTATAAGTAAATGTGAGATGTGTCAGAAAATGAAACAAAGTAAATATACGAGACAACCCATGACTATAACTACTACAGCATTATCTGCATTTGAGAATATTTCCATGACTTAGTTGGACCTTTAGACAGGGACGAGTCAGGAAATTGTTATATTTTAACCTTATAATGCGAGTTAACAAAATACATAGAGGCATATCCATTACCAAATAAGGAAACGGTTACTGTAGCAAAAGCTTTCGTAAATAATTTTATTTTACGATTCGGTATCCCGAAATCCATAGCTACGGATAGGGGGACAGAGTTTATTTCTTAAGTTATGGAACAGGTATGTAGGCTATTAGAGATAGATAAGTTACAATCCACTGCATACCACCATCAGTCAATCGGTTCACTAGAGATAGCTCATAAACACTTAGGAGCATTTTTAAGAACTTATTGTAATAATGTGTATCATTCATGGTCAGATTAGCTACCTTTCTGGTGTTTTAGTTTTAATACTAGTGTAAACACCCAAACCAAATACACACCTTATGAGCTTGTGTTTGGAAAACAATGTCGTTTGCCTAACAGTTTAGAATATGGTGTAGAACCACTTTATAATACTGATGATTATTGTTTAGAATTAAAATATAAGTTGCAAGTAGGATTAAGAGATGCAAGAAACAATTTGGTAGTTTGTAAGGAAAAAAGGAAAGACAAATATGATAAATCATGTAATCCAGTTGGTTACGCTTCCTAATTTATAGTTCATATTTTATTACATCACCATAGGGCGACTGAAAGGCATTGGTATACTAGTTCCAATTTATTAAATTAGTGTCACCTATCGTTGTTTTGGTGGTATTCCGCGCCGTGCCGCTACGGTCGTTACGTCAAAGCCAACGATGGCCGCCGGCGATGGTGGTCAGTCTCTTACCAACCAGGGCGGAGGTGCGCGCACAAAATCACCCACTCGTCCAAAACTCTTAATTGAACCTACATGGAAAGTGTTATCTGTATTACCTAGACCTACTGTGTTGTGTACCGCTGGCCAGCATAGTGTACCTAATCTGTGAGCTGAACTTCTCGAACGTGGCATCTGCATCTGCATGGGAATCGCTGTTTCAAAGGTATGTGGCATAATTAGTAAATTGAGCTTTATCCATTGCCTTTCGTCTCATCTGCGTACTTTTCTCCTTTAATTTAGCACTGCTGAATCAGCAATTATAGCCTAGATTACTCTAATAATTTAGGTTCAATCGCGTGTGATTTTACTAGTAATCTTCTAGAGGTTATACGCACCATTCTGGTCCTTCGAGCCGGATAAATTAAATTTGGGCCTATTTACAGCCTAATTTTAAGTCCTAAAAGTCTAAATTTAAGCAAAAAGTTTGGGAAATTTCCATATTAATTGCAGATCATCACACAATTCTCGCCTCTATTGCGTTGGGAATAAGGCTGGCTGCCTTGCGTGTAGTACTTTCTACCGGCAAATTAATTGTTAACGTAAATCTTTAATTTTACTAATTGAAACTCCGAAAAATACATTTAATTGAATATCAACGTTGATTCATATCGCTAAATAAGTTTATTTAATAAATCAGTTAATTTTTGTCGTAATTACATATTTTTTTGTTCGTGTATGAAAATTGTGGGTAGTCAGTTAAAACATTCGTTCAAGTTGGCCTACGTGACTGTGGAATATTCCAGTTCTTGTTATCGTACGGTTAATTTTTATTTACGCATTGGAAACTTTTACATATTTTTCTAATCGAGATTTGCAGAATGAATGACATTGATTATTTTACGATACACTACTACTGTTGGTTCATTAAGTAAATGCCTACTATACTCGTATTGCACGAGTAGGTATTCTTTATAATTTTAGACTCAACCGCATTTGATTAATTATTGCAATTAACCAGATTATCATTGCGTCGCGTGTTATTTTATTTTGTAAGGTAACTTGATCTTTTGATAGGAACCTTCAGGTAAAATAACAGATTTGTATAAACTTTACGCGTTTAGTTCTCCTCATAGGAAACAGCCGTATATTTATACATATCACCCCCGCACCTAACTTGTAAGCGTAGTACTTACTAGATAATTTACTTCGAACGGTCATCTGCGTATTTACTTGTTAGGAATTTTATTGTGTTTTACGAAGGTACTTCGTTACGAACACAATCGCATCGCTTACGGAAATAATTACTATACTTGTTTCTAAGTTTCACACTTAACTTATTGTTGGTTAAGAATCTGTACATATTCTATGTATTGAGTAAGTTAATCTCATATAAATAGAATACTACAAGGAAAAAAATATATCGCTTCGCATCCGACATAAATGTTAATAATCGGGTTGTAGGTATCTCTAAGCTAATTATAGATATAGGTAGATGGGTACGTTCATAAGGTATTTCGCGTGCTTACTATTTTATTTGTGTTAGACTTTGTTACTTGTACGCGGTTCAAACTTTGTACGTTGTTCAAACTTTGTACGCTTTATATTTTTTTTCACCTTACAATTTATTATTGTTAGGGTTCGCGTGTACGGATCGTTCCGTACTATTGTTTACGTAAGTTGTAAAATCTTTCGTTGAGTTATCAGTTTGATTGAACCACTAATTTCACTTACGCGGGTTCCGTAAAAGATAAAAAATTGTTGTTTTTTTTTGTTTCCATATTTTAACTTCTGTTCACTATGACGGACAAGGTTAAACTTAGATTGTTGGAAAGTAAACGCGACTCGTATTTCGCGCGGGTTCAAAGGATTTTGGATTCAACAGAATCTTTAACAACAGAAAGATTACGTAATTCTTTTATTGCTCAGGCTAAACAAATTGACGGCCAACGTAGCGAATTCAATGAAATAATGGACGAGATAAATATGTTAAAATTGACATTGGATCCAAAGTGCGAAGTAAGCTATAGTGCCTTACATTCATTTGATGACTTGGTTGGCGAGATAAAAATTACTTTAGCTTCATTAACTGAATCAACTGTTTCCAAGGAACCTAGCCCGACAGTGAGCCCTAGTGCTCATCATATAAAGGTACCTAAAATTGAGCTGCCTGCCTTTGACGGTGATATTCAGAGCTTTCCGTTCTTTTATGAGACTTTCAAACGTATTATACATACGAACGCAGATTTATCAGATTCTGATCGCATTCATTATCTGTTGAGTTGTCTAAAGGGAAAGGCTAGGAATGTGGCAGTAGGTATTGTACCTTCTGGCGATAATTACCGCGTGGTCTGGGAAGCGCTTATCGCAAAGTACCTGGATACTCGCGCGCTCGCCACTAATTATCTAAATCAACTGTTCTCATTGAAGTCGTTCGGAACGACACCCGCTAATATTGAACAAGGTTTCGATAAATTAACTTCTACGGTTGCTGGACTCAAACAATTAAAAATACATAACTTGGATGATTTTATATTTATTCATTGGGGTCTTAAGTTAATAGACTCAGATACAGCAAAACATTTTGAAATGTCGCTTCGTAATCAACAAGAGTTGGATTATGATTATTTCGTAAAGTTTGTTCGTGAACAAGTAAAAATCTTACATCGTATCTCTTCTGCGGCAACTAAGCCCGCCCCCGCAGTTAGACCCATCACCTCATCTAAGGTATCGCAGGTGTTTGTGGCTACTGAATCTAAATGTTCACTTTGTCAATCCCCGCATAAAAACTTGTATACGTGCAAAGCGTTTCAAAAGTTGAGCGCGGATAATAGATTTAAGTTTGTAAAAGACAATAACAGATGTGTAAACTGCTTAAGTAGCCAACATACCGTCTCTAAGTGCCTATCTAAGTCAACATGTAGGAAATGCAACGGTAAGCATAATTCCTTATTGCATTTTGAGCAATCGACGCAAGCCCCTGCGCTGGTTTCCGCTAGTGACCCAGCCTCCGTTTCTGCGGCCGACCCAGCTACTTCTGATCGTGTGGCGTTGTGTACGCATTCTTCTGCTCAAGTCCAGGCCACACGTAGTACCGAAGTTCTGGCTACTGCCAAGGTGTTAGTGGCGGGTAGGAAGGGTAAGGGCGTGGTGGTTAGATGTCTTTTGGACCCTGGGTCGCAAAAGAATTATATGACATCGCGTTGCTGCCGTATGCTCGGTCCAACTATACATACGGACTCAATAACTACCGTTCGTGGTATTGGTGGCACATCGCAGGCCGTTCGTGGCTCGGTGAATTTTACGTTCAGTTCACGGTTTTGCTCGCAGCCTAGGTATAGAATTGATGCTCTAGTTTTGGATCAGATAACCGGGCAGCTTCCTCTGGGCGCTATAGATACTGCCGAATTGAAGCATATTGATCCTAAACTACTCGCTGATGACAGCTGGGGTGTGCCAGGTAATATTGACATGTTACTTGGAGTCACGTTGTTCGCTAAGTTATTGCGACCCGGTACCGTGACCAGCGCACCCGGTTGCCCCGATGCATTGGAGACTATGCTCGGCTACATACTTCTAGGAGAAGCACCTATTATCGAACCTTCAACTGACACTTTGTCTTTCTTTGCGAGTTCTTTCGATAACTTCGATCTTCGTAAGTTTTGGGAGATTGAAGATGTTACTGCTTCGTCCGTTGGGAGTGTGGATGATAAACACTGTGAAGATTTTTATTGTAGCACAATTACCCGCGCTCCAAATGGCAAGTATGTTGCAGCTTTACCACTGAAAACAGACGCGTCAGCGTTAGGAAATTCTTTTGATATAGCGCGCAAGAGATTCTATAGCCTCGAACGTAAACTTAAATCGCTTCCTAACGTCAAGCTTCTTTATGATGACGTCATACGGGATTATCTACAGAACAATTATATTTCTTTGGTGCAGAATATTTTACCTGAATGTGGGTTGCCCAAACGAAATTGTAAGGAGCGAGAAATGGACTACTATATTCCTCACCATGCTGTTATTCGAGAGGATAAAGTGACCACTAAGCTACGCGTGGTCCTAGATGCTAGTGCAAGTACAGATAACGGTACCTCGCTCAATGATATCCTGTACGCAGGTCCAGTCCTTCAGGCTGACCTTTTTAACATCTTGTTAAATTTTAGGCTTTTTAGTGTCGCTATTTCCGCAGATGTTAAATCTATGTACCTACGTATAGGTATACGCCCACAAGATCGTTCGCTTCAACGTATCTTATATCGGTTTAATGAGGAAGTTCTACTTCAAATTTATCAGTTTTCAGTGCTTCCGTTTGGATTAAAGTGTAGTCCTTTTATAGCGATTCGCACTATCCAACAGTTATGTCAGGATGAAGGAACGCAGTTACCTCTCGCCAGGGACATTTTGCAGCGAGATATTTACATGGATGACATAGTTAGTTCTATACCTAGCACTGCGCTGGCTATAGACTCGGCTCGTGAACTAATAAAAATATTCTCTCTCGGTGATTTTCAGCTAACGAAGTGGTCTAGCAATAGTGTCGATGTTCTTCGGAATATTCCAGAGTCATTACGACTTTCACAGAGCGTGGACCTAAGTAAAGATCCGACACAGAAAATACTGGGACTTCGTTGGTTCCCTGATGAGGATTGTTTCGTATTCCAGATTCCCTTATGTTCGCCCTTGCACGAAACGGAATATTCTTTCTTCCATTGCACGTCTTTTCGACGTTTTAGGCCTCGTGGCACCGATAATTTTATACGCCAAGCTTCTTATTAAAGAGCTTTGGCTTGGCAAACTTGGATGGGATGACGTCCCACCACCTCGCATTGTTCGTCTGTGGGAACAATTTCAAGCTGAATTGCCAATTATCTCTGAACTGAGATTTTTGAGACATGTCGGCGTCGTAGAACGCTGTAGGCTCTCCCTCGTCGGTTTTGCCGACGCTAGTGAGAAAGCTTACGGTGGTTCGGTTTACGCCCACGTTGTCAGACCCGACGGTAGTATCGTCGTTTCGCTGGTGTGTGCGAAATCTAAAGTCGCGCCACTGAAAGTAGTTTCGCTAGCTCGTCTCGAGTTATGCGCCGCACTCCTCTTATCAACTGTGATAAAGCGAGTATATAATCTTTTCGCAGCTCGGCACGCCATTGAGGCAGTCGTAGCTTTCTCGGATTCAACTGTAACCTTGAGTTGGATTCATTCCGCATCGCATTGATGGCACACTTTCGTAGCCAATCGTATCGCTAAGATTCATGAGAATCTTTCGGCAGATCACTTCTTCCATGTCAAAGGGTCTGAAAATCCTAGTGATTGCCTCTCTCGCGGTTTAACGCCTGTTCAATTAGTTCATCATCCGTTGTGGCTAAATGGACCGCCGTGGCTTAAACTTCCGCGCGTTGAATGGCCGATAAAACCATTCGTTTCAGGCGAGTCGCAAGAGCTTCCCGAAATGAAGCCCGTGGCTTTACCTGTACTCTCGCACGAATGCTCGGACAGAAGTCCTCCTTCCGACAACATTTTATACGCTCACTCTACTAGATTCTCGTCATGGTTGAAATATTTAAAAACCATTTGCTTGGTTTATAAGTTTATCAAACGACTCCCTAGAGGGCCCGTTACCGCGTCTGATCTAGAGTTCGCTGAATCTATTGTGTGGCGATCTGTGCAGAGGATCCATTTTGAAGTTGATCTCGATCGCTTAGCCCGCAATGAGTTGTGCTCTAAGTCACAACAACGGCTAAGTCCCTTCCTCCACGAAGGACTTATCCACGTTGGAGGTCGCCTAGCAAACTCTGAGCTAGATTTTGACTGACGTCATCAGATCCTTCTTCCGCGTCAAGATCATATAGTGGAACTATTAGTTTCCCACTATCATGTGAAAAATTTCCACACAGGACCAACCTTGCTCGTATCTATCTTACGACAGAAGTATTGGATCCTGTCCGCGCGACGTATTTCACGTCACATTACCTTTAATTGTAACCTTTGCTTTCGAGCAAAGCCGCGACCTACCTTTCCTATAATGGCGGATTTGCCACGTTTTCGCGTTGAGTCGGCTCCTAAGGCTTTTTCTCAAACAGGTTGCGACTACGCGGGACCTTTCTTGATCACGTCAATACGTGCTAGAGGTCAAAAATCGAGAAAAGCGTATATCTGCCTTTTTACATGCCTGACAACTCGTGCTCTGCATCTTGAGATTGCCTCAGATCTTAGCACTGCGAGCTTTCTGTCCGCTTTTAAACGCTTCCTGGCGCGTAGAGGACCGGTTCAGTGTCTTTACACAGATAACGCTACCAATTTTATTGGAGCCAAATCCTATCTACGAGATCTCTACCAATTCTTGGCTAAGGAATATCGCCCTTTGTGGGAAAGAGAACTTGCAGAGCATCGAATAACACTTAAAAACATCCCCTGTAGAGCTCCACATTTTGGTGGTTGTTGGGAAAGTGAAGTAAAGAGTGTCAAAACGCATCTCTGCAAGGTCATAGGTCAGCAAATTTTTAGTTTTGATGAGCTTAACACTATACTAACTCAAATAGAAGCTTTATTAAACTCGAGGCCTCTGTATGCGATCAGCTCGGATCCGTCAGAGCCCACTTCATTATCGCCGGCGCACTTCTTGCATACGAAACCTCTTTTATTTCTCCCCGCCCGCGAAGTCAATGAAACGCGGTTACATCTTATTTCGCGTTATGAATTAACTGACCAAATGGTCCAGTCTTTTTGGAAGCGGTGGCGCCAAGAGTACCTGCACACCCTACAATCCAAACAGAAATGGAACACCCCTGCCAATCCAATACGGGTTGGTATGGTTGTCGTCTCCATGCAGGACAATGTGATGCCGCTGCATTGGCCGTTAGGAGTAATCACAGAAATATTTCCAGATAAAAACGGAGTTTGTAGAGTCGCATCGGTAAAAACTAAAAGCGGGATCCTTCAGAGTCGCCCGGTAGTAAAGTTGTGCCCTTTGCCAACGCAATAAGCTTCGTTACATTAATAATTAATTTTACCGTGCACCAATGTGCAGTATTAGATTTAATTACCGCGTAGAATAGTTAATTGTACATTCTTATTTATAATAGAGAGTCGCAACTTTAGAGTTCTCATAACCTTTGGTAGAGTTGTGATAATCTGCAACTTATTTTACTTCTCCTTTGTGTTTCGAAAGTAGGAACTTTCAAGCCGGGGAAAATGGTTACGCTTCCTAATTTATAGTTCATATTTTATTACATCACCATAGGGCGACTGAAAGGCATTGGTATACTAGTACCAATTTATTAAATTAGTGTCACCTATCGTTGTTTTGGTGGTATTCCGCGCCGTGCCGCTACGGTCGTTACGTCAAAGCCAACGATGGCCGCCGGCGATGGTGGTCAGTCTCTTACCAACCAGGGCGGAGGTGCGCGCACAAAATCACCCACTCGTCCAAAACTCTTAATTGAACCTACATGGAAAGTGTTATCTGTATTACCTAGACCTACTGTGTTGTGTACCGCTGGCCAGCATAGTGTACCTAATCTGTGAGCTGAACTTCTCGAACGTGGCATCTGCATCTGCATGGGAATCGCTGTTTCAAAGGTATGTGGCATAATTAGTAAATTGAGCTTTATCCATTGCCTTTCGTCTCATCTGCGTACTTTTCTCCTTTAATTTAGCACTGCTGAATCAGCAATTATAGCCTAGATTACTCTAATAATTTAGGTTCAATCGCGTGTGATTTTACTAGTAATCTTCTAGAGGTTATACGCACCACCAGTATTTTATAAGAAAAATGATCTTATTTTAGTAAAGAATGAATGTGCTCGTAAATTAGACTGTATTTTTGATGGACCTTTTGAAGTGTTAGAAGATTTAGGCGTTAATGTAAAGATAATTAAAAATGGTAAAGTAGATATTATACATAAAGATAGGAAAAAAAGTTTTAGTAAGTAAGTTTAAGAAAAGATACCTTTTGCTTCTGTTTTTGCTTTAGCTTTGATTGTCTTTTTTTTTTCTTTCACCCCCGGAGGTGAAGTGCATAAATGTACTTAGCAGTAAGAAACCTTTATGTTAAGTTTAGTCAGTAATAAACGCTTGTCTAGAACGAACGTGTTTCAATCAACCTCCATACTTCACGATGTAGCTACAGCTAGGTTAGTATACTATGCTTATTTCCACAGTATTATGTCTTATGGCATTCTGCTGTGGGGATCAGCAGCAGACGTTGACTCAATTTTCATCTTACAAAAGAGGGCAATCCGCGCGATCTATAAAATGGGTCCTCGCGAGTCCCTCAGAGAAAAATTTAAAGAGATCGCTATACTGACTCTACCTACACTTTATATTTTGGAATGTATTTTGTATGTCCGTAAAAATCGAGGGCTTTTCAAAACTAGAAGCGACTTCCATAATTTAAATACACGCAGTAAGCACGAAATTGTAATACCCAAATTCAGATTAACGAAAACTAGCAAGTCTTTTCTTATAAACAGTATACGTTTTTATAACAAGTTGCCAAAGTCAGTTATAGAACTGGCCGATGGAAAGTTCAAAAACTACATCAAACATATCCTTATTAAAAAAGCATATTATAAAATCAAGGACTACGTGGAAGATAAAAATGTTGGCCGTAGCTCCTTCTGCGCATGCAGCTTCCCTGGTAACTTGTAAACGGCACAAATATGTGGATGTCTCTAACTATTCTCAATCTCATTTTTTCTTTCCTTCTTTAAATTAGACTTTTTACAATGGTTTTCAATCATCTTTATAGCCCTTGGCTAAGAATAGTTACAGCACTGATAACAACATTTGTGCCACATGCTAAATTTAGTCTTGTTATACTTCTTTTCTTTACCTTTGTATAGATTCTTTTACCGATTGTTTTGTGAATGTGTGAACATTGTAGGCCTTCTAGATGCTAGTTAACATTTGTTGACTTTATTATTTTCTTACGACTTATAGTCGGGCCTACGTTGTCCCCCCATATCTAAGTACTAATGCTGTAACATGGAAATATTGTAAAACCAAACCATTTTTAAAAAGAGTAACCATGGAGTTTCTTGCCGGTTCTTCTCCATAGGAAACGACCAACCCGAACCGTGCACCTTTTGTCGACGTTTTATAAGTGCCCATGTAGGTCTATGTGAAATATAAAAAAAAAGATTTTGACTTTGTGAATTATTTCATCACCACTGCCCTCACAACGGTGAATGAAAACATCGTGAGGAACCCGACATGTCTTAGAACCAAATCGAAGATATTATGTGACATCTAGCAACCTGCACTGGGCGCGCGTGGTGGATTATGGCCCATTCTGTCTCACAGAGAGGAGACCTCTGATCCTATCCACATATAATAATAATAATAATTGAAACCATCAGTAGCACAATCAGGATGGAATTTGATGTAAAAAAATAACGGTCATGCATGTAAAACGAGAGGAGATTACGGAATCTGAGGGCACGTGGTCCACCGCACAAAGAAAATTTGTTTCAAATAAATGTCACTAGATGGCGCGATATGCATCGATTTGTTATTGTATTGTGTGTAAAATTTACTTTTCTAGTATTGATCATACAAATTGTATGTTGTTGATTTGTTATTGTATTGTCTAAGCACAAAGTTATAGAATATTGGGCTCATAATTCACATTTCAAAGATTATTTGAATATATAATTTAAAATTGATTCCAATAGATGGCGCGGTTTTAAACTGAGGTATGTCACTCGAATTTATAATTTTGTATTGTAATACATTTTGGTACAATGAAACTGTAAAAACATAATCTAAAACAAATCATCACTGTATTTAAAGAAACAAATTGTCTCGAACCAATAAACCCTTTTACTTGCAAGACGCTGCTAACACCTAACAATTTAACCTTAGGATATACCAAAATTATGGCAAACCAGAAGGCAAAAAATCTTAAAAAGGTAACAAAATGCAAAATGTACACATTCTTATTACAAACACTATAAGGTTAAACAATTTCAAAATAAAAACATAATAAAATGAACTGAAAAATGTTTAGTTACAGAGGGCAAAGTGCACTTTTAAAATAAACTATATTAATATAAAATTTAAAACATATAACAATAGAATACCTTAAAAGTAAAAACTCACAGAACCTCAACTAATGATTTTTAAAATTTAGGCAATGGCTCACAAATGTTAATATTACAAGTTTTGGACAAAGTATTAGTATAATTCCTACAGAGTATGTGTACAGCGGCATAGTGCCCAAGATTGGTTTTTGAGTACGGTATTTCTAATAGATTATGAAATGTCGTTTATGAAATTTTAAACAGAATAGGTCCCAAATATGATCCCTGCGGAATGCCAGACGTGGCTCTATATTCTTTGGAGAAGTGACCGTTTGAGACTACCCTAGAATGCCTGTTATTTAAAAATGATTCAAACCAGTTAATCAATTTGCTGCCTATGCCAAGATGGGCCAGTTTACTAACTAGGAGGGTATGGTCGACTTTGTCGAAAGCCTTACTAAAATCTATGTAGATTGTGTCTACTGGGATACGTTTATCGAGACAATCAGATAAAGCAGAAGTGAAGCACAGAAGGTTAGTGGTGGTAGATCTCGATTCAATAAACAAATTACTGAGAACCAACACGGCTTGTGTTGGTTCTCAGTAATTTGAGATACCACATGATGTTTGCTAATAATTTTTCAAATACCTTGCCAAAAGTTACTAAAATTGAGATAGATAGATCTAAGTTAAGTAAAAAATAAATATAAGTAAATATAAGTTAATATTATATACAAAAAAAAAGGAGCTACGTCTGCCAACAAACTGTTTTGCAGTAGGTAATATTTAAATGTAACAATGTTTTTTCTGTGAATAAACACTTTTTCATTTTCATATTTTTTTTTTATTTTCAAGTCCTTATAAAAATTATCAGCCTAATCAGACGAAAATCTCTAGTTACGTCGGCACCGTTTCTTTGTGTGGGATGAGGCATCTGTATGCTAAGTATTATATTATCTGTGCCGAGGGCATTCAACACTCGGATTGCATACACCTCAGATCCTATCGGACCTACACCACCTAGTGAGTAAGTAGCAGATGCTACGGGACTACGGTAACCGGAGCCAAAGGCTTAGCGTGCTTTCCGAAGTACGGGGTCTCGGTATAAATTGAATGGTCACCCAACAAATCGACCTTGGCAAGCGTAGCTAGACCTTCAATCGACCCGTGCGGATAATATCAGTAATCAGCTAAGACCCTCTTCAGTTAACTTGATATGTTTGGAAATGATTCAGAAAACCGTGTTACCTCTAGTTCCTTCAGTCTCGTATCCTGACCGGCAGCCACCTGGCCACCACACTGCTGCCTATCATCACAAAGTTGTGTTACCTCTAGTTCCTTTAGTCTCGTATCCTGACCGGCAGCCCCCTGGCCACCACACTGCTGCCTATCATCACAAAGTGGTGTTACCTCTAGTTCCTTCAGTCTAGTATCCTGACCGGCAGCCCCCTGGCCACCACACTGCTGCCTATCATCACAAAGTTGTGTTACCTCTAGTTCCTTCAGTCTCGTATCCTGACCGGCAGCCCCCTGGCCACCACACTGCTGCCTATCATCACAAAGTTGTGTTACCTCTAGTTCCTTTAGTCTCGTATCCTGACCGGCAGCCCCCTGGCCACCACACTGCTGCCTATCATCACAAAGTTGTGTTACCTCTAGTTCCTTCAGTCTCGTATCCTGACCGGCAGCCCCCTGGCCACCACACTGCTGCCTATCATCACAAAGTTGTGTTACCTCTAGTTCCTTTAGTCTCGTATCCTGACCGGCAGCCCCCTGGCCACCACACTGCTGGCTATCATCACAAAGTTGTGTTACCTCTAGTTCCTTCAGTCTCGTATCCTGACCGGCAGCCCCCTGGCCACCACACTGCTGGCTATCATCACAAAGTTGTGTTACCTCTAGTTCCTTCAGTCTCGTATCCTGACCGGCAGCCCCCTGGCCACCACACTGCTGGCTATCATCACAAAGTTGTGTTACCTCTAGTTCCTTCAGTCTCGTATCCTGACCGGCAGCCCCCTGGCCACCACACTGCTGGCTATCATCACAAAGTTGTGTTACCTCTAGTTCCTTCAGTCTCGTATCCTGACCGGCAGCCCCCTGGCCACCACACTGCTGGCTATCATCACAAAGTTGTGTTACCTCTAGTTCCTTCAGTCTCGTATCCTGACCGGCAGCCCCCTGGCCACCACACTGCTGGCTATCATCACAAAGTTGTGTTACCTCTAGTTCCTTCAGTCTCGTATCCTGACCGGCAGCCCCCTGGCCACCACACTGCTGGCTATCATCACAAAGTTGTGTTACCTCTAGTTCCTTCAGTCTCGTATCCTGACCGGCAGCCCCCTGGCCACCACACTGCTGGCTATCATCACAAAGTTGGTAGAGCATCGCGCGCGACACACCGCGCGCAGTAAGTCACGCTCGGGTGTGAACTGGGCCTTTTGTTCACCTGCTGTTACGTCTGAAAAAAGAGTGTAAGATTGATTGATTGAGTGGTAATCATTATCATCATTTCAGGCGAAAAGCGTTCATTGCTGAACATAGGCCTCCCCCTTCCCGGTGGGTGCTCGCATTGTCGAGGCGGGGGAGCTCATAACCCGTCAGGGCTTTTGCCGATAAGCCGACGACGTAGCGGCCAACAGGTTGCGGTTCCGCTTGACAACAGAGGCGACATCGCAACTGAGGCGAGCCGCGATATCTTAGCCTTGCCCACATGCTGCCAGGGCACGGGCGCCGCAGACGGCACGTACAGAGACACTTACCTAGCACACGATTGCTACACTTAGCCTTGCCCACATGCTGCCAGGGCACGGGCGCCGCAGACGGCACGTACAGAGACACTTACCTAGCACACGATTGCTCCACTTAGCCTTGCCCACATGCTGCCAGGGCACGGGCGCCGCAGACGGCACGTACAGAGACACTTACCTAGCACACGATTGCTCCACTTAGCCTTGCCCATATGCTGCCAGGGCACGGGCGCCGCAGACGGCACGTACAGAGACACTTACCTAGCACACGATTGCTCCACTTAGCCTTGCCCACATGCTGCCAGGGCACGGGCGCCGCAGACGGCACGTACAGAGACACTTACCTAGCACACGATTGCTCCACTTAGCCTTGCCCACATGCTGCCAGGGCACGGGCGCCGCAGACGGCACGTACAGAGACACTTACCTAGCACACGATTGCTCCACTTAGCCTTGCCCACATGCTGCCAGGGCACGGGCGCCGCAGACGGCACGTACAGAGACACTTACCTAGCACACGATTGCTCCACTTAGCCTTGCCCACATGCTGCCAGGGCACGGGCGCCGCAGACGGCACGTACAGAGACACTTACCTAGCACACGATTGCTCCACTTAGCCTTGCCCACATGCTGCCAGGGCACGGGCGCCGCAGACGGCACGTACAGAGACACTTACCTAGCACACGATTGCTCCACTTAGCCTTGCCCACATGCTGCCAGGGCACGGGCGCCGCAGACGGCACGTACAGAGACACTTACCTAGCACACGATTGCTCCACTTAGCCTTGCCCACATGCTGCCAGGGCACGGGCGCCGCAGACGGCACGTACAGAGACACTTACCTAGCACACGATTGCTCCACTTAGCCTTGCCCACATGCTGCCAGGGCACGGGCGCCGCAGACGGCACGTACAGAGACACTTACCTAGCACACGATTGCTCCACTTAGCCTTGCCCACATGCTGCCAGGGCACGGGCGCCGCAGACGGCACGTACAGAGACACTTACCTAGCACACGATTGCTCCACTTAGCCTTGCCCACATGCTGCCAGGGCACGGGCGCCGCAGACGGCACGTACAGAGACACTTACCTAGCACACGATTGCTCCACTTAGCCTTGCCCACATGCTGCCAGGGCACGGGCGCCGCAGACGGCACGTACAGAGACACTTACCTAGCACACGATTGCTCCACTTAGCCTTGCCCACATGCTGCCAGGGCACGGGCGCCGCAGACGGCACGTACAGAGACACTTACCTAGCACACGATTGCTCCACTTAGCCTTGCCCACATGCTGCCAGGGCACGGGCGCCGCAGACGGCACGTACAGAGACACTTACCTAGCACACGATTGCTCCACTTAGCCTTGCCCACATGCTGCCAGGGCACGGGCGCCGCAGACGGCACGTACAGAGACACTTACCTAGCACACGATTGCTCCACTTAGCCTTGCCCACATGCTGCCAGGGCACGGGCGCCGCAGACGGCACGTACAGAGACACTTACCTAGCACACGATTGCTCCACTTAGCCTTGCCCACATGCTGCCAGGGCACGGGCGCCGCAGACGGCACGTACAGAGACACTTACCTAGCACACGATTGCTCCACTTAGCCTTGCCCACATGCTGCCAGGGCACGGGCGCCGCAGACGGCACGTACAGAGACACTTACCTAGCACACGATTGCTCCACTTAGCCTTGCCCACATGCTGCCAGGGCACGGGCGCCGCAGACGGCACGTACAGAGACACTTACCTAGCACACGATTGCTCCACTTAGCCTTGCCCACATGCTGCCAGGGCACGGGCGCCGCAGACGGCACGTACAGAGACACTTACCTAGCACACGATTGCTCCACTTAGCCTTGCCCACATGCTGCCAGGGCACGGGCGCCGCAGACGGCACGTACAGAGACACTTACCTAGCACACGATTGCTCCACTTAGCCTTGCCCACATGCTGCCAGGGCACGGGCGCCGCAGACGGCACGTACAGAGACACTTACCTAGCACACGATTGCTCCACTTAGCCTTGCCCACATGCTGCCAGGGCACGGGCGCCGCAGACGGCACGTACAGAGACACTTACCTAGCACACGATTGCTCCACTTAGCCTTGCCCACATGCTGCCAGGGCACGGGCGCCGCAGACGGCACGTACAGAGACACTTACCTAGCACACGATTGCTCCACTTAGCCTTGCCCACATGCTGCCAGGGCACGGGCGCCGCAGACGGAACGTACAGAGACACTTACCTAGCACACGATTGCTCCACTTAGCCTTGCCCACATGCTGCCAGGGCACGGGCGCCGCAGACAGCACGTACAGAGACACTTACCTAGCACACGATTGCTCCACTTAGCCTTGCCCACATGCTGCCAGGGCACGGGCGCCGCAGACGGCACGTACAGAGACACTTACCTAGCACACGATTGCTCCACTTAGCCTTGCCCACATGCTGCCAGGGCACGGGCGCCGCAGACGGCACGTACAGAGACACTTACCTAGCACACGATTGCTCCACTTAGCCTTGCCCACATGCTGCCAGGGCACGGGCGCCGCAGACGGCACGTACAGAGACACTTACCTAGCACACGATTGCTCCACTTAGCCTTGCCCACATGCTGCCAGGGCACGGGCGCCGCAGACGGCACGTACAGAGACACTTACCTAGCACACGATTGCTCCACTTAGCCTTGCCCACATGCTGCCAGGGCACGGGCGCCGCAGACGGCACGTACAGAGACACTTACCTAGCACACGATTGCTCCACTTAGACTTGCCCACATGCTGCCAGGGCACGGGCGCCGCAGACGGCACGTACAGAGACACTTACCTAGCACACGATTGCTCCACTTAGCCTTGCCCACATGCTGCCAGGGCACGGGCGCCGCAGACGGCACGTACAGAGACACTTACCTAGCACACGATTGCTCCACTTAGCCTTGCCCACATGCTGCCAGGGCACGGGCGCCGCAGACGGCACGTACAGAGACACTTACCTAGCACACGATTGCTCCACTTAGCCTTGCCCACATGCTGCCAGGGCACGGGCGCCGCAGACGGCACGTACAGAGACACTTACCTAGCACACGATTGCTCCACTTAGCCTTGCCCACATGCTGCCAGGGCACGGGCGCCGCAGACGGCACGTACAGAGACACTTACCTAGCACACGATTGCTCCACTTAGCCTTGCCCACATGCTGCCAGGGCACGGGCGCCGCAGACGGCACGTACAGAGACACTTACCTAGCACACGATTGCTCCACTTAGCCTTGCCCACATGCTGCCAGGGCACGGTCGCCGCAGACGGCACGTACAGAGACACTTACCTAGCACACGATTGCTCCACTTAGCCTTGCCCACATGCTGCCAGGGCACGGGCGCCGCAGACGGCACGTACAGAGACACTTACCTAGCACACGATTGCTCCACTTAGCCTTGCCCACATGCTGCCAGGGCACGGGCGCCGCAGACGGCACGTACAGAGACACTTACCTAGCACACGATTGCTCCACTTAGCCTTGCCCACATGCTGCCAGGGCACGGGCGCCGCAGACGGCACGTACAGAGACACTTACCTAGCACACGATTGCTCCACTTAGCCTTGCCCACATGCTGCCAGGGCACGGGCGCCGCAGACGGCACGTACAGAGACACTTACCTAGCACACGATTGCTCCACTTAGCCTTGCCCACATGCTGCCAGGGCACGGGCGCCGCAGACGGCACGTACAGAGACACTTACCTAGCACACGATTGCTCCACTTAGCCTTGCCCACATGCTGCCAGGGCACGGGCGCCGCAGACGGCACGTACAGAGACACTTACCTAGCACACGATTGCTCCACTTAGCCTTGCCCACATGCTGCCAGGGCACGGGCGCCGCAGACGGCACGTACAGAGACACTTACCTAGCACACGATTGCTCCACTTAGCCTTGCCCACATGCTGCCAGGGCACGGGCGCCGCAGACGGCACGTACAGAGACACTTACCTAGCACACGATTGCTCCACTTAGCCTTGCCCACATGCTGCCAGGGCACGGGCGCCGCAGACGGCACGTACAGAGACACTTACCTAGCACACGATTGCTCCACTTAGCCTTGCCCACATGCTGCCAGGGCACGGGCGCCGCAGACGGCACGTACAGAGACACTTACCTAGCACACGATTGCTCCACTTAGCCTTGCCCACATGCTGCCAGGGCACGGGCGCCGCAGACGGCACGTACAGAGACACTTACCTAGCACACGATTGCTCCACTTAGCCTTGCCCACATGCTGCCAGGGCACGGGCGCCGCAGACGGCACGTACAGAGACACTTACCTAGCACACGATTGCTCCACTTAGCCTTGCCCACATGCTGCCAGGGCACGGGCGCCGCAGACGGCACGTACAGAGACACTTACCTAGCACACGATTGCTCCACTTAGCCTTGCCCACATGCTGCCAGGGCACGGGCGCCGCAGACGGCACGTACAGAGACACTTACCTAGCACACGATTGCTCCACTTAGCCTTGCCCACATGCTGCCAGGGCACGGGCGCCGCAGACGGCACGTACAGAGACACCAGCGTGCTCACCACTTTATCCACTTCCAGGTCGGTCACTTCCCACAGCATGCCGACTACCATGGGGCTAGAAAATGCAAAAATAATAATTAAATTAATTGCCGAAAATATTTTCTTACAGGAGTATAGTGACAAAAAAATTGTGTGTGATAAATTTTGATTTGACTGTTCGGGGTAATCTCCGAAACGGCTGGGCCAATTTAGACGGGACTTTCACTGGCAGATAGCTGATCTTATAAGGAGTAAGTAATAAAAGTGGCTAATATTATTTAATTTAAATCCGGGGACAGTAAAGACACAAATAATTATAGACCAGTATCCGTGTTGCCGGTTTTCAGCAAGGTATTTGAGAAGATAATGCTTAATCAAATGCTCATTCATTTTAATACGAATAAAATCTTGCATGATAAACAGTATGGTTTCACCAAAGGACGTTGTACAACTGACGCTGGTGTCACCCTATTAAAACACATCTTTAATGCGTGGGAAGAGTCGCAGGATGCCATAGGTATCTTCTGCGACCTGTCGAAGGCGTTTGATTGCGTTAATCATGAAACATTACTTCTGAAACTTGAGCATTACGGGCTAGGTCAATCAGCGTTAAGTTTGGTTGAATCTTATTTAAGTGATAGACAGCAATTAGTTCAGATAAACGGTGTGAATTCGTCGGGGTTAAACGTGAAAATGGGGGTACCCCAGGGCTCAATATTAGGTCCTTTCTTATTTTTAATATACATAAACGATTTACCCCGTTTATTGGAAAACAAACTAAACATGGTGTTATTTGCTGATGACACATCTTTAATTTTTAAAATAAATAGACGTACTTATCAGGTTGACGACGTAAATAACGCGCTACGGCAGGTTCAGGATTGGTTCACTGCAAATAATTTAGTTTTAAATGGTAAAAAAACCAAGTGCGTAAAATTTTCCTTGCCGAATGTAAAAAGTACTGATTGTGACATTATCTTAAACAAGGAGAAGCTAGAATTCGTCGATAAAACGGTTTTCCTGGGGATCACGCTAGACTCAACGTTACAATGGGGTCCTCATTTAATATCACTTGCAGGGCGGCTAAGTTCGGCAGCTTATGCTGTTAGAAAGATTCGTCAATTTAGTGATGTAGATACCGCGAGGCTGGTCTATTTTAGTTACTTTCATAGTATAATGTCTTACGGTATTTTACTATGGGGAAGGGCTGCAGACATTGAGTCAATTTTTATTCTGCAAAAACGAGCCATCAGAGCGATATACAATCTTCGCCGGCGCGATTCTCTAAGGGAACTGTTTAAGGGCATTAACATCATGACGGTTCCTTGTCAATATATTTATGAAAATATCATGTACGTGAGAAAAAATTTACATCTTTTTAGTAAAAACGGAGATAGACATAATTACATTACTAGAAATAGGGACCAATTAGTTCAACCAGGTTTCAGACTGGCTAAAGTAGCCTCTTCTTTCATGGGGTACTGTACAAAATGTTACAATAAAATTCCTCCCCACATTCTAGAACTGAATGAGACGAAATTTAAAACTTGTATAAAACGCACACTATGCAGGCAGGCATATTATAAGTTGGGGGATTACATCACTGATAAAAATGCTTGGCTCAATGCTACTCTTGCTCCACAACCACTAGGGCGCAAAAACAAGTGATATGCAGAACATTATTGTTTTGTAGAATTGTTGGACCTGCTGAAGACTGTATGAATATATTTGTATTATATAGACTCAATTTCTTTTAGTATAGTATAACTGCGCAGCACGTGTGTGAGTACTATGTACCCAACTGTAAATCTACCATTTGCTGTACCTCGGTGTCGTTCGTTGACTTGTGTTTGCCCTGGCAGTTGAGTGTGTCATGCTCTCTCAAATGTCTCTCTGATGGTGGCGTGTGTGTTGGATCATTCGGTTCCCTTCATGATGGTTGAGCTGGGTGGTGCCGATTCATGCGTCATGTTCGTGAACGGGCGCCGTCAGTTGGGATTGGTCTTAACTTAACTGCTTCGGATGCTAGTGTTTTTCTAGCGCTTATTATGTAACTGCACAGTACATGTGTGAGTACTTTTAATACTTTGTACCTGTACGTAGTATAGTATGTAGTGATTCTGGGTGCATTGTCCTCACACATATAAATTTATTAATGTATGTACTTATGTACCTAAATATTGTAAAAAAAACATTTTTTTTTTTAAAAGAGTAAGTATGGAGTTTCTTGTGCGTTCTTCTCCATAACAAGCTACTTTCCGAATGCACGGTAGAATCAATTTTTATTCCCTGTAAATTTTAATGTAACTAACGTTCAAAAGTGCCGCTTTGTGGCCTAGTTGAAATAAAATATCTTTGTCTTTGTCTTTGTCTTTAAGAAAAAGAATGAGGGTTCCGTGAAGAATATAATAAAATGTTCTTTTTACGAGTTTGACGCAGACGAAGTCGCGAGCAACACAACAGCTAGTAAATAAACATGTTAGTTAATCACCAGCCAGCGATATGCAGATGGTGATGCGCGGCGGCGGGCGGGGCCCTGGGTGCTGACGTAGTGAGCCTGACGGAGCCGCAGCCCGACAGCACGCACACCGCCGCCCCCCGGGCGCCCTCCACGCCGGCGCCGCCACAGCCGCCCGCCGCTAGCTGGCAGCCGTCACCGTGCCCGCAGTATCTGGAATGTTATGTTGTCAACATTATTTTGCAATCTCAATTTATCTCATCATCAGCCTTATAATCAGTGTTTCTTTCAGGTACAAAGCCCCCCCGGAGTAGCCTTTCCGCCCCCCCGGGGCGTTTGGAACTTAATCAATAGCAATAGCAAATAGGTTGCCGCTCGCTCACTTTCGCGCGTCTACAGCAGATTTACGTATATTCGCGACGAATAGCCCTACAATTTGGCAAATTATTTAAACCTGCTATCATTTTAGAGCTGAAAATCCTTTATTGACGTGACGTAGCACTCAATCAGCCAATCAGGAATTGAGTAGTGCATGACGTATTAAAGTAGCCAATCAGAAACCAGAATAGCGCCTAGAAAGAACGACATTCTCTTGAGAATACCGCCATCCCTTTTCCTCTAACGCTATCCCATATAAGGCTCTCTCATTCTAAACAGCTGTTAGAGATAGTAATTTCGCGAAATTTGTAGAACGAAAAGCCACAAAGAATAAGATTTTAGTAAAGAATATTATTCTTCGTGGCTTTTTACAATGTTACTTTGACAATTTTGGTTCAGCTTATAGCATCGTTTATTCAATAATTGGAATAGATTTTAAATATTACTTTGTTTCCTTTATTTACTCCGCCCCCCCCCCCCCCAGATCTCTTAATCGCCCCCCTGGAGAATTTTGGCTGAAAGAAACACTGCTTATAAAGTTGCAGTTGGTGGCCACTGCTGGGACACAGACATCCTCTCTGTGAAATAGTTAATCTTAGTCCACCACGCGGGCCCATTGCGGGTTGCTGGATGTCACATGTATTCGAATTTTTGGTTTTAGGACATGTCGGTTTCCTCACGATGTTTTCCTTCACCATTTTGAGAGCGGTGGTGATGAAATAATCTACACAAAGTAAAGCGCGCCTGCCTGGGTTCGAACTCTCTACCTCCGACACGTAAGTCAGGGCCTTTACCACTGGGCCAACATTGCTCTCAATTTATCTAGGGCACAGATAATATAATACTAACATACGCATACAGATGCCTCATCCCATACAAAGAAACCGTACCGACGTAACTAGCGCTTTCCCTCTGATTAAGATGATTATTTTTACAAGAACTTCGATCGCGTTCGGTTCCGTTGCACGGCTATGAAGATGGTGTTAGCAGCGATTTGCAAAAAAATGGTTTTCTTGGTTCGGGACAATTTTTCTTTAAATACAGTGACGATTTGTTTCATAGTATTTTTTGCACGTTTTTACAGTTTAATTGTACCAAAATACAAATTTATAAAAAGAGGAAAATAAAAACTTATTTAATAAAGACTGACTACAGCAACCTTCGCTGATGATACAGCAATTCTGGCTAGCAACCATGACCCCACAATTGCTTCACAAACGCTGCAAAATGGTCTAGACAAAATATCTGACTGGCTCCAAAAGTGGCGAATAACAGTTAGCCCATCTAAGTCAGTACAGGTCACTTTCACGCTACGCAGAGGCGATTGTCCGCCAGTAAAGCTTAACGACAACTTGCTACCACATAAAGATTATGTGAAATACCTAGGACTACATCTTGATCGCCGCCTAACGTGGAGGCAGCACATAAAGACCAAGCGAGATGAGCTCAACTTGCGCTACAAAAACCTACACTGGCTATTAGGGCGGAACAGCAAATTATCAACTGACAACAAACTCCTTATATATAAAACCGTTCTAAAGCCTGTGTGGATGTACGGCATCCAGCTATGGGGGAGTTGTAGCAATTCTAATATATCCATCATCCAGCGCATGCAAAATGTGATTCTGAGATCCATAAACAATGGGCCTTGGTTCATTACAAATTGTGAAATACACAACCAATTTCAAATGAACTCTGTGAAAGAGGAAATCTTGGCCATAAGTAAAACATACTTGGAAAGGCTGGAGAGGCATCCAAATGAACTGGCCACTGGTTTGACAATGCGCACGTACCAGAAACGTCTCAAAAGAAAAGACATTCTGTCTATACCCTCTTGAGTAGCATTTAATACATGCTAAACCTATGAGTAAGTTGCTCTCACTGGAAAGCACACTCGAAATGCCAATTGTCACTTACCACATCTGCTTAAAGTACTCAAGACTGATTGCAGATACAAAAGATCAAGAAAAAAAAAAAAAAAAAAAAAAAAAAAAAAAGACTTCGTAAAAGAAAGTTATTTTTCGCTTTGAAGTGTTTTGTTTTGGAAGTCGGTTTGATTTTTTGTAAAAAAGTTTTTTATTTTACTCTTTTTAGTTTTGGTAGGTACCTCCAATTAACATGAAATTCATTAATAGCCAAAGCAAATCTTATAACGATTCCAATAAGCCCAAACACGACTAAGATACATTGTTTTATTTCGGATTTCCAGTGGCCATTGTGGTCTTCTTCATCAGTTCCACTTCATCAAATGATACTTTCTGAGTGCAAATGATTGCATTATTGATGAAAATACCAATATCGCTATATGTATGCCTATAATATTTGAGGATTTTCCTCGATTTCTCTAGGATTCCATCATCAGAACCTGATTTCCTTATTATGGTACCACCCTTGGGATATCTACTTTCCAACAAAAAAAGAATCATCAAAATCGGTTCATAAACGACGAAGTTATCCGCGAACACACATAAAAAAAAATATATATGCGGTCGAATTGAGAAACCTCCTCCTTTTTGGGAAGTCGGTTAAAAACCTCCTACTTTTTGGGAAGTCGGTTAAAAAAAATATATACGGTCGAATTGAGAAATCTCCTCTTTTTGGGAAGTCGGTTAAAAACCTCCTCCTTTTTGGGAAGTCGGTTAAAAATCGAGTGGCATGCCTCAGAAATTTAAAACCACGCCATCTATTGGAATCAATTTAAATGATACGTACAAATAATAATTGAAATGTGAATTAAGAGCCCAATATTCCATAATTTTGTGCGGAGAGTTGATTAAAAAAAACATAGTTTTTTTGATTGAAATTGAATTTTTGATCAATTCTCGAAAATGTTAATTTTACACACAATTCAATAACAAAATCGATGCATGTCACGCCATCTAGTGACATTTATTTGAACCAAATTTTCTCTGATAACGCACATGCCTTCTCTTTTTAGGGTTCCATACCCAAATGGTAAAACGGGAACCTATTACTAAAACACCACTGTCCGTCTGTCTGTCTGTCACCAGGCTGTATCTCATGAACCATGACCAACAAATACTAAAAACAGAATAAAATAAACATTTAAATGGGGCTCTCATACAACAAACGTGTTTTTTGACGTTTTTTGCGATAATGGTACGGAACCCTTCGTGCGCGAGTCTTTCTCGCACTATGTCGGTTTTTCTTTTCTCCCTCATGAGTTATATCATAATAAACTCGTGACTTCTCTTCAGTGTGACAGTAACATGTTTATATTACATATTTTTTACTTACAAGAACACATCAGCGTCACTTAGATGCGAGATGAAGTCTTGCGCTGAAGGTGGTTCTCCGATGTGGCCCTTCCACTCAGGACACCAGTACTCCACGAATGATGTCATGCGGTTCTCCATGCGGTCTAGATTCTTCTCTGAAAGATTTCAATGATGATGTTATTAAAAAATAATTAGTAGTGTTGGTAGATAATATTTGTAAATAATTTTATCTGAATCCTCCTAATATGAATGTGAAAATGAGTCTGTTGGTTTGTTCTTCTTTCCGATTGATTGATCGCTGGGACTTTTCGCATAGAGGTAGTTTGTGTGCGGCTTTTTATATCAGAAAAGCTGACTATACTCCGACCAGCCTATTATTTTACTTTTGACAGATGCAAGCCTATTTAATTTCATAATTATTAACAGGCAACCATAGACAATAAGATGCAATACTTCATGGACGCTTACAGTAATGAGGCGACGTTCGTTTTTTTTGACCACGTATTATTGTTCATTGATCTATCCTGCAGGCGCTCAAATAAAAAAAGAAAATTAAAAATCAATTTTAATTTTCATATTCAATAAGTTTAAATAATATTCAATCATTAAAGGACGGGGGCGTGGCTTGCGCCAACCTCTGGCAAAATTATTAGTACATTATGGTACAAGTGTGTAATCATCATGGTAATCATCAATACACACGTGTATCATACGACGTTTTTCAACACACTTGTTAAGAAAATAATACAAAAAAATCATTTCCAACAGTGAAAACGAGTTGTGAAATTTTTTTCGCAATGGCGGGAAAAATTAATCAGTTTTCCTATGCGCGCGCATCTAAAATGGCGATCGGCCATAGACTAAAAATAATGAGTTTTTTTTTATGGGTTTTCGCGGATAGCGTATTAGCCACGTACAAAATGGGGAATTTCAATTTTTTTTTTTATTACAGACAAAAACATAAGTTATATTTGAATGAATGTTTTATTTATTAAACACGTACAAGTTGAAATTATTTATTTAAATACGAAGTTGCATGAAATGTGTTACATTTGTACTATTGAGCACGATCTTTTTTGTATCGAAACTTTTTTAAGAACAAAGCAACTCAACCAATAAATTTAAAAAAAAACTCTATAACTCATTTGTGAATAATTGCAATGAAAACTCACAGTTTGATAACAGGTGTCATTATGTGCCTAATTGCGGTGAAATTAGAGCCACTTTACGAGCAAGTGTGTTGAAAAAATATTGGTCCTACAGTTCCGGGAGTTAGGACTTTTTTTTAGGAAATTTTCTCCTATTTTTGATCTTTTTTCAAATTTGAATCATCTTGAATAGTTTTTGAGACATTGACGAAAAATCATACCCTCTTTTTTTCACTTAATTAACTATTGCAATTTTTGCGAGCGGTCTTAGCATTTTCTCAAAAACTATCTACATGCTATTCCGAATCGAATGACACCTCAATCATAATTTACGGAGAAGGCGAAAAAAATATCCTAAAATGCACTTGTTGACTATTAGTTCATCACTAAATCATTATTTTTTAAACTGTCAGAAGTAAAATTGCAGGCTGGACAGAGAGTAACCTGCTCATAACCATATCGGTAACCGCCATATTATATGGACACACACAATGCCAGAAACTTCGCAAATACGTTGCTATACTAGAGACAAAGTGAAGCCTCTATGCCTAAAATGGCACTAGCGCCCAAATCCTTCAAACAGGAACACAGCAACCAAGCAATCTCTTCAAAGTTAGAGTAAACAGGCTCCTTCTGGGTAAGCTCACTCCATCGTCGACTCTGTCTCTGTCACCTATGACTTAGACTAGAGTCAAGAGCAAACCCATATCAAATAAAAAAAAAAAAAAAAAAAAAGCAGGTGAGATTGTGTGATCATGAAACCATTCCTAGTCATTCTGAAATAAACTTAATTTACACGTAGATTATTTAAGAATACAGATAGAAGAGCACAAAGGTACAGTAGTCACAGCGGATCTTTGTGTCTCTGAAGTTAGGCTCTGCAAAACATTGCGCAAGAAACAGTTTGTCATCGAGTATACTGCAAACAGTAAGCGAGATAGGATGATGACATTACATGTCAAGTGCTCTAGAGGTTTAACCAAAAACAACGTATCGGACCAAGTATTGTCTTATAATTACATGTTAAACTTTACCTGGATTGATAACGTATCTGCCAACATCACACTTGGCGGCGAAGTACCCGTCGATGACGTCACTCTCGTGTACTTTGTACAGGTAGTACAAGAAGTGTATGTTCTCCATGCGCGAGACGGGGTGCTGGTTCAATATGGGGAGGGTCTCCCATGGGAATGTGTCTAGCCTCTGAAATGTTTGGACAAATTGGCTGTAAGTTTACAATGTTATTCAAAAATATACTTTTTATTTGAGGATAAACAAAAGTCGGTTAAGGATTTAGTTTTGTTTATCATAACTAAAATTAACGGCAAAGATAACATCACGCCTGCTAAGCTAAGAATGGGATTGGAACAGATGGACCTCATTTGCCGCACTTAAGACTGCCATTTGGTCCGTTGTGCGTGCAGGGGTGTAACCATAAGGTCTTAGAGCAAGGTTATTTTAAGTGTACGTAAGTGACAGTTGTATCTGACTTGTATACATTTGTCCCTTTTTCAGTCAATTCATAATAGTTTGATACGTCATGGTACGGGAGCTGGCCCCCTCTCTGTGAGAGAGAATGGGCCATAATCCACCACGCGGGCCCAGTGCATGTTGGTGGATGTTACAATGTCTTCGAACTATTGGTTCTAAGACATGCCGTTTTCCTCACGATGTTTTCCTTCGCCGTTTTGAGAGCAGTGGTGATGAAATAATTTACACAAAGTAAAGTGCCTGCCTGGGTTCGAACCCATGACCTACAACTTGTAAGTTTGCTCTCACATCGAAGAGCTAAAGAGTGATGTACACAGCCTGAACTTTCAGCAGTTATATACTGTAATGTATATAATGGACTGCAGCGAGCTAAAATGGTTGGCGATAAATCTAGATTTCGAGCAGCTAGTGCCGCTACTGAGTTATCTAATGGAAAAACCCAGTAAAACTACACGTCCTGCAGTATCCAGATCGCATCCCTGATAAAATATTGATAACGTGGATTTAGACTCATAAATAGATATACAAATTAGGCTAAAACTCACCTCATCCACAATAAGTAAGACCGGATGTCTCTTAGCCTTCTTTAGTCCCCATTCATCATTATCCTTCACTTGCGAGGCTGCCTGTGAAAAAGCCTTTATACCATCCACTAAACCAAAATGATGGATCTTCTCAAAACTCTTCGACAAACACTTCAAACAAAGTTCGTTTAGAAACCTAAACTCTTTGGAGCAACTGCCGCATTCTATATTCAAAACTTGACGGACGTCCTCAATGTTGCCATGTTCCGTCAATATTCTTCTGATGCAGGATTTTATTTGTTGTGATTGCAACACTGGAGAACATTCTATTAGGTTGTAGAGAAGGATCTTTTGTTTTTGTGTTAGTCTGATGAAACTGAAAAGGAAATAGTGAGCTTAATTAATCTTAGGGTAAGTATACACAGAACATCCGTATTTCCAGGATCGTTTTTAATGGATTCGTCGCTACAGGAGGTGATTTTCACACCGCATTTTCAGTACCCATTTAACGGATCCGTCGCTACTCGGGGTAATGTTCGTTCACACCAAACAACTTTTTACAAGGTCCGATAAAACGGATCAGTATTTTAATACTGTTGTGTGTGTGAACTCTCTCATACAAATACCTACGCCATTGCCGAATATAACGTATACGATAAAGCGGTACTGTAAAACGGCCTACTGTATATTTTGTTAACCGACTTCCCGATAAAGAGGAGGTTATCAATTCGATTGTTTTTTTTATGAATGTTACCTCAGAACTTTTTACTAGGTGAATCGATTTTGATGCTTCTTTTTTTATTTGAAAGCTGGTGCATGTCATGTGGTCCCATTTGATCAAGATTTGATGAAGATCTTCGGAGATATACGACAGAACTCTTCAATAAATGAGTGCAAATCTCTCGGGATTGCTGCAATCGCATGTCTGTTTATTGTGCACACCATTCATAACACAACATCACGCCGCGCCGGTACGCTCTAATTTCACCGGTTGTGTTAAAGTATCATGTTTTTGGAGTAATTTATTTCGGCATAACGGTGGGCATTATAGATATGTACCACAACTAAAAAGTGAAAAATAAAAAACTTTTACAAAATTTCCGAATTCGGTGTCAAAAAACGAAGTAACAAAAACAAGAACACAGACTTCCGAAATTGAAGTTATTTTTGTCTTTGTTTGGAAGTCGGTAGTATGTTTTTTTGTAAAAGGTTTTCGGGTCGTTATTTTTTTATGGATTCTGAATACTGTCATGCACTCATGAACTCGCTCATACAACTTTATACGTCAGCGCCGAATAAAAACGTATACAACCGGACCTCTGTGTGAACGAGACAGAGCATAGTCTTATTTCTTACTAACATTATAAATGCTAAAGTTTGGACGTACGCATGTATATTTGTTACTCAATCACGTCAGAACGGCTGAACGAATCTAAATGAAATTTGGCACAGACATAGATTATAGTCTGGTATAGCACATAGGCTAGTTTTCCATCCCAGTATAATGCCACCATGGGGTAAGGCTGGCAGAAGCTAGTATTTAATAAATGTCCAGCTGTGCATTTGCCCCTTTGAACTACTCTGAAGTGGGCTGCAAATGACAGCGCAAGTGTAATCTCATCGAGCCATACTATGCTATACTAGCTTGGTTTCAGAGCGGCAATCTTAGGTTTTTTTACCCGACTGCCGAAGGAGGGTAATGTGTTAATCAGACTATGTATGTATGTTTGTTCCTTTGTGGCGTTCTAGAGAACAAACGCGATGGCCGATTTTGATGATTCTTACGTCAATCGATTCGTCTTAACTTTGAGAATATCGCTGGATGCATCTGGTTTTGGTCAGCCAGCTGGCGAATATGTATCCTCTGACTGCACATCATGATTTTCTTCTTGTTTACGTCTTTTTAGTTCGCTTCTTAAGCAGTCGGGATTTTTGTTTTTATTAATTTCATCACCGCTCTCCTAACGGTAAGCGATGATGTGGTCGACGGTGAAGCACGCTTGTCTAGAAGTGACTCGAATATTGATGATGTTAACTATGATATGCCTTCGCATGTGGCAATGACGTCTCATGCAATTCGTTGAGCACACAGATTGTGCGGGTGAGAGGTATTTTTGCCAATAGATTGGTTCTAGCAGCAGGCACAGCCAGCTGTGCACTCCACACGTACCGATCTGGCACGCACAGCTTCAGGTGACGCTGCACACCTGGGTTATGTGCTGCTCCACGCAGGAGCTTCAGTGCATACGCCGCGAGTGTAAATTCCAGGCGCACTCTCAGTTCATTGTACCCCACCATTCCCATAACAAATAGTATGGGATACATGAGCGGGTAAACTCCATAAAGTTTGAAATAGAAGTGTCTTATAAATTTCGCTCAAGCATGACATTGTATTTCGCTTCATGAGGAGCCCAAATCCCCGCACTGTGCTCCAAGTGACTTCATACCAAAGCGTCATACAGCACCCTGAGCGTCGTAATATTTGTGAATCCTTGCTTATTTAATTTCATCACCGCTCTCCTGACGGTATGCGATGATGTGGTCGACGGTGAAGCACGCTTGCCTAGAAGTGACTCGAATATTGATTACGTTTACTATTATTTGCATTCGCATGTGGCAGTGGCGTCATATTGACGCCATATACAATGCTGCGCTGGCGTCACATAACGTGAGTTTTCTGAAACGATCGTCGCACTGATGCAACGTCGCAGAGAGACTATTGTTGAAGTCTTCACTGAAGACTGAAGTTGAAAACTAGTACTGTGGCTCTATCTGGCATTTCGCGCAAACGCGACGCATTTATTCCCTATTTTTTTTTAGATCATATGTGGCATAGTCAGCGCACATATTTCTTTCTTACTTAAAAAAGGGTCTACCCGGACCTCGATCTTACCTGAACCTATGGATGAAGTTTATGATGGATGGAACAAGCGTACCCAAGACTGTTGATGATTTAACAATACAAATAAATTAACTTGAAGTGTCTATTGAAATATCAAAATAAAATTATTAAAGAAATCTTATTAAAAAAAAGGTTTTTTCGTATTCTACTCAGCAAACCCTTTCATTTGATACCTATATCATGGCAGTGCACAAAAAATAACTGGTCCGCCATCTTGGGCCGTCCGCCATATTGGATTAAGACCAGAGAATATCCAAACTAAACGTGTATGCAACATTTCATCTTAATCAGTGGAGAACAACTGCTTTAAAATTCAATTGCAGAATTTGACCCGAAAATAAAAGCTTGTTATAACACCGTTTTATGGAATGCTTGTGAAAGTAGATATTATATACGGTACTATTAACAACTTCGCAATTTTTAAGCTTTTTGTCTCTGTCTTTTTGTTCTAGGTAATCTCCGTAACGGCTGGACCGATTTTGACGGGCCTTTCACCGGTAGATAGCTATTGTTATAAGAAGTAACATAGTCTAATTTTCTTTTGCAAAAAGAATTAGGGTACCGCGTAAAAAAAAAAAAAAATTTTTAGTTATACAACAGCTGGTATTAGTTAAAAGTAATAGAACTTACCCCCAATCCTGTATTGTGGTGTCAACTAATTTGATTATCTTTTCCTTCAAGGTCTTGTCCACAAGTTTACCGGTCAGCAAAGAACCCCAGCCTCCCAGCCATTCCTTGTCCATCACATTGATTACACTCTGTAAATAAAACAATAAGTAGTATAATATGCGTATTATTACAGGTAAAACGCGGTTTTTTATTATATCGCTCAAGCAGTAACCGGAAAATAAATCATCATCAGAATCAGGCCACTGCTCCAACTCTATCCCTAGCTCCTCTCATTAAGATGCCACCATCTTGCAAAAATAGTCACTTCACCTAGCCTACACTCTTCGAGCGATTTACGTATAAAAAATATTTAATATCAATTACTTAATAATGATGTCATTCAAGCCAATTTAATAAAGACTCGGGCCTCAAGGGTTTAAGAGCGGTAACGCACTGCATTCGATCCGAAGCCGAGAAATTTCGGTCTGAAGTAACCGTAGTACTTCTTGTACAGGTTACGCACTGTATCCGAACTCCGTCCGTCCGAAATCAGTACATTTCCAACTCGGATGGAATTCGGTTCTCAGATACGGATTAAGATTGTATGCGGGGCGTAAACATCCTAATGGTTATATCACGTAGGATCCTGGACTTTATCTTCTCCCATTTGGTCCGTTTCGCGTGCAGGCCACCTCTCTGTGAGAGGGAATGGGCCGTAATCCACCACGCACGCCCAGTGCGGTTTGTAGGATGTCACATGTCTTCAAATTGTTGATAAATGATAATGACAAATGATTTTATTTCTGTAAGTTGGTTTTTACAAACACTTTTACATGTCAAACATATTATTTAAAACTAGATGAGGTCGGCGTTTCCTAACTGACTAATCTGAGAAGAAAGGCCGAAACAAACTCAGAGGTCACAGTCTCTTTTAAAGTCCAGACAAAATCTTGGTTAGATCATTTAAAGACCATGTAGACTGATGCCTGAAATGGTATTTTGAGGAAAGAACCAGCCAGATTGAGTGGACCTGTCCAGTCAGTGCACGCATTTGTCAATAACCGAGCAGCTCAACTCAGAACTTAAGGAGCTTAACGATTCGACGAACAATACCAAAGAAAGGACATTCGGGTAGGCCGCATAAACTACTCAAACTGCCAGACCATGATTAAAAACTAAGATAAATTAAAATAAAATAATATAATACTTTAAAAAGTAAATATTCTTGTCATTGCAAGAAAACCAAAAAAAAAATATAATAACAAAATTCACGTTGCAAAATATAATAAAAAAACAAAATTCATTGGAGCAGCTCAATCCCAAGCCTTTTTGTCCTCAAGGTAGTCTTTAATTGTATAAAACGCTTTTTGGCACAACTTACGTTTAATGAAAGATTTTAATTTATTAAGACTTAGATCTTGTACGTGGCTTGGAAGCTTATTATAAAAGCGTACACATTGACATCTAAACGAGCCACCTATTTTCTTGGTTTGTTGGTTCTAGGACATGCCGGTTTCGGATGAAATAATTTACACAAAGTAAAGCGCCTGCCTGGGTTCGAACCGACGACCTACAACTTGTGTTTGTGATGCTATGTTATGCATGAAAACACGTAAAGCAACACATAGGCACAGATAATATAATACTAGCATATAGATGCTCATCCCATACAGTGTACAAAGAAACCGTGCCGACGCCATTGGAAAGTTTGGCAAAAAAATCTAAACAATCGTCTTGCTTTTTTTTTGGGATAGGTTTGTTCTTGACTCTAGTCTAGGTCAGAGATAACAAAGACAGAGTCGACGATAGAGGGAGCTTAACGAAAGAAGAAGCCTGTTCACTCTAATTCTAAAGAGATTTCTGAGTAGTAACTAGCAGTACCTACCTGGAATGCCAGTTTCCATATTCACTAGGTAGATGGATAGGTACCAACAACAGTTCAACTGCAAAGACCACTACTTACGAACTCAAAGTAAGCGAGTAGGTAGGATGCCCAACGGTTAGCTAGCATAAGCCCTCGAACAACAAGTCAATATTTATTTACCGTCTTGATTTACTAAATACATTTCGCGAATCAACAAGCCTAGTAAAATTATGAACAAGCATCGTTTGCAACAGCTTGCAGCAGCAAGCTTGGTTCGAAATACATGTCCATTCGTGTCATGAAGTTTTGCGTAGTAGACAGTCTTATACCAAAACAGCAGCGCACTATGCCATGCGCATCGGGAAGCCTGCAGCGTAATTGCTTATTGTGAATTAGGCAAGGCTAAGGGTTTGACCCCATAAAAAAATATTGGACTCTTGCGAAAACAAGTATCTTCACCAATAAAAGCTTAAAATAATTTTGATCTGCTGCTGGTTTCAGAGCACCTACGAGAAGCAAACTGGGAATTAAAAATAACTGGATAAATGTATAGGTGCACTTACACACCTGCCTACATTCTCATACAATACAAGCGTGATAATAGACCAAAGAGAACCATTTAAAAATCTATCAGAATCTCACATTGCACTACAAATATTGACGCATGCGCGGTACGGCTTGCATGGTTAAATTACATCATTTAAACCAATTGATTCGTCCTTCACGTAACTGGCGGAGTGCAGTGCACTGTACATTTATAGCTCACTAGCTGACCCCCGCGGCTTCGCTCCCGTCAACTGGCTATCTACCTACCTACCTACCTACCCTACCTATCTATCAATTTGTTAAACTATTTATTTGAATAATAATTAATACCATACTACAATACGAATGTAACCAACTTTTGTTTCTACTGGCGACCTAATTACATTTTATTTATTTTATTTATTTATTATATACTTTTCCAACTATGCTTTAATTTCATCACAATCACACTAAAAACTCAGTACAAAGCGAGTCTTTAATGCTCTAGAGCAATAAAAATGTATGAAATTTCATTATTGCACAGTTTATTTTTTAATCGCACCAAAAGGTGCCAATCTCAATGGATTAGCTCTATTCAGCCAGCCGATATCAATACTTTTTTCTTTACGTACGTTTTATTCGTTCCTACTTGTTCCAAATTTAAAAAATGATTGCTGCTAACTCTGATTTAAAAATGAAAGAAATTTAAAAAAGTGATTTGGTGGGAACTTTGTTTAATTTTGCTTGACAATATTTTTGGAAACGATAAAGTGTGATACTATCTGATTTTGAATGCTTCAGCGACACATTAACTCCGGAAAACATTCTAAATGAAGCCGACAGTGTTATAGAAACTTCTATTTTAACTGTTTGATATGAGTTTCTTTTATCTACTATTTCTATAGGTAATAGTTGAAAGAAAAGCAGATTATGCACCTCGCCTTAAGTAATTTATATTGCCCTCGTGCCTGTTAGATTAGAGCCCTCGCTAACGCTCGGGCTCTAAATCAGGCACTCAGTGCAATAATAAATTACTTTGTGCTCGATGCAATAATCTACTATTATTGTACACCAAGATAAAAATTAATCAAAAAGACATCTTATAACAAAAACAAACATACAACAGGCGGCCTTATGGCGAACCGCGATCTCTTCCAGGCAACCAAATTTTATTAGATCACAAAAGCAGCAGCTTTTGTGATCTAATAAATTGTGACTTAAGGCCGTACCCTGACCAAAAAATCAGCGTGAAATATGAGCATTCCTATTGGCCCAGCGGCACTGGTGGCGCATGAATTACAGTAGTGAATACGCCCCGATTTTAGAATAAAATCTTTATAAAATCAAATATAGGTCTTTTGAAAAAAATAAAACTTACAAAATGTTCGTTTTTAAATTGTCTATCCATTAGCGTTAGTACAAAAAAATATTAATGAACACTTTACGAGGAGATGCATGCTATCAATCATTATTTTTCATTTTTATGGTTGTGTTGGAAGGAGATTAGTAAAACATATACTTTATTTAAAAAAAAAAAGAAATCTACAATTTTGGAATCAATAATATGTAGAAAATTAATGTATTTTTATTAGTTGATATTTCATTTTAAATAACGAGTAGATAGCTCCTAAAAACTGCACGAAAAACGGATAGCGTGGCGTTTTGTTCGGGGTAGCGCCTTAACTATGATAGTGAGATATATTCTCGCCCAGATTTTTATGTAGATAATAATGTGCACTTTAATCATGTAGTACACAATTTGTATGTATCATCAATAGTTTTCTCAGCGCACGCCAATAATCAATTTTATAGGCAAAATTTTGCTACTATGGGTTACATTATTGCAATTTTCATAAGAATCTCTTATGTTTTTGAAAATAAATTATAGCCTATGTTACTCGGGAATAATGTAGCTTTCCATATGTGAAAGAATTTTAAAAATCGATCCAGTAGTTTCGGAGCCTATTCGGTACAAACAAACAAAAAAATCTTTCCTCTTCTATTGGTACAGATTATTATGATTCTGAGAACTTTGCATAAGACTAGACGTCTAGGAATATGTTCTTTCAACAACCGTTTTTGATCTATGACACTAGTCTCTATGTCTTGTTTTCACCCAAAGCTAGGTAAAAGTCTTGCCTACCACACTCATCTATGTCACCGGGTCCCGACGCTAAGAAAGAAAATTTGGTTCAAATAAATACCACTAGATGGCGCGATATGCTTCAATTTATTATTGAATTGTGTGTAAAATTAACATTTTCTAGAATTGATCATAAAATTGTATGTATTGTTTAATCAACTCTCATAAGCATAAAAAGGTAGATAGGATTGGGTAGGTAGTTAGCCAGTTGACGGGAGCGAAGCCACGAAGGCAGCTACTTTTTTTAGGGTTCCGTACCTAAAAGTAAAAACGGGACCCTATTACTAAGACTCCGCGGTCCGTCTGTCTGTCTGTCTGTCTGTCACCAGGCTGTATCTCATGAACCGTGATAGCTAGACAGTTGAAATTTTCACAGATGATGTATTTCTGTTGCCGCTATAACAACAAATACTAATAACAGAATATTTAAGTGGGGCTCCCATACAACCAAAGTGTTTTTTTGCCGTTTTTTGCGATAATGGTACGGAACCCTTCGTGCTCGAGTCCGACTAGCACTTGGCCGGTTTTTTTATAAACACCGGCTACCTAAGACCCTTTTCGCAAGCTCCGGTTGTCGGGTAGCCGGTTGCCGGGTACCCGGCGGCGAATGTATAGCCATAAAATGTTTGTTCTGTACCCGGTACGTGTGAAAGCTAACATACATGCCGATACACTTCGCCGCCGGTTACCCGGCACTAACAGAGGATGATTATATTTCGTGTCTTACCTTCATCCGTAAATCAATGTCCTCTCGTCGACTCCAGTAGTTCTGTACAAGACGCTTGTTGTTCAAGAACTGTGCATTATCTATAGTCTTATAGTTTTCATCTAGTAGCGAGTATAGCTCAGTGAATAGTGGTTTCTCGCCTTCTGAAATTGTGAAGCAAACATTTATTTTTTATTCAACCTGCATGTACACTTCTTGTATAGTTCTCGCCAAACTTCTGGGCCACCCCTTAGGTGGCTTTCCGAATGCGCAAGGCACGAAACGTTGCTGATTTTGTACGAGGTGCATTCAATAAGTACCTAGCCTCATCGCCAGAGGGCGCTGTAGTTTCAAAAGAGTTTTACCACAGTGTAGCACATTCGTTTTTTAATTCTTTTTTCAAATTTTCATTCCAATCCCTTCATTTGTTTTAATTTGACAACTTATGGAAGCGAACGTGTCGATCGGTTTTACAAAAATGGAAAAAGAGCAATATCGTTCGGTGATTCGATTCCTATTTTTGGAAGGGAAAACGCGCATCGAAATCAAAGAGCGCTTGGATGCTGTGTACGGTGACTCTTCTCCATCGATGGCCACCGTCAAGAATTGGTTCAACGAGTTTGCACGTGGCCGTACGTCGGTTTTTGATGAACCACGTCCAGGTGCACCGAAAACAGCTGCTACGGAGGAAAACATTAAAAAAATCCATGATTTCGTATTGGCAGATCACCGATTGAAGGTTCGGGAGCTAGCTGAGACTGTAGGCATTTCAGAAGGAACAGTGCATCATATTCTTCACGAGGAACTCGGCATGAGAAAGCTGTCGGCGCGATGGGTGCCGCGTTTACTCACACCAGAAAACAAGCGCAACCGTGAGACCACATCGGAGACGTGTTTGGCGCTGTTTAAGCGGAATCCAGCGGAGTTTTTGCGTCGTTTTGTGATGAAACCTGAAACCTGAAATCTGGAACCACTGGTACACACCAGAGACCAAGAAGCAATCAAAACAATGGATCCAGACCGGGGAACGTGCTCCAAAGAAGGCGAAAACTGTAAAATCGGCCGAAAAAGTTATGGCCACCGTTTTCTGGGATTCACAAGGTGTGATCTACATCGATTACCTCGAGAAGGGTAAAACAATTACAGGGCTTTACTATGCCGATTTATTGGGCCGATTCGACGCCGAATTAAAGAAAAAACGACCCCATCTGGCGAAGAAAAAAGTGCTGTTTCACCACGACAACGCACCGGTTCACACGTCTGGCGCTGCCATGGCCAAATTGGTCGAATTACGCTACGAATTGCTGCCCCATCCACCGTATTCTCCAGATTTGGCCCCTTGTGACTTCTTTCTGTTTCCTAATCTGAAAATATCACTCGCCGGGAATAGATATGGATCGAATGAGGAGGTCATCGCCGCCACGGAGGCCTATTTTGCAGAGTTTGACAAAAATTATTTTTCCGACGGGTTAAAAAAGTTGGAGCATCGCTGGGCTAAGTGTATCGAACTAAAAGGAGACTATGTTGAAAAATAAATTGCCACTTTTCCAAAACTTTCGTTTACTTTTTGTAGGCTAAGTATTTATTGAATGACCCTCGTATGAGATTTACTACTGCGCAGCCATTGTAGCCAACTTCAGGGCGGCCAAGAAGTTTGGCGGGAACAATAACCATTTCCTTCCTTGTCTTCTCCATAACGGGGGTACATGTCGTGGTGGCCCAGTGGCTAAGACCTCGCCTGTCGTGCTTGAGGTAGTGGGTTCAAATCCGGGCAAGTACCAATGTTATTTTTTTAAGTTCATATGTACTTTCTTAATTTTAACTTTGACATCACAGACAACGGTGAAGGAAAACCTGGACTTATATAGTTAATATAAGTGTGAAATAGCCAAGTCAGAGGCCTGTGGGGTTCGTAGAGGCGGCTTAATTAACTCTGACACCAGAGGTGGCCACACCTCACACGAAAAGAAGAACGGGGGGTTGGCTTTCATAATCTCTAAGCGGCATTCATTGAGCTGCTAAAAGTCTCCGCCAGATAACATAAAAATTAAAGTCATTGATCCGACTTGTACCAAAACGTATAATTAGATAATTACGTACCTAACTTGAAAACACGATTTTTTGTTTATTGAGATATTTTGATAATTTTGGTCTCAAATAAAAGTTATAGGCGTAGAACCATTTTATCAGTGTAAATCATGTAAATTGGTCCACGCGTTTATGAGATATTAACTCATTACTGATTGCCAAATGAAAGGGTCAAGGACGCCCCTTACCGCGATACGTTTGTTTTGATCGTGTTAGCGACATTGCCCTAACATTTTTTCTTTTCTTCTTTTATTATTGGAACACATTGGTAGACAGGTGTTAACGACTTTTCATTTTTTGTTTTCTTGCGGTGACTAGTATAATTTGATAAGCCCAATTTTTTTGTGTTTTTTTGGACATTTGTCAATGTCCACTTTGGCGCAGGCCACATAGAAATGGCGTCGGGCGCGGACATGGCACGGGCGGTTTACTATTCGATTCAAATTTCATACAAAATACATGGAAATAAAGAGCAATTTAGGAGACACGGTATGTCGTTGCTCGGACGTGGTTATGACGCGCCATTTCGGCGCCCGCGACTGGTCAAATTGCACATTATTGCCATGCATTTTGTATGAAATTTGAAAGGAATAGAAAGCCGCCCGTGCCATGTCCGCGCCCGACGCCATTTCTATGTGGCCTGCGCTTTACATTAGTAACTACTTTTTTATCATATTAAAAGTAAAAATCGCAGTCAGTTAAAAAAGCATACTGGGTGTGTTATTATTACCGCAAAAATGGTACCATGATTGGTCATTGACTTTTATTGTGTCCACAAATGATTGCATTCAATTGGTAATAAGTAAATGGTCATTCTTTACCAAACAAAGAGATCATCCAACAAGAGAATTGATTATTCTGCCATTCAAAACTCACCTTTAGTAACATTAGCAGGTATATGCACCGTCATGGGACCCAGCCCTGCATCTTCCAGGTAATCATTGGTGAACATGCTCAAGAATATTGAGTCTACCTCTGTTCTATACTCCATCAACGGCTTTAGGTTCTCGTTGGGATTGTATGGTACAGTCAATTGTACTACGGTCCATTCTGGAATGAGAAATATAAATTTTGAATATTTGAAAAAAAACACTGACTACTAAATTATTTGGAGTTGAATTTGAGTAGTTTACTTACTTTACTTTAGTTACGTTACTTTACTTCTTTAAAAAGTTACAAATACAGTTAGGCAAGGAAGCCATTGTCTAGGAGAGGGTAGTTATTGGCAGTAAGTGCAATAATATGCTTGTCACCAACCCCACCCACAGGAAAGGAGGAAGTGAAACTGTTGGGTCTCACGATAGACTCCAAACTCACCTTCAATGCGCACGTGTCTGCGACCTGTAGAAAGGCCGCAGACATCTATAAGCAGTTGGCATGTGCGGCGAGGGTGACTTGGGGTCTGAACAGAGAAATAATCAGGACAATATACGTGTCGGTGATAGAGCCCATCGTGATGTATGCAGCGAGTGCGTGGGCCCCCGCAGCTGAGAAACTGATGACAAGGAAAAAGTTTGACTCACTGCAGAGGGGCTTCGCGCAGAAAATCTGCAAAGCATACCGCACGGTGTCTCTGACATCGGCACTTATCCTGTCAGGCCAACTCCCCCTAGACCTCTGGGTAATCGAGGCGGCAACCCTTTTCAAGATCAAAAAGGGACATTCCCAAGAGTTTATACCGCTGGGCCGCGTGCTGGAGTGCAACGTGCACCACTCCAAAAACCCCCACCCGGCGCAACTCACAACAACCGAGTATGAATGCCTAGAGAACTTGACTCCCGAAACCCTGGCAACCCACCAAGTAATCGGCCCCCAAATATACACCGATGGCAGCAAGATAGAGGGGAAAGTCGGAGCTGCCCTAACTTGGTGGGAAAACGGGAAGGAGTCAAGGTTCAGCACCTTTGGCTTGGAGCCTCACAACACAGTCTTCCAATCGGAAATGTACGCTCTCTTCAGAGCTGTCAGGATGGCAAGAGAATCCAAGGCGGCCTCCGTAAGCATCTTAAGTGACTCGAGATCGTCACTTGACCTGCTGAGGAGACCGTCTGTCACTCACCACCTGGCACTCCAAATCAAGAGAAGCGTCCGTGAAATCAGAGAGGAGGGCAGAGAAGTGAGGCTCTTTTGGCTCAAGGCCCATGTGGGAACTGCCGGGAATGAGAGGGCGGATGAGCTGGCCAAGGAGGCAGCCCTAACAAAACTCACATCAGAATACAGCAAGGTCCCCGTTTCGTTCGTGAGGAAGAAGATTCGGGAGGGGACTATAAGGAAGTGGCAAGCGCGGTACGAGTCTTCGAGTACAGGATCGGTCATGAAAGCGTTCTTTCCAGACGTCCTAGCGGCGAAAAGGACACTCAGAGACGCAGTGCTCACACCGGTCCACGTACAAGTCCTTACAGGACACGGCGGATTCTCAGCGTATCTCCACCGCTTCCATCTCAAAGATAGTCCCTCGTGCGTCTGTGACCCGAGTTGTGAAGAGACAGTCTGGCATCTGCTGTTCGAATGCCCAAGGTTCAGCCAAGACAGAATGGAGCTCGAGGTAAAATTCGAAACCCAGCTTAGCCAGTCCACACTCCACACCATCATGGGGAGACCGGCTACTAGGATTCCATTCTTGGCATTCGCGAGCAAAGTCGCCACAATCGCAGCAAAGGCCAACAAAACGGACGTAACCTTGCGAAGTCGACCACACAATCGAACACAAACAACCACAACCACACAAACAACAACCACAACTACACAAACAACAACAAGTACACCATTGACTGATACACAAATTACACACACACAATCTAACCAACGGCCATTACCAACGGTAGCAGCAGCGGTAGCAGCAACAGCCAGCCTACAACCAGCCCCTAGCATGACTACCACACAATTCCTGGCAAGCGGAGAAGACGGAGTCCCTGGCATCAGACTGCGAGGCGTCGCTCTGTTCATGAACAGGGAACAAGAGAAGTTAGGCATAGGCTTCTGCATAGGCTCAAGTCAAGCTGCGGCCCGAATAGACCTTTCACCGGGCCTTGCCGCCCTGATTAACGGAAGCACCACCAAAACGAGCATAACAGGCAGCAAGTATGCTGCACTACCTCAAATGGAAGTGGCCACTCACCGATGCCGTCTAATGCGATTTAAAGGGAAAACAATCGCATTACTCGAGTGGGGAGAGGTTACTCCATTTGCTCAGGCAAGCTCATTGCTTCAGAAGATTAGGGAGGTAGGAGACTACACGTCAGCCACGGCCCGAACCATAAGTGTGGACGCAATGGTGGTGGGAGGAGAGAGAGGAGACGTCGCAGACCGCTTTGGCTGTTTAAAGGCCTCAGAACATCATGAGGTTGTTGTCTACGAGGACAGAGGGGAAACCCTGAGTTTCCTCAAAGCCCCCAGACAACTAATATCCAGCGCAATGAGCCCCAAAACAAGCCCCACCACTCAAAGCGGATCGGAGAGGGCCCAGCAGAAGGCAGCAGCCGAAAAAGCCGCAAAGGTGCAGTGTAACACCATAAACCCGGAGGACCGGGCCCGGTCGAGGAGTCGCCTGAAAGCGTTTGGCACTTTCCTCAGTGCACTGCGCCCAAGCACCAGCTACGCATCACCATCTCACAAGCAGGAGACAGCACTGGAGAGGTTCTTCAGAAAAACACCAAAGGAACCAACCCAGCAAAAGCCTAAGCCAACACGAGCCGACAAAGGGCAAGTCAGCCCGCCGACCCTCGCAGTAAAGTCGGGTACCACGGACCACGTAAAGAGCGCGTTCCTCGAGTACGTAGCAATCGTAAAAGCGACCAGAGAGGTCAATCTTACGACATGCAGGAAGATCCTGCAGACCTTCCAGAGAGACACAGAGGGTCTGTTAAGGGTACTGCTCGAGGAAGCAGGGGCAGCGGTGTATGACAACGTCACATCCCAAGTCATCAAAGGGGAAATGACGGGGTCATATATGGCAGCCTACAGCGCGAGGAGTGGCTTTGTGGCCCTGGACAAGGAGGAGACGGAGCGCTCAGGCAAACTCAAGTTCAGTGTGCCAAATGACGACCCGATAGTGGTTACCGCCAAATGTACCAAAATCATGCCGGACGATAAGATCCTGGAAATGGCACACTCCATTTCGGGGATCTCCGGTATCCAGGCATCACAGGAAAGTTGGGCGGTACCCAATATCAGGTGGATTAACGGAGTTCCGGGTTGCGGTAAGACAACCTGGCTGGTAAAGCACTTCGAAGAGGACAGGGACGTGATAGCAACCACGACAACAGAAGCTGCCAAAGATCTTAGAGAAAAGCTTGCGCGCCGCTTAGGAAACCGAGCAAAGACCAAAGTGCGCACTATGGCCTCAATCCTAGCAAACGGTTTCAAGAGCCAAGACAAATGCTACCGTCTTACGGTAGACGAGGCTCTTATGAACCACTTTGGGGCCATAGTCATGGCAGTAAAGTTGTCTGGAGCGAGCGAGCTTGTCCTCGTCGGAGACGTTAACCAGCTTCCATTTTTGGACAGGGAGAATCTTTTCGAGCTTAGGTATACCCGTCCAGACCTGGTGGCTGGCATCACCCAGGAGTTTCTCTGCACACACCGCAATCCAATGGACGTGGCGTTTGCACTGAGTGAGATATACCCCGGTATATACTCCTCCAAGTCGTCGCTGTCGCGGGTCCACTCCCTGAAGGTGAAAGGTTACACAGGGGCGCAAATACCGGGTACTGCCCAAAACACCCTGTTCCTGGTTCATACGCAGGGGGAGAAAGCCTCTCTTGCGAGCCAGGGATATGGGTCTGGCGAGGGGTCGCGCCTGCTAACCATACATGAGGCTCAGGGGTCGACCTACGACAGCGTTATCATCATCAACACCAAGTCCAGGAGGCTTCAGGTCCACGACAGCATCTCCCACGCGGTAGTGGCGGTGTCCAGACATACAGTCAGTTGCGTCTATTACACCGACGACGCCGATGACGCCGCAGGCCGCCTTGCTAAGAGGGCGATGGATGCGCCGACTAAAACGGTCGTCAACTACAATCTTAAGACGGCCATGCAGCATCGAGACGTAGTCGTCATAGAGGCCTTGCTCACGCTAGCGAAGTCCCTGGTCAGCAGCCAAAACACCACCTAACAAGTCCCATCCAAAAACTCCAACCCAAACACCCAAACCATCACCCTGTCTAAAGAAAACTATATATATACATGTGAAGCTGCATGGTAGAGTGAGTCAGTCATACTCACCTTAACGTCCTAACGACGGGGTTCTATAACCGGAACCGTCGGCCGGGGCTGGTCTACTCGCACTGCCATGCATCTTCCCACAGAGTGTACCAATAGATATAGTAATAACATAAGCAGTGTATCAATAGAAATAAGTAAACAAAATAGTTAATAACATAAAGATAAGAATAATAGAAACATAAAATTGTAATGCCAGTGTGTAATATATATATAGTATTTGTTGAGGGATGAACTCACGTAAATTTAAGTTAGTTAAGTAAGCCTTAAAATAATGTCCGACGTAGGAATCCAACAATTGTAATAATTAAGAAAAAAAAAAATAACAAACAAAATATACACAATAAAAAAGAGCGCGGACTGCCACATGTCCGCGGTAGAATATTTAATAAAAAAAAATAAAAAAAAAAAAAAAAAAAAAACCCCACCCACAGAGCAGATCCACTTGCCCTAAGGCTTGGATAAGACTTCGGACACTACTGCTTGTCCCTACAAGGAACATAGGCACAATGTACGGTTCAAGATAAACCTATGCAGAGTTGAAGCGAAACGCTGAATATTTACATAGCACTTTGACGCGTATCTCCAAAAGTTACACAATTCTATCCAGATAGCGATCAATATGTAAATTTTGGAATTGAAACTGTTTTGCTTAAACTCTCCATAAAACATTGTAAGGTCAAGAAGCAAAAAAAAAAAAGAGATGTGTAAATTTTTGGTGTACTACAATAATAATTATAAATAATAATAAATATATTATTCTATTCTAGGTAACAATAGATCACAATACCTTTAGGTAATTCCTTCAGAATCTTCTGAAAGTTGTCAACGTTATTCTCCTTGGAGAAGTGAAGGTATTTCTTGTAGAACGGTAACTCATCTTCTATTGCAAACTTATCCAAATCATTTGTTATATTGTCGGTACCATCTGAGAGTACATCTAAAATCTTCGCTTCTTCCTTTGGTCTGGAAATAAAATAAATACAATGTTTTATATAAAACCCACATCATTCTGTGAAGCCGAATAAAATAAATACAATAATTAAGAATAGGATAGAGTGGAAGACTATGGGCGAGACCTTTTCCCAGCCAAGGGATAATATAGGTGCAATAAACAAATTCTATCCAAATTGCTTTCATTTATCAAACAGTCTAATTTCTGTGTTATAAATATTAGCCATTTATCAGTAAATTCTAAACTAAAATATAAAGAGGTATAATTTGTTTTTTTAGGAGGTAATTAATCTCTAAAAGCACACATAGAATATACACTAATGGCAGAACAGCACATTCCCTGAGTTGCTACACAGTTAGTGTCCAGCGAAAAGCGATTTTTGAAGCAGTTATTAAGGTTTAATCAATTTGTGCTGATCCAATTACGAAAATCATTAACTGATAGGTTGGTGTGTAGCCTTACAGACACTATGAAAGCGTTTTAAACATCCCAAGTTATTGCCATATCGGGTTAACCTTGTGCATAGAACCATTGTACCTCTGAAAAGCATGGTCCTACAACGCATTGTTTTTGAGAAACGGGTCTTCGAGTGACCGTCTGACAAATGATAGAAAGTCAATCTATTACTAAGTGCCGTAGAGTACTTATTATCCTGAAACAATGCTGTTCCACAGGACTGAAGCTGCAGGGAGAAGCTAATAGCGACAAACAGATACTTACATAGGATTTGAATCTATTAAATCTTTGATTTGTTTTGCGTAACTTGTGATTTTATGCAACTTATTTCCTGAAATGAAAAAAAAATAAGTAACTATTATTTATTTACACAGGTTTCATCAATCACATCATACCACAATATTATGTACAAACAGACACCCGGATTTTAAACGGACTTTAAAACTTGAGTCTATAGTGATGAATTTGGACAAAATCATTTAATTATGATAGTTAAAAGATCTATTAGTAATTAAGAGGTCCTGGGATTGACTCCCAGGTATGGCAGAATTGTTAGGTTTCATCAGTAGCACCCCAATCTCTGGGTATTAATTGAGTTATAATTGTGAAAATCTAAGAAGTCTGATGACTTTTCTCATTTTACATGCCGCAATAACTTTGTACCTTTGAAATAAAAATCAAATGCATAATCCTATTTAATTACTGTGTTACCAGAACAGTATAACAACGAGATTCGTAAGCATAAAGTTTAATTAATATTAAGTATTTTTATAGCAGTCAAATCCGACTTCTTAGATTATCATGACTATAGTGGCAATGGCCAGCATTTAAATATAATTGGCAGATTTATTTGAGCATAAACACTTCTGCAGAGCTGTCTACTCCTTCAGGAAAAACTGTCGTGATGTCGTATATTAAGTTTATGTTATCGTACTAAAGGCTAGATACATACCAGCAGCCTTCAACTGTTCATCTCTATAAACAGCCATAGTTCTCAAAGAAGCTGATGATGCCTCACTCAAATGGAATGCACACCCCACGTCATCGTTGTCTGCTAGACATTCTTCAGCCATAAGTTTCCTGCCACCTTGAAAGGATGATTAATTTAAAACATCTTTCACACTGCATTCATAGAAAAAAAACAAAGAATTTTTGTCTTTGTAATGCTTGATTGATTAAATTCATTATTAGTTATCTTAGACCTAAGCAATAGATGTGCTATTTAATTCTCACGTAGGTATGTTGTTATTGATGATGTTAACAAATAATGGTAAAAACTTACTTTGATAATTTGGCCCGTTAGGAGTTGGTGGCACGTCATAAACATATTTATTCAATATATTTTTGAACAAGGGCTTAGTAAAGTTTATCTCATTTGTAAATACGTCGAAATCTTCCATAGTTTTAAACACTTTAGAACTTTTATTAGAAACTTAAAATGTTTTTGCACGTTTGTAATGTTTTCAAAATTCAAATTTGACATTACAAGATTGCGTTCCAAAGCACAATCATTATTTCTAATTACGCGCATGATGTTATCTCTTTCATACGCTTCGAAAAGAAAAGGACAAAAGACAAGCTCTCAACTAAAAAACTGATTTGTCGTTTTGGAACGTGGTTCTCGTTTGACATTTCGAAATCCGTTAGTTATGCGTTCCTATTTACAGAGGTAGCTTCCGGATAACTTTGAATCACAACAACGCAATAAATATTTTTAGCACCATGATCCATCTTGATTAAAATTTAATTTATCAGATTTCTCTAATATATATATAAAATAATAGTAAAATGGCTTTAGCAATCCTAGAAATTGCGTGCTGATTCATTGTTTGTATTTCTATCGAACTTTCTATTTGCCGTATAATGAATGAGCTACGAAGACATAAGAATATTAATCAGAGAACGCCATTGATATTCCATAATGTATTATGCAAACTGCATTGCTGTGTGTTGTACCTACCGACACACCTGTTGAAGCTTGTTAAATATTTAATACATCGTTTTATATAATACCCGCATCGTTCTGTGATGCCAAATCGAACATTATACTTTCACAACAATGTACTTAGTGTTAAACCGATGCTTTTCTCTGTGGGGTAAACGGCATGACTTTTAGTCAATAGTGGTTAGATAGATATGATACCTAGCAAAAAAAATATTTTATACGATGTAACATACGTTCAAATTAAAAAAATCTATCATTATGTCTCATCATTATCTAGCCCTGTTTGAAAAAAAAAATGTTATGAGCTTCGAAGGTTTAATTCAACACTAATTTTAACGCATCTTTGAGCGAAAATAAATACCATAAGAAGAAGGAAAATTGCAAAAACAAATTGCGTTGTTGTGATTCAAAGTTCTCCGGAAACTACCTCTATGCCACCATAGAGGGATAGATTAGTAGTTCAACAATGCAAATAATTATATTTTGAACAGATACATTTTGTAATTTTTTCATGATATCCAGACTCCTAAGGGCCTGTTAATAAAATTTCGCGCGCTCGTTTTCTTTCTAAATCATCATGCATTTCGCTACAAATTTGCAAAAATGCTAATTCGTACGCGAACTAGCTCATCACAGCATCTATTTCCCACGTGTTGTCGGATGAGATAGCATGCATTTTAACCCCGCGCACAAGATAGTTCGTGCCGTCGACTAGGGCAACCTTAACGTTAACGTTTTTGGCTTAACAGGTTGAATGCCGTAATCCCTGCCGGAGTCTGTGCTTCCCGACAGCTACAATCTAGGAATGTATAAGTGTACCTATAGGATTTTTCTAGGCAAGCGTGATTCACCGTCGACCACATCATCGCTTAAGGGCCTTCCACCGCATTAGTGCCGTAAAACGGTAACTTTCTAAAAGCATACTCCTTATAATCCGGAAAAAAAAAAAAAAAAAAAAAAAACAAAAAATAGGGGTAGTTTTATAGTACCTAATTCGAATAGAACTGAAAATTGTTACGAATGTTCGGAACACCATTATAAATGATATGTAAAAAGTCCCCATCGACCCCACAATTTTTTATTCAAGGTCAATGTTTGCAAATTTTTTGGCGTTTTTAGCCGAACGGTTAGTTTTATGATAAAAATAGGTCACACAAATATTGTAGATTATGCAATTATCTATAAAAATGATCGCTACATTCACACAAAATCGCTACATTTTTTATTCTAAACGTCACCGTTTCTGAGATATACCTACTGGTTGAAAAAGTTGTATTCTTCATCGAAGTGGTAAGGAGCGTCCTCACTGAGCATTCGACGTCGACGTCACAGACTACTAAGAGATACTACGTATGTCGACGTCGAATAATCGAGTGGTGTGGACGTTGAGCCGAGCGTTACAAACAGCGTTGCCAATCTATGGGGAATTCCCAAAACAGCGGGCATTTTCAGTCCGATTGGGTAATTTGTTGTGGGCAGAGCGATTAAGTAGGGAAAATGCGGAGAATTTAGACATTTACACTAGAACTGAACTTAGATGTAATAAAAGTAGCACTAGAAGTATTTAAATGTATATTTAATTTAAGCTTAACTCAACTTATCCGGCAGGAAGGTTTTAGAGTTTATTTTATGGCAAAATTCATGACCACCAAAAGCTAAAAATAAACCTATTGCTCCTTCTACCTTTCTCAAACGCATCTGTCGAAAGAAAATTTTGCGTCTGAAAGAATTTGAAAACAGAGCATCGTAATCGCCTACACACTGACACTGTAGCAAAGAGTATGTAACACTATGTTTAACTGTAGTAGCGCTTATGGCCACTAGAGAAGGTATTATGAAGAAAGGAGGGAGCTTGAAATTTGATCCTTCAAATAATATGATAAACAAAAAAATATGGCGTAATGAGAACTGCACAAAGGAGTTTTTTTTCTCTTTTTTTTTTGTTACGCTCTTACTTACTGATTTGAATATTTCTGTTATAAGTATATGTTTGAGTAGATGAACATTACTTTTATTTATTTGATATAATTTGTGGGGAAGATTGATTTTATATACCCCAAATGCACGCGAGCGCGAACTTCGGCCGGTGTGGACGTCGCAACGATTTTCGCGGAAACGGCTCGCATCGAATGTTCACGCAAATAAAACGCTGGAAAGCGAGTACTCAGATAATGATATGAATGAGTGTTTAAGTAGGAATATTACTGGCCACTTGTAAGCAAGGAACAGTTCCTTGATCTTAAGTGTTCGTGACCTTCTTGGGGAATCGTATTATCGAAAGTTGCAACATTTGGACATTGCATTAAATACAATCGATGAGCGGCATATTTACTTTGCGGGTAGGAAAATGGTAATTGATCATGGGCCTACAACCGCTTCAGTACCGTAAAACGGTTACTTTCTAAAGCATACTCCTTAGTAACGGCTAGATTAAAAGGTTTGAAAATATATATATTTATTATTGATTCATGATAATTATTTTTAACTCAAGGTTTTTTCGTGTAACTAATAAAAAAATTAACAACACGATATTTTTTCGCAACTTTTGAAAACTCCTCCAAAACTACTTGGATGTCTAAAAATAAATTACACAGTAAAATTGATGGCTGGAATTTCTTCTTATCTAACAGAGCATATGTAAATCAAATAATATTTTACAAACTTATCTGTTAAAAAGGAGGTTCAATATTGATATTATGGCATCGAGCGGTCGAGTACTGCGTTAACATTGGGGCGTATATATCGCATTAAGTAATCAGTAAGAAATAATAGAACAGATATTTTAAAACTTTTTATTTCATAATAAACATAAACAATGCGCAAATGAGTTAACCGTCGATTTGCCACATTACAATATTACCGACTTTCACGTCGTAAGCAATTATGCTCTTGGTAAGTAGGGTAAAATAAAAGTTTCTAAAGATTTTTTAAGTTAAAAAAATAACTGAAAGTGGTTACGCTTATATTGACTAACAAAATGCTCCTTACAAATAGTACAAAAATTATTAGTGGCACTGAACATTCTACAAAAACATACAAAATGTGTAGAAGAACACGGAACATTTTTAGTAAATTGTGCAAAGGTATAAGGCACAAAATGTATAATTTAAACGTCGAACAACAAATATGGCCGAAAATCTTTTAAAAAGTACAATTCATTATGCTTATGAGTGCCTAATAATTTCATAGATATAAATAAAAAGGAGGTAAACTTGAGTATATGTGACGGGAAATGCAAATACAAATAGTGGACATTCTTTGCATTTGAACAGTTAAGTGTTTTCTTCCAAAATAAAAGATACAATACTGATGATTAATACATAACGGAGTATCTACACCGGTAGATATATTGGTATATTTAATGAGGCCTAACAAGATGAATCGTCGGCGCACACCGAGAGAGCAACATGTCGTCTAACAATTTGTATCATGTAGTTACCTACTACAATTTTACAAAACTAGCAACCAAAAACATTATCACGTATTAAATAGCACTTATTTTACACGTAATCGCATACCAGCGGGTATCGCGACCTATTTGTTAAGCCTCATGTAAACACGATAATATGCTGAACAGTAAACATGCCGCGAACTCAGTTTCGTGAATCTGAATGCTCGATGCGCTAGGAACATCGCACTGAGTAATCGTGTCGAAATCTGGCAAAATTCGTTGACAAAACAATTGACATTAGGAGATATGTAATTAATGCGCTTTTACTAATATTACCTACCTACAAATAAAATATTTTATTTTATCACACATGTTTATTGCGTTTAGTCAACGTTTTGAAACTAATGCAGAAAACTGTTTTCGCGGCAAATCTACAGTAGCAATAAGTATTTGTTCAGTGTAGAAAGTAAGGTACAGGTTCAATACAAAGCAATTTTTGCTACAATAAAAAGCAAAAAGCATTTTAAAATATCACTTAATTTTTAACACATTTCTACTTAACCATAACACAAAAATAAACTATTCGAATGAATTCAACATGTTTAGAAATATTTTCGTTTATCTATTACGAAGTTTCGTAAACCACGTATCTGGGTTAAGACGAAAACATTAATAGATTTTGAGAACTACCTATCTAGTTAGTGTTTCAGTGGTAAGTTTAGTTCATTATATAAATCTTGTATACCAAAGTGTTATTCACAAACAACAAATCTGATCAAAACTTCGCGTTACAGATTTACTACTAAATATGTATAAAAAACCTACTAATTCATATATTAATTGAATATAAAGGCATTCGTCGGATATGACTCGAAGGCACATTTTTTAAAACAAAAGTTAGGATATAACCATCGCGGTTATACATCACAAGTACGTTATAACGTTAATTTGCATATCTACGTAACAAACGCGATCTACCGTATGTCTGAATAACATTCTACGTGAAATAAAGTTATAAATCGTTTTCTCCAAGCACCTCAAACTACGATAAAACATCTCTTTCAATAACACTAACCCTATACCACTTTTTAATATTTTTTTAAACGTGATTAATAATTAATCTACTAGTACATCTAACGTTTTATAAATATTTTACAATAATAATAAAAAAAAAAACTTTATTGTATACACCTATTATTGCCCTCTTCGATATAGGTTTAGTAGTGCCAATGCTACTAAACTTTAGCATATAAATAAAATAAATAGGTATATACACTTGACTTACTAACAGATAACGGAAAGACGCTCGATCATATCGTGATTCGCAAGATTTAAAAGATTATGCATGCTTATCAAAATTTATCTTATTTACAATTCAGAGCGGGTAGATCGAGAAAAAAAGACCTTGAAATCTATCACATTTCAGTTTGGGATACTTAACAGGCAATAGCCAACATAAAATAAATTACTATAAAACTTGAAAAACAGCAAATACTGTCATTTCCAGATGAAGGAATTAAGTAGCTGTTCTATTATGCGAATTACTGTTGCATTTATTCGAGTGTACGCGTTCGTCTCCGCTCAAATGAACATATAGCGTAGGCGTTATACACTTGGCAATGCGCGACCTCACAACACGCTTAATTAATTTATTCTATCTCGCACAATCGCACCGCTATCATACCCCCGCAGAACTAGTTCAAAGTAATAAGTGATTTAAGACGCGCGGGGGCCGGACGAAATACCATCGAACTTAAAAAAAATATATAAAATGATCACATATATAAACAGTTCCGAAACTTAATTGTGGCACTCAGAAAATGGAAGTACAATAAAAGCCTGAGTGTCGATCAAGACATGTTGTTGATACCCACCCTTTTGCTCAAAGGGGAGGCATCCAGGATCCTCTCGTTTGCTTTGTCTTCCTCCCTGAAGTGAATCCGCGTGATCACAATGTCCCCTGTGCTAAGAGTTTGCGAGCCAATCTCGGTCTTCTTAGTTTCATTGAGATCATTGCACTTAATTTCATCATAAGTGGAATTATGGCATCTGCAGCTACAGCTTTTTCTATCTGGCTCTCCTAAGTTCAAAATTTGGCTTAGATTGGACCAATCCTTGTTTTTGAGCAATGGCAGTGTCTGTTCCATTGTTTGTGAGAATTTATCCTCCAGCTCTCCACTGAGCGGGGCGACAGCCGACAGAATAGCTTCAAGGCGATTTATTTTCTCAACTTTATCCATATTTGTGTCTGATAAGATTTCATCCATCATCTGCATGGATTCTGTGAGGCTTGGGGGCTGTGTGGAGTGTGGAGATGATATTGGGTCAGAGGGGTTGGACTCTAAGCTAGCCATTTCATTTTCCCTTTCATCATCATCTGAATCAGAGTCCTTGTCTTGTCCAATAGCTTCCAGTTTTTCCAATTTTTTGGATATTTTGTGGCAACCCTTCAATTTTTCCTTTTCCTCTTCAGTTAGTTCAATGTATCTGAGCAATCTAATTTCTCTGTTGCTCAGGACAATGTTTTTAGTAGTCTCAGCCAGTTTCTGCTTCAGCTCACCAACCTCAGTGTTAATTTTTCGTTGCCTCTTGCGCAATTTAACTTCTGTTGGCTGAATATGCATAAATACTTGCTCATTGCTCAGTTCTTCAAATAGCTGCTGATTTTCGGGCTTAATATTACTTGACATATAAGCATAAATCGCTGGATTGACCAAAGATAGGACATCTGAAGCAGAATAAATTATCATGTCTTTAGTCAATGGTCTTCTAGCCCAATAGCGTTGATCCCTGCGGTATACATTCTTCAATTGTTCTTTCATGGGGTTCATAGGTGCATTGTACAATTCACATAAGGCATTGAGACTTAGATTCTTGACTTTGTAAACAGGCACACCTTGTTGTTGCAACTGCAGCACAGCATGAGCAGCTTGTGTGTCAAAAACATTCTTCAAAACAATCTCAAACTGATTGTGTAAATTGACTGAATCATTCCTACAGTCATGTATAATTTTAACAACATTCTCACTCTCTAATAATTCCTTAATTTTACCCTCCACAACCATGCCTGGACATGCCATTATATCTAGTATGTACACTTCACCATTCATGGTGGCTATTTGACACAATGTCAACACTCCTTTGAGGCCAAGGTTTATTCCTTCGCAGTCAAAAGAAACAATGTTTTTTGCATTGCGTTTAGGCACCATTATGCTTTCGATTAGCGTGGCACATTCCCTTACATTAGCTATGACAGTTGTGCACTGGAGTACCTTCTGGCGCCATGCTTCACCCATCACATTGTTCCTTAAACTTGGAGTACCATTTGTTTCTTCAGCACTTCGCGCGTTCAAGTGATTGTTGACCCTGTCACGGACCATATTCTCTGCTAAATTCTTTATAACAATAGAATTGATTCTTTGCTTAAGAGTCTGGTTTGCAATGTTAGCTTGAGGTCCTCGGGGAGATTCAATAGGACTGAGTATTCTGTTGTTTGCCGGACTGTTTTTGCCATCTGATGGTGTTGGACTCTCAACTGTGGGTGGAATTGGGGACACAGGCTTCTCCTCGACCACAGGCTTTGGTACATCAGTCTTTGCTTTAGCTTTTGCATTAAGATACATAACAGGTATTTTTGGTTTACTAATAAGTGTGACCAAGTTCGATTGAACATGGAATGAGTCTGAAAATATTTTTAAGAATGCACTCAAATCTGCGGGGGACTTGAACATTTGATACCAATACTCTTGTGGGAAACGTGACACAATTAAATGGAAGAGCTGGTCGACCATCACCGGACCCTTAGCCTCTATGCACTGTGCAACATAATCTAACAACTGTTGGGCAGTGTCTGCATTAATATTAGCTACGGGTAGATTGTGGAATTGTTCGGAATTTGTGTGTGCATTACCTCTCCTATGATTCTCACTGACTAGAACGACATTGTCATCGATGATCTGGAAAGTGTCCGGATGCTTCAGCAGGAAGTCCTTGAACTCCTTGATCCTCTGCCCGGAGATGTGACGCACCTGCGGGGAGGCCTGGCTGCGATGGCCGAGCAGGCTCTTGATGGGAACCTCGGTGCCATCGCCATACTGGACCATCTTGCCTGCGAAGTACTCCTTGGCTTCTTCGATGTAGTCATTGTTGGACGAGGCGCCTGCCCCGCAAGGATGCTTCTGGAACGTGTTGATATCAACATAGTCCCCGTCTATGTTGAACAACGCCGGGTACTGAGCCAGGAACTTCTTCAAGCCCGACTGCGACCCGCCAGCGATCTGTCGCATCTCCTTCGTGAATCCTTTGGCACCAAACTGGCAGGAAAGATCGTGCAACGTGCGCGGCTCGCCTTTGTCGAGCAGGCGTTCCACAAAGAACAACAGAGTAAGGTTCCTAGCGAGCTCATATTCCATTGATTCCATTTCCCTGCAGTTGGTGCCAATGTGTTTTTAACTTAAACTAAATTTTTTCTACGTATATGTGTCACCCACAACACCATGAAATTTTTCTTTTCTATCCGCACCTGAACCATAGATTATAGACAAAAGTGAAGTGTTGAGCTGATAATACCAAAACAAACTAATATAATTATAAACTCATGACGTTGAATTGAAAAGAAATCACAGTAAATTGTTATATAACCGCTACGTAGCATTATCTATTCTATATAATCTTGATAAAGTTCAATCATTTATGCTGTGATAGTCAATAACTTTACAACATTAGCTAAGTAGGTAATTAGTTAAATTTATGTATGATGCAATGCACAAAGAATTTAGTAAAAAAATATTAGTCAACTTTTTTACTTAAAGCGATTGCCTGGCGTCAAATAAAAGTAACGTTTTTCGAGTATTTTATTCATAGTTAGTAACTAAAACTAAAGTTTTCCGACGTCACATCACTTTTTCATAGAGTTAGATGGTTGTTTTTATTACTTTTTATTAACGGTACAAATGCACGTTAAGGAGCTCGTAGTTGTAGAACATACAAAGCAGTTAGCTACTGAATAAATACCACTCTAAAAAGTAATTAAAAATTAAATGATACCTTTGTTTTTATATAAAACATTTACTTTTGTTTTTGAATCCCTATATCGTGGCTTTTTGCTAAAACTAAACGCTAATGTTCAATTGTGTTAATCAGTTAACTGTCAAACAAATGTCAAAATGTGTTAATTGTCAAATGAACTGGCGAATGTATTGGTTTGGTTTGATCACACGAATTTCTGATTGCTGTAATCAGTAGTAATTACTTCTATTTCTCCTCAATCAGATTTCCACGAATAGCAATTATTGTAGCGCTGTAACTAACGGTTTTCTGCAACCATATCCTACTCTAATAACATCATGGTAAGTAGTTTTTATCAGCATTGATGATTACTAACACGGAACTTTTATAAATCTACACCCACTTTTTCAATTGATTAACAATAAGCGGCTCGCCATGCATCAACTTTTAATTCACGCTCTCTCGGGATATGGAAATCTTCAATTAAGAATTAACTACATTTAATAATTTTAGTCCAACCAAAATGTATTTCTAGGCGACAATGGCCTTAAAAATGTAAAAAGTTAGGAAACAAAATGTAACCAGAATTACTATATCTAATTTCCGGTTCTATAGATGACACTTGACATTGACCTCTATGCTTTGTAAAAAAATAGGAAACCCATATCCTTAGAACTCAAACTCAGGCATAAGTTATTGATACGAAAACTTAGTATGTAGGTACCTGTAAAATGTTATACACATCTTTATCTTTTTCAGCTTGTCCTAGTGCTTGGTGACCTCCACATCCCTCATCGCTGCAGTAGTCTACCTCCAAAGTTCAAGAAGCTGCTACTCCCGGGCAGGATACAGCATATACTGTGTACAGGCAACCTTTGTACGAAAGAATCGTACGATTATCTGAAGACATTGGCCAGTGACGTACATGTTGTTAGAGGAGATTTTGATGAGGTTTGTTGGTCTTATATTAAATTTTTCTGGAAGTACAATCATAACCACATATGTATACATATTTGCTATTAGGTCCTTGGACTTTTACATTCGGTTGTTATGTCCAGAATGTTGTTTTATGCAAAATCAATATAAGTGGTTTTCACTGTAATAAATAAGCTTCTTAACAAAGTTTACTATCCTATGTAGCTAACTAAACTGAAGAAAATCGCTAACTGAATCCTATATATTAAACGAATATGCATCCTTATTGGAAACATATTATTCAATCTCATTGCTGGCCCAAGGTCTCACACTCATAGAATCCCAGATTCTAATAATAACCTTCTAAAAATTCACAGGATTGATAAGTTTTCCCAATCTTTACTTAAGGTTACACTGGTTAATCATTCTTCCATACAAACATAGTCTAGAAATTACTCCACTGTTTCACGATGTACGTTCAAAATAAAAAATTATATCAATTAGTCTCATCATTATCTAGCCCTGTATGGAAACAAAAAAGTTAAAATATTTGAAAGTTATGAGCGTCGAAAGTTCCATATTTCAACACTAATTTTAACACATCTTTGGGCGGAAATAAATACCATAAGAAGAAGGAAAATTGCAAAACGGCCTACATACAGGGATAGATTAGTAATTCAACAATGCAAATAATTTTATTTTAAAAATATATACCTATTTAGTATTTTTTATGATGGAGCTAGACTCCATCATAATAATGACTAAAAGGTCAGTTTATACAATTATGCGCGCTCGTTTTCGTCCTAAATCATCATCCATTTCGATACAAATTTGCAAAAGTGCTAATTCGTACGCGAACTAGCTTCTTACTGCTCATCACAGCATCTATCTCATTCGCACGTGTTGTCGGATGACATGGCATGCATTTTAACCTCGCACACAAAATAGTTCATGCCGTCGCGTCGACTAGTTGAACCTTATAATATTATTATAAAGCTGAAGAGTTTATTTGTTTTTTTGAACGCACTAATCTCAAGAACTACTGGTTGGAATTGAAAAAATCTTGTTGTATTTGGTAGTCCATTTATCGAGGAAGGTTATAGGCTATATAACATCACGCCACGACTAATAGGAGCGGAGAATAAATGAAAAATGTTGCAAAAACGGCTAAATTATTCCTTTTTGGGAGCTTCCGTTGCGTGTGCTGCATAAACGGTTTAAGTTACGCAACAATCATGTAGGGTAGGTAGGTAGCCCGTTGACGGGACTGAAGCTGGGTGGGACAGCTAGTTTATTGAAGTAATATGTGTGTGTGTGTTGTAGTTGGTAATATTTATTATTTTTGTCTTTACTAATTAGAAAAAATACATTTCAGAACTCCACATACCCAGAACAAAAAGTCATAACTGTTGGCCAGTTCCGCATCGGTCTCATCCATGGTCACCAAGTGGTACCTTGGGGTGATGAAGAGTCCCTTGCTTTGGTCCAGAGGCAGCTGGACGTGGATATCCTGATCTCTGGCCACACACACCGGTTTGAGGCGTACGAACATGAGAACAAGTTTTATATCAATCCGGGGTCTGCTACCGGAGCTTACAGTCCACTGTACAGGTAAATTTTCTTTATCTGTTTAAGAGTACCAATAATTTTTACGATTTTCTACTTTACAAAATTCAAGAATTTCTACTATAATAGTAATAGTAGTAGTGGGACTCCCTTTTCCTGCGTGGGTTAAGGATGGATAGGATAGGATAGATGTATGGACCCCTTTTCCACACTTAGATTCAGGTGCAGGCCTCCTCGTTGCCAGAGGGAATGGGCCGTAATCCACTACGCGGGGTCAGTGCGGGTTGGTGGATGTCAAATGTCTTCGAATTTTTGGTTCTAAGACATGCCTGTTTCCTCACGATGTTTTCCTTCACCGTTTTGAGAGCAGTGGTGATGAAATTATTTACACAAAGTGCCTGCCTGGGTTCGAACCCACGACATATAATTTTCATCGTCATTTTATTCTTATAAATAATTTTACTTGCTTAGTGGTTCTATAAAGAATTTTCCAAAAACCAAAGGCTTTATAGGAAGCTATGTTGGTAAGAATCAGTTTAAGACAAAATATTAACCGTCTTAAACTTTTTTTTTTTTTTTTTTTTTTATTTGAGATGGGTTTGCTCTTGACTCTAGTCTAAGTCATAGGTGACAGAGACAGAGTCGACGATGGAGTGAGCTTACCCAGAAGGAGCCTGTTTACTCTAACTTTGAAGAGATTCGGGTTGAATGCGTTCGGAAACACAGACGCAGGTAGTGAGTTCCATTCATTCGCTGTGCGCATTATGAACGATGTTTGGAAGCGCTTGGTGCGAATTGGTGGAATGGCAACAAGGTAAGGATGGTAACTTGCAGTGCGTCTAGATGTCCGATGGTAGAAGGGGGCTGGTGGGATGAGGTCGTGGAGCTCTTGAGCACACTCACCGAAATACAGTCTGTAGAAGACCGACAAGCAGGCAACCTTGCGGCGATGAGCCAAGCTGTGAAGCTTGGTATCCACCAGTTCAATGTCGCCGATGAGTCTCTTAGCTCTGCGTTCCACCGAGTCAAGCGCGGCAAGCTGATACTTTGCTGAGCCATCCCAAAGGTGGCTGCAATACTCCATGCAGGATCGGACTTGCGCTTTGTACAGGGTAAGAAGCTGTCCAGGCGTAAAGTATCACCGCACCCTATTTAGGTTGCCCAGTTTTTTGGCCGCAATTTGGGCTTTGTGCTCAATGGAGGCGCCGAAGTTAAGACTGGATGTCAACTCCATGCCTAGGAGCTCAATCCGATCAGTCACTGGAACAGACGCACCACGAAAAATAGGCGCCCGATCGAAAAGACTCCTTTTAGCGGTAAAAAGACATGCCTGTGTTTTGGTGGCGTTAAAGGAGACCAGATTGTCATCACCCCACTGGGAGACAAGGCTTAAGGTCAAATCTGTCCGCTCTACCATAGTCTCTCTCAAGGAACGAACTTCATCCACGCTGGTTCTCGCGCTGGACAGGTATCTCTCTGAAACAGTACTGTCATCTGCGTACCCAACAATACCAAGCTGAAGAAGGTCATTGATGTGCAGCAGGAAAAGAGTTGCAGAGAGAACAGACCCCTGAGGAACTCCGGAATCAATAGCCATAAGGTCAGAGGAGCAGCCGTCTATGACTACTCGGATCGACCGTTCGCAAAGGAAATCTGATATCCAGCTACAAAAACCAGCGGGGATGCCATACGCAGGAAGCTTACTGAGTAGACTTGCGTGCCAGACCCTGTCAAAGGCCTTCGAGATATCCAGCGAAACAGCAAGTGCTTCGCCGTGTCTCTCGATGGCTTCGCCCCAGCAGTGCGTGACATACACAAGAAGATCGCCAGTAGACCGTCCCCGGCGAAAGCCATATTGACGGTCACTGAGGAGATTATTGTCTTCAAGGTAGGTCAGCAACTTACTGTTCAGTACCCTTTCCATAACTTTGCACAGAATGGAGGTAATGGCGATTGGACGGTAATTGACAGGGTCTGCACGGTTGCCTTTTTTGGGCACTGGTTGCACATTTGCAAGCTTCCAGGACTTTGGTACCGTTCTTTTTACAAGAGAGAGGCGGAACAAGCGTGTCAACACAGGAGAAAGTTCGGGCGCACACAGCCTCAGTACTCTTGCTGGAATGCCGTCAGGCCCGCTGGCCTTGTTCACGTCTAGACTGCACAATACTCTTCGGACCTCTTTGGTGTGCACAGCGATCTCCGGCATCGAAGAGTCACAATGAGGGACAGTAGGTGGTTGCTTGGATCCAGCGTCCAGACGTGAATTGCTAGCAAACAGAGATGCAAATAAATTTGCTTTCTCACTTGCAGAGTGAGCCAGCGACCCATCAGGTTTCAGCATTGGAGGTAAAGTGGGACGACAGAAATTCGATTCAACAGCTTTAGACAGGGACCAAAACTGTTTACTACCCGGAGGGTGTGATGCCAGCTTGGCCCCAATACGTCCAATATGGTCAAAACGTGCCCGACGCAAAACCCGCTTGCAGAACTTGGTGGCAGAATTAAAAGCTCTTTTCCTCGCACGAACCCTACGCGCTCTAACTTTGCGATCTCGGGCCCCGACCCAGGCTTGGTAGGCAGATTCTTTTTGGGCCTCAGCGTGGGCACATTCTGAATTATACCAAGGTCGGGATTTGTGACCGAGCGGAATGTCGGAGAAAGGAATAAAATACTCCATTCCCTGCCGAATCACATCCGCAACCGCGTCCGCAGAGCTCGAGGGGTCACCCGAGGCGAAGCACACATGCCGCCAAGGATAAGACGCAAAAAAGTGCCGCATCTCGTCCCAGTCCGCTGACTCGTATCGCCATACTCGCCTCGTGCCTCTAGGACTCTCATCTGGAGGAGAGCAAGTCGACACGGATTTCACCAGACAATGGTCAGACGTTCCCAGCGGGGCTGAGACCGAAACCGAATGACTGTCCGGATCAGTTGTCAGCAGTAGGTCTAAGCAATTGGGTGTATGGCCGTCATCATCCGGTACCCGCGTTGCCACATTCACCAGCTGGGTTAGATCTAGCGATAGAGAAAACTTGCGCGCCTCTAACCCGGCATGGTCAGTTTTCCGGTACGGGTACAACCACTCCTTATGATTTGTTATGGGCGTTAAAGTCCCCCAGAAAATTAAGCTTCGCTGTTGGGTACCGTTGCTGGGCCATGTCGGCCGACTCCATAAGGCAGTTAAAGAGCGCTGTCGTCTCCTGGTCACCGGTGTGCGATCGGTAGACGCCGATGTAGAGAGACTTCTCCACGCCAGTGTCCACAAGTAGCCATATGGCAGAAAAACCCGATTTCTCAAAGCAACGGAGACGACGACAACAAATGTCATCGCGGACGTACACACAGACCCCAGCTTGCTTCTTGAACTTGTGTTCAAGAGAGTAACCCGGGTAGTTGAGGTACGCCACGTCCGACGGGGTTGTTATCTTCGTCTCCGTTAGGAAAAACAGGTGCGGCTTCTCGGTCTCATAATTCTTATCAAAATTTTGTGCCAATCATGTCAAAATAAGTTCACACTTGAAGTTCAGCAGACTACTTCTTAGTTCTCATATCCAACTTCTTTATTACAGGAACGCAACCCCATCATTCGTACTGATGGACATACAAAGCTCGACCGTGGTGACATACGTCTACAAACTGCTCGGAGATGAAGTTAAAGTAGAAAGGATTGAGTATAAGAAAGCTTAATTATTAATTGTTTTTGTAAAATAGCTGTAATTAATATATTATCATAGATAAAATGTTTATTCTGAATAATTATTTTATACGAAATATATGCCTTTTGATTTTTAGGGTTCCGTACCCGTGTCACTCACTTGTCTGTCTGTCCGTCGTCTGTCACTCAGGTTTTACAGCCATACGGTTGGAGCTACAATCTTCATTAATTTTCGCAGTAAAAGCATCTTGTTGGCCCAAAGCCATATGAAGGGTCAAACAATATTTTTAAATGTTTTTAAGGGGAGCCATACAGCTAAATGGGGGCGCGAAAAAAAATATTCGACGTACCCCATCGAGTAGGGTATCGTTGTTTAGAGCTCGTTGAGTAGATAAATATTGTAATTTTTCTTTTTTTTAAAAGATTGGCAAACAAAGGAATGAGAAGCCACCAAAGTTAGATTTTTTTACAAAATTTTGTTCCGATATTTTTTTTTTTTCCCTTTGTCTTATGTACTTGAAATTTAGTGATAATGTTTATTATTACGTATATTTAACAAAAAAATACCAATTTATTGACAAATTAGTATTTTTTTTCAAATTCCCCTCATTTTTCCTATTACAACCAGCGGTTTGGTACGGAACCCTAAATGTGCAAAGTTCAACACGCACTTGGCCGGTTTGTTTATGATGTAAGTATATGGCAAATACATACATAATAATATGCTACAGCAAAAATTCTATGGAATTACCGTGATATGCCCCTCAATTGGGCAAAAGATTATCTTTCTTTGTCCACACTTGTCTGGCTTCTTCTATTGCAGGTCAATCTAGTAGGTAGAAGTAAAGTTCAATTCCCTATATTGACATGTTCGGTAGATCTGTATGGCATAAACGTATCTTTAGAAAAATCATACATGGGCCTTAAACATAATATTTTGTGATAGCTCCTAGCCAGATATTTTGGTGTATGAAAGGCATAGTTGATTGATTGATTTATAAATCTTGGCCATAACTTTTGAACGGTTGAACCAGTTTTCATCAAACATAGCTAAGAACACTCTCGATTAAGTCACCATTAAAACAAAAACAAATGAAATCGAAATCAGTTCATACATTTAGGAGCTATGATGCCACAGACAGATACACAAATACATAATTATATACACAAACACACAGGAACACACCCCTCTTTTTCAAAAAAGAAAAATGAATCTCAAAATCTATGTATACCTTTAAATACATAGTTTTTTCGTTCAGTACAATTTAACTAGTATCACTTCAAGAAATTTCAATATGATAATAAATTCTTTACCATGGTCGGGTTTTCGTAGGTATATTGTTGTATTATGTATATAATTGGTTAACTATTTTACATATTTTGTCCTATCTTTGTATTTTAGTAAAAATAATTTGTATTAAGTTTAATTTTATCTAAAGTTAGACCTTAAATACAGCGAATTTGTATTTTATTAGTTAGTAAATAGATGTTATGTAACATAGGTTCATATAAATGTATTATAATGTATATTTGAATTGTATAGTTCTCGCCAAAATTCTGAGCCGCCCTGATGTTGGCATTCCATTGCGCAAGGCACGAAAAGGTGCTGTTTTTGCATTGCATTGTAGCCAACTTCAGGGCGGCCAAGAAGTTTGGCGAGAACTATAGTTACGTTTGTGTCAGTCAATCAAATCAGCCTATCAGCATATACCTAAGCCTTTATTTAATCTCGCCAAATATATCCCTGAATATATTTCAATTGAAAACAATTTTATTTGGCAAAGTCATGACTTGTGCTATAGAATCAGTTGCTGCAAGTCGTACTGTATTTTATTCTAGTTTGAGGCCACATTTTCACATGAAGGAGAATTTTTGATTCGAAATGTGTACAGAGAACCTACCTATCCAAAATGTTAGGAAAATTAATCCAAATTTTAACAACGGTTTGTTATATATTGGCTTCTGTAAAAGGGTGTATAATAAATATGTGTAACAAAATACATTTTTTTTTTGATCGTTCAACCATCCTGTAATTAATTGTGTGATAGCTAGGCAGTTGAAATTTTCACAGGTGAAATATTTCTCTGCCGCCATAACAACAAATACACAAAACAGAATAAAATATATACTTAAGTGGGGCTCCCATACAACAGACGTGTTTTTTTCTTATTCTACGACTTTCAAAAAAAGCCTCAGAATAAAATTTAGATAATTAAGTTGTCTTTGAGATGGAGACAATTTCATTAAAATTTTGGTGCGATTGTCGTTATTTTATGTCTGTTTTAGATATCATTTTACAAAAATGAAAGTATAGTCTTTACAAATTAATTACACTATGATATAAATGAATAAAACTCCAAATTTTCTTAGGTCATATTATTTAGAAAATGGTCTAATGTAACATTATATTTATTCAAAAAAAATACGACTAGCCGTTTAGACGTGATTCTCATTTTAAAATCAGCTACTGAGGGGTATCTGCGCCTTAAATATTCTTGTTTACAACAGGAGTTATTGGCTAAACTATCTTTACAACGCGAGTTTTTTCACTCCGTGCCTCGGAAAGGACCGCAACACAATCAGGACCGTGCCCAGGACGTGACAGGGCCGGGCCCAATCATTGAAGTTACGTCACTGGCCCGTGCACGGATGTGTGTGAACGAGTTCATATAAAATGTACACAACGATATTTTTTCGAGTCCCTGATGGATCACGGTCCGTCCACGTCCCGGGCACGGCCATATGTGTGGATAGACCTTTTGCCGTTGGCCCGGCTATCATTTGAAGATCTTTGACAGTCGTTACGACGGGTAGTCAGAAGCCTCACATCTGTCACAGGTCTAGTCAAGGAGTATCGTGTTACCCAGTTACTGGGTTGTGGAGGTCAGAGCAGTCTTTCCATGTAAGTACCATGGGACCCCAGCGGTAAGAAAGAAAATTTGGTTTCAATTAATATCACTAGATGGCGCGATATCTACCTATCGAATTGTTATTACACTGTGTGTAAAATTACCTAACTCTCTTAAGCACAAATTTATGGAATATTGGCCACTTAATTCACATTTCAAAGATTATTTGAACGGATCATTTAAAATTGATTCCAAATTTCCAATAGATAGTGCGGTTTTAAATTTCTGAGTAGGATTTATTAAAAAAAATGTAACTCATTTTGGTACAATGAAACTGTAAAAACGTGCAAAAAATACTATAACACAAATGTCAAGTCACTTTATTTAAAGACTAGCTGACCCCCGCGGCTACGCTCCCGTCAACTGGCTATCTAACATACCAGCCACCTACCTACCTACCCACCCACCTACCTTACCTACCCACCAACCTACCCACCTGCCCTACCAATCAACCTACCCTACCCTATCCTACATACCTACCTACCCTACCCTATCCTACCTACTTACCAATTTGTTAAACTATTTATTTGAATAAGAATTAATGCTACAATACTAATGTAACCAACTTTTGTTTCTACCGAGGCGGTGGCGATCTAATTAAATTTTAGAACACAAATGCTGCTATTGTGACTTAACTATGATAGTGAGATATATTCTCTTGTAGACTTTTTTGTAGGTAATAATGAGTACTTTAATCATGTAGTACATATTTTTTATGTATCATCAATAGTTTTCTCACTGCACGCCAAATAATGAATTTTATAGGCAAAATTTTGCCACTTTGGGTTACATTATTGCAATGTTCATAAGGATGTCTAACTTTTTTGAAAATAAATTAAATCTATGTTAATCGGAAATAATGTAGCTATCCATAGGTGAAAGATTTTTTAAATCGGTCTATTAGTTTCGGAGTCTATTCAGTACAAACAAACAAAATAATCTTTCCTCTTTATAATATTGGTATAGAAAAATAGTCACGAACCGAGTACATAATTACTTTTACTTGCAAGTCGCTGCGTACACGTGGAACGGAACCGAACGCGATCGATGCACTTATAAAAATATAATCAGACGAAAAACGCTAGTTACGTCTGCAGGGTTTCTTTGTTATGGGGTGAGGCATCTGTATGCTAGTATTGTATTATCTGTGCTGGTACTCAGCTAAATCCGGTAAGACTGGAAGCCTTTCCCAACATATTGGAAAAAGGTTAGGCAGATAACTCGTTTTCTATACAAAATTACTTTTACATACAAAAATCACCCCTATAACCTACCACTAAAGCACAATTTCGCTTGCACAGTAACATAACTGCATAATTTGTGTGTACTTAGAGCAAGGCCTATGGACTGTTGACTCCATGTTATATAATGTTGAAACAAAATGATTGTTGCAATGATGTCAGCTTATCATCAATTCGTTATCAATGTCTATGTTTATTTTACTTTCAATGTTTTAATACACACAGATTTGAACATAAAAAAACTTTTTGACAAATCAAAAAACTTTATTTTTTGAAGTCGGTGTCTTTGGTAGGTACCAATTTTTTGAGTTAAGGACACCGACTTCCAAAAATTAAGTTATTTTTCACTTTGTAGTTTTCTTATTTGGAAGTCGGTAGTATTTTTTTGTAAAAATGTTTTTTTTATTATTCACTTTTTAGTTGTACCTACCTAATAGGCAAGTAGTTACGTAAGGTACCTATAATGCCAGTATAGATTACCCGAATATCATGAAACTGAATATCATCTGAATATAACCGGTGAAATGAGTGTTCCGAGATGAACTGTATACATCTGCGTACATCTTTAGAGCGTACTGGCGTGTTCTTATATTATGAAATGGTATAAATAATATACAGACATGCGATTGCAGCAAACCCGAGAGATTTGCCGTTATTTATTGAAGAGTTATGTTGTATATCGCCGAAGTTCTTCATCAGATCTTCACCAAATTAAAATGGGACCAATTTCGGAACAAACCCTTTCAAACAAAAAAAGTAATTTTAAAATCGGTACGAAATTGACGGAGATAAAGAAAAAAAAAATATAAAAAAAACTTTTTAACAAAAAATACAACCGACTTCCAAATAAAAAATACTACAAAGTGAAAAATATCTTCAATTTCGGAAGTCGGTGTTCCTGTTTTGGTTTCTTCGTTTTTTGACACCGACTTCCGAAATTGGAAGTTATTTTGCACTTTGTAGTGTTTTTTATTTGGAAGTCGGTTGCACGAAGGCTGCACTAAAAGTATCGGGAATGGAATATTTCCACTGTTTCTGTCATATTAAAATGTTTTTAATTGAAAACTCCTTGGTTTTAAAAATCGAATACCATTTATTTATCTTCATAACCATCGGTAGGCCATCAATAACCACTCGAATGGACCGGTCCCTCAGGAAGTCTGCAATCCAATCGCACAGACCACTGGGCAAACCGAATGAAGGAAGCTTACCAATAAGGCTTTCATGCCAGACCCTGTCAAAAGCCTTCGAGATGTCGAGGGAGACGGCTAACTAGATATTTACTTTTACCTGACTGTGCGTCCAAAGGAGGGTAATGTGTTTATCAGTCTATGATGTTTGTTCTTATATGGCGTTCTAGAGAGCAAAAGCGTAGACCGATTTTGATGATACTGCCGTCAATCACTTCGGCTTAATCTTGCGAGTGTCACTGGCTACATTAAAAATGAAAAAAAAGAAAATGGTGGAATTTGGGCGCCATATTGTGGAGATCACAATTTTATTTTATTTTAAGCCAAAGCGCTCTTTTAAAACGCTATAGGCGCATAACCACCTTCGCGAATTTGAGCTTTGATTTTACCTACTTTGTGTTGTTCCAAAACAATCCTACTCTTATAAAGATCCTTAAACATTAAACTCGATGCTGATAAAATCGAACCTTGGACCCTTTATCCAGCTGCGGGTAGCGGACCTCTCCGCTTCACTCGGACAAAAAAACACATTTTACTAACCCACGATAAGCTAGAGGATTTTCTATTCCTGAAATATTTTTCGTCAACACCCAAATCACCCAAGGAAACTCTTCACAGTCTAACTAAACAAAAACACCGGGCAAGTGCGAGTCGGACTCGCGCACTGAGACAGGGGATCTCTCGGGATTGCTGCAATCGCATGTCTGTTTATTGTACGCCATTTCATAACATAACATCACGCCAGTAAGATCTAAAGGGGTACGCAGATGTGTACAGTTCACCCTGGTACACTCTCATTTCACCGGTTATGTTCAAGTTTTATGTTATTCGGGTAATCTATTCAAGCATAACTTTGTGCAATATCCTCCTCTCGTTCAGTCCATCCAAAGGTTGTCTGTAAGAGATTGCCCTGTGCGATAAGACCGCCCATTGTACACTTATCTTTATAAGTGTTTTGTTCTGTAATTATTTAAGTGGTGTACAATAAAGTATATAATAAATAAATAGGTACCTTACTATATAACTTGCTCATTAGGTACCACAAGTAAAAAGTGAAAATTTACAAACAAACACAACCGACTGCCAAATAAAAACACTATAAAATGAAAAATAACTTCAATTTCGGAAGTCGTTTTCAAAAATGTTGTAGTGTTTTTATTTGGAAGTCGTTTGTTTTTTGTTACGAAACAATCCAATCTTGTCAGTGTCTGTAAAAAATCGAACTGCTTTTTGGGTTTGATTTTTTTCAACCCCAGAAAGCGGACCTATTCACCTCGTTCACACTAGAACGACTATAATAGGGTTACCTATTCCTAAATTTTTGTTCATTATCACTCAAATCAATCAAGGAAACCTCTTCAAATAAAATAATATGTTTGTAAACAAACAAGTAACCTCCAAATCTGTTAGAAAAACGTGAAAAAACTATCGAAAGCCGCCAACACAGTTTACGTGAGACACAACACGTTATACTAATCACGTTAATTAAATAAGGAAAAACGAAATCTATCGTTATCGTACAACTAGTATCGACCGTAATTAGTTTAGTTAAGTAGTTTATAATTAACCTAAATTGCAATTGTTTGTGCCTACGTGTGGCACAGTGCGTAGGGCCAGCAGTGTATGATAACGCTGTGTGCAGATGGGCCTATTTAATATACGATTTTAATTTAACCTTGTTAAGTGTTTATTAATGATTGACGTCGTTTTTTTTTTTGCCTTCATTTGGTTCTGTAATTAAACTGTCATTAATTTGATTGAGAAATTATAATTAGGGTAGAAGAATTTAGAGCCTACGTGACTATAATCGCGTGCGAGTTTGGGTCTCCTAGGTTCGGTGCCCAGATCGGCCAGGAAGTATCCTATCTGTGCTAAAAGAGTTAGGTTAGGCTAGATCAGGGATAGCGAAACTTTGTTAGAAATCGTGCCATTTGTATTATATAATATATTTTTTATGTGAAGTGCATTATATTAATTCATAACATTTTGACTAAATGCTATGAATTAATCAATTCTTTATTTGTTCCCTGAAATTCTTACAGCAATATATCCTAATATTTATTTACATTTGTATGTTGGTTGTATTTAAATAAAAGAAGGACTTGGTGTCATTTCTATTACCTAGATTATAAATAACTACATTTTAGCGTGCCCAAAATATTATATCGTGTGCCACCACAGGTCACGCATGCCATAGGTTTACCATCCCTGGGCTAGATTTTCGAAGGAACACTATTGGTTTCAGTCAGAAAGAGTCTGATAGACACCTCCGCTCTGGGGTGGGAGGGTCTATCATCCATCCATGTCATCCATGCGGAATTCCATCAAGAAAAATAAGTTTTTGTGGTTTTACCACAAGGTGTTTTTTTTGTAGCAGCTTGGATTCTAGCTCTGTCTATTCTATGGTTCATACCTAGGTACTGTTCTTCAGCAGCATCTCGGTAAAATAAATCCCACCACAACACAGTTGCGAAAAGACTCGGCAGATGATGATAATTTTTCTGACAAATGTATTCCAATTAAAATCTCCAATTTAGTCTGAACTAGCTTCTACCAGCGGCTTCGCCTGCAATGTTGAAAATTATCCCTAGGGAACATATTCCCGGGATTAAAATTATAAGTATATAACGTATTCATATAGCATATAATCTTGGGCACACGGTTGGCGCAGTGGTTGAGCGATTGACTGCTGCGCTGCGTGTCGCGGGTTCGATTCTCGCACGGAACAAATATTTATATGACCTACAGATAGTTGTTCCGGCTCTGGGTGTTTGTGTATGTGAGTTTATTTGTTTGTAAACACACCCACGATACAGGACGAAATTCCTAGTGTATGGAAATGTAAAAAAAAACTATTTCTGTGCCAAATTGTATATAGATCCGTTCAGTAGTTTTTTGCGTGAAACATTAACAAACATACTAACACACACACTCACAAACTTTCGCCTTTATATTATTAGTGTGATTTTGGTAATTGGTTACCTTTGATTGAGGTGCTACGAGGTACAAACCACGTAGCAATTTTTTTTGTTCTGATCCTGTTACATCTGAACACGGGCTTATAATCTCCTAATATTGTCTCAACTGTCTGCTTCCTATCTCTCAATATGACAGTTTCACGTGTATCTACTAGTGTTACAAGACTAAGTCATGTTACCTAGCTATAGAGTTGGAAATCGTGTGTATTCTTTGTTACTATGGGCGCACTGTTTTGTTTATACTTAAAGCTACTGCAGTTAGCGCTTTATTTTGTTATGTATTTTCTTTTTTGTTTATTTATTAATTTTGGCTTTCCTTGCTTTTCTCATTACTTGAGATTTTCTCAAATTCTTGAGTTGGCTAGGTATTCTTTTAAGACCTTGCACCGCACACCAAATCAAGATGAAATTTGAGAAAAGTCATTATTTATTTCAGGGAATTCTTAAGAATAAAAAAAACTGGCCAAGTGCGAATTCCGACTCGCGCACGAAGGGTTCCGTCCGCAAGGAACGGCAAAAGAAAACACGTTTGTTGTATGGGAGCTCCACTTGATTTTTTTTTCTGTTTTTAGTATTTGTTGTTATAGTGGCAACAGAAATACAACATCTGTGAAAATTTCAACTGTCTAGCTATCACGGTTCATGAGATACAGCCTGGTGACAGACAGACTGCTGGACAGTGGAGTCTTAGTAATAGGATTTTACCCTTTGGGTACCTACGCAACCCTAAAAATAAGAAATTATTTAAGTTTCTTATTAGATATAGAAACTGCAGCTGCTCCGGATTTTGTGTTGAGTAGGGTGTTATACTGACTTCTTAGTAATTTTAGACTATTGTGAAATCCGGAAGAGGTGATCTATCTGCTCACTCTTCATCTGGAATGATACAGAAGTTACTTTATATACAGAAAATTTATCTGAATTTTTCTTTTCAATCCCCATGATTATAGAATTATAGATTCATGTGAATATGCAATTTCGCAATACGTGTTTCATAATTTGTTGCGTAAATTAGGCAGAGGTCTGCTTTTGAAACTGTACCTAGACGGAAAAGGAAAACGGCTTGGAGTACCTAATACTCCAAAGCCGTTTTCCATTAAAGCGCTGCATCTGCTAAATGGTCATAAGCCCCAAACACTAGCACATGTAAATGTAACCAGTAAACAGCCAGCATAAACACTCCCTCCCCTGACCCTCCAAAGGGCCTCAGACCACGAATAAAACCGACCGCTCGTTCTAAATTCAATTCAGTCCAATAGCCATCGAGAACTGCATCGCACGCGCATGCGTTCGGAGATGTCGAAGTAATCGTTTGAAAAAGAAAGTTGTTTGTTTATGTGAACTATTTGAATATAATTATTGAGAACTGTGTTCAAAATGGCGATTTCTATCATGCGGTTAGGATTAAGATCTGTGGTTACTTTCGAGAGGAATGCAGCAGTTCTGACAGTGGCCAGTGTCCCGAAACAAATTAATGTAAGTACCTAACTATTATAAATGGTATATGATAAGTGGTTTAAATAAATAGGCTATTTGATTATGTGTCAAGAGTCATTGACTTCTAGGCGTTGCATTCTTGTTGCCTGGAGCGTAACTTGCTCCAATGCAGTTGCGGTGACTAGGACAATAACTGACACGTATCTCGTTGAAACAAAAGAAACTTCCTGTTTAAATGTTGTTTGTTTGGGAAATTTATGCACTGAGAAAATTACTGAACTTTCTTTAACTTCAGAAATTTGAAGTGTGGTGAGAAAAGCCAGAAGAATGAACTAACACTAGCTCTAAAATGCTTTGAATTAAACTGAAAGTACAAAAATGGAAACAATACTGTAAACAATAATGAAACATAATATTATGGTCTCTCACTGTTCTTTTCTGATTAATTTCGGGAGCCAAGTCACTTGAACTGTTTCTCTGGGACCGGTTGAGTTTCATCTTTCTCTGGCGCAACACGTCATGTTAGCATGTCTATGACGCGGTTACATAAGCATGTCGGTGATTCAAAGTAAGTTTTGCCTCTATCATAAATCGATCAATGCGGTTACAGAAGTTTTCACTTCAAAAAACTTATAAGTGTCTTTTTTCAAACCTCAAAGCTGAGTTGAAACAGAATATATATTTTTTTATCAGTTCACCCAACATTGTTGACATTTTAGGGTTCTATCGTATCGCGAAGCATTATCATGGTGTTCAAAGGTTGAATTCCCATAGACTGTCCAATAGGCCATCTAATCAAGGAGGAGCTTGGTGATAAAGCATTTATTTCTAAAATTACTTAGCAATGGATCACGTGTTATTTTTTTAGGGATGTGTTTTATTGTTAAAACTACTTTAGGTCCTAAATAAATACTGATATTCTGATCAGCGATATAACCTAACGTTCGTCGAAAAGTCAAAATTGACTATTGTGCCATTTCGATAACGAATGCCCCTTATATTTTTGAATTCTTGACTATCGATAGCGCTGATAAAATATTAGTATGCTTCTTCGCCTAGTTACCGGTTGCTTATTTGGGCAATGGGTATAGTCAAAGCTCAGAGGTCCACTAACTATTGCTAAGTAGATCTACAAAGGGTAATATATAAAGAGCAAATAAAGATCTTTCCAAACGCCCAGTTGATACTTCGCGTGACCCAAGGGCTGGCTTTTACCTGGTCAGAGAATAAGCATTGCCATACAACGTGGCAATGCTGCCAGCCTTTTGGGCACATTACCTGTGGACAACGATGTGGAGGAGTTTTTCGACGACATATTTTAGTTTTGTATAGTTTTTAGGTTTAGGTGGTGAGTGTTTTTGGTTTAACTGTTTGTAGTCTTAGTTAATTAAGTATTTTATAGACTGTATATACTTTTATCTATGTAAATAAAAGGTACTGTTGTAAAAAAAAAAGTTTAATATACTTGTTATATTCTTCGAAGAGGCAGGTAGAGCAGGGTTTACCTTAGTACCAACATTAAGCTCACTTTACACCTGTTTTTATTTCGATCTAGTTATAGGGGTCAATAGGGCGAATCTACTACAGTCGGGATCTAAAAAAAGATGATAACCGTATTGACAAATAAAACTCATTAAGGTTGAGTAAAACAATAATAAGTAACAGAATGGTCTACTGTTTACTGATACCCTATCATCACATGTTCCCCAGTCCATTAATCATGACAAATTATGGTCCTTATTCTATAAGCAACAAGGACGAGTTTTGTTTGATCTTGATATTAGGTCAGTACAGTTGGTAGCGTTTCATTCCTTATCAAAACATTGCCGTTAAGTAGATAGATGCGGTTGCAGACATCCAATGTAGTTTTAATTGAGTTAAAAGCAGTTAACTCTTAAATGCATACGTATTTCGTTTTCGAAAAATGAAATATGTGCTTGGCATGCTTGTACTAGAGTTAGAAGTAGCATTATATTATCTGTGGAAATAGTGTTGCCACCGAACAAAAAATATTTACCTGTTTGTGCTTAATATACAACAACGTGCATTGAGCACATATTCTTATTTTATAATTGGTCATGGTATCTATTTTGCGGTTTTACAACAACATATATAGCGTATCGTAGCCCGATGTTTGTGTACCTATGTGTGCAAAACTTTTCAATTGTTACAACCTTATGTATATTGCCCGAAGAATTACAAAACTTAAGAGGCAGTGGGCAGGACACGATGCACGCAGAACGCATGGCTGATAGTGTCGAATGGTTCTAGAGTTTGAATTATTTAAATATACACAACAATATTTTTTTTTACTGCCTGTAGCCCCAACTATCGCCCTGTTTCTTAAGATCCACGATTTTTTCCTACCCTATATATCTGATGTCTCCTGGACCATCTAGTCAAGTTACGTTTATTTTGTAAGGTTCAACCTTCGATCAATAATTGATAGAAGGGTTCAACGATACGATTACTTAATGTATCCTTGAAGTCATTTGTTGTTGTTGTTTTATTGTATCTTTGTTTATGTACCGACTATGTGCCTACGTGTGCGAGGTCGTTATATATACAATCGGCTGTACAAAATACGTTTGTTGTGAATGGTAATCGTGAATATCAACTATTTGGCCCTTTGCAAGGACAGTCTAATATCAGTAGGAGAACGAATTTAAAGTTCGATGTTAATAATCAATTGGGAACCTCGAGAGTTCATGGTTAAATTAGTGACGCCCATTTGCACGAAAACTTAATTCAGGTTAAATTGACAGTTTGTCATACAATATTGTGAATTTAACCTCGTGTTAGCAACTAACTCTAAGTAAATTTTTTCGTGCATGTGGGCCTTAGTTTTGTATTTCGTTTTCTAAATCTTAGGACCGGTTTTTGAGTTGAGAATTGGAATTAAAATCGTGTCAAACCGTACCCTTACAGCTTTATAGGTTTACAGGTTAAGGCCCTACATACGCTTTAGTGCCGTAAAACGGTTACTTTCTAAAGCATACTCCTCAGTAACAGCTAGGTTAAAAGTTTTGAAAAAAAAAATGTATTATTGAGTCATGTACATAATTTTGAACACAAGGTTTTTTCGTGTAACTAATAGTTTTGTTTAAAAAAATAATTAACAACACGATATTTTTTCGCAACTTTTGGAAACTCCTCCAAAACGACTTGGATGTTTAAAAATATTTTTATACAGAAAAATTGATGGCTGGCATTTCTTCATACCTAACATAGCATATGTAAATCAAATAATATTTTGCTAACAAAACTGTTCAAAAGGAGGTTCAATTTTGATATTTTGGCATCGAGCGGGCGCACGGCCAGTACTGCGTTACATCGGGGCCTTAAGGATGCCTTACCACCTTACAGTATATATCGCCTTAAGGATGCCTTACCACCAGAGATGTGCTATGCAGCTATGCTGCGAGAATTTAAAAGCTATTTTACTAAACTATGTGACGGTTTCCACTGATGTTAAGCTATGTAGCGTTGCGAGTAAGATGTGCTATGAAGATGCGTCGCCGCAAAGTAGCTGCGCGAAGAATATGCGCAGCACGAGCTATGCGATGTATCGACAGTAGGGAAGCTCTGCACATAGATACACTACTTGCGACGACCCATAGCAGGCATCCTTCCATACAAAAAACATATCTTAGTTGTATTCGTTTCCACCAGTGCTAAGCTAGTGCACCAATGAATATGATTGGTGGATATCAAACGCATCCATAGCAACATAGAATAGCACATCTCTGGTGGAAAAGCAGCCTAAAGAAGAGTGTCAGGTACTCAACATCAAACACGCTAAGTATTTGTCAAATTGTACTTTTTTTTTATAATTTGACGGTAAGCGATGATGTGGTTGACGGTGAAGTAAACTATTATTGTTTAATCTTGACTTAAAGACCCAAGGTTGTAACCATCAGGCAACAAAGACTCCCGAAGGGATTTCCACTCCTGTCAATATTTGGCACGATTTAATCTACAAATATTCAATTCAGAAATCGGCCCTTACTTAATTCAGAAGTCGGACATAAATATTTTAACCGTGCCCTAACATACCAGTAGGTAGCTTATTTAATTTTTTTTTTTTAATAAAATTTCAATCATATCCAGAGTTTCCTAATGACTGCGGTGCTGTGGTGCACCAACCTATTCTATGTCGTAACATAAAAAGTCAATAACCAGAAGGTTTTGTTGCCCAACAATAACCAAAAAAACAGTTGTTTGAATACAATGCTTCATTATGATTGCATACTACCGTGTTATAAGTAGGAAGAAAACATGGACCACGTGGAAAACATGTCGGTATGTCTGTTATGCAATCAACAGCGATTGATTTCCGTAATCAGCTTGTGCTTAACTAGAGTGGCCTGTTTATTTACATTTAGTATTTTGTCATCAGTAAAGGAGCGAGTTCACCAGTGGCCGCTGCTACTATCTATACTCAAACACAACATTAGACATGTGTACAACTCTTTTTACAGTCCGTTTAACCGATTTTGAGTTCTATCCTGTGTCATCCTTATGGTGATATAAAAAGCATAAACCTGTTACCAAAACCAACTGTTGACTACAGCTACCAGCTGTGTCTTTGGTAGGTACAATGTGTTTGCGTAATGGACACCGACATCCAACAATAAAGTTATTTTTCACTTTGTAGTTTTGTTATTTGGAAGTCGGTAGTACTATTTTGTAAATTTTTTATTTTTATTTTTCACTTTTTAGTTGTACCTACCTAATAGGCAAGTTACATAATATGATAATGTAACTATAATGCCAGAATAGATAACCCGAATATCATGAAACTGAACATAACCGGTGAAATGAGAGTGTACCAAGGTGAACTGTACACATCTGCGTACCCCTTTAGAGCGTACTGGCGTGATGTTATATTATGAAATGGTATAAACAATAAACATACATGCGATTGCAGCAATCCCGAGAGATTTACCGTTATTTATTAAAGAGTTCTCTTGTATATCTCCGAAGAAAGAACAAAAAAGAATTTTCAAAATCAGTCCACAATTGACGGAGATATCGGTGAACATACATAAAGTCGAACATAGAACCTTCTCCTTTATAATTTGGTTAATAAAATAGTTGCAATAAGCTCCAGTTAACTTCGGTAAGCGGCTGCAATCAGATTGTTAGACTATATTTTAGTGTAAGTACACCAAAATAGTTGCAAAGCCCTCTCTCTGTATTTGTTAGCAGTGTTAGCACATCTTCTGGACATAGTGCCTATACAGAAGCTGTGAGACAGGCCCTTCGTATCAAAATATCTAAATTTATTATTTATTTATTGCTCACCAGTATGACTTCTATTACATAAATAAATAAGTGTTACCTAACGCCTACGCAGCAATGGGTCAGCGACCCCGGCATAGATCATGTGTCGTAGAGAATTGTTCATTGCTACTGTGCGGTGAGTGAGGCCACAGATAATACTAGCATAGTGAGGGCCCTTTATGTGGGTTACAGATAGAAATAGACAAGTCTTGATATTTTTCGAAAAGCTTAATGTGTTATGTTCGCTCACTTCAGCTCCCGTCATCTCCTTTGAACCTAACCTATCCGTGTCGGGGTATTCCACAAATTGCCTAACCGTTACGTAGCAATATTCATAATGACCAGACAATGTGATAAATAGAGAAGTTTAAATCAGTATTCATTATATTGCCGATTTCACTTGTCTAGATTCTAATGCCCGGGCATTATACATAGTGCCCTGATTAATCACTTGTTCCAAGACATATGCATTTCGTGTTGGAAGATTCAAAATTCAAATTGTTTATAAAAAAATAGAATTAAGAATCTGCTGGTCCCGATATTTATATAAATTATTAAGGGTGAAAGTGGTTTGACGTGGCTAAATTCTGATCAAATCTTATTTAATTTTAGAATCATCGGTACGACAAACTAAAGAAGAAGTGGCTAAGCAAATTGTTAAAGGGACAGAAAATTCCAAATTTAAATCAAATCAAATGGTATCATTTATTTGCGAAATATGGGTAGTTTTTAAGGTGACAAGTAAACAAATGTTCTTAAGACCATATCCTACCATGACAGCTGTGCTATATATTACAATAAAATGAATAAAAATTACAATATTAATTAAAAATTGCATCATCTATACATTATATAATTATAATATTGAAACAATTACTTAACTTAATTATTACATTATTATCTCATTTAAATAATCATTAACTGAATAATAAGCTTTTTGAATTAAATACTTTTTTTAATTGGTTTTTAAATAAAGTTAAAGTTTTTAAACTTATTGACATACTTATATATGTCGTATTCACTGATGCATTCTGAATTGATCTCTTATTCCTTAACGAGTATCTATCTATACCTGCATCCACTGATCACAAATCTTTCTATTTTATATTTTTTTGTTCTTTGTTACTATTTTATGAAGGGCCTTTTTACCTGTTACTCGCTCCTACTCTATGAAACTGGTTAGACCAGTTACGGTATAAATCTATCCCGTCAATAATTTCTGTTGGTATTTGTAACAGAATAGTTGTTGCATGGTCAGAATGGTCGTGTCATCTTACTTCTTACTAATAATCTTTTATTGTTGGTCTGTGCTCATACCTTTAAACGAGAAATTCTTGTATATATGTTACATATAATCTGAATCTCGGAAACGGCTCCAACGATGTTCATTAAATTAATTATGAAGGTGCTTTCGGGGGCGATAAATCGATTTGGCTAGGTTTCATTTTTAGAAAATGTCGTTTTAAATTTTCACCCGAGCAGAGCTCGGTCGCCCAGGTACTTAATATTATAAATCCGAAAGTTTGTTTTTTTTTTATAAATCCGAAAGTTTGGAATTGTTCCATTTTGTGTATGCTTGTTAGTCAATCACGCCAAAACGGCTGAACGGTTCTGGATGAAATTTGACACAGATATAGATTATAGTCAGGCATAGCACATATAATACTTTTATTTCTTTCTTTTTCGTTTCGATGGTACATTTGATATATGATACTTTTTAACCCGGGAATATGTTACCTAGTTTGATATAAGTTTGTGAATGAGTTGACTAAAGTTAGTGTAAAGGTAACACACAAATAAAGAAAAGTGTAGAAAAAGGGACGATTTCTGAGTTAGATAGTTTACCTATTTCAGGTAAAAGTCTTGCTTGTTACTTCCTATTTCAAACGTGCATTTTTAGGTAGATTATCATTGGTTCAGAAGTTACACAGTCAGGTACATTCGCTAATTCTTGTGTTGATAGCTTTTTAGAAATGGACTCTTCAAAAGTGTGTGATAAAATCATTTGCAAGTTCTACTAATTTTGTGATACTTAGCTTCTTCTTCGGAGTTTGACAGCACTAAAACCATCGTTCTTATTGTGTTGTACTGGACTTCCAGAATCCAGACATTAAAATCCTTTTAAAATCTATAGGCACATCCTGAAGTTGAATGACTTTAACCCTACAAATCCGTTTGACCTCTTAAATCCTAAATATAAGTTCTGTCACGGGTCACGTAGACCCCACTGCCATTCATCACGACTTATATAAAGCTATCAACAGAATGATATGATTTGTGTCCGTGAACTAATTCGCAAATTGTAGTGGCGAGGTCGCCCTCGCCGTATGTCACTGTATGTCGGTATGATTACCCGCATTGATATAGGAGGTATGATTGTGTTGTGAGATGATTTGTGTGGTCAATGAACCACTGAACTAGTTGAAGGTCATTGACAGTTACACTTCAGGTTTTTCATAGAAACAGGTGGAGTTGACTGGGAGTAGGATTACCATATCGTAAATTGAAGTACATTTGAATTAAAAATTAAATAGTAAATGTGTAGGTAAAAATAAACGACTTTCTTAACTTCAAAAAATACAACACGCGAATAACCCGGACTAATTACAAAGTCGGATAATGTCCGACTTCTTGTCGCCAAATGTCCGGACAAATCCGGACGAATGCTAACCCTAACTGAGAGGGATTGGTGATTGCAGTTTGCTGTTGTTAGAAACACTATTAATGTCGGATATATGTCTATATATTAATCCATGGTAGGAAACGAGAGCGCGTGCGATGCCGTTGCCTCCTTCTGCGCAGCAGTGATGGTCGCAAAAGAGGCGGCGGAAAGGGAACGGGAGAACACAACCTCCGGCTCTATCCGTAGTAGACGCACAGGGTGGCAGAGACGGTGTAACGATCTCCAGCCCCCATAGATTGTGGCCTGCAGGTAACCGATTTGGGGAGTCTTTTGCTTCAACAGTGAAAGACCCGAGACGCTGGCGTGCCGTGGTCCGCTTGAGCTTCTTTAGAGGAATTGACGGCCGCAGAGGATATGGTATTGGCCCGCATGAAATACCATACTTGTTTGATAACAACCAATAAGTCGTTATCAACAAACCATACCAACTAGTTACCTATATTATCAAAAGTTATAAATACAATGTAAACGGTATTGATCAACAGGAAAACGATTTCGTCCCAGTTCCGTATTGATAAGACAGAGTTGTAAATATTAATCAACCTCAATTTTTTCCAAGATTTCGTGGTATCATCATTGTATAGGATTTCCTATTGAAGTACCATTGTAGGTTACAAAACTACTTAAAGGGTTATTTTTTATGTTACATATAATTATTTTGTTAATTCATTACTTTTCTTGGTTACCTCTCGTGAAGTAGGCACACTATCTCCAAACAAAACTAAATACAAGCTACTCACACACCAGCACTTACCTAAATAACCGGTGTATCCTAAAGGTACCTACCTTATCGTAGATGCGCTTGCACATACAGTAGTACCCTTCCCATCTATAAATACACTGCAAGGCCTTTGTAGCGTTTACATAGTGGGGTGCATAAACAATGGAGACTGGACAGTGTAGATGGATCTGCAATGGTGAAGAAAAATATTGTGTTATATTCCCCGCTTCACTCCCGTCCACATTTTTCCTTGATAAAAAAGTAAGCGATAATCAGTCATAGATTACCTTTCTAAAGTTGAAATCGTGTAATGTTCGTAATAGGATCAGTAGTGCCTTTCAGAGATGACCTCCTATAAACAAACAAAACCTTACTTATTTATTTACATACAAGATATTTTTTAAGATAAAACAATACAAAAAGAAAACTTAAAGTTAAGTCAAACATACGACAGGCGGCCTTATCGCGTTCTGCGACACCTCTCCTTGTCACAGAACTCGATAAGGAGAGAGAAAGCCTGGACACGACACGGGCTTGTACTTGGTGCAAATTTCAAATCAAACAATTAGTTTAACTAAGTAGGGTAATAAAAACAAACTACTAAAATAAATGCATAAATATATAGATTTAGATAAACAAGCAAGAAACCAATACAGCTTAAACAAGAAGATTCCTTGGCGAAGGCGAATTGGCAACCACTTGAGCTTTACACATTATTAATGTTAAGATTTATATAATCTAGGTATATACAAAGGACGTATTAATATTATTGATTAGATTTTACCTAGATATCAGTGTCAAATGTCACACTGTGCACATAAGCTGCGCTTGCACACAGCTGCTATGCATAATGCGGTCATCGATCTCGCAGTGACTATCGATATTATGTATGTGAACTGACCTTAAGTACATAACTAGGCATATAAGTAGTTAGATAACTTTGTATACATCAGTTGTTCATAACTCAATGATAAGATGTTTTTTTTTAAGAATGGTTCGTGCATAGATATAATAAACAAGGTTCGTGTAAGACTACTAACTCACCTCACAAAAGCGCGTTCGATGAGTGTGCACGATTACTAGCGGCTCTTGACAAGATACATTCTACCAATTGATTGGTAAAAGGACAACAAGAAAAAAGTTTAATAAAAACTGTAACCCGACTACAGTTCAATTTTTTTTTAACTGTACCCGGGCCATAATAACGAATCTATTGACACTTCATCATTGTCGGATGAATAGTTTAGGCGCTACGGAGGAACATGCGTAAATACAAACATACTTACATAGACTGCTAAAATAATAATCCTTCCTTTTGCTTAACCAATGATATGTTAATAATCCCTTTCACTTTTGGCATTTCAACAATCCCATTGCTGATAGAATAATGTCCTTTCTTGAAGACTCTCAGTAGGTTATAGTCATCGGGAAACGCATAACTACCTCCAGGCTCCAATCCTAGCTATCTTCTTCTTCTTCTTTTCGCTCTTGACAGAGCGATCGTGGTCACGATGAATTTTGTCCGATCGCTGGTGTTCAAATCACTCGCCTCACGATCTCTCTCTATTTGGCTCTGTTAGATGAAAGCTTGGCGCATTCATTTACAGGACCTACAACCGCAGATTTAATTTGGTCGGTCCACCTCACCGCTGACCTTACGCGTGGCCTGTTTCCGTCTACTCTGCCCTGCACCACCAGGCGCTCAATGGAGTAGTAAACTATACGCAGTTACGCACAATGAAATTCTTACCAAAATGAAAGTTTGACTCACAATGGTCAAGAAAAAGATCTCACTCTACACATTTGGAAAAACAGGCGTTGCTAAACATTGATCTATTCCTTCCAGTTAATCCACACGAAGCCAGCCTGCAACGGCAGTGTCTGCTACCTGGGGGACTTGCCACGAGGCAGAGAGCTGCACCAATCCGACCGCGGCGCCATCCTGCGGCGGTACAGCAAACAACATGGTCGCCCGGAGGAGAACCGGCGGAAACAAGACAGTGATTCGGACTCTGATTCTGATACGGAGTGTAAAGGATATGATAGGGTGAGTTTAATTTTATAAAATAAAGGAATAGCAACATAGGATATGAGAAACATTAAATTCGTTGAATGGATGAGCTAGCCAGTCTCCTGCTTACAAGGATAAGGTCCCAAAAGTCCGCGGGCTTTGGGACGCCAGAAAATCTGTACTTAAATTAATTCATTATTAGTTATTTACTTATTAAGGGGATTATTAAATTATTAAGGGAATTTGAACACAGTGAGTTGTCTATCCACCAATCAAAGCCGAATGACAGTTTTTCCCAAACTGAGGCGGAGTGCCCCCTCAGTTTTCACAGTGAAATGTTAACAGAATATAATGGCTGTAGCTCAGAGGTCATGGGCCAACGTACAGTGGGTAAGATCCATTTGCAGCTCCCAGGCATATACTCTACTGACTGTTGCATCGGGGAGTGTCTGGAGCTGGTTTCATAAAAGGAACCCACTCGTATCGTAACTATTCCTATTTTTGCTTATGAAGAATTTAAAGGGGTCTATACAGAAAAAAGCTAACTAGGTTGCCTAAATATTTAATCCACATGGGCTATATATATAAAACAGGCTACAGTTTCATACTTACCTTAACTTTCTTTTCCAAACCTCGTCGCCTAGATCTGTCACTCTTAACCTACTTGATTTCTCTTTTTTTTTCTAGTCGGAATTCTGGCGCCGTAAGATGCGCACAGTGCACAACATCCTGGACGTGGACAAGGACGGTCTGATCTCATTCAACGACTTCCTGCTCTTCGCCCAGAGGTTCAAGTCGCTCGGACACCTCACTGACCAGCAGGCGGAGGAGTTTACCAGTATTATTAAGGTAATTATTTGAATCTTCTTCGATGGGGAAGCTAATTTCGGATTGCCTTAATAGGCAGTTGTTGCCTGGGAGTTCAAAGAAGTCACTAGAATCAGTTGGGAGGAATTAAAACCGTCGCAGAGTGGCTGGTAGTAACTACATAGATAAGAATGGCAATATATCGGTATTGAAGTGGCCTAAGTCTAGCAACCACAGTAATTAAATCGTCAGATAGTATAGGTGTTTTCTTTATTTGAGCCTTGTTGGAGGTCAGGTAAAGCCTATATGAATGCAAGACCTCAAAAACCCTTTTCAAAGTCCTGCAGAAATAATAAGCAAACCTGTCACATCAAAATTATCGTTTATCAGAACAAAGTCGTCTTTGGTCTTCTGAGTTTCTCAACACTGATAAAACCATTCCCGAATACAAGATTCTCTAAGCCGAGGTTATAATTAACACTGTATTTACAGATGACATGGGAGGAGCAATGGGGCGCTATAGACCCGTATAACTTCGTGACGGTGGAGCAGTACCTGGAGGACATGCATCACGTGCTCAACGACAAGTCGCTCAAGAAAAAGGCGCATCGCTGGCTGCCCTACTTGTTCAAGGTAAACATAAGCAGCAATCATTATCATCATTTCAGCCGAAAGACGGCTACTGCTGAACATGGCCTATGTCCCCCAAGCGTGCGTCTCGCAGCCACTGGAAGCCCACAACCTTAACCAGGTCATCGACCCACCCTAGAGGCCTTCCGACGCAGCGTCGTCCGGTTCGGGGTCGCCACTCCAGAACTTTTTAGCACCATCGACCATCCGTTCTGCAAGCAATGTGCCCTATCCACTGCTACTCAAGTTTGGCAATTCTTTAGGCTATGTCGATAACTTTGGTTTTACTGCGAATATCCTCATTTCTGATGCGTTCACTAAAGCTCCATTGCACTATGAGCAATATTAATAAGAAGCGCTTAGCAACCTATTTTAGATCTCTTCTGCTGGGGCACAGGCCTCTTCTTTGAGAGACTAAAAGGGCCGTAAAGGAACAATTCAACCATTCCATTCAAACCTTGTTAGCCATGAGGCTAACGACGAATATCTAATTGTATCTGGGAATTGACTGCTTATGGAGTTATTTAGGGTCCAAGTCTGAATTATTTTCATCTTTGCGTGTCGATATTTCGTTTCTCACTAATTACTGTTAAAGTTATTAAGGTTTACAGAAAACAGGACATGTTTTCGGCTTGCTGATGAGATATATTTTACACCCTACATATTATAGCGAATTTTTCGCGTGATGAGAAATCGAAGCATGTCTACAGTTATTCATATAAAAAAACTGTCCGTCATTGTACAAAAATAAGTAATTTTTTATCAGCCTGAACTGTTCTCAGCCTCATTGAGCAAGTGAATTCACCAATCACATAAGACGGAAATCCAGATCGCGTCTTTCATCTCGCATATGATTGGTCGATTGATGGTGCCCAAACCCTTTGCCTTGCCGAATTCACTTGGGTAATTAGGCTGCAGAGCAATGGCCACCCTCATTCCTTCCGTTTTTCTGTTCCATTTTTGTTTTTATTTCCTATTCATCGATATTGATCTTAATTATTATTATTATTTTCAGGCAGTGGACAAGGACAAGTCTGGCTACATATCGGTGCACGAATTCAAGTTGTTCTTCCAGTGCTTAGGCCTCGACAACGAGAAAGCGGCCGTCGCTTTCGCTATCATAGACGTAAATATGGTAAGCACAACCTTTTTTTTTATCTTGCCTATGTTGCCCCATTGCTGGTCAAAGTCTTCCTCCATATGTTTGCAGCCAACTGCAATATTTTTTATTACGGTGGATATATTTTGCATCGGTTCCGATTCTAATAAACAAAATGTTAAAATCTAAGAATATATTCTTAGTTTTTGTACAAAATGAAGGCCATCCTGAGCTTCTAATCATTTTACGCGAATCAAAAATTCAGTTTTGCCAGATCGAAATCTGTAGATATCTAAGGCAAATTACGAAGTTATAACATATATTTTAAGGAGCCTAACGATTTTACGTTTATGTATATAAAATCTTGCTTTCTCGCTTGGAAAAATGTTAAAAATATATGGAAAATGAGACATCAAAATATTAATCCCGGCGGAAATATACGTCTCATGACGCATTTAATTAGCTACAAGACTGGTTGTGATATGACGTAGGCTTGAACAGATTCGTATGATTGGTGTATCCAGTGCCACGCCACGACACAACATTTTGGTACTTCGACCATCAATTTATCTAGAGCCTCATGAATCATATTTTCTACATGTTTAATGAAATTTCTTTCTATTTCAAATGTTTGTTTTTAAACCCTGACGGAAAAAGAGCGGTGTTTTATGTTTGATGTGTGTACCTACCTGTGTGTTTGTGTATTTTTGTATTTCTGTGGCATCATAGCTTCTAAAAGGATGAACCAATTTGGATTTAGATTTATTTTGTGTTTTGTAAGGTTTTGATGATATTTATTGAAACACAATTCAATATTCTAAAAAAATACCTATATACAAATACACTCTATGTTGAATGAAAATCGTTTAAGCCGTTCAAAGTTTTGGGCGTTTTACTGATTGAATCGGGTTATTTACCCAAGATATCGTGTCATAATTAAGTTTTTGATAGATTGTTGATCGAAGCGGGTCTAATACTAGATAAATTATATATTATAATTATATTTTTGTTACGGAAATTTTTAATTTTACTTGTTCTTTTACAGGATGGCAAGCTATCCCAAAATGAGTTTGTGAAGCTTGGAAAAGAATTCTTCTGCACCGAAGACGAGAAGAAGGTGTCCAAAATGTTCTGGGGACCCCTGATTAACTAAGTCATTGTAATATTAGCTTTACGTTTTGCACTTAAGAGTCATTATCGACTGCTGTTTTAATTTTATTAATGTGTGTAGTATTTTTTGTTATGATTGTGTACGTATTTGCAAAGACAGCTATTTTAAAGGACGTGTAATAGGGTCTTATTGAAAATCGTTGGTAAAAAAAGAGATGGCGCTTTTCGATATGTATAGCTCTATCTCATTCTCGCACATGTCAAGATAGGCGTGAAAGAGATTATTTTTTAATAATCTGTAGGCTCGCGCTTGACCACTATCACACCTGATGGTAAGCGATGATTTGGTCGACGGTGAAGCACGCTTGCCTAAAAAGAACCTATTCACTCTTGACTTAAAGACTCCTAGATTGTAGCTATCGGGAAACACAGACTCCGGCAGGGAATTCCACTCCTTAGCTGTACGCATAATAAAAGTGTCCACAAACCGTTTAGTGCGTATGGGTGGGATATCCACGATATACCGATGGCGTATCGCCGTACGTCTGGTATTCCGATAATGAAACGGGCTAGGTGGAATTAGATCATACGATTCCATCGCATACTCGCCGAAATGTAACCGATAAAAAACCGACGAGCTGGCTATACAGGTCAAATAGCGCCATCTTTTTTTCGACTTTAATAATTCCTCACAGTCCATTATTTGGTCGAGATATTGATTTTTCCTATGTTATGCCATTGGAAGAATCCTTATTAGAGGATATTCTGAAAAAGCTTGTAATAGTAGTATAAGCAATGGTCATATAATAGGGGGTTATTAAAACACGAGTCTGGGTTTATCACACGAGGCGAAGCAGAATGTGATAATAATAACACGCGAGTGTTTTAATACCTAATTATATACCGATGCATATACTACTTTATCTTCACTCATACAGTTGAAATAAAATAAAAAAATGGAAACGGAAAAAATGTGGTATGGCGGGCAATTTAGATTGTCATTGCCCATGACTGCGCGGCGCGCGCATCCATAGACAATGACACTACTTTTCTACATTAGGTCAATGAGCGCCAATAAATTAAAAAGTAAAAGTGTGCTATAAAAAATAAAAAACTATTTTATGATGCAGTTGTTTGAAAATCAAAGGAAAATGTTGCACTGTATAATATTCACAGTGGATCTTTGTGGCTCTGAAGTTGGTTCTGTCAATTAATGCGCAAGAAACAGTTTAACTGCATAGAGTAAGCGAGATAGGAATATGCGACAAACGTAAGCGAGAAAAAGAGACAGTTATACAATGATAACTTCACTTTCAATATTGATACAAAAATAGCTACTGCGCGCAGGCTCTTGTAGCCAATTCAGAGACACAAAGATCCATTGTGAGTATTATAATGGTTTTTATTTTATTTTGGTTTTACCTATCCACGAATATAAAGTAGGTACGTATTTATACAATATTTCATTAATTCATATTTGGAACATTACGTTGTGAGTGTAGATAAAATATGTTTCAGAGTCCTGAACCATATTTTACAAGCTTTTTATTTTTCTCAACTGCTATATTAATTTTAGACAGTTGGTACTTGTACCTGCCTATGTTTCGACTGTTTTTACTTATTATTTTTTATTTCCTGGTATTACCTTGTGGTAGTAATTACTTATTATTAAAACGGTCTTATGACGCTAAATAATAATTAAAATGTAAGTCATTCCTATATTACGAGCCAACATTCATTGTTTGAATGTATAAAATTATTATTGAATCTTTAAATAGAATCTCAATTTTAACAAATAATTTATTGTTTTATTTTTGTGACAAACCCATATTTTCTTAGTTATAAACCCACTGGTTTTTGCCAGCGATTTATTCTAAAACTAGCTGACCCGGCAAACGTTGTTTTTCCATATAAATTGTTGGAAAGATTGCCAAAAAATTTGCACGCACTGAGTATTATAGTATTTTAAATTGTGATTTATACAGGTAACACAACAGAATGGTTGTTGTTGGCGGGAGCTCGTGACACGTATTAAAAACACGACCCACTATCCTACTCGACCTACTTACCCTACCATTCCAAACATATAGTTACCGGCACGTAACTTGGCAAGAGTCGTGAGATGCGCACTAGTCGTTGTTTAGGTCTCTTTGGTTCCCCGCGGGCGGCGCGGGACGCGCGACGCGGGGAACGTTTAGCGTTCCGAGCGCGTGATTGGTTGCTCACTTGTCACAAGGATCGCCTGACCAATCCTGACGCGTTGCTTCCACGTTCCGTTCGCTCTATATGATAGTTGGTTAGTTCACGCACTATGCGCGAACTTACCCCCACCACGCCAAAACCTTGCCAAGTTACATGCCGTGGACTATACCTACCTACCCATTTTTGGAGTTAGTAGATAGCAAGGGAATTGCCAAAAAAAAATGCTTAAAAATGTCACAGTAATATCTTTATTGAGAAACAATACAGAATTAAATCAGAGTCAGTTCCAACAAAATAATTAAAAGCTTACACAAAAACAATATCTTTAAATTATAGCTTTACATAGTATTTTTCCAAGATGAAATTCAATAAGAACTAAGTTTTTAAGAACCTGTCTAATAAGTACTTATGATCAAGGGCCTATCGTGTTTCCACTATGAGAGCGAGACGGAGCTATAAAAAAATATATTATATTCTTGACAAAGCTAGGAATGGAGAAACCGTCTTGTACGAGTCGAAAATAGGACATGGAATGACAGATTCTTTAATTACAAACAAGAAAACAAATAATTACTAGTTAGAATTAATTAAATTTAAACAATGCTGAGTTGGTCTTTAAGGAGCTTCGTCTCTTCAATGAGTGTCGATATTTGTCCGGTTCTGAAAAAGAAAGGAAATAATAGTGAACAAAGTAACGAACGAAATTAATAACTTAACAATTTGTAGTAGCTTTCTGATTGAAAAAAAAACGAAAGAAGTAGACGGAGAGTAGATCTTTACTCTGCAGTGGGTCAATACGGAATTACAAAAAAAAAACTGCTGCGCACTATGATTTCTACATGATACATCATATAACCACACCATAAACACAAATGTTATTTGTATGTGTGAAACCAAAATCGCTGAACATTATTTTTTTACACTATACGATATTGTTTTTTGAGAAAATGGTGCAATGTGTCGGGTAAAATCTAACCCTAGTTTTTAAAGAAAATTTGGTTCAAATAAATCTCACTAGATGGCGCGATATGCACCTATCTGTTATTGAATGTGTGTAAAATTCACATTTTCTGGAATTGAACATAAAAATTGTATGTTCTTGTTAAATCAACTCTCCTAAGTACAAAATTATGGAATATTGGGCTCTTAATTCACATTTCAAAGATTATTTGAACGGATCATTTAGAATTGATGTCAATAGATGGCGCATTTTAAAATTTCTGAGGTATTCCACTCGATTGTTAAAATTTGCATTGTAACACATTTTGGTGCAAAAAAAAAAACTGTAAAAACGTGGGAATAAATACTATAAAACGAATCTTCATTGTATATAAAAGAAAAAAATATTCACGAACCTAGTAATCCCTTTTACTTGCAAGTCGCTGCTAACACCATCTATCTATCACCGTGAAACAGAACCGAACGCGTTCGATGTACAAAACATTACAAGAATAATCAGATGAAAATCGCTAGTTACGTCGGTACGGTTTCTTTGTATGGGATGAGGCATCTGTATGCTAGTATTATATTATCTGTGCCCTAGAATTAGTATTATCTGTGCCTTACATAAAGTAGGCTACTAGCTGAGAGTAAGGACTTGTAGGTCTAAAATGCAATGGAGGGAAATGGCCTCGTTCTGTGAGACCGTAATGTTTCAGAAGTATGCTGCCGAGCGGGAACGTGAGAGGGCCGATCCCACTCGGATAAAAAAGTGCAGGGGAGGCAACCATCTAGATGCCTAAAACGCCGAAACCCAGCCGGCATCATAGACAGACTCCGGGGTCGCAGACGCTCAGATTGGACGCACAGACTCCAGGACAGACAGGACAGGCGGCACAGTGATCACGTGCTGTCACGTGCCGTCTGCCTGCACGGCGCGCGGCGAGGTGAGGGGGAGACGCTTCCCCAGGCATGTGCTCTAACAGGCGTTGGAGAGGGTTAAGAGGACACGGGCTCACGCCCCTTCCATGTGCTGATGGTGATCACCAGGATAGTTTTAGTGAGGTAACAATACCGCACTCCCTGGTCTTTTCCCCAAAAGTCCAGGCGACTTTTAGAAGGTTTCCCCTCCCCGTTTACAAAAAAAAAAACTAAAAGTAGTCTCAATCAATCTGCCTAGCCTTTTCCCAACTATGTTGGAGTCGGCTTCCAGTTCAGCTTCTTCTTCTTTCCGTAGAAAGAAGAAAGAAGTTCGGCTGAATCCGGTTAAAAAAAAACTCATTTTAGCACATAGTAAGTGATTACTATCAACATTAAAAACAATTCGGTTCTTATTTAGAAATAATTGGCATTTTTTTGTGGCTACTTTTCCTAGAGTATTATACCATTTTTAACCGACTTTCCAAAAAGGAGGAGGTTCTATGTTCGACTTCAAGTTTGTTTTTTTTTTTTTTTTTTTTTTTCACCGATTACTCCGTCAATTGTGGACCGATTTTGAAAATTCTTTTTTTGTTTGAAAAAGTATGTTCCGAAATTGGTCCCATTTTAATTTGGTGAAGATCTGATGAAGAACTTCGGAGATATACAACAGAACTCTTCAATAAATAACGGCAAATCTCTCGGGATTTCTGCAATTGCATGTCTGTTTGTTGTTTATAACATTTCATAACATAACATCACGCCAGTTCGCTCTTAAGGGGTAAGCAGATCTCTCATTTCACCGGTTATGTTTAAGTTTCATGAAATCTATTCTGGCGAAATAGTTACCTTACTAACTTGCCTATTAGGTACGTAAAACTAAAAAGTGAAAAATAAAAAAACTTTTTGCAAAAAAATACTACCGACTTCCAAATACAAAACTACAAAGTGAAAAATAAATTAATTTTTTGAAGTCGGTGTCCATAACGCAAAAAAATGGTACCTACGAAAGACACCGACTTCAAAGTTTTTTTATAGAATCTTGGTTAGCTGCGTCAACTTTTTAAAAAACTTGCCATCATAGTGTCAGTACTATTTTTATACACCACAATGAGTAAAAGTAGACTTAAAGAAAACATCTTTAAAAATTTTAGGGGAAAAATGATTTTGATTATTTTTTGTGTAAATGGTACATTTAAGGTACTTAGGTAGCCGATACAAAAAAAAAACAGAAATATTTGAAAATTGTGGTCATGGTAGTTAAAATACCATTAGGGGTGTCGATTTTCGAAGACTTTTTTATTTTAATTTAGTAAATGATTGAGTTATATTTTTATTCTTTTTTTTTTTCTCGAGTACTTAGGTAGCCGATACAAAAAAAAACAGAAATATTTGAAAATTGTGGTCATGGTAGTTAAAATACCATTAGGGGTGTCGATTTTCGAAGACTTTTTTATTTTAATTTAGTAAATGATTGAGTTATATTTTTATTCTTTTTTTTTCTCGAGTACTTAGGTAGCCGATACAAAAAAAAACAGAAATATTTGAAAATTGTGGTCATGGTAGTTAAAATACCATTAGGGGTGTCGATTTTCGAAGACTTTTTTATTTTAATTTAGTAAATGATTCGAGATATATTTTTAATCTTTTTTTTTCTCGAGTAGTCATGAGCAAGTCCACCCGCTGATGCCCGCTTATCGTTGAATTTTGGGACACGTTGTATATTAATGGTATAATAAATTACGACTTACTGTTGTTGCAGTATAGATGAGATCGTATCGCTGTGAGACTTGCCAAGAGCGATGTCCTTCTTCTTGTACTCCGAGTGCCATTTCTCCAGCTGGAAATAGTAAAAAATATGATAAATATTATTTAAATATAAAAATAATGTCACTTACAAACAGACAGACAGGGCGGAACGAGAAACTTCAACGGTCGAGAAACCTGAATCAAGTCTGAAATAATAGAAAATCTGTTGTATCCTAATTACGACGCTTGAGCTCATAAACTGACGCTATGGGGTAGAAAGAAATTACAGAATGCCATTTTCTACGATCTTTATATATTTCTAAAATGAGGATGTCTGTACTCAGGCATATATTTTTTTTCTTAACTTTTTTCATTTACATCTTTTTAGTATTTTTTTTTAAATTAGGTACATTTAAACATATATGTATTGCATATTTTATTATCACCCTTTATTTTGATACCCCACACAATGGGTTTGGATGAATACAAAAATTGATTTCCCCCACAAAATGGCGCCCAAAATCTGCCATTTTTACTTTTCCAATTTCTGCTTAAAATTGGAAAAGAGAAAATGGCGGCTTTTCAGTTTCCAGTGACACTCGCAGGGTCAAGACGAATCGATTGACGTAAGAATCATAAAAATTGGCCAACGCGTTTGGTCTCTAGAACGCTAAATAGGAACAAACATACATACATACATAGACTGATAAACACATTACCCTCCTTCGGCAGTCGGGTAAAAAGCACTAAGAGCTCAAGCAGCTGACAGCGAGGATGAAAATTTTAGGTTCGCTCTATTCTAATCTTCTACACGCCATTTGAGATAACATTAAACATTTAAATAATCCCATTTTACAGCCCGTTCAACCGATTTTGACTTCTTTTGCGTTGGTGACAACTGTTTAGTAAACTGTTCTTAAATTATCTTTTCATCACACTTGCACGTAAAAAGTATCTAAACATACAGGTTAACTTGGCCGTAATGCCCCATATAAAACCCTCGGTCTTTCTTTTTGGCATGAGACCCTAGGGCGGTAAGTAATATTTTTTTAATTTATGGCACAGCACACAGGTCATGCAAGTTCAAGCAAGGAGTTTACACGCAATTGAAAAATTGTCTTAAAATGTTATCTAAACAGGAATTTATTTGCAATCTCGCTACATGTTACTTAACTAATGTTCTTAATAATCGGTTTTAATAGTTGAAATTATTTAATTCTTTTTACACTCCGTCATGGCTGTATACCTACGTAAGTATTTTCCTTTAAAGTTTCTGAACGAAACACTGTATAATCTGTGGTATGGGCAAAAATTCGCCAACCGCTTAAAAAAACGTTCACGTATTTCGTAATAACAGCTGTGCTGACTTGTGTATTAAATTCATAATTATTACTCGCAAATGTGATGAAAAACATTGTGTGTATCACGGGCGGTACGGGAATTATGAACCTCGACTCAGAAAGCCCTCAGTCTACGACTTCGGGCTTCTACTAGAGCCTCGATCGTAATTCCTTACATACCGCCCTTAATACACAATGTACTATTCATCTGTACTAGCTCAGTTAAATCGATGTACAACATTCTGTATCGAATTTGTTTTATTTTTGTTGTTGAGCTGTAAGATAGTGTAGCTCTAAAAATGCTATTTTACTTTGTTAGTAAACATTGAATTTTTTATTTTATTTTTTGGGACAATCCCACCGCACAATTCCCAAACCACTGCAACTTTTGAAAGCCAGAGTCAACAGTGGCAACCGCCAGAAAAGCGCCGAGGCAATGAAGCTCGACGAAGTCCCGGAGAATGAATTTAACTGTCTTGGATCCCGCAACGAAATTAATCAGAAAATAATAAAGGGAGGAGTAGGAAAAATAATAGTACATTACTGCAGCGGCCAGCAAAAGAGGCATTGATGGACTAACGTGTAAATGTGGGCCGAGGCGAAGCCGAGGCACACATACGTAAGTCCATCAATGCCTAGTTGTGGCCAAGGCTTGTATAGTGCTTTTCTCAAATAATGCGCGGAAATTAAAACTGAGTAGTACCTACAACTCATTTTTTCAAATACAATTACTCTTGAAAATCAACGACGAAAACGAACAACAATAATTTTTCCCGCCTTAGGCTTAGCACGCACTGCGATTTTTATTAGCGTGAATTGTTTCCGCCCATTCTGCGGCCTATGGAATTGTATGAAGCAGCACGAATTACGGTAAAAAAATCCCGCGGGAATAATACTACAAAAATCCGCGCGAATAAAAATCGCAATGCGTGTTAAGCCTTAAAGTTTTCATTTGTTTTTTTTGTCAATAACAGCGTTATATTTGCAAGCCAGTTCGAAATTTAAATAAAACCTTTGATAAGTTACCTCCTTGGTTGCCATGCTTTGGAGTAAAAGATCGTTCCATTTTTAAATTACACGACAGATATGAGTTTACTATAGAATTTATTTGGCCGCTACACACGACAGATATGGATTTTCATACAACTTTTGCCGGCCGCTGCTCGCATGTATTTGACCAGTACAGCAATTGCGATTTATCTCGAAGAAGGTTGTCAAAATAATGCTCAAATTTCCAAGCATGTTTGAGAAATACAAATTTCCAGTTCCGTCCATATCAAGCAGGTGACAGAACAAACAAGGCCAATAGGCACAAAGGGTCGTTTACAACTGGGGTAAGCCCAGTTGCCTAGCACCACGGATAATAAAAATTGCATTAATATTAATGGGTCCTAACATTCTGAGTTGCTATATTTGTTTCCAATAATAGGTATGGCAAAAACGCTTGAACGCACGGCAATTTGTTCTAGTTTCCACAAGGTCCGTATAGTAAACATTGTATCTTGAAAATGGCTAGAGTATTGAAAATGGCTGAAGTATTGAAAATGGCTGAAGTATTGAAAATGGGTGGAGTATTGAAAATGGCTGAAATATTGAAAATGGCTGGAGTATTGAAAATGGCTGAAGTATTGAAAATGGCTGAAGTATTGAAAATGGCTGGGGTATTGAAAATGGCTGAAGTATTGAAAATGGCTGAAGTATTGAAAATGGCTGGAGTATTGAAAATGGCTGAAGTATTGGAAGACTATTAGAATGAGCTAAGAATAAAGTAGCGATGAGTCGAGTCAGGTCGGTGATGACGCCCGAGCAGCTGGAGGAGGCCGACCGACCGACGGTCGATTTCTAGCCAAACCTAAGAGTTTCAGTTCAGACGCGTAAAATGAATCGCGGAATTTACGCTGCATACGGTTTCATACTAGTCCTGTTTGTATCACATGGCGACGCAAAATGAGTTGTCTGTTGACTTACACACATTATTTCAACCGAATTGCGCTCGAGGTGAGTGAGGGGAGCGAGGCAACCCCGTACAAACCAGTGCTGCCAACTTAGCGCTTTCAGCGCCATGTCTAGCGCCTAACGCTGAATCTAGCGCTTTTTGAAACTCTGTACTTTCTTTAGACAAGTAAAATTTCAAAATTTAAAAAACCCCCGTCACAGTTTTTATTACATGCTACATAATTTATCTAGTACATAGTAGATACGCTTCGATCGGCAATCTATTGAACACGTAATTATGAAACGATATCTTGCGAAAACAACCCGACTCAAACAGTAAAACACCCATAACTTTTGAACGGCTGAACCAATTTTATTCAAACATAGCTAAGAACACTCTCGACAAAATCACCTTTCAAACAAATCGGTTCATCTGTTTATAGATAGACATATCTGTGCCATAGACAGACACACAGATTCACAGAAACACACGTCAAACTTATAACACACCTCTTTTTCCGTCGGGGGTTCAAAATAGTAACTACGCAAACTATTAACTTCCCAGCGACGTGTTGAGGCAAATTTCATCCACAGTTAAATATAAATTGAAGTCCAAAACTGATCAAGACCAACCTTATTTCGGCGGCAGAAGCAACTGTAGTAGAATCAGACGAAGATGAATTAATTTAATTCCTTTATTTTATAAAATGATTACATTAACACGTTACTACTTTATTTTATTATTACTAAACAAGTACAATAATGAATGTAACTCTTTTAATATGACATATCATGATTAAATTAAAAAAAATGCGTTTGAATTTGGCGCCGAATTTGACTAATTTTTGGAGCGATTTTTTGACAGCGATCATTTAGAGCGTTCTAGCGCTTTTTGAAAGAGCTTACAGCGCGTTTTTTGCTTAAACGAGTTGACAGCACTGGTACAAACGTTGGATAGCTACTGAAGTTACGTCCGTCCGTCTGGAAGCCTAACTTTACTCACCTCGACAGTTTTATGCTGTGCATGTTGCTTGAGCATCAGTATCTGGTCGCCGAGCTTTTCCCCGCTTCGCTTGTATCGCTCCAGTTCAGCCAGCAGTTCTCTCTCGGCCGGGGTTGCTGATGCTGAAGCGCGGATGTTGCGGATTACTGCTGAGCACCTGGAAAGTAAAAAAAAAGTGAATTCACGTAAGAGAATATCATTGACCGCTTAGGGAGGATAACCAGAAAAACAAGTAAAAAAAACAAGTTTCAGAAGGGTGCTGACAGTCTCAATATTCCTTAACAACGTTGATACTCACAACTCTCATACACGCCACGCCTTTAGGAATACGCCTTAAATTATAGATGTGCTAAGTGCTTTCCGTCTCATTACTGATACTCACCCTGCCGAGTACCCGGCGGCGAAGTGTAAAGCCATGTATAGTACAACTATTTTTAATGCCAATCGGCAATCATCGCATTTTAGAATACAAACAAACGCTAATTTCCATGTCCATCAATTATTTTATTTATCGTGTATAATAATTTGAATTCAGAACTAAGTACTTTATTGTTGCTCCTTTTTTATTTCTGTGTGAAATATATAGAGCTTTAAAAGTAGCAGCTTTCCTCCCATTTTTTTTATTATTTACTTAGTTAAAATAGGATTAACAACTCTATATACTTCCAAGTTGATTGAGAGCGTCCGGTCTGCACCAAGAACAAAGTAGAGGTGAGGCATAAATATTGGATTAGGTATGTGGATTAGGTATTTTTCGATGCGAATCCGTACCTAATCCAAAGCGTCGAGGATTAGGTATGGCACAGAATATTCGTACACAGTCAACACAGAATATATTCTGTACTTTTAAATGTGGGGATTCAGTTCCAAGTTTAATTAGCACTGCCGCCAGCTTCATCTATGTAGAATACCACTGGATTAGTTAGTGTTCTAGCGATGGGCGTTATTTTAAGATGATACTCTCGAAGAAAAATAGCAAAACTTTCACGTCTTTTATTGAAATTAAATATTTAAAAAATCAGAAACTCATATAATAATATGGGTGAAATGCATGTTAATATAATAATGCTCTGGTTTCTATACATAGTACCAGTTTTAATTTATAACCATTTTTCGGTAAAAAAGACTAAAAAAATATGTCGTTAGAGTCGTTTCAAAAGAGTAATTCTACAATGAACTTTAAATCTTGACCTAACTTTTGGCAGTGCAAATGAATCAGACACATGTTCTATCAGTACCTAGTAATAAGAATTGCATAAATTACTTGCCGTTTGTTTAGCTGGTTTACGTATTTATAACGTAAACGTTGACTTAAAGTACCGTTTGTTCATAAAAAACGAAATATATTTATTTATTTATTATTTATTATATACTTTATTGTACACCACTTAAATAATTACAGAACAAAACATTTATAAAGATAAGTGTACAATGTGCGGTCTTATCGCACAGGGCAATCTCTTACAGACAACCTTTGGATGGACTGAACGAGAGGAGGTAGACATAGGGTTGTCAGTGTACAAAAACTATCATGAAATAATATAACTTAGACATTACATAAAATACATACATACAAATAAAATAATATACTAATAAATATCAAATACAGAACAGAGAAAGGAGAAGAATAGTTACAGAGAAAGGAAATGATCCTTCACCATTTTCTTAAATGTCGGCAATGTTTGCGCACGCCTTACCTCAATAGGTAATGCATTCCACAAACGAGCTGCTTGAACCGTGAAAGATTTGTCGAAGAAGGATGTGGAATGCATACGAATGCTTAATTTCAGGTTTTCCGATGATCTCAAGGACCGAGAATGTGTGTCACAGAGGAACTGAAAACGTTCTTTAAGATAAAATCCATACACTTCGCCGCCGGGTACCCGACAACAGGGCGTATGAAATAGTACATTGTGATACAAGGGTGGAAAGTAGGTTATTGCAAACGAGCTTTTTAATGACACGAGTTTAGGTAAAGATCACGAAAATTACTAAACCGCGAATCTTTTGTTTACAATTGTAAATGAACTAACAACCAATTCAACGGCACTACTGCTACCACGTCTGGTTTCATGACATTACTTACAATACTATTTATGCCTCAAATTCAAATATTAAATTTATTGTATCCATAACGTACATACAGGTTGTTATATAAGTTTCAGAAACAATTGTGGACATTGTCGGGCACAACAACATTCTAGATACAGTCAGTGTCTAGGATGAAGGAAAAGCACTTCGGTCTCATCAGGGATGGTAAGATAACTTACCTACTATTAGTACTGGGTCTAACCGCGACACCAATATGCAGGTTGTACGGGGAACATACGGAACGCATGGGGCATCTTTTTGCACATGCGATGCACTGGCTGGTAAGCGAACGAGTCTCCTAGGGGTTGGATATCCAAGACCAGAAGACCATAGGCTCATATCTCCTAATCTCTTTGTAAAACACATTAAAAAGGTTTTCAACAAAATTGGGGAGAAGTAAGTTATCTAGGGGACCACAAAAGATCCCAATAGGTCGAAGTTTCCGAGTTATTTCTCGGCCCCTCCACAATATAAGATACTGTAAGTACTAATAAAAGTAATGATATAAAATAATAGTTACCTGTATTTGAGATCATCTTGATGTTTCTCAGCTAGCATACATTTCTCTTTGAGAACCGCAGAATCTAGTTGGACGTCATCTATCTCTTTCTGAAAATAATAATAGTAATAAGTATGGTTTATGGTGATCGAATCACACCTGCAGCCAAGCCAAGTTGACAATCTACAATCGATAACGCAAGTAGAAAACGAATCAATGTGTGAGAATGACACATCTGAACGTTAAGGCGATATGTACGACCCATTGTAACGCAGTACTGGGGGCTGGGCTGTGTTAGCAAACTTACGCTTTGAGCTTTCAGCGACGGGCTTCTTAGGGCTTGGCTTTGTCGACGCAGTCCTACCTTGTCTGGCTCCTTCAGAGGCAGCAAGGTGGCGTGGTCTTGAGGGAGAGCGCAACGGTCGTGTAGATCCTTAAGGCAAGTGCGGTGATTATCCTTCACGTGGTTGCCGCCCTGTTTTTGGTCTAATTCCTTATGAAATAGACGTAACAGAAATCACCGGGCGACGTATCACAGGGGTGGCGAGGTCATGCCCCTGGGTGTCCACCATTGAACAAGAACAATGATGGATAGCAATGACCTCCTGCGTGTTTGTGCCGTGCGCGGGGACCCGTATGGAGGGATGAAGGGATCCTGGTGATTGAGTGGAGCAGGTTGCACACAACACATCACTTTGGCCCGGATTTCTTCCGACTCGGGAGGTCGTGGGAGTAGCTTACCACGATCAATCGGCTGAGCTCTCCTTCTGAGAGTATAAGCGAGGTGCGTGGGGTCCACTGATGTCGTCTTTGGACGGCTGAAGTGGTGGTGAAGGTCACGCTGACGGTGTAAGGGAGGGCTGTTCTGTTCAAGCCAGCCCAAACGAGCACCTGATGTCGCACTGTAAGCCAGCCCTGCGCACCTATATCTCAATGGTAATCCTAACGGCCCACCTTAAGTGGTGGGTCGTTCCCAGTTGCGGGCTCGATGGAGGGTGGGAGCCGGAGAGATGAATTTTTGTACGATATTCAATGGATTTTGTCACTGCCTTGAATACTTCGGGGGTGGAGTCGGCGAAAGCTGACGATACTCCAAAGCGAGGTGCATCTAGCACTCCGCTTGCCCCTGGATCTGCGGTTCACACCGTGGGATCCAGCGCGGGCACCATTTCGACTACGGTGAAAACCGAAGTCTGGACAAAGGCGCAGTCCCTTGGGAAACCGGCTAACGCCGCGGGCCCCAGCACGGGTAGCGCCAATAAGCGGGGTGCACCTAGCACTCCGCTTGCCCCTGGACCTGCGGCTAACACCGCGGGCTCCAGTGCGGGCACCGGTCCGGCTGTGGCGAGAACCGCAGCTAAGACCAATCAGTCCCCACATAATCGGCATAAGGGCTCAGGGCTGCGCGGGACCAGCACTGATCCTTACACTCCCTTGGCGAAAGGTAAGGGGCCGGAGATGACTCATCCCTCTGCCGGCTCGAACCTTTCCAAACACCCTCTTCCTCATCCCTCCTGTACTACCACTTCGCATACCAGTGGGGCAACCGCCACCAGTCAAACGGGGGCGGCGGCCGAATCCTGGCGGGTGCAAACCCATAAGGGCAAGAAAAGGAAAAGACAAACCCAAGACCCTTGCCCAAACTTGTTGGTACCTACAATCCCCCAAGCCCAGGGTATCAAAGGGGATGGTCTGACGCGGAAAGAGAGACGTCAGCAACTAAGAAGGGGTAAGGGCAAAGTCTCCCAGTTAGGGCAGGCTGCTAAGACTGGCAACCTGAACTTCTCGAAAGGGAAGCGGCCGCAGACTGCGGCCGAAGGTAGCCATTCAGCGGCAGGAGGACCAGCGCAGACGGCTGGCGCGTCGCAGCAGGACGCCCGGAGGGGTCAGGCCGTGGCCAAGCGGGCTCTCAACGAGACCATGTCGCCTCGTGGGGAGCATAAGCGGCTGCGGCTTGATCAGTCCGGGCGGACTGATGCGACGAGCTATGCCCGAGTCGCTAGCGCCCACCTGTGCGTCGCGGTAACCTGTGCCAGCACGGGGATGATCAGCCTAGAGGTGTCGAACCAGGTCCATGACGAGATCCAGAGGCTGATCATCGAAGAGGCTTGGTCCCCCGCGAGGGAGACTTCAGAGCGGCAGATACCGTCTTTCGTTGCCAGGCCGAAGTTCGGCAATGGGGCGCTCAAGCTTTGGTGTAGCGACGATTACACCTTAGCTTGGCTCAAGAGGACGGTCGCCAGCATGACTCTCTCGGCTAGCACCCAGCTAGTCGTCAAGAGTCAGGCTGAGCTTAAGAAGCAGGTGCGGTGCGGAATCGCGATCCCAGACGACAGAGGGGTTTATAAGGACGTGACCATGGTGGGTAGAACCTTATGGTACCAGAACCCCTTTGTCGACATAAAGAAGTGGGTGCTCCTGCGTTCTGAGAGGCAGAAGGCGGGCTGGTTCGTGGTGCTGGGGGTTCCCGAGGACCACATCCCGGCCTTGATGGGCGCCGAGCGCAGACTGTCATTCGGTCTGGGCTCGGTGTACATCAAATTCCAAGGAACGAACAGCCGTTTCGGGTGTGTTCCTCGGGGATGGGACCCGGTAACGAGGCAGCTCGTCGATGCAGGGGGGAATAATCCCCCTTTCAACAACCCGGAAGCGACAACGGCCTCAGTCATAGCTGCAGAGCCGGTCGACCCCACTATCACCGCCATCACGGTCACCGTCCCTCCGTCGGGCGAGGAGCTGGACGACAGCATACTGTCGCCGGCTTCTGGAACGATGGAGGATGACGAGGTGGGCGACGCTTTCGCCGGTTTGCAGCTGGAAAAAGTCGAGGAGGGCCCCATCTGCGATGGCGAACCCTTCGTTGGCCTGTAAAGCTGTACAGGCGAACCTCCACCACAGTCAGACAGCGACGGCTCAGTTACGCAAGTGGTTGGAGGTTCAACACACGGCCATTGCCCTGATCCAGGAGCCGTGGATTAGGGGCGGCCAAATACGAGGACTGTCCGGTTTAGGCGGTAAGATCCTTGTTACCTCAACCCATGATCACCCTAGATCTTGTATATATGTCACAGGTAACATTAGAGCACAGGTTTTAACTGATTTCTGTTGCAGAGATATCTCTGCAGCTAGGCTGACCATACAGCGTGGTGCCACGACAATGTCGTGTGTTTTCGCCTCGGTTTATATGCCTGAGGCGGAGGCTCCACCCCCGCATGACCTGGTCCGCCTCGTAACGCACTGCGAAGCCAGAGGTGAGGAGGTCATCATCGGGACCGACGCGAATGCACACCACCCGCTGTGGGGAATGGACACACCGAATGAAAGGGGTAAGGCTTTAGTAGAATACTTGTTCACAACTAACCTTTCCCTACTAAACACAGGCACGGAACCGACGTTTGTAACAAGACGCAGTCGGACGATTATAGACCTAACTTTGGCGACAGAAGGAGCAGCGGAAAGCATCTCTGGGTGGCAGGTCTCCAGGGAGGCCTCCTGCTCGGACCACAGATGGATCCGCTACGACATACAGGTCTGCGTTGCGCCAACACCACCTAGGCGTAACCCGCGCAACACAGACAAAGCTGTCTACACACGCACCCTTGCCTCCAAGCTTCCGCCCATATGCGAGGAGCTGGCTTATGTGAATACAACGCAGATAGATACGCAGGTAAACCAACTTACAGAATCTATGATATGCAGCTACCACACCGCCTGCCCAGAAACTACCCCACGCAAAACACCGGGCAAACAACCCTGGTGGGGTAAAGATCTGGAACGCATGCGCGGTAAGGTAAGAAAGGCTCTGAATAGAGCCATGAACACATGCGCGGATGAGGACTGGGACGCCTATTACGCAGCCAAATCCAGCTACAAAAAATGCATTAGATTCAGGCGTACCACGGGATGGCGTAAGTACTGTGGCAACATTGAATCTTGCCAACAAGCAAACAGGGTAAGGAAAATACTGGCACAACAGAGTACACCTGAGCCAGCAACACTCCGTAAACCTGATAACACACTCACCACGTCGCCTGAAGAAACAAGACGCGTCCTAGTAGAAACACACTTCCCAGGGAGCGTCTTCGTACAGGTAACCGACTGGCAAGATACTTTCCAACCACCAACAAGCGAGAATTGGCACTATGCAAGAGGGATGATCACATTGGAGAAAATCCAATGGGCCGTCCAAAGCTTCCATCCTTACAAGGCGCCCGGTCCAGACGGGGTGTTCCCTGCGCTACTACAATGGGGAGGTATGCCTGTAGCAGAAAGACTGGTGCCACTACTGAGAGCGTGCCTGGCCTTTAGACACGTCCCCATAGGATGGAGGGAAGTGAAAGCAATATTTATCCCAAAGCCAGGTAAGAGTGATTATACAAACGCCAAGTCCTACAGACCCATCAGCCTGACCTCGTTCTTGCTAAAGACCATGGAAAGACTGTGTAAAAGGGAGCTCAGGGACGGCGCTCTAACAAGACTACCCTTACATGGTAACCAACACGCCTACAGCTCGGGTAAGTCTACTGAATCCGCTCTTCACTTGGTGGTAAGCCAAATAGAGGAAGCAATTCATCAGAAAGGTACCTGCCTGGGCACATTCATAGACATCGAAGGGGCCTTCGACAAGACAAATTTCTCCAGCATCGGTGCTGCCCTTTACAAACATGGCGTAGAGCAGGTGCTGATTGACTGGATTTCTAATATGCTCAGCAAACGAGCGGTTTGTCTAGAAGGAGAGCAGCGGCAGGCCTTGATAGCCAGGGGCTGCCCACAAGGAGGGGTGCTCTCTCCCCTTCTTTGGAATCTGGTAATAAACGATCTCATCACCAGACTAAACGAACACCGTTACTACACAATAGGTTATGCAGACGACCTCGCAATCCTAGTACCTGGGAAGGTGACTGGTACAATTTGCAACCTTACTCAGCAAGCACTACGTATAGTGGAGCGATGGTGCAGGGAGTATGAACTATCAGTAAACCCCACTAAAACTGAATTGGTCATGTTCACCCAGAAAAGGGCACTAGGCCCCTACCGCCTGCCTAAGCTGTTCGATACAGAGCTCCAGCTTTCCAACGAGGTCAAGTATTTGGGAGTCATTCTTGACAGTAAGTTGAACTGGAGCAGCCATTTAGACAATAAGTTAGACAGGGCCTGCATCACCTTCTGGCAATGCAGGAAAATGATAGGTAAGAAGTGGGGCCTATCCCCTAAGATAATACTCTGGCTGTACAGTGCGGTGATTCGGCCCATGATCACCTATGGGGCCGTGGTTTGGTGGCCTCGCACTAAACTAACTACAGCCGTGAACAAGCTACAGCGTATGCAGAGACTGGCCTGCATGGCGACAACGGGCTGCGTGAGGCCTACGCCGACCGCAGCGCTCGAGGCTATGCTGGGGCTCTCCCCTCTGCATCTGTTTATACAGCAGGAAGCGACGATGGCAGCAGTGCGTCTAAAGGCACTGGGTCTCTGGGGTAAGCGAGAGACTCAACACACCGCTCTACTAGAGGGTCTCCACCGCGAAATCCCACTGACTAGAGCCATTAATGACCGCATACCCAAGAAAGTCATTTTTGATAAAAAATACAGAATCCAGTTACACGAGGATAACCGCTGCGAGGGGTTACGCCCCGATGAACTGCGGATCTTCACGGACGGATCCAAAACAGGTACAGGCACGGGTGCAGGAGTCTTCTCGGAAGACCTAAATATCCGTTTAGCCACACCACTGGGGATCCACAACACGGTGTTCCAGGCCGAATGCTTGGGAATCTCCATGGCGGCCTCTGCGGTCCTGACGAGGGAGGTAAAGGACTTCCCTATACGTATACTTTCGGACAGCATGGCCGTCCTGCAAGCACTAAACAGCCACACAGTCAACTCAGGGCTGATTTACGAGTGTCATCGGCGCCTGAACCAGGTCGGTATGCACAATAAAGTAACCATTCAATGGATCAAGGGACACAGCGACTCCCGAGGGAACGACGCTGCGGATGAGCTCGCCCGTAGAGGCTCAAATATGGCACCGGTGGGCCCGGAGCCCATAGTGCCTTTACCTTTCGGGTACCTACGCGGTCTGGTAAGAAAACGCACCAGGGATCAACACAGCAAGCTATGGATGGATCATAGCGAATGTAGGCAGGCCAAGGAGGCACTACCCCTCATTGATGGCCGTTTCACGAAAAAGGTCCTACGACTAACTAAGCCACAGTTGCGAGCTGTCACAGCCGTAACCACTGGACATGGGACCTTTAATAAGCACCTCTTTGTCTTAGGTATCACGGACAGCCCACTCTGCAGAGCTTGCATGGTGGAGGAAGAGACGGCAGCACACCTACTCCTAAGCTGCCCTGTAATCGCTGGCTACAGGGCCAAATACTTCGGCAACCCAGGTACCCTGCAGGAGATCGTCGGCAGCACCAGGGCGCTGCTGGCCTTCCTCGAGGAGCTGGGGTGGATCGAATGATGTGACTGAATCCCACCCGTACGCAAAATACGCGCTTGGTCGTGGAGTTGCGGAAACAGCCCGTCGAAACTAAACTAAAAAAACTAACGCAGTACTGGCCGTGCGCCCGCTCGATGCCAAAAATTCAAAACTGAACCTCCTTTTGAACAGCTTTGTTTGCAAAATATTATTTGATTTACATATGCTATGTTAGGTATGAAGAAATTCCAGCCATCAATTTTTCTGTTTAAAAATATTTTTAAACATCCAAGTCATTTTGGAGGAGTTTCCAAAAGTTGCGAAAAAATATCGTGTTGTTAATTATTTTTTTAAAGCAAAACTATTAGTTATACGAAAAAACCTTGTGTTCAAAATTATGTACATGAATCAATAATAAATATATATTTTTTCCAAACCTTTTAACCTAGCTGTTACTGAGGAGTATGCTTTAGAAAGTTACCGTTTTACGGTACTAAAGCGTATGTAGGCCCTTAAGTCACGTGGTCAGACCATAAAAAAAGAATGCGTTAACGATTGTAGAAAGATAATCGATACGAAACGTTTGTAACTTGGCTAGGGAGGGGGGAGGGGGGGGGGGGCAAAAATGTAGAGATCCGCAAGAGAATCAAGGGTACCGACATAGCCCGAAGAATTGCCAATCTTAATTGGCAGTGGGCAGGGCAAATTGCTCGCAGAACGGATGGCCGATGGGGCAGAAGGGTTCTGAGTATGCCAGTATGTTTAAACAGAGCACAAATCTGGACTTCCGGGTGCTACTAAGAAATTCTAGATGCTAACGACATCCTCATTGACCGCCAATAAAATCGGTCCACTGGGGATGTATGCCATTCACATCTATTCACGTCTGGAGTGAGGCTAACGAGACGCACGGGCAACCGCTTGCCGTCTCCCTCGACATCTCGAAGGCTTTGGACAGTGTCTGGCATGAAAGCCTTAATGGTAAGCTGCCGTCGTTCGGTCTGCCCGGTTGTCTATGCGATTAGATTGCAGACTTCTTGAGGGGCCGGTCCATTCGAGAAGTTATTGATGGCCGCTCGTCTGACCAACTAGATATTAATGCCGGGGTCCCTCAGGGTTTATCTCTCAAAGGGTTTTCTCGGTTCGTGACTATTTTTTTCTTTAAATACAGTGACGATTTGTTTTATAGTATTTTTGCACGTTTTTTACAGTTTCATTTTACCAAAAGTGTTATAATACAAATTGAAAAATTGGGTGGCATGCCTCAGAAATTTAAAACCGGGCCATCTATTGAATTAAATTTTAAATGATCCGTTCAAATAATCTTTGAAATATGAATTAAGGGCCCAACAATCCATAATTTTGTGCTTAGAAGAGTTGATTAAACAAGAACATATAATTTTTATGGTCAATTCTAGTAAATGATAATTTTACACACAATTCAATAACAAATCGAAGCATATCGCGCCATCTAGTGACATTTATTTGAACCAAATTTTCTTTGTTAGTGCTGGAACGCCGTGCTACACCTAGCTGTGCTTGCGGCTTCGCTCCCGTCAACTGGCTACCTACCTACACCCTACCCTACCCTACCTACCTACCCACCCTGCCCTACCTACATACCCTACGAATCTAACCTACCTACTTACCTTATTAAGTTTTCAAACCATCCCTGCATCATGTATCAGAGATCGAGCTGTGTTCGCAAAACATATTAGAAAAGGAATTTAAAAAAAAAATACATTAATTTTGCCGGACTTTTAATAGTTATTGTGTTATTCGGGACGGAAATAAATCGAGCCAATAAAAAAAATGTAAATAGGTCCAGGCGTTCTCGAGTTATAAATATTGTAACCCGACTTTGTTTTACTTATAAAGATAACTATTTAAGTATGTATAAGATGCGTTTTAAAATGCGAATCGATTCTGATAACGGCAATTTAAATTGCCTATTTTTTTTTTATTTGTGATGGGTTTGCTCTTGACTTTAGTGTAGGTCATAGGTGGCAGAGACAGTCAACGATGGAGTGAGCTTACCCAGAAGAAGCCTGTTCACTCTAACTTTGAAGAGATTCGGGTTGAATGCGTTCGGAAACACAGACGCAGGTAGTGAGTTCCATTCATTCACTGTACGCATTATGAAGGATGTTTGGAAGCGCTTGGTGCGAATTGGTGGAATGGGAACAAGGTGAGGATGGTAACTTGCTGTGCGTCTAGTTGTCCGTTGGTAGAAGGGGGCTGGTGGGATGAGGTCGTGGAGTTCTAGAGCACACTCACCGAAGTACAGTCTGTAGAAGACCGACAAGCAGGTAACCTTGGTCCAGGCGATGGGCCTATCTGTGAAGCTTGGCATCCACCAGTTCAACTTCGCCGATGAGCCTCTTGGCTCTGCGTTCCACTGAGTCAAGCGTGGCAAGCTGATACTAAGCTGAGCCATCCCAAAGGTGGCTGCAATACTCCATGTAGTATCGGACTTGCGCTTTGTATAGGGTTAAAAGCTGTCCAGGCCTAAAGTATCGCTTCACTCTATTTAGGATGTCCAGTTTTTTGGCCGCAATTTGGGCTTTGTACTCAATGGAGGCACCAAAGTTGAGATTGGATGTCAACTTCATGTCTAGGAGCTCGAGCCGATCAGTCACAGGAACAGACGCACCCCCAAAAGTAGGCGTTTGATCGAAAATACTCCTTTTAGCGGTAAAAAGACACGCCTATGTTTTAGTGGCCTTAAAAGAGACCAGATTGTCATCACCCCACTGGGAGACAAGGCTTAAGGTCAAATCTGTCTCCACCATAGCCTCTCCCAAGGAATGAACTTCATCCACGCTGGTTTCTGCGCTGGGCTGAACATCTCTCTGAAACATGTGTCTGTCATCTGCGTACCCAACAATATCAGGCTGAAGTAGGTCATTGATGTGCAGCAGGAAAAGAGTTGCAGAGAGAACAGACCCCTGAGGAACTCGGCATCAATAGTCATAAGGTCAGAGGTGCAGCCGTCAATGATCCAGCTACAAAAACCAGCGGGGATGCCATAAGCAGGAAGCTTACTGAGTAGACTTGCGTGCCAGACTCTGTTAAAGGCCTTCGAGATATCAAGAAAAGCCAAATAAGTCTTATTAATAGTAATAGATAGAAATCAGCTCTTAGTATAGACATGGGGTATCAACTCATACAAATTATAATTAGTATTAAAAAAAGATCATAGATGGCAGCATAGGTAACAAATGTGAAAGTAACAATCAATTAAGACTGCACCGAGCAAAATAATTCAAAACGATCGTAACAGTTATAGGGATTTAATCAATATTATTACCATAATTGCGATAAAAAATATGTAATAAACACCACAATGAATGTGTTAACAATTCTATGTTGGCAAAAATAAAAAATATTGTCTAGTTTAAATAACAAAAATACGTAAAGTTAGACAAAAATCTTAAAATAGCATGCTAGTGTTTTAATGATTTTTGATAGTAAACTGTTGAATTTTTTCACAATCTTTAATTCATATTAATCTCTAATGGTCATACCACAATTTAGTGTTTTAACATTTTTGAAATGTCATTTGGTTATTTTTGTGTTCTTTTTTTTCTTAATTGTCGCGCTGTTTTGAATCATACGCAACGTGCACCTGTCGTCAATTCAGTCGTCCACGAGAGCTCGGAGAGAGGTCACGTCTCATCGTGGAGCGACGCGCCGATAACGATAATTAGCGATCTATTGTGTACGTATACATTGCCGCAAATAGTTGAATAAGGTAAGTCATATTTTTTTATTTTTGTGTAGGAATTTTTATGCATACCTAACATTTACTTTTTATGTTTTTACTATTCAATACATATTGCTGTTTTTGTTTTTAAATATTTGTTTTTAGTAAATATAATGCCTATCTCATAAAAAGTATGTATTTCTATTTTTTTATTTTATTTCCTTTTTAACCGATTTTCAAAAATGAGGCGGTTTTATGTTCAGCTGTATGTTTGTTTTTTTGTGTATGTTCATCGATTTCATAAATTGTGGACCGATTTTGGAAATTCTTTTTTTGTTTGGAAGAGTACGTTCCATTTATATTTGGTGAAGATCTGTTGAAGAATTCTGGAGATTTGCAACAGAACTCCTCAAATAATTACGGCTGATCTTTCAGGATTGTTGCAATCGCATGTCTGTTTATTGTCATATGTTCATAACATAACATCACGCCGGAACGCTCTAAAGAGAGAGGTACGAAGATGTGTACAGTAAACCCTGGTACAGTCATTTCACCAGTTATGTTCAAGTTTTATGTTAGATTTTTTTGGAAAAATGTTTTATCTAACTAACATAATGGCGCATGTAGGTAATTGATTTTTTCAATTGTTTCTCAAATATTTGATATTGGTATCGTTTAATGGGTTTTTACGGATGCCGATTGCAAATCTGACATTCTTTTTAAAATCCAAGATGGCGGATGGAAATTTTTCTCAAACATTCGATATGGGTATCGTGTAATAGGTTTTTAGGGATGCCGATACCAAATCTGACATTCTTTTTAAAATCCAAGATGGCGGATACAACTTTTTCTCAAACATTCGATATGGGTATCGTGTAATGGGTTTTTAGGGATGCCGATTGCAAATCTGACATTCTTTTTAAAATTCAAGATGGCGGATGCAACTTTTTTTCTAACATTCGATATGGGTATCGTGTAATGGGTTTTTTGGGATGCCGATTGCAAATCTGACATTCTTTTTAAAATTCAAGATGGCGGATGCAACTTTTTCTCAAACATTCGATATGGGTATCGTGTAATGGGTTTTTAGGGATGCCGATTGCAAATCTGACATTCTTTTTAAAATCCAAGATGGCGGATGCAACTTTTTCTCAAACATTCGATATGGGTATTGTGTAATGGGTTTTTAGGGATGGCGATTGCAAATATGACATTCTTTTCAAAATCCAAGATGGCGGATGCAACTTTTTCTCAAACATTCGATATGGGTATCGTGTAATGGGTTTTTAGGGATGCCGATTGCAAATCTGACATTCTTTTTAAAATTTAAGATGGCGGATGCAACTTTTTCTCAAACATTCGATATGGGTATCGTGTAATGGGTTTTTAGGGATGCCGATTGCAAATCTGACATTCTTTTTAAAATCCAAGATGGCGGATGTAACTTTTTCTCAAACATTCGATATGGGTATTGTGTAATGGGTTTTTAGGGATGCCGATTGCAAATCTGGCATTCTTTTTAAAATCCAAGTTGGCGGATGCAACTTTTTCTCAAACATTCGATATGGGTATCGTGTAATGGGTTTTTTGGGATGCCGATTGCAAATCTGACATTCTTTTTAAAATTCAAGATGGCGAATGCAACTTTTTCTCAAACATTCGATTTGGGTATCGTGTAATGGGTTTTTTGGGATGCCGATTGCAAATCTGACATTCTTTTTAAAATTCAAGATGGCGAATGCAACTTTTTCTCAAACATTCGATATGGGTATTGTGTAATGGGTTTTTAGGGATGGCGATTGCAAATCTGACATTCTTTTCAAAATCCAAGATGGCGGATGGAATTTTTTCTCAAACATTCGATATGGGTATCGTGTAATGGGTTTTTTGGGATGCCGATTGCAAATCTGGCATTCTTTTTAAAATCCAAGTTGCCGGATGCAACTTTTTCTCAAACATTCGATATGGGTATCGTGTAATGGGTTTTTAGGGATGCCGATTGCAAATCTGACATTCTTTTTAAAATTTAAGATGGCGGATGCAACTTTTTCTCAAACATTCGATATGGGTATCGTGTAATGGGTTTTTAGGGATGCCGATTGCAAATCTGGCATTCTTTTTAAAATCCAAGTTGCCGGATGCAACTTTTTCTCAAACATTCGATATGGGTATCGTGTAATGGGTTTTTAGGGATGCCGATTGCAAATCTGACATTCTTTTTAAAATTTAAGATGGCGGATGCAACTTTTTCTCAAACATTCGATATGGGTATCGTGTAATGGGTTTTTAGGGATGCCGATTGCAAATCTGACATTCTTTTTAAAATTTAAGATGGCGGATGCAACTTTTTCTCAAACATTCGATATGGGTATCGTGTAATGGGTTTTTAGGGATGCTGATTGCAAATCTGACAATCTTTTTAGAATACACGATGGTGGATCACATTTTTCTTATAATTGTGAATTTATTTTATTTTTGATCTATCACAAGAAACAGTAGTAGGTATCTTTACTACTGTTTTTTTAAGAGATATCAAAGAGTAATCAGAAAGTTGCTTGTAACTTGCGCACCGTGCACCACGAGACCTTAAGTCTAGTTTTTGTATGTACTACTGGAATTCGCACTTTCCCTAACATGATTATAAATTAAAGGCTATTTATTATTCTGAATCCTGATTTTCATCTTTATTGAAAATCAGGATGGAAACTTCTCATATTTATTATAGTTTATATAACTGTAAGTTTACAGTACCGTTTTTATTACTGTTTTGGGACTGTATGTTTCCAGTTCTAAGACATGCTTTTTGACTACTTACAATATTCTTATTTTATTTCAGTATTCTACAAAAAATACGGATTCATATTCAATCATTTTGATAGAAGTAGAAACTGAAGATAAAGACGAGATCATAATACATGGCAATAGAAGTGGGTTTCACATGATGCAGTTGAGCTGACTAGAAACACAAGCTACCCATTAAGGTACCGAAAAGCAGTTAAAAAATATACTTTGTTTGGTTACTGGCGCTGTAAAACATATACATATATGCGCAAAATGAAAAAACTTTTCTCAAAAAGTTCTGGATCTGAAGCAAGGTTTGTTGAACGGGCAACGTGTTTGGAAATCATAGCACATGCAAATCTTATTATTGCAAAAAACTGACCGAAGGGGAATCATCGACAGAAGAAAATCTGATTTCAACGATGAAAAGGAACGAGGGTGGCTTTATATTTTCAGCCATATTAAAATTCACTTCCAGGCTAATGAATAATGCTACAAGCTTGATGCATAATGCATAGAGCAACATTACTGAAATTTTTAATGGTATCATAGCGAAGTTTATTGGCGGAAAAATAATAAATTACTCAGGCAGGCAGACATATGCTGGAAGATGTGCCGCATCAGTGGTCTCATTCAATTCGAGACAACCACTGGGATACCCGAGTATAAAAATATTACTCAAGTACTAACAAACTTATAAAACATCTCGAAACCAAGAGAAATACCAAAAGATTGGCGTCAGCAAAACGCAGAGTACATAAATCGTATAATTTAATTTAAAAATTAATTTCTGGAAAAGAGACAAGGAAGGAAATATTAAACAAAAAAAAACCATAATTGATACTTCCAAGCACAAGGACAACTTCATTTTACACAAAGAAAAACATGCATATTTGCAGTTTGGACTGAATTGGACATGAAGGTTGAACTTATCGAGGAAGAATAGAATTTTGGTCTAAAATGGAAGAAAAATTTAAATCTTTTTATTTTGATTGCTTAATGCCGGAAATCCTTGTTCTCAGTATGATAGGCAAATGAAACTCAGGGAATGAAATCTCAATGAAAGATCAATGAAAAGGAGAAAAAAAGATTCGAAACGAACACTTGCAACTGAAGAAACAACAAAACGCAAAAGAAATGCGCAATAAATCGCATGGGCACGTTATTCCGTTATGCACCAGTGGTGGAAAATAACAATAATGTTTTTAAATGTGATTGATATTACCCTTCTTGTCTCTTTTCCAGTTATTTTTATAATCTTTTTTATCTTAACCCCACACAAATTTTGGTCATCTGGTGACAACTTTATATGAAAAATTTAAATTCTTTTTTGAAAAATGTCTTCGACTTCCCTGGAGAAAGTTGTTCATTTACAGAGGCAAAAGCAATTTTTAAAATATGATCTTTCCGTTACATCCTGTATAATAAATATACTACGTTTCCCTGGGCTTTTTGTAAAATGGTAAAACACGCATTAGGTAATTATAGTTTTTTTATTACGGTCTGGTTTTATTATATACAATATACCTACCCATCTACAGCTACTCCCCTAGCTTACCTACAAAGTCTACAAACCCAGTAAAATGCCCGGACCTACAATCCACAAAGCCAAAATTTCATCGCAATCGGATGAATTTTAAGGGAACGGTTATTGTATTACTATAGTACAATACAACCAAACATTATTTTTTATATAATATAAATTATAATATTTAATTATGGGCTTTATGTACATATAAAACCATCTAAATAATAAATATTCGTCATTTCAAGTCACTCAACACAACGACCCAAATTTTAAAAATCTTTAGTTACCAACTTTTGTCATGCATCTGCAAGCGAAGCTCGAGCGAACTTGTCATTGTGTGCGTGACGACGCACACGACTAGCGCGCTGCAGTAAATACCTATTTGCCGCGCGCATCTTTTGCTCGGCCCAGTCTTAAAAATGTTTAACAGCAGATTCAGGCTGAAATAAGTTTAGTAAAAATCAAAACTTGCTTTTTTAATGTTAATTTATCCATTTACACTCATTGATCAGGTTTTTTGAACAAAAAAGATAAGTGAAGACTTTGTATGTTAAATTAGTTGAAAGTAGCTATCGACTTTTCGTTTTGTTTTGAGTTCTTTGCAATAGATGGCGTGTTTCACAATTTGTCCTAAACTATATATCCATCGTAAGATTCATTTTGTAGGATAGTTATTATTTATTATAGGCGTAATTTAAAAGATATTATTTATTATAGGCGTAATTTCAAATATTAAAGTTTTGGTCTATTATTTAAAATCACTTTTTTGTGATGCTTGTTTACACGTCGAATTAACTAGATACCTCGCTGGAACAGGACTCGTATCGCGCTAGGGCCTACTCAAATCGCACGGGTACTAAAATAAGAGATAACGCGACGCGAGTGCCGCTTGCCGTCCGAGTTTACGTGTCGCATAGTAGGTACAGTTTGATTCAAACTTAAGAACGGCTCGAAACACTTCGTGAGCCACTACGCGCTAGCAATTTCATGTGACAGCGGGGGTGAGGGGTAGGGTAGGTACTGCCATGCTGCGTACCTAACTAAAGTATTAAAAGTAATCATTTTTGTAATAACATCTTGTTCTTTATATATATAAGTACCAACCTAAAATAAAAAAGCTAATTTAAAAATCAAACACCCACTGCTTAAAAAGCGAACTAACAAGCTGTAAACAAGAAAATAACTAGCTGTGCAGTCGGAGGATACATATTCGCGAACTGCCTGATCCTCCGACGGCACAGCACGATTTTTAGTTGTTTACAGCTTTTTAGTTCGCTTCCTTTTTGATTTTAAATTAGCTTTTTTTATTTACAACTTTTAAGTTTCTTTTTTTTTTATAAATTGTTTTAAACATGTACGTGGTATGTATTTTTGTAATCACCACTAAAAGCCCTTCATTTTGATACCCCACTCGACGGGTTACGAATATAAAAAATTGCAACCTCTTCAATATGGAGCCCAAAATCCGCCATTTTTTTTAATGGCACTTATCTAAGAATATTTGGGTGGCCAAGACCTATCTAACGATGTCTTAATTATAAAAATCCGTCATGTGGTTTGAAAGATACGAGGTGATATATTACACACATACTTACATACAAGATACGCGCGAAAAACAGAACCCTTTCCTTGCAGCCGGGTAAAAAAGGATAACGCTTATAGTTAATAATAAAATGACATAAAGTAGGTACCTATTTCGTGTTTTCATTCATTGCCACGGAAGCAAGCTAACTACCAACATCTAATTCTACAACGAATTCTATAGTTTTGATTGATTTGGAATATTCGTGAATATTGTGAAATTCGCTACACAATGCGACCACATAGATTTAAGAAGTTACCGCGGTCTGAGCGGAGTCTGTCCCGAACCGAACATACCTAATGTTATTATTACGAATACGAAGTAAGCGTTCAAGGACAAGACAACTGGCAAATAACGTCTCTGAGTACCTACATGATACGATTCCTCGCTCAAATTGCCATATGATTTAGTATCTAGGCAAACTACTAGATGGCGTTAGAAAACCACAGTCTCGGGCTATTAAAGAGTCACTGGTGCTGCCGCCTGTTAAAAATATGGAGAAAGAAAAAATAGCCCGACCAATAGCCCGACTTAAGGAGGTGACATTTCTTTGTATGGGATTGGGTATCTGTACTGTAGTATTATATTATCTTTGGTATAGACTAAGACTTAAGTACCTGTAAGTCCTGCAACCACTCTTGGTGTTGGTTGCTGAGCGAACGAAGAGATTGTAGTTTACGAGCGATGGCGTCGCTAGCTCGCTGTTGGCGGGAGATGTACTCGCCGCGGAGTTTCAAAGTAGCTTGTGTTAGGAACTGGAACATTAAGAGAATTTTATTGTTATTCTGTTCATGCAGCAGAAAAAAAAATTAAGCTGTGTCTTTAATTATATCTTATTTCAATAAATTATCTGTATGATGGATTTAATTTGAACTTAAAATACGCGGCTCATTTTGACCAGTTGAAATAAACCCTTAACTTTAAGAGAAAAAAAACACAGTACTGCTAAGGCTTAGCATAAACAGAGTAGCAAAAGACTCGACTTTGTTGTTAAGATTCCGTGAAAGAAAATATTCTAGAGCATGTGTAGCATAGCTATGGACCTAATTTTAGTTGTAATCATATAATTGAACAGTTGATTGCCCTGTCTGGGTTATTGTATATCTGAATTTAGACCTATTTCAGTTGCAATTAGATATTGGTGTTTGGCAATCAAGTAATTGCCATAAGAATTGAGTGTATTTAGTTACCTCTAAGCACTCCTTAGGACTAGGGTCCACTTTCTTGCTGATCTGCAGGATCGGCTGGGAGACGTCTCTCGTAAGAATCTCTTGTATAATCGATGTGAATGTCAGCTTTTGTCTCTGGAATTGTAAATTCAAAATATACACATAAAATGATCCTTGTATTTAACAAAGTGATAAATAAAGGATAATAGGGATGATATGATGTATTTTTTTTTAACGTTTTCAAAAACCGGCCATGTGCAATTCGGAAATTCGCGCACGAAGGGTTCCGTGCCATATCGCAAAAAACAGCAACAAAATCACGTTTATTGTATGGGAGACCCACTTAAATATTTATGTTATTCTGTTTTTAGTATTTGCTGTTATAGCGGCAACTGAAATACATCATCTGTGAACATATGATCTGTCTAGCTATCAAGGTTCATGAGATACAGCCTGGTGACAGACAGACAGACGGACAGTGGAGTCTTAATAATAGGGACCCGTTTTTAGCTTTTGGGTACGGAACCCTAGAAATGATGACGATATAGTGCGTTAAATTTCGCGTGACGTCATACCCTGGTACACTTTTTACTATGAAGTTACGTCACTGCCCGCACTCCCGAACTTTGATGCGTTTTATCTTGGTGATTTTTTATTGATTTGATAAAGCAAAAAATTCGTGACCCATATATTTTATTATAATTTAACCGACGGAATAATAAATAGAATTTGCTTTTTCGTACCCCGTCATCATCTCTAATATAGATATTGTTATTTCGTAAAATACATTTTAGGTTGTTTGGCCAGTGATTTTTATGAAATTCAGTTATTTTTATTAGCTTTTAATTAACTTGTAATGTATGTAAGTGTGTCCGGGTCAAATCTTGCAATTGAATTTTAAAGCAGTTATCCTCCACCGATTAAGATGAAATTTTGCATAAACATTTAGTTTGGATGACAATGCATGGTTAGCTAAGTGACGTCATTCTAAATGCAATATGGCGGACAGCCCAAAACGGCGTTAGTTATTTTTTGTGCACTGTCATGTATCCAATGAAAGGGTTTGCTAAGAAGAATAAAAAAAAGCTTGTTTTAAAAGAAGATTTTTTAATGAAGTTTTCTAGTGAGTTGAGAAGTGTATTTAGATAATAGTAGTTCGACTCCAATAACACTAAAAAACTTTGTCACAAAACAGACGTGCACAAATAATGAATTAAGTGTTGTTATACAAGCATAGAAAGCAAAAAATGTTGGTGTAGTTGTATTTCATCATTATCAAGATTACTTATATATTTGGCAATCGTTAAGAATGTGATAATTAAGTTATTGCTTACCTCTTTAAGTATATTGTTGATGTCCTCTTGTTCTAGCGTCGGGTTCTTTAGCTGCAGTTCTTTGTAGAGCTGTTCTTCTAAGTCGAAAGGTTCCAATGTTCTGTAGAAAGGTATTATTTTTTTATAAATCAATCTGTCTTGCCTTTTCCCAAATATATTGGGGTTGGCTTCCAGCTGAGTACCAGTGTTTTACATGGAGCGACTGCCTATCTGACCTCCACAACCCAGTAACTGGGTACCACGGTACCCCTTGGCAAGACTGGTGTCAGATCTCAAGCTTCTGACTACTCGTAACGACTGTCAAAGATCTTCAAATGACAGCCGGGACCAACGGCTTAACGTGCGCACCGAGGCACGGAGGAAACTCGATAGGTTGAAATGTTCACCCATCCATGGACCGATCACGTCAAGCGTTGCTTAACCTTGATGATCGACCAGTGTGGCTGTTATTATTTAGACGAACTCCTCAATTTTTTTTTTTTTTTTTTTTTCAAATAAGTATTCTATTAAAATATTAATAACCTACTTTTTGAAGTAAGTGTGAATGTCAATGAATACCCAATAAAATAATTCTATCCTGTTATTATTCAAGCAGCGACGCGGATGGCGCTTTGGATGGATGTTATTTTTTGTAAAGATATTTATTTATTTATGTACACACTAAACACTTAAAAGAGAAAATACATATAAAGATAGAGTAGCACAAAGGTGCTGCTTAATTCTAGAATATTTCTTCCAGCAGACCTGTGACAGGAGAGTTGGATAAGAAACATAGACACAGTGTGTAGAAGTACAAGTAAAGGTAATAGACTATAAAACTTAACTAATACAAACATAGTATATAAAATTACAATAAGTGCCTAAACAATTCTGTATATTGAAGAAAAAATACATTATAATAAAATAAATTAGATAATCATCATATCAGCCGAAAGACGTCCACTGCTGGACATAGGCCTCACCTAAGGGTCGCCACATTGACTGGTCCCATGCGTCCCGCAACCTTCACCAGGTCATCGGTCCACCTGGTGGGAGGCCTTCCAACGCAACGTTTTCCGGTTCGGGGTCGCCACTCCAGAACCTTTCTGTCCCATCGGCCATCCATTCTGCGAGCAATATGCCAACTAATATGCCCACTGCCACTTAAGTTTGGCAATTCTTCGGGCTATGTCGATAACCCTGGTTCTCTTGCGGATCTCTATATTTCTGATTCGATCACGCAAGGAAACTCCGAGCATAGCCCTCTCCATTGCCCTTTGAGTGACTGTAAGCTTTCTGATGAGGCCCATTGTAAGCGATCATGTCTCAGAGCCATATGTCATCACTGGCAACACACACTAGTCATAGACTTTCGTCTTGAGACGCTGTGGTAAGTTGGACGAGAAGATACCGCGCAACTTGCCGAACGCTGCCCAGCCGAGTCGGATTCGACAGTTTACCTCTTTCTTGAAGTTGGCCCTACCCTATTGGATCGTTTGTCCCAAGTAGACATAGTCGCTAACAACTTCGAGTATAGAGTCTCCGACCTTGATAGGAGTGGGTGTAACATGGGCATTCAACATCACCTTGGTTTTGTCCATGTTCATCCTAAGACCCACTCTGTCGGAAGCTCTACTCAGATCATTGAGCATTGTACTGAGGTCCTCCATAGTCTCAGCCATAACCACTATATCGTCGGCAAACGGAAGGTCAGTGATGTACTCGCCATTGACGTTGATGCCTGGCTCTCTCCAGTCCAGAACCTTGAAGATATCCTCCAGTGCAGCGCTAAACAGATTCGGAGATATGACGTCTCCCTGTCTCACACCTAGCTGCAGATGGATGGGTTCCGAGGTCTGATCCTGGAGTCGAACTGACACGGTTTTTGTATAAACACTTCAACACCTCGATGTACCGGTAGTCAATTTGGCTAGGTAGGAATTTTGGTACAGCCCAAGTCTCGATCGAATCGAAGGCTTTCTCGTAGTCCACAAATGCTAAACAGAGAGGTAGGTTGTAATCAAATGCAAATTAGATAATAATAATGTTAAATAATTCTGTTTTTATTTTGTTTTTTTTATTAAGATTTTTTTTAAATGTAGACAATAAGAAAATTAATTAAAATATACATACGTATAATATAAAAGACCACAGGATGGAAGGAAGAAAGATAGTGATCTTTGACTTGCTTCTTAGAGTGAAAAATAGAGATACGAGTACATTGAGCGTCACGGATCTTAGGTGGAAGTGAGTTTGGGCACGCCACTATTGAGGCGATAAGGCCCCTCTTTGAGGAGTGGCTCGAGAGGCGCCATGACGTCCTCACTTTCCGCCTCACGGTCCTCATCGGAGACAGCAGGACACGGTGGAGCATACGGTGGAGACCTGCTCCGCTTGGGCGGAGCACCGCCGTGTCCCCGTGGAGGCGATCAGCGGTGGCGAACTCTCGCGTCCGGTCCTGGTCCAGGCCATGGTACGGAGCTAGAGAGCATGGAATGGTGTCACCTCCTTCTGCGAAGCAGTAATGCTCGCAAAGGGGGAGGCGGAACACGTGAGGGAGACGCCCTCACGCCCCTAGCGGTGGCAGAAAACGTCCCGGGCGTCGGGAATCGCAAGACGAATCCCGGCCACCGTAGTCGCGGGCTTGCGGACGGCGAGTAGCAGGTAGCTCACCGTCCGCAAGGCCGATGCCTGTCTGGGTCGCGGATAAATTTGAAAAAGAGTTACCGCGACCCTGGCGAACTGAAGGAACACGGGGGAATTTTTGTCAGTAAAAGTCTGACATCTGGGCTTCACCCAGCGGAGAAGTCATTGGATGATTTCCCAAACAAAAACATAAAAAAGAAAGGTGGAATTGAGTTCCACAATAGTACTGCATGAACAGAGAAGGAGTGGGAATAGAAATGAGGTTTATGGGATGGGAAATTGAGATAAAGTTTAAGGCGAAATCTACATAGGGCATCGGCAGGGCGAGTAAATGAAAAACGATTCGCAGGTAGCCAGGGTATGCAGGGATAAAAAGGATGTTGAACAGGCGAAATAATATGCGAGTGTTCCTGCGAAGACGGATAGGGAGCCAAAGTCCAGACAGATATTATTTGTGGGCCGGTCTGTGTTATAGGATATTTTTTATGAAAATAAAACACAATATCTGAAAAATTTGCCTATCTATGGGCCGATATCATCTTAAATGTAGTGCGTGTCGCGGGTATGTTATGTTTTTGTGGTTTGCAGATATTGATCCCGACCTGGCTGTTTGTTTAAAAAAAGTTAGTATTCTTCTTACCTAGCGACTAGATCACACTCAGCACACAGCACCAACAGTTTGGGTAGCGGTGGACACGTCAGAGCTAACCCGACCGGCGGCTGCACTGCACTGCCGGTGCCCGTGCACACATCTTACCTAGCGACTAGATCACACTCAGCACACAGCACCAACAGTTTGGGTAGCGGTGGACACGTCAGAGCTAACCCGACCGGCGGCTGCACTGCACTGCCGGTGCCCGTGCACACATCTTACCTAGCGACTAGATCACACTCAGCACACAGCACCAACAGTTTGGGTAGCGGTGGACACGTCAGAGCTAACCCGACCGGCGGCTGCACTGCACTGCCGGTGCCCGTGCACACATCTTACCTAGCGACTAGATCACACTCAGCACACAGCACCAACAGTTTGGGTAGCGGTGGACACGTCAGAGCTAACCCGACCGGCGGCTGCACTGCACTGCCGGTGCCCGTGCACACATCTTACCTAGCGACTAGATCACACTCAGCACACAGCACCAACAGTTTGGGTAGCGGTGGACACGTCAGAGCTAACCCGACCGGCGGCTGCACTGCACTGCCGGTGCCCGTGCACACATCTTACCTAGCGACTAGATCACACTCAGCACACAGCACCAACAGTTTGGGTAGCGGTGGACACGTCAGAGCTAACCCGACCGGCGGCTGCACTGCACTGCCGGTGCCCGTGCACACATCTTACCTAGCGACTAGATCACACTCAGCACACAGCACCAACAGTTTGGGTAGCGGTGGACACGTCAGAGCTAACCCGACCGGCGGCTGCACTGCACTGCCGGTGCCCGTGCACACATCTTACCTAGCGACTAGATCACACTCAGCACACAGCACCAACAGTTTGGGTAGCGGTGGACGGGTCAGAGCTAACCCGACCGGCGGCTGCACTGCACTGCCGGTGCCCGTGCACACATCTTACCTAGCGACTAGATCACACTCAGCACACAGCACCAACAGTTTGGGTAGCGGTGGACACGTCAGAGCTAACCCGACCGGCGGCTGCACTGCACTGCCGGTGCCCGTGCACACATCTTACCTAGCGACTAGATCACACTCAGCACACAGCACCAACAGTTTGGGTAGCGGTGGACACGTCAGAGCTAACCCGACCGGCGGCTGCACTGCACTGCCGGTGCCCGTGCACACATCTTACCTAGCGACTAGATCACACTCAGCACACAGCACCAACAGTTTGGGTAGCGGTGGACACGTCAGAGCTAACCCGACCGGCGGCTGCACTGCACTGCCGGTGCCCGTGCACACATCTTACCTAGCGACTAGATCACACTCAGCACACAGCACCAACAGTTTGGGTAGCGGTGGACACGTCAGAGCTAACCCGACCGGCGGCTGCACTGCACTGCCGGTGCCCGTGCACACATCTTACCTAGCGACTAGATCACACTCAGCACACAGCACCAACAGTTTGGGTAGCGGTGGACACGTCAGAGCTAACCCGACCGGCGGCTGCACTGCACTGCCGGTGCCCGTGCACACATCTTACCTAGCGACTAGATCACACTCAGCACACAGCACCAACAGTTTGGGTAGCGGTGGACACGTCAGAGCTAACCCGACCGGCGGCTGCACTGCACTGCCGGTGCCCGTGCACACATCTTACCTAGCGACTAGATCACACTCAGCACACAGCACCAACAGTTTGGGTAGCGGTGGACACGTCAGAGCTAACCCGACCGGCGGCTGCACTGCACTGCCGGTGCCCGTGCACACATCTTACCTAGCGACTAGATCACACTCAGCACACAGCACCAACAGTTTGGGTAGCGGTGGACACGTCAGAGCTAACCCGACCGGCGGCTGCACTGCACTGCCGGTGCCCGTGCACACATCTTACCTAGCGACTAGATCACACTCAGCACACAGCACCAACAGTTTGGGTAGCGGTGGACACGTCAGAGCTAACCCGACCGGCGGCTGCACTGCACTGCCGGTGCCCGTGCACACATCTTACCTAGCGACTAGATCACACTCAGCACACAGCACCAACAGTTTGGGTAGCGGTGGACACGTCAGAGCTAACCCGACCGGCGGCTGCACTGCACTGCCGGTGCCCGTGCACACATCTTACCTAGCGACTAGATCACACTCAGCACACAGCACCAACAGTTTGGGTAGCGGTGGACACGTCAGAGCTAACCCGACCGGCGGCTGCACTGCACTGCCGGTGCCCGTGCACACATCTTACCTAGCGACTAGATCACACTCAGCACACAGCACCAACAGTTTGGGTAGCGGTGGACACGTCAGAGCTAACCCGACCGGCGGCTGCACTGCACTGCCGGTGCCCGTGCACACATCTTACCTAGCGACTAGATCACACTCAGCACACAGCACCAACAGTTTGGGTAGCGGTGGACACGTCAGAGCTAACCCGACCGGCGGCTGCACTGCACTGCCGGTGCCCGTGCACACATCTTACCTAGCGACTAGATCACACTCAGCACACAGCACCAACAGTTTGGGTAGCGGTGGACACGTCAGAGCTAACCCGACCGGCGGCTGCACTGCACTGCCGGTGCCCGTGCACACATCTTACCTAGCGACTAGATCACACTCAGCACACAGCACCAACAGTTTGGGTAGCGGTGGACACGTCAGAGCTAACCCGACCGGCGGCTGCACTGCACTGCCGGTGCCCGTGCACACATCTTACCTAGCGACTAGATCACACTCAGCACACAGCACCAACAGTTTGGGTAGCGGTGGACACGTCAGAGCTAACCCGACCGGCGGCTGCACTGCACTGCCGGTGCCCGTGCACACATCTTACCTAGCGACTAGATCACACTCAGCACACAGCACCAACAGTTTGGGTAGCGGTGGACACGTCAGAGCTAACCCGACCGGCGGCTGCACTGCACTGCCGGTGCCCGTGCACACGAGGTGGCGCGCGATGCTGGAGCGGGCACACATCGCTGATAGGACTGTATCCATCTCCGCTGAGGAAATCATACAAAAATTTGAAGATTCGAGATATTCATGGAAACAAGCATCAAAATAGAGGAATAGTACATTTCGTGTCGAGTAAAAATAAAACCTTTTTATGCTAGACACGAACGATTCTTTTTCCACTACCTGATGAGCTTACTTAATTAAATGCAAATAAGTTCCAACAACAATTTATTAGAAACGCTCAGACTATATACACACAATCAACGCGCGCTTTTTCGAGAGGTAACAGGTTCAGTATCATTCCGTCGGATGGGGCGGTGGAAAAGCGCGGGCGTAGCGGCAAAATGCGTCTACCAACAGTAGCCTATTCAGTTACATACTTTTTTTCTTTCAATTGCAAATTGTTTCACTCGTACTTGGCCGCCAAAAAGAAAAATAATTACGTTGTAGTTACATAATAATATCAAAACTCCATAAAAAAGTCATTTCGTAACTATTATTATGTAATATTGTTTTTTTTTATTTATTTTTTTATAATCTTGTGTCTATATCTTCATATTTCGAAACAAATTTTTTAGACAATGTTTTACATAATAGACATGGTAATGGAACAAGTAGGAGTATCACGCCTTTTCTCCGAAGAGGTAAGCAGTAATCTACAATTTAAATTTCTACTAAGATATTCCTGAAGGAAAACGCTTTTATATTATGCCCAAAACTAGGCATCGAACCTAGGACTGCATCATGCTCAGCAGCTGTTTAGTACCCTGAACATATTATTGAGGCTATAATGTATACCATACCCTCAGACAAATATTTTTTTGATGCAAATAAATAAGGTTAAGGTAAAATGAGTGCAGAACTAATTTTTATTTTGTTTATAACATCTTACAATTGGCAATAAATGTTTTCTTTCTTTCTTTAAACATGACTAGCTGGCCCCCGCGGCATCGTTCCCGTCAACTGGTTACCTACCTTCCTACCACCTAGTACCCTACCAACCTAGCTATCCACCTAATGAATTTTATAGGCAAAATTTTGCTACTTTGGGTTACATTATTGCAATTTTGATAAGGATCTCTTAAGTTTTTTTAAAATAAATTTAAGCCTATGATACTCTACATAAAGTAGCTATCCATAGGTGAAAGAAATTTTGAATCGGTTCAGTAGATTTTAAGTTTATTCGTTACATACAAATCTTTTTTTTTTATAATATTAGTGTAGATTTAAATAGCATTCTTTGTCTAATATTGACTTGTTATAAGAACATTAATGTTTCTCTGAACAAATTGACAAATTATTTTAAGTAAAACTACTTACTTTCATCAGCCAGTGCGTAGTCTACTAGATGTCCAAGCATGGGCAGGGTAATCGCATGCACGCCGCCTGCGTGCACGCATGCATACGTGTTGTTTGTGCACTAAAAATATAAAACTCTAGTTACGGATATATTAAATTTATTACTATCAACATAAAGTTGATTTCAGAATGTTTTGTTTTTATTAATTTTATTTCAGATTATTGTAATCGATAGCACGTTAACAGTAATAATACCGTTTTACAGTACACAGTATACAGTTTCAGCTACCACACTACACTAAGCAAGCTCAAGGTTAAAGTTTTCAAAAATATTTCAGTTACAGCGAAAATTAATCCTAATTTGAATAAATAAATAAAAAGGAAACACGTTTCATAATATAACTTACCGGATAAAGGTGTACTGGATAAGAATACTGTAGATCATCATCTGGGTTCAAAACCATGTTCAATTCTACCGCTTCCACCACGTAGAGGGCGTGACTGTCACCGTCTTCTTTCTCAGAGGGCTGGAATAAGAGGAAGGTAAGATAAATAAACATATTTAGCCTCTATTCATTAAAGTGTAGTCTTTTATATGCTGTAATATCTCAAGTTTTTTGATTGGATAATCTGAAGGGGCAGATTTAATAATAATAATATTAGCAATACTGAATTTTGATCATACCTCAGTGAAGATAAACCGCGCAGGAGATATGTGCAAGTGTGTGCGGAATCTTCGCGTCTGAAGCCTGGCGATTCGCGGCCCCCTCCTTCTCCTGATGGGTGCGGGACGAGTATGTCGGACATTCGTATCCATCAAAAGGACGTCCGTAGGGTGCTGCGCAACCTCGACGTGAACAAAGCTAGCGGCCCTGACGGCATACCATCTATAGTTCTTAGAATTTGTGCGCCTGAACTGTCTCCGATCTTGACACGCCTATTCCGCCTTTCATATGAGACCGGAAAAGTGCCGAATGCTTGGAAGCAAGCCAACGTACAGCCCGTGCCTAAGAAGGGCAGTCGAGCTGACCCGGCCAACTACAGACCCATCTCTGTGACGTCCATACTCTGTAAGAGTATGGAGCGTGTACTTAACACTAAGCTCCGAAACTAACGATATCCTTAGCGACCGCCAATACGGCTTCCGCCGAAATCGGTTTACTGGGGATCTGCTAGCGTATGCCATTCACATATGGAGTGAGGCCATCGAGAGGCACGGGGAAGAGCTTGCCGTCTCCCTCGACATCTCGAAGGCTTTCGATAGGGTCTGGCACGAAAGCCTTATCGGTAAGCTTCCTTCATTTGGTCTGCCCGGTGGTCTGTGTGATTGGATTGCAGACTTCCTGAGCGATCGGTCCATTCGAGTGGTTATCGATGGCTGCTCTTCGGACCAATTGGATATTAATGCCGGGGTCCCTCAGGGGTCGGTATTCTCAGCGACATTGTTCTTGTTGCACATTAACGATCTGCTAAAACCTTTGGGTATGCAGACGACATCACTGTTGCTGAGAGATACTTGTCCAACGCACGGGCTACCGGGCCACTGATCCGGTCTCTCCGTGAGGCCATGGTGGAGCGTTTGAACTTGTCCTTGCAAGCAGTTTCCGAATGGAGCGATGCCAATCTGGTCAAGTTTAATGCTGCTAAAACCCAGGCGTGTCTTTTTTCCGCTAAAAAGAGCCAATTTCACCCGGCTCCAACTTTCCGTTATGTAACCGTGCCAATAACGGACCATCTTGAGCTTCCTGGCGTTACGTTGACATCGACTCTAAATTTTGGACCATACATTGAGGCAAAGGCTCAGCTGGCTGCCAAAAAGTTGGGGATCCTTGCGAAGGTGAGAAGGTACTTCACGCCGGAACAGCTGCTCAAAGTGTATCAAGCGCAAGTTCGATCGTGCATGGAATGTACGTGTACTGTTCTCACCTCTGGGACGGATCTGCTAAATACCAGCTTGATGCACTAGAGTCGATCGAAAAACGGGCCAAGAAACTCATCGGCAATGAGGCACTGGTCGAATCAAAGCTCCAGAGACTTGAACATCGACGCCGTGTAATATATATATATAAATAACTTTTTATTTTTTAACAGTTTTACTTTTTAATTTATTAGCGCTTATGGGCTCATTGACTTAATGTAGAAAAGTAGTGTCATTGTCTATGGATGCGCGCGCTGCGCAATGAGAATCAAAATTGGCCGCCATACCACATATTTTTTCCGTTTCCACTTTTGTTTTATTTCAACCGTATGAGTGAAGATAAAATAGTGTATGCAACGGCATATAATTAGGTATTAAAACACTCGCGTGTTATTATTATCACATTCGACTTCGCCTTGTGTGATAAACCCAAGCTCGTGTTATAATAACCCCTTTTATATGACCATTGCATAAACTACAGACTATTACAAGCTTTTTTAGAATATCCTCTAATAAGGATTCTCCCAATGACATAACATAGGAAAAATCAATATCTCGACCAAACAGTGTACTGTGAGGAGTATTAAAATCGAATAAAGATGGCGCTATTTGACCTGTATAGCCAGCTTGTCGGTTTTTTATCGGTTACATTTCGAGGAGTGTGCGATGGAATTGCATGATTTAATTCCGTCCAGCCCGTTCCATCATCGGACTACCAGACGTACGACGATGCGTCATCGGTACATGGTGGACATCCCACCCATACGCACAAAACGTTTTGGGGACACTTTTATTATGCGTACAGCTAAGGAGTGCAATTCCCTGCCGGAGTCTGTGTTTCCCGATAGGTACAATCTAGGAGTCTTTAAGTCAAGAGTGGATGGGTTTTTTCTAGGCAAGCGTGCTTCACCGTCGACCACATCATCGCTTACCATCAGGTGAGATAGTGGTCAAGCGCAAGACTATAAAGAGTAAAAAAAAAAACATCATATCCCATGCAGGAACGACAGTTTTGAGTGCTCTTAGAGACACGACGTGTGACAAAGCCAACTTACTGAGATTTTCTTGACTAACCCTTACTTCGTTTTCTCCTTGTTTCGTATCCTAGATTTAATGATCTAAAACCGCCTTGTGTAAGTCAGCCACATGAAAGACAAGACAATTGAAGGTTTTTACTTACATTGGGCAACAGCAGACAATGATACAGCGCCGCTGAGCAGGTAGCCACCACGACCAGTGGCGGAGTGTCTCCACCTCCTAAAGCCGTGATGGAACAGGATTCTGTGCCATAGTTGTCGTCAGCAGGAGGATACATTGCCAGTGGACCCGATAGCTTCGGTGCTAGGGGACTGAAATGAGAAAAAACAGTAATAAAATACTATTCTTAAAAGGCGGTATTAAGGAATTATTTATTTACATGGACAGAAACTACATATGGTAGGAACAATCTTAATAACTAAGGGACTAATGCACACGCGAATTATCGTTCACTAAAATACTGTTTCAGCTTTGAAATCATCATCATTTGCCCTACCCCATTTTATTTAGGGTTGGCCCACCTTGTTTTTTTAACCGACTTCCCAAAAAGGAGGAGGTTCGATGTTCGACTTCATGTTTCTTTTTTTGTGTATGTTCACTGATTACTCCGTCAATTGTGGACCGATTTTGAAAATTCTTTTTTTGTTTGAAAAAGTATGTTCCGAAATTGGTCCCATTTTAATTTGGTGAAGATCTGATGAAGAACTTCGGAGATATACAACAGAACTCTTCAATAAATAACGGCAAATCTCTCGGGATTGCTGCAATCGCATTTCTGCTTATTGTTTATACCATTTTATAACATAACATCACGCCAGTACGCTCTTAAGGGGTACGCAGATCTCTCATTTCACCGGATATGTTCAAGTTTCATGAAATCTATTTTGGCGTTAAAGTTACCATACTAACTTGCCTACAGCAACCACACAGCCCCTAGACGCCTCATATCAGGCGAGCGATGTCTGTCAACACATATGACTAAAAAGATCATATACAGGTAATACAGGTCGCCACTCGGCAATTTCGAATTAGTAGCGACCACTTCTGTGAGCCGTAAACACTTCCGCGTCAGTCAATAAAAAATTGATGAAATAAATATTATAATGGCCTCTTGTACAATCCGTTGGTATGGTAACAACAGCCAGACTTCGAGTTTTCGGAAAAATGGCATAACATTTCATTGTTAAGTTAATAGTTACATATAAACATAATTAGATTTATTTTCTGATATTATTTATCGGAGTTCATATTATACTGGTCACGTTTGTAGGTGAAAACGCCCACCGCATGTTTGCGTCTCTTTCTTTTTAAAGTATTTTTTTCGCTATCTCTTCTCCTCTATAATTTCGTAAACACAACTAGTGATGCACCATATCCTATGACCAAATCTGTTATCGATAGAACTAGAAACCTTACAAATAAAGACATTAAATTGAATAGTTTGTTAATTGTGAAACGATTTTTTGATTACGTTTTTTTGCTAAGATTTAACATTACTATATTTAAGAACCAACAACCGAAAAAAGTATGTTACCTTTAGTTTTTTTTTTTTTTTTTTTAAGTTTTAACATTTTATGTAATTATTAAAATGTTAAAACGCCGTATAATTAATAATAAAAAAGGTAATATTAATAAAAAAAAATAAGTACAAATATTATTTATCTAAAAATATCGATACCTGTTTGGTTTTATTTAAACCTGTCCCATCCTTAATGAGACATATGACTTTGGTAAAGGACCAATCAGGGCGCAGTCGTCCCGTTCCTCATACCTCAGCTAGTTGACAGAATTGATTTTGATGTATTAGATCAAGCGTTAGGCGTCTAGTGGCTATGTGGTCGATGCTTGCCTATTAGGTACGAGTACGTACAACAAAAAAGTGAAAAATAAAAAAACTTTTTGCAAAAAAGGAAGTTTTGGAAGTCGGTAGTATTTTTTTGCAAAAAGTTTTTTATTCTTCCGTACAAATCTATTATTCGTCATCTACATAGTCACGTCCTAACAATACTAGATCTCATATCTAACATTACAAAGAAATCATAAAATAGCTTCGATCAATAATGCACTAGATTCCCGGTGGGCGCTTCAAAAACGGGCCGAAAAATAAGACCACAAATACTTATTTCAAATTAGTATGGTCCAATCATAGCCAACATGAAGACGTCAAAATGCTGCGGTACGCGTTCAAAAATAGTGTAAATAGCCACCGTCACACCAAGTTTTGGAAGGTATTTTTTTTCGGTAAGTTTATATCATTAAGTGTTTTTCATAAAATATAAACAGAATTAAATAGTAAATACAAATCAATTACCAAATATTTATGATTGTTTGACCAATATTAGCGACAACGCGCCAACTTTTGTAACAAACATCGAATGTTTGAACTGACTTTGTAATTCAGACTTTAAAACATGGGTGTAAGGTTGAATTTACATTGATCTAAATTTATTTCAACCAAAATTTTCAACTTATGTATGGGATTGTGTATCTAGTGCATTACTGATCGAAGTATAATAGTGTAATTGCTAAAGCACGTAGGCCTTAAAGAGGCGATTACCAAATTTCACTTTTCCCATTACTTATTTATCTATTCGAAGAAAACGGTTATATACTTAAATGAGGCAATAAATAAAAGATAGTATACGGTTTATATCGTCAAGTTTCGAGTTCAGTTTTGTAAAGATTATCTCAAAAGAAAGCAACAGTTAAGGTTCCTAAATAGTGTGGCCGTTAAAAAGCCTGTGTAACACTTTCTTTTCATTGGTACTTGTTCAAATCCGGGCAAATACCAGTGTGACTTTTTCAATTTCATATGTACTTTTTGAGTTTATCTTGGACATCACAGGCAACGGTGAAGGAAAACATCGTGAGGAAACCTGGACTTATATAGTTAATATAAGTTTGAAATAGCCAAGTCAGAGGCCTGTGGGGTTCCCAGAGGCGGCTTAATTAACTTAAACCGGCTTAGGTACTGTAAATCAAACCTCACAAATAACATTTTCTTTAACTAACCTCTTCTTATCCAGCTCACACTGCATCATATAAACATCCCCGTTGCCTCTCAAGATCAGCAAGGTCTCGGAGTCCGGTATAGGTGTGAAGTCTACCGCGGTGTCACCCAGACTGTCCAGGATCTTCCTACCGGCAAGCTGGCCTGAGGGCTTGATGCCGATGGTTAAGATCTGCACTAGTCTGGGGCCTTTCTTCAGGGCGATGTTGTAAAGCCTGAAAAGGGATGGAAAGCATTATTATTAGGTCTTCTTGACAAGATTGATTAGATCCGATATGAATAAAAAGTCACTGACGATCTTCAATATAAATCGCGTGCAGCAGGCCTGATTTAGTCACTGAACTACACTGCCAGACTTCTTTTCGAAATTATAGTTATTTAGTAGAAATATTTTAGTCCTTTTATTAGGACGACGACTAACGCCAAGGATCTTAAGGGCACACAGGGAACAAAAGGCGCACACGTTTCACACCCGCGCGACCTACTTTCCTTATTATTCTATGTTTTTTTTAAAAAGCCATAGATCAAAATGTAGATAATTAAATTGTCTTTGAGATGGTGTCGATTTCATTAAAATACGCCCAGCGGTTTTGGTGTGATTGTCGTGTTTTTAACTCCCGACGGAAAAAGAGGGGTGTTATAAGTTTGACGTTTGTTGCTGTGTATCTGTGTGTATGTGTATCTGTGTATCACATAGCGCCTCAACGGATGAACCGCTTTTGTTTGAAAGGTGATTGTGTCGAGAGTGTTCTTAGCTATGTTTGAATAAAATCGGTTGAGCCGTTCAAAAGTTATGGGCGTTTTACTGTTTGAATCGGGATGTTTTCGCAAGATAAATGTGTCGGGCTGTTTTTTTAATTTTGAAATTTTACTTGTTGTCTGTTTCAGACATAACTTTACAAATTTATTACACTATGTTATACGAATAAAACTAAAAAAATACTTAGACCAAATTATTAATAAAATGGTCTAATGCAACATATATTTTTTCCAAAAAATCATTAATAGCCGTTTAGACATGATTCTCATTTTTAACCGACTTCCCAAAAAGGAGGAGGTTCTATGTTCGACGTGTATGTTCACCGATTACTCCGTCAATTGTGGACCGATTTTGAAAATTCTTTTTTTGTTTGAAAAAGTATGTTCCGAAATTGGTCCCATTTTAATTTGGTGAAGATCTGATGAAGAACTTCGGAGATATACAACAGAACTCTTCAATAAATAACGGCAAATCTCTCGGGATTGCTGGAATCGCATTTCTGTTTATTGTTTATACCATTTCATAACATAACATCACGCCAGTACGCTCTTAAGGGGTACGCAGATCTCTCATTTCACCGGATATGTTCGAGTTTCATGAAATCTATTTTGGCGTTAAAGTTGCTTGCCTATTAGGTACGTACAACTAAAAAGTGAAAAATAAAAAAACTTTTTGCAAAAAAATACTACCGACTTCCAAATACTAAACTACAAAGTAATAAATAACTTAATTTTTTGAAGTCGGTATCCATAACGCAAAAAAATGGTACCTACGAAAGACACCGACTTCAAAAAATTAAGTTATTTTTCACTTTGTAGTTTAGTATTTGGAAGTCGGTAGTATTTTTTTGCAAAAAGTTTTTTTTTAAATTAGTTACTCAAGGGAATCGGCGTCTTAAGATCTCATTAGATCGACTCTAGCTTGGGCATTACTTGCAAAAAATTAGGAATACACTTAATTAACCGCCGAGTGTTGTAGCTTATAGGGGTTTTCATCATCACATAATATACTGGAACATAACATTACCTGATTGTATTTTCAGATCCCAGCACGAACACATGTGACAGGGATCCGGGATGCCAGTGGACACGCCGCACTTCACCTTGACAGTACAGGAACCGTTCATCCAAGGAGTAGCTCCTGAAAAGAGAAAAATGACAATTGTAGAAACTATTAGATAAACAACGAAGTTTATTTTGACAGAGGACCATAGAGTAAGATGAAGGTTTTTTATAGCTGAAGCCCCTGAAGCAGCTGAAGAAATCTATATGTACGAGTGGCGAAAATTACTCAATGAAGTTCAAGTCAAGAATGATTGTACACAGTTAAATCAAAAACTAACCGAATCAGCACACACAATCAGTTGTCTATTTGATGTGTGCAGTGTCACAATTAAAATCAGGCAAAGTAATATTATTCCATGAAAATAATGCAGCGTAACAGAGAACTCGGTTCTCTGTTACCCGCAAAAACAAGCCGATAACATCGTCCGAAAAAAAAAACGGTAACATCCATAACATCTATGATAAATAAGCGGTAAGACCACGGAGCCCTCACGTGGCTCCTAATAATTTGATCATTCGCCGGCCATTTTGTTTTTTTTTTCCTCTTTTTTGGCGGGAACGCGGTCTGGATTAATCGTGCGTTTAGATCTCGCCTTCTTGTCGGATTTAATTGTTTAATATTAAAATGGGGTCTGTGATTCCGAACTGAAGGTGAGCTGAAATGTAAGGCAAAATGAGCCAAATTTTGCAGGTGGATTTATGTAGTACATTTTTGTGGTTATTCGGACCATATTAAAAGTTGATTGAGTTGGAGTAAAGTGTACAGCGCAGTGGCTACGAAACTGAAACAGCTGTAATGCTCGGTATTGCTACGTAGCCTTTTGCTAAACGTGATCCTCCATATATAGACTCATAATACTCCACTCAATAGCTTCTCTAGAGAGAGGTTACGTATAAAGCAGAAACCAACGGTGTCTGTCACTTAGGTATATCATGAAAAAACTCTTTACGTCATTGAGGTCTACTATTAAAAGTAGCAAGTTTAGTTAAGCTCGCTGTCATCCTAAAATTGTTCAATAGTTTCTTCTTTCGTTTGTTGAAAAGCGTAATTATTTTCTCATATATTTCGTGCTGCTATATATTTCAAAAAATCTTTGTGGACTTCGATAGGTAATGGTCAACCCTATACTATCCGTACAGAACTAATTAAAAATCATCTTAATTAGAAGAGACTGCCTAAGGCAATAAATCTACGTATGTACTCTGTGTTGCAAAAAGCTGCAAATTTAAGCTAGACAGAATACCCAGGCCTTCACAAAAAGCCCAGCACTTCAAAAACCGTTTACGTCGCAATTACAACGTCTATCAATAGGTCCCGCCACTAGGGCACAGCACAGCGCATGCTACACGTCCAATTTGGGCCTAATCCCATTGTCGGCCACATTCGGGATTCAGTTAGAGCAGACCGTTCATTTGAAACTTTGTATTCATTGGTTACTGTTTTAACGGTATTTTGATCTTTTGTAGGACCTATGTCATGAGATAAAAATTCTCAAGGTTTTGGGACCATAACTCTTAGTCTAGAGTCTTAGTTAGTTTTGGGATCATATCAGCTAGGTGGCGCTGTACGCGTGTTTACGTCTTTGAACTTGCTCCCAGTAAATTAAAGCGTTAAAAATTAGTTAAAGTGCATATTCTGACTGCAATACGTTGTTATAGTTTGAATATACGAACATTCTGTCTGTGCTTAAAGTTTGTGTGTAAATACGACATAATAGTGATTATTACCCAGTAACACCGTGAGTGACAATAACACCGTATTAACATCATCAAACAATCAAATGCGCATTAAATCTAGTGCAATAACAGTTTCCTGGAAGATTCTTGTGTTACTTTTTGTGCACTCGTGTACAGTTTATAGTATTTGCCAAATTGTGTGATTAAACACTTTTAATCAAATTCTGTAAATCATTCTGGCCTCAGAGTATTTGAGAATAGCGACATCTATACTAAATTAGTGGTACTACATTGATACACTATTCGGACAAAGATCCTTGATCGTCTTGCGATCGATCCCACGTACCAGGTATTCCTAGACCCAAAACAGGTGACGCCACTAGTACCATAATAAACAAACTCCTCATATTATTACTTCTTAACAATTCCTGCGAAAATGAATAACAGTTGTTTGTGTCGTCATTGTAATGGAGTTGTTGGACCGCTGGCATTGTCTTTGAGGTGCCATTTATGTGACGATATATATCATTGTGAGTGTCTCAACGTCACACAAAAACAATTATCAAGCTTTACTCGTGAGCAAAAAGCCCAGTGGAAGTGTCCTCCCTGTAATAACATCACACGGCGAGGCCGCCCCACAACAGCCTCGTCAAACTGCTCCGTCTACAGCCACGCGAACAGCGAAGATATGATGAATATGTCCTGCGATAATTTAGAACAACGGTCCAGCTCCACATCAACTATTGTTACTGGTGTGGCGTCCGGCTCCACTGCCATCGAAAACCTTAACATAATATCACAGGAACTCAACAACTCACTCAAGGGATGGCGCACTGATATGGACCAAACCATGGCCAAGTTCACAAATGATATTAAAGGCACATTGCGCAGCTGGCGTGAGGAAATGGAGACTAGCATGTCCAACTTTAATGATAGTATCAAATGTACTTTATCTGATATGAAACAGGATATGAACAACCTCCGCAGTGAACACGAGAAATTGAGCGAATGCGTTCGTGCAGTGGCTCAAGATGTTTCCGATTTGAAAAGCTCAGCACAGTTTCAAGCAGCCGGTCAAAAGGACCTTAAGGAACGTGTCGACTCCATTGCCCGTCTCAGTTCTGACCAATCTCAAATCATGATCAGTAGCCTTGAGTATAAAATTGATTCCTTAGAGCAGCAAGCGAGGAACTGCAATATTGAGATTTGCAAGGTCCCAGAAAGGCGTGGTGAAAACTTAATTCGCATGATGGAACTGATGGGCACTGCCATCAATTTCCCTACATCTCAGAAAGACATCATCTCTATCCATCGGGTACAACAGGCTCAACAAACCAGTAACAGGCCGAAGAATATTATTGTAAAATTTTCTACACGAATTATACGCGATAATCTGTTGAGCGCATATCGTCTGGCTAGGGAACTGAAGTCCGATCAAATTGGTATAACAGGGTTGTCGACTAGAATATACTTAAATGAACATCTCACTCTGAAAGCAAAACAGTTATTTCGAAACTGTAAAGAAGCCGTTAAAAAACACAATTTTAAGTATGTTTGGGTTAAAAACTCAACAATACTTGTACGCGAACGCGACGGCATGGCTTCATTTGCAATCCGCACTATGGATGACATGCGAAAAATCAAAAGCGTTGACAAAGCCCTGCCGGTTGATAATCAAAATCACAGCGTTTAATAACTGCTACGACACATCATACTCTGCGAATCTATTTAGTATAACATATCTGGCGTTTGATATTCATAGTGTAATTGGAATTAATGTTATTTATAGTTTGTACTTTATGGCGCTTGGGTTGCGCGTTGAGTTTCCTAAGTCTAACTTATTTTCACTTCAAATGTGTAATACTTCATGGAGGCTACTACTGTTATTTTATAAAATATCTTTAGGTTTAACAAATGGGCGGAAACATAGCACAAGATATTTCTTCTTTGTTAAACTCAAAACTGAGGCACAATTGAAATTAAAATTTCGTTCTTATTGTAAAATGGAGTTAGTTTGTTTACCGGATATGCGTTTGTGCTGCTGGTTGACTGGAATTGAACCGTTTTATTATGTTATTTTAAAGTCATATTTATCATCAGTTACGCTTGGCATTGGCATCTGTATTCTTGGCATCCAAACATTTTTAATACATAATACTAATACACATACTTATTCTACCATTAACAATGTCTGATAAGCACTTAACTATTTATTATCAAAACTGTAGGGGTATCCGTACGAAACTGCAGGCTCTGTTTGTGAATATCCTCACGAGAACATATGATATTATAATACTCACAGAAACATGGCTAGTGGCGGAAATTAACAACAGTGAATTCATTGACCAGCGTTACACTGTGTACAGGTGTGATCGCGACAGGGCCAGCACGGGGAAACTGGACGGTGGCGGTGTGCTTATGGCAATCCTGAAAACTCTCCGATCTATTGAGATTGACTTAATTAATTCCTCTAATACCACTCCGTTACACAACTACATTGAGCAAATTGCTGTTGAAATACCTAGTGGTCAAAATCTAAAGCGCCACATCGTGGCTGCTGCATACATACCACCTAAGACTCCCTCGCTTGTATATGAAAAACATTTCGAGTTACTCTATGACGCTCTGGGTGATGCTAGCGTCGAATTATTTTATTTGTTCGGCGATTACAACCTTCCAGAAGCTACATGGCACATGTAATGTACAGCAAGAGCCCTCTCCTCTATTACCTGCTGATGTATATCATCCCCCACTTGTTTGTGACATAAATATTGATATTAAATATCTGCCCCTTGACAGGCATTCGCTGCAGAAATATAATTTTTACAAGGCGAACTATGAAAATATAAACAACATGATACAAGACACTGATTGGCCCGAACTTCTCACGCACCAAAAATCAGACGAAGCCCTATCTGTGTTCTATGACAGGCTAGACGAGATAATTGGGTTGCACACTCCTCTGACTAGTTCTAAATCTTCCGCTTTTCCAGTCTGGTTCTCGCGTCACTTGATCCGTACATTTAAAAAGAAACAGAAAGCCTGGACCAGGTGGAAGAAGTATAAAAATATATCTGATTATGAAACATTCACATTACTTAGAGCTGATTTTAGGGAAATGTGCGGTAAGTTTTTTTCTACGTACATTGTCTCGGTGGAAGATAGCCTACACGTCAATGTTAAACACTTTTGGACATATGTAGCGAACCGGAAGGATAAACCGTGCATCCCTGCAAAAGTTCACTACAAAAACACCCAATCCAGTGAACCACTTTTGTCACAATGGCAACCGCCGCCTGAAATTTCCTCAGCTAATGACATAATTTCCAACATTCACTTCGATGAGCATAAGATCCTAAAAGAACTTAAGTCTCTTGATCCTTCCAAAGGTCCAGGACCTGACGGCATACCTGCATATTTTCTACGGAACACTGCTGATCACATCTGCAAGCCGTTATATATAATTTATAATAAGTGTGTTACTGAGGGAGTGTTTCCAAAAGAGTGGAAACATGCAAATATCACACCTGTACACAAGGATGGCACAAAGGGTAACGTGGAGAACTATCGCCCAATCTCTATTCTCTCCACCTTGTCAAAGGTCTTTGAGAGACTCGTCCATAATGAAATATATCCATTGTTGCACAACTCCATTATACAGCAAAAGCACGGTTTCGTTAAACAGCGATCTACTACCACAAACCTTCTCTCCTTTTCCAACTTTTTGTTTGACAGCCTAGATAATGGCCTGCAAGTAGACGCAGTTTACACAGATTTTTGCAAGGCCTTTGACAAGGTGGACCATGAACTACTGCTGGATAAAATTGCCTTCAACGGAATTCGAGGCAACTTGTTGAGGTGGTTTGCATCTTATATTTCAAATCGCTGCCAAAGAGTGGTAATTAATGGGTACAGATCAAACACCATCGAAGTTACATCCGGTGTACCACAAGGCTCTATTCTTGGACCTTTATTATTTAACATATTTGTTAATGACATAGGTTGTTGCTTTCACAACACAAAGTACCTATTGTATGCAGATGATCTGAAGGTCTACAAATCCATCAAAACAGTTAATGACTGCATCCTAGTACAGCAAGATCTGGACAGACTTTCAGACTACTGTCATAGAAACAAATTAAAGCTAAGTATACCTAAGTGCGATTACCTTACTTTCACCAAAAATAAGCACATTATTAACTTCGCTTACACTCTCTGTCATGTGCCTCTCACTAAATTAAACTCAGTTCGTGATCTCGGCGTTATACTTGATTCCAAACTATGTCTAGACTTACACATTAACAAAATTGTGAGTAAAGCTTACCAATTATATGGCTTTATCATGCGATCTACCATTGACTTCAAGAGAACTTCGTCATATCTAAGCTTGTATAAAGCCCTAGTTCGATCACAATTGGAGTATGCAGTGTCAGTATGGAACCCCTTCTACAAAAAGTATGTTGAAATGGTTGAAAATGTTCAGTACAAATTTTTACGAGCCATGCACTACAGATGCCATAAATCCTACCTTCCCTACTCCCAGTTACTCAGCAAGTACAAGCTCCTGCCCCTGTGCTCTCGAAGAATATACCTTGAAGCCATTATCTTATATAAAATTGTCAGAAATAAATTCAATTGTATAGATTTAAGTAACATGATTTGTTACGCTGTGCCTAGAACCATTCATAGGCAGCAGGTACGCGCAGGTACTCTCTTTGCAGTGAATTCATGCCGAACTAATTCTGGCCAGCGCGCACCTGTCCGCCGAATGGTTGACTCATTTAACAGTACCTTTGAAAACATCGACATCTTCAGTTGTCCAATGTGTAAATTCAAAAGCCTCACTCGATCTTCTTTATTAAATAAAACCCACATTAAATAAAATTCATATGTGTTGGTGGGTTTGGTGATTTGCAGAAAGAGCTTTCTGAAAATCGACAAACTTTCTAGGGTCATGCTTATATTGTGTAATCTTTATACCTACATTTGAGCTTTTTTTTCTTGCTTGCTTCATAAAAGAACAAATTTCTGCTCGTACAGCTACTAAAGCTCCTAGCGATACACTTCTTTTTTTTTTCATTTAAACTTTTATGTCTACCTGTGGACAGCGTTGTGGGTTATATTATTATTAACATTGTCATTGTTAAATTAGTTGTAAGTACTTATAATGTAACTGTTTGCTGTTCCTATCAATAAAAAAAAAAAAAAAATAACTGATTTTGTGTTGCTGCTTTTATCTTAGCCCAAAAAACTAGTAGTTGCTTTTAATATTTTCAACCGACTTCAAAAAGGCGGAGGTTCTCAATTCGACTGAATGTTTGTTACGCGATTACTCCGCCAATTGTGGAAAGAATTTGAAAAAAATGTGTTTACTCCAAAGACAATGGGACCATTGTCACCAAGTCGAAATCTGAGGATGTTAAATCGAGGGAACTCCTCAAATATTGTAGGCATACATATAGCGATTATGATATTTTCTCAACAATGCAATCATTTGCAATCAGAATGTTACATTTTGAAAAGTGGAACTGATAATGACGAAAAAAACGAAAAAAGAAAATGGTACTACAAATTTATAGCTTTGTAGTGTTTTTTTTTGGGAGTTGGTAATTAAATTTAAGGACCTATAATGTTGTGAGATAAAAATGCCTGCTGTGGTGTTGAGACATAAGTTAGATATGTTGCAGGGCCATTTTCCATATTTTCCGTAGAAGTATTGGTTGCTTTTCATATTTTTGATTTTGGTTGGCAGATCTATTAATGGAGATATCAAAATGCCTGCTGTAGTGGTATCGGCCAAAAACTTCATGACAGGAAAGTCCCGTTGTGGTTTTGGGTCTACAAGTTATGATGCAGGGCGACTATCACTTAAATAAATTAGTCGTTGTTTTTAATATTTTCGATTTTTGTCCGAGGATCTATTATTATGTCATGAGAGATTTAAATTCCTGCTATGATATTGGGCTACTAACTCATGTTCCAAAGCCATTTTTCATCCTTCTGAAGGAAAGCAATCGTACAAGGATGTCATAAATTGGCTCTTTTCCATAAGCTTCAACATTTTGTAACTTTTGCTGTAACGTTTTTTTATTGAAGTTGTTGATTAATACTATTAAATTAAATGTGCCCTAAATAAAACAATTGTTTGATACAATAAAAATAGAACCCAAAGAAAACTGTCGCTGGTCAGCTACCAAAATATAAATCAAACAATTTTTACATACCAAAGAAAAGGGTTACCATTAGGCGGTCAACTAAAAAAAATACACATACAGTGAAACGTAAAAATTACAAATGGGATGACATTAGAACAAACGGGGTATCCGACCCGGTCCGTAGTGTCTCCGGAACAAAAACCGATAAAAAACGGCGAAAAGGATCCGATCCGGTAAAAAATAAGAATCAGACAAAGCGGCCGGACGGCCGGTAACCTCTATACGTGTCCAGTTTTTTTACGAGCACCCCGCAGCCCTTTTGTCCTTCCGGGAGGCCTTTTTTTAAATAGATCAGGGGCTGGCAAGTAAAGACCGCGGCCGACGTCCACCCTGAAATATTATTGTGGATTTTTCTGCTTGGCATTCATAAATATTTCCCAGGGAGAGGCCCGCAACCCCCCCCCGTCTACCCACTGTAGGGGATTTACTCGAATCGGCGTAGAATTATAAATTCGGTTAATAAAATATGATACGATAAAGCCGCTTTTTTCTCTGGCGGACCTCTATTATATTTTGTTTAATTTAAATATGAATAATTAAATTTAAAAAGGAAATCTCGGGGCTAATGAAATTTTTGTTTTCGAGATAATGAATTGAAAACACCGAGTGTCGCTCGCTCAGAGCTGTGTTATTCTTTTCTCGCTCATTCGGATTCATCCTTCGTAGTCTAAAAACGCCTGGAAAATATAATATTTTTAAATGTATTAATTATGAATATGAATTATATTTTTTCCATGTTTATCTGACCCTTTATACTATCGTGGGGTCCTACACGAGCGAATTGTATTTTTTAAGGCCTACAGAGTAATTAGAATTAATTATTTTTTTATAACCGCGGTGGAATTAGGAAATTTCGGTATTTTCAGTGCCTAGTTAAAGTTAGGGCCCGTTATTTGAACAATGAACTACTTTCATAACGGCCTCATCACTCGTAATGGTGTGGAACAGGCAGTCACAACATAATCACACTTTTAATATTCTACACCCATCCAAATTGTCGGACACAAGTAAAAAGTATAAAAAGAGAGTGCGGTCGAGACATGGGTCCCCGAAACCTCGAACAACGCCTTTAATCAACACAAACGCACCCGGCGATCAAACGGCCGAGAATTAAAAAAAACATCGATCCAGTCTGCCACAACCACAAGGGATTAAAATCGTAACGAACGTATAAAAATATTCAAATACAATACTAACAAATTGATACAAACACTCATTAGGTGCGGATCGCGGAAGGCGCCCCCCGGTGGGGAGTCGCCCGCCGGCCGATCTCTACCGACATTACAATCCACATCCAACGTACAAATATTATCTAAAATTCCTTCTCATTTATAATCCTTTTGTGTCCTCAGCGCGATGTCCTCCGTCAAACCCCCCCTCTCCCCACAGGGGTCGGGTGGGGGTATTTTTATATTTTTAATCGCGTTGGGCATTATCCAAATGGACATTGGCGGGTGCGCCGACTGCCGGTGCCGTCTAGATGATAAATTCTCCTTTCGTTCGACACCGGGCGCAATGTTTTGTTTTGTCCCTTCAGTAATGTCTCCTTTATTGGTATCGGAGTGAAAAAAAAATGCCCTCATAGTCATTAATTACAGTAGATTTGTCTGTTGGTGACTGGCGAGTTCTTGGCGACTATTAAAAATGCTCCGCCATCTGTGGCTTTTCGTCGGCTGATTTTTTCGGCGTCTCGGCAAATGAGGATTGATTGTGGCAATCGTTTGATGCAGATTCTTATTGAATGCGATGACGGCCTCGTCCGTGATCGATGGTCTGCCTTTGTGGCCACAATTAGGTTACGATTTTTGTGGAGCTGTATAGAGGGAAGACAAATTGTGTCAGTCCAAGTTCGCGAGTCATTATGGTTTTTGCATAGGCTCTCTACTTAAGAAAAACTAAGATTTTGATGGCTTCAAGACTTTTGAGAAGTTCTTCTACAGATTCGATGATGTTAAAGATATCAACTACATAACTCAACACGCTCCTTTTAATCAATGCTCAAACGCTAACAAACGATCAGCAAAAATTCGCCAAAAAACCAGCCAGCAACGGAATCGTGAACGTACATAAATTTAGCTGCCGTATACCGTCCCACGACGACCGGACCGAAGTTTCACACCATTAATTCTTGCGCGCAGTCCACTGCACTTTTTCCATCGTTCCTCAAAACCTTCCAGCAAAAAGAGAATCGCTTTTCTATATGCAAAACAGGGACCAGGGTACTGTGCTCAGACCACCGTTATAATAGGGATCATCTATACAATATCAATTTCGCCTAATATATTGGGGTATTTTTATGTTTTATTGGAGCCAGGATTTTGGTCCCATTAAACTTTTTTTTCGAATTTTATGTCACGGAAGATATTGTTCTTCTTGTTCGGGCTTTAAAATGGGGTGGGCTTGTAATGTATTGTTTTTTGAGTTATGTTGTAAGTTATTGGAGAGTAATCTCAGTTATGGTTTTGTTCGGAGTGGTTTTTTGAATACCTATTTGGAACTCAGTTCTGGTAATCGATATGAAACGGTATCATGGTGATTTTGATATTTCAAAGGTTTCTAGCTCTCTGTGTTTAGTGGCCATATAATCGGAAACATTAGGAAGAAGTAGTCGTGGTGGCCTAGTGGCTAAGACCTCGCCTCTCGTGCTTGAGGTCGTGGGTTCAAATTCGGGTAAGTACTTTTTAAGTTTATCTTGGATATCGCTGACAACGGTGAAGGAAAACATCGTGAGGTAACCTGGACTTATAGTGAATATAAGTCTAAAAACGGCAACGCTACTGTGTCACACTCATCCAGGTCTTAGGCCCACTAAAATCCACTACCATCTTCAGTTAGAACCCATAAACTAATTACTTCTATAATTCGTAATTCGCTGCTTATTACACGGTGCAAATGAGGTAATGGTAAGCCCTTCGCTGAATAATCCAGTCTATGTTAATGATGACGGCAGCCCGCCTGAAATAATTGACGCAAATCGTGTTCATTATCAAAACTGATTGTGGAGTTGCTTTCATCTTTGAATCGGCATTAAAGAAAAGTGAATATGATTGTTTTTTGGAGCGTCTGGATTGAGTAACTGGAAGAGCATCAGATGCACATTTCGAAAGCTGCTGATACAAGAGGCGATATTTCTCATCAGTGGGAACTTTACGGGCCGATTTTGCTTAACAACGGTTGTGGTACAAACACAGATATAAATCTAACTAGATAATGCAAGTCCCTCCATATATAAAAAAAATAAATAAAATTCAAATACTACCGACTTCCAAATACAAAACTACAAAGTGAAAAATAATTTTATTTTTTGAAGTCGGTGTCCATAACGCAAAGAAATTGGTACCTACGAAAGACACCGACTTCAAAAAATAAAGTTATTTTTCACTTTGTAGTTTTGTATTTGGAAGTCGGTAGTAGTTTTTTGCAAAAAAGTTTTTATTTTTCGCTTTTTAGTTGTACCTACCTAATAGGCAATTTAGTAAGGTAACTATAACGCCAGAATAGATTTCATGAAACTTGAACATAACCGGTGAAATGAGAGATCTGCGTACCCATTAAGAGCGTACTGGCGTGATGTTTTGTTATGAAATGGTATAAACAATAAACAGACATGCGATTACAGCATTCCCGAGAGATTTGCCGTTATTTATTGAAGAGTTCTGTTGTTTATCTCCGAAGTTCTTCATCAGATCTTCACCAAATTAAAATGGGACCAATTTCGGAACACACTTCAAAAAAAAAAAGAATTTTCAAAATCGGTCCACAATTGACGGAGATATCGTTGAACATACAAAAAAAAAACAAACATAATATCGAACATAGAACCTCCTCCTTTTTGGGAAGTCGGTTAAAAACCAAGCATGCCACTTTTTGACACGCAATTTAAAACAAATTTACTTAACATTTAAATAAAACATTTTCTATGCCTCGGCCAACGTTTTCTATACAGTTTTTACAGCTCAATATGGCATAATTAGGCATTTTTCTAGATTTCGGTGGATTTCCGGTGCCGTTAATGCTAAATGAAAGCTCAAATTACGGTCATTGATCGTAATTTTACTCCATTTTTCTTGAAACGCGAAGTACATACAATCCCGTCATCTAGTTAGATTTATATCTGTGGTTCCACTGCTAGAGAAAATTCACACTGAGACGATGCGTTGCGACCGGCGTGCGTCGCCCTCTTGGGCGGCATACAATGCGAAGATCCGATGCGACAACGCAACACACTAATGAGGACACAGTCTTATAGTCATCTACATTCATAGTCCCATTTACCCCATAATAACTAAACCAGGCCACAAAAAATCGCAAGCCCACAGTTCTTCAATCACTCGATAAACCCCGTTTATCTGTTAAACAAACAGTTGATTCTGAACACAGTGTACGTTTCCTAAACGTTTGCAAAAGCGATTCGGTGAGTGTGTCGTTTTCACACGTTTAGCGGGAAAACGCAGCGTCAAGTGTCGAACCGACGTGTGACGTAAAGTATTGGCTGTGAAATGTTGGAGCGGACGGTTTTGATACTTGCCAATTAAATAAGTATTTAGTTTTTTTTTGTGATTACCTAAAGCTTTTCCTCTTTTTATTAGCTTTAGGATTATTGCTTAGCTTTCAGCTACCTTATTCTGTTTGTATATCTGCTGGGCTTCGTGGAGTTGCAATTATTTGTTTCAAGTTGTTTTTTTTTATATATATGTTTGCGTTTGACCACTATCTCACCTGGTGGTAAGCGATGATGTGGTCGGCGGTAAAGGATGCTTTCCTACAAGTAACCTAGTCACTCTTGACTTAAATACCCCTGACTCCAAAATGGTTGTAGCTATTAGGAAAAACAGAATCCGACAGAGAATTCCACTCCTTAGCTGTACGTCGGTTTATTTGAAGTTTGCTATGAGGATTTATCTTTTACTTAAGAGTTTTTCGGGTTTATCACCATCATTTTAGCCGAAATATGTCCACTGCTGGACATTGGCCCCCTTTTAAGCAAGCTACTTAAGAATATAAAAATCCGCATTTGGCAGTCTCATTTGTGTTACATGTTTGAACCTTTCTTACGCTTTATCAGAAAGTCTTCTTACAGATTTAACGACAAACTCCGTATGCTTTTTGCTTCAAAATAATCTGCCAAGAAACATTATCAACAACACCGAGTCGCACTACATTATTATCGTGCGAAACAACGATCACTTCGTCCCAGGCCAACGCTTCGCAATTTTTATTCCAGCTCCTTTTTTTGGCCACAAACCTCCTTTTTGCCCGCAACCGCGTCCGCGGTCGAAACTGTTTAATGATTTGAAAAACGTGTTCTATCAGCCTTTATTCGGAAACAACCGAAAAAAGGCGACAACAAAGGGTTCAGAGTGCAAATATAGACTCATCGGTAACCACTCTTCTATCCCTGAACCCTTTTCGCATTGAACTTTCACCTTTATTCACTTCAGTTAAGATGCACGTTAGATTTTTTGGTACGCAGTTTTTTTTTGTTGAAGTGTACGCACAGATCTCATCGGCAATTTATTATATTTTGTCCGTTGGTGAATTTACGATTATTTGAACGGTCGGTGGCCTGCGCGATTGGCTGTTTCTAACGCCGATAATACGTGGGAGATATATCGAGGAATGGTAGAACAAAAGGTCTGTGTGTTATGGTAATGAAGCTCGATGAATTTTATTGAAAGGCAAATACAATAAATAATAATTGTTTTTATTTTGAAGCCATGTTTTATAGACTGGAAAACTTTCACGCTTTCGACTTCAAAGCAAAAAAAGTGTGAACATTTCTTTTGTTTTTGAAGAAAACAAGGAGCACCATAGACCAACCGACTTTCGAAACGAAAGTAGTTTTATACTTTTTAGTGTTTTGCTTTGAAGTCGGTAACAATCACACCATCACTAAAATGTGAGCAAGTTCTACAGTAAATTACCTAAAGGATTGACAAAGTACCCTTAATAACTCGATTTACACATTCGTGCTGTTTGTCGATAATGAGTTCGGTTCTATGTTCCATATGTCGAAAACTGCAGAACTAAGCACTTTATCCTAAGTTAAGAGATACCTAATTCAATAAAAAAATGAATGTATACGATCCGATAACTAGTTTCGGAGAAATGCTTGGACAAACGTACATAAACTTATGAAATTTGACACACGTGTTAAGAAAGTATATATTTGCACACCATAGTGTCATGGTGTGCAAATATTAATACAAACTTGCAATTAAATAATAACAAAATAAACTGGCAACCTCCCAAACGTCAGTTTTTTTTTTTTTATCGGAGTATAGGTGCATTACAAGAACTACTTTTATAATTACACTCTAAAGATGACACCGTCGTATACAGAGTAAAGATAATTAATGGTTTTATAAACCATTCCAACATTATAGGAAATACTTCACCACGTTAACATCTTAACAAAATTAATAAAAATAAAATATTTAATCCAATACGGCCAGAGGTCAATATAACTCGTACGTAAAATTTACGATATATTTACATATGTGATAAAAAATCGTGTTCTACACGGGGTCGCCGGTTCAATTCCCGCGCTCGGTTTAATTAAACAAACCGAATATAATATACGGTGGCAATTTTATACGTGTGTGGCCGGCCTAACGACACTTTATAGATGAGTTGTGAACAACCATTTGTCGGCACATATTAATTTATTATTGTTCAAATTTATATGTGACGGGAATACGGGATATTTATGGTTTATAATAAATTTCGACATGCTCTGTTTTTGTACTGGGAATTGACGTTATAGAGGTGAGAGGTTTTTTTATTTTAAAACATTTTTAATTATATGTTATACTCATACATTTTTAATTAATTATATGTATCTTTCTTATAGACAACCTACACACAACAACAACATACCAACAACAAAAACAAAAGAAAAATAAAAAAACAAAGAAAATTAAGAATATTCTCGTGTTTGAAATAAAATCAAATAACAAAGAATGTTCAAGAATTAGTAATTATCCAGAGTAAAACTAAGTACCAAAAAAAAAACAATCCAAGAAAAAGATGTTAACGTCAGTACTTATAGTTCTAGCCTAACTTCTTGGCCGCCCTGAAGTTGGCTTTCTGATGCGCAAGGTACGGAACGGATCGATACTGTTTTTTTTATCATTTTAAATAGGCCTGATGAACACCTGAGGGTAAGCGATGACGTGATCGACGGTGAAGCACATTTGCCTAGAAGTAACCTATTCACTCTTGACTTAAAGATTCCTAGACTGTAGCTATCGGGAAACATACTCCGGCAGGGAATTCCACTCCTTAGCTGTACGCATAATAAAAGTATTCCCAAAACATTTTGTGCGTATGGGTGGGATGTCCACCATGTACCGATGGCGCATCGCCGTATGGTCTGGTAGTCCGTTGATGAAACGGGCTGGTCGGAATTAGATCATGGAATTCCATCGCACACTCCCCGAAATGTAATGAGATTTACTAATGCGCAGCCATTATAGCCAAATTCAGGGCGGCCAAGAAGTTTGGCGAGAACTATATGTCAAGGATCAAGACTTCTTACACCACCTATAAAATTAGTATGAAACAACAACAGCCTGCACTAATATTTTGAAGTTATCATAGACACAACTTTCGAGTGACGAAATATCGAGTTACCGTAGTAACACCAACTAATAAAATAGGGGAGTTTGAATAGAAAAATAGAATGATTAATTTATTCTATTTTAGCGCGCAATGGTTAATATGCATGCGCTGTTCGGGACGAGTCTCTGGGGTTTGGCGCATGGTTTCTATTATTTATAACGCATTTAATGCTAGGGATCATCGTGTGTAAGCTATTTTTTTTAATAATGCATGAGGACTGGCACATTTAAATGTGGTGAGCCATGTTATCTAAAGGTTGCGATCGATTTTTTGGTATATTTTTAAATTGGTCATGCGTGTTTATGCTGTACAACAATATAACATTAAATTATATCACGACTGTATGTGAAGGATTAGGTAATGTAATAAAAGAATATACTGCGACGTTGGAACAAATACTGGGCCCACAAAGAAATACTAAAAGGTAACAACGACTTGAATATAAAAAATACCATCATGGACACTTGTTTACGTTTACAAATAATATAACCAACAAAATAAGAACTTGTCAGCGGGCCATGGAGAGAAGCATGCTATGCCTAAGGAAAGTTCAAAAAATAAGAAAAAAGACGAAACTGACAGATACGCTACACCAAGCACTAAAACTAAAATGGAGCTGGGCCGGCCATGTAGCGAGATGCACAGACCAGCGATGGACTCTCAAGAGCACGAAATGGACCGGCCCACAAGGTAAAAGAAATGTGGGCAGACCACAAAAACGATTGGCGGACGACATAGTGTCGGTGGCAGGAAAAACTGGACAAAAATAGCACAGGACAGAGTAAAATGGAAGAAATTGGAGGAGGCCTATACCTTACCAAAGGGTTCCTATAATATAAATTAATAAAAACTAACATTAGAATCATTTATACATAGAGCTACTAACATAGAATTAAGAAAATATTAAATATACTGTAACTACTTACTTAAGGTTTATAGGAAATAAAAAGGCTTTATTATTATTATTATACTGCCACGATATTACATATTTCAAAGCTGTAGTGACTGCGGGTTCCGGCTCTAAGGACCATATTTTTTTTATTATTTGTTTGGCTTGATTTCGATCACTATCTCATCTGGAAAGCGATGTGTGCAGTAAGTAAATAGATAATATACAAAACGATGAGGCGGTTAGTTCAGCAATTAGCACAAGTATAGAACATAACTAAACACAGCTAAAGATCGTAGAAGAAAATATTCATCAGTTTCTGCCAAAAATTTTACAAAACAACTTGATTATCTCCTTTCATACGAGAACTTAAAACCTACCCTTCAGCGGCTCAAGTCGTCAACTAGTAGGTCCCAACGCGACATGTTTCATCTCTTCCCAAAAGCTTCTATCTCTTCACTAAGATTAGAAAATGTACGTGCACTTTGTGAAATATTCCAGCCTGTCTCGGACTCGGGTTGTCCGGCCAGTCGCTACACGTGTCAGGAACTCAGGTCTACCTGAGAATAGCTGTCAAGGTTACAGTAAGGCTGTTGAAGAAACGCCACAGTGACGGATGAGGAGACTTTCTAAAGGATTGCTAAAGGAACTTTACAAAGGTGTCAAAAGATCTTTGTGTTACGAAAGAGACGGTCGGACTTGAAGTGTTTCGTTTTTGAAGTCTGTTTCGTGTGGGTATTAGGAGGTTGTGTGAAAGATCTACAGCTTATTTCTGGCTGTCTTTCAACGGTTGTAACAAGTAAAATTTCAAAATTTAAAAAAACCCCCGACACATTTATCTTGCGAAAACATCCCGATTCAAACAGTAAAACGCCCTCAAACATAGCTAAGAACACTCTCGACACAATCGCCTTTCCAACAAAAAAAACGAAATCGAAATCGGTTCATCCGTTGAGGCGCTATGATGCCACAGACAGACACACTGATACACAGCAACACACCTCAAACTTATAACACCCCTCTTTTTCCGTCGGGGGTTAAAAAGAGGCCTGTCAAGCCCCTAATAATGCAATTTTCTATCGAAATCTGAAGGATTTTCAAGGAAATGCCTTATTATTTGATTCATATGTTTGATATATATAAAATTAAAAAAAAAAAATCTTCTGCTCGACAACTTTAGAATAGAATATCCTTTATTGTACATCAACAATAGATATTACACATATTTTTTACAACAACTTAATACTACGGGTACAAAGGCGTTCTTATCGCTGACAGCGATATCTACCAGACAACCTTTGGGTGGACTTAAGTAATTTAAAACAGGGGGTAGCCCATGATGTACTGCTACATTAACTTACAAATAAACATACCATATATAAAAATTACTTGTGCAAAAGGCGAATGGCAAGGTTGTATGGGAATTTCGTACCGCTAATAAAATTTCGTGTTTTGTGATATTATTTGTTTTAATTGGTTGTTAATATCATAGATAATTCCTTTTTAAATTCTTAGATTTTTTGAAGTTGGGACGTAAAACTTATAACCAGCTTTATTTATAATGTGTAAAGTAAATGTTTTAAATAATCTTTGTAGTGTTTTACTTATCATTAAGTAGGTAGATTGATATGAGGATCGTACCTACTCAGTGCGTTAGGAGATACCTATGTCCAGCAGTGGACTGCAACAGTTTGATAATGATGATTTTGATTATATTTAATGTTATTTCTATTTATAAATAATTAATTATCATTTCAATATTTCTGTTATTTTACATAAGGCAATTTCTATAAACATAACTGCGTTTAGTTTACGATTTTATTACGTTTATTTATTAAAATATTTTTATTGTTATTATTAATTGATCCGAAGTTCTAAAAATAGTAAACTTACTTGAAAATAAATGGTTTAGTTGCCTTAATAAGTGATACAAATTCTATTACCGAAAAACAAAAAAAGTATGCGGTACATAATCTGCCGTCCACTTTTCAAAGAAGTTGTAGAAAATTTGAACAATTATAGAAGAAATTAGATAGGAACAGAAAAACATTAAAGGAAAAGGAAATGGTTCTTAACAAGATTTTTAAAAGATGCTAGTGACTGTTCTTGTCTTACTGACATCGGCAACTCATTCCACAGTCGCACAGCCTGGACCGTGAACTATTTATTGTAAAACTTAGTTGAATGAGCAAGCATCAAAAGTCTCAAATTCTCCGATGATCTCAAGTGACTAGAATGTGTATCCTGAAGGAACTTTAAGTGTTCTTTGAGATAAGAGGGGTTGTAGCAATAAACAGAACACTTTCGAGTAAAGGTAAAATGTGGGTATTCCGGCAAAGGCGGATTGGCAGCCACTTGAGCTTAATACGAAATTCAGAAACATGGTCATATTTGCGTAAACCTAAAAAACTTTTGTAGGTGTGTCTTTGGTAGATACCAATTTTTTGCGTTATGGACACCGACTTCCAATAATAAAGTTATTTTTAACTTTTTAGTTTTACCTAATAGGCAAGTCGTTACGTAAGGTTAAAGATATCCAAAAAGTTACGTAAGGTTAGAGAGAGAACTTTGTAGTGATGCCAGAATAGGTAACCCGAATATCATGAAACTGAACATAATCGGTGAAATGAGAGTGTACGAAGGTGAACTGTACACATCTGCGTACCTATTTAGAGCGTACTGGCGAGATGTTATGTTATGAAATGGTATAATCAAAAAACAGACATGCGATTGCAGCAATACCGAGAGATTTGCCGTTATTTATTGAAGAGTTCTGTTGTATATCTCCGAAGTTCTTCATCAGATCTTCGCTAAGTTAAAATGGGACCAATTTTGGAACATACTCTTTCAAACAATAAAATAATTTTATAAATCGGTTCACAAATGACAGAGATATCGGTGAACATACATAAAAAATACATACATAAAGTCGAACATAGAACCTCCTCCTTTATTTAGTCGGTTAAAAAAGAATCCAATGCAAAAATTTGGAGTCGCTCAAGCTTATCTAGCTGCACTTGAGTTAGATCTAAATGGCATCTGCATAATCGAGGATTAGGAGAAGAAGGGCTATAACACAATGTTGTTGAATTTTCAAAACGAAAAGGATTGTCATTGATGGTGTGTAATTGCCGCGCAGATTTCGCTGTATCGAGATGTGTGTGCCATAATTAATTTCGTTTCTTACAACAATATATTGTTATCTCTCCTCCCTTCACACGAAGAACCATCAATACACGAACAGGTAAACAGTATCAAACATCCACCGGTAATCAACGCACCGAACGAAATGATCACAATAAAATATTTGGGGTGAAAATGGCTTTCACCATCCGAACCCCGACTTTTCACCTTACGCCGGAAACAACAAACATTTTTCGCGAGGAACGCCGTGGATGTAGAAAATATAGATGGGACATTTATTTCAGTGACTGATATCTATCCAAAGTCTCCACCAGATAACAAAAAATAAACATGAATCTGACTTTTACCAAAAAGTATAATAACGTAACTTGAATACATGATTTTTTGTTTATGGAGATATTTTGATAATTTTGGTCTCAAATGAAAGGTATAGGCGTTGAACCATTTTATACGTTTAAATCATGTAAATCGATCCACTTTCATCATCATCATATCACCCGAAAGACATCCACTGCTGGACATAGGTCTTCCCTAAGCGTCGCCACATTGACCGGTCCCGTGCGTCCAGCGGATCCCCGCAACCTTCACCAGGTCATCAGTCGACCTGGTGAAGCGTGTTCCGGTTCGCGGACGCCACTCCAGAACTTTTCTGCCACATCGGCAATCCATTCTGCGAGCAATGTGCCCTGCCCACTGCTACTTAAGTTTGGTAATTCTTCGGGCAACATCGGTAGCCCTGGTTCTCTTGTGGATCTCTACATTTCAGATTCGATCACGCAATTATGAGATATTAACTTATTACTGAAAATAATTATCAAATAATGGTTATAATTTATGAGTTTCATTATACTAGTAAGTAGGTACCTACCTAAATAAAAACGACTAAACATAGTTTGAGTAAAAGGTTTTGTAACTCATGCAAATGAAAGGTACGTTTGTTTTGATGGTATTAGCGACACTGCCTTTACATTTTTTACCCGACTGCCGAAGGAGGGTAATGTGTTTATCAGTCTATGTATATATGTATGTTTGTTCCTATGTGGCGTTCTAGAGACCAAACGCGTTGGCCGATTTTGATTATTCTTACGTCAATCGATTCGTCTTAACCCTGCGAGTATCACTGGCTACATAAAAATTGGAAAAGAAAAAAATGGCGGATTTTGGGCGCCATTTTGTGGGAGATTTTTTTTATTTTCTTCCATACCCATCGTGTGGGGTATCAAAATAAAGGGTTTTAAAGGTATTTTCAAAAATATATAACACTTATATATATGTTTAAATGTACCTAATAATATAATAACTAAAAAGTTGTAAATAAAAAAATCTAATTAAAAAAATCAAAAAACGCGACTGCTTAAAAACCAATCAGATGAATCCTCCGACTGCACAGCATGATTTTCTTCTTGTTTACGTCTTTTTAGTTTGCTTTTTAAGCAGTCGGGTTTTTTGATTTTTTTTCCTATCGTATTGAAATATTAGAATACATTGGTAGACAGGTGTTAACGACTTTTATTATCTGGCGGTGACTTTATCTAGATTGAATATATTTTATTGCACACCAAAATTGTTACACTACTCTTTTAGGCCTAGTAGACGGAAGCCTAGACTGACCACCAGTCTTATCATGCGGCGTCGTCTTACCCACATGGAGGTCAGAAAAGCATTATCTCCCTGTATATTACTGAGAGATATTCAGCTTGATCCGGTTAGACTGAAAGCTGACCCAAACATTGTTCGGAATTTGCGTATAGACCTACGATTAACAATTATTCTGTTCAAAAGATATATTTTGCCACTACCTTGTCTATTATGTAACACATTGCCCAAGAAATTCGTTTCAAAATATGAACATTTAGACACAAGATTATAATATAAAAATAAAAAACTAAAGTTACATAAAATCAGTTACGAAATGACTTTTGTATAGATCATTATGTAACTGGCAGAATGATACTGTGAATCTGTTACCTCTCGAAAAAGTGCGCGTTGATTGTGTGTATATAGTCTGTGGTTTTTAGTCTGAACGTTTCTAATAAAAAAAAATGGAACTTATTTGAATTTAATTAAGTAAGCTCATCAGGTAGTGGAAAAAGAAACGTTCGTGTCTCGCATAAAAAGGCTTTATTTTAACACTCACACTATTTTATGCTCGACACGAAATGTACTATTACGATCGTATTGTTGATATCTTTGATTTGGATTTGTTGTCGTAATTCACCAATCACCAGACATCAATTCATTTATTAGCTACTTGAGGCAAATCAGTGCCTTCTATGCCTATGCCAAATAACCTTATTAAATAAATAAAAACTATTAAGTGATACAGTAAATGAGACAATAAATCTGATAGTAGATTTCGAGTTATAAAACAGGATTAATAGATTGCCCTCCATTGATCAATGTGTTAATAGAAAATAAATTTCAAAACATTATTGTTTGGCTCTTCCAGTTTACCGATATCCGTGTAAACCTTTTAATAATTAAATGTATAGCGATGTGGGAGTCCGCTGTTTCACGTAAATCGTCGATCCGGGATAATACTGATCAATATTAACGATCGTCGAACACTTCGTGCGTTTCCGCCGCGGTTCGGCCACGTTCGCAAATTGAATTAGTTATGCTCTCTGATTGGGCCCGTGTTTTATTCGTCACTGATTGCGTGTACGTTGATGACGTAATAAGTTCGTTCGTTGTTTGAAATTGGGTGTTGATTGGTAAAGATCGGTTGTGTGTTTGTGGGGCAATCAGTATGTGGTAACCCCGTAATAGTCAAATGAGGATGGGGAATGAAACAAATTGAACAAAAAGCTGTGGCGTTTCAATAATGTAGGTCGATAAAGCTAAAGAACTACGTTTATAAGACCTGTCCTATCTCCAGAAGAAATACACTATAACCAATATTGTAATGTATCTGATCTCAATCTGTACATATGCCATGAGGATATCTTTATGTATGAACTCGATAATAAAATGGGGTAAGTAGCCTGATGAACGAGTTAGTAATTTTTCGTTTTTAAAAATGGTTCGCAAGTAAAACTAGATAGACAGATAACCCGTAACGGCCCATCCATACAAAAAACAATCCAAGATTAAAACAATACCGCTTACAAAGACCAAAATCCCTTACCCATACCCGCCCACCCAAGACCGTATCAACTAAAAACGCGAAAAACGTCCACACAATTATAATACTAGAGAGGGGGTCAACTATCTGCCTTTTAAATTCACCCTAAATCGCGTTCATACGAACTGAGAGCTTAAAACTAATACATCTGGGTGGCATGTGACTGGAGAGTGGGGGGGAGGGTGTAGGTGGCATGTAGTGGGGGTGGGGGGTGAGGTCGGTGTTAATTATTCACATTTTAATTTACGAAGCCCGGCACTGGCCAGTCGCAACGGGGAAAAATGTCTTGCGATCATTCGACAGTTGTGTGTGTGATGGAGGATTTTTTATAGTAGATAATAATTTTTGCTTTTGGTGATAATACTGATGGACATTTGGAGTACGGTGCAGATAGTGGTGTAAGGAATGTAGGACATAATGACACTGGAATACTTGGAAAAACATACGAACTTTGATTGTAATTAAGTGATCCAATAGTAGCTGATGCTTAAGATCTAATCAATTTTTTTGTAGATTATCATAGTTGTCTTGTTTATACCTTACGAAAAATTTCTTGCGATTATTCGATAGTTTCGTGTGGATTTCGGTAAGGTAATTAGTGTTTTAGATGATAATACTTTCAGAGTTTAGACAGATTTAGGGAATGAAGTAGATACTATGGTAAATAATGCTGTAAGTTATTTAGAAGACATATTAAGGGTCAAACTTGGCCAGAGATCGCTCAAGACGGATAGATTCGGAAGGAGAAATGGGGACGCCTGTGCCCATCCGTGGGAAATAAATTAGGCTCTGTTTTTTATTAAGACTGTAAAGATTCAATTATAATTTAGTAAACCAATAGCTCCTGATGCTAATAGATCTAATCGTTCAATTTTACGTAGATGATCATATTTGTCTTGTATTATTCTTACACAAAAGTAAAAAAGTAGTAACGATAAGGGGACGCTACAAGGAGAAACACAGCTAAAAGCAGCATAGTTTTCTTTCAAAGATCCAAAATGAAGACAAGTTTACCAGAACACATTTTTTGCCTGCCAATAACTCGAGGATCTTTATGCCCATATTCAAGAAGCCAATCGCGAAATAAAAAGACCTTACCTTCGATCATTTACCAAAAATATTTCGCGAAAGCACACTCCGTCGTCCTCAGGAATATTATTCAAACCAACATTCAAACGGTACGCTCAACCCCAAACGTATTAGACATCACTTTCATGACACAAGCTATGAATAAACGAAACAAAAGCAGCTCCACCTATGAATACAACTGTCCCTTTCCACCACTATAGCAGAGACAGAGACAAACATAGTGCTCCTATCCGATACCGATGAGAAAAACGATCAGAATACGGACCCACGATTGCTATCTAAATAATTCAAGCGTGTATTCAGTCTCTGTAGCACTTTGCAAAATTCTACCCTCTATTTTTTAAATCGCACCTCAACTCTATCCTTTTAGGCATAAGGGTTAAATTCAAATGTCACACAGTTTGGAAGCACTGGTGAAAATGCGGTGCAAACGTATGGAGTTTTTACAGGCTCTTATACGAAAATGTCGAACCGAATCGGTGTTCTCATAAGCAAAATGTATGGGACAGAAATTTAAATTCGTATGCAGGATAGGTTCAGAAGATTGGATGTATAATTAGTTTGCTGTTTTGTTTCAAAAAGCGAGTAAAGCGTGAAACTGGTCACTATGAAAGATCAAGATAAGATTCATATGTACTTTGTAAGTTTATCTTGGATATCACAGGCAACGGTGAAGGAAAACATCGTGAGGAAACCTGGACTTGTCAGAGGCCTGTGGGGTTCCTAGATGCGGCTTAATTAACTCTGACACCAGAGGTCACACCTCACACGAAAAGAAGAAGAAGAAAGATCATCAATAATTTCTGGGTGATTTATGTATTTTTATAAGAAATGTGACAAAGAGGAGTTAATTAATGGTCCTATGGATACATAGTAAGGCTAAATTGTTAGGTTCCATTTTGGATTCAGTTAGTGGATACCTACATTTGTCAGTTCAGCGAAAATTCTTTGATGTTTTTATAAAATCTTCAAGAGAGGCACTGGAAATAATATTTACCTGCTGTAGAGTTAATATTGACCTGCTATATGAATGGTTATTAAAATGTGGAAATTATTAACTGCCACTTTAATATGCCTTGCACTTGAACTGCCATGCAAATGCATTATATTAAGATCCCAAGAGACACATATATCTCTTAGCCAACATCAACTCCTGGTACTTCTGTCACAACTACATCATCCCCCTTTACATTAACCCGGCGAGCACTCTCAAAAACAATGAATATGACTCGTAAAAACTGAATGACAAGATGCGGTGGGATAAGGCGCTCTAATAACCCGTCAGTGTCGATCATTGTACGAGATGAGGCCGATTTGTAATGTAGATGTGTCTGTATGAGCCCTTTTATGATAGCTCTCTGCGAATTTATTACGCACCTCAATGGAGTTATGAATATGGGTTTTTATTAGGCTTCTGTCTGATGTATTTTAATTGGGTGTTTTGATTTGTTCTAATGAATAGTATCTGATGGATGTTAATATTTTGGATGGATAGATATACCTGAGTTGAATTTGGTATAAGTATAGGGTACTGTACTAGGTACTGCTAAGGTTGAAGTTTAAGATACTTCGTGAACATTTGTATTAAAGAATAAGTCAACTTATTCTTCTGTAACGATTTTCAAAATTATTTTTGATTGTAGTTTGATATTTTCCTCGCAAAGAAATCCTTCTTTCTTTCTGAATTTCTCCTTTTCTTTAAATGAGACCATGGGATCGACCTTTTAATACACACAAAAGCGATTCATCTCTTATCCCAAAATCATCTTCAAACTTGTCTCATCTCACAACACAAACCATCTTACAAGAAACTAAGACAAACTGTCAAGATATATAAGAATAGGCGAAAATTTTCTGAGACCTCAAAATATTGACGTAAACTTTAACCAAAACAGTGATCAAAATAATAACTAAGAAAACACATCTTCCATGATCGGTGCAGCGAAACATAGCCAGGTATCGAGCGGGTTCATTAAAAGGGCAGCGAGGGTGGGCCTTATCCAATATTTATTAACTTATTTCAAAGAAAATCGTATAATTAACACCATAGCTTCGCCCCTGGAGCTAACACCCCACGCGAGAACCTTCGACGGTGAGCGATAGACTTGATAACGCAGATGCGACAAGATTATACTGAAAGGAGACAAGACAAGTTTTATTGATATGTTACGTATCTGAAGACCTTTTTAATCGATTGAGCTGAAATTCTGCACACACGTTTGTTTCTCGTGACAATACTATTTTTCATATAAAAGCTTCAGTCTGATTTTGTTTCTCGATAGCTATTACAGCTTGAGTCTTCAGTTTCAAGTGAATAGGTTACTATGAGGCAAGCGAGCACATTTGTCAACCGCGACATTCCTTCATATCAATTAGTCAATGGCAAACTTCACAATGATTTAAAACAAAAAAAAAACCTCCATAGCATCCTTGTTTCGTGTATCCGTGCACAAGAATGACGTCTTAGTAATATAAACTTATATTTTAAAGAACAAAATCTGCATGGCCTTTTCCAGTCTAACCGGCTTCAGCTGAGTACCAGTGTTTTACATGGAGCGACTGCTTATCTGACCTCCACAACGCAGTGACTGGATAACACGGTACCCCTTGGCTAGACTGGTGTCAGATCTCAAGCTTCTGACTACTCGACGACTGTCAAAGATCTTCAAATGACAGCCGGGACCAACGGCTTAAAGTGCTTTCCGAGGCACGGAGGAAACTCGGTATGTTGAAATGGTCACCCATCGACAGACCGACCTCGTCAAGCGTTGCTTAACCTTGAAGATCGACCCGTGCGGCTGTTATTATTTAGCCACGATCTCCTCCTTATATTTTAAAGAACATTGTACAATTTTCCTTTAGCATTTGACTGCACTAGACAAGTCCAGAACACAGATTGATTACGTTCCGAACAAAAATATAATCTTCTTTCTACAAACAAATCTGCGCCGCCAATCAACTTCACTGTAGGCATAAACCGGGACCGTCTGTAAGTTATTTGCCAATTACCAATCTGTCGGGTCTGTTCACATCACTCTTAGCTCTCAATTAGTATTCAGTCTCTCTCCTTACGTGTTCCAAACTTAATGAGAGTATGTGTTGGAGTCGTATTTTTGAAATTCAGACCCTTTGAAACAACATGGCCATCGCAAAAATATGTTAATGTCAACCTGTGAAGCGGCTATGTGAGCAAAATTGATTAAGTCTCCTCCTAAGTAATGTGTTTTTGATGTTAAGTGTGGATTATGATTACTTTTGTGAATATTGTAGGAGTTGTAGGAAAAGGTATGGAATAAGATTCAAAAGCTTTGGAATCAATTAAAGTAATTAGACGAAATTAAAAGAACTTTGTAGTACACAGAGAGCTCAGACACATTGTTAAAAGTATAACAAACAGTTGTAGGAAAAGTGACATCGAAAGACCTAAATATTGAAAGTAGATGTTAGGATCGGTATCGGTCGGGATGGGGATGTGTGAGCTTAGGGCACCCCGACACGGATAGGTTAGGTTCGTAGGAGATGACGGGAGCTAAAGTGAGTGAACAAAGCGAGCGAACAAAGCGAGCGAACTCAGCTACTATCTGATATATTAATCTCCTTCATGTTAGGGTTACTTTGTTGCTCAAATAGTAATCATACCTACTTTAGTATTCTATATTACAAGTAAAATTTAAAATTAAAAAAACCCCCCGGCACATTTATCTTGTGAAAACATCCCGATTCAAACAGAAACGCCCATAACTTTTGAACGGCTGAACCGATTTTATTCAAACATAGCTAAGAACACTACACAATCACCTTTCAAACAAAAAAAAACTAAATCAAAATCGGTTCATCCGTTGTGATGCCACATACAGACTCACAGATACACAGCAACACACGTCAAACTTATAACACCCCTCTTTTTCCGTCGGGGGTTAAAAAGGTATGGGTGCTATGGAATTTAATAATGTAATCAGAAGACAATTGAAGAGATAATACGTAAACATAGCGAATACAGACATTCTCATAAATTGGACAAAGACAAAGAAGACACAAATATATGTACATCAGAAAGCGGAAAAGGTATACGACAAAAGCCATGCATCTTGTAATTTTAGCTTACAACTTGAGACTACAGACTGCATCTATGAAAATGACGTGAATGCAGCCTCAGTCTCACCTACAAATCCACACATAATCTGAAACAAAAATGAACACTCCAAGCCAGAGGGTGCAAGATCGAGCCATCGATGCACCCCATTGCCCCCGCTTTGATCTCGCCTCCGCCGATCGGCTAACTGGATTATTTAACGAGTTCTCACCCAATTCCGTTAATTGGTCGGTAATCCGGTAGCTAAATGACAGGTACAGGGCTTACGCCAAGCGTGGTACAATAGTGAGTTTGATTAGCGTTCGTGTAAGTAGAATTTGTTATGCGAAGTTTTTGGTGGGACTTTTGGTAAAGTGGCCTTTATGAGAATGGTTTATAGCAGAATTTTTATTATTTTTTGGTAATGAGTCGTTTTAGATCTTAAATGATTGTATTTTGTCTGATATTAATTATTTTAAGCGTTGTGAGTTTTAAATTTCTGAATATGAGGAACATTGTTATTTTTAACCCCCGACGGAGAAAGAGAGAAGGGGGTGTTATAAGATTGACGTTTGTACCTGTATGTCTGTGTATTCGTGTATCTGTCTGTGGCATCATAGCTCTTAAACGGATGAACCGATTTTGATTTCGTTTTTTTGTTTCAAAGGGGACTTTATCGAGAGTGTTAGCTATATTTGACAAGAACCGGTTCAGCCGTTCAAAAGTTATAGGCATCATAATTACGTGTCCAATAGATTGTCGGTAGAAGCGTGTACATAAAAATGTGAAGGAGATTTTGTTTATTTTTATTTGTTATCTATATGTAACATTATTTTATTTTTATTAAAATCGGTGTTTTATTTTATTTTTGCCTGTCATAACATTAGCCATTAACCATGATGTAACTTTACAAGCAAGGAAGCTTTAAGCCACACATACTTATTCAAAACTCTAGTAAATAATAGATAAATCAGTCAACCAAACAGAATAACTTGAATCAGTTATTACTTACATCCATCCACAGAAGATACAACTTGTAGCCAACAATCAAAACCTCTTTTTAATTCATCACCGGTTAAGCTAAGGGCGGTCACAGCTCTCGACTCTCGAGGCTTACGTAGGCAAGGCAAGGCGAGGCACGCATGCACACGATTGTCGCAAAAGGTTATATTCTGCAAGGCGCTGCGGGTTTGTGGGCACGCCTGCTGTGACATACGGACTGACGTTGTGGCTTGTTGCCTGTTTCTTACCGGCTTTACGACTTGCCCCGTGACAATGCGTAGGTGAGAGAGATATTGGAGTGGTCAATTTTCGGGTAGTTCGTATTTTGTGCGGACTTTCCGGGGCGAGGTGGATCTTAGCTGTGTGTTAGTGAGGTACTGCTTTGAGCTGCGCTGCGTGTCGCGGGTTCGATTCCCGCACGGAACAAATATTTGTATGACCTACAGATAATTGTTCCGGCTCTGGGTGTTTGTGTATGTGAGTTTATATGTTTGTAAACGCACCTACGATACAGGAAGAAATTCCTAGTGTGGGGCAACGTTTTTTTTTAAAAAATGAAAAATGAAATGAAATGAATGAAGCATAATTTGTTGAGCTTAAGAAATTGTGGCTTTGTACAAGTACGAATACTCTGATGGAAAAATCGAATTCGGCTAATTGTGTGGAGTTTTGAAAGACCCATAGCACTTACTGGATTGTGTGCGTTATGACTGTACGAGTCTTTAAGAAATGTTTGGGATATTGAGGTTGAATTGATTTGATGTAGGCACGTTCCAAATACTTCTATCTCAACCAAATAGTGATGATGCCAAGAGTCTGTTCAAGTTCATAGGCCAAATCTAATCTATAGTAGGTACCTAGTGTGTATTTAGGGTATGATGGGACTGTCTTAGGATAGGATAGGATAGATGGACCCCTTTGCCGCGACTAAGACTCGCATTTGGTCCGGCGTTGTACGTGCAGGCCTCCTCTCTGTGAGAGGTAATGGGCCGTAATTCACCACGCGGGCCCAGTGCATGTTGGTGGATGTCAAATGTCATCGAATTTTTGGTTCTAGGACATGCCGGTTTCCTTACTATGTTTTCCTTCACCGTTTTGAGAGCAGTGGTGATGAAATAATTTACACAAAGTAAAGCGCCTGCCTGGGCTCGAACACACGACCTACAACTTGTAAGTCGCGGCCGTTACCACTGGGCCAACACTGCTCTCATGGGACTGTCATACGCATAGCGATTATAAAGAAACTCATACAGATACAATATTTGGTTGATTCAATCTGAGTCACAGATTGACAAGACTCTTCCAAGTATATCTCAGTGATAATAAAACTTGAAGCCAACTTTCTTTACCAACCTGAAAGTTAGAACATCATCAAAACGAACTCCATCCATTGTGCTAACAGTTCAGCTAGGAGTTCCTTACCGATATATTCCGAATGTAAGTTAGAAGCTAGTCCGTAGCGAAATAACACTAAATCTAGACCAACTTCGCGCGTGTTGGCTGTATATTTAAGAACTTTCTTTGTGTAGAAATGGTTCTAGCATTAGATGCTAGTGAGAGAGGATTTGGACTGAAGAATTGTGTCAGCCCACGGTGGGTGACAGAAACTACGTATTAATTCTTTTGGGTAATCTAATTCAAAGATAATTATAGCTGACTAACTTCTGCCAGTAGCATCGCCCGCGTGAACATATTTCCGGGATAAAAAGTATCCTGATTCTTGACTATAATCTATCTCTGTGCCACCAATTTCATCCAGATCCGTTCAGCCGTTCTGGCGTGAAGAAGAAGCAAACACACTCACAAACTTTCGCCTTTAGTTTGATATATAAGTGTGAACTGTGATGTCATAGAGTATGTCATGAATCGAAAAGCAGAACCGTTTTGGCACAGTGTGCAGGGATCTATGGTGTATTAGACCTTCTTCTCCAATCGGTCCCTCATTATTAAGGACCGTGGTCACTGGACCCTTTTAAGCAGACGATTCCCGTCCGAGACGTCGGCCTGCATCGACTCCGGTCCTATGTTGACATCACCACTTGCTGAAATTAGCTTGAGAACATAGCTTCTGCTTGCTATTTTGCTTTAGGACATCCGGCCAATAAATCAATAGCCACCCATGTATCGAATAGAAAATAAACCACAAAATAAAATGCACTTTTCTTGAAGAAATATGATGCACTAGTTTAACATGAAGATTCATCATTAGACAGTACAGGTACTTTTCAGTCTCTAAACACACAAAACACTGTCCAAGAGGCCGTACTCATCAACAAACATGTGTTAATTAAAATTAATTCACACATGTCTGAGCGTTAAATTATTCACAATTATAATTGTAATAATCAGGAGTCGGACCTAAGACCGTCCGAACCAAAAAGCCGGAGCTGGCCGTATTAATATTATCACATATCCGGCCAGTGGAGCTCACTGGAAGAATTTTTAATGGTATGCTTTAATTATTTTGCCGTTGGCCCGTGTTGGGCGCCAGTCTAAGTTCCATTCACATTAGAGAATTCATTTTTGCTACGGCCGCGCCTACTTTCTGAATTATTAAGGTGCTTGCCGAAAACTGAAAATTGCTGAGATCACCGGGTGCCAGACGGTGTGTATTTATGAGTGCGTAAATTTTCTAGAGGTATTCTGTAACCGTTTGTACATTATGAAGGGGGCTAATTAACCGGCCGAGTTCGGGCCCTGTTAATAATGGACGAGATGCTGCGTAGTTCTAATGTTAGATGGATGTGGGGAAAATCTAGGGCCTGTATAATTTTAGATATGTTTTAAATTATTGACATCTACTGACCGATGTGTCGGTGTTTGATGTTTTTGGCGTTTCTTCAGTGTTTAGCTGGGGTGTTTTGAGCAAAATTGACAAATTATTTTACTTATAGGTCAGATATATTTGACCATTGTAAAGTAAAATGATTGAGTGTGGCGAAAACAAGTTTCTTTGTTAGCTTTTCAGAATTCGCAATATAAACATAGTCGAAAGAATGTTAATTAAAATTAAATCTTACCTAGTGAAGCCGCATCACAAAGAAACAGACGAAACAAAAATGTAATATGATTAGAAACAAATTACACACGCGGCCACGATAAGTCCGGCTCGCGGGGCTAACCAACCGTGGCCCACGTTGGGCGCCACTCTGCCTTTGTCCGGCCACTTTCTTTGTATATTGTACCATTTCATGCAAAATTTAATTTCGTTTTCAAGACTCGTGCGGAATGATATTACGGTCGGCGGACGCCACCGCCGTTTGTAATTTCCCTCCTCAAGTGTGTGTGGACATCGTGCCTTTTTCATCGCATTCCGTTTCGGTGGGTGGGCACGGCACCGGTCCGGTAGCGTTACGTTTATTGCGGCGTTGTTCGGAATTAAACAGTCGGATTGCAACCGCCGTTAATTACTATACACAACTACCGCCAGGTGGTTTATTGGCCGCTCTTTTAAAGCTATGTGCATGATTTTGCTGGTTAATCAAAGCGCCCACTGGAATTTTGATATTCTCGGCTGTAATATTGCACGATTTGCTTTGTTAGAAATGAAATTGGAAATTAGCTTTGTGTCTGTCTGCATCATTTATATTTGAAATACAGAAACGAAAAAAGTCTACCGAAATTATTTTTGCGTTATGATTATTGGGTTGTAACTAAATATCATGTAGTTGCTTCTAAATTATCTGTAAATGAGTTTTTAAGCTGACATGGTCACAATCATAAAATTAAAAAAAAAATCGAGCTCTCAACCAAAATCTAAATATACATGGTAAATATCCCGGAACAAATATTAATTCTAATATCTGTAAAAGATCTTGAATAGTGTCCACTGTAAATGAGTTTTTAAGCTGACATGGTCACAATCATAAAATTAAAAAAAAAATCGAGCTCTCAACCAAAATCTAAATATACATGGTAAATATCCCGGAACAAATATTAATTCTAATATCTGTAAAAGATCTTGAATAGTGTCCACTTTAAAAGCTTTCATCAAAAACATCCCTAAACTAGAACTACACAGATAAAATCAAACAACTTAACCCAAAAAAACTAGTGGAGCAACAAGTCCCCATACTCCCATAATTTCCCTGACCCGAATCCACAGGGACCTGACAAAAGATTCAATAACCCCTATCTTGTAAGGAACTCCCGAATCCTTTCAACCCTTTAAGAATTGCATCCCCAATTTGTTATCGATACCGGTAACACGGTCCAGTGGATCAGGCCGCTCAGAGAGACTCCCTGGAGGGATAAAAAAGAGATTCTTTCTGTGATCTACCCGCAAATCGGTGTACACACAATAGGGGGCGATTAAGGTACTTAGGTTCGACGTGAGAAAGGGATTTTCTTTTTCTTCAGTTGTTTTTTATGGCGTTTGATCGGTTTTGGGGAGGAAGTGTCATGATTTTATCTTTTATGTTTCGTGGTTTGGACATTTTTAAGGATTTCAGATAATCTTTTGATATTGATAGGATGCGGCATATTTTTTTTTATCTACCATATTTAGTATTTGCTATATATGTTATCGTTTCTTTCATATTGTCTGCCCGCAGCTTCGCCCGCGTGATATTTTGATAAAAGTACTAAATGTCCTTCTACAGGTCCTAGGCTATATCAATTTTAAACTTTTGTTGGATAGGTCAGAGAAAGCAAAATTCAAAGGTTGGAAGGTTATAGGGGACATTTTCCCACCAGTGAAACAGTATAGGTTAAATAATAAGACCGGTTGATGAACATTGAATTCTCTTATTTTACAAGCCTCATAATTTATTAATATCCCATAAAATAAATTCATTAACTACCTTCCCCTAAGCAAAGACTACCAACAACCAACACCATACCAACCATACAAAGATATTTAGTGGTACACTCAATAACTACCCTCACATCCCTCAAACATGTTTACACTGGCGATCCATGTCCAGTCTTGTACAAACAACCCCGTACACTGGACGGGGACTAGATATTTGCATATCGGTCACTTACATGTTTATTGAGGCGTCCAGGAGATTAAGTTGTTAATAAAGTTTGGCTAAGATGTGATGGTCATTTTGTGTGATAGTTTAGATAAGGGTTCATAGTAAGTTTGTTTTTGTATAAGGATTAGTTTGGGAAGCTGATTTGTCATGTCTTCCATCTTTATTAGGTAATATGAATACATCATATTATATGACTGTTAAGGGGATTTATATAAAGCAGATGACCGGTTTTAGGATATTGCGGTTGAGACAGAATCTGTAGAACACTGTTATTCCAGTGCTAGTACTGATATATAGAAAACTTGGCTAAGGTGGTGTAAACCTTAAAACGAATATTAAAGCATTGTACCAGGGGGCTGACCATAAGCTATTAGATTAAAGTTAAGCTATTGCATAGCTTCTATCGCGGGCCTTGAGCGCGGGGACCGAATCCAGAAATTCCGTAACGAAAAAACCTCACGCTCCCCACTCCGACGGGCACGGCGGTGATACTTTGACTTTTTATAAGGTTTTTGAATTCTGTGGAATCTGAGTGGTGAGGGGCAGCGGGGCGGGGCGGGGGGGAGGTTTGTTGCACGTGTTTTCGATTTCCGTGTTGGTATTTTTAGAATGAAATTTTTTTTTGCGGGGGGAGGTAAACGGTTAAGGGGGGGGGGGGGTAAATCCTCTTGTTCTCCTGGATGAAGTAACGGAGGGCAGGGGGGCAATTTTTTTGTCAGAAATGCGCTAACTCCAACCGTTTCTGAGATGAGGGTTTTAAAATTTTTGTTGGTCGTAATTTTTTTGCCTTTTATCGGTCTCTCTGAGCTGTTTCTGTGACAGAAAAGTTTTATAAATTTTTTTTTGAGTTTTATTAATCGTAAATAAATGCGGGTTTGGCTCGCTACGTTTTCAAGTTTTTAACGTTTTTAATTTTTTTGACGCATTTTCCAGGACTGGATCTAGAATAAATGCTATGCAATAGCTTTACCGCGGCAGTCCCCGAGTGCCACACGACTTTTTATTTTTTATTTTGTGTGTGTGTAAGGTACAGAAATATATGACTTCTATATATCTGTCCCTTACGTACACTCATAATAACCTTACTCTAAGAGCTTATGGTCAACCCCTAGTACAAAGGCCTAAGGAATGCACAAAATTTTAAATATAGCAAACTTAATTTAAAAATATACTTTAATAAAATAATACAAAACGAATTAGCAAATCTCAAAACTCTGTTTTATTGCTAGTAAAACAAAGTTCGCAAGTCCCAATAATTTCGTAACCAGCAAACAAAACATAGGTATGGTCTTTGTGTATGAAGTGTAAATTAATACCTATAGCCTGATACGATTCTCTTCGAGATACCAAAAGCCTATCACACCAACCTCAAAAATTAATCCCAGTACCACAGATAAGAATAAAATCTCACGTAAAGACAAAGAATAAGGAGGTATAAGCTGGGTGTATTGGGGTCCCGAAGCGTCCGTACGTGAACCTCGGATTAACCGGCAAATTGGTTTAAGCCAAAAGCCCGGATCACGCCGCAAGAGAATCAATCCCGATCGCTGGAGACGTGAGGGCAAGCATGGAAGCGGTTGGAGGTAGGAATGTTATAAGGGAAGGAATAGTAATATTTAAAAAGAGGTTATCGCTGTGATTGTCAGTATGGCAGTCAATAAACATTGAATGTGGTCTAAGCTCCAAAGAGCAATGCAATCGTTACCTGAAATCGGGCCAGAAAAGCAGAGACAACAATATTTTTTTCTTTCCTGGTTATCCGGGTTTTTGTGGAACTAATTGTCATGATTATGTCTGTAATGTGCATTGTTTGCGTGGAATAAACTTTGTTCTTTTAGTGGTCAATTTCGCAGAAATTAGTTTCTGTGAATTCAGTCATAATAACTAGACCTATTCAATTAACGGCCCATAAATTCTAAAACATTTCAAATTATCAGAAAATGTCTACAACGGAAATGTTGTCTCCAGAATACGACATCCACTCCTTACTTTCTTGGCACGATTTCGATTCCAATAGATTCTAATAAGATTAGTGTTGTCACACGGGTGTTAGATAAAATAGTTTGTGGCCTATAATTGGGGTTCAGGTCGGGCCGACCGATGTCAAACAAGGCCATCCCAAAAGGCACCCTAACCCCTCTAATCAAAGCGTAATTTGGTGCGAAAACATTTTCCATGGTCATCACTCGCATGACTAGACAATATCGACTTGGAAGGTGATCTCTCCACTCTAGATCCTAAAATTCGACTTTGTGTAGTTAAGTTTAGGTTGATTTTTGTGTGTGGATGTCGTGCATAGTTTTCTCCGATCGAGTCCCGTTTACAAATTGGATCGGTCGTCGGGTAAATCAGGGTTACCCAGTAATTGAGACTTACAGGATCGTTCGGTTTGCGGGTAGGTCGACGCGGTTGAAGGATTAAGTTGCGATGTATCGCTATCTATCGATCTTGGGTTAATGTATGGGATTTGTCCTTGATGGTTATGGTTGGAGATCATGGTGTTTTGTTGATGGGAGACATTATTTGTCTTCTTCGGTGCTTGATAGCTAAGATAAAGTGACCATTAAAGTTAAGCCACGTTTTAGAAATATTTATTTTTGGGCATGAAGCGACCTCCTTTTTTGTATAGTTAGTTACTTAATTTTCTCTATTAAATATGTTAAAGTTAAAACCCGTTTTTCGTTAGAACTCGTTTTCCCTAGCTAAAATTAGTTTTTACTAAAAACCTTTGTTAAAACATGAAATACCTAGTGAAAACTAGAATTTATCACTGATATATTTGATTTTCAGATAAAACTAGTTGGCACTCCGAGCTTTAGTTATAGGGCAATGTATTAAATACTGATATAAACTTCTATAATTATCACATTGTCTGGTCATTAAGAATATTGCTATGTAACGGTTGGGCAATTTGATAATTATGGTCAATGAATTAGTCCAAGAGCGAGCGAAGCGAGCTCGGGAGCTTAGGGCACTCAGGCACGGATAGGTTAGGTTAGGTTTGAAGTTCCTTCATATTAGGTTACTTTAGATCAATTTTGAGCATTCGTTAATTCTAGTTTTAACAAAGGCATTTAGTAAAAACTAGTTCTAACTAGGGAAAACGCGTTGTATCTAAAAACTGGTTTTAACCGTAACATATATAATTGATAGGCTCTCGTCTGGCCACTATCTCACCTGATGGTATGCGATGATGTGGTCAACCATAAAGCACGCTGGCCTTGAAGTAAGATTAAATAGGTTATACTTAAAATACGCTTTATTTTGCTACAAATAATAAAAATATAAGTATTTTTTGTCCAGTTCTAGACACAAAGCCCTTGCTAGCCCAAACATAATCAATCCCTTACTTTCAAACTAACATCAAACAAACTTCCTTGGACGTAGGTTCTATTCCCGTGCGAATCTACTTGTTTCGTTTGTGTTTAAAGAGGATCGACTACTGTTTGACGTCTGTCTGTGCCAATAATGGACGCTTAATTATTTGTTACTGTTTTTAGGTTTAGACGTTGCTTGGTACGGAAGAGTATGGATGAAGAAAACATGTGTGCTGACTCCAAATTAAATGTCTTTAATGGCGAGACAATGTTTATGATTTTGTTCCCGGAGTGTGTCCCGGTACAGCCAGGAGACATAATTGCAGTTGCACGCTACCAAAGCTAAGGTGTCTCAAAATTCTTTAAAAAATAAAGTAAGACTAAATCAGACATGAACCTTATTCATGACCGCTGATTGTACAATATATATATAGGGATTAATTTACTAAATCATTCTAATCAAGGGCCACTTGTGAACATCTTTATAATCGTCAACATCATCATCATAAGCTTTTCAATGTTCCCACTGCTGGGACTCAGGCCTCCTCTCTGTGAGGGCATGGGCCGTAATCCACCACGCGGGCCCAATGCAGGTTGGTAGATGTCGCATGTATTCGATTTTTGGTTATAGGACATGCCGGTTTCCTTACTATGTTTTCCTTCACCGTTTTGAGAGCAGTGGTGATGAAATAATTTACACAAAGTAAAGCGAGGGCCTGGGTTTGAACTCACGATCAACAACTTGTAAGTCGCGTTCGTTACCACTTGGTCACCACTGCTCATCTTTATAATGTTTCAAATCAATCATTTCAAATTTCAATCATTAAAAAAAATCAACAATTTCAATCATTCTAGAACATAGTAAAAACAGTAACGAAAGCCAAAGCTCATTTTACACTTCAAAGATGTCACTAATGAGGATACAAATCAGTTTCCAAAGAACATATTCTTCCATACCAAATCAAAATACAACCTGAACTTATATAACCAAAACAGAAGCAAACACAGTAAATATTCCAACATAATATTTAGCGGGAGATTCGCTTCGGAAGCTCGGAAATGCACCGAACGGCGACGATAAGGGGTTATCAAAGAATATACGAGCCCACTCGGGCTGAAGATGCTGCGACACAGAGTAAATTAGTTGGCGAAAATTGTGTTTAAAGATTATTATGAAGGTGAAGGCAATTTGTGATTACTTGTGGTTAATAGGGTTTGGTGTTATAGGTTATTTCGTATCGTGATTAAGCACTGTTTTATCTGCTTTATAGACTTATATTAACGGTATTGCGGACTTGCGAATATCCTTCTACTGTAAAATATATGGTTTTTATTAAATATATATTTTTTTAAACAAGTATTTAATATTCGGCTTTACTACGTGACTGTACTAATAATGCAATTGGGCAGTGGGCTTCAGTCGACTTATTCAAAATGTGATTGGGTTGAGTGATCCCGCGGGTCCATTTCGAGTGGGTCCAGATGACCAAAGACTCCTTGTACATAAAAATTGCATTGTCACGACAAACAAAAGTGAGAGGAAAATTTCAGCTCAATCGAACACTGGAAAGTACGGGTCTTTAACTTGCAAGTTTTGATGAAATACACAGACACCGGGATAGGTAAAATTGAATAAAAGCTTCCAAAAGTGATTGCTGCTACATAGGTGAATGAGATTCACGTCCAACCAAGGAGGCGGCTTGGGGTAATTATGCCTACAAAAACAGGCTGAAGGAAATAATGAGGAATTGTGGTTCTTACAGAATACTTGGAAAACTGCTTGGAGTCGGGTGATCACCACACTTGTACATTTTGTCTTAATTCACGATAGTTTTCCTTCGCCCACGTGAATTTTAGCCGCCCGGTATTGATATCGAGATCTCACTCAATATTTTTACCACCCGCCGTCAAATGGCGGAGCTGATGCTTGTCTTTGCCGCACCCGAAGATTTAGGAATGCGTTTGGCGGCGAATTTGAAATATTTAGGTAAAGGAAAAAGGAAGGGACTAGGAAAGTCGTCCCAAAGCTTGTTCAATAAGTCTAACTCAAGCTTCGCCACAACGACCGTTTATGAGACGAATGAATATCCGACTAACACTGCTTGACTGGGGATCCAATTCAGGACGTTGTGGTCGGCAATGACGGTTACGCTCACGGAGTTCGAAAATCCTACTTCCTACTATATATTTTGTACTAGCTGTCCCACGCGGCTTCGCTCCCGTCATTTGGCTACTTATCTAACCTACCTACCCTACATACATGATTGTTCGGTAATTTAAATCGTTTACGCAGCGCACGCAACGTAAGGTCTCAAAAAGGAATATTTTTACCCGTTTTTGCAACATTTTTTATTTATGCTCCGCTCCTATTGGTCGTAGCGTGATGTTATATAGGCAATAACCTTCCTCGATAAATGGACTATCCAACACATAATAAAAATTCAATTCCAACCAGTAGTTCCTGAGATAAGCTCGTTCTAACAAACAAATAAACTCTTCAGCTTTATAATATTATTAAGTATATACTAGCTATTCCCCGCGGCTTATAACCGTGGTCGACCCCACAGAACCCGTTTTCCAAATAAAAAAATATCACTATAATGTAGCTTTTTACTAGTTAAATAATTTTCACAATCGGTTACGTCGTTTTTGAGTTTATCCATTACAAACAAATTTACAAACTTCGCCAAAGAGATAGGTCTGGTATACCACGTAGCCTACTTTTTGTCCCGGAATAATGTGCCCTCGCCATAAAAAACATGTTCACACATGTGGGCGAAGCTAGTGTGTACTAAATATCCATACCTCAGTATTCCTAAGATTTCCCCCAAAACTTTATTCTCCACCAACCTCAACTTCATCCGTGCCAAAAATCATGCTATCGTCCATGTACACTGCCGTATAAACAAAGTGTAAAACTCAAATCCTCGCTGCAGACGGCAAGACTGAACATCTTAGCATAATTAGCCGAAAGGGGCCGTTTATTGCTAATATTAGTAGTAAGGATTAATAAGAACGGGTTCTGAGCTGTGCTGGGACTGCTAACTGCGATTATCATAAATTAAGACGGGATATAAGATGTATTTGGTGAACTTACTGCTTTGGTTGGTGCAACTCTTTTTGACCCCCGACGGAAAAAGAGGGGTGTTATAAGTTTGACTTAAGTACCTGTGTATTTGTGTATCTGTCTGTGGCATCATAGCTCCTAAACGAATGGACCGATTTCGATGACTTTATCGAGAGTGTTCTTAGCCATGTTTGATGAAGTCATGGGCGTTCTACTGTTAGAATCGGAGTGTTTTCGCAAGATATCTTGTCATAATAACGTGTTCAATAGATTGTCGAAGCGTGTCTATTACTAGATAAATGTGTCAGGGGTTTTTTTAATTTAACTTGTTTGTGGAGGTGAGGGAAGTGCGATTATGAAACTGAAGAGTATACTACAGGTAGAGACAACAATTTATATATAAATTAGATTTGAAAAGTAAGATAAACAAGAATGTTGAGTTAGGAAAACACTAACAGGATAATATAGTACAAGCTTAAGATAAATAATATCTGAAAGATAAAAGTTTTAACTTCACAAGACGAAAAGTGTCGCAAAGCAAGATTAAAGCTCAGTCGCAATCTTTGCCATCAATATAAACGACCCGCTCCCCCTACCAGAATAAAAATTAAATCAATTCCCTAACCTACTTATCATAAACTTGGCAACAATTTTAATACTTGGCCGGCGCTCAATCGAAACACTTAATTGAAAGTCATCGACTCGAATAATACTCGTCTTAGGGACGAAGCCGCAATACGTATCGGTACGTATAAATTCTAATGCAGAAATCCAAAAACATTACAAAAGCCACCCCCTTGAGTACCCCGTCTGGATGGTGGATGCGGGCAAATCTTCGAATTAATTTTACTGCCGAAATATGCAAATTTGGAGATATAGCCGCCTAATAACATGTACAAAAGAGTGGTGACTCCAAGCGCGGAACACTTAGATTATATTGTGATGGTTTGGGGCAGCTTTGTGCCTAATTGGTGTTTCCTTCTGAGAGGACTAAATTTGCAATAACGATTGGCTTTTTTTTAGAAATACTTTTTGGATACAGAGTACAATCGATAGCTAAGACGAAGAAGTTGTGGTTGTGGCAGTGCGGTGGTATAATTTTAATACTTTAATGACAAGAATATCTAATTCTTGTGTAATACCGTCACATTACATCAATAAAGTTTATATTGTTGCGAAGTGAGTTTTTATTTTATTTAGTAATAACAAAAAAAATTTTTTTTTGTGTGTTAAATTATCTATGTGGCATATTTTGTCACATATACACAATGCAGACTAAGATCCCACAGTCCATTGCCCTAAAACCTATCTTCACCACTATAAAATCTTGACCACTTCCTTCCGTCAAAGAACAGTCCCATCTGAAAGTTGTCATCTAAACAATAATCTTTGCCTTAATCGTTACCTCAGGCTAACATTATAGCCGCTTCGAGGAGCTTAATAGGTTACAAAATTTACCGTGATAGTAGAAAATACACGATGCTTACGTGCCAGCTTTCTCGGGAACTTATCAGGCTTTATTAGATTTCAGGTGTTTAGTTTCTTCACTAGACATGGTTAAGCCTTCATTTTATAGTTGAAATTTGTTGCACTATATTGGCCGTTGTTTTAAACTTTGTTGCCGGCGGATTTATTAGTAATTTTTATGATTATGGGGTTTCAAGAAGATTTTGTTGCGGTGTTTTGTTTTGTGGGTAAAGGCTTCAAGATCCGTTACTGAATAGCACTTTGAAACTCGGAAAGGTACGCAAGGAAGTAATCTTTAGTTTTGAATGATTGTGCATATAGTTCTTTTGAGCCTTAGATAAACTGACGAATTCAATAAACAGTTGAAGACAAAAGCTCTCTTTTAGACTAATTAATTTCACATAGTCATGGTCACCACATTTCATCAGGTAGAAATCATTGATTTATCTTGACGACATAATCATTTTATCAATAAGAACTGCCATAAATAAAGTTCACTTACTTGCATAATACAGTCTCCTTGCCAGAATCGAAGAGACCAGCTCTTCCCCATCTAGCTGGCAGCTCAGCGATAGTGACACCTCGGGATCCCCACACGCAGATGCGGCTGCCACAGCCGCTGGTCATGATACGTTCCACATGGAATGACGGTGGGATGAGGAACAGGAGTTTCTGGAAAGAAAGAAGAGAGATATTAATTTATTGGGTACTGAGAAACAACTTGATAACGTTTATACTCGTATGACTACCACGATATAACCGTTCATATATGGCACGTTAAATCAATAATAGTATGTTCTTTTTCGTGATTAATCAGCTCTTGACCTCGATCTCATCTGTCTGTAAGAGATGAAAGAGGTTTATGATGGAACGAGTGTGCTTTGAAGATTATTATTGAATTATTATTATATTATTGAATTATGCTATGGCGTACAATTAGGAACTTGAATCGAATTCTAGGTCAATCGATTTAATATACAAAGAGTGCTAATGAAGCCGCTTCTAAATCTATGTTACTAGATGGTTACTAGATTTTATACATTTCATTCTTATAACAAGCCATCAAGTCCACGAGCGCAGCGCTGAGACTCGATCCCGATTCTATTTCACACTCCGCGATCAAGGCAACTTTTTCAATTTCCTTTAGAAATAAGCGCTGTGCGGACCGCGGGCGGCCGTCAAACGATAAATGATTATAACTATGACGTCAGGGGAAACGAGGCAAGGCGCCGGTGTAATGAGAAATAAGACGAAAAAATCCGACGGAGCCAGGAAGCCGAGAACGCTTCCTACTTTATTTTTTGTTCCTTTTATTGATTAAAAAACTTTCCTAATCATATTTTTCCTTCGTCTCCCGAGATAGTTAGGTTATCGGCGCTACTGTGGATTCTCATGTTGATTGTTTTTGTTTTTTTTTATATGTTTTTTCGGGGTCTCAATTTTGATGGATGGTCGTTCTTGTTTTCAATTAATAAAATTGTTAAAAGTTCTATCGATCAGCGGCAGTGCAAAGATGTAGTGGTGGCCCAGTGGCTGAGACCTCGCCTCTAGTGCTTGATGTCGTGGGATCAAATCTGGGCAAGTACCAATGTGACTTTTTCAAATTTATCTGTAATTTCTTTTCTTGGACATAACAGGCAACGGTGAAGGAAAACATCGTGAGGAAACCAAGACTTAAATAGTTAATGTAAGTCTGAAATAGCTAAGTCAGAGACCTGTGAGGTTCCCAGAAGCGGCTTTAACTCTGACACCAGAGATGGCCACATCCTCACACGAAAAGAAGAAGAAGTGCAAAGATTTTCAAAGTAAGTTGTAAATGATGTGGCACAAATTCATTTCTAGAACTGTGTGGTTCTTAATGACCGTAGGTAGAGAACTAACAGAAATTGTTCTGGTCTGGGCGGCTTTTTGTATGACTTGTGGATATTTTGTGTGTACATGTTATCTACGTGTATTTATTTATTGTAAGCATATTTAATTTTAGTCTAGCCAAAGCCAAATTTACTTTATTTGGACCTACGCCCTCATTTATTTATTGGTTATTGTGAGATTGTTTATTATTTTATACATTTAAATTTATAAATACCCAACCAAGTAATCAAAACGAATTTATAACACATTCAACACGCCTAAGAACTGGAACTTTTTCCATTGCAATAAAATATAAATGTTTTTTTTATTGTAACTAATAAATTAAAGTTGCGGGTATACTTACGTGAATTACTCTACGCATAACACTGTAACAACACCAACATATCACGTCTGCTTGGCGACCATATGTCACTGCAGGGATCCAGCAGAATATCAGCGTCAGGTATATTTGCCTGACACGTGCTGAGCTGGACTCCCATTTGGTGCAACCTTGAGGCGCACACCGCACTGTGTTTTGGTTCAACCAGTATATAATAATAGTAATCTTTGATTGTCAAAACTAATGTTACTGGTGTCACTTTGACTTTTATTTCGTAAGTATGGTTTCCTTTTTCTTTTTATGTTGGCACCTTGTTTTTAAACATACATAAAAATTGTAATAATTTAATTAAGATTTTGTGTGTTGTGCTGTGTCTTTTGTGTGCACTAAATAAATGATTTATCTATCTATTTATCTTTTGACTACTTTCTTAAAAAGCAGGTACATGTAGAACCATGTCAAAATATAACTGCTTTTAATTGAAAATAAAAGCTACTACAGAAGATTGACAGCTATATTCCACGCTACACCAATCTTCGACTGAACCTCTTAGGGGGGTTATATACTATCATTATCTCGAATCTTAGATCTATGTGTCATATTTATATGATAGTGTAATATTAAGAATTGATTCATAAATCATATTCATATCGTCTTTGAAAAAGATATTTGACATTTAATATTTTGGTTCCTATGTAGGTATGGTCCGTCATATATGATATTGTACCCTTTGTCAATACAGGCTGTAACGAAAAAGTCATTCTGCCCATGTTATATGAACAACTTTCTCTGTATGGGAGACACAATTTCGTTGCTGTTAATTGACTATGACCTTCTTGAAAAAGGTTTTTATTTTGAGAAATGTCCGTTAAGGCAAAATACAAATGATGGAACCCTGACTTCCAAACTAGGCAGATGCTTGTATCTTAGAAGTCAGTGTCCCTCCAGGAATAAAAATTATAAATATTTTTAATAGAGCATGCACCTACAATTTTCAATAACATAGTCAAAGTAATATTGCAGAAAATAGAGTTAAAAACGAAATCTTAGTTAACGTTAAATTAATGAATTAAAATAAAGTATTAAAATTAAATTAAATTTAAGAATTAAAATAAATTTCCGTTAAAGTGGGGTTCCAATAAGTGAATCTGACTTATTACAAAATAAAACTAATTACATAGATTACAATTGTAAATACAATTAAATTAAAATCAAAAACAAAATTAAAAGTTGTTCATATACATGTCCAGAAGCAGTTTTTAATATATAATCGCACTTTTCCGTTACACTATACAGAAAAATCTCTAATCTCTCCAAAACAAAACAGCAGCGGCCAGCAAAAGAGGCATTGATGGACGAACGTGTAAATGTGGGCTGAGGCGAAGCCGAGGCACACATACGTAAGTCCATCAATGCCTATTTGTGGCCAAGGCTTGTATAGTGCTTTTATCAAATAATGCTCCTCCTTGGTTGCCATGTTTCTGAGTAAAAGATCATTCCATTTTTAAATTACACGACAGATATGAGTTTACTATGTAATTTATTTGGCGCTGCACACGACGGTTATGGATTTTCATACAACTGTTGCCGGCCGCTGCTCGCACGGGTATAGCCAGAAGAAGGTTGTCAAAATAATGCTCAAATTTCCAAGTATGTTTGAGAAAATGTATTTAGGCCAATCATTAATTTAGCCATGTTACTTGAGGTCGGAGCAAGTTTTCATCTTCCATTCCGTCTACTCAATCGTCACGTTATCACTGACTTCGTGAATGCGTTTCATCCTGCCTCATAACATGACCATACCAGGTTGACCAAACCCCTTGTTTATATTGAAAATTGTGTAACCTCTCCAAAACAGAGCTAAATCAATGCACAACGAAGCGCCATCCAAACCAGATATTAATAGTCTAATCGCGATACTAACTATTGCACTGTTTCCACTACATTAACCGCCACGCGAACTTGCCAAGCACAGCTCCTGTTACAAACTGTTCAATGTTCTATAATGCTCTCTCTATTAATATTTGGATGGTCAAAGGTTGTCATTGGCGTTTTGTTTTGAGATGGAGAGCAATTCCTGTTAACTGAAGGGCCTTTATAGATTGTTAAATTAATTTATTACGTCTTAAAGTTAGAAAATACAGTCGTTGTGAAATTTTCTCTCACGTTTCAAGTGACTGAATATTGACGCTGCAGCGGATGCTTTTAACTAATTTGAGATTTTTATGCTTCAATATACATGTTAGCGGCAACCATTTGAATAGCCAAAACGTGACGGTAAATCTACCATAGCAAGGCAAACTATAGACAAAAACATAAAGAAGAATGTGTTTAGTCTGTCAAAGAGAAAATTGCTCCCATAACAACCGGACGCTGCCGATAACTTTGGCTTAGAACTACAATTTATTTCTGATAATGTTGCGTCGGACCATGTACTCGAAAATATCAATACTCTGATCGCACAACTGGATATCGACCGGTATGTGTAAGTAAGTAGTAAGTTTGTCATTACGTTTGTTTTGAGATGGAGCCTGGTAACTGAAGGATCCATAAATATTGTTAAATTAATTTATTACCTATGTCTTGAAGCGAAGTTATCCATAAACAGTCATCATCATCATCAGCTTTTTAATGTTCTCACTGCTGGGACACAGGCCTCTTCTCTGTGAGAGGGAATGGGCCGTAATCCATCACGCGGGCCCAATGCGGGTTGGTGGATGTCACATGTATTCGATTTTTTATTTCTAGGACATGTTGTATGAGCAGTGGTGGTGAAATAATTTACACATAGTACATAAACAGTACCCGTTAGAAAACACAGTCATTCAAAAGTTTACTCTAAGGGGTGACTGAATATTGACGCTGTTGCCATAGATTTTTCGTAAAACTTATTTGAGAAAAAATCATCAACTTATATATAGGTGATAACCATTTAAAAATTCAGAAAAGGAAAACTGTAAACGCAAACATAGACAACGAATGAATTTATTCAAAGACGTAATGATTTTTTGTGAAACTAATTAGGAAAAATAAGATTAATACATGTATATGTCGGCAATAACCATTCGAAGAACCAACATGATCTACCGTGTGAAAGTCACACCGTAAGCGAAAAAATATATACGCGAATATAGCTATAAATACCTACATATCCAAAGACAACCACCCACAGAAGATATATCTACGCGAAAAACAATAGAAGTTCACCCTCTTCGGCCATTATTTAAAACATTGAAAAACCCGAAACGGCCACAGTGCATTAGCGGGTGATTATCGAAAAGAATCAAAGTGGGTTAACCCTACGGAATGGACCCCGGAACGCTGTGACCCATGCGGTAACGTTCAGGTGGGGTCTGGGTGGCAGCGGAGATGTTTTTTTGTTGTTTTTCTTAAGAATTTTGTAAGAAAGAATTTTTATCATCATGGTTTGAGATTGGAATGGTTTTTTTTTTCAACCCATGTTGTCCCACAGTTGGGCAAAGTTTTCTCTCTCCCGGGTGTGTTACCTTTTCGACCAATCCATCGCAAACGGCTCTTAGTCGTCACGCCAGCATTTCGTAGGCCTTCCTCGGTGACGCGGACGGTAAATTGATTAGGAAATTATAATGTGCATAGAAATTCGATACAAGAGCTAAGAAACGCAAAACCCATTAAAACACTAAATAATTTATTAGGTGGCAAAAAACGATACTCCTGTTAGTCACTTCACCTTAGCTGCAGTATCAGAGACATTGGGGAGATTGATTCAAAGCTGTCTTACGTGCCAGATTGACATGTCTTAAGACAAGTGTCCCTACTATTAAAGAGACCGTTTGGAAATATCAAAATGTTAGGACACTTTCATACTTCATCATTTTTGAAACAGAGTCGAGACATGTTATTTTTCACAACACATATAACTTCCTTCTTTTTTAAAAACACCAGTCTCGTTTATTTACAATCTCGACCCCGTCACTGGCGCCCCACAGTGTGACCAACTCGCACGCTGTGGTCACAGCGGGGCGGGCATAAATTCAGACGACGAAAACCTCCGACAGTTCCGAAGCGTAGCCTACGCGACGCGATAATGGCTTCGAATTTCACGCCTAAAATATGGCCGAGCAGTTTTTCCGAAAAAAAAAAAGGATTTTTTGAAGGTTGAAATATGGCTTATGGTCTTATGGTGGATGGTATGAATTTTAATCAGGTTGTCGTGGTGTCGAATATTGACGAAATATTTTCTTGTTTACATTGGTATTATTAAACAAGGAATATACAGAATAAATTGAACGTCGAATAACATGGTTGAAGTGATTTAAAGAAGGTTTACAAGAATCTCAACTCGAGTAGATGATATCAGACATAATCGTCCTTAGTCCAAAAGAAGGACAAGAAATGTCGAAGCAAATGAGACTTACAGACTACGAGGAAGAAGGCTGAAACCTGAATAAATTAGTCCTCACATACCGAAACAGTAGCTTAACTATCTAACAATTACATCTAAATACAAAAACCCTCATACCGAAAAAAAATATAAATTATAAATGCAAATTCACAAACAAAACCTGAAACAAAAATAAGAGCCGGGGCTTACAGTGGTTACGTATTAAAATTCCTGATAGGTACACACATAGCTGAACCTCGAACAATTAAGCGAAGGTGGGTGTCTAAGGGGCCCCCTCGCGGACGCAGGGCTATCCACCATATTTAATAAAATAATAATATTATGAAAAATAATTAAATTATTCAGCCCGCGTACCTCCGTGTATCGCGATCGGTGTCCCGGCCAGATATGTATAAATTTTTTTTTTCGCCATTTTGTTTTACGTGACCAAAGAGTCCCGCAAAGATTGCCAGTATGCTGCATGTATTCAAATAATTGTTTGTGTTTTTTCATTTTAATTCTTCCACGGGTGGAATTTTAATGATGCGTTTGTATAAAAGATTGGAGGATGCTAAGCGTTTATATAAAATTTTCGCAGCAGGATTAAAAAGGAAAATCGCCTTTGGATTAAGAGAGAGCGGTCAGTTTTTATAGGTACGAGATTCGTGTTTTTAGTTTATCTTTTTGCAATTTTGTTGAAATAATTTGCGTAGAATATGAGATGAGGCTGAAGGATCGTATAATTTATTTATAAAAGTATCAATTTTATAGTGGTGAAAAAGTCTGATGAAAGAAAAATATGAGTAGCCACAAATGTAAATAGTTTCTAAAATGATTATACTGTTAAGGCAATTTTTGTTTTCTTCTATTCATAAGTACCTTATTAGATCCTGCCCATGGATTGTCTTTGAAGATTAATTTATTACTATGAAGAAAGGCAGACAGTATCGTAGGTGGGAAACATCAAATAAAATTATTCATTTTTATAACATGCTTTTTTCGTTTGATACCCATATAGTGGCAGTGCACAAAAATTAACTAGTCCAAAGTCTTGGGCCGTCCGCCACATTGGATTTAGAATGACGTCACTTAGCTAACCATGCATTGTCATCCAAACTAAACGTGTATGCAAAATTTCATCTTAATCGGTTGAGAATGCTTTAAAATTGACTTGCAATATTTAATAATAAACAAACAAATAACGCACTTACATAAATACATACATTGCAAGTTAAATAAAAGCTTAAAAAAAATGAAGAATCATAATGACTGTTTTGTTTTCCACAATTTTCCATGCACAAGGCTACAAAGTCCACTTCCACCCCAATAATTCCTCTTCCAAGTTTTGAAAAACCAACATATTGCAATCCTATCATAATTTATAGAAAGTAACAAAACTTCTCACATAAACCGATCAGGGTGCAGCGCTAGTTATTATGAATTAAATCCTGTAAGTCGACACGTTATTAAAGTTAGTGTCGCTACTCGCCGCTAGATGGCGCTACGAGTCATAAGTCGTGTTTTAAATTCGGTGCTGAAGTTACTATATGCTGTTAAGGGTACTGAAACTGTGAGTTATTTTTACTAAGATACAAGCCATACTTATTAGAAAATTTACTTTAGTTATGAATGATCGGATCGGTGTAAACGCTAAAACTACTGAGAATGTGCAAAAAAGATTTTCACATAACGTTTAGAGACTTCAATAAAGAACGAGTTCAATTAATTAATTATATTAGCACAAATATATTTATTATTTATCAAACGCAATGAAAGTAAGCTTTACGAAAGTCATACAAATCAACTTCGAGGAAAGCTCGTAGGCCCATGCTACGACCGCTACGCCCCGTAGCCTTCTACGGCGTAGCATTCGTAGTATAGGCTATGTTATGGTTTATGTTGGTTGGTTGTTATGGCTTTGATAGTCGGAGCAAGTCTGCGTATAGGCAAAATAAAATACGGTATGTGAATGTGATGATAAATACATTATTAGAAAAGGGTCTGAAAAAGAAACCCTTATTAGTGATTATCTGTGCCCCGCGGCTTCGCTCCCGTCAACTGGCTATCTACTTACCTACCTATTAGGATAAATTATTTGACCCAAAATACCTTAATGTGGCTTTATAAGAGATCCTTTTTTATACCTAATAAAAACTAACACACGATGTCTTTGTAGTACATGGTACTCATGTATAATTAGCCACTACCCCAGCGCACGCAGATAAATCAGTTTAAATCTTATATATAAAATTCTCGTGTCACAATGTTCGTTCCCGTACTCCTCCGAAACGGCTTGACCGATTCTCATGAAATTTTGTGAGCATATTGAGTAGGTCTGAGATTCGGTCAACATCTATTTTAGTTAGGGTAGGGTAGGGTAGGTAGGATAGGGTAGGTAGGGTAGGGTAGGTAGGGTAGGGTAGGTTAGGTAAGGTAGGGTAGGTAGGGTAGGGTAGGGTAGGTAGGGTAGATAAATGTTTGGTGTTTTTATGGCAAAAAAAAGTTTGCCGGGTCAGCTAGTATCAATATATAAGGCTAACGAAGAACGTTAGCGTAATGATATATACCTACAGCCTTCCTCATGAAGTTCCAGAGATTAGTGCGTTCAAACAAACAAACAAAAAACAACCAAACTCTTCCGCTTTATTATATAAATTATAGATAGATTAATTAAGACATGGAAACTACAGATTAAACAACAGTGTAATTAAAATCACAGGCTACCTCATAGAACAGTTTCTAGGAACTACAGACGCTACCCCTGACATTAGACAAACAGGTTTAAAGCAAAGTTGCTTTAAAGTTACATTGCACCAATGAAAGGAAGTTTTTTCTCGAAGAAAAAGAAGTCAAAATACATTTAATTAGGGTAGTTGTATGCTGCATAAGACCCAATCAGATATGGACTGGTTTCCGAGAGTAGGTAAGTGATTATATGCTTATTCATACAAGACAGTTCAGGGGCTTTCATGTAAGCCCTAAATTATGGTCTTCCAACCCTCGTTCTATGTATATGTTAAAAAAACAGCTTATCTTCTATTGATAGATCAAAAAAATTCACGGGACAGAGACGTGGTCGCTCACAATGGGCCTCATCAGAAGGCTTATTCACTGAAAGGGCAATGTAGAGAGCTATGCTCGGAGTTATCGAAACAGAAATTAAGACATCCGCAAGAGAACCAAGGTTACCGACATAGCCCGAAGAATTGCCAAACTAAAGTGGCAGTGGGCAGGGCACATTGCATGCAGCACGGATGGTCATGGGCCGAAAAGTTCTGGAGTGGCGACCGCGTACTGGAAGACGCAGCGTTGAAAGGCCTCTCTCTAGGTGGAGCGACGACCTGTTTAAGGCTGCGTGAGTACGGTGGATGCGAAACGCACAGGGCCGATCAGTGTGGCGACGCTTGGGGAGGCCTATGTCCAACAGTGGATGTCTTTCGGCTGAAATAATGATGATGAATATTTATCATATGGGATTGCGATGAGCAACCTGGGGGGTGACCACAAGCTCTTAGAGTAAGGTTATTTTGATATCGAGTAAGGGACAGATGTATATGACGTGTATACCCCTGTCACTTACTCGATATCAAAATAACCTTACTCTAAGAGGTTGTGGTCACCCCCCTGATTGTGTGACACTCCTTATGTGTATAGTTTTCTTTTATCTTTAATTTTAAAAACTAAACAATAATTTCAATGTGAGTATACTTTAAAATCTTTGTTCAAGTTATCTAACTACCTCTAACAATATATTTGTTTGTTTATAAATAATGGACGTTTATTTCCAATTTACAAAATATGTACATACTAAACAAAACTAAACCTAACTACAATCTAAATAATGTTCGCCGAGTTTTGAAAACGAAAACTTTAGGAGCGGATTCGCTAGCAGTTTGACTGAATATTCCAATCAACATAAAACACCCTGACCAACTTACAAGACGCACCTCGCACAAAATAACAAAGGAAAAACTCGCGAACCACCATTAACGCCTTCTGCCCAACTTCTAAGGTCCACCTGTCCTAAAAACACAAGAGAACGACATCGAACCGCGAATAGTTACTAAACTCCCGGCATAAATCAGCCAACTCCGGAGTTACTTACTCTCTTCAGGACCATTAGCATTTTTTATGCATAGGAATCGATCCAGCGACCGGCTAATGCCTCCCACGATACATTAATATCTTAGTTTTTATGACTCTTCTGCAACAATTCGTCTCGTATCGCTGGGTGTAACCACCACTACCTCCCTCACTGAAAAGTCAACTCTATCTCCGTTTTTCCAAGGTGGATATTTCTTAAGCAAGAAGGTGGTAGGATGTGGATTTGCTCAAGAATTAAGTCGCGTTTACAGTTTAGCTCAAAAGTTACGCTATAATTGTGAAGTGTACAAATATTTTGGCTAAGATTGGATTAAGGTGTGTGTGGAAGGTGATTTTTAGGTGTGGTAGTATTTTGTCAAGATTAATTCGTTTTTAAGTTCAGAATGTCAATTCTTATACTTGAAAAACTTTCAAATTCAAGTCGTAATCTTATCTCAGCTTGCCAAATGTAGGGCAATTATAGTTAATGTTGGTGATGGTTGAGCTGAGTGGTGCCAATCCAAGCGTCATGTTCGTGAACGGGCGCCATCAGTTGGGTCTGGTCATAACATAACTGCTTCGGCCTGCTTTTAATTACGTACTTATTTTATTTTTGAATTATTTGTTTTACTCTAGACGCTTTTAAGTGCAAGTCTTTTTACGTCGTTCTCACATATGTATTTTTCCAACAAGAATGATTAATCAAATACTTTTAATTTCTTCTCCATTGAGACCTACTGACGCTTGCGAATTTGCAGCTAGAGTTATCTTTTTAGGGTTCCGTAACCAAAGGGTAAAAACGGGTCCCTATTAGTAAGACTCCGCGGTCTGTCTGTCTGTCACCAGGCTGTATCTCAAGAACCGTGATAGCTAGAGAGTTGAAATTTTCACAGATGATGTATTTCTGTTGCCGCTATAACAACCAATACTAAAAACAGAATAAAATAAATATTTAAGGGGGGCTCCTAAACAAAAAACGTGATTTTTATGCCGTTTTGTGCTCTAATGGTACGGAACCCTTCGTGCGCGAGTCTGACTCGCACTTGGCCGGTTTTTTTTTATTGACAACTCAAAAGTACCTCTAAGATTTATTTGAAATAAACCATTTAATTTTGATTTTGATAGGTGTTGTTGACATATTGAGACTGCGATTAGAATGCGAACTAAATTAGCCATCTGTATTAGCAGTTTTGTACTTTCACGGTAAATTATCTTACAAATGTAGGCAACAAGGTTAATAGCATTGCAAGCTATTGCATATATATCCAAGACTGGACCGGACCGGAGGGTTGAGAAAATGGAAATCAAACTAACTCCTCTATAACAATTCGATAGCCATAATTGATATCTGGTTTTCAAAGAAGACCAAGTCTTATAACGAGAGTATATTTGATAACAAGTCAAACAATTTAAGCATGTTTGGAGGGACACAGAAATATCGAATCAAAAGAAAACATTACTAAGTATCATTGAGTTAAGATCCTAACTTACACTTTCCCTAAAAATTTGGTAGACTAAATGGAGATCTGGCTTTTGAAAAAGAACAAATTAGTATGATTGCAAATGAAAGGACACAATACAACAAAGAATGTAAGTGTATTTTTAAAGGAACATGCATTCTTAATCGTAAGAAAACATTGCCTATGTACTTGGACTCTTGGTCCTAAATCCCGTGAACACACCTTTATCGGAATCGGAGTTGATAATAGGTGGATCTGGCGATTTCCTTAACGCCCCCATTTTTCTTTCACGGCCACTTTGAGATTAAAAGTTTGGAAACTGAAACGTTCGGCGCTACTTCGCTATTTTTAACGTATCGGAGCATCGGGCGTTTTTAAAAAGTTTTGAAAAGAGAAAATGTACTTTTTCCCGGATTTTTTGGAGTTGGATGATTTGAATTCGGCAGTTGATAACAGTGATTATGGTGATAGATGGAATATGGCTTTTCTTTAGCCTTTTTCCTTTATGTGAGGTAGAAGATAATTCTTCTTCTTAGCTTGTCAATGGCACATACAATTTTTACAAGCTTTTATTTAACTTGCAATGCAAATGTATGTATGTAAGTGTGTTCGGGTCACCGATTAAGGTGAAATTTTGGATACACGTTTCGTTTGGGTGCTTGCATGGTTAGGTAAGAGACGTCATTCTAAATCCAATATGGCGGACGGCAAAAGATGGCGAAAGGGTTTGCTGAGAAGGATACGAAAAAAGCTTGTTAATAAAAAATGCAATAGTTTGGCCCAATATTTAGCTACGGCAACACCATTCACCGACGCATCCATAATTAAAATATAATATAATCTTTTTTATATAAAAACAGATTGCAGTACATGTAACACTAGTTTTACAAAGTAGGTAGTTGTAAATCTCTAACAATCAAGTGGGTGACGTGCTGTCCTCCTTGCTAGGCTATGAAATAGCCTGTATTAAGGAGTAACAGTGCCGATACCCTCTTATTGTATTGTTACAATTTAATTTTTACAAGTTATTTTTTTTAATTCTTAAAATCCATAGATATTAGAGCGCGAGCGCATTGGTGTGTGTGTGCGTGTGTGTGTGCGCGCGTGTGTGTGTGCGTGTGTGTGCGTGTGTGTTTGTATGTTTGCGCGTGTGTGCGTATATGGGTTTGTGAGTGTATGTATAATTACGTAACAATAAATTACTAAAGCAATCTTTTTACTCAGTTTTGGTCCAGCATTGATATTATACCACCTAGGTATCCTTTCGTGTGTTTAGCACGCGTTCGTAGTAAGTACCGTCGTTTGCCGTCACAAGCCTAGTTTGGGCCCATTGCCACTTGAATTGCGTGTCAAGTTTATTATATCACGTTCTGTAAATTGTGTGTGTGTAAATAAATAAATAATAATTTAAAAAGTCGCATGCGTCACCAGATAGACTCAAAAACCCAAGGTTTAATTCCCAAAATCACATTTAAAAACTTCGTGAGTTTGGACGTGGTTGTGATGGCAAATCAAATGCAGCATATTTTTGCCACGTCTCAAACACACGAAAGGTTAAATGAAAGATTCAGTTACTAATTTCTGGTAAAAAAATATGATTTAATATTTTACTTTTTTCTAATGCAGCATCTCAATATTGTTGGATTAATTTTGGTGTTAAGTGTTTCCTATACTATGGTTATGATAAAACATAATACCAAGCATGTATTCCGCTAAAGGTATAATCCCCGGCACGTAAGTTGACAAGAGTCGTTAGACGCGCAGAAGTCGTGTTTTAGGTATCTTTGGTAGTGAAGCGGGGCGCGGGGAACGTTTAGGACCGTTCCGAGCGCGCGATTGGTTGATTAGTTGACACAAGAATCGACTGACCAATCGTGTCGCGTCCATGTTCCGTACGCTCTATATGGTGGTTAGTCAGTTCGCGAATATGCGCGAACTTACCCCCACTACGCCAAAACCTTGCCAACTTACGTGTCGGGCATGAAAGGTATACATCCTCATTTACACGGTAATTATTATCCAACTTATAGCAAAGATCTTGATCAAATTCTAGCCATATTTTAGTCTTTTCTACTACATTCTCTATCCATAACTTAGCTCAGATCATCCATTTGCCTCTAAAGCAAAAATATGAGCGATATTATGTTAATACACGAACACAATACACCACGTTCTGCGCTGGCGGTCTGCCAAGCAACGTTATCGGGAGCGTCCTCTGAATATTATGACCAATACTTTAGCTCGGATTAAAAACTTATTTAGTTATTCTAATGGCGAACACTTGGTTATTTTGGCACTCTGGGAGTTTTGGGTAAGAAATAGTTGGTATTTATTTGGTTTTGCATAGTTTTAACACCTATCAGTATTTTTTTAGGGTTCCGTACCCAAAAGGTATAAACGAATTTTTATTTAAAAAAATGCGATAATAGTACGGAATCCTTCGTGCGTGAGTCCAACTCGCACTTGCACATTAATCACCAGGTTTGCCCATGGCGGGTTGGCGATTAAAGCTTTGCATTATTCTACGTTAAATGTTATTGTAATTTAAAATTAGTAAGCGACTGTTCAGGTTCTACACAAAGAAGGGGAAAGTCAGAATGCAAAGAGACCTCCTCTGCAGATGATGATTTTGAATATCTTTACATTGATTCAAGACGAGCAGTGGTGATTGAGAGCAGTGGAGAGAAGAATACCAGTGATTGAGAACAGTCCTGGCCCAGTGGTAACGACTCACGACCTATCCGAATTACGTATCGGATAGGTCGTGAGTTCGAACCCAGGCAGGCGCTTTACTTTGTGTACATTATTTTCTCACCGCTGCTCTTAAAACGGGGAAGGAAAACATCGTGAGGAAACCGGCATGTCCTAGAACCCAAAATTCGAAGACGTGTGACATACACCAATCCGCACTAGTCCCGCATGGTGGATTAAGGCCTACTACCTCTCTTACAGAGAGGATGCCTGTGTCCCAGCAGAAGGAACATTGTAAGGCTGATGATGATTCAAGAATAGAAATATGTATTACATTTTGGTTTAGACACATTCACTTTCCCCGAACGACGAAAGCCGTACGATGTTCAATGGTCCCTTGACAACAAGCCAAGCCCTAGCCAAAACCTAGCCGCCCAATTTTTTTATCTCGCAACACTCAGATCGGGTATCAAATTATCTCATCATACAGTTAATACGACGGTATCTAAGCAGCGCACACGGCCGAGCCGATATCCTGGCACGAAGCCATTTCTCTACACAAACCTAACATAATGCTGACGTACTGCTTTAAGGATTTTGTATCGTACTTTTGAAGGTAGTCTTAAATTTTTTGGCGGTTGATGGGCTTTCAATGTGGTAGAATTACTTGCCAGAGTCTGTGTTTCCTGAGAGCTAAAAGCTGAGATAAATTAATGGGTTACTGGTTATCAAGATTGCTCCATAGTCGACCATATCATCGCTTATCATCAGGTGAGATTGTGGTCAAACGCCAGCAACAATGACGTAAACAAGAAGAAAATCATGCTGTGCAGTCGGAGGATACATTTTTGCGAGCTGGCTGACCAAAACCAGATGTATCCTCCGACTGCACAGCATGATTTTCTTCTTGTTTACGTCTTTTTAGTTCGCTTTTCAAGCAGTCGGGTATTACGATTTTAGAATTAACTTTTTTATTTATAACTTTTAATTTAACATATCTTTTTTCGAATTACGTAAATTCAAACAAATAAGAGTTATATATTTTTGACCCTTGATTTGAAACCCTTTATTTTGATACCCCACACGATGGGTTTGGAAGAAATAAAAAAATTGGGCCCGCACAATATGGCACCCAAAAGCCGCCATTTTTCTATTTTCCATTTTAATGTGAGACACTCGCAAGGGTAAGACGAATCGATTGACGTAAGAATCATCAAAATCGGCCAACACGTTTGGTCTCTAGAACGTCACATAGGAACAAACAAACATACCTACATAGACTGATAAACACATTACCCTCCTTCGGCATTCGGGTAAAAAGCTGCCTACTTCCTAAGTGATCTTCTTCTTTTAAACATTGTCAACTCATCTGTGCTCATTCTCTCCTGAACTATTAACCCAACCAAATCATCTTTTACACAATCCTATCATGTTTTCCTTGGTTTTGTTTCGTATACCTAGCTAATAAATGTGATAAGATCTAAATTGGGAGAGGCCTGCTTTCTGTGGCTTAATTGATATATATTTTGATTGTAATTTGGTGATTGAGAAAATGTAGTAACCCTGCGTACATACTTGCAGTGACACAATATCATCTTGCAGTGTCAACATTTTGTGAAGATAGGAGAGGAAAAATTCAAGAGATTTTGTGTCCCGACTTTATAACAAGGCTTTCGAAGCCAATTTACAGTCGGTAACAGCCAAAGACATCCCAAACAAAACGCCATTACTTCTAAACAATACAGCACAAACAAAATTTTCCGCCCACTTGAACATGGGATATTATTTTTAATATGAAAAAAATAAACGGTGAACCGTTCGCGAAATCGTTGCGACCATCTTTCCATTACCGCAAATTACCGGGAGAGGCCAGGGCTAAATGACGTCACGTATTTAATTACGAGGTCTGCGGAGCCTCAAAAGTGATGCTTTTGAATTGAAAGCTAGAGTTTTGGGACACATTGTTGAGGGGCCCTGGGGTCCAAATTGGAAGTTGGTCATTGCAATGATTGATTTGACTGTACCAATATTTAGTCATTTTTAAGGTTCCGTACCTCGAAAGGATAAAACGGAACCCTTATAGGATCACTTTGTTGTCCGTCCGTCCGTCAGTCTGTCTGTCAAGGCCCTTTTTCTCAGGAACGCGTGGAGGTATCATGCTGAAAAAATACTCAGGCCTACTGTCCCTTAAAGCTGTGAAAAAATCAAACTTCTAAGCCAACGCAATCAAAAGATACAGCCGTTTATGCCGCAAATTTTCGACACTCGCAAGGGAATCAAAACCTACAGGGTACTTCCCGTGAACTTAGAATCTTGAAATTTGTTACGAAGCAACGTATTATAGCACAGATAAAGGAAAAATTGCGAACACCGTAAATTATTAGTTACATCATATAATAAAAATAATGATTTTAAACTTACTACCCCTTTCCTCATGAACGCATAGAGTTATTAAATTGAAATTCATATCAAATACTCAGGTCTATAATGCCTTTAAGCTGAGGTTTGTACGGAATCCTCGGTGCGCGAGTCCGACTCGAACTTGGCCGGTTTTTTTTCGGGATTGGGTTTGCTCAATTTGCTACTTGGGCACAGCCCAGGAACCGTTTATTTTGCCGGCGTTAAGGGCCTTCCCCACTCCACCGCTTTAGTGCCGTAAAACTGTTACTTTCTAAAGCATAATCCTTAGTTAACGCACAGGTTAAAAGGTTTGAAAAAAAAAATTGATTCATTCATTGTACATCATTTGTGAAACATGTTTTTTTCGTGTAACTAATAGTTTTGCTTTAAACAAATAATTAACAAAACTACTAATTTTTCGCTACTTTTGGATACTCCTCCAAAACGACTTGGATGTTTAAAAATATTTTAACACAGAAAAATTGATGGCTAGAATTTCTTCATAAATGAAATAGCATACCTGAATGTAAATCAAAGAATATTTTTCATACAAAACTGACCAAAAGGAGGTAAAACATCGTTATTCTGGCTCCGAGCGGGCGCACGGCCAGTACTGGGTTAACATTGGGGAATATATACGCCTTAAAACATGTCAGTGGTATATAGCGACAGTGCAGCTTTCTATCATTGAAATAATTTTAGTAATCGGGTCAATATTTTCTGGGTTTTGGCAAATGTATTAACAAACAATTTTGACTCTTTAGTTCTTTACAAGATACTTTTACATGCACAGTTACCTAGTAGTTTTAAAATGAATTACGACACTATGCACGGACAAAACAAGACAATGGTTTTGTAGGTCCTTTTGTCCGTACAACCACAACTATACGAAGGGGTGCTGATGTCAATGAGAATATGTGCTCATTACATAAATATTGATAGGTCATGGGGACCTTTGTGACACAAGTACCTAAATCATCTACACAGGCAACAGCAAACAAGCTAAACATCTTCTCCATCCGTGTTTCACAACAGCCGGAGGTCAATCGAGGCGGCCACTCTAATGTTTACTGATAAAAAGAAAACCAATTTGTGTGCCCACCCCTGCCACAAAGGAGCGCTATCTAGCGATAAATTATCGAAATTATTGCATTAAAAATTCCATCTAGTAAGTCAAAGCGAGCCATTATGGCCGCTCTGTGCCGCCTTTAGAAGAGAAACGACGTAACTACATTGTTCTTCGTACACTTTGTGACGTTTTAGTTCCGTATATGTAATTTTTCTTGGTAAACGTTATGGGAAACCGTTTTTCTCTCGGAAGAGAGCCGAGATACTTTGATATATATTCAGGTTGTCGGTGTACAGTTTTTTGTTTTGGATTTAATGAATGTTTCGAACGAATTTTAAATTGGTTGCTGTTGGTTTTTTTGAAAGTGGGTGGTATTATTTTTTGTACGGGGAAGAATCACAAACATTTGACAAATGAAGAACATTGGATTTCTGAAAACTGCATGCTACTCTTTATAGAGTTACTAATCAAGTTTACTCGTTTCATTTATGAAGGGTAAAATTATTGTTGGTTAAGGACTGTTTTTAACCCCCGACGGAAAAAGAGGGGTGTTATAAGTTTGACGTGTGTTACTGTGTATCTGAATGTGGCATCACAGTTCCTAAACGGATGAACCGATTTTGATTTAGTTTTTTTTTTGTTTGAAAGGTGATTTTGTCGAGAGTGTTCTTAGGTATGTTTAATTAAAATCGGTTCCGCCGTTCAAAAGTTATGGGCGTTTTACTGTTTGAATCGAGGTGTTTTCGCAAGATATCGTGTCATAATTACGTGTTCATTAGATTGCCGATCGAAGCGTATCTACTATGTACTAGATAAATTATGAAGCATGAAATAAAAATGTGACGGGGGTTTTTGAAATTTTACTTGTTTACAAGCTTTTAATTAACTTGCAATGTAAGTATGTAAGTGTGTTCGGGTCACATCTTGCAACTGAATTTTAAAGCAGTTATCCTCCACCGATTAAGATGAAATTTTGCATACACGTTTAGTTTGGATGACAATGCATTGCTAACAAAGTGACGTCATTCTAAATCCAATATGGCGCACGGCCCAAGATGGCGGATTAGATATCTTAAAATCATAAACGTTTGAGGAATATATTAGAACATTGAATTTTGCATGCTTTGAAGAGTTTCTAATTAACGTCTATAACTAGAATAAAGTTCAGTTTAAACTCATCATAACCTACTCGATTCATTTATGAAGGCATTTATTGTTGCCTAAGGGATGATTTTTACAAATAGCTGTCAACCTTCGATAAAACTTATTGTGACACTGAAAATGTTAATTAGGGACTTCAGTCCAATCGCACTCATTCATTCTATACTTACCCAGAAGACTCCACGAATGATCTGGAAGCCTAGTACAATATCCTGCAGAAATAAATAAAGAAAACTAGTGTACTAGTGGCGGTGGTGGCGTTTATTGGTGGAGGTTTGTTGGGTTGGTTGGTTTAGTTATTGTTGGTTGGTGGTGGTTTTTCGTGTGGTGCAACATCGATGCATAGATGGTAATACCTAAGAGTAATTTGAAATATAATTATACGAATGTCTTGACCGAAGATGTCATACACGTTAATTATCCAGTCTACAAGTAAAATATAATATACCCAATATACATAGATTCCCAGAAGACTCCTCGAATAATCTGGAAGCCTGGTACAAAATCCTGCACCATCGATGCATAGCTACGTCGCCGGCGCTCTAACACGGAGGTGCAGCCAATTTCCTGGAGCGCCTCATTCCAGCTAATTTTCATATTAACGAACACGTCTCGCCTGTCCTGAACGATATGACTTGTTCGTGTAATAAGCTATTGTTTTATTAACTAGTAAGTTTTCTTGAAACTGAACAGGTTTTGTGGTAAAGGAGTTCCTAATGTCTTTTATTTATGATGAATAATAAATTGTATGATTAAAAATTTGAATGTCAAGAAATTCCTATAACTATTCAAATACAGGCTAGTCATATTTCAGCTAATGAATAAAAACAATGTCGTTGAGTGTTGAGTATAAAATTAAAATAGTTCTAGTAATGTTATACTTCGTAAATGTATTGCGTTGTACAGTCGATGTTTTATTAAAAATGTGCATGTTATTGAAAAACATTAACAAATTACATCAATATTCCGTGTTAGTTTAGCTTTAGTGTAGTTGCAATTGTGATTGGGATGTACGGACAACTTACGTTACTGCAAGCCATCTGCCAAGAATGTATTTTCCTTGATTTTACACGTTTTTACCCGACTGACGTAGGTATGTATGTTTGTTCCTATGTGGCGTTCCAGAGACGAAACGCGTTGGCCGATTTTGATGATTACATCAATCATAACCATGCGAGTGTCACTGGCTACATTAAAATAGGACAAGTAAAATTTCGAAATTTAAAAAACCCCCGACACATTTATCTTGCGAAAACATCTCGATTCAAACAGTAAAACGCCCATAACTTTTGAACGGCTGAACCGATTTTATTCAAACATTGCTAAGAACATTTTCGACACAATCACCTTTCAAACAAAAAAAACTAAATCAAAATCGGTTCATCCGTTGAGGCGCTATGATGCCACAGACAGACACACAGATACACAGCAACACACCTCAAACTTATAACACCCCTCTTTTTCCGTCGGGGGTTAAAAAGAGAACAATCCGGACTTTGGGCGACGCATTGTGGGGACCTAATTTTTTTTCTAACAATCCCATCGTTTGGGGTATTAAAATAAAGAGTTTAAAGAGGTGATATCAAAAATATACAACACTTACATGTTTAAATATACCTAAATAGAAAAAAAAATATCTAAAAAATAATAAATAAAAAAATTGAATTCAAGAAATAAAAAATACCCGACTGCTTAAGAAGCTAACTAAAAAGACGTAAACAAGAAGAAAACCATGCTGTGCAGTCGGAGGATACATCTGGTTTTGGTCAGCCAGCTCGCGATTATGTATCCTCCGACTGCACAGCTTAATTTTCTTCTTGTTTACGTCTTTTTAGTTCGCTTCTTAAGCAGTGTTTTGATTTTTTTAATTAACTTTTTTTCACGATATTTTAGTATTTATTTACGCGATCCTTATATGGAAGTTTACTTCGCCTTTAACACTGTAGAGGTTTATTTCAGAATACTTTTACTACCCATCAGTTTCCTGATATAAAGTACTCGGAAAAGACCTTTCCGTTAGGAAACTGCTTCGGGAAACTACTGCGTGGTTTTGGCGATAACGATGAATCGTTGTATTTTAAGGGTTTTTTTTACTATTAATATTTAATTTAATCTATGATTTCTTGCTTTATAAGATTTTACTATTACACTGCTACAAACTGCGACGACTCACTTGATTTGAAACCATTTGGTATAATACTCACAACGGATCTTTGTGTCTCTGAATTGGCTGCATGAACCTGCGCAGAAGCTGTTTTGTCAAGGTTGAAGGTGAAGATAGCATTGTATAACTGTCTCTTTCCTTTGCTTACGTTTGTCGCATCGTCCTATCTCGCTTACTCTATGCAGCATATATACTCGATGAAAAACTGTTTCTTGCGCAATGGTTGGCAGAGCCAACTTCAGAGACACACAGATCCGTTGTGACTATTATAGACGCTTTAATGTTTTCAGATAATGATATTTATCATTCAAAGTATTTATTATCCAGACCATCACTTAAACCACAAACTTAAACATGAAGCATTTTCTTTTAAACGTTTTTAAGGTACTTTAGTATTGGCAAGAAGTCAGCCATTTAATAAATCAGTTTTGTCTATTTGTACGTTCTAAAGCGTCGATATCTATTGAGTGTAAGAAATAAAACCTATGGCAAACTATAAAACTAACCTGTTAGTCCCACTTGCACGAATAACATAACTCAGAGTTAGTTGCTAACACGAGATTAAACTGACAGTTACACAATATAACACGTCGTGTTAGAAACTAAATATGGGTTAAGATTTTCGCGCAAGTGGGCCTGACCTCCGGTTTATCAACAGTCGATTATCGGGCTGTTAACGTCATCGGTGAATAATTGCCGGTTATCTGCTGTGGTTTGCTGTTGAAAATTCATTCAACCAATCACTAGTGGTTGACAATTTGTCACATTAATTTTGCGATAATTTAGCGTTGAGAAACCCGGCTTAAGACTATCTAACATTGATATCAGCACAGCGTTATTTTCTTTAATATCGTTGTACATGCTAAGATAGGAGGCCTTTTGGTCTCACACGGGGTTATTTATTTTTATTATTGTTTGTGTTTTGATTATAATCTAGTGTCTCCTGTGCTGGTCACAAATATATTTTTTTCTTCCTTTTCTTTATATATGAATTTCCTAGATAGGTACTGCATCTGTTCATTGCCAGTAATACACTTCCTTTCCTATAACCAACTAACCACATCACACCTGCCCAATCAATTTCAATGTTCCACCAAGACCTGGCGAACAATTTAATTTAAAATAAGAACGCCTTCCGGAAACGCCCGAACTCACCCGATGATGTACTCCAATATTGCACGCCTTGTTAATATAAATTTTGCACGGGCCATAGTCTGGTATAACGTGGAAACTGTAAAAATATAAATTAAATTCGCCTGTATACTGAGTGTGTTGGTTCTGCATGTTGTTTTTTTTTGGTATTGGGTAAAGTTTTTATGGTGTTGGTTGTGCAACATGCTATGGTGTCAATGGTGTTGAATATTATGTAGAAATTAATGTTGATAGAACCAAACAGCTAGATGACAATAAAACGAAACACAATTGCTATTTGTAACTAATGAAAATCTATTTGGAAACCAAAAAAAGTAATTTGAATACCAGCATTATATCTTTTTTTGTAGGTATTCAAATCTCCTGGATGAAGGACCCACGAAACCAGGAACCTTAGCAGTAACGAACGGAGCCTTATACTTAGCAGTGGGTCATTCAAAACAGATATAGCTATGATAATGAAGTTGATTCAAATCATAACTCACTAAACGTTTTGAGAATACTTTCATTATGCGTACAAGCTAGAGAATGGGTTTCCCTGCCGGAGTCTGTTCCCCGATAGCTACAATCTAAGGGTCTTTAAGTCAAGAGTGAATAGGTTACTTCTAGGCAAGCGTGCTTCACCGTCGATCACGTCATCGCTTACTCTCAGTTGAGATAGTCAAGCGCGAGCCTAATTAAAATTCAAAAAAATATCCCGTTCGTTTTATTTCACGCAACCTTGCAATATGCTTAACAAGAGGAAAATTTCCCTGAAAGTAAGTACAATCGAAAACGCTTCTACAAAAAATATATCAACAAAAAAAATCAATTAACATAAAATTAAAACGCTAACACTCTGTATAATTGGTTTCTAATTTCCAACAGATCCCTCGCACAGAAAATCGCTAGCGACTAATAAACGCGTCCCCGCTAATTCATCATTGTTTTTCACTAATAAAAACACGACAAAAACACATCTTTTCTTGGCGGTCCCTCCCTTGGGGGAGGCGACACCTACAGGTGAAATGTGGATGAAAAGACGTCGATTTGTTTGTTAGTATTTGAGGGTATTTTTAAAAGCTTTTATACTTGTTAGTTGCAATTTTGATCAATTTTCTCTAGGTCTATCTGAAAAGTTTTGTTTTGTTGTTTAAGTTGAAACTTTGGATCAGTATTCACCTTTTTCTTAAGAAAATAAATAGATACATTTACTAGATAGATGCGCCTTAATACTGCACAGCCATATTACATGATAATGGTCTTTCAGCTTAGGACGCACGGGTCGATATTCAAGGTTAGGCAACGCTTGACGAGGTCGGTCCGTGGATGGGTGACCATTTCAACATACCGAGTTACCTCCGTGCCTCGGCAACCACGTTAAGCCGTTGGTCCCGGCTGTCATTTGAAGATCTTTGAGTCGTTACGAGTAGTCAGAAGCCTGAGATCTGACACTAGTCTAGCCAAGAGGTAACGTGTTACCCAGTTACGGGGTTGTGGAGGTTATAAGATAGGCAGTCGCTCCATGTAAAACACTGGTACTCAGCTGAATCCGGTTAGACTGGAAGCCGACCCCAACATAGTTGGGAAAAAGGCTAGGCAGATTGCTTCAACTTTTTCTTAAGACAATAAATAGATACACTTACTTGGTAGATAAGTCTTAATACTACGGCCATATTTCTTGTTTATGGTCTTTCAGCTTGTATTCATAGCTGTTTTTAGGCATTCATAGAACCTCTTCACTTCATCTCTAAGAGACCACAAAACCCCAAAGGACCAAAAACAAAAGAAAATCAAAAGATGTCGCGCATAAAATTAAATCATCGAAAAAAAAAGCCGTCAAAACAAAAGGAGCGAAACCGTGAAAAAAAGCACTAGTGGGTAATAACGGCCTCACAGCCTTGTACTCGTATAGATTGAGAATATTTTAAAGTGATGTGCTCGTAGCAAATAATGAAATTATGCCGAGGGGAGGGTGGGGCGAGACGGCCCATCTTACGCTTTTTCATTCTTTTGTTTGTTTATTCGTTATTTATCGGTAGATCGAGGAGCCACGTTATAGATTAACATCAAAGGCATTTTATGGCGTATACGATCTCGTTAAAATTGAATGGGCTCCCGTAATGAGGGGGAATTGGTGTTCGGATCAGGTATATTTTCGGAGGCTTTTTAATAAACTTGAAAGAAGTCGGCAAGGTATGGCTCAATTGCGTTAGAAAAATGTGCTGTTGGAATTGTGAGAAGTTATTCAAATATTTACACAAGGTTAAGGGATCATAGGCTTTGTTAAGGATATTAGCGATTGATAAACCAGTAACATTATACTAGAAATGGAAATGACAAGACGTTCTACATTTTCAGCTTTATTTAATTATTATAGAGCTTCCTAATGACACCAACATTTTTCTTTATACCCACCACTAAACAAACGACATAAAATTCTTCAACACACACACATACGCATAAACACAAACGCAAGAAAATGCGATCAAAATCGTCCGCAGACCACCCGAACAGTCGTTATCGTGCTTATTGTTGTTTTTAATGAAATGTGACCGAAATGATGGCCGCCGAAGCTTTGTCCGTCGGATCGGTGTCCATTATCCCCCTTTTCCCTCTTAATATCGTTGAAGGACCCGCACTGCCGTCCTATAGATAAGTGCCACTATATGACATTTGACCGATTTTGAGTTTTTATTATCTCCGTAATCTGCTAAAAAATCTCTATCGATCTTTCTAAGCAGTATTTTTCTTTTATCAATAGATTCCGGATAAAAATATAAACGGCCCAAATTACAAACCTATTTTTGATAAGATTAAGTAACTAACAATTTGCCTACCTATTCGAAAGTAAGCAATTAGATCTAATTTTTGACACCGGAAACTCTCGCATATGATTTATATTTCATAAACAACATCGATATTCATTATGCCGCGACTTTTAGTTTTCTTCTATAACTCGCGGGCAATAAAAATTGCCCGCGAGTACTATGTGTATTCCGTATGGTTGGTTACACTTTTGATTGTAGTTTTTGTATTATTTTCTGTAAAATTTGATTTGTCACTGTTTGATTTCCGCAAAAAAAAAAACACTGAAAATATGATTTTGTCAGATAGTGACACTTTAGCTATAAGACAGCAACACAGTAAAATTTGGTTCGCTATTCGGACGAGGTTGCGTGGAACTGATCGTGTGACAACTTTAGATTCGGAACTCGGAGATAAAGTTTGTGATGCGTTTTATGCTTTTAACTTTATTGGGATTTGTTGGGATAAGGGGATGGTGGTACAAGTAATTGTTAAGGTGGAGGATGAGTGTGCAAAGTAAAGATATGGTTTATTAGTTCAGGTAATAAAATTCTGCTGGCTCTACAAAAACCGAGTGGTCTGGAAGCAGCTCTTCAGTGAATCCGTTTTTTTTTAAAGACGGGCATGACCTTCAACAATGAAGATCGCGAATAAGAAGATGAAACGAACCACAGAACCGGTCAATTTGACGACGCTTGACGAAGGTCTATGTCCTGCAGTGGACATTTATCAGCTGATAGGATAATGAGGTACTTAAATACAGTAGGCTGACTTTATGTACAAGACAAGAATTGAAAAAGGCAACGTCGCAAACGCTAATACGTTTCCAATGTCAACAAAAACGCCCAGAACAAATACCCCAAATCTGTTTTCGACTATCGAAAAAAACCGAATGCAAATTCAAGGGACAACGACCGAAAAAACACGCAGAGGAAATTAATAAAACACTTACTAAAGCGAAAACAGGCGGAAAAATAGAGGCGGGGGACGAATAGACGAAAAAAAATTGTCGGCCAGCAACGTGCTCTTCATTACGAAGGAATGGAAACACCGGATGAATTGATCAATCAGAAATTTTATGGCCGAGAATCACTCAACGGAAAATAATTCCCCGGCCGTTTCGTGCTTGGCTCATCGCCGCTGTTTTAATTTCGCCCTCTTGGGGAGATCGAGTGTCATCCAATCTATCTGACGACTTGAAAAAAAAAACTGCCATCATCACCCCGCCCTCCCCTTCCGTGGAGACTGTCTTAAAGACCGCCGGGCGATTATGTCCGTGGGAGCTTTGAGACGATTGTGTGATAAAGTCGCTTGTTATTGATACTCCTTGTTTCGGTTTTACGGCATCAGCTGGTAATTGGTAGATTGTTTGGCAGTTGTCAATAGAAAACTTTTTCTAAAAAATACTACCGACATCCAAAAACAAAAATTCAAAGTGAAATCTAACTTTCTTCTTGGAAGTCAGTGTCTTTGGTTGGTACCAATATTTTGCGTTATGGACACCGACTTCCAAGAAGAAAGTAATTTTACACTTTGTAGTTTTTTTATTTGGAAGTCGGTACCTAGTATTTTTTTGATAAAAGTTTTTTATTTTTCGCTTTTTAGTTGTTATTTTCTAATAGGCAAGTTTTTTTAGTAAGTTACCAATAATGCCAGAATAGATTACCCGAATATCATGAAATTTGAACATAACCGGTGAAATGAGAGTATATCAAGGTGAACTGTACACATCTGCGTACCCCTTTATAGCGTGGTATACTGACGTGATGTTATGAAACAACAAACAGACATGCGATTGCAGCAATCCCGAGAGATTTGCCGTTATTTATTGAAGAGTTCTGTTGTATATCTCCGAAGTTCTTCATCAGATCTTCACCAAATTAAAATGGTACCAATTTCGAAACATACTCCTTCAAACAAAAAATATTTTTTTAAATCGGTCCACAATTTACGAAGATATCCTTGAACATAAACAAAAAAAAAAACATTCATATAGTCGAACATAAAACCTCCTCCTTTTAGGTAAGTCAGAAAACAGAGTAAGGCCCTGATTATGGAACGAAAATAATCGCAATATTAATGTGAATAAATGTCAAATACAGGTTTGCTGCTGTGATTGGTTGAATATTTTTTTAACAGCCAATCGCATCGCTTTAATTTGTGTCGCGTACTTAATTGTACTACAAATTGCTTATGGGCGATGTGGCAAGCAAGCCTTTAGGTGATATGAATTATGCCGTATCGCTTCGAATGATGACTTCCATACCTTCAGCAAACATTTTCACTCCGTAGTTCTTAAACATCTTACTCGAAGTTCTAATTACCATCTAATCCCGTACAAACGATCACAAGCTAGAGATTCAATCTTCATAATTGTTTACAAATTATTCAACACCAATGTATCGATGTTTAGATGAACGCGAACAAGCAATTTGACGAGTAATCGCTCCCCATCAGCGCGGTAATATCGCATTCTGTTTGCAATCACTAATTAATCAAGATCAAACAGAAATAACAATCGCTTGCGCATCCATCATCCGGAGACCTGACAGACGTCTAATGTTTTATGGAAGATTTGATAATAAAGTTAAGAATAAAAACTTCTTAAAACGAGATGAAACTTGCACTATGACCTGAGTTGACAGATACTTAATCCAATATAAAAGAAATAATCACAATCCGATAACTAGTTTCGGCGAAATGCAAGGACAAACATACATACACGTATGAAATTTGGCACACAAGTTTAGAAGCCCACATAACTTTTGCTGAATATTCCAGTATCGTGCATTGTCATCCAAACCAAAAGTGTTTGCAAAATTTTTAGTCAATCAGTTCGGTACCCTATACTTTTTTACAAGCTTATATATAATATATATATATTCGGGTCAAATCTTGCAACTGAATTTTAAAGCAGTTATCCTCCACCGATTAAGATAAAATAAGCCCAAAGTAAGTGCTCTTTATTCTAAGTAAATCAACGCATTATTATTCAAACATAAGTCGATCCTTACATAGTCCGTTTCTTGCAAATCAATTCTAGACCAGAGAAGCAAATTCAAACGAACCATTTATCATCTCTACGGTGCTTTAAAAATATTCTTATTTAACAACATTAACAAGCTTCACAAAACAAAAAAGATGCGTCAGCTGCCTCCGATTATTCCAAAAAATACACCGTCCATCGCTTATTATCCGAAAATTCGAAAGATAATTCTCCAAAGGAAAAGATGGGAAGGCAAATAGCAATCTAACTGGCAATTTTGGGGTGAAGTGTGCGAATTCAAAAAAAGAACTGCGTACCGATTTGCGATGCAAACCTGCTAAGATGGTGGCCACAGAGTAAAGGGACGTCTCGACGGCCAGTGTTACATTGTCAAAAATCTATACCAACCAAACTTGTCAGTGAGTGTCATCGGTTACTCATAGAAATAGGCGGCCATTGACGAACTCTGAGTATGGCAATGACTGCCGAAACTTGTCTCAGCGCTTAGTGTGGGAACGGAAGAAGGTAGAAGGCCTCCCACAAGGTGGAACGACGGATGACCTTGTGAAAGCTGCGAGAATCCGCTGGATGCGAGACGCATAGGTCCAACCAATGCAATGTGGCGACACTTGAGGTAGGCCGTTCCAGCAGTAGACTTTCGGCTGAGATTTTGATGTTGAATGCGTGGACACGAATACTATTCGATAATAATGACATGTCCAATCTTAGTTTCATACTTGATATTTAAGTTATTACTTCTTTTTTTGTTATGTTTATGGTATGCGTCGTACTGGCCGCAAACAAACTCTTTTTCTTTCTTTCTTTCAATCGTTGCCTGTGCGGGGATTCCGTGTTCTATGCTGCCTATATCAGATTTGAATAAAGATCTGCCGTGGACAGGGACTCGCTTCGAATTCGTGAATAATTGAAAGGCCGTTTCTTTATATTGAATTTGTTTTTTTGACGGTCAATTTGTTATGCGGCTTGAATTGGGAGGACTGGAGAAATTTTCAACTGCTTATTTGCGTAAACATGGGAGCTATAAGGACCAAAAAAATGTGTTACATTGATTTTTGTAAAGAATTTTAATTCGAGGTGTGTTAGGGCAAGAACCTTAATCAGTACTTTGTTGTTTATATGGCTATAAAGTTTTCCTCTTAATGTAAGTTTAAAGAAACCAGCAATTGGATATATCGTTTTTTTAATTATAAACTTGACGAATTCGATTTTAATTAACGAATATAGAAAACGCAAGGATAAATCGCAAAACAAAACACTAGACTCACAAAACAATTGATTTCCATACCCCAGAGGGCATTTAAATGAGGAGTGCAATCGCACACAAGCAAGTTGCAATCTTAAAAAATAATAGGCATTAAACATCACCCCATGATCAAGGTTTTACAGAGACTCGAACGATCAGCCCTGAAGCCATCTTCATTAATGAAAACCATAAAAATGGGGTTCCGCAACGAAGGACCGTAGCGTAAAAATTCGCGTCAAACGACGAACGCCTTATTAAGCCCGCGGGGGACAGGTGGGGATGAAAAAAATTATAGTATTTAACGATATTAAGTTATTGAAGTTAGATTGGTAGCTTAATTGGTTTAAGCGGCGATTTGGATCAAATTTTTATGGATGGATTTGAAGTTTTCTTTATTAGTGATTTAGGTAGTGGTGCGGACGTAAAAGTGAGTATGGGGCTGTATGTATGGACTTCCGAATAACTATTGCTTTAGATCAGAAATGATCTTGAACGGTTCTTCTTATTTATTAGATTCTTGTGAAATCACGTTATTACATTCCCGACTTTCAAACAAACAGCAAAACGTGTCCAAAATCTATAAACTTCAGATAGGTCTTTACTTTTCATGTTTTTATAAGTCAGTTTTCATTTTGGAAGTCTCAAATAGATTTTAAAACTGTCATAAAATGAGTGCCATCAATGTTTTCTTCAGCAGAAATAACTCATTACTCATAGCAAAAAAAACCTATCCACTTTTAACGAAAAACCCCTACAAAAAACCATTGAATAAAATTCGCGATCCCGATATTATAATGATACAGAGGAATATTCGCGTTATTAAAACATACAAGTGGCCTATTAGTGACGAACATGTTTCAAATGAGGGTAGGTAGGCCAACGCGAAAAATTTAAAATTGTCGGGTAGATAAATAATAAAGGTTGGTTCGCGAGTCGTGCCCATTAGTAAGCTACAAGGTTCGTCTCTACTGTGACGTGTAGAAAGACATCGTTCGTATTACGTAAGAAGAGATTTTATTTGCTATTGCTATTGCGAATGTTGGCATCTGAAATAAATGCTATGGCTTTGAAAAATTAAAGTTGAAATATTGCCTTCGTTAATGACTACCGATGTATTTTCCTAAGGTATTTTCTTATCAGGCATGTTTAAGTTTAGCGCGCGAGTTTTCTCATTTACTAACCCGTATGGCTCCGCCTGTATCCGGGTCAAAGGACCATATGTTGACGATGCTACGTCCACTGGTCAGTTACAGGAGCGTATAAAGACTCTAGTTTAATTACAGGAATACAGGTTCGAAACAAACGCGGTGTCTTTGTCGTGGTAAGATGTTGAGTGTCGCGATGCTTGGAGCGGAAGACATGCCGGCGTCGTCGCCCGCTCAATGTTGCTTGCCCGAAATAAAGATTATTTAGTTTATTTCATCATCATCAGCCTATAACAGTCCAATGCTGGACATAGGCTTATCCAATTGCAAGCGTCGTCGCTCCACCTAGCCTAAGGGTGTCCTATTCCATTCATTACGCGTTTGATAGTTCGCGGTCTCCACTCAAGAACATGTCTACCTCAACGGTCATCGCTTCTACGGCTAATATGACCGTCCCATTGCCACTTCAGATTGCATTCTGTGAGCTATGTCGACTTATTTAATTAATTTTGGTTATACATGGTCAACGATAACATTCAGGTATGAGTGTCGCGATGCTTGGAGCGGAAGACATGCCGGCGTCGTCGCCCGCTCAATGTTGCTTGCCCGAAATAAAGATTATTTAGTTTATTGCATCATCATCAGCCTATAACAGTCCAATGCTGGACATAGGCTTATCCAATTGCAAGCGTCGTCGCTCCACCTAGCCTAAGGGTGTCCTATTCCATTCATTACGCGTTTGATAGTTCGCGGTCTCCACTCAAGAACATGTCTACCTCAACGGTCATCGCTTCTACGGCTAATATGGCCGTCCCATTGCCACTTCAGATTGCATTCTGTGAGCTATGTCGACTTATTTAATTATTTTTGGTTATACATGGTCGACGATAACATTCAGGTATCTATGTTTTGAATAAACTCATAATTTCATCAGTTACCATAGCGACCTATTCAATTCGATTGTCAACTTGCAGAATTCCAATCTCGCATCTGCAAGTGTACATTCCACTTCCCTCACATAATCAGCACGTAGCCAAAACACTGGTAATTATCCCTATACCCGATACACGTTATCACCGCAACGATACGTAATAAAACCCCAAGTATCATGTTTTTGCGTAACAAGCAGACTAAATTACGACAATTATTCAATGTAACCGTGTTATCGGCAGTTGTAAAATCGGGAGACAGTGGGGGAAACCTCATTAAGGTGTAACACGGGAGGAGGCTACCTCCACAATTTTGATAATGTCGCCGGTATAAAAACTCCCGGCGAAGTTGAATGATGTATTGGTAGGTGTGCGTGGCTTGGGTCGGATGGGTTTGGCCGCTATCTCTCTCAGGAAAGGTGGGAGTTTTCTAGAATTTGCAATTGTTCTGTTATCATGATGAAAAGGACGTTGAGTTTGAAGAGAGTAATGATGAATGGTGTCTTGGTTTGCAGGTAAATGTACAGTAATTTCTTACTTTCGGAAACTTGACGAAATCATGAGTTAAATAAAGCAAGTCATGATAGTTCGTTTTTTATTTGTGATGCGTTTGCTCTTGACTCTAGTCTAGGTCAGAGGTGACAGAGACAAAGTCAACGATGGAGTGAGCTTACCCAGAAGAAGCCTGTTCACTTCAACAATGAAGAGATTCGGGTTGAATGCGTTCGGAAACATGACGCAGGTAGTGTAGTAGTAGTAGGCATTATGAAGGATTTTTGGAAGCGTTTGGTGCGAATTGGTGGAATGGCAACCAGGTAAGAAGTTTAAAATTTCGTTAAGGCTACATTATTCAATCTTATATGGATGGCCTCGTTTACTCTGCCATTATCTATATCCATTCCCGTTTAAAAAAAAATAACACTAAAAGAAAAAAAAAAGATTTATCACATATATTTATTTATTTAATACTTCATGCACACAAACGTACAGAGGCGGACTTTATGCATTAGGCATTTTCTACCAGTCGACCTTTGGGGGATGCAGAGACAAATGGAGGTGCAATATTTAAAGTAAATCACGATACCTATGGTAGGTTTATTCAAATACAAAGCTATACATACATACAATAGATACTAAAACATATAAACTAAATACACGAATATACTTAAGCAATATATATATATAGTAAGTACAGATACATGAAATACTCGAAACCAGAATTCGCTGGTTTCGAGTATTTTATTATTATATAATTCAATCAAGAACAAACTTAATATTTAAATAACAGAATGTTGTCAACATTTATATAAAAACAGAACCACTAATTATGAAGTGGACTTGAAAGAGGAATAGGAAATCCACGCCAGCCTCCGAGTGTTAACGGCGTCTAAACACGAGGGCCACTCGTCACTTAGACGACACTTCACAAGCGAATCCTAGTACGAAATATTAAATAAATGGTTAATGCTGTAGTAGGAAATTAAATGAGAACCCGAACATGGAAAAACTGACCGATATGACATATATTGAGAAGGAATAAGACGACGGCAGTCGCCAACGACCTTGAGAGAATAAAATGCGCACTCGTTTCAAACCCGAACGACCCAAAACTCAGTAGTGTTTGTTACTTGCCTTATTATTCTATGACTTTAAAAAAAACCTTAAATCGAAATGTAATAAAATAATTTTATCTGCTTCGGTTTCGTTATATTCGAATTACAAAATTGACAGCGGTTTCATTATGATACCCATAACGACATCGGGTTGCATAATGCGAATCATCATAAATTCTTAAACACAAGCAAAGACATTCTGAAAATATAGCCAGGTACCTAGAAAGTAATATTCTAAGTACCTGGTCGAAATCGAGACAATGTAAATGATGTTTTTTAAAAATGGAACAAGTTTAGAACAAAAGTATCGTATACTATTTGGCTGTTGCGGCTACAAGATCTTTGCCTTATAACAAATGAAGAATAAATAAAAAAAAATAAAAAAAAAGAGACGCGCGAAAAAATTTTCTGAGTGAAATTTTATTTCAAACTTTATTAAAAATGTCATCAACATCAAGTGAAAAGTGTGAAAATACTCCACCAGATATAACAAATAGAGCAGTTGCGGCTACAAATAATTTACTAGGTACCAGAAAAATCAAGAAATGTAAGAGAAATGAAATACTTAAACACTTCCTGAAATACTTACTTGTCTATATCTGTGTTTTATTCCTTCCTTCGTAGATAAAATCTTGTATGCAACTGTACGTTATTGGTCTTTTCAAAATCAAAATCAATTTTATTATTTCACATAGGCCTACATGGGCACTTATAAAACGTCGACAAAAGTGCACGGTTCGGGTTGGTCGTTTCCTATGGAGAAGAACCGGCAAGAAACTCCATGGTTACTCTTTTAAAAATGGTTTGGTTTTACAATATTTCCATGTTACATTTTAATAACTCGTGCCCACCTATTATATGGCACTCGTATTAAAAGACCGTCCATAATGTAACAGTTGCATAAATAGCTATAATTGTATTTTAGATGGTGTCTATTTCATTAAAATACGACCGGCGGTTTTGGTGCGATTGTTGTTTTTTGTCCGTGTTAGACGTAACTTTACAAATGAATTAAATTATTTTATACGAACAAAGCTCAAAATTTTCTTAGATCAAATTATTTAGAAAATGGTCTATTGTAAGATATATTTTATCCAAAAAAATTAAGACTAGCCGTTTAGACGTAATTCTCTTTTTTTAATCAGCTACTCAGGAGTATCTGCGCCTTAATTATGGACGGAAACACACTTACGTGTCGTGGTGTCTTCTCACGCAGTTGATTGGCTACAAAACTCATTGCGTTATGACGTAGGCTTGGAACAGTCGCTTGATTGGTGGATCCCGTGCCACGCAACGTCACGACACGTAAGTGTTTTTCCGCCTTTAAGCCAATGCGATTTAAGCGATAGCGATTTTGGTATCTTATTTTGTGGTTTAGTCAGTGTTACCTGTCAATCCTTTAAATAGCAAACTAGTATTTCTGTTGATTCGGTCCATATTTATTCTACAGGAACTTTGCATTTCGGGATAAAAAGTAACGTAAATAGCTGTGGTTTACTATCAGTAAAAGAATTTCGTAATAATTTAATTTAATTATTTCATTTTATTATTTATTTAATTTAATTTCGAATTTCCTAATTGCGTTACTACAACGTAAGGTTCAGTTGAAAACCAGCGTCAGGCAACTCCTAGTTGTCTGGCATTTTGCTAAACTGGACCTTATTGCTGCAGCCGCGGGGCACACTGTATATGAAAAATTAAGTTCCCTTTTTATTTGTACCTACATTGTGTGTATCTGTGTGTGTCAAATAAACTAGTTTTTTTTCTTTCTTTATCTGTTTTTTCAGTGTTGCCAACTTAGTGGATTTTCCACTAAAACTGGTGGTTTCGACCCCCCTTTTAGTGGTGAAATATTGCTTTTAGTGGCTAGTGGATTTTTTTAGTGGCTCTGATTGCTTCAGTTAGTGGTGGTACGACATTGATCCAGTAGTATAATTAACCAAAAAAACCCTACTTAGGAAGGAACGATTGAAACAAGTGTATAATATTTTTGTTGTATAGGCGACACAATAGAACTAAGATAGTTTGTTAATTTCTTGAATAATACTGATTATGGACTTTATTTGTATGGTCAATGGGACAAGTTTGATTTGATTTAAAGGGTGTTTATGTTGTTCCCTATGCGTGCACAAATACAACGGACGGACAATACAGTACAGTTCGAGTCGGTAAAGGTTACTTACTAATTTAACTTATTTCCACAATATTTGTGAAACTAATATGCCCAAACCACAGTATGCTCAAAAGTTCCGTGGTTGTTGTTTAGGTAACCCAGAATTAAAGAACAAGAGGTGGAAAGAAGGTCCAGTAACTAAGTACAAAATTATGTGGTTCAATTTTAAAGAATCATTACGGCGATTTAGTTGTTTTGGATTAATGGTTTTCTGATGGTTTGAGAGACCGTTAAGTTTAGTGGTTCTCTAATGGGTCACAAAACCACATTTGGTAGGTTTGTAAAAATAAAGTTGGCAACACTGGTTTTTGTGGTAAGTCAATAATATTAATCGTGTTCACACTGTCGAGTAGACGGATTTTAGAACATATGAAGCAATTAATGCAAGGAAAACATACCGTGCGCTACTCTTTGAACTTACACATTTAGGGCGCATTATTGCCAGATCTTACTTTTTAGAATTGCAAACAAACAAACAATTTATCCCTTTATCATATAAAAGGGTTTTAGCCACCTTATTCTGTGTTTAGAAAACAACATTTTAGTATTTTAACATTAATATGGTAGTTGACTGAAAAAGTTTTTTGTCCGTCAAATTAATAAAACATATTGGACCCATATTTTTTTTCTTTTGACACTTAATTATAAAGTGACAACGATAGTATAATGCGTTGAAATATCGTGTGACGTCACGCCGTTAGTACACTTTATACTAACATAGTGACGTCACAAGCTCCCACTTCTGAACTTTAATGCGCTTTATCTTTGTCAATTGTAATTGATTTGGTAAAGCAAAAGAAACGTGTGCAATATTATTTGATAATCTCACTGACGGACTAAATAGAATTATCATTTTTCTACACAGGAAACATCCCTATTATGTCTTCCAAGAAACTAAGCAACAAATAAAATATCAAAACATAAAAAAAAAATATCTATCCATCCAACAGAAACACAAATCCTGCGACCCCTTTCACAACCACTATCACTAACAAATCCTTTGAGTACTCAATCGTTAATACTACTAATTCTAATCCTCTTACAATGTACCATAGGCAGAGAGCCAGTGATGCAGACGGGGATCCCGGTCAATTATAAGCTTTGATCATAGTTGCGGATGCCGTGACACGGGTTCTCGACTGACGCTGACGGTGGCATGTGAGATCACTAGGTCATTCTTTGATATTAACACAAGAATGGATTGGCTTGTTAGGATTGGGGAGGGATTTGAATTAGATAGTTTTAAGTGGGGTTATGAGTAATTTGCCATCGGAAACGTTATTTTCTATTAATTGGGTCTATATTCATTCAGTAGATATTTATAGCAGTGAACGCTATTTATGCGTCGTACTAACATCTAGATTCACATCAGGTTTTCAGGCAAATCCCTGTGCATCTGGAAATATAAGCTATCCCTTTTCAAGCTTTTTACCCGACTTTTATGTATTTATGTTTGTTACCTCAGAACTTTTAACTAGGTGAACCGATTTGATGATTATTTTTTTATTTGAAAGCGGTTGCTTCTCATGTGGTCGCATTTAATCATGAAAAGACGAATTTGATCAAGATCTGAAAAAGACCTTCGGAGAAATACAAAATAACTTTTCAATAGATCAGTGCTTTTCAAACTGTGGGTCGCGACCCCCAGGGGGGTCCCGAAGTTTTAGTTTGGGGGTCGCAGTCGCAGGCCAGGTAACAGTTATAGGTCGTAGAAGGCTGTGCCTGTTCATTCTTACATATATGTTACTAGCGGACGCTTCGCGGTTTCACCCGCGTAGTTCAGGGATAACAAGTAGCCTATGTCACCCGGGGATAGTGTAGCTTCCCAAGGGTGAAAGAATTTTTGAAATCGGTCCAGTAGTATTTAAGTTTATTCGTTACATACAAAAATACAAATCTTTCCTCTTTATAATATTAATATAGATAGTATATAGATATATAGATTACCTTGGATATGTCTTTGACATTATTTGTATGATTTAAAACATATTAAACATAGACGTACTTATAGATTCAAAAAATAATCTCAAGAGTGCAGTTTGCTCGCCCACTTACCGCATTATAAAATTATGACGGTCCTGAGGGGTCGATACAATTTTTTACTTAAAAGGGGGTCGCGAAAAGATTGAAAATCGCATGTCTACCTCCCTAGCTCTCAACAAACGTTTCGTATCGAATCTCTTTCTACAATCGTTAACGCCTTCTATTTGTATGGTGTGACCACGTGACTTAACGTACAGATGTGTCATTCCCATACATTGGTTCGTTTTCTTCTACCGTTATCGATTGTAGTTTGTCAACTTGGCTACAGGTGCTGTATATTGTTAAGACTATTTCATAACAACACCACGCCGGTACGCTCTAAAGGGGTACGCAGATGTGTACATTTCATCCTGGTACACTCTAATTTCACCGGTTGTGTTTCAAGTTTCATGTTATTCGGGTAATCTATTTTGGCACAGTTATCTGTGGACTTTATAGATATGTCAATCAATCTGCATAGTGTTTAACTTAAGATTGTCCTAGTCGACGGCACGAACTGTTTTTTGCGCGGGGTTAATATGCATGTTATCTCATCCGACAACACGAGCGAAAGAGATTGATGCTGTGATGAGCAGTAAGAAGCTAGAATACACCACTTTTGTAATTTTGTAGCGAAATGGATGATGATGATTTAGGACGAAAACGAGCGCGTGAAATTTTATAAACAGACCTTTAGGAGTATGGATATCATGAAAAAGCTACTAAATGTATTTGTTCAAAATACAATTATTTGCATTGCTGAACTACTAATCTATCCCTGCATGGTGAATGTTTTGCAATTTTTCTTCTTCTTATGGTATTTATTTGCGCCCAAAGATGCGTTAAAATTAATGTCCAAATATGGAACTTTCGACGCTCATAACTAAATTTTTTTTTTCCTTTTTTGTTTCCATACAGTACTAGATAATGACGAGACAAATAGACATCATTTTTATTTTGAATGTACACCGTCAAACAGTGGAGTAATCGCCAGACTACGTTTTTATAGAAAAATTATTGACTAGGGCAACCTTAACCTTGAAAATCAACCCGTGGTGTTGTTATTACTAGCCCACGAGCTCCTTCCATGTTAAAGTAAATCATGTTCCCAATAAAATTACCACTTACAAAGTCGACTTCCAGAACCGAACATTCTCACCGCGGCCAGAATAAATGCATCGTCATTAGCAGGGTCGCTTCATTAGTTATTCATCAGGACTCTTCAGCGAAAACGCGCGTTGCCAATTTGCACATATATACAATATTTTTTTAACGAGCCCGTTTCATGCTAGTACGAGGGTATTGAATATGTTTTTTTTTTAAGTTAGTAGGGTAATTGGATTTTTTTTCGTTAGATATACTTTTATCTGTTTCATCTTTTGGTCTTTAACTACTTTGTAACTTGTCAGTTTAAAGTATCACTTTTAAGCGGATGCTTTTAGGCATTCAACAGGTAAAATGAGTTAGAATAAATTTAAAAAATAAACCTAAACAGTTCCAAATAGCCACTCAGAACCCAACTGGGTCTCTACAACGAAACTGGAACGCGGTACACACCTAATTCACCTCCCAGTTTACCCAAGATCCATCAAAACATATTTATTCCTACCCGCATTTCAAACAAGGAGCGAAATACACAAATAAGGTCTTGCAAATAAGACGCCGTGTTACAAACAGGAGGGTATCTAGGAAAAATAAATTAAACAACCACCTTGGAAGGCAGGGGATTGATCCGGGAGCATTATTGTATCTATAAACATTTCAATTGCGGTGAGACACGCTTATCCGGGTAGCAGAGATCGCAGAGGGTCTTGAAGATGCGGAAGGAAGTTTTTTGAAGAAAAACCTTTGGGACTTACAGTTTGGAGGAAAGAGAATGGATAAATATCTAATGGCGTATGTGCTTATCCGCGGTTAGGTTACCTCGTACTACAGTATACGTTAATGATTCTGACTTTCGACCCGCTGCTAAAGGACCACTTATAAATCATTGATACCTATATATTTTTCGTTTTATTTTATCATCACACCAATGAATTATTTACCGTATTTCCACACAGTCCCTTAATCCTATAAAACGTTTAGTTATTCAAAAAGATACCGCTGAAATAATTTAGCAAACATTTTTGTCAGCTCCTGAGTAGCAAAAGACGTATCTTTCACCCCGAATTTAACACAGAAAGGCCCAAAAAGCGGGCTTCAAGACAAAGTACTGCCGTTCTTATCCCTCAACAAATAATCTATGTAAGGCTCGTTCTCAAGGCCGATATATATGCAGATGGAATTATTACCGACGACGGTGTTAAATAAAACCGGGAACACGGGCGTCGGGTCTCTTCAACAGGATTACTGCCTAGTGATGAAAAAGGGAAAATCATTTATTTTATTACCTGTGGAAAAATAATAAGCCTTCGGAGAGGCCGAGGTCAAAATATGTCTGGAATTACAGTGAGGAATTTTGGAATATAATTAGGAGACTGTTATGTGTGCTGGGAAATATTTTGTTTTTTCTTTGACAGGGCAATATTGAGAATTTTTGCCCGATGTTTACAAGGTGTCTAAGATAAGAACAGACAGTTGATTTTCTCGCGTAATTTAATATAATTTTTTCTTCACAAAACCATTTTCTGCCTGCAGTCATAATCGAAATTTAAAAAAATTGTTTTTCTCAAACGTGCTTGGAAGTTTGAGCATTATTTTGACAACCTTTTTGAGATAAATCGAAATTGCTGTACTGGCCAAATACATGCGAGCAGCGACCGGCAATAGTACATTACTGCAGCGGCCAGCAAAAGAGGCATTGATGGACGAACGTGTAAATGTGGGCCGAGGCGAAGCCGAGGCACACATACGTAAGTCCATCAATGCCTAGTTGTGGCCAAGGCTTGTATAGTGCTTTTCTCAAATAATACGCGGAAATTAAAACTAAGTAGTACCTAGAACTCATTTTGTCATATACAATTACGTTTCAAAATCAATGACGAACAACGAACAACAATAATTATGCCCGCGTTAGGCTTAGCACGCACTACGATTTTTATTCGCGCGATTTTTTTTTCCGCCCATTCTGCGGCCTATGGAATTGTATGAAGCCGCACGCGTTGCAGTAAAAAAAAACACGCGGGAATAATACTACAAAAATCCGCGCAAATAAAAATCGCAATGCGTGCTAAGCCTTAAAGTGTTCAATTGTTTTTTTTTTCAATAAACAGCTTTCTATTTGCAAGCCAGTTCGAAATTTAAATAAAACCTATGATACGTGACCTCCTTGGTTGCCATGAATCGAAGTAAAAGATCGTTCCATTTTTAAATTACACGACAGATATGAGATTACTATGTAATTTATTTGGCCGCTACAAACGACAGATATGGATTTTCATGACTTTTGCCGGCCGCTGCTCGCATGTATTTGGCCTGTACTGCAATTTCGATTTATCTCGAAGAAGGTTGTCAAAATAATGCTCAAATTTCCAAGCATGTTTGAGAAAAAGTTGTAATTTTAAAAATCCATATCCGTCGTATTTAAATTACATAGTAAACTAATATCTGTTGTGTAATTTAAAAATGGAACGATCTTTTTTTCTCCAAAACATGGCAACCAAAGAGGTAACTTATCAAAGGTTTTATTTAAATTTCGAACTGGCTTGCAAATAGAAACTGTATATTGGAAAAAAAAAACAAATGAACACTTCAAAGCGGGAAAAATGATTGTTGTTCGTCATTGATTATGAAAAGTAATTGTATTTGTCAAAATGAGTTCTAGATACTACTAAGGTTTAATTGCCGCGCATTATTTGAGAAAAGTACTAAACAAGCCTTGGCGACAACTAGGCATTGATGGACTTACGTATGTGTGCCTCGGCTTCGCCTCGGCCCACATTTACACGTTCGTCCATCAATGCCTCTTTTGCTGGCCGCTGCAGTAATGTACCTATTAGGATAGGATTATTAAGAAAGTTTTTTGATTCTTAAAAGCTGGGAATTCTTGTCTAATTTTCTGTGATCGTAAGATCACCTACAAGCAGCATCCGTTGATTTAAAATATTGATCCAAAGAAATTACCTCCATAATGGCAAAAACAAAAAACAATTGTGATTTCTCCACCGACCGACACCCCTTCCTCAGTCACTGCAAATCATAATATTCTTTACAAAGATATACAAAATTCATCCGCATTCTCGTATCACCCTTACGAGTATCATACGTTTCAATCAAAATTATACATACAGTATTACGTATAAATGTTGGCGCGTTCTTCTTGCAAATTTTGTATACAGATGATTATCGATTGAGCTGCTCAGTTTACAAGTTGAGGAGCCTGATAATGCGATACCGGGAGCTATCTAACAGGTAGATGGAGATTTGTATAGAGTGGTCGAGTGTGTGTTGATGGTTTTGGTGTGACAGTTTGCATTTTATTTGCATGGGTTAAATTAGGTGTTATACTAAGCCCATTATTGTAATTGAGCATGAATATGACAGTTGATATGCTGAAGGATCTGGTCTTCAGTATTTGTATTTATTTATAATATACAGTGTAAACTCCATGTAACGTCACTCGATTTAACGAAAAACTCCCTAAAGCGTCAAAATCACTTGGGTTTTGTTGGTTTAGCTTGCCTTTCATACAATGATATACTCATACATATATATATATATGATATATATAGCATTACACCCACTCTCAATAAAGACAACAATTAAGTACTTTATTGTACACCATGAAAAAAACAATACATATAAAGAAATATATGAAGTTTATTATAAGTTTGTGCTCCTTTGGTGTAAATGCTGTTAGGCGTTCCAATGCGAGGATAAACGAATAAATAATTATATTATTTTTACTCAACCAAAGTTTTCATATAAATAAAAAAAATCGGTATCAGCAACTCTACAACCATACGCGGGGTGCGGTGCCCGTGCGTTTTTCGCGGGGTATTATCAATTATTAAACATCAGCATGGAAATAGCACCCGTGAGTCCGTCTCCCCCACACTGCGTACTGGTATAAAATATTCCTGGATTACTGCTCAGCCCGCTTCGGCACCGTGAAATGGTTTTCGGTTTTGTGCATGTTATTAGCAGGATTTGCATGTTTCTGATTTATTGTATTTTTCGGTCGGGGGTGGAGTTTTGATTAAGATGTCAGCGAAGACGCTGTTCCAAGTTTTCGGGGAGCCTGGAGGATTTCGAAGGAAGTTATAATATTATTTTTATGATGCGTGCTACCTGCTTTCTTGAACAGGAATCTAAATATGGCCAACATGACCGACAGTAATCTTGAAACCCCCGACACATTTTTATTTCATGCTACATAATTTATCTAGTACATAGTACATACGCTTCGATTGACAATCTATTGAACAATCATGACACGATATCTTGCGGAAACACCCCGATTCAAACAGTAAAGCGGCCATAACTTTTGAACGGCTGAACCGATTTTATTCAAACATAGCTAAGAACACTCTCGATTAAGTCATATTTAAAAAAAAAAACTTAATCAAAATTGGTTCTCCCGTTTGGTCGCTATGATGCCACAGACACACACGTCAAACTTATAACACCTCCTCTTTTTCCGGCGGGGGTTAAAATATGGTCGGTCAAGATATTTTTTTTGCAGCTATAGCAAAATACACGATACCTATAGTAAGGATGTTAACTATTTATTATTAAAGCTTTTGAAACAGTTTGAAAACTATTCAAATATCAATGTGGTGCCACTTGAGAGAGGCTTTTTTTCAGCAGTGAACCTCTTTCGACTGAAATGATGATGATGAAATGATTGACCACTACACGTTTATAGCTAACTAGCTTCTGCCCGCGGCTTCACCCGCGTAAAAAATGTTTTATCATCCCAAAGCAATACAATCCTATATCAAATATCCTATGTTCTTCCCAGGGTCTCAAACTATCTCCATGTCAAATTTCATCTAAATCGGTTCAATAAATCCAGAGACTACCACTTACAACCTCACAAACTTTACCTCTTTATAATATTAACTAGCTGACCCCTTGGGCTTCGCTCCCGTCAACTGGCTACCTACCTACTAATTTTTATCTATCCTCAATAGTTTTCTCAGCAAACGCCAATGAATGAATTTTATAGGTAACATTTTGCTACCTTGGGTTACATTATTGCAATTTTCATAAGGATCTCTATTTTTTTTTAAATATTTTATAGCCATGACACTCAGGAATAATGTAGCTTTGTACTGGTGAAAGAATTTTCAAAATCGGTTCAGTAGATCCAGAGATTACTTACCCCTTACAACGTCACAAACTTTACCTCTTTATAATATTAGTATAGATATAGATTTAGTTTACACAGTTAGAAATAATATAATATTGAAACAGTAAGAAAACTATTTCAATATTAGTAGGCAATGCCTGAAAAAAACTTCGATGCCACTCAAATAAACCCAGCCAGAAACAAATTCCGTGTAGACAATTTATCTCAGTATCAACTAAGGGTGTTTGTGACTAAGATCTAACTGTAGTTCCTAATCTGTTGGGAGCTGCGATCAAAGCGATAGTGTGGCGATGGAGTAAACAGATCGTTTGATGCTGTGGAGAACAAGTGTGCGACTTTGAAAGTAGTTTGAGGATAAGGTAATTATTACTAGAAAGTGAGGAAGATATCTTAGAAAAGAGAAGTGGCCTAAGAATCGCCAATTGAAAGAATGGATATTAAAATTACGAATTCTTATGAAGATAATAATAGAAAAAGATAGGTAACGCCAAAAGGTCAAAGCAGACTGCTGGTACGGCCCCATACTGAGACGTGGAGACGACAACCCTTTATTTGAAAGCTGGTGCTTCTCATGTGGTCCCATTTCAATTTTATCACGATCTGATGAGTAGTTTTGAAGTCTCAAAAACGAAAATAATAGGTACCAAAGATCACCCTTCCGAAACAAAAGTTATTTTTCGCTTTGTAGTGTTTGTTTTTGTTTTGAAAGGTTTTTTACTTTTCTATTTTTAGTTTTGGTACGTCATGTTACCATGAAAAAAGGCAAAAAAATAAAAACCGACTTCCAAAACAAAACGTAGTTTTTTTGGAAGACGGTTTTTATTTTTTTATTTTAAACGACTTTAAAAAACGATGCCAACTTAGATTTTTGATCGTTAACTTAAGATCGTGGTGAAATTATATGAGACCTCAACCTAGACTAAGTTTTTCACAAGGGCTTAGCTTCCGTGTATCTCACAGGAGTAGAACGTTATTCCGGGATCAAAAAATCCTCTTTATAATACCTTTAAACGAGGAATTTTTGTAGGTATATCTCGGAAATGGCTCCAACGATTTTCATGCCATTTAGTATGCAGTGGGTTTCGGGGGCGATATATCGATCTAGATAGGTTTCATTTTTAGAAAACGTCGATTTCTCTATTTTAACCCGAGCTCAGTCGCCCAGGTACGTTCCTTAGATGAGGTAAAATGTTTTTAAGTATGAATCTCATCAAAGCGCGATGGTCAACAAACGACCTGTCTTACCCGCGTGCACCCTTAACTAAAACACCTAGCTACTCCCACCGCTACAACCGCAACAGGTAGCCAAAATAGCTTCATATCTCATTGACAAGACGATGCTATCAGGCCGGTATGCCTCAATTGGCTAGCGTCTCGTGCCAGCGGTCGTAATCAAACGCATCGCACGGCTGTTTGCGTCGCTTGGTATTTGAGCAGCGAGGAATTAGCTAGCAAGCTTGATTTGGTCTGTTTAATGGCAGGTTATGGGAGTAGTCAAACTTGGTTGTTAGTGGAAAATCGGTATAAATTTAAGTTCCATAGACCATTGACTGTAGTTAATACTAAGTATAAGTTATCTCGCTAATATTATAAATGTGAAAATTTGAATGTATGTGTGTGTGGAAGTGTGGATGAATGTTTGTTACTCAAATATACCAGAACGGCTGAATGGATCTGGATGAAACTTGGCACAGAGATAGATTGTAGTCTGGAATAGCAAATAGGATTTTCTTCTATCTTTTTTTTGTCTTAGGTAATCTCTAGAAGTACTAATCCAATTAGAATATACTTTACCTGATACAAAGGTACCTGATACATACGTAAGGGTAAGGTTTTTCCAAAGTGTTGTGAAGAGGTGCACGGATAGTACGTACACCTACATTACGCCAGTTACGTTTAAGACAAATGATTCTTATAGGGGCGAACGTATTGCCGTCAACCGGGTACAAACCGCGTCTTTTAAAGTGATTATAGACTAGAGCATTAACTTGTATCAAAACATCGAGCATTCACCTTTTTTAGGGTTCCGTACCCAAAAAGTAAAAACGGAACCCTATTACTAAGACTCCGCGGTCCGTCTATATCTCATGAACCATGATAGCTAGACAGTTGAAATTTTCACAGATGATGTATTTCTTGCCGCTATAACAACAAATACTAAAAACAGAATAAAATAATTATTTAAGTGGGGCTCCCATACAACAAACGTGATAATTTTGCCCTTATTTGCGATAACTCGCACTCGCACTTCGCACTTGGCCCGTTTTTTTTAATTTACTCGACACTTACCACACTTCGAACATAACGCTCGATGTTTTGTTACAACCTGATTTTAAAAACCAACGAGCGTTTTGGTGCGCGTGACGTAGAATGCGGTCAATAATGAACGCATGGTACAAAGAAATGATACAGGTAAATGCTCACCATCGCAGTGAGCGTCGAACGTAGCGTCGAACATTCGCAAGAACGTTACATTACATGGAAATGCTTTAGAAAACTGGGCATTTGTCTGTATTGTACCATTCGTAAGAACGTTACATTATATTGTAACGCTCGTGAAAATGCTCTAGTGCATACATTTACTGATACAAAGCTACAATATCGCTAACGACACTCTTATCGGGAAAATGCAAAGTTCATGTGGTTATGTGGAAAAAGATTATCTTTACATCACTATGGAGAACAAAATTAGAACTCTCATATTACTTATCTCAGATAATTATCACACTGACTTCAATAAACACAAATAGACACAGCAAAAGTACTACCCTAAAACTAATTAAATTACCCAAGTGTAGGTATGCCGATCCGATACACCCGAACGTCTCCCACAAATACCTGTTCCTACCTACCATTCAATTTTCTAGTCCATCGCCGAATGGCATAATTAAATTTGTCCGTTTTGCCTTGCGGAGCGACCGTTTTTCCCGACAGACCCTTACTGCGATATCAGATGAATCTGATTTTATTGTTTAAATAGATCTTTTGTTTTGGATTGCTAACGAACGACGGACTAATCTGATAAGATTATGATATGGTTATGATGAGGCAAGTATCAGTCTTGAACTCTCTTATTAACTTTTTTTTTTTTTTTTTCAAAAAATACTACCGACTTCCAAATAAAAAACTACAAAGTGAAAAATAACTTCATTTTTGGAAGTCGGTGTCTTTTGCAGGTAGGTACCATTTTTTGCGTTATCGACATCGATTTCCAAAAATAAAGTTATTTTTCACTTTGTAGTTTTTTATTTGGAAGTCGGTAGTATTTTTTTGAAAAAAGTTTTTTATATTTTTCACTTTTTAGTTGTACCTACCTAATATGCAAGTTTTTAAGTAAGGTAACTATACCACGCCACGCCAGAATATATTCGCGAATATTATGAAACTTGAACATAACCGGTATAATAAGAGATCTGCGTACTCCTTAAGAGCGTACTGGCTTGATGTTATGTAATGAAATGGTATAAACAATAAACAGAAATGCGATTGCAGCAATCCCAAGAGATTTGTCGTTATTTATTGAAGAGTTCTGCTGTATAGCTTTGAAGTTCTTCATCAGATCTTCACCAAATTAAAATGGGCCAATTTTGGAACATATTCTATAAAATAAAAATAAAAAAGTCGTCCACTATTAACAGATATCGGTGAACATACATAGAACCTCTTCCTTTTTGGTAAGTCGGTTAAAAAATAACCATTTCTATCTAAACTCAATAAGCAATATTCCTTAACAGAATCCCCAAAATCCAATAGCATTTAATACCTCTAAGAAACATCTGTTCTGATATAATCAAATTAATCCATCTAGGAACAGATCGAAACGTCAGACTGGACCAGTAGTGAAAATAATTTCATCCGGAAACCATCCAACATATTGTGACCCTTATCTCACTAAGCAATTCCCCTTGGCCATCCATAACGAGGAAGGTTATAAGGGGAGCGGGAGACCTTGATAAAATGGTGTCGGTTGTGCGAAATGGGTATTATGATGGATGGCATGCCGACCGAATGGTCTTTTGACGGGTCCATCGCTCAATCGTCGACAATCGCTCTTTGACATGGAGTGAGTGCTAAGAAACGATTGGGGCCATTATTTTCTGTGTCACAGTAGGAGCCTCGAATTGTTATGATGGGAAAGAGATTGATGTTTATCGAAATATCAAATTCTACCAATTGTAAGTTGTTTATGGATTGTCTTGGACACACATTAGGATAAAGAAGAAAACAATACAAAACAAATATGATCAGCGAGACACGTGACCAGAGCAAAGGCATTTAAACAAAGCTAATGAAGTCTCCATCCTACTTACTTAAGAGCCCCCATCCAAAGGATTAACTATCAACCGATAACAATACATCAAAAAGAATATAACTAGAACCGAAAACACGATTGAACCGGACAGGCAGATACAATCTACATTTAATTAACGGTCAAACCCAAACGCCACAAAACATCAAAGGCTATCTAAATACGCTCAGAGCAAAATCGTCTAAACATCGGCATTAGGGACCCTCTAACAATTTGTGACTTCATACGAGGTGAAATTTTCACCCACGTTTGTCCAATAGTCTATTAAAACCTTACTACCAATAAGACTCTATCCTTTGTTTATAATAAACACTTTCCCTATCTTTGTCCTACTCACACGTTTATCTTCTCATATTTTTGTCTCCTTCTCCCGTTTGTTTTGTAGTAGCATTCTAGTGCATATCTAGGGTAGAGCAGTACAGAACACTCCCCAGGAACGTTAACGACGCACCCCGAGTATGCCTGAGGCCGATTCAATTACTACTGTCGTATTATTTCGACGAAAATATGTATGTGTGTTGTACGTTTGTTGTGGTGTATATTAAATTCTGTTTCGTGTTTATTGGTCACCGTCGGCGATGTTTGGATAAGGGTTGAACGTTACACCACCCGTATATTGGTACGAATTGTTGGTACCTGTTTAGATTAATTCTGGGTGCTCGTATGTCCGAATTTCTCAATATTATGTTTGGTATTAAGTTGAAGTTTTGCTAAGATATTGTTAATTAAAATTTTGGTGATGCGAAATACGTTTCAGAAGATTTTGATCACAAAATCGTTGATAGGAGCATAATATTGAACTCTGTTAAAAAAACCAAACAACTGAACACGATAAAACAATGGATTGAATCTACCTGAATAAACTATGAATTAACTGATGTAACACCACTCAATCGACCCAATAGTTAACTATCGGCTATCATAATTCCCATTTACGAAGATCACGACGTCATTATAACTTAATTCTAAGGGTGATATCAGAGGCGAACTATAATAGGTTTGATTAACTGGCGGTGGCCCGCAGGGCACAATCATCGGCCCGATATCGCCCTTAAACAACTCGATAAGGTGCTATCGGTGGGCCTTGCCGCTATTTATGAGCAGTTAATAGTTATCCCTCAATTTTGGGCCCGAATATAGGTATAGCTTTCATTTTGGTTATCGGAAGATTCTATTCAGTCAAAGGGACAAGATTTTAGGGAATTTAGTACCTACTCCAACTGATTAAGTTTTCAACTCGGAAATATAAAAGTATGTCCCTTTTTTCCTTGCCATCATCAACATCATTCAGGGCCTAAATGATGATGATGGCAAAAATTTTAGGCAACAGATGTTGGACATAGGCCTCTCTTCAGCGCCACCACGTCAACTGGTCTTGTACTCTGCCAGTTCAGCGATATACACCTGCCATTCTGAATGTGTATATTGTATAGAACTCAAAAACGAGGTTGCCGTTAATAAGAAGTAGAGTAAAATCTGATCGCTGGTCATCATCATCAAATATGTCTCGGACATAATTCACACTTCTATAATTTATCAACCACAAGCCAACATATACACAAAACACACCAGCCACCAAATAAACACAGCCACACACAAGTCACAACACAGCGACGATGCGTGCGGTATATTAATTTTTCAACGAGTGCAGTGGTGCTCTTGAAAACGTCGCCGCCGGCGTCGTAGACAGTTGCGAGTGTTGTAGACGCGACTGTCTGCCCGACGAGCTACGGAACCAGCGGAGCGAGAGCGAACGGAGCGAAATGGGAGGCTGTGAGGCTGTTTATTATAAGATTGTTAGGAAATAATTCTATTGGTTAGAGAAGGTAGAAGAGAGATGGGGAAGGTATGGGAGATCTTTAAGACGGGTAAATATAGGTTGAATAAAAAGAAGAGATCTAATTAAATATGTCTTTGTGTATTTAAGTCCTAATGTATATGTAAAAATCATTTCTCTTTAAGAGTTGCAGTGGAGTTTCTTGCCGGTTCTTCTCCATAGGAAACAACAAATTCAAACCGTACAGTAGCCTCAGAATTTTTATAAGCGAACATGTAGGTCTAAGTGAAAAATATTATTTAGAATTTGTCAAATTTTATACATATGACAATATAGCTGTTTTGTGAAAATGCATGCTACTAGCTTTCTTCATAAATTAATGTCACGGCTATGGTTTTTAATTTAATGGCAGTTTTTGCACTTGCTTCTTCCAAATCGCTACTCTTATAGCCTTTATGTATAAGTACGCACAAATATAGTAACGTAATGCGCGCAAAATATGGGTTCACCGGGAACTCCCATTCACAATTGATCCCGCAATAAGTTTTTGTTCTGTCGATATGGTTTTGGTCTTAAGTATTTATCATTTACAGTCAAGTTTGCCCATTGGTTAAAATAATAAAGCTTAGTACTAGTAAAAAAAGTTTAAGCTTATAAAGAGTGGGACGGGCATGTTACTAGTGCACTTTTTAAACGAAGACTCAGCGTGGGCTTTCGATCAAATCCAAGTTTATCAGCAGTACATTGTGAAATCAATAACCGAAACTAGCAATACTGCATATGGGTAAAATTAAATCTTCTAATAGATCATAAGCATCCTACTGCAATATTTAATCAATACTTAATATCCTACCACAGAATAGAATAATCTTTATTCAAGACACTCAAAAATTATTAGTAAGACTTACAACTATATAAGTAAGAACTGACACTTCACAAAAAACAAGCAAAATAAAAACAAATAGTAGTGGATCACCGTTGTGGCAACTCATGTGAGATGGCACAACAGCGACCCACGTAAACACAGTCTAGGCGACTTGAAATCATGCTTAGGATACTGTTGGAACTGCTCCACACCCTGCACACTATGGAAGCGCACCTTTTGCGCATGGTTGCTTAGAAAAACAACACACTATGATTATGCAACTAATAATTCTGTACATCGATGATTCTCTTTGTCAGTACAACCCAAATATCCAATTATCGAACCAATTTTATACAAAACCGCTCCATCCTCGCGAGCTTAGCAAATAATAACATGGTATGCTTTATTTTCTATCTGTTTTCCTGAGGCCTAATTTGTTTAGTCTTCTTCCCCCATCATTGTCTTCACCCGTGGGGCCCACGAATGATCCATTATAGAGGTTTTCATATGCAAATGTCTCGGGAGCAATTTTAATTATGTGTTTTGATTGCATTATATATTGATTGTGTTCGTTACCGGAGGTAGAAGGGGGTGAATATAAATGTATGTAATTAAGTGAGTATTGGTTGGTGGTAATTTCTGTAAATTAAACAGAAGTACAGTACGAGTGTTAATATGACATACCGCGTTTCAGTAAGGGACTTCGTTTTGTATTTATTAGAGCAAGACTGAAAAATCCTAAGAGGATTTATTAATATTCTGTAAATCATAGTTACAACCTAGGAGTGTTTCTTTTCTTAGGGGTCAAGAATAGGTTACTTCTAGATAAGCGTGCTTCACCGTCGACCACATCATCGCTTACCATGAGGTGAGATAGTAGTCAAAAGCGAGCCTATAGTAAAAAAACTGACTCAGACTTTAAGAAAAGTGAATAATGTTTTTGTGTACCATTTGCAACTATTACCAGTAAATCTTCTGTCGGCACAAATTAGCAAATAGATATGCGTACGTTCAAAGTCCATACTAACACTATTCAAAAATCCCACACATTTTGTTTCGACAGAAACGTCTGGAGGCTCTGGGATCTTGGACCATATCCACTCATACAAGTCTGTCAAGCTCCACAAGGCTTTGCCAAAAGCCCCTGTCTCTAGCCCCTGTTTTCTGAATTTGTAGTTGAGTATTTGTTATACTCTACTTGAGCCTAAACATTTGACAATTTTGGCATCAAAGTAGGGTTTGCTCGTTCCTAACTCCAAATACTTAATTCAGAAATTAGTCTCTTGTGTTATATTAATGGTCGGGTACTGTACCTATATTGTATCATGTATTGATTTTGTTGTAACTATTATGAAATTATTGGCAATAAATGTTATCATAAACTGTACCTATATGCACTCATATCTTATTACATTAATCCTTGGATTCACCTTGATTGACCGTCCAGTCCGAACAGATTACAATTCGTACATGGGCAATCATGATATTCAATTCGAGACTAATCTTTCAGCTTGATGGGACATACCTGTGTGTCCTCTTTGTTCACTGATGGGCAGATGATGGAAGTAACATACCTGTGAACAGAGAAAAATTGTTAGAATCAAAATCATAATCTTAACTAATATGTTTAATAAGAAGGTAACATTGTTCATTTGTTTTTAAAGGGTATTTTTTGGAAGTACCTGTTGATTTGATTAATACAAAAATTTTGCTATTGATATAGTTACACTATGTTGTGTGTAAAGGCTACTTTGTATCTTGACACAATGCACGGTTTCTGCGGATCAGACTACGGATAAACAAACAAGATTTATAAATATAACTTCTAAGTTCACAATCTATTTATATAAAAGGCAATGTTCCGACTGACATTAACGACCAGCCTAAACCACTAATGATAGAATTTTGACATTTTGAGAGGATATTGGTTTTATACTGTAGGTGTCATTTAAGAAAGGATTTTTCGAAATTCATCCCCTAGATGAAAGTTTGTGTGGTCGTTTTTATTTACACTTAGAGTCTGCCGAGCGTCCGAGCTCAGTTAGATTTCCACAACTGAACAGAATCATGTAGTAAATAAAACCGGGGCTGGAATCATTATGACACTAACTATCAGGAGAACAGAAACATAAGGAAAAGAAGTATATCCGGTGATGGAATCATGTGTGGTAAAGACTCTCTCAAACTACCAGGAAATCAGAATCGTGAAGAAGCAGAAAATCCCAAAATCTAGCCAAGGCGGGCAGCTAGTAACCTCATAATTTGCAATTGAGATTACCACTCATAGCAAGCAACTCCAATCACTCTGAATCAATCAGAAGCTTAAACAAACGAATTCTTCTCTCCGATCAAAACCGTGACTCAACAAATCAATTTCACGTTAAAAGCTATCGCAAACTGGGGTTAACATTTAAATCAGTTTGCTCAATTTATCCTCAAATCCGTTACTTGCCGACAAAAGGCAAACGTCTACGATTAATATCGTCTCAATATCGGATCGGCAGAAGTAACGGGTTTGAAAATCGAGAGCGCCCCCTCGCGTCAAGTTGTGCGTAACGAATCGGTGAATTTTTGATCTTAGGGGGTGTCACCGGCATTATTAACACTTAATATTTAGTGGCAGGGGATGAAGTGTGTTTAGTTACTGTTATCCACTGTTTTGTAATGTATGGTGGTATGGTATGTGAGAGAATGTTTGGGTTGTTGAAGGAATTGGTAGTTTTAAAACTAAATGTAATGGTGGTCTTGGAGGTAAGATCATTTAAGACTGGGGAATATAAAAAAGCACAGCCAGATTGATTGATTTGGTTTTAAATCTAGCAGTCAATTTTGAAACGAAACATTTAAAATGTTTTTTGATTATATAATTTTTGCAAATTTATAAATTTCAATTTGTTTTGCTTCATCATCAATCGATTAGAATAAATTTCATATTACAGCAAGATTAAAATGTAGACCTGCAGGCTTATCACGTATCTTTTGCAAGAGCAAAACGATAGCAATCATACGCTTTATGTCATAAAAGTCGGAATTACTTGCAGTGTAGGTATGGTAGGTCCTACACAATCTTTTGCTAATCTAATCGCTCGATGTTTTTAAATGCACTTATTTAAAAAAAACCCGACGACAACTCTAAAGCTTCTGTATTGATGATCAATTATTGCGCAAAAATCGCTATCGTTTTGCTCTTGCAAAAGATACGTAATAAGCCTCCCGATATTCAGACCAAAGCCCTCAATTTTTCTCTACGAGTTACCAGTATCAGAAAGTGACGACACACGACCTTAAATTTCTCCATGACCTGTTTAGAAAACTTCAGCTGTAACACTTACCAAACTTCACCTTACACTAATTGCCTACATGCACAAAGAAGAAGAAAAAACACCTATACCATATATCTCGTAAAATTCCGCCGAAAATATTCGGCTGGCGATAAGTACATAAAAGCTTAAAGTTTAAACCTCCTGGAGAACACCCCTGCTATTAAGCGTAAGAACGGGCGCAGACCGCCAAAGTGTCACAACTCAGTGTAATTAATATTTTAATTGGGCATTTTGTGCGCTGTTACTTAGCTGATATTGCTCGATAAATTCCGCGGCGCTAATAATGTCTAACCCCCTCGGTAAGTGCTTTTGGTTTTAGGTTTTGTATGTGTGCTGATGGAACATTGTCAACTGTCAATATAATGGCAAGATATATAGGTACATGTGTTAGTTTAGTTGTGTCCATGAATGAAGATGTTTCTATCTTTACAATAGGTGTTGTATCAATAGCAAAACTTTATAGTAATCGACTTTGCACTATCCACCTTTTGGATTCGAATATATCTTTAAATAATCATACAATTCAAGTTATCCGGTAGGCAACAGGCGTTACCTCTGGTGCGGCAGATGACATGTCTTTAAGGTTCCCCTAGTCAACGGCACGAACTATTTTGTGCGCGGGGTTAAAATGCATGCTGTCTAATCCGACAGCACGTGCGAAAGAGATTGATGCTGTGATGAACAGTAAGAAGCCAGTTCTCGTACGAATTAGCACTTTTGCAAATTTGTAGCGAAATGGATGATGATTTAGGACGAAATCGAGCGCGCGAAATTTTATGAACAGACCTTTGGAAGTCTAGATATCATGAAAAAACTACTAAATGCATATTTTCAAAATAAAATTATACGCCGTTTTGCAATTTTACTTCTTCTTATGGTATTTATTTCCGCCCAAAGATGTGTTAATATTAGTTTGAAATATGGAACTTTCGACGCTCATAACTTATCTGTTTCCATACAGGGCTAGATAATGATGAGACAAATTGATATCATTTTTTATTTTGAACGTACACCGTCATACAGTGGAGTAATCGCCAGACTACGTTTGTATGGCAGAATTTTCGACTAGTGTAACCTTAATAAAATATAAATATTCACAACTGAACTGAAAGAGAAAACTTTTTTACAAAAAAATACAACCGTCTGCCAAAAAAACACAACAAAGTGAAACGTAAGTCGGTGTTCGTGTTTTTGTTTCTTCGTTTTTGACACCACCTTCCAAAATTGAAGTTATTTTTCACTTTGTTATGTTTTTTTGGAAGTCGGTTGTATTTTTTCGTAAATGTTTTTTATTTTTCACTTTTAGTGGTAGGTACATAATGGGCAAGTTCTATAGTAAGGCACCTATAATGGCCACAGTGATGCCAGAATAGATTACCCGAATAACATGTAATTTGAACATATCGGTGGAATGAGAGAGTACCAGGACACATCTGCGTGCCCGTTTAGAGCATACTGGCGTGATGGGATGTTATGAAATGGTGTAAATAATAAACAGACATGCGATTGCAGCAAACCCGACAGATTTGCCGTCATTTATTAAAAAGTTCTGTTGTATATCTCCGAAGTTCTTTATCAGATCTATATCAAATTTAAATGGGATCATTTCGGAACAATCCTCTTTCGAACAATAAAATAATTCTGCAAATCCGTTTATATATGACGGAGTTATGCAAACATACATAAAAAAAACCTCTTTGGGAAGTCGGTTAAAATATCTAAATGTTATGGAAGAGAATCCTCGAATATCTAAATAAAGCTTTCTAATCATCGACTAAAATCAGAAAGCACACAAATCCTTCAGTACCATTTAAAAATCCACACTTTGTTGAAGGGTAAAAATCACCCTTCAATCCATAATCACCTAGGAATAACTGTGTGAAATCAGACATACACATACAAAAACTAAGCTTTGATCCGATATTTTTGCTGAGTCTAATGAGACACCTGAAGTGCGAAGGGCGATATAAGGCCATAAAATCGGCTGGAAACACGAAAGCGATGTGGATATATTATTGCCAGATAAATAAACCAAAAATGGTATAAAAGGCGATAAATACTGTAAAAGGCGTTTTAGGTATAGTAAATTACTACAGCGGCCAGCAAAAGAGGCTTTGATGGAGGAACATGTAGATGGGCCGAGGCGAAGCCGAGGCATACATACGTAAGTGCATCAACGCCTACTTGTGGCCGAGGCTTGTATAGTACTTTTCTCAAATAATGCGCGGAAATTAAAACTAAGTAGTACCTAGAACTCATTTTGTCAAATACAATTACTTTTCAAAAGCAATGACGAACTACAACAATAATTTTTCCCGCGGTTAAGTGTCCATTTGTATTTTTCAATAAACAGCTTTCTATTAGCAAGCCAGTTCGAAATTTAAATAAAACCTTTGATAAGTTACCTCCTTGGTTGCCATGTTTCGGAGTAAAAGATCGTTCCATTTTTAAATTACACGACAGATATGAGTTTACTATGTAATTTATTTGCTCAAATTTCCAAGCATGTTTGAGAAGAGATAATTATTGAAATCGGAGGGTGCCAAGGTTGTCAGCCGTATCTTGCTATAATATTGCAACGATTGAGATTGCATTTGGTCCAAATCTTGTTCGTACTGGCATGTGGGCTTGTGGTATTAAAAGATATTTAAATTTAGAATATTATTCGAATACTGTGATTAATATTGCTAAGAATTTTCATTCCTTTAACAGCCTCCTGTGGCAACGCTTATCGATGAATATAACAGATGTGTCTGGTGCTGATTTAATAGTTTACACTTCCTGCGGCGCCTCGTCTTCATACATTTAGACAAGACAAATATATTTTATTTCAACTAGGCCACCAAGCGAACGTACCACTAGGCCACTTTTGAACGTTAGACACATTAAAATTTACAAGGAATAAAAATGGATTCTACCGTGCATTCGGAAAGTGGCTTGTTATAGAGAAGAATGCACAAGAAACTCCATAAAAATTCCTCCTTTAAAAAAATTAGCTCGATACTTTCGACCTGTTTGATGGCATAGACCGTGTTCCATCCGTCTTCTTTAATTAACTTATTGATCTGCCCAGACGTGATTGGGAAACAGAGTAACATTATTAATTGTAGGTCTTCAGGGAATCACGAGCCGAGTTAATATAGCTTATCATTTTCCGTATTTCCTTCCGTGTATTCGATGAATGGGATGGTATTGTTGCGCAATAACAATAAAAAAGAAAAAAGAAGAATATAAAACATTTATTCGACATAGACTAAAATAAAACTGAGAAACTTGAGTTGGGACAGGGTGCCGAGATAGGTCTAAACCAGAACATAACAGCAACAATCACAAGAGAAGAATAGTCATCATTATCATTTCAACCGAAAGACGTCCACTGCTGGACATAGGCCTCCCTCAGGCGTCACCACATTGCCCGATCCCGTGCGTCTCGCATCCCCGCAACCTTAACCAGGTCATCGGTCCACCTAGTGGGAGGCCTTCCAATGCAGTGACGCTTCCTTCCTTCCGTCTTCCGGTTCGCAGTCGCCATTCCAGAACTTTTAGGCCACATCGGCCATCCGTTCTGCGAGCAATGTGCCCTGCCCACTGCCACTAAAATTTCGGAATTCTTCGGGCTATGTCGGTAACTTTAGTTCTCCTGCGGATATCCTTATTTCTGATGCGATCACGCAAGGAAACTCCGAGCATAGCCCTCTCCATTGTCCTTTGGGTGACTTTAAGCTTTCTGATAAGGCCCATTGTGAGCGACCACGGATTGGTCCCATAGGCGATCTCTGGCAACTCACACGGGTCAAAGATGAATAGTAAAAAAGTACAAACAAGGTTAATACCGAAAGGGTTACCAAATCAGTATTTGCTGAGACTTGGGAATCAGACACCCAGCGCTGATTTTAGAATATGTGCACACCGTGGTAGAAATATGAGCAAATGAATTGCAACGCGTTGTGTCCATGTGAACGCATTTCCAATTACGCTTAGTACAATCATATATCATAGCTTATCAGTGTCATATAAATCAGATCGCCGGTCAATAGGTTACTACGCAAGGCACTAGGCAAGCGTGTTTCACCGTCGACCACATCATTGTGTCATCAGGTGTTCCGACCACAATCTGTGAGAACCATGTTCATATTTATCAAATGAAGGAATTTACCTGTTAGTGCTTGTAATACTTTATACCTATACGTAGTATAGTAGTGCTGGGTGCGTCGTCCTCACGAATATGAATTTATGTATGTATGTATGTAAATGTTGTAAAACACTATTTTTTTAAAGAGCAGTTATGGAGTTTCTTGTCAGTTCTTCTCCATAACAAACAACTTTTCCGAATGGACGGTAGAATCAATTATTATTAACTTTAAACTTATATTTCTGACGTTCAAAAGTGCCGCTTAATGGCCTAGTTGAAATAAAGAACTTTTGTCTTTTAAAATCTGGTTAAACATATCAATAATAATAAATAAAAGATATCAGGAAAGTGGCAAAGATTTCGTATTGTAATATTCGTGAAGCGATAACTATCCCTCGAATGTAGGTGCCACACACAACACTTAACTCAGTTTACGATCCGCGGTAAACACGCGTTAAAAAGCGGCAGCGATCGCGTCATATCGCTCTCGCCTGCCTAATTGGTATCTTTGATCGCTTTGCACCGACCTTTGACGGGAATTACGTTAAGTTCGGTGGCGTTTTTAAGTTCATCTGATTCATTACGTTCGGTTTATTTTGCAAATGAGAAGGATTTTTTGGAAGTTATGTCAGGATCTTTGTACTGTTCTGCATCATGATTTTCGCTTAGCCAAATCATGGTCCGGTTGGTTCAAAAGGATGACGGATATATAGGGTAAATTTCTATTAATTGGAAATCTTATGGGGTGAAAGTACTCGTGAATTCTTATTTACAACTTTTATTATGGGACTAACCTTGAAATCGCGAAATAAAATAGAAGTTTGATTGCTGCAAAAATTGCCGTTGAAAAGAAAATGATCCCGTACATAATTTTTTTATCGTTGAAAAGCATAAAAGCAAATATTAAGAAACGAATTTCTGCTATTTTTTTTCTTTCTGGAAGTTATCACTCATTCTCGTGCGATAATATCTTACGCTTGATGTCTCACATTTACGCACGAGTACAGAAACTTTACGCACACATATTCCCTGATGCAATTAGTGAGATGATAATGAAAAGGGCGAATCTAATCGCGAACTCGGCGATCCCGGGTGGTCTCTAGAATCAATAAATCATCTCATCTCAAAATGTTGGCGGTTGTTCATTTGATACACACGGATGCTTGATTTGAGGAGCTTGTTGCGAGATGTTATTTACAGGGAAGAACTTTGAGAGAAATAGTCTATGCTAAGGTATAAGTACTAGGCAATCAGCGTGGAGGTAGAGGCTGACTTTCCAGGGTGTGAAGGACGATCATTGTAAGTATAAACATGTACTGTGGTAAAGGCTGTTTAAATGAACAACAAAATGCAGGAGATGGCAAGTTTTCAGTATTTTGTAGTTACAAGCGGTTGCTTTTTACACGAAGTTGTAAACATCGAGTTAGATCCACATAGAAAAACCTAGTATAGTTCTCGCCAAACTTCTTGGCCGCTCTGAAGTTGGCTATAATGACTGCGCAGTAGTAAATCTCATCGGAAAGCCAACTTCAGGTCGGCCCAGAAGTTTGGCGAGAACATTTGTAGGGTAAATAAAAACAGGATACTCTGACATTAGGAAATCACCACCGACGACATGATTGGTGTGAACAAAATGGACGAAGAAAAGTGACATGCATTTGCAGACCCAGAGATGCCTATTCTAAGAGATCGTCCCTCAGAGGATAACGAAAATATTCTAAAAGGAACATTAAAATTTAAATGACTATATTCTAAGCAAAAGCACGTCAAATCCACAACCAGTATCACATGCATTGTATTAATGAAACAAAGTTTCGTACAAACACTTGTAGGCCTAAGTCAGTAGCAAGTGTAACCACAAAACGCCCTCTCGGGACTGGCTCGTATGTTGTACACAATGGTAGACAGTGGCAGACAATGGCACACGGTGGCATACTGTGCGTTCATGGTGCCATGGTTTTTATTGCGTGTGTGAGGTATTTGGGTTTGGATGTTCGATGATGACAATTTTTGCAGGGAGATTTTTGGGTCTTGTGTTTGAATGTTGAAATTGATGAGAACGGTTAATCTTATTGAATTAACCTACTTTTGATTGACCTTCTACAGTAAATCGTGATGCGTAATTGCGAAAACAGATTTATCTCAAGTTCATCCTAAATACAGATAAGACATGACCATAAAAGTTGGTCCATTAAAAATATCACCATTCTCTAGAGCGGATCTAAGGACCACTGCACTTAGACTTAAAAAAAATTGGACTGTTTTGGTTCCATCAAACCTGCACCAAAGTATCACACGGAATGTCATTTATTTTTTATTTTGAAACTTCAACTATAATTATAATTTTAAGTATGGTTTTAAGCAGACGATGTCTTTCAACATACTAATAAATTTTGATGTGCTGCCAAAATATAAGATTCATGATGAAGATTACATTCCGAATGTGTGCTCCTCATTATGGGTGCTGGTTACTGTCTAACATATTCACAGGTATTTGTAGGAATATTGTTTCCATCTTATTTACCCCCGACGGAAAAAGAGGGATGTTATAAGTTTGACGTGTGTTGCTGTGTATCTATGTGTCTGTCTGTGGCATCATAGCTCCTAAACGGATGAACCTATTTTGATTTAGTTTTTTTTTGTTTGAAGGGTGATTTTGTCGAGTGTTCTTAGCTATGTTTGAATAAAATCGTTTCAGCCGTTCAAAAGTTATGGGCGTTTTACTGTTTGGATCTGTGTGTATTCGCTAGATATCGTGTCAATATAACATGTTCAATAGATTGCCGATCGAAGCGTATCTGCTATGTACTAGATAAATTATGTAGTATGAAATAAAAATGTGTCGAGGGTTTTTAAAATTTTACTTGTTCAAACCAAATCTGAGTAAAAACAAAGATGAAGCTGAGGTAAAATAAAGCGACACAGTAATTCTCCGTGTCTTAGTTGGAAACGTATTGTGTTCGACGACGTTACACCATCGGCATCTTGACATAATTTCGACCCCCGTTGTGGCAAAAACCGAGTATGACCGAAACATTAGTGATGTAGGACGTGTCGATAGTTATATGGGCCATAAAAAGTTTTATTTCAAGTACGGATTAGTCTAGCAAGTGTAAAATGAGCTCTTGAAGGTTAGGGCTACTTTTCTAACCACGTTTTTATAGTGGTGGTTTTTCTTTATGATTTAAACACAACAATATAAATAGTATGTCAAATATAGTACCTAAATTAGTTATGTTATTAGCGGTTTATAGTTACATTACATACATTTAACACTGTCGATTAACAGCCACAATGGCTTTATCATCATCATCATTCATAATTTCAGCCGAAAGACATCCACTGCTGGACATAGGCCTCCCCCAAGCGTTGCCACACTGATCGGTCCTGTGCGTTTCGCATCCAGCGGACTCCCGCAGCCTTGACCAGGTTGTCGCTCCACCTAGAGCCTTCCAACTCTGCCTATCTTCCGGTACGCGGTCGCCACTCTAGAACTTTTCTGCCCTAACGGCCATCCGTTCTGCAAGCAATGTCCCCTGCCCACTGTCACTTAAGTTTGTCAATTGTCAATGGCTTTATAGGTTTATAAGTTGCACGGTGGCTTTTAAGTACAAAAATATCTAGAACGTTTTTTTCAAGAATGTTACGATGTAAATACAAAAAAAAAATCTCCATATTTGCTATCCAGCATTCAAATTAATCCAAGCTATCGATACAAAACGTCCTACCAGCGCTATCTCCTGTCCACATCGACACTTATTTACCCAAATCACCCCATCCCTAAGCTGAGACAAAGTGTTGGTGTACATTAGCGGGTGGCGGGGTGTTTTTATTGCCCCCACGCCTTAAAATATTGTCTGATTCATTAGAGGATATTTCACATTTAAGTTTCGTGTGTGCTCTTAGCTTCCCTGTGAGGATATTCCCAACTTTTGAGTGGCAAACGGAGGCGATCATTTAAAAAGGGGAAAGGTGGGGGGTAATAACGACACTGTTACAATTTTGTGAAAGGATATCGTTACGTTCGCGTAATAAGACGCTAAGATTCCGTTATACTCTTAATTATGGTGGGGGGTGGGTGGAGTAAGGTAATGACACATGTATGTAAATATTCGCTGTAACGACTGGAGGTGGCGACGTGTTCACGCCTTAATGGGCGCTCGGTTGTTTTCTTTGATTAAAGAATTTTATTACCGTATATAATTCACGATTAGACGTTAAAGGGTTTTGGGACGCTGTGCGTTTTCTTAAGATAAAATGTTCGCGTAATGACGGGTGCGTGATTCCGGATCGTAATTGTTATTGCCGACGGTTTGCGGGGTGGCTGTTTGAATTTTAGGTGCCGAATTGGATAGTGGTACTATTCTGATATTGGAAGCCGATACTGGTTACCTACTTTGAGGGTTCACTAATTTGGGATTGGGACTTGTATAACCGTAACATAAGCATTACCTCTCCACCATCTTGTAATTTTATTTGTCTATTTTAAATTTCCTTATTCTTTCTACACACTGTGTCTTTGTCTATCATCCAACTTGCTTATCGCTGGTCTGCTGGAAGACATTTCTAATGAAATAAGCAGTACCTTTGTGCTCTTCAATATGTATTATTTCCTTTCTCTGTAAAATGTTTTTGTGTGTACATAAATAAATAAAAATAAGCCAGCATTCATCCTACAAATATTATAACGTGCAAGTTTTTACTCTTACACGCAAAAACTACTGAACGGCTTTTGGTGAAACTTGACAGAAATATAGCTCAGAATAACACAGGCTATAATTTATAATGACATTGGGAGAAGAACTAATACCACGCGGGCGGAGCCGCGATTGGGTGCAAGAGAGAAATATTTTACGAATGTTACTGTCATCGTGATGTTTACAAGAATGTTTTTTGGGACATGAAGCCCTTTGCACTACCAAATTACCAATAAGATTAAAACAAGAAGTAAGCAGGTATTTTACCCGACCAACATTTACGGTCACTCATTTTCGAACTAAAACCTCCAGTACCTATTAGATACCTATCAACTGTAATTCATATACGAATTAGCGTCCCATCTAAACTATTTAAAGGGTACACTCCTCTCACCCTTTGAACTGCCCATAAGTTGTTCTTCAGCAACCAACTATGTATCTTATAAACATTAATTGTCGAACGAAAAGATCACAGAGTATCTATGTTATTTAGGCATTAAAATTGTGGTAAGTATGTAATTTTTCTATAAATATGCGTCCCATCTGAACTATATAAACTAAAGGGTTCTTACACTAAGCCTTTGTACTACGCATAAGTTGTTCTTAAAAAACCAACTATGTATCTTACAAACATTCTCTTTCGAACCAAAACATACTACATTATCTATGTTATTTAGGTATTTAAATTGTGGTATGTAATTTTTCCGCTCTCACATATAAATTAGCGTCCCATCTGAACTATATACAGGGTACACGCGTCCTCCACACCCTCCTTTTGAATCTTATAACCCGCTCGCGTTTTAAATTTTAATGAATATAGATATCTTTATTCGCTTTGAGCGAGCCTCGCCTGCTCACTGAGAGCGCTGATTAAGGTGTGGTCTTGATGTGGCGACTTTTTTTTTGTAATTATAAAATATTTTTTATAGCAACAGTAATTTTAGTGTCAGTATTTACGCATTGGACCCACTGTATCCGCTTTACTTTGTGTAAATTATTTCATCACCACTGCTCTCAAAACGGTGAAAAAATCGTGATGAAACCGGCATGTCCTAGAACCAAAAATTCGAAGACATGTGACGTCCACCAACACGCACTGGGCCCGCGTGGTGGATTACGGCCCATTCCCTCTCACAGAGAGAAGTCCTGTGTCCCAGCAGTGGAAACATTAATACGCTGATGATGATGATGACCCACTTGTACTACAAATCACTATTTGTGCAAAATTTTGTAGTCAACGAATTTAAATTAACATTCTGTCTTTGCCAACTTTAAACGATTCCCAGAAATGGAACGATGTGAAATAGCAAAAAGGGAGAAGAAATCTTATGTCTCATTCTGCTAATCTGTTTTTATACAGTTTTCCATAAAATAAACTCCCACATTTTAATTTTAATCTACGGATAAAGGATATTTACAGAGTTTGGGGCAAAAACTGCCCAAATTATTTGTGGTGCGAATGCTAGCTTAGAATAAAAACTCCAAATATATCAAAAATACTTGAAGTTTTTATTCTAAGCTAGCCGTTGGTGCCAGCTGTCATTTGAAGATCTTTGACAGTCGTTAGTCAGAAGCCTGAGATATGACACTAGCCTAGCCAAGATGTATTACTTGTTACTCAGTTACTGGGTTGTGGGGGTCAGATATAGGCAGTCGCTCCATGTGCTGAATCCGGCGAAATATGGAAGCCGACCCCAATATAGTTGGGAAAAGGCTAGGCAGTTGATGATGATGACAACTCAGTCATGTTTGATGCAAATCAGCACCCTACAAACGCAGAACATTCGCCATCTCGCCGAACACCGCTCGCCCGCTCACACAGCGGGAACCCATCTTAAATTGTGATTAAAACATTCGGAGCGCGCCATTAAATCTAATATGCAACGGAATCATGTGCGATGTTTGTAGCATGCAGTTTTTTGGTGTAATAATCATAATTACTTACAACTGTTGTCTTACTTTTTAACCGACCTTCCAAAAAGGAGAAGATTCTTTCTATGTTCGGCTGTATTATTTTTCCGTCAATTGTGGACCGATTTTGAAAATTCGTTTTTGTTTGGAAGAGTAAGATGTTCCCGAATTGGCCCCATTTAAATTTGGTGAAGATCTGATGAATAACTTCAGAGATATGCAACAGAACTCTTCAATAAATGACGGCATATCTCTCGGGATTGCTGCAATCTGCAGTCTGTTTAATGTATACCTGTTTATTGTCCATTTCATAACATAACACTACGCCGGTACGCTTTAAAGGGGTACGCAGATGAGTACAATTCATCCTGATACACACTCATTCTAGCGGTTATGTAAAAGTATCATGAAATTCGGATAATCTACTCTGGCATCACTTTGGGTATTATAAGCACCTTACTATAGAACTTTCCCATTCATTTGCGAACTAAACTCTTTCATTTGATACCCATATCATGGCAGTGCACAAAAATTAACTCGTCCACCATCTTGGGCCGTCCGCCATATTGGATTTGGAATGACTTCACTTAGCTAACCATGCATTGCCATTCAAACTAAACGTGTATGCAAAACTTCATCTAAGTCGGTGGAGGATAACTGCTTTAAAATTTAGTTGCAAGATTTGACCCGAACACACTTTAATACATACATACATTGCAAGTTAAATAAAAGCTCGTAAAATAAAATGAAACAATATACTTTTTTACAAAATTATGGCAAAATAATGTCACAAATTTTAAAACGTGAGGTATTCGTAGCAGTTGTGATTGGATGAACGAAATTTACAGCCAATCGCTTCTCTAAAGAGATTCATGTCGAAAATTAAATGCAATTTAAATTGCACGTAAACGATAATTTCTTTCAAGAATCCACAGTAGATAAGCGTTCCACTTAGCGTTTGAAACGACAACCATAATGACGTTCAATAACCGCTCCTATCTCCAGACGAAAAAATTCAGTAAACATCGTTACTGACGTCAATTAGTGGCAACATGGAAGCCATCACTAATTACTGGCTATCGGCGATGTGTGGCCGCGCCTTCACGCCAAACGCGTCATAGTAATTGATGACACGCTTTCTAATGAAATTGCTTGTATTGAACTAGTATAGTTTATGGTAAGTGGTTGGTTTATGGCACGTGTGTATTGGTTGTTAAGATGGTAATTTCCTGGTCTTTCAGTTTTGAATCACGAGAGAAGAAAGTGGTTTTCGTAGATTTTACACAACACAGGTACTACCTTAGGACCTGAAAATTTATATAGAATCACGGTTCTACCAGTATGTTTAATATAATAGAGGCTGGGCAACGTTCGGGAAGTTGCGCGGTATCTTCTCATCCAACTTACCACAGCGTCTCAAGACGAAAGTCTATGACCAGTGTGTGTTGCCAGTGATGACATATTGCTCAGAGACGTGGTCGCTTACAATGTGCCTCATCAGAAAGATTACAGTCACCCAAAGGGCAATGGAGAGGATATGCTCGCCGCAAGAGAACCAGGCTTACCGATATAGCCTGAAGTATTGCCAAACTTAAGTGGCAGTGGGCAGGGCACATTGCTCGCAGTACGGATGGCCGATGGGGCAGAAAGGTTCTTGAGTGGCGACCGCGAACCGGAAGATGTTGCGTTGGAAGGCCTCCCACCAGGTGGACCGAGGACCTGGTGAAGGTTGCGAGGATCCGCTGGATGCGTGACGCACGGGACCGATTATATGGCGACGCTTGGGGGAGGCCTATATCCAGCAGTGGACGTCTTTCGGCTGATATGATGATGATGATGTTGAATAGAGGATGCGCCAGTTTCCATCAACTGGGTACGAACCCAGACTCCGAGATGCTACTAAGAACTTCCTGATGCAAATACCCAATATTACTTTGCCCTACCTAGGAATGCCTCATGTTAATGGTCAGCAGAACTTTCGATCACTTAAGGCGTATATATTCCCTAATGTAAACGCAGTAATGGCCATGCGCCCGTTCGGAGTCAGAATATCAATATTGAACCTCTATTTGGACAGTTTTGATTTACATAAGCTATTTCAGTTACGAAGAAATTCTAGCCATAATTTTTTCTATGTAAAAATATTTTAAACATCCTAGTTGTTTTGGAGGAGTATCCAAAAGTAGCGAAAAATTATCGTATTGTTATTTTTTTTAAAGCAATACTTAGTTACGCGGAAAAAACCATGTTTCACAAATAATGCACATGAATCAATAATAAAAAAAAAAAACAAACCTTTTAACCTAGCCGTTACTAAGGAGTATGCTTTAGAAAGTTACCGTTTTACCACACTAAAGCGGTGGAAGGCCCTTTACTAACGAGGCAGTTATGCGAACCAAATATTAAACAAGAAATTGTTCTCAGTACTTAACCATCGTATCTAGGCCCTAGACCATATAACAGAGTGCCATATTGACGTCAGCACCTTAATTATACAAGTGCCTGTACCATAACATATCATCAAAAATCAACAGCCTTTTAATGATCCCACTGCTGGGACACAGGTCTCCACTCTGAGGGAGTGCGTTATAATCCACCACGCAGGCTCAGTGCGGGTTGGTAGATGTCACATGTCTTCGAATGTTTGGTTCTAGGACATGCCGATTTCCTCACGATGTTTTCCTTTGACCATTTTGAGAGCAGTGGTGGTAAAACGCCTGCTCGGGTTCGTACCCACGACCTACAACTCGTAAGTCGGGGCCGTAACTAATGGGCCACCACTGCTCAACATATACAAGTAAAATTTAAAAAACCCCCGACACATTTATCTTGCGAAAACATCACTTTCTAAACAGTAAAACGGGCATAACTTTTGAACGGCTGAACCGGTTTTATTCAAACATAGCTAAGAACACTCTCGATACAATCACCTTTCAAACAAAAAAAACTAAATCAAAATCGGTTCATCCGTTGAGGCGCTATGATGCCACAGACAGACACACAGATACACAGCAACACACCTCAAACTTATAACACCCCTCTTTTTCCGTCGGGGGTTAAAAATACAACAACCACAAAAGAACGATAACATATAAAATGAAATAATAATTTATGTAAGGATAACATTAACGACTGTAACAAATTATCCTTGTTATACAAGCGCGTGCATCGATCACGGTGCGGCCTGACATAATCTAATAAATACAGGACAGCGACAATTAATCAGATAATGTTATGAAGAACACTTTATCGAAGAACTATAAATAATCCTTAACACATTTCTATTACAAATCATTTCACAATTCGAAGCATTTTGAAGGAAATTCTTATTCTATGCTTTTTTTGAATTTAAATAAAACAATCATTGTTTTCGAATAGTTCACAAGTAAAATTTCAAAATTTAACGACACATTTATTTTGCGACAATTAAAATTTAAAAAACCCCCGACACATTTATCTTGCGAAAACATCCCGATTCAAACAGTAAAACGCCCATAACTTTTGAACGGCTGAACCGTTTTTTTTAAACATAGCTAAGAACACTCTCGACACAATCACCTTTCCAACAAAAAAAACTAAATCAAAATCGGTTCATCCGTTGAGGCGCTATGATGCCACAGACAGACACACAGATACACAGACACACAGATACACAGATACACAGATACACAGATACACAGCAACACACCTCAAACTTATAACACGCCTTTTTTTCCGGCGGGGGTTAAAAATAAAGATGATGACGTTGATTATGTGTATAAGCAATTACTAAGCAGGTCTTAAAATCAAAAAGCTATTGTCGGTGTGTAACTACAGGTAGATATTAAAAGAAAAGAAATTGATTGGAGTGTTTGTATTTTATTGAATTATTAACCCTCACCCCTTGTTAAAAATACAAACCCTCAAATTTAACTAAACCATCAAAACACCATCTATTATCACCATCGACATACAATTCACTTACATTACTAATAACTAATAATCATAAAAGCTCCAATCCCCATGACGATTGCCGATCGCATCGCTACTGTCAACAATATTAATAGTTCCTATTAAATAATCATAGGCTACACCCTAATCGATAGAGTGAATGTTAAATTACTGATATTACGAAAAACAATGACAGTTTTGTTTGTCCGTTGAAAGTGTTGAAGAAACCCTTCTAAACCTTCAATTCGGTTTCGATTTGATGATAATGGTATTTTTCATATTTTTGCCAAATAGATTTGTCAGCTAGTACAGTACAACTATTTTCTTGATGTCCCTCGGCAAACTTCGTGTTTCATCAGTTGTCGGATTTCTATCAGTTGGCCTTTGCACTTGGTGCAGACCGGACGCTCTCAATCAACTTGGAATGATATTTGAGTTGTTAACACTATTTTAACTTAATGTAATTTATTTAAAAAATGGGAAAAAATCTGCTAAAGGAAAATAGTTTTAAAGCTCTATATACTTAACATGGAAATCAAAACACAAAGTACTTAGTTCTGAATTCAAATTATTATACAAGATAATTCTAATAATTGATGGACATGGAAATTAGCATTCGTTTGTATTCGGAAATACGATGATTGCCGAGGGACATTAAGAAAATAGTTGTAATGTACATACTCGTAATATAGTACCTAGCTTAGGTTCATTAGAAAAGAAGCATACAGAAGCTACATACTGTCCGCGGATCATTAAACAAACACTTGCTAGCCATAGGAGTCACAGAGAGCCAACTGGGCAGAACATCAACGGTGGAAGACGAGACAGCAGCTCATGCATTTCTTAAGGATCATACATAGCAACATACACACACAAAACAAAGCAGTTCGGCAGGCACCCAAGCCGTTGCTAGCCTTTCTTAGGCCATAAAAGGCTGAATCCCCATGACAATTGCCGATTGCGACGCTACAACACAATTAATAGTTCCTATTAGATAATCATAGGCTCCTTATCGATTGGGTGAATGTTAAATTACTTATATCACGAGGAAGGTATTGTCGTTTAGAATTGATGTTGACTTATTGAATGTGATAGGTGAGGTTTGATTTGAAGGTAATGATAGGTTGGGTGCGCCCCTATGTTACCCCTGACATGCATAGTTATTACTTATTGTCGTATGCATAGTTTTGTCAGGTAGTGAAAATATGGTAATACCGTTGTACTCGTATATAGTAGCATAGGTATTCTGTCAATCAAAAGGGTCGCCGAATAGCTTAACAACAGCTGAGAATAGTCACAGCCAGTCAGCCAGCAACTGGGCATCTAAAACAAACATCTAGTTGTCAAAAGTATCAAAGACTCATTGAAAGGAGCATGCTTGAAGGAAGAAGAAGAGGAAATCGCTACAGAAAAGGCAGCGTACTCCTGTAACTCAGTTATTCTCTGTGATATGATCAGTAACACCAAGGGTTGGTGTTCTTTCTAAAAAGATCTGGGACGGATGGAACAACCAATCTTACGTGCGAACAGACGAGGACGCTTGTCTCGCAGGATGGCCGTGTCGGGTTTGGTCAATAGTACGGACGTCAAAACAAATCGCAAGCACGCCACCTGTCGGCAAATCAAGAACAACTACGCTTTGGCGCGCTTTCTATAACCACTTGCGTGGTGGGGACAGAAGAATATAGCAGTTGAGTAATGACAGCCTTAGACTTGTGACTATTTAAAATAAACCCAGTGTATCGAATAATTTCTGTGATTTCATTTGCACGATTATATCCACCGACCTGCCCACACACGATGTCTTAACCTAAGGGATTACATCCTGACTTCCCGATGGTTTGCATCTATCGGCCAGCCTTGATGCGACAAATAAATAATTCTTATTTATTTTTTTAATACTTCATGCACACAAATCTACAGAGGCGGACTTAATGCCTTAGGCATTTTCTACCAGTCGACTTTTGGGTGCTGCAGAGACAATTAGTGGCAGGTGCAATATTTAAAGTAAATCACGATACCTAATATTCAAATACAAAGCTATACATACATACTATAAATACATACAATAGTTATTCAAACATATAAACTAAATACACTAATACTTAAACAATTAGTGGTAGAAGTTACGAGTATCTGGAATACATTATCGCTGTGACGATACTATTGCATTGTATTACGAACATGCTCGCGAGCTTTTACTTATTCTATGATTATACGGTTTTTTTTCCTGGCTCCTCGTGTTCCGTACGCAAAATTCGCACTTCGACATGGAGTTGCGGATATCAGCCCGGTATAGCAGCACAATAATGAGAGAGATGCTAGCTTCACTTAATAATGCTCTTCTGTTCTTAATTATGATCACGAAAGGCTGAATCCCCATGATAATTGCCGATCGCGTCGCTACTGTCAACAATATTAATAGTTCCTATTAGATAATCATAGGCTACACCCAAATCGATTGGGTGAATGTTAAATTACTGATATTACGAAGAAGGTATTGTCGTTTAGAATTGATGTTGGTTTATTAAAAGTGATACGAAAGGTTTGATTCGACGGTAATGATAGGTTGGGTGCGCTCTATATTACCCCTGTAATTATTTACCAATAGTTTTCTCAGGTTGTAAAATTTGTTAACAAATGTATTAGGCATTTTATGAGCATTCAGGACTTATTTCGCGATAGTTAATAGTGTCCTTTAAATCTAAATAAGTTTGCACTTAGTACCTACCTCAGTACGTAAGGACCAAAATTACGAAGCTATATTATTTTTTTGGTGTCAGCCAAAACTAAAATCCTCTCAAGGTTTAACACCCTATGAAGAGCAACCGATATTATTAAGCAATATACCTAAACATGTAGCTACTGTCTTTTTTTTCTGACTAACCGGCATTCTGGAAACATTCCTAATTCAATATCTTCAATCATTCTCGATGACAATGTCAAGAGACATTCTTCCCCCAAGCCAACAGAACGCGTATCGAATTATTTAAACATATTTCCCTGGACGCAATGTTACTATTACGGCGTAGTATTGCTTACAGGGGAGGGTAGAATTAAATAGTATTGATGAGGTATAAGTATTGGGCTCTACGGCCAGCTAAGTGATGGCTGATGGGGACGGACTTGATGACGAATGAAATCATCAACAAGTGATTTGTTTTAAAAGTGGGATTATCCATCACCAAAAAAAGCATTGAAATGTTTCCGGTCAGTGAATCTGCTGTTGTGTTTGAAAAATCATTGTCGGCCATTTAATGTCATCCGTTCTGCGAGCAGTGGGCTTATGTTTCGCAATTCTTCGGGCTATGTCGGTAACTTTGGTTCTCCTGTGGATATTCTCATTTCTGATGCGATCACGCAAGGAAACTCCAAACATAGCCCCCTCCATTGCCCTTTGGATGACTTTAAGCTTTTTGATGAGGCCCATTGTAAGCGACCAGAAAGTCCACAGTGTTGTACTAAATACCATCAAGTTGTGGACCAATGAGATGATTTGAAAGAAAAATATATTGGCTAGAACCTTATTTCTTTTATATTGTACTTTACATATCTTTAAAGTGCGTCTATGTGTGTGTGGAATAAACTGGAATACTTAAAAAAAAACACTTTTTTCTTTTTCTGTCTTTCACAAAATTATATCGTCCATATAATCACAAAGAAATATCGAGGACACAACAATTCCTCCGAAATCCCTAGAACAGTCACAGATATAAATTGTGTGTAAGAAACCGATATTTCCTCATAAGACGCAGGAGGTCACATCTAGATAAATAACATATGTCCAGCCGCCCTCCGTGGCGCCCCCTAGTGGCCGGCGGTGGCTAATCAAATATCTTTTCCTGCTGCCGAGTAGGTGACAATACGCGACATGGACAGATGTTTGTCAAAGTTCTGTGCATTGTTTTTACATTCAAAAGGTTCTGGTAATATCACGAAGTTATACAAACCAAATTGAAAATTATGAGCCGAAGTGAACTCTTTAGAGTGTCTGTCTGTCCCAACATCCAGTTTTAGGCTCGCACTTTCCATTCTATTGTCATGAATCACTTTGCATTGGCTAGATCGAAGTTAAGAAATGGCTAATCAAGAAAAAATAATACGAAAGTTAATTTGCGATTCGCCATATGCTCTTGAAGCTAATACATCGGCATGACAACCCACACCACCTTAATTATTGTACGGACTGTTATGCTAATATTGATTGTGACGTAACTTAATTTGTGGATTAGGAGATATACTAGCTGATTTATATCCTCAAGGTAAGTACGATTAACCTTTAGAACAAAGACACAAAGAGCAAAAGATTGAGTGCCACTGTCTCACGTCTGTACGAGGAGCGAATGGCAAATGATTAATAAGGCTAATACCATTAGTGGTACGGACGACACATTCGATTACTATTGGTAACACAGCATCGGTATTGTGGCGGAAAATAACAATGTCATTGTTGCAAAGAATATCGCACTGAACATTGTGAATTTCGGTAAATGACATGACCGAGCAACAATCAAGGATAACCTACGTCGCCACTCTTCAAGAAGTAGTTAATTATGTATAATCTTAACTCCTTACAATTACTATAAAGTGACCATTTTATAAGCTGTAGGAATATGACATACAAAACATAATACTATAATCTGCCGATAAGTTCCTACTGCAGTCACAGGTCGCCTCTTTGTGATCGACCAGTCCGTAATCCACCATGCAAGCCTATAACAGATTGGTGGATCACGTCTTAAACTTTTTGGTTCTAGATCAGCCGCTTACCTGAAATATGTCAGAACATAATAATTACATAATTACGATAACAAATTACACAATGATGGTCCTTCTTATAAAACACATGTCCAAGAAAATAATTTCACTAAAACCGCAAATTAGACTCAAAACCCACAACAAAACAACAACAGCAAGGAAATATTGAACCCATGATAAATGACAGAACAATGAATGGAAAGTATCACCCGGGGCCATATATTACGTGATCTTCGTCTTACTGCCTGTCGGGGACACAATTACTCAAAACTAAAGCCGTGTCACCAATATAATGGACAATGGACACGAGATGCAGGAAATAACTTGAGATGACAGAAGAAGTGGGACAAGTACTACTATATGTAATTGTTGATGAAAATAATAATATTGAAAAGAAGGCGCATTTGAAGATACGATTATTATGATTAAAGAAAAATTTACAGAGACGAAAAAGGGGTTTGTAAGGATCTTAGAAGATGGCGTACTAAAGTTTTTGCCTACCACCATGGGAAAAAGAGGAAGTCATGTATGTGTTAGGTACTAGAGAAGTCTGTGCGTTTAAGTGAAAAGCAACACATTAAGATGGAAGATTAAGTAGAAAAAAATACACACGTAGTAGGACGATTTTTTAAAACACGATTTTAATTTCTCGGTAGCCTATCCGAAAATAAACATACATAAAGCTATAAAGAATGTTCAATATAAGAAATAAGACAAACAATCCCAATAGCTATCAATTACAAGACCAATTTACTACTTTAGATGCCAGCATTTCTCTTCACGACATTCTTTTCTCCCAAGATCGACACGCGAAATACACCCTCTAATTCCTGAGAAAAATTCCACTTTCCTATTACGGGACAAACAAGGGACAGTCGACTCGACTGTATAATCATTTATCTCGAGTTTAATAAAAGGAAGATTATTTAGTGCTGTGGATGAGGCAACGCTAATGTCGCATGATTTAATCCCATTTCATTGGGAACTCTGCCAGGGATAGCTATCGGGGTGAGGATAGTAAAGACTGAATAGGTGTTTTTTCGGGTAGGAAAGTTTTTTGGATGAATTGGTTTGAGGGGAATTTGAAATGAGGCTGATATTAGCCGCAATTATTAGAAACAAATGTGATAAATTGTGATTGTTAAAATACGTATTAATTGCGTAACTGATGGGAAGTGTCGATGACATTTTTATGTATATGAAAGCTACAGTTATTTATTACGAAAATAACTAAGAAAAACAATACATATTTCAAAATTAATATCCGGTCGATCCCCTGGTATGTGTTGACAATAATCTCAAGACGACCACTAAACCAAGACTCGGACACAACAATAGAAAACCGAAACACAATTGAACGCGTGGTTATATTTCCGCTAAACCCCATTATATTAGTAGATTAAAGGCCACTTTACTCAATATTCCATAAAATATTGCCTCATAAATAGACGGGCAGCTGCAGAGACGTGATCAGACCAGGGGTCGGCGAGTGTAATCCCGTTAAAAATTGCCAAACAGAAAACAAACTGACAATGGCGGGTGGTTATACATCAAGTGCCTTAAAAAGAAGGACGGAAAAAAAGGAATTCGTCGGAAAGTAAACGGTAGATGACGTCCGAAGACGAATTCCGGGCGGTCCCGGACGACAGATACGAATGAAATCGGATGGGTGTAATAGAGACTGGCACGGTCAGGCTAAATGACCGACATCCGGCCGTAGACAAAAGCGAATCCGCCGTAATAAAGCAGGATTGATGAAAAAGCGCTAAGCCACGCCGATATAACGGCGAGACGTAAGATATAGGAGATAAGCGGAGACTTACACTGCATTGGGGACAAGTTAAGGCCGAGGAACACTTAATATTAGATTTTGGATATAGATTTTACAGAAGAATTGCCAAATACAGTCAAGTGACTACTAACCTAATAGATCAGAAATCGAATTATGCTGAACTCATTACAATTGTAAACCAAACTTCATGACGCTGATGACTTAAAAACGACTTTCTGAAGCTAAGATCAAAAACCACGACCACCGAATCCCACCAACCAACAAAACATGTGTTCGCCAAGAAATTCGCCAATGTTTGCACCAAACAATAAGACTTCACTCCGGGCAGCTTTAACACAAAGCTATTGCTATTACAGAGATCGCGAGGAGCGGACCATCGAACACTGCCAAGCTTTACCGGACTCACTTTACCGGGATTTCGGATATGACGTAAAGCACTCACTTAGATCTCCCTCCCTCCCCCCCTGACCGAGTTTTTCTCCTTCTATTTATTAGCTTAGGATACATTTGAGGATGAAAGGAGATTCGCCGGGATTATTTTTCGGCAATGCAATATGAGGGTTTGTGATGTCGTTAATTATTGTGCGCTGTTATTGGTGGATAGTGTCTGTCTCCAAGATTTTTAAGATATTATGTTTAGGATACAGTTTGAGAATATTGGGCAAAGGTGTTTGAAAATGTCATTAATGTTAATGGTAATTCAACAGACAGTCCAAGTTACTCAATTAAATGTTGAAAGCTTTTTGTTAATGAAAAGTGAAGAATTCATTCATAACTTGCATGTAAGCAAATCCCATAAAAATGTGATGCATGCCCTATTTAGATGACTTGACATATATTCCTAATTTGATGCGAATACTGAGGATAGTTGTAGATAATATAGGACATAATTACAAAATTCTTATCTAAAGAAATAGATCTTAGTACTATCATTTTAGGCTCACTTTTGAACTAGCCGTCCTTCAGTCCAAAGAAAGCCCATATTTTCAAAGCCCCTACAGATTTGTCTTTGACCGAGTGAAATGCTTCACAAAGATATCCCCACATAATGAGAGCAAAACAAACACGTCACCCGACCATATCGTAATTTATTAACAACACAAAAAGCGGAATGGCTACAATATTTACAGTTGACCCGAAATTACTGTTTCTTAACTCGCAACCTTTGTTGTAAAATGAAACAGAATAGAGAACATACCCTGAAGGGACACCTGCCAACCATAGGGTCACAGTAACATATATTAATAACGCGTTAATTTATTAACAAGCACTGTTTATCCAGGGATTAACTGAGAATAGTTTTAGTTGAACAACAAAGGGCTGAAAGGGTTCAAAGCGAATTTCTTGCCAACATATTTACCTAAGGTGTAGGTGATAGTAATTTTACGCGCGAGAGGTCCGAACTTCGGACGATGGCAAACACGCTCCCCGGGACATGCCTAAAATTTTCACGTACATTATAGAACGAAATGTTACAGAATCAAAATCCGTTGTTTGTTTGATGCTGTAAACGGTACATGTGATTGTTAATGAAAACTAACAAGTCTCACAATCAAATACACGTTACTCATGTTAAATTCAAATGTTTGTTCGTGCGGAATGAGAATTTGTTACAACTTTTGTACGGTTTGCTAAACTGAAATCAGACGGTGTTTATTTGTTAACGTGTGGAATAATGGAACTAACATGTTTTAGTGGATAGTGTTCTGGCTCTTGTTTTTGATTGCTTTCAAATTGATTTTTTACGCGACCATTATTGTGATCTTTCTCATGATTAGTATCGATTTACCACTCATTATTTGCTGTTTATTACCAGACTTTTAATATGATATCAAAATTCATTTCTCATAACGACCAGACTATTAAAGCTCACAGAACTATCTCCAAATCACAAAGCCGAATCGTTAACTTTGTTACATTCAACATTTTCAGTACTTGATGTTTTATTTGTGAAGTCTCTAGTTAGTGCTTACTTCTCAGAAAAAAGTCTGGGGTATCGCAAAAAAGCTATCGCTGGCAGGACAAAGAGCCGGTTCACTAACATAATTAAAATCTCCCGATTCCAACTGCGAGCGTCGCGAGCAATTCCCTACTTTTTAATTATGGAGAAATATCCAAGGATAACATGGTGCTGCGTTTATTCACTGTGAGGCGGTAGGTACATATCCCCGGGACTAGTCGAGGTGTAGCCAAAGAAAACACTGTCTGTATGCATTTCGTTTTTTTTATCGCTACGTGAAATGTTTTTCTGGTTCTTTTTGTTGGGAGATTCTGTAATTGAAAGCCAATAAACATTGCTAATAGACTGGGAGCAGGAGATTTCAAATGGATGAAGACCTTTAGGCCAACTTTTTAATTGTTTATAGGCATGCTTGAGCACTATTTCACCTGATGGTAAGCGATGATGTGATAGACGTCGAAGCACGTTTGCCAAGAAGTAATCTATTCACTCTTGATTTGATAATTGATTTAAACGATAAATGTAAGAGGTGACCTCAACTTAGCAACTACGAGGATTATAAAGTCAAAAAGGACATTACATAAAAAGCAAAATCTAACGCATTTAAGTAATCCCAAAACACGGAACCAACTAATTATTAACGTCAGCGAAAAACCCTTAAATCTCCGACGGGTCACTTTCGATACGGCCAAGTCAAATACACCCACATCGGTCCCGAAGTCGAGACCTTACAGATTAATTTACCATTCACATTAATTAATACTACTTGTAACAATAGTTTTATTTGCACCGCCCGCCCGTGTGCTCGGACAAAGAGTTTTCCCAGTATTATTTTCTATACAATCGTTGTTGGACGAGTTTAATTTGGTACGAAATCCCCGTCGGGGAGGGTAGTTGTTAAATAGTGTACAATAGATGTGGCTCGTGGTTCATTAATGATGCATTGCTTCGGTTCGGACCTTGGACCTTCGAGGGCGGGTGTTCTTGAGGATGGCTTCGGTTCGACGCATTGGGTGTTAGATGGTGGTGTTACATCATATAACTTTTAGAGTGATTTCAAATTCGTCGGTTTTGAAGGTAGTGTGAATTTGGCCGTGGGTTACACGTGAGGTGTTGAAGATTTTTCGACGGAAATATTTCCAAACTTCGATCTTGATTCGCGAATTTCTGAAGAGGAAAAGCTAATTTATATTCTGACGTGTGAAGGTTTGAATAGAATAGAGATTGAAGCATAAGAATTAATACTCAAAGCCAACGAGTTTTAAAGGCAGATTTATAAGTATCTCCATTAATTCAAAATTATGTCTTAGCACCTATTAGCATGGCTGCCAAAATCATTACCCGAGAAAAAAAGTCGCCCCGTGGGGAGAAATAGAGAAAGAATCAGATTTCCGAGTGAAAACCCTTCAGCTTCCTGTGAAGTGGCATGATAATTATCCTTTAATGATCCGTTCGGAGTCACCATCGGTGAGGCCCGGTATTAATTTTCCATGCATTTGGTGCTGGTACACATTTTGTAGTGATCATGTTAGATTTCTTATTAAGTTTCATCTAAATTGTCTAAAATTTGGCATACGACAAAAATATGGTCTTAGCAACTTAGGAAATTATGCAAACGAGAAATCTAATGACACAGATTGCACGGTTATTATACGATTTTGCATGGATTTGGTTTATAAAATCATTAAAATTTATAATTGTGTCTTAAAGGACAAGACTAAGCAGTAGAATATTTCACTATAAATTAATGGAGAACTCCTAATATTTTTTAAACAAAAGTGTGTTAATTGTATAGGTGGTAGGCGAGTTCTTTGCATAGGTATCTTTCTAAAATTATAAATTCGAAAGTATGGATGGATGGATAGATGTATGTTTGTTATTCAATCACACTAGAACGGCTGCACGGATCTTGATGAAAATTGTCACAAAGATAGATTACAGTCTGGATTAGCACTTACGTTACTTTTTATCCAGTATAACATTCCCATGGTTCAACATTTTTCAAGCGGGCGAAGCCGCGGGCATAAGCTAATATTTCTTCAATCGGAGTGTCTTGCTACATTTGACCCTGAATTATCCACGACTTATTAATGACAGTCTACGACAGCATAAAATCCGCAACTAAAACCGAGTCCAAAACAATTCCCACCTAACTAGAAATCCTGCCGATCCTGTCAACAAGTCTGTACATAGCCCGCGGAAGTGCGCTTTCAAGTCGATTGTTTCACGAGATTTTAATAACGGTGCAACGCAAAGAACAAGTCGGAAAACCATTGTTGACTTCAAGATGTCGGGCCTCGTCAAATCCGACGCCACTCCGCTCCTCTCAGTTTGATTTTATTAGGTTCATAATAATTCTGTTGGGGCGCACAATTCTTTCGATAGTCGATTGAAGGACGAGCATTAATTCCAAATTATATGGGACTAAAGAAAGCACTGGTGAACAACTTCTTTGAACAACTTAAGATTAAAAAAAACAACTTTTTGTCAATAAAATATACAGACTTCATAAGCATAACACTAAAAAGTGCAAAATAACTTTCGTTTCGGAAGTGGCTGTCGAAAAACGCTACCAAAGACGGTACTTATATATGTTTTTTGTAAAAAAATCTCACTTTTTAATTTTAGTACACCATCACTAAAACTGAGAAAATTCTGTAGTAAGGTACCTAAAGGATTGACAAAATACACATAATAACCCAATTCACATATTCGTGCTGTTTGTCGCTAAGATCCATATCTTGAAAACTGGTGGATCGATTTTGATGATACTTGCACTATGTCCTAAGTTGAGAGATACCTAATCCAATAAAAAGAGAACGATGACGAACCGATCACTAGTTTTGGCGAAATGCGTGGACAAACATACACTTATGCAATTTGGCACACGTGTTTAGAATATTTAAGATTTATTCGATACATAGACACAATACAGCAGAAAAACTCACTAAGTAAATAAAAGAGAAGAATCAAAAGTAATGAAGTACAATCAAAAATTGCGCTGGGCTTGCCTGTACTGAAAGCCAACTCAGCATTTGCAGTTTGTTAGAGGATCGTTATAACTTCAACACGTTTTAGCTCTCTACTAATCGGTCTTTAATAATAACGCTGCGAACGCTTGGACGCCACAGTAGGTTACAAACCCCACCCCACACACCAACAAAGACATTCCCAAACTTACTACAATGTCTATAAACTGAAGTTTCTTTTGATGAGATGCATAATCCCTGGAATTTGGCCTCTGTACGAGGGTCGAATCAATGAAGGTGGCCATAACTCACATAGTTCCCTAACTATCATAACAAGAGGCTGAGAACTATTCGGAATCTTTGTCTGTAACCTGGCTGCTCCTTTAGTGCCGATAAATAATGCCATTACCTGTTCATGAGACGCTGTGAACCATATTCGGAACAATAAGAAGATTTGGGACGCTATTATATGCGTATAAACAGAGAGAGACATCGGTCGCGGTTTATTAAGGGATCCTTATGTTTCTGGAAGGGGTTAGGGCGTAAAATTAATGAATGGGACCTCCCATATCTTCAAGTTAGATGACCTTCGAGGCCGAGGCGAATAAACTAGTGTTGTGTAAGTGTTGAAGTGCATATCGTAAAGTGGTAATGAGTTTATAACTCTTGAATTGATAAGTAAGTGATATTTGGGTCTATAGACGACGAATGAAACAGTCATTTCGTATTAATATTTTTATGTAAGACTTCTTGCACAAATCTAAGCTAATGTAAATATCAGGGTAAACATGTGTAAGTAATTACACCTGTCAACAGTAAATAAATGATACATTCAAGTCTCTAAAAATATTAAAGAACGCCCTAGAGTGCCTTCAGCATTTCAAACTAAATGAATCATAGCAAAAAAACCGTTTCCGTAGTAAAAATTCTCAATCGCATCCAGATTTTTTCCCTCCAACCGTAGGCAGCGGGGGCAATTACTAACATCTCGGACACAACAGCGCAGACGTCCTCGACTCACAATGGTCTCCACTAGACTCTCGCTGTAACGAATCCACTACTGCGTACTATCAACCAGTCCCTCGCGAAACTGGAGCGGGATTGTTTGTGTGACACTCCACACAGAAAAAAGAAACACACAGAAGGCCGAATCGAAAAACAGGCGCACGCACACATAGACACATACGTAAGTACGGTGATCTCGAACCACACAACGTCGTGTGCTCTGTGTCTCAAACAAATGCCGGTCGCGAGTGCGCTTGCACTCGCTGTACGTGAAGCGTATCTATGTGTGCGTGCACTTCTGCAAGTTGTATGCAGTCGAACTTCTGGTCATATCTATTCGGTGCTTCTTCACTACCAGTTAATGATGTATGGGGGTTCATTACACGGCCGGTTTTGTTTCGCACGCTTTTAGAATTTTTGAAAGATTATCTTTCTGATGATAGTTGCTGTTTGTTGTGATTATAATATTCTTTTTCTCGCAGATAATTGTGTGCCTGATGTTAATGATGACGCGGAATTTTGAAATGAAGATCTTATAACAAAGCTAATGAAGCACACAAATTAAGAGCAGTACTTCTTTAAAGATGAAATCATATAGAAATTACCTCAACATAATAGAGCACCTACTGCCAATTAATCAGTCCATGTCGTGACAATATTCCCTCCAATAATTCACAAACATATTGTACTCGCAAGGCGACGACTACACAAAGCCTTTATTGGCCCGTATCCCGCACAATCCATCACAACCGTTGTTTCCCTCGTCCAAGGGTCTCTTGTACCCTGATCATTATTTAAAATATAGATGAGAGTGTTTTCTTTCCGATAATCGAGACCACGATTGAGGGTTGAACACAATAGGCAAGGTCCTTTTAAAAGCGTCGCCTATAGCGGTTGTCGGGGGCCTGAAGGACCGAGTCGCGCTTATTTGTATTAGTAAATTGAAGGTACACTGTCCACTCTATTGAGAACCCCGTCGGTGCATTCTTCTTCTCCTTTTAGCTTTGCTTTTTGGGTACCGTGTATAGTTGGGATATTTGTTTATTTTTAAAGTATCTGTTGTATTACTTTGTCGTGTTATCTTTTAAACTTTTTGCTTATATCCCGATGTAAGCCAATTCTCCAAATATATTGTATGCCTAGGAGGACCAACTTTTGTATCGATTCAGGGTCCCCTCAAATAATTAGCGGTACACAAAGCCTACCTATTAAGCAATCAACTATATGCAGTTATTAACGAAAGAAATTCCACCCCTAACCGTGACTTTTTCTTTTCAATAGCCCTGGAACCATCAAAGTTCGTCCAACTCACACCTGACCGGTTTTATATATTTCAAAAGTGGAATGGGGTGCGGGGGGATCAATTAAGGTGGTCTTTGTGAACATTATATCGACGCGCATTGAAAAGAGTTGTGATTTTCTTTGATAGCGCGCAGACGTGGTTTGCCGAGTGAAAAATCAAAGGACCTGCCATGGTGATGCATGAAGGGATTTATTAAGATTTAATGTCGGCAACGACACTCTGAGGCGGGAAAAGAACGAGTTTCAAGTGCTCACCGCGATGTACGTTTTACATGACGCCATTTTAGATTTGTTCGTGTAAATGTGGAGTGGCGAGGTGAACGCGCTGCTGCGCTCGACTGTGCTGGATTTAAAATAAATATTTGTAGTTTGTGGTGTAATTAAATGCTGAAATCAATGTGTTTGGCAATGTTAAGTTCATTGTTTTGAGAATTGCTCAAGTTCTTGATTGGTAAGGATTACAGAAGCACGATATTTTGAAAGAGACCGTTGAGTTTATCAAAAACCGAATACTGTTTGACTAGAACCCGCCAGCTTGCCATTTGCCTTCTTAAATGACAGTAGAACACAAAGAAAACTAAAGGGAGATCGAAATCCATCTAAATCTATATTTTTGTTTAATCTTCGAAATCGATTTTCTCTAAGTCACTGTCCTGTTGGACTGGTGCTCTCATCCGCCCAGCGTCTTTTCTCAATCGGGCCCGATGGAGCGACCACAAACACTATCTACGATCATCGGCTTAACATGCTGAGTTAATGAACACCCGTGGGCTTACATATTCACACTAACCATGTACGGACATAGGAGAGGGTGGCGAGAGGGGAGATGGGGTGGCAGGAGGCAAGCCGTCTTAGAGAGCCTTGAGACACTCGCACGGGTGTGCATGTTTTAAAGTTTTATTAGTAGTTAATATGTTAGATAGAGATCTAGTGAGGAAAGGCGAATAAATTGTACTTGTTTGATGTTTTAGGTCGGGTCTAGTAATTTTCTTTTTAAATTGGCACCTCATTATCTATATGACCTACTCCATCGAGCATCTTTGCAGCTCGTTGAGTAGATAAATACTGTATTTTTGTTTAAAAAAATGTTGGAAAACAATTAATTAATGAAAAGAAGCTCTTTTTTTTAATTTTGGAGATCTTTTTAACTTCCCATTGCCAGAAGTTCATAGAACTTGAAATTTGGTGATAATGTTTATTATTACGTATATTTTACTAACAAATAACAATACACATCCATCACCTTATAGGTGACGATCATCAGAAAGGCCAGGTGCGCAGTACTCATGACCGGCGTGTGTGTATGACTAGGTGTATGAATGTGAGTGAAGCAAAAGAAGTATATAATGATCGTAGCAGGTGCCTTTCTGTAGTTTCTGCCTACCCCCATGGGAAAAAGGCGTGAGTTTACGTATGTATGTATGTAAATACCAATACATTGATAAATCATTCTTTAATATTCCCTAATTTATCCTATTACAACCAACTTAATTTTGCGATTTGGTACGGAACCGGCCGGTTTACACTTGGCCGGTTTTTTAAAGAGGTTCGGAAGTGCATTAAATAGAAAATAAATATAAGTAGAGACAAATACCAGTGGTATCAGTTGTTGGTATTAGAATGGAATAAATCTTAAGAATTAACAGGACTGTTTCCTGAAGATAAAAGGTCAGATAGGCAGTTGCTCCATGTAGAATACTATTCAGTTGAATCCGGTTAGACTGGAAGCCGACCCCAAAATGCATGCAATGCAGCTGAGATAGTGGTCAAGCGCATATTCTACACATAGTATAAAACAAAGTCACTTTCCGCTGTCTGTCCCTATGTATATATAGAGTGATTCAAGAGGAAGGTGTATATGTATAATACACGCAGGCGAAGCCGCTGGCAGAAGCTAGTTATAAATGAAAGAAGGTCGAGAATAGGCTAGACACATAGATTGAGATCCTGTAGACTAGTTTAAGATTAATCAAAGTAAGCAATGAAAAGATCTAAGAAATCTTTATTCAAACTAACTACCCTTCAAAAAATACACAACGCCAATCATAGCAGTAACTGCTTAACCAAATAAACTACAACCGTTAGCATAGTTTCGGCTTGCCAAAGCTAATTGTATCATGCTCCTACATCCCAAAGTCTTCGTTACCGCTTTGACCTCAGCTTATCGCCGAACTTTCCCTAACCGAAACCCCAAAATATCGCTGGCTGTACAAATTAATCCAACTATTGGCACATCAGACAATACACATGAGATATAACTAATATCTTGTGACGTCAGCAATGTGCAGTTAATTCCAGAATGTTCGTTAGTAAAGGGCCCGAAGATATATTGTCTCGATGGGACTTGTTTATCTTCTGGTGAGTTATTAAGACCATTGTGTCGATATTCCGATGGTTTAAGTGAAAATTATGTGGGTATAAGTATGTGGTATTGCGTTTCTGAAGGGTGGGATGTTGTTTATTAACTTTATGGTATTAGAAATGTAGTAAAACCAATACGGTCATTAAATTGACGATTCGTCCTTTCCATCTACAATTTACTAAAAAGCATATAGTAGTATGAATGGCCTTTTGGTGAAATCAAATGTCAGTTACTTTGAGAATAACATGCAATATTTCACTGATTTTTTAAATTGAAAGTAACTGAATCACAGCCTAATTAAAACGTTTGCTATCATTATAGAATTCTTACTACGAATGGCTCCTAAGATTTAACCCTGAATATACTAGTACTAGAACTACTTCTTAATTAAATTAAAAGATTCACTGAAAATATCCTATTTATCCATTTTTCTAAGTTCATTATCATCCATTTTTACAGTCCACTAAATAAAGTTTACCATTCTACCCTTCTGTTGTACCCTCGATAAATCAGCCACCCAACACCACACACTATCGAGACATTATTAATTAAAATCCTTGCAAGAACACACCTGTCCCAAGATACCTCCTCGGGGTACCCCGTGGCAATCGGTTTAGACAAAGAACCGATGTGCCTTGGGCCGGCAACTTGAGAGTAATCCGTGCAGGACTATCGATAGGTACTGTATGTTTAATAGATTCTGTGAGGTTTAGTTTGATTAGTTTTAGGATATTAAGGTTTGAGAAGCTTGGAGGAGTTTGGTTTATTCAATTAAACGCTATATTGAAAACTTTATAATGTGTGGATGGAAGTGTCCATTTTTGAAATATGATCGAGTTTCTTTACGCATATGACAAGCCTTTCTCATGTTTATTCATAAGCTGGCTAAGGTTCGAATTTTTATTTACAGTTTTGTCAATGTTTAAAAGAAAATATTGATACCTAAGATATGAGCTTTTACGACAAAATTTTGTCTTTAAAACTGAACTTAGCGTTATGATACAAAACAAAAAAACTCATTCCATCTTGCCCTGAAAACCGCGAAAGCCTACGACACATGCAAAAATCAACACAAACCATTAATTACAAACCAATCCACGGTACACAATAAATAAGGCCACAATCGGAACAAATGGACAGGCGGCAAATTAAACCCACGCTGTTCAATCCACATACATTAGGCACATCGATCTAACACGTCTAAACAAAGGCCGCGGTGAAATGCTTCCGAACACGCGATTGTCTTAAGTTCACCTCCCAAATCTTTGCCATTATCCTTTGTGTTAATTTAAACCTTGACGATGGGTCTTTGAGTTTAGAATCGGTTGGAACCATGTTAAGAACTTGTAGAACGGTGTTGTTATACCGAAGTGTAAGGCGAATAATAATGGGTTTGCAAAGAGACGGACCATTTAAAACATCGTTTTGTAATTTATGTATGAATAATATTCATACATACTTTCAAACTGTGTAAAAAAAAGAACACGAAACAGCAAGTAAATTACAGTACAGTCTAGAAACGATGCTGATCGTGAAATGACTTCCTTTGAAGCAGACTGGCAGAAATAAAAATCACAGATCTATTCTCTACCTTTCGAAATTTAAAAAAATCACTTCGCTTTTTATGTGACAGAACGAATATGAAAATTAGCCTTTTGAGTCAGACAGTTTCTTTAGAAGTTGCAAATCGGTGTGAGCGACGGCCATCCTTAATGCGGCCCGACCAAAAACAAAACAATCCGATGCTCACCTCCTCGCGTCCGGTTCCGTACAGTAAATTTACATTCCCCACCATCCATCCCCGAAGTCCATCCGGGTTGGTAATAAAACGATCTTAAGGTACGGAGGAAAATATCTTAGAGTGTAAGCTTCAAGTTGTAGACTTTCAGCGCTATAATGTTTATCAGGTAGCATGGTTACAGGGCCGATATAAACTGAATCGTCGTGTCTTCGACACTTTAATAGTACATTGTGTATTAAGGGCGGTAAGTAAGGAATTACGATCGAGACTCTAGTAGAAGCCCCAAGTCGAAGACTGAGGGCTTTCTGAGTCGAGGTTCGTAATTCCCGTACCGCCCGTGATACATACAATGTTTTTTATCACATTTGCGAGTAATAATTATGAATTATAACTTTAATACACAAGGCAGCAAAGCTGTTATTACGAAATACGTGAACTTTTTTTTAAGCGGTTTGCGAATTTTTGCCCACACCACAGATTATACAGTGTTTCGTTCAGAAACTTTAAGGGCAAATACTTACGTACGTATACAGCCATGACGGAGCGTAAAAAGAATTAAATAATTTCGACGTTTTCATACTATAACTATTAAAATCGATTATTAAGAACATTAGTTGAGTATTTAAGTAACATGTAGCGAGATTGCAAAGAAATTCCTGTTTAGATAACATTTTAAGACAATTTTTCAATTGCGTGTAAACTCCTTGCTTGAACTTGTATGACCTGTGTGCAGTGCCATAAATTAAAAAAATATTACTTACCGCCCTAGGGTTTCATGACAAAAAGAAAGCCCGAGGGTATTATATGGGGCATTACGGCCAAGTTAACCTGTATGTTTAGATACTTTAAACGTGCAAGTGTGATGAAAAAAAATAAGCAGGTAAGATGCCTTTTGGTTTAGTAGGTCGTGTTCCCGACATATGCGGCACAGGAGGACACCGTGGAGTTTTAATGGGATGGAGACACATCTCCCCGTGGTCGTGTAGCATGCGTCTGTTTCTGAGGTATCGCCGCCGTATCGGAGTGTTTTAAATAATTTCGGTAACATATTCAATCGATTACTGCGGTTTGGAGTTTCTTCATAGTCGTGTAGACATCACGTCATCGAATCCACATTATGAGTTTAGTTGCAAAAACATTTTATTCTAAAAAAAAGGTTTTGGCAACTTAGTTTCGAAGGCCACACTGGCCGATAAAAAAATATTTCTCGGATTCAAAAAACAGGCAGCACATTAGTTACTTCAAAGAAAACGTAATTATGATTTAGAATTAAGTACCTAGCAAAAAAAAATACCAATGATTTTATTAGTTTATTTTTTGTAACACCATGTTCCTTCCTCTGCCTTTATAATACGTTAATATTGTATAATTTACATGCCAATTTTTTGTTAAACCTTTGTAGGTACCACTAACGAATGATATAATTGATTTATGCTCTAAGCTTCCTGAGCCATAATAAAATTTATATGTATAATATGCCTAGAAAAAATGTAGCAGATTACCTTCGGGATTAATTTTAGTGAGGCCTATTGATTCGAATTTGGACAAGACGCAGAGAAGAAAGAAATCTCTATCTCGAGCTGTCAAAAAACGCCCTAGATCTCTAGATAAGGGTACTAACAGACAGAGAGCGGTCAAGCGTTCAAGAGGTCAGTTTTGCGTTCGTATTATGACCGCGTCAGTCAACCAGAACGTACGCGTTCGCGCGTTCCCTACTGTTTCGGTGACCAAATTGAAAGGAAGATGGAGACCGAAAAGCTAATTATGTTTTACATGAAAGGCGTTTTTTATACGATGCAAAAGATAACGATTATAAATACCGAGGAAAAGTAGCAAGCATGGTTGGAATTTCGTCATCTTTAACCCATTTAGAAAAAAGTCTATGAAATTCTCCATCTTGTTCTCTATCCTTATGTACTGGGCGCACCCAGAATTTCCTTTTACGTCTTGATGCTGATAATGTCCACAAAATCAATCATTCGTCTTCCAGTGAAGAACTATCATCAAAAAATATGGTGACAATAGTGGTACCGCGTAGACCGTCCAAAAGGAGGATTCGTGAGCAGTTGCACGATCGAACCCAAAACTGACCTCTTGAACGCTTGATAGCTCTCAGGTGATAGTACCCTAAGAGTGACATTCTATAAACGAAAGCGTAAAATGACAAAAATGTATGGGAATTTCAAGCGCTGTTGCATTTTGGTATTTCGACCCTCATCATCGTTGAAAGAATAAAACTTTCAACGAACTTTTCAACCTTTTTAACCGCGTCAGCCATTTTTGTAACACCACTTAAATGTTCTATTTAATCCTTAGAACTAGTTTGACTACTACTATCAAAAATTTATAATAATACAGCATGATTTTATTACAACATTAAAAAATATCGTAAAAAATGTTAGCAGTGCATAATTTACATTGCAGTAGGTAAGTATTGTACTGACAACGTATATGTAGGGCACGACGTCTCACGTGGCGTGGATGAACGGACTCCTCAGCATTAGACTCGAACTGACGCCCAGCTGCTCCACATCGGACCCGAACGATTTATCTCCCGGCGCCCTGCATATCCTCTCATCTTAAGGCTTGATTATTCTCCCGGCACCCGGCAGCAACGTTTCTTTTCTGTCTTCTTATTTAATGTTTTCACCTCATCAAATTCTTGGATTCGGTTTATTCTAATATTTCTTTTTTAATCTCCTTTGCTTTATTTCTTCAAATTTGTCCGTCTTCACAAACGTCTTTCAGTAACAATCTTCATGATTTCTTCAACTACAGACGTCTTCGCTTCTCACGTAAGTTGCAAAATTTTAATTGCTGGCTAAGGGTCGCCATGTATTAGAGTAGTGTAATCGAAATAAAAGAGAAGTGTACGACTTAACGATTCGTGTAATAATGCCCATAATTGGTATGTGCAGTTACAAATATAAGGTTGAGCGAGCTGCACACTATAATTCGTCCAGCTTAAGATATCACATCGCTTATTCTCAAGACTTGAGCCTTGTATCTCGATTGCCACACGGGCCTCCGGAGCCTCGAGATATTCGTCGAAGGGTACCACTCTTCGTCCGTGTGTTTACAGGCTGATGTTATCGCGTAATTGTGACAATATTTGCTTTACACATTTATGTATGGAAGGTGGGTCAAGTTAATTGTTCCGCCCAGGTGTAGTACCCCCGAAATTACCTATTGAGTAACTGATTAAATCGAATTGAAGGTCTAAGTGGGTCACTTAAGTTGGTTTTAATTAAAATGTTACACGATGTACACTGTCTGGACCTTATGAGAACACAGATTAGGTCAACACGTGATGTTTCTGATATTCCATTGGCAACAAGCATATGATTATAAGGTCTCCTGTCTTCACTTTTTGAAAAACCTCTCTGTCTTTTGAATGGTTTTTAAAAGGTTTAATCCTTTTCAAAGTTTCACGTGTAACAGAAGCCGGAGAACAACTAACCGTTATTCTTTTGTTTCTTTTTTGCACAAACAATATTAACTAGGAAAAAATAATTCATGCACATTTTTATTTCATGCTACTTAATTATCTAGTAGTAAACCCGCTTCGATCGACAATCTATTGAACACGTAATTATGGCATGGTATCATGCGAAAACACCACGATTCAAACAGTAAAATACCCATAACTGCAGGAAAGCTGAACCGATTTTCATCAAACATAGCTAAGAACCTCTCGATAAAGTCACCTTTCAATAAAAATGAATTCAAAATCAGTTCATCCGTTTAGGAGCTATGATGCCACAGACAGATACACAAATACACACACAAACTTATAACACCCTTATTTTTCCGTCGGGGGTTAAAAATGATACAGGAAAAGGGAAAAGCCACATAATGCCTTTCAAAATTTGCTGCATAAAAATAACCATCAATTCTATTAACTACTACATAATCTAAGCAACAAAAATCTATGTCCGTATTAAAAGCCATATATGGAGCACCCCGTAACGAAACATTCTCAGCGATTTAAGACCTTCTTGGGCCGAAACGCTGAAGGTGAAAAGTACACCTAAGTTCAGATTAACAATCGGGCAGGGCAAAGGGCTACTTGGACCGAAGGACCGGATCCGAAACAATAAATCCGGCTGGAAGGACCATGGCGGTTAAGCTATGTGTGTGTTGGGACTTTAACGTATACTTATATCAAGTGACACGATCTTCTACGAGAACCTATTTTGAGTTTTGAGCGGGAAACTTCTTATTACCCGACTGTTGAAGGAGGGGAATGTGTTTATCAGTCTATGTAAGTATGTTTGTTCCAATGTAGCGTTCTAGAGACCAAACGTGTTGGCCGATTTTGATGATTCTTACGTCAATCGATTCGTCATAACCTTGCGAATGTCACTGGCTACATAAAAATAAAATAGGAAAATAGAAAAATGGGAAAATAGAAAAATGGGAAAATAGAAAAATGGCGGATATTTGGGGCACCAAATATCCGCCATTTTTCTATTTTCCTATTTTATTTTTGAAAAAACATTTGGCCCCCACAATATGGCAATATTGTGGGGGCCAAATGTTTTTTCTTTGATTCCATCGTGTGGGACATCAAAATAAAGGGCTTTGAAATATGATTTCAAAAACATATAACTATTATATGTATAAATGGACATAATTAAAAAAAATGTTACTTTACAAAAAATTATAAATAAGGATTTTTTTAAATTACCTTTTTTTATTGTATAAGATTGTAGCCAACTTCAGAGTAGCCATGAAGTTTAGTGAAAATTAAACTACGTTATAGTAGGGCCCCTGTTTAGTAGATTCTAAATTCTAATTCTATATAGAAAAATTGAATTAAGTATCTACTAATCAGTCGCCAAACAGTTCCGAGATTTTAAAAATAAGAGTGTATGTAGCTGACTGAAATATTAATACTATATTCAATGATATTCAAATAAACAGATATGTTATGAGCGCGCGCATTTTGAAGACCCGAATAGGTCACAATTGTGACCTTTAGTCTTTAGTTTATGTCACGCATGGCGAAGAGCGATAGGCTTTGTTGAAACAAAAATAAAATAAAATAAATGCCATCTTGTGTTTTTGTAATTTATTTATTTATTGATTAAAATAAATATTTTTTAATGTTAGATGAATGAAAAGTGTGTAAGTGTGCTGCCGCTGCTGCGCGGAACACTTTTTTCAATTGTTTCGTGAGTGTATAACGTATCTGTTTATTTGAATATCATTGACTATATTGCAATTTCCAATCTCAAAGACTGAATACTTACTATAATTCTTCAACATTTATAGCCCAGCAATATTTCTCCTCCCAAATGGGCCTTATCCAGCTCCCACTAAATCTCCGGCACTCTGGTCACTATAAATCGGCCAATGAGATGTAGTGATTTAATCGGAAACCTCAGGGTCCCTCAGGAAGCCCATTAAATCGTATGGTCAGAGGATAATTAATTCCGTGGTAACGTTTCAAGTGAGATTAATGACGGTAGGATCGAAAGCTCTTTTCAATGGCCGCTGGTAACATGTTTATTGTTTTGTTTTGCTATTCATCAATTTGGTTAATTGATTTTCTTTGGCTGCGATGCGATTTTAGAGTGGAGTTGTTTTATTTTGTAACTATATTTTTGTTAATGTTTACAACCCTATTGCTCCTGACTGAATGTCACTTACACGTCATAACCTGGACTTATATAGTTGATGTAAGTCTGAAATAGCCAAGTCAGAGGCATGTGGGGTTTGCAAAAACTTGGAAGAGGTTTTTTGCAAAAACTTTTTGCAAAACAAATACTACCGACTTCCAAATACAAAACTACAAAGTGAAAAATAACTAAATTTTTTGAAGTCGGTGTCTTTCGTGGGTACCATTTTTTTGCGTTATGGACACCGACTTCAAAAAATTAAGTTATTTTTCACTTTGTAGTTTTGTATTTGGAAGTCGGTAGTATTTGTTTTGCAAAAAGTTTTTTATTTTTCACTTTTTAATTGTACGTACCTAATAGGCAAGTTAGTAAGGTAAAACTATTTCGACAGAATAGATTTCATGAAACTTGAACATAACCGGTGAAATGAGAGATCTGCTTACCCCTTAAGAGCGAACTGGCGTGATGTTATGTTATGAAATGTTATAAACAACAAACAGACATGCGATTGCAGCAATCCCGAGAGATTTGCCGTTATTTATTGAAGAGTTCTGTTGTATATCTCCGATGTTCTTGCAATTTCGGAACATACTTTTTCAAACAAAAAAAGAATTTTCAAAATCGGTCCACAATTGACGGAGTAATCGGTGAACATACACAAAAAAAAAAAAAAACACGAAGTCGAACATAGAACCTCCTCCTTTTTGGAAAGTCGGTTAAAAAGTGGCCACACCTCACATGAAGAGAAGTAGAAGACGTCATAATAAGTCAAGGTTTATCAAACTCGTAAGGAAATGATACCGAACTGTATAAAAGTGCAAATTGACAATATTCTTATAACATTATCCTTACATAGTATAAAACAAAGTCGCTTTCCGCTGTCTGTTCCTATGTATGCTTAGATCTTTACAACTACGCAACGGATTTTGATGCGGTTTTTTTTAAATAGATAGAGTGATTCAAGAGGAAGGTTTATATCTATACTAATATTATAAAGAGATAACGTTTGTGAGTTTTTTGCGTTGCTTCACTTTGTAGTTTTGTATTTGGAAGTCGGTAGTATTTTTTTGCAAAAAGTTTTTTTAGTTTTTCACTTTTTAGTTGTACGTACCTAATAGGCAAGTTAGTAAGGGAACTATTTCGACAGAATAGATTTCATGAAACTTGAACATAACCGGTGAAATGAGAGATCTGCTTACCCCTTAAGAGCGAACTGGCGTGATGTTATGTTATGAAATGTTACAAACAACAAACAGACATGCGATTGCAGCAATCCCGAGAGATTTGCCGAGAAATTTATTGAAGAGTTCTGTTGTATATCGCCGAAGTTCTTCATCAGATCTTCACAAAATTAAAATGGGACCAATTTCGAAACATACTTTTTCAAACAAAAAAAGAATTTTCAAAATCGGTCCACAATTGACGAAGATATCGATGAACATACACAAGAATGAAGTCGAACATAGAACTTCCTCCTTTTTGGGAAGTCGGTTAAAAATAAGCGAACTAAAAAGATGTAAACAAAAAGAAAATCATGCTGTGCAGTCGGAGGATACGTATTCGCGAGCTGGCTGACTAAAACAATCCTCCGATTTTTACGGTCGGGTTTATTGATTTTATTAACGTTTTTATTTACGTCATTCTTTTTTTTTTGTTTTCGAATGTGTTTTAAATATAAACTTGTTATTGTATAATAAATGTGTGATCACCTTTAAAAAGCCTTCATTTTGATATCCCACTTGAAGGATTTGGAAGAAGATAATTGGAACCCCACAATATGGCGCCCAATACCCGCCATATTTCTTTTTTTAACGTCAGTAATCTAAAAACACTTGAGCGGTCAAAACCTATCTAACGATATCTTAATTTAAAAAATCTGTCTAGAGGTTTAAAACTTATGAGGTAATAAAGAATATTATATACATACAAACAAGATACGCGCAAAAACCATAACCATTTCCTTGCAGCCGGGTAAATAAAGTTTCGCTCGAACAACGATTTGTCTGACGAACATTTTTTACACAACAGAAGAAATACCTAGTAATGATGTATAATCATGTCTAGCGTCAGATACATCGTGATACTTGCACGAATAGATTTTACTCGGTTGTATACGCACGAAGGCCTCCCTCTAGATGGACCGATAACATAGTTAAGACTGCGGGAATCCGATGGACGCGAGACGCACATGACCGATCATTGTGACCTTCGATGAAGAATACACATTGTGACGACGCTTGGGGGAAGCGTATGTCCATCAGTGGACGTCTTACGGCTGAAATGATGATGGTGATACGCACGAAAAAGTCATCACCAATACCACATCTCGAAAGCATCTATCTGTCTGCTTTCGTGGCTTTTAATGCCCTTTGCTTCGCTTTTTCGGACATATTATGCGCTTATCTAAGCACAGTTTGGAAAGGCTCATGATACTTGGCTGAATGGCAGGAAGATGAAGGCTGTTGGATGTAGCATGTACCGAGCGGTTTACACAGTAGACAAACGCGTCATAATAGGAAACACGTCTTATGTAGTCGCGATGCAGAAGCAGCAGTGAGGGAACGATAAAGAAGAAGAACGTATGTACAAACACTCAACATCAAAAAAATCGCACTACCCCGAAAATAGCATTCAAGCCTGTCCTTCCAAAAATGCATGCATTATACACAGTTTATATTGATATCTGCTGAAAAAATGTTACTTTTTGATTAAAAACAGTTTACATTTCATAAATGACACAATTCTTCAACTGTTAAATAACTATAGTTCAAGTACACATTATTGATACTTAATTGGACCACCCTAGAAGGATATAAAACTGCTGATCAAGTCAAATGAGTAATTCGCCATGCAGACTTTGAAGTGAACACAATTGAACAAGTCGAGCAAGAACAACAACCCTAAACTTAATTTTCATGCATTCACTTAACCCGTTTTATTTCATGCCTTGGTTAATAAAACGAAAAACCCGTAACTTTTCCTGAGAGCTGACTAAATTGTCTTTCAAATGATGTACTCGTACCATGGTCATAATCTTACGATTGAATCAATATGGTTTAAATTGTTTTTATTTGAGCAGTGGTGGCCCTGTGGTAACAGCCCCGACTCAGGTGTCGTAAGTCTGTATCCCAGCAGTGGGAACGTTAAAAGGATGGTGATGATGAAATTATTTTAAAGGAGGGTAGGAGAAAAACGTGCGTTTTCTATGACGCTGAGTGTATATCGAGCTTTTGATCGCAACTCCACGTATTTAGCGTGCGGGTGGGATTTGGTCATTAGATCAAATATCACTGGCTGATAGCAATATGCTCTGTACATCAATGCCTAACTCCTTATTATTTTTTTTTATTCACCTGATGGAAAATGCCGATTTGGTCGACGGTGAAGCACACTTGCCTAGAAGTAACTTATTCACTCTTGACCAGACTCCAGCAGGGAATTCCACTCCTCAGCTGTACGCACAATTAAAGTATTCCCAAAACGTTTAGTGCGTATGGGTGGAATGTCTACCATATATCTATGGCGCATCTCCGTATGTCTTGTAATCCGATTATCGGGCTAGGCGGAATTAGAACATGCAATTCCATCGCACACTCCTCGAAATGCAACCGATAAAAACTGACAAGCTGGCAACTCGGCGTCGATTTTCTTCGTGGAAAACAGAAGTTAATTAGAGATTATTAGTACCTACTTAATGAATAGGTCAAGTACGTTTCGGACTATGCAGTGTAAGTATAGCAAGTATTAAGTATAGCAAGTATTAAGTAAGTAGATATCTACTTACCAATTAAAATACTGGCCACAACATCATAGTAAGTCAGCCTGCAGTGTGAATGTTTTTGTTGAGAATGCCTAGCATATTAGATGCTAAAAGTTATTCAGATATTTTAATGATACATAATGATTAAAGGTTTGTGCTCTCTCACAAAAATTTCGTTGATTCATAAAAAAAGCTATCACATCATTTGTGAATTCTTTCTTTCATTTTTATACATTTTACGTTATCAACATGTACAACCAAACCTTGATTTAATTTCAAAGAAAAATGGCTGGTACCTGGAAAATTACCTCGGTTTGGAGCTTTTTGATGTACAACCAAAATTTAAAAGAAACCCTGACTTATTTATTTTATTATATTGATTAGCCAGGGGACCGTTAAATAAATAAAATAAAAACCAAAATAACAATGACCGTCAAGACTTACCCCTTTTATTGATTTTGTGCTGACTTTGAAGATGCCATAGAAGTAACGTATGCACCAGCAAAATTTTAATGAACCATACCATCAAAAAAGAAGAATTTTTGTTCTTAATCTTAATGCAACATACCTGAAAATAAACAAAATTTATATATTTATTAACATAATTTTTCATACTAAGAGTTGTGCAAATTATCTGAAACTTTTTTTTACTGCTGAGTAAAATAATCATAGGGACAATTATGGGCCACACCCCTCCTAACAAACATAGGCCGCCCACGTCTTATTGGAATGCGTGGACATGGCTTCCCAACATGCTGAAATCCTCAGAACAGCGAGGTTGCTCTGCGAAACCTGTGGAGCCCCCAGGTAGCTTCTGTGCTTTTAGGCCGAGCTAGCCTGGCTATGTTAGCCCAGATCCCCCATGCAAAACAGACCAAATGAGACTCTAGTGTGAAAAAGGGTGTCACTCTTCTATTAAAGTGAGAAATAAAAATATCAAAAAAAAATATTTTGCTCATACTATGTTGTCCCACAGCTGGGCAAAGCCTCCCTCATATATCAGCAGCTAGGTGGAGCGACTACCCTAAAAATTTGGCTAGGGCTTGTGAGTCGCCTAACCCTTGCAGTGCACTGCCATAGACTGAGTTGATTGGGCTTATAACTTAGTTTCTTATAAGCTTGATTTAAAATTCATGTAAACACAGTAACCAATCTGGCATAACCATTGTATAGTGTAATAAAACTTCTGACTATATACTACTAACAGATAAGTTCTGGTTTAAATTAATTTTATTTAGATTGCCATTTAAATACATTGCTGTCATTTTCACTGGACAACACTGGCAGAGTAGTGTAGACACAGGCTAAAAGGAAAGGCCAATGTCAAACCCGTTGGTGAAATTGAGTTGCAGAATTTGCTTTTGATACAGAAAAGATGAAATCATTATTTGAGTTGTTTACTTCTTTGTTACTTATACTTTTCCTGAGCAGATTTGTAATATGATCAGTATAGTACTCGCCAAACATCTTGGCCACTCTGAAATTGGCTACAATGGCAGCACAGTAGAAAATCTCATAAACAGCACCTCACCACAGCTGGCGCATCGGAAAGCCAACTTCAGGGTGGCCAAGAAGTTTGGTGAGTACTGAATGTAGAAAATGTCAACATAACACAAACAATGTTATGTTGATAACACTGTTTGTGTTATGTTGATAACACGAACAGTAGTAAAACACATAAATTGTAAAAAAAAACACAGTGTTACCAATCCGCGAGTTCATACATAAAGTTTGTGTTATTTCTGAAGAACACTCTTCAGAAATAACAGATTATGGTTTATGTTGTATGAAAACTGCCTGTTTGCTTTTGGTTTTTATGTTTTGTCTAATCTTATGCAAGAAAGAGGTCACTTTGCTCATTTAAAGTAAAACATCTCAAAACTGTTAAAATAGGACAAACATTTATAGATATTAACTACATTATCGCCTAAATATTTAATATTTACGATTTTTATGAGCGTTTACTTCGAATATAAACCAAAACAAACCATCAAAATGTTTGAGATTGTCAATAACAAGAAAACATAACCTCGAAATGTTTCTTTGCAAAAAATCATGCCGGCATCAAATACTAGCTAAAACAATGAAAAAATCTATAGTATGTGTGCTTTAATACCTGATATGGAGTCTCGTCACCACTTTCTTCCAAATTCTTTAGATTTAAACTAAATAAACAGTTCTCTTTCGAGTTCCAAACATAAAACACATCATCCTTCAATTCGATCAAATTTCGCAACTTTCCACTGGGATTTTCACTCAAACTGTCCTTTAGTTCTTTAAATATTTTATGGTTTGGCAATTTAGTTTCGAACAAACGGCTATCCATCGTAAAATAATTATAATAAACTCTTGTTTTGGATAACGACAATTTCACAAGTTATCTTTGACAGTTCTTGTCGCGGTATTTTGTTACGTTTCGTTTCTTCGTGAAAATACGTTTCGTTATACTTTTTGAGTTAAAACCATTATACGTGATTATACTTAAATAACTAATAGGACTGGTATTATTTTGCTAGAAACGTTTTTCTTCTTAAATTTTAAAGGATTAGGTAAACCATCTTACTGCCGTACTCAGAGACATTTAACGGTTACTTAAGGCATTCCTTAGTATAGATTTTGTACTGAAAATCTATACTAAGGAGAGATTTAAGTAATCATTAACGTCTCTGAGTGTGGCAGTTAGATGAAGAACATTAAACAAAACAAACAGCTGTTTTTTTTAAATTTTTATTATAAACGCTGTCTTACTCTCAGAAAGAGGTGGCGAGACAACCTAGACGCAGAGGCTGGTCAGAAGTGGCTCAAGAAAAGAATACTTGGAAGGATTTGGAGGAGGCCTTTTGAGACCTTGAGACAGCGTTTTAAAGGCATTTTATGGGTAAGCAGATGTCAACAGATTTTTTTATGGTACAGGTTGATGGTGTGTGGTTGTGATATTGCTCGTCTTGAGTTCTTGACTTGACATATAGACCCTAAGTTGTACCTAGCTATCAGGAAATAAATACTCCGGCTCCACTCCTTGCCTGCATGGAGGGATTTGTAAGTGTTTTAACTTAGAAAAATAAGTAGGTATAGACATAGTTATGCCATATCACACCCTCAGGCTAAGTGGAGCAAAGATACGAGCAGGACGGTAGCAAGCGAATGAAGGGCCCAGGATTAAGCTAAATGAGACCCCAGTTTCACAGCTCTAAATTATTGTGACTAATTTTCAGGGACGCGTTATCTGCTGTGATTGGTTGAATGAATTTTCAACATCCAATCACAGCAGATAACGCGTGCTTGACAATTTGTCACATTAATTCGCCGATAATTTTGAGCTGGGAAACTGGGGGTTAAGTCCAGCAATGGACTAGTAAAGCTGATAATGTGGACAATCTACAAAGATATGACTGGTCATGGATAAAGATGATGAATTATTTGGACTAAAATATTTTTAACGATAAAGGATTGACTGTGTAGCCAAGGATGCGCACCGCAAAGCCTGATTCGAGGTGCTGCAATGAAAAAGTTTCTGAAAATATATGGAGGAGGCAGCAACAAGTGGTACATTCAAAAATAAAAATTGTTCATTAAACATATCTACAATATCACATGTCATATAGTCGTCAATCGAGCGAGTAGGCTCAAATGAAACAACGCACACTCAGGTAACTGATTGTGCCACACACAGAGCTGTATATCACTTTGATTCGCAATGGTATCACGTAATTTCATCTCCCTGAGCGCGGCCCATGCTTTCTTATAAATAAAACAACATATAGGAGGCAATAAATTCCATTCTACAAGATTTCGTACGTGAATTTTCGTTGTAATTTAATATTTTGTATGGTTTAAAGGTTTGTGTATTGTTCTTGGCATTGAATGAGTGCCGCCGTTAGTCGAAATGCGATTAGGAATTTGCTTCGTTTTAACTATTTGTTTACATATTGTAATGCTTTACTAAAAATGTTCTCTTGGACCTTACTATTCACCCAACGAAGGTGGTGGTCCAAAATCCAAACAAATAAAACTTTTTCCATAATCTGCCTTTTAAGGACGCTATTACATTTTTCTACAAATAACAGTGCTTTTCAGGTACAATTTTAATGTATATGCAATCACAGATGTGAAGATATCATGGTCTTAATTTAAAGATAATATATTCAGCTCCAGATTGGCATCAGAAAAATTGCATGACATCATACAAAATTTTCGCACAAATACGTTTTGCCCATCACAATATGTCCCACCGAATAGGTCCCAGTTTAGTTAATTTTACAGCATTTTTTATCTTCAAAATTATAAAAAAATTGCGGTATATATAGTCCTTTACAGGTTCAGTTAATTATTTTTTACCCAAATCAATATATATTATAATTATTAGCTAAAATAAAAACACTTGCCGACTTCTTCATACATTTTGCACTCGAAGCTTATCATTCCGCGCTCAGAAGCGCTCGTGGAAGGACGAGCGTATCGCTTTTTTGCAAAAAATAAATACGATAAATGTAATAGAAAAGATTGTAGTGTGCATGCGTGAGTCGTATGTCGTGATCGAAAGGAGTTGATATTTTACCGGACCGAAATAAAAGTATGTTTGAGTTTCCTTTTATTATTAGAATGTTAAGCAGTTGTTGACAAGGTTGAGAAATGGATGGGTGGGTTTAAGCAGCTCTTAGTAAGGTTAGGATTTGGATGGGTAAGGTAAAGCTGGCGGCGGTGAAGGTTAGAAGTGGATGGGTGGGAGGAGATTTATGATTTGAACCGGTTTGTATGTATGTATGCTATGTATGTATGACGAATACGGGGTCAAACCAAAATACAAGATGGCGGCGACGAAAATTTGGCATCTTTTCGTCACAGGTGTCATTGTCATGTTTTTTGGGGTCGGTTATATCGAATGTGGGGTCAAAACCAAAATACAAGATGGCGCCGACGAAAATTTGACCGCTTTTCGATATGGGTGTCATTTTCATGGTTTTTGGCGTCGCTTATATCTAATATGGGGTCAAAACCAAAATACAAGATGGCGCCGACGAAAATTTGACATCTTTGCGTCATGGGAGTCATTGTCATGGATTTTGGGGTCGCTCATAATATCGAATACGTGGTCAAAACCAAAATACAAGATGGCGCCGACGAAAGTTTGACATCTTTTCGTCATGGGTGACATTTTTATGGTTTTTGTGTAGTATGTAATTAGCTGATGCTCATTATGTAATACTCCAAAAAAATTTGATGGTAATATTTTATATAATATGTATATAATATGTAATGCAAAATGTTCAAGTCATTTTTAGGGTTTCCCCTATTACTAAGACTCCGCGGTCCGTCTGTCTGTCACCAGGCTGTATCTCATGAACCGTGATAGCTAGGCAGTTGAAATTTTCACAGATGATGTATTTCTGTTGCCGCTATAACAACAAATACTAAAACAGAATAAAATAAATATTGGGGCTCCCATACAAAAAAAGTGATTTTCTTGCCGTTCTTTGCAATAATGGTACGGAACCCATCGTGCGCGAGTCCGACTCGCACTTGGCCGGTTTTTTAATCCTTGTGATCGGAAATTATTTCGTTTTAGGTACCTACTTATTTTACGTTGCGTTTTTTTAAAAAATACTTACTACAACAAAGTGAAAGCTAATTCTCTTTTCGAAAGTCGGTGTCGGTATCTATTGTTTTTCGACACGGAAAAGTTATAATTTTTCTCTTTTTAGTTTTTGTTAGTACCCCATATTGGGTAGGTATACTAAATAAATCTGTTAACCCCCTAAAAACGTACAAGCGTGATTTTATATTATGGTATGTTGAAAACAAAACATAACTATACGATCACACTAATCGCAGGTCATTTGCTATTTGTTATTGAAGAGTTCCATTGTCTATCTCCGAAGATCTTTATCATATCCTAATATATTATACAACTAGCTTATGCCCGCGACTTCGTTCGCGTGGAATAGTGACTTCAACTCTTGACCAATAGATGGCGCTGTATGTCCGGAATAAATTTTATTTTATATTTTATTTTTTGTAATAAAAACTATCCTATGTCCATTCTCAAGTTCCAAACTATGTCTGTACCAAATTTCACACAAATCGGTTCAGTAGTTTAGGCGTGAAGCAAAGACAGACAGACAGACAGACAGATAGACAGACAGACAGAAAGACAGACAGAGTTACTTTCGCATTTATAATATTAGTTTGGATAAAACCTTCCCTGACAACACATACATTAATCGACGTAAACCCGATAGTATCGGATAAGTAGTTTTAAAGAAAATCGCGGATATCCGAATCCCGTAGGTCGAATAGATAGAGCACCTCCTTTTTTTGAAGTCGGTTGAAAATAATAACCTACTTTTTACGACGACGGTTTGTAACAGTTACCAAATGCATTTTCAAAGTGCCAACTAACCTTCCCGAATCAACTTCAATAAAATTAAAAAATAATAACAAGGACCAATATTATTTGAGTGATGTATAAAATCGAGCACTCAGTAGTTTCAATGAGTGCGTGCGCGTAATGTTGTTGTGTGCTACTAGATACCTAAATTTGAGTTCGTCGAAAATGTAACAGCGTCCTTAAGTGTCCTTACTACTAGGGCTGGGAACTAATCTCAATGAGTGAGACTGGTCTGGTTTGACGTTGGTGATCTAAATTACAAAACAAATGAAACTATTCTATATTTCCATTTGATTGCTGCCTTCCAATACGTAGGGTTTTGTCATGAAAACTATAAGTGCGGCAGTCCTAGATACTTCCTTCTTTTTACTTCTGATGGGTCCTTTCTTGCCATTGTCTGATGGTAAAATAAAGGCGTGGTCTCCAACGGTGCGTGTGCAACAAGATGCCTGTTTTGAAGGCTGACGGGTCATTGATGGTGGGCAACACAGACGCTGGCAGACAGTTACACACTTTGGTTATGCACGTAAGAAATATGGAGGAGAAGCGATAAGTGTATCCCAACTAATTACTATTTTTCTGCCGTATTTACGATTATTGCAATAACTAGGTTTTCGTAAGGGTTAGTAAATCATCATATTGCACATTTGACCGGCAATAATTAATGTATGTAACGCTCAGTGTGGACGCTAACGGTCAGAGTAGCCCCAGGTAGTAAGACCATGCTAACAGATGGTCACCAGATGTGCCAAACGCACCCCGCCTCGCGCCCACGCGGGCCCCGTACCCGCAGACCCGCTGACCAGAGTACTTCAGTAGACATTCGGTTCGAGTCGCGCATGCTAGATAGATCGAGTATACCACGGTCCTAGCTCGTTCCCGTCATAACTATTGTCGTAGCTTTAAGTTTAGTTGTACGAAGTAGTGTGTTGTTCCGTAGTTAGCTCGTAAGAACATTTATGTACAAAGTGTGTGTATTAAAAGTGTTTATCGTGGCATGATCTGTAATCGTTTTATTACGACACCTAGCCGCCCCTTATAGTGACGCCCAACTTGCGGCCACATGCTGTTAAAAAACACGTGCCGTTAAAAACCGCGTGACATTAAAGACCACGTGGTGTTGTAAACAGTTAAGTGTAACAGCGTGTGAACGAACCAACCCTAAGGTTTATCATGCCACGAACGACGCGAGCAACCCGCGCAGTTGTCAACAGCAAGGCGATGGAACAGAATAACGACAGTTATTCAGACGAGGACTGCGAATCGATGGTGGAGTCGCGCGCCCATGCGGGCGCCGCTGCCACCCACGCGCACGCGACCGACGCGTCCGAGGAGATGCGCGCCCAAGGGGGCGCCGCCCTCGATCACACGCTTGGCGGGGCCCACATTGGCGCTCCTGCTGCAGCGGACCACACGCTCGGCGGGGCCCATATCGGCGCGCCTGCCGCAGCGCTCAACACTGAACGGCTCCTGTCCACCATGATGGAGTCGTTCGCCAGAATGCAGGCGGAGACTAACCGCACCTTAGTGGAAAGCCTAAGATCACTACATCATGGCAACCAGTGGAACCACGTGGCGGCGGCATCGCCCACGGCGAACGTGCCCGCGACATCCGGCGGCGGTAACTTCGCGAAGTGTACCGCGAGATTCGACGGGCAGTCACGCGACACCGAGGTACTGGAGGCCTTCATCGATGCAGTGGAAGTCTACAAGGAGTGTGCCGACGTGACCGATGAGCACGCGCTACGCGGCCTCTCCATGTTGCTGAGCGGCGACGCAGCGGTGTGGTGGCGAGGCGCGCGGACCGGCGTCGCCACGTGGGCGGACGCTCTCGCGCGCCTGCGCGCCGCCTACGGCGTACAAAGGCCTGCATACCGGGTGCTGCGCGAGATATTCGCGGAAGAACAAAGTGAGAGTGAACGTGCAGAAGTGTTTATTTCTAAGGTACGCTCTTTATTAGTTAAATTACCATATGTTGTTCCTAGTGTTATGATAGTAGATATAGTGTACGGCCTTTTACACCGTAGAATACGTAAACGTTTGTCGCGAGATAGTGTTAGTAACATTGATCATTTGTTAGAGCGAGCGAGAACCGTGGAAGACTCGATCGTAGAGCTAAGTAGCAACGCGATCGTCGCCGCGGATAAGCCGAACCTACCTAGAGTCGTTGACCGCAGTACTTCTAGCCCGAGCGCAACCTTAGGTTCCAGTCCCACCTCTAACTCTGATAAACGAAATCGCATTCGATGCTCGTACTGCAAAGTATTCGGTCACCCGACTAACGAATGTCGAAAGGCTAGGAAAGTCGGCAGTGATAGCACTGATAACGCGGATACTAGCGATATTAAAAGTGCGGTAAATGCAAGTACGAGCAACGGTAAAAGTATAATACGTTGTTACGGATGCGGCCGGCCAGGGGTAGTTAAGTCTAAGTGTGAGACTTGTTCAAATAAAGCCGCACCTGCCAAACTATCCGACTTCAATGTCGTAAAAGGCGACTGTTGCACAATGACGTCATCGCACCCGTTGGTAACAATAGGGGTAGTAGGTAAAGAAGGGGTAGCGATCGTCGACACCGGGGCCACGCATAGTGTTGCTAGCCCATCACTACACGCGTTGTTAGTGAACAACAATGTTAGGTTCGATGAAACGGAACGGTACGTTGGACTCGCCGATGGCTCCTGTCATAGGAAAATGGTAAAGACGGCTACTGTACCTGTCACCCTAGGTGGTCGGAGAGTCGACACGGAGTTTATGGTATTCTCCGGTGACGACACCAGGACACTATTAGGTCGCGATTTCATCGCAAACGCAGGTATGGTAATCGACATAGGCCAGGAGTCATGGCATTTCGCAGATAGTCCAGGAGACCGGTTCCCGTTTAAGCACTCTTACACATTAAACAGCGCAGCCGTGATGCACACAGATGTTAATAACGTGTCGTCGCAGCAAGGAAAAGGTAAGATTTTATCGCTGGAGCACAGAGCCGCACTCAGTGAGGTTTCACAACACAGAGTCGCTCAGTTCGCTTCGGTCGGACCTCCTACAAACTTCGCCGTTTATAAGGTAAGTAAAACACAAGAACCTTTGGCTTCTCCTCCTTCTAGATTATCCCCGCCTATAAGAGAGGCACTTGAGAATGAGCTGCTGGTATCCACACCGATTTTGCGCCAGGCTGATGCGACGTTACCCTTCGTCCTCAGTACTGATAACGGTGGGTACGCTCTCAGGGCAGACTCACTCCAGGGGGAGGGAACCTATGAGCGCCGATTCAGATGGGGCAGTCGACTCTTGACCGCAGCTGACCTACGCGAGAATCCAAACAAAGACTCGGAGGTAAGTAAGTTTATTAAAGTTCAGGAGTCCGACGATCCCTCTAGGGGGAGGGTATGGACAAGCAGAGGATACGGGCCCGTCGAAGATGTCCCATACAGCTACTGTCCTGAGAATGGGGACCACGACGCGGCCAGTCTAGTGCTTCCAAAAGGAGAACGTGCCAAAGTATTGGCCGATCACCATGATGCACCCACCGCTGGTCACATGGGCGCGGAACGTACGCTGCAACGTATAGCTAGTAAGTATTACTGGCCACGAATGCGTTCCTACGTTACGCAATGTAAAAAATGTGTTAGTCGTCAACGGTATAAGGCAGACACAAGGATTCAATCGGTGCCCCAAGATGCCCGCGACGTCTACGAGAACGCCCAGGCAGCACATAATAGGTACGCCGATGATCGTTGTCAGCCTGTTCCCGACTATAAGGTTAGTGAACTGGTTCTGCTGAGAGCGACACCGGACGAGGGCAGACACCGAACTTTATTCCTCGCCGCGACGGACCATACAAGGTCCGGGCCGTGGTCAACTACATACATCCTAGAGTGCCTCAACGATGGCACGGTGCTAGGCAAGTATCACGCTTCCGTGCTGACACCCTTTGTTGGTCGCATCCAAGCTCCAGTACAAGAGAAGCGTAGGAGGGGAAGGCTTCGTAGAAGCTAACCCAAACGCGAGGACGTTCGTTAGGGTTAGAGGGGGAGACTGTAACGCTCAGTGTGGACGCTAACGGTCAGAGTAGCCCCAGGTAGTAAGACCATGCTAACAGATGGTCACCAGATGTGCCAAACGCACCCCGCCTCGCGCCCACGCGGGCCCCGTACCCGCAGACCCGCTGACCAGAGTACTTCAGTAGACATTCGGTTCGAGTCGCGCATGCTAGATAGATCGAGTATACCACGGTCCTAGCTCGTTCCCGTCATAACTATTGTCGTAGCTTTAAGTTTAGTTGTACGAAGTAGTGTGTTGTTCCGTAGTTAGCTCGTAAGAACATTTATGTACAAAGTGTGTGTATTAAAAGTGTTTATCGTGGCATGATCTGTAATCGTTTTATTACGACACCTAGCCGCCCTTATATGTATGATATATAGAGTTATAACCATAAGTGCAGTAAGCATCGTACTTATTGCGGTATTTATTTGTAAGACATACAATGCAACAAATATCTGTAACTTGTTTCAAAAATTCTTAATGTTATGTCATAAAAAACATATCTACAATAACTTGAACATCACTGGTATAAGTTTTTTTATTAGTTCGCTGATTTCATATCTACTCTCAGTTTTTATTCTAGCAGCTCGAGTTTTTTGTAATACAGGTCCGTCTTAAAATTTCGTTACGCGGCTTATTAATATATTTTTTTAGTGCATATACATATTAAATTCCTTTAATAAATCGATATGTCTGCATTAAGAAGAACTTGCTTGAACGATCCAAATAGTTTTTGTGCTGTTTGTGGTAAATATATGTTTCGAGAATGTCGTTTAAGTGCGTCTGACTCTATAAAAAAAAACCTACCTACTTGGACTTCTTTGGGACGCCATTACAAGTGTTTAGTAAGCCATGGTCCCAAATTTTGTATCTGCTAGTTGCGTAACATCATTGCGTTAGACCAATTTATTATTTAACAATGTTTTTCTTATTGGCTTGGTAGTATGAATGTGAAAAATGTACCTCTAGTAGCCCGAGACCGCATTAAATTAGGTCTGATAAAACAATTTGTAAAAGCGACAAGGATGGGGCATGTTTTAAATATATCAATAAATATTCTCGAAATTGAGCACAGAAAAAATAAAAGCTGGTATTTTTGACGGTCCTCAAATCAGGGAACTAATTAAAATTTTACTGACTGTTTGCCATATAAAGAGAAATCTGCATGGATTGAATTTGTTTCGACGTAAAATTCTCCAGACTAGAATCAACACATTGAGCAACTAATGTTGCACTTTCAAAGACTAGGATGAAACATGAGCATCAAGATGCACTTGCTCTTCAGCCATTTGGACCGCTTCCCAGAAAATTTAGGCGATTTAAGCGAAGAACAAGGAGAACGCTTTCATCAGTACATTCGCACGATGGAAGAGCGATACCAGGATCGTTGGAATGCAAATATGATAGCTGATTACTGCTGGAGTATTGAACACAAGGCTGAAGTTTCGATTCATGCAAGAACATCTTATAACATATAGTTTTTTCATGTTAGGTTTTAGAAACAATTTTTTTCATTTTATATTTCGAGTATTTTCCGCTAAAAATGTAATATTTCAAAAACTAGAGCTGCTAGAGAAAAAGTGACAACAGATTTGGAATGAGCGTGACAGAATCATACAAAATCAGGCGCGAACCTACTTAAAACAAAACTGCTTATCAGTAATGCGCTTATCACTCTTAATGAAGTGTTTAAAATATTGAAATGTTCTAAATAAGTATACAATATGCAATACTTTTATACGTTAGTAATTTAACAAACCTTTTCATAACTAAACTTGTGTCCATTTTGTTAAGTAAATCACAGATCATGGACCAGTTGCATAATTAAAACACCGGATTGGTGATAGACACATAAAAAGTATCTAAGACATCGTTAAGTAGTTACATAAAAAAATATATACAAAATACAAATAATTTATTTTCTTTCATTGGTTTGTGTTTAGGTTTTTATATCAATTTTATATATATTTAGTATCAAATTTTCAATGATTTAAGAAGGAAATGTGCTACTCGTTTTGCTGATTACGGATATGTTTGTAACTCTGTGAGGCCCAAATCCCGAGTTATTGCACTTTTTACCTAAGAACTTCGATGGGACATGCATGAAAGCCTGTCAAACCTGTCACTATTGTCCATAGAAGCAGAAACTTTAGAAAAACTAAAGTCATCATCTGCTATAAATGATTTAATAAATCATATTGCCGAAAAAAAGGCAAGGGGAGTGTATATTTAATTAGAATTGTTTGTAAAATTTTTGGTATAAGTGACAGATAGATAATTATGATGAATAAATATTTCTTTTAATAAATAAAAAATGTTTGCATATTTTTTTTTTTTTCATTTGTGAGAAATCTTTACCCTTCATAAGGGCCCCCAAACAATTTTTAAACTGGGCCCCGACAAGGCACGCTACGCCACTGACAGGACTGTAGGCTTGCCCACGGGCCTCGGCCAAAGTCTGTCACACAAATGCCTCGCTCATGAATTGATAAATGACAAAGGATAAGGTTTAGTAGGCCAGCAGCAGCACCTGCAGTTTTTAAAAGAAAAGGACTTGTTTCCTGTGTTGTATTCAAGTAGATATCACTGCAAACTATACAGGATTTCCTATGGAGACAAAGATCAATGTAGCCATCGCAGTCTGAATAAGTAATACAGAGCCGAGTGCCGGTCGCGATGTACCGCCATTGATAAATTTAGCAGAACTCTCACATGATATTAAAGGGTGGTGAATGTGCGATATGCCTCCCTCTCCGATCTATTATTATGCTGGGCAGGCCTCCGGAATAGGGCTGCGCTGAGCGTTGTCTTTTTTTTAATATCAGTACATTATTGCCAACGCCGGGCAATAGTCGAGTATGAGATTGAAGGCCGAGCCGTAGGCGAGGACTTCACTTATACGAGACAGGCAATTGCCATTTCCGCCGAGGCATATATATTGCTTTTCTCAAAAGAATGCAGGGAAATAAAACATAATTTTTATATTATACTTTTAATTTATTAAAAGTTACAACAACATTGATGGAGCGTTGTAATGTTCCAAATTCAAAAAACGCTCCTGCAATGGATTTGATCAACATTAATGTAAATCTTGTTCTGTTTTCGAAAATAATGACAATATGTCCATGCATGTTTGAGAAAAGGTTTTTAAAAGAAACAGGAGGAAGGAAAAGTTCCCTAGGTAGAAAAGAAATGTGCCCGAACAGGCTTTGAACAGAGGGGGTTACGAAGTGAACTTTTAAGCGGTCACGGGGCCGCTGCCATGTGCTGATGGTGATCCCCGGGGTGGTTTTAGTGAGGTACAAAACCCACACTCCATGGTCTATTCCCCAAGTCTTGCCGCCTTTTGATTGTTTCCCCCCCGAAAAAAAGGTAGACTGGCGAACTTTTCTTTGTTTTCTTTTCTGTATTTGCTTATACACTAATAAGAAGGCACTAATTTGACTTGCAGAGATGATAAGACTTGAATTTATAAGGGTCTAAAGTTTAAACTTTTACACTGCAATATTAGTATCAACTTAAGTAATACTTAATTCCATAATGACGAAGAATGTTTTTTGTTTTCATTTAAACGATTTTATTTACAGTGGTTTTCAATTCATATTTTGTAGTTCTTATTACTCAATACGTAATTCGTACCAATGATGGTATATATGTCGCAGTCATCTGGTTAAATTTGCCAGCTAATTTAAAACAGCTTTCTTTATTATTACATTCTTCATAGGTACCTTCTGCCTTTTTAAACAAAAATCAATCAACCTAAGTATTGAGTACCCTCATTCTTTTATATTCCATAACAGTTATTTCCTTTTCCATCACTGGCAACCCTGTGCTCGTCCTCCGGGAGGACACCGATGACTTGTCATTAATAACGACAGTAGAAATGTATCAAAAGGTGACGCGTCCCGACGTCTGTCTCGGCCCTTATTTATGATACCAACAAACAATATTTATTCGTGTCTATACGCCGCGGGCATTAGCCTGTGACGGACGTGTGTTGTTTCTGATAGTGTTTGGGATACCTTCTGTTTGATTAAAAGGTATTTGTATAATAGTTTGCTCAAAGACTATCAGTTTGGTCTAAGGCTATCATTGAACTTCTTCTTTTCGAGTCGATGGAAACTCTTTACATATTTTGGACCCAGTAAGTGGCCACCAGGGGACAGTACCTAGTTGGGAAGGACACCTGGCAAGGTGCGTTGATGATAGGTGGAGTAAAGTGGTGACCGAATGGCGTCCACGGACTGGAAGAAGAAGTATTGGTCGTCCAGCGGCGAGATGGGCAGATGACATTGTTGTCATTGCGGGTAGAACCTGGATGAGGTTGGCACGGGAACGTGGTGATTGGTACGAGAAGAGAGAGGCCTATGCTCAGCAGTGGGTGAAGTCGGGCTGTGGATGATGATGATGATGATGATGAGGTGGCCACCCCGATTGCGGCGTCAATGGCGAGCATAAGGTCTTCTAAAGTGCAGGTATATGGGCACTTGGGGCACTCCAGCATGTGTGCCATATTCTGCAAAGGGACACCGCAATTACACTAGGTATCAGACGGGTCTATAAAACCCCATTTTAACAAATTGTGTTTACAGCGGCCTACTTGGGTACGCAAACGATTGAGTGCTTTTCATATAGGCCACTGCAGTTCACGTCCCGGTGGCAGGTGTTCCTAGGGTTTCAAGAAGTCGGGTGGTGGTAGGTGAACTTCTTCCCATAGCTTTCTCCTCACTATAGGCGGCTTGGATGGCCCGTGTGCATCGAAGAAAACTCTTCAGACTCTTAATTCTACCCGGGGTTGTAGATCTTAGAGGGGATGTCGGGAATCGGATTCCTTGTATTTTTAACTGAGATGGTCCTTGAGGTAGCTCAGCTGTGCTGTGTGGATGGGGTGTGGTCACGAGTCGCGAGTCAGACATTCAACACCCCTCCGGTTGTTTAGACACCATCTCAGATAAAGAGTAGGTTTTAAATAGGAAGATTTTGAATGATTCTTTATCCAGAAGCCCCATCATCAGCCTATATCAGTCCACAGCTAGACATACGAGTAGGTCTTTACAATCGCACGCCATTTTTAAGATTCTCGAAAAAACTTTTCCAGTCTTTCTGCATTGGTGTCATCAGCATACAGTAGCGGTCCAATAAGGGACGTACTCTCTAATCGTAAAAACATGATAAAGGGCAATTTTTATAAGCCTATACAAATTACGCTGTCCGGAGATTGACGAGGTAATATGCTCAAAATAGTTCTCAATAATCAAAAGTTATTGGAACTTAAGCAATCTTCGGCTATTCTCATACATAAGTTATAGAGCTTAAATGTTTGCAGCAATATTGCGGTCAACTTTCTTTCTTGCTCCCAAAATTCTTGCTTCAACACACTGATGCCGTTTATTGTTCGATCCGTGGTATTGCTCGTCGAATCGTTGAGCTCCTTAAATTCTGAGTTGAGCTGCTCGGTTATTGATAAATGCGTGCGCTGATTGGACAGGTCCACTCAATCTGGCTGGTTCTTTCCTCAAAAGACCATTTCAGACATAAGTCTACATAGTCTTCACATGATCTAACCACGATTTTGTCTGGACTTTAAAAGAGACTGTGACACATCATCACACACACAGACCGTGTGTGTGATGTTGTGTGTGTGTGTGAGAGTTTGTTTCGGCCTTTCTTCTCAGAGTTGTCAGATAGGCAATGCCGACCTCATCTAGTTTTAAAAAATATGATCGACATGTAAAAATATTTGTACAAACCAACTTACAGAAATAAATTCATTTATCAAAAATGACAAATTAGTTATGGATGAACAGAGGACATTTGCACAAAAACTGAAAAAAAAAGATACAAATCTCAAAGCATATCAACACCAAAATACGGTAACATCACCAGTTTCAGTCTCGTACGAAATATGGGTATACAATTTACACAATATCGTCATATGTCAAGAGTGTCACAGATCCTCACGAGGCATCTACCCCAATTACCGTTAGAATTGTTTCGCACCACCTATCTATTACTACCCTGCTACCCTGACTCCGCTTGGGAATTGGGACAGTGTTGTATGATAAAAAATTGTTGGATCTGTCGCTTTTGTCACATTTGTCGTCTGTTCTTGGGGAAACGTCGTGAAGTACTCGTAATTATTATGATTGATCTTACTGTGTGTATTGGATTACGAGGCGTTGTTAGGTGTGGACTGAATCATCAATATTTTTGTGGGGCGTTAATAGAAACTAGTGTTTTTTTGTGAAAACAGTTTTGTTTATCTTTTTAAGGCTTGCTTCTGGCCATGAAGACAACTGCGTACTTACTTAGAAAACGTGCATTTTGATTCATTTAGCAAGTGCCACAGAATGACATTTAATAATGTGTAATATTGTAATTTATTTTTATCTATTTTTAGTTTTTATGATTAACTTAATTAAATGAATAAAACATTAATTGTTTTTTTTATTGTGAATTTGCTTTTGTGCTATTTGAATTGTTTATTTGATTTAGTATTATTCTCATTGTGAATTTTGTATTATTTTGATTGTGAATGTGATTTTGTATTATTATGCTTTTAACTGTATTTTTTTATTTTGACTTGAATTTGTTTTTAATTAAGATTTTAATTTTTATTTAGGTCATGATTTTGCTTTAACTTTGATATAACTTGTAACATTTATTCTTTTATGGGTCATGTGGTGCTAACCTATACACAATTGTAGTACTAAACTTAGTTAAAAGAAAACTTTATTTTATAATGTACCAGTACATATAATTGTTGGTTGGCCAATTAATAATAAATAAATAAAAATGAAATAAATATTTGAGACATAGTCATGTTATCTCCCCACGTCCCCACACACACAAACCAGATAATTCTTAAGGTATTAATAAGTCCACTTTTGTAGCTTTATGCCGCATGCTATTTTCAAATAAAATTTAATGTGGACAGGTAAAAAAAAATATTGTCAAAATCTTCGCTGTCTACTTTCATCTTGTTGACGATAGATGAGCTTATGGTACAGGGTACAGCAAAGGTAATTACATGGGTAGAGGTAGTGGGTAGTGTAGGTACAGGGTAACCTAACGGAACCAATACAGTCCGCCTATAAATCCGACGGGACGTCCGAACACTTCAACTGTCTTAACCGCGTGCTCCTACGAGGTGTTACCGGATCGAATAACGGTGGATAAGAAATAGTACAATAACTTCACAAAAAAATCTGTATTTTGTCCTTTTTTAACCACGAGGCAAATTGTAAAATGAAAATATGTATGGGCACATAATATAGGCTTTTTATTAGCTCAAGCTGTGGCGTGAGATTGACCACATTATTTGCAAGATATGAATCAATAAGTAGTATGTAGACAACCGGTATTTAATTGATGTCAGTATATACTTCCTGCTCATGTAGCTACAAGTATACCCTGCATTGCTTTGCATTTAATTATATAAAGTAAGACCTTTTTGTGATCATCAGCTTGAGTAGTGTAAATATTGTAAAAAAAACTTATTTTTTATAAAGAGTAAGTATGGAGTTTCTTGTGCGTTCTTCTCCATAACAAGCTACTTTTCCGAATGCACGGTAGAATACATTTTTATTACTTATAAATAATTGTTAACGTTCAAAAGTGCTGCTTAATGGCCCAATTGAAATAAATACATTTGACTTTGACTTTGAGTATCCTTGACTTAAGATCAGAATTTGTAAGCAGAACAGCAGGTCGAGGAAAAAGACAATTTATTCATTAAAATAAATAATAGCTGCATACAAACTGCAATACTGAAGGCATAATAATAAAGACATGCAAGATTTACATATTAATGTTCAGAATACTAAACGATCCTAATTGTAAATAAACAATAAATAAATGTAAAATGTCATGTCACATAGGGATCAAGTTCCGCATACAAAACGAATGTATCTAGACTAGGTTACAACATCTACCTAAAGTGAATGCTGAGATAAAAAAGCTTTTTATAAAAAATAACTTCAATTTCGGAAGTCGGTGTCAGAAAACGAAGAAACCAAAACAAGAACACCGACTTCCGAAATTGAAGTTATTTTTCACTTTGTAGTGTTTTATTTGAAAGTCGGTTGTATTTTTTGTTAAAAAGTTTATTTAATTTTTCACTTTTTAGTTGTGGTTCATAATGGACCAATTCTCCAAGAAACATGCAACTTAGACAAAAACAGTGGACTTAGAGTATACCAGGGTGAACTGTTCAACCTGCGTACCCATTTAGAGCGTGATAGTGTGATGTTATGTTATGAAATGATGTAAACAATAAAGACATCCGATTGCAGCTATCCCCAGTGATTTGCCGTCATTTATTGAAGAGTTCTGATGTATATCTTCGAAGTTATTCATCACATCTTGATGAAATTTAAATGGGAAAACCACATGACAAGCACCAGCTTTCAAATACAAAAAGATTCATCAAAATCGGTTCACCCAGTAAAAAGTTCTGAGGTAACACAGACAAAAAAAAATACAGTCGAATTGAAAACCTCCTCCCAAGCCTCCTCCTTTTTGTGAAGTCGGTTGAAAAAAAGAAAAAGCAAGAGTGAAGCAAAAAATTATCCAATGAAAACAAATAACTGTGATATAAATGATAGATTCCTATGTCCTACTTCAGTTTACTGTGTGCCAAGTTTTATGCAAATTCGTTCAGCAAGTCAGGCGTGTTTGACTTACAAACATTAAACTTACATTTTTTTTTCTTATTGCCCGCACTTCTTACCTGATGGTAAGCAATGATGTGGTCTACGGTGAAACACACTTGCCTATAAATAACCCATTCACTCTTGACTTAAAGACTCCCATTTATAATATTAGTAACTATTATTTTGTCAATAGTAACAAAACTTCTTATCCAGCACTTTCACTAATTCAAGGTGTACCAGCCATATGTTAGCCAAGAAAGGGTTGAGCAAGTGCTACCTGTGGGGTTTGGGGCAGGATGGGGGTGGATGGGGTAGAGGGTAGGATTTACACCCCTCATTTGTTTGCGATGACCCCCGAGCACTATCTCCTTAGAGCGTCTTGGTATCGCCTTGGCTTAAGCGTCGCTTACATTATTATGTTTTTGGGGATTTTCGTTACATTTTGTTTATGGTTGGTATATTGGTTTTTAAGGTAGTCAATTTGTAGGTTTTTGTGTTTTTTGCGGCCTAGTGAGAAAACCTCATTTAGCTAAAACGATCATACTTATCTAAGTATTTTTCATTTGTACAGCGTGCAGGGGTATTGCTTTGTAACCAGTTAAATGAAATAATATTGACCGGAAGTATTAGGAAAAATAAACTTATCTCTTTCATTCTTTCTTCACCACAGAAGTGAGTGAACAAGAATTTGGAATATTACTTATGTACTGATTTGTGTATTTGTGCACAACACATATTTACTTATTGAAGAATGTTTAACGTGATTTAAGAAGGTTGTGAAAGAAGATTTTATATCCTGCTCACCAAAAAAAACAGATTATCAAGAGTAAGCCAACAACAGTGACAATATTTTTTCTGCACAAAAAGGTACCGATTCTTCTTTATTAGCATATATACAATTGAATATGATAAAAAAAACAAACCCTATATACAAATACAAAAGGGAGAGGGAAAAGAGCTCATTGTGCATCAAAAAATTCGTCCACATCGATGTCAATGGGAAACGTGCCCAGAACGCTGGCAGCATTGCCACGTTGGATGGCAATACCGATTCTCTGACCGAAGAAAAGGCCAGCCCTCTGGTCACGTGAAGAGTCGACGAGCTTTGTGCTAATTTCTCAAAAAACTCGATGCCCACTCGGACCCCATGGACCTAATGTTTCAACCCCAAACGGCTCAAACATATAACTTCCAATAAGGTTGGTAAAAGGTACCTACTGAATTTTAGAGACACCCAAGTTTTATCAAGATATCATACTGTTACATATTCTGAGACATAACCTTAAAATTATCTAAGAAAGAAACCTTTCTACCACCATCCAGTTAACGTTCACTTAACATCGTTTTAATATTAACTCTGTTGGCAATATTTACGCCGGTTATTAGCAAAGACGACAACAGTGCCACTTACCCTAAAGCTTTCTTACAAAGATTGGAGGCTCTTAAGCGATACAGCGTGTGTAAGTTGGGAAAATAGCCGAACTAAGTGCAGTTATGAAGATTTTTATGCAGTTCATCAGGAATATTTGTTTTTTTTTGTATTAGTATAGCTTTTGTCAGCGACTTCGCCCGAGTGATAGTTAGGAATTATTCCAAGGGAACGCAATACCGTAATATACTATCCTGTCTTAATCCAGGATCTACGGGATTTACCCGCGTGCGTCCTGGATATCCGTTTAGCTGTTAAGCATTACAAGAGTGTTTTTAGGGTTCCGTACAAGATCAACTATGAGACCGATTGTAAGTTTATTCTGTACCTACTCTTATCTAGTAACATAATTGTTAAGACGACGACAGTCGCCAACGAACTTGAGGGAAAACGATCAGCAATCGTATCACACCCGCGCGACCCAATATTCTGTAGTTTTATGTACTTTCCTTATTATTCTACGACTTTAGCAAAAAAGTTTTAGATCAAAATGTAGGTAATTAAATGGTCTTTGAGATAGGGCTATTTTCGTTAAAATACGCCCGGCGGTTTTGGTGAGAATTTCGTTTTTTTGTCCGTGTTGGACACAACTTTAAAAAATAATTACACTATGTGAAACGCATAAAACTATACATTTTCTCAGACCAAATTATTGAGAAAATTGTCTAATGTAACATATATTTTTTCCTAAACTTTACGACATGCCATTTAGACGTGATTCTCATTTTAAAATCAGCTACTCAGGGGTATCTGCGCATTAGTACTACCAAGCCTGTTCATATCATTTTGCAAAGGTTTGCTATACGGTACGGGTACGGCAGGCCTGATGTTTTGGTAACAAAATCAATATAACCCGGACACGCAGTTTATTGAAAGTTCAAACCATCCTGGGCCAGCTCAAGGTCTAAATGTTACCATTGACACAGAACGTATAATACTGCCATTGATAAGCATGCAAGGGGCATGCGACAAAAACGTTAGTAGGTACAACCTACTAACATTTATGTCAACACGCAGGTAATGGCATCTGAACACAATCTAGTAATTAATTACGGCAGTTAATCACCAGAGTAATTGAATGCCAATTATTTCCTTTATCAACTGACACGCTAAAGCTGGTTGGCAGTAGTACTACTTCATTGTCAACTTGAAACTACATAAGGCGATTTTTAGCCGCGCGGATTTTATGAGCGCGAATTTTTGTCCGCCTACCAATACCTTATTTTTTTCTAATGTTGCAATCGCGGAGCATAGTGTTGTAGGTAAGGCTTAATCATAAGTGATTCATCGAATCGATGTGACATGACAATTTAATTTTAATAATTGGTGTAAACACATGTTTAATTAATATAAACGTAATATATTTAAATATAACAGTATTCATACACATAGTACATAAACTTTTATTGGGTTAAATATGAAATCAACAATAAAATAAATGCGATCGATAAAATTAAGTCTGACATAAATGGGTAGAAACTAAATAAGAGCTGCTAGTTTCTTAACAAATGTATTTTTTTTGCCGTGAAATCGTTCCATTTTCGATGAACTTCGATTTTCTATCAACTTTCGCTCACTCAGGATAGTCAGGTTACGGCACTATTTTTATGTAACGTTAAAGTGACAAGCCAAATGTCAGTTTGGTCAACGAAATTAAAAATCAGAGTATAACTAACACGCACTGCGGATAAAATGCCTCGCGATTTTGTCACCTATTCATAGAGTTCAAAATATTCGCACGAATTTAATCCACGCCTAGATGCGGTGGATTCTGTGGCAAAACACGGCTTTCTTGCGGTATTATTTCCGCGCGATTTTTTTTACCGCAATGCGTAAATGCTTGCAGCTTCATACAATTCCATAGGTCGCAGAATTGGCGGCAAAAAAACGCGCGGGTAAAAACCGCAGTGCGTGCTAAGCCTAACTCCTATATTTCTCAAAGGATACCATCATTAGGGTAAGCTGCTTCGTTGGTGTAGTGGTCACAAGTGCTTCTGGTGAGCCTAAGGTCCTGGGATCGATGCCCGGGTCGAGCAAAGTGTTATTTGGTTTTCCATCTGGAACTTCACAATAGCAGCCCGCAGTCTGGATTCGTGCCCAGAGGTGCCCGATTAATTCATCCTAAAAAACTAACTATTCACGTAAATAGGGATGCTTCCTGGGTAAATGATAATTCTATTTAGTCCGTCATTGAGAATAACAAATAATATTGCACACGTTTTTTTTGCTTTACCAAATCAATAAATATTTACAAAGTTAAAGAGCATCAAAGTTCAGGAATGGGTGCTTGTGACGTCACTAAGGCAGTATAAAGTGTACTAGCGGCTTGAGGTTTCACGATATTTCAACGCAATATATCGTCGTCACTTTATATTTACGTGTCAAGAAAAAATACGTGTCCAATATTTTTTATTTATCTACCTGACGGACAAAAAACTAATTTACAGTAAACTACCCTCTTGTTTAAGCTGTAAACATATAACCGTACGTAGGATTGTGGGTTCGTGAATAATTTCTTGATCACGTTTCGTCAAAAAATGTAGGTACTGGTATTTCGGAATCACCTTGAATGTTTTTTGAATTGGGTTTTTTTGCGGGTAATTGTCTATATAAAGTTGGCATTTTGCACACCTTACCTCGCACATGTACAACTTTTTGTTCGCTGTACTAAAAAATACCTACATACAAACTAGTTTTCTGTCTAACCTGTCTCACGCAATACCATCTCAATTTTAAATTACATGAAGCATAATTATCTCTTTCCTTCACGACGTCTGTATTGAGATCATTGAGTACGACGTTAGCCTTCAATACCTTAATAGCCCTCGTACCTAACGGTCGTGTAACATGAGCTTCAAGAACAAAGTGATCCTTGTCACGGGAGGCAGCGCCGGTATCGGTGCAGCCACTGCCGAACAATTCGCCAAAGAAGGTGCCAGCATCGCCATCGTCGGAAGAAATGAAGCCGGACTCAAAGCAGTAGCCCAACGCTGCGAGAAACATGGCGCTCCAACCCTCATCATCAAAGCCGACGTCGCTAAAGACGCAGAAGCGAAGACCGTCGTCGAAAAAACTATTGCGAAATTCGGGAAACTCGATGTCCTCGTCAATAACGCTGGCATATTGAAGAACACGTCGCTGACAAGTCCAGATGTGATGAAAACGTACGATGATGTCCTGGGGATCAATCTGAGGGCTGTGGTCCACTTGACGAGCTTAGCAACGCCATATTTAGTGAAGACTAAGGGAAACATCATTAACATCTCGAGCATACTCGCAAAAACATACGCACAACAGTCGAAGTTGATGATGTATTGTGTCTCGAAGGCTGCTCTGAATAACTTTACCCGCGGAGCGGCCTTGGAGCTGGCAGCTTCAGGCGTCAGAGTGAACATAGTGAGTCCAGGCCCTGTCAGCACAAACATGCTACAGGGTTTGGTGGCTGATAAGACTTGGGAAGACAATGCCAATGGTACTGCTCTGCAGAGGATCTCGGAACCAGAGGAAGTAGCTGATGTGATAATGTTCCTGGCTAGTGATAAGGCCAAAGGTGTGACCGGTGCCAATTATAGTGTAGATAATGGAGTGCTACTGAAGTTTTAAATAGTTTTACGTAACGACCGTTATAAGGTATAGTTCTTGCCAAATTTCTTGGCTGCCCTGAAGTTGCCTACAATGGCTGCGCAGTAGTAAATCTCATACAAAAACAACACCGATCTGTGCCTTGCGCATCGGAAAGCCAACTTCGGCCAAGAAGTTCGGAAAGAACTATATACGAGTACATATGTTGTGTTACGGTAATTTAGTTTTTGTATGAATTTCTAAATCAGTTTATTTATGAAATTAAAAATATTTTCTTCTTATAGTTTTTTAATTTGAGTAATATACTTCTCCGTTGAATAAAACCACAGTCAGGGCCGGATTTAGGGAAAGGCAACAGGAGACCAGGGGCCTCGACAAGTTATTTTTTTTTAAATCCGTGAATTGCATTTTACTGAAATTATTACTTAATGAGTTTTTGACAAGATAAAGCTCGAAAAGTTCTATTCACTTATTTTTTTTTATTGTTTGTCTTTTGTATAGATATAAAATTTTAGGAAATATGAAGAAATTATTGAAAATTGTGGTAAAATATTTTGTGGCCACCACTTTTCAGTTGCCCCAGGGCCTCCACACCTTTAAGTACGGCCCTGACCAAAGTTAAATAAAAATAATATGTATTTAGAAAAACATACGTAACGTAAATAATGTGTGAAATAGGTACCGATGAAACGTAAGGATAAATAAGAGAAATATGCACTTATCGGCACAATTAACCGTCCACCTATAATATGTCTAATATTTGGAAAGTGCACCTTCCGCAGTTTTTTTTACATACCGCCAAATAATTTTTAGGTTTGAAAGATGTGGGTAATAATGGGGATGTGAACTGCCATTTTTTCACGATAGGTGGTGCATCGTCGCTATGGCTATTGAAAGCTGTCAAACCTATACATTTTGTAAACCTATCATTCAATAAATTTTAATTTTCTCGAAATACTTATGCCTCTCTTTGTGCTGTACCAGGTTGTATCAACCCCGGTGTTCATTTATTGCCCAAAGATACAACTCTAAAAAATACTGGGCAAAGGCTATACATATTTATAGGTTATGTTATGTACCTGCCAAAGTAACTCTAATTATATTGCTAGGTAATCTTCGGCGATATAGTGGAGCTATTAACGTATTGATAAAGTACTAAAATTCAAATCAAATTGATTGCATCCATAATGTACATACAGGTGGTAAATATAAGTTACAGAAACAATTATGGACCCTGTTGGGCACAGCAACATTCTAGATACAGTCAGTGTCTAGGAGAGAGGAACAGCGCTCAATATTGCCTTATCTATTAAAATGTTTGTTATTATTCCCTTTCTATGTTTTTATTTGGTTTAATGCACTAATACGTATACATTTTTATTTTCATGTCAAATTAAAAATTATTCTTAAATATGAATTTTTATTTTTCAATAAGCAATGATTTTCAAATAAACAGATACGTTATACACTCACAAAACAATTGAAAAAAGTGTGCCGCACATATCGGCAGCACACATACATACTTTTCATTAATCTAACATTAAAAAATATTTATTTTAATCAATAAATAAATAAATTACAAATACACACGATGGCATTTATTTTATTTTGTTTTTGTTTCAACAAAGCCTATCGCTCTTCGCCATGCGTGACATAAACTAAAGATTAAAGGTCACAATTGTGACCTATTCGAGTCTTCAAAATGCGCGCGCTCATAACATATCTGTTTATTTGAATATCATTGACAATAAGTATATTTGATTTAGATAGTTTATATTTAATAAATTTAATACATACCTAATAAAATGTTCATATTAGATTTGGAGTCAATTATTAATTAATGTCATTATACTAATCAAGATAACAGTTGAAATTATTTTTAATTGAATTTATCCGTCAGATAGTCTAGCAGGAATGTAATATGCTTGGCCATCAAAAGCTTGAGGGCTGAAAATAAAATAAAACTTCTAACCTAAAACGTAAATACTATTTGTTTTTATGTTTAATTTAATATTATATTTTTATTTAGTTTTATGTTACAACACATTAAATTAAAGTTCTAATTTTTTTTTAAATTTCCTACCATATGTCAAGTAAGAATTAACTCGTTGCAACTAAAAAAAATATCCAAATCTAGAACATATCACCGATGAAAAATATTTTATTATATAAAAATCTGTCTCTCAATAAGATCTGTTTTCTTTCCAGTTATCCACGCTCCATATGTTTTAGTCCAGTTTAAACAAAAAAAAAAAAAAAATAACGTAATGTAAACAAAGCAAAAACTATTTGACAGCAGCCAATGCGCCGCCAGCGACATCTGCGCTAAGCTTTGCTTTCACATTTACCCATTATACGTAGTTTCACGCAACGCTCATGACAAGCCATCGTTGCGAGAATGGTTGTTACCCACTTTAAATCGTTATCCTAAACCGTAATTCGAAATTATAAATAGTAAAAAGAACCTAAATATTATTTTTACCCGACTGCCAAAGGAGGATAATGTGTTTATCAGTCTATGTATGTATGTATGTTCCTAAGACAAAGACAAAGATATTTTATTTCAACTAGGCCACCAAGCGGCACTTTTGAACGTCATACATAAAAATTACAAGGAATAAAAATTGATTCTACCGTACCTATGTGGCGTTCTAGAGACCTAACGCTTTGGCCGATTTTGATGATTTTTAAGTCAATCGATTCGTCCTGCGAGTGTCACTAGCTATATAAAAATTGGAAAAGGGAAACATGGCCTTTTTTTTCCAAACCCATCGTGAGGGGTATCAAAATAAAGGCTTAAAACCCTTTATTTTGATATCCCACACACCCCCCACATCTGGTTTTGGTCAGCCAGCTCACGAATATGTATCCTCCGACTGCACAGCATGATTTTCTTCTTGTTTACCTCTTTTTAGTTCGCTTTTTAAGCAGTCGGGCTTTCGAATTTTTGAATTAACTTTTTTTTTAATACCTACCTATTCAACGATGACTTGATATAGTTCGCCGATATTTTTTTCCCTGGTGATTTTAAGTAGATACTGTCATGTCTTTAGTGACGTAGTTTTATTTTCTCTGTGTTTAGTGACACTCGCAAGGTTTAGACGAATCGATTGACGTCTCTAGAACGCCACATAGGAACAAACATACATACATAGACTGATAAACATATTACCCTCCTTCGGCAGTCGGAAAAAATTTATAATGCGTTTTGCTTATTCTTGCTCATTATGACCTCCGACAAACGATTTGGTATTTAATTAATTATGTCTTCGATGAACAACAGCTGTGGTATGTTTCTTTTTGTGTAACTTGATTGGTGTTTGATGCTGGAACTCGAGTCCGAACACGTATTTCCAGATTGTCCCCGACATGTGAAAGGAGGTCGTCCTCGGTCTCTTTTGCCATTAGGTAGGCTCAAAGTCGTCTTCACTACATGCTGTTCTGTCCTTCTCATGACATAGCCGTACCATCTCAATTTTCTTTCTGTTAATTTGTCCCGTATTGGAGCCAATTCTAACCTACTTTTTTCGGAATTGAACAGTAATGAAGTAGTAAGTTCCAAAATAATAATAAAAAAATCCTCTCCCCGCTCTCCCCGTTTTGTATTATGTGCTCATATGAGGTCACTCAGTCTATATTCCAGCAAAAAATCCATAGGATTCCATTCCGATCGGTTACGGATCAGGTACGCTGGTTGCTGTAAGTCTTTGATGTCGGGCGTGAAAGAAACATGGGTCCATTCTTGGTTTGATTGCTGGTTTCAGTGCTGCTGAACAACTCGGCAGCGACCGAGAACGCGACCACGCCCGCATTGTCACACGACACGACTCCGAGTTGAGGATATCGATTGTGAGCTCCTTCCTCATCCTATCCCTCAAGTCAAAGTTCTTCTTCTACCTCTTGATCGAACACGGCTAACTAAAACTGGTGGATGCCGAGGAGTACTTGTACTGGCAGTATCTTCATCCAACGAATATATATTTTCAGGCTGTCTTGGTAACGTGTCAGTGGTGCTTTTTTCGTCATCTGAGCTGGAAACCATTTCGATATTTTTTGACACAACTGGACCTTAATGCTCTTTCTCTGACAATGCCTCACTGTCGGCTTTATCTAGCCATTCCAAAATATCTGCTTCCATATCTATAAAAATTGAGAACTGATGTCATCAAGTGATGACATTAAAAAGTTGGAATTGAGAACGAGTGTCGAGGTAGTGGCGTTTACAATAAACTAATGTTTTGCTTGAAATAACGGCTTAGAAACGTAGGTATATAGTACTTCTATTGGTTTTAAAAACATGAAAATAACGTGAATATATATGGATTGAAACTCACCCTTCAGCATGATGGCTCCTCTTCGTTACACTGTCTCCGTCGCCATGACAGGTAGGCGTTCAAAAACCAAGTAAAGTATTTTTTCCTTGTATTGGCACTCCTAACCTAAATCCTAAACTGCGCTACATTAAAATTTGTGATAATAGGTGAGCTCCATATTTTTTTGTAAGTTTATTTCATCTTTTGAGTACTCAGGGTCTCAGCAGGTATACCTCGGATATATTCGTGGTGGACCCTATCCATTCTTATTACTCCCAGACCATTTCAACATTTTCATACCACCGTTAAATAGTCAATTAGAAACTACATAAAGCCTGTATTTCTTAAAGGGTTGTTCAGAGTTGCTTAGTTACAGCCACATTACGTAAGTTATCAACTCCTTGATCAAGCCAAAGCCTTTAATACGGTAGCAGTTTCAATGCTTATAAAAAATTTGGAACTTTAGGAATTAGGGGAAGACCGCTGAAACTTTTTGCTGACTACTTAGAAAAGCGATCTCAATATGTTAACATAGAGGATATTACTAGAGAGGAGCAAAAAATACTGGTTATTGTGTTCCTCAAGGAAGCATTCTGGGGCCAACCCTATTCCTGAGTTACATTAACGAACTGTGTAATTTGTTGCCCGCAGCAATCGATATTTGATAGTTATCGCAACTATATGCCGACGGTTCAATGTTTCCGTCTTGTTTGTGTGGACTGTACTGTTGTTGATTGTCGGTTGGTTGCCCAGATCAAATAAAAAGTTAAGATGGAACGTTGCAAACAACAAAGTGAAGCCGGTTCAAACTATGCCTTGCCGTACAAATACACAATTACGCGCACTCACGGTCAACGAAACTACCCCTTAGCTTGTCAGCCGAGCTTTAATATTTGATCTGTGAGCTCGAATGACAAGCTTAGGCGTAATTTCGTTATCCGTGAGTGCGTGATAGCAGATTCAAAATAAATTGATCGAACAAATCTGTTTGGCCTAGGTCAGTCTGTAATCCAATAATGTATCACCTCATGGGGTACAGCAACAAAAACGCATTAACTACCTCTTGAAAAAGCTGAGAGAGCAATTTAAAAAATAGCCAACTGCCATACTCTCTGCATCATTTCTCTCTTCCCCACTGAACTGTTTTGCAAATCTTGCAACGTACTGACTGTTCGTCAGTTTTTCATAATGCACTTGGTATTGAACAAAATTACCATACTTTCCTATAACGCCGAAAATACAAATAATAAGAGACACAAGTAAAATTTCAAAATTTAAAAAACCCCCGACACATTTTTTATTTCATGCTACATAATTTATCTAGTACTAGCTGATCCTCGGGGCTTTGCTCCCGTCTACTGGCTACCTATCTACCTACCCTGGCTCCCCTGCCCCTACCCTGGCTACCATGGTATACCCTGGCTCCCCTGCCCCTACCCTGGCTACCCTGCCTACACTGCCTATGACACGTTATTTTGCGAAAACACCCCGATTCAAACAGTAAAATGCCGTTCAAAAGTTATGGAACTTTTGAACGGCTGAACCGATTTTATTCAAACATAGCTAAGAACACTCTCGATTAAGTTACCTTTTAAACAAAAAAATTAAAATCGGTTGACCCGTTTGGACGCTATGATGCCACAGACAGACGCACAGATACACAGATACACAGCAATACACGTCAAACTTATAACACACCTCTTGTTGTGTCGGGGGTTAAAAATGATATTGTTTACGACTCTAATGTAACCTCAAAAAATGTATTTCAAAATTGATTATTTACATTCTTAGGTCCATTTCTGTACAATAGAAAATTAATTATCATTACATTATTTTAGTAGTGAAAAGATTATTCTAAAATATTTCCTTAGCAGATCTTACGGAGAGACAGTAGATCTTCTGGTTGAAACTAAATCATATTTTTGCTGTTTTAAATTTTATTTAAGTTCTTTATAATTATACAGGTCAGACCCATTGTTAATTTATTATTATTATAAGTTTTAAGCACTAAGAGGTAAAGAAGAAGCTTTAAACACAGGTTCAATCTAGTACAGGTAAATAAGCAATTGTGTTATTTTATGTTTATAAGATATTTTAATTGTAAATTGTGCCTTAAGTTATAAATAAAGATTATTTTTTGTTCATAACGGGGACGCCTGCAAAGTTTGGAAATTTCTCAGGGCATTGGGGGTAGGTAAAACCCGGGAGGAAACTATCCCTAAAGATGTTAATATTGATGCAATGAATAATCATTTTACTGCTTCGTCCAATTTTGATAAGACAAATAAATTAAATACATTGAAACATATTTCATCTCTTCCGACTCCTAGTTATTCTCCATTTGTTTTTGCTCAATTTACTGCATGTGATGTTAAGAAGAGCATTCTATAGATTTCGTCAAACGCAGTAGGAAGCGACAGTATCAGCCGCAAAATGCTGCTCCCGGTGCTGGACATTATTAACCTTTCCTTCATTTGCCAAATTCTCAATTTTTCCGCGTCTAGCAGTGTCCAAGCTCATAGAAAAAGACTCAAATAATTCCTTTACCAAAAAAATCCAATCACACATCCTTCGCCGAGTATCGCCCAATATCTGTCATGCCATTCCTATCCAATGTCCTTGAACGCTTAATCCACATCCAAAGAAGCACCTTCCTCTCCAAAAATAATCTCCTTAACCCCTTCCAGTCCGGCTTCCGCCCTGGTCCTAGCACCACTACAGCGCTTCTGAATATTACTCACTAACTGGGAAATCTAATGGTTTTGACTCTACTGGATTTCAGCCTTTAATACCGTAGATTTCGATATTTTGCTTGGCATCCTTGGCTCTCTTAACATATCTCCAACGCTAATTGAATGGTTTCGTAGTTACCTGTTAGGCCGCCGACAACGTATTTGCATCGGAGATATCTTGACTTCCTGGTGTAGTACTTGTGCCGGGGTACCACAGGGTGGCGTTCTATCTCCCTTACTTTTCGCTGTTTTTATTAACTCAATCTCCAACGAATTAATTGGCAAATCTACCACCTTTATGCAGATGATCTGCATATTTTCTCACGAGCTCCTCTTGGCAATCTATCTGTGGCTATCTCGATCAATAATAGTGATCTGGCCCCTATATGTGACTGGAGGAAGAGGTTCGGACTTATGGCGAACCCCATAGAGACGCAAGTTTCAGTGGTAGGACTGCCTACCACTGAACAATGAACAATGTACAATGAACTGTCAAGAACGGTCTCAAGGATCGACTGAACGACTCTATCCCAAGTTTCTTTTGACAACTCTGTTATTCCTTTTAGCGAGAAAGTTACGAACTTGGGCATATTCCTTGACAGAAGCTTCTCTTGGACTGCCCAGCTACAGCAAGTTAGCCGCAAGCTATTCGCATCTGCTGGATCTTTGAGAAGACTGCGCAATTTTCTGCCGACTGCAACCAAAATTGCGCTTGCACTATCTCTTCTGCTACCCATCCTTGATTATGCTGATGCCCACTATCTTGACCTCACTGAAGTGCAACTTGATAAACTTGAGCGGCTTCAAAATGTTTGTATAATAAGGTTCGTATTTGGTTTGTACAAATAAGACCATGTTTCTTAATTTCGTGTGAAACTCAAGTGGTTGCCAATTCGCCATCGCCGGAATGCTCATATTCTTTCTATCCTGTATAACATTCTCTTTCTTTCTTCTACCCATCTTTACCTCAAGAAAGGGTTTCAGTTTCTGTGTGACTCGCACCGGAAAGTTCTTAGGTCATCGGATAATATGAAACTTAAAATGCCGATGCATTCCACTACCTTCCTAGACAAATCTTTTACTGTTCAGGCCACTCGTCTATGCAATGCATTGTCTGTGACTATAAGGTCGTTTGTTCAAAGTGCAACCCCAAATTGTGTCCAGGCTGTCTCTTTCCATTCTAGGTTGCCTGGAAGAGATCGCGGAACGCGATAAGGCCGCCTGTTGTGTTTCTTGTTGTTTCAATGTTTGTTTTTGTTTTAAGATGTCTTTTTGAATTATTTTTGTCTTGGTGTATACAATAAAGTATATATAAATAAATAAATACAATCTTAAGTAAAGTTTCACTTTATTTTTTGTTTTATTAAACCTGGATGGATTTGTGTTGGTACTCGCCATAACAATCATGTATCTTACTATGCACGCAAATTGTACTTCAATCCGTCACCAAACCCTGACTCCGTATTTTATGAACGTAGAATATCTTCTTTGTCACGTTTCGTCTTAGCATAATGTACATAATTGGTACTTCGCAATCACCTTAAATGTACCTTCATTGACCTTTTGTTCAGGAATGTTTCTATGTATAATTCGTATTTTGCACACGCATGACATTTTGTCCACTGTACTAAACAAAAATACAAACTACTTCACCTGCCTCACGCGAAAAATCTGCATTTTAAATTACAGGACGCATGTATCTTTCCTTCACGACATCTGTATTTAGGTCATTGAGTACTACGTTAGCATTCAAAACGTTACCAGCCCTCGTACCTAACAGTCGTGTAACATGAGCTTCATGAACAAAGTGGTCCTCGTCACGGGAGGCAGCGCAGGCATCGGTGCAGCCACTGCCGAACATTTCGCTAAAGAAGGTGCCAGCATCGCCATCGTTGGAAGAAATGAAACTGGACTCAAAGCAGTAGCCCAACGCTGCGTGAAACTCGGCGCTCCAACTCTCATCATCAAAGCCGACGTCGCTAATGACGCAGAAGCGAAAACCATCGTCGAAAAAACAGTTGCAAAATTCGGGAAACTCGATGTCCTTGTTAATAACGCTGCTATACTGAAGAACACGTCGCTGACAAGTCCAGATGTGATGCAAACGTACGATGATGTCCTGGGGATCAATCTGAGGGCTGTGGTCCACTTGACGAGCTTAGCGACGCCATATTTAGTGAAGACTAAAGGCAACATCATCAACATCTCGAGCATACTCGCCAAAACGTATGTACAACAGCCACTATTAATGATGTACTGTGTCTCGAAGGCTGCTCTGAACCATTTTACCCACGGAGCGGCGTTGGAACTGGCAGCTTCAGGTGTCAGAGTGAATATAGTGAGTCCAGGCCCTGTCCGCACGAACATGCTACAGGGATTGGTGACTGACAAGGTTTGGGCAGACAATGTTAATGCTACTGCTCTGAAGAGGATCTGCGAACCAGAGGAAGTAGCTGACGTGATAATGTTCCTGGCTAGTGACAAAGCTAAAGGTGTGACCGGCTCCGATTTTTTGGTAGACAATGGAGTGCTGCTGAAGTTTTAAAACAGTTGTGATCACGTTATTATATGAGTACGTAGTGTTTAGTCGTACAGGAACATGGGTTTTGTATTAAAATGTATCTTGAAATCACTTTACTCGCTTAACTAACGTTTCGTTATGGAATAAAAAAATATTATTTTCTTATAGTTTTTATTTATTTTATTGACTTTATGTTGAACAGAAGATCATTTTTAGTTTTTTTTTTGTTATTCTTCCGGTTTTCTTTTCTGATTAATTTTGTTGAATAATATCATCAGACTCTCTTCGAGCTTGGTGGTCTTTGGGTAGTCAAAACTGTTTATTCTGGCTTTCAGGATTGGCAGTGGTTGGGAATATCGTATTATAGTTTTTAATAGAATCATATTAACAAAAAGACAGTTGGTATTCGCTACGACGATCATGATACGGATTATAATCGTCTAGAACTGAAGAGTGATGAAAAGTTGTAGGTTACCTATCCTGCTAAAATATTATAGATGTGAAAGTATTTTTGTTTGGATCTTTGTTAATTAATCACACCTCAACGGTAAAACGGAGTTAAGTAAATGACACTAAGCACACGAGGTAGCGATCAACAAATTTATCTACTTAAACATGTATTTTTGTTGAAAAACTCGATAAACACTCGGACCTCATGGACCTAAATATTTCAACCCCAAACGGCTTAAACATATAACTTCCAATAAGGTTGTTGTATTTGCACTGTTTGAGATTTTCTGCACCAGCACCAGCCGCTCCAGCACATGCCGTCGTGCTAAGAAGATAGGATGGCGCAAGGGTATCGACACATGTTGCATCCTACACTAAAGGCCTACCGAACTTCCAAGGCATTATGGTCATCCCGTCTGGCCTATATTCATCAACGCGTGCCTTCCCGTTGTGAGTTAAAGTTTAATGTTGTCATAGGTTACTTAAAACAGTCTTCAAAAAGTAGAGGCGTTTTGCTAGCCTCATAAATGAAAGTAAAGTAAGTATGTTCCTTAGTATAGAGTTATATTTTTTTCTACTTGTTCTTTAAGCCCGCAATTGTACTTGATCATACAGTTGTAATCTAACTTTTTTGCATAAAAATACTACCTACCGACTACCACATACAAAACTACAAAGTGAAAAATAACTTTATTTTTAGAAGTCGGTGTCTTTCATAGGTACCAATTTTTTGCGATATGGACACCGACTTCTAAAAATAAAGTTATTTTTCACTGTAGTTTTGTATGTGGAAGTCGGTAGTATTTTTTTGCACAAAAGTTTTTTTATTTTTCACTCTTTAGTTGTACCTACCTAATAGGCAAGTTAGTAAGGTACCTATAACGCCAGAATAGATTTCATGAAACTTGAACATAACCGATGAAATGAGAGATCTGCTTACCCCTTAAGAGTGTACTGTCGTGATGTTATGTTATGAAATGGTATAAACAATAAATAGACATGCGATTGCAGCAATCCCGAGAGATTTGCCGTTATTTATTGAAGATTTCTGTTGTATAACTCCGAAGTTCTTCATAAGATCTTCACCAAATTAAAATGGGACCAATTTCGGAACATACTTTTTCAAACAAAAAAAATAATTTTCAAAATCGGTTCACAGTTGACGGAGATATCAGAGAATATAAAGAAAAAAACACAAACATAATATCGAACATAGAACCTCCTCCTTTTTGGGAAGTCGGTTAAAAATGAATCCCTATCTCCCTTGGTCACGGCATCACGCGTGAACGGCTGGACCGATTTCGCTTATTCTTTTTTTGTTGTTTTTGTTATTGTTAGGAGAAGGCCCTTATGAAAAAAAAATAGGAAAAAAAAATTACCTTACCTACATAGGTAGGCTAGGTATGTAGGTAGGGTATGGTAGGTAGGGTAGGGTAGGTGGGGTAGGGTAGGTAGGGTAGGGTAGGGTAGGTAGGGTGGGTAGGGTAGGTAGGATGGGTAGGGTAGGGTAGTATATTTTTTAACAAACCTACATTTATTATGCGTACATCTTAGGAGTGGAATTCTCTGCCGGAGTCTGACTGATAGCTACAACCTGGGATTTTTTAAGTCAAGAGTGAATAGGTTACGTCTAGGCAAACGTGCTGCATCGTCGACCACATCATTGCTTACCATCAGGTGAGTGATAGTGTCAGGGGATAGTGGTCAAGCGCAAGTTTATCAATATTAAAAAAAAACTATTTTGCTGGTAGCTAGGGACTGAATAATATCAAGATTGATAAAATTACAATGTCACATGTATCGATATATATACGCATGATACCTTACATATTGATAACTTTTACAATACACAGACTGATGAACACATAACGCTAAACACTTTGCATCGAAAGAAAGAAAAAGAAAGAAAGAAAAGTGTTTTTTTGGCACAAAACGACATACAATATAAGAACACGCTTAAGCTGTGCTTATGCTAAACCCTTAACAATAGTACCTATTAGTAGCGCCACAGACAATATAATACTACAGTAGTAGCGCAGTCACGCAGTCGTGTATTTTTTTTTAAATTTAATTCATTTAAATAAACTCCCACTGCTAGATAAGTAAAGGAAGGAAAGGGAGGGAAGGCTAAGTTATAATAGCTACACGGTTCGATCTCAAAGGTTAAGAGGTCCGTCCGTAGATGGGTGACCTATCATGACTTACCAACCGAGACTGCTCCTTGACTCTGAAAGCACGTTAAGCCATCGGTCTCGGTTGTCAATTGTACAATCGTTACGGATAGTCAGACATAGTTGTTCTTTCTCACGACGCCCATAAGGGTATTTGATACTAAAATATGGCCAAAAATATTTTTTATACTTTTCTCAGCTGAATTGTCACAAAATAGTACAGACTTATACAATTTAATAAAAGCATATAATACAATTCTTTTTTACTCACCATATTCATAATTTACCGAATTTTCCTCGTCCAGAATACCTCCACTTTCATCTCTAGTTACTCCAGATCCCAGGGGGCGAAGCAGTTCAATAGTTTCACTACAAAACGGTTGAGATTTTTTTCTTGGTAATGGGCATAAGTATACTTGACGAAAAATTAATTACAAAAAAAACGGTTTGTTGCCGCAACATCTTTGTTCTTATTTAACTTGCCAGAATATATCAGATTATGATTCCATTACTTTTTCAAATCGGACTAGCCCGGAAACATAAGAAAGTTACTCATTTATTTAGATATATTGGTTTTTTTTTACTGTTTCTAATTTAAGCCATGAAAAAGATTCAAAAGATATAAACATTAGTAAAGCAATGTATACATTAAACTAAATATCTCTATAACCAGGATCCATCATCAATACATGACAATAACGCATAATTACTTTGTAAAGCCTGATTTTTTTAATGCGCCGATAACAGCTCGTCCTCCTTGGACAATAGCGATGTTCCGACTGATGCTACTGATCAATCACCATGCACCATGTATTATACTACTCTACGAAATAATAATATTATTGTAATAGCAAACTTCAAAAAAACTGATTATTGGCCATGTTTTAGTATCAAATAACCGTATGTGCGACGGCCCGGTGGGTTGGTCTTATTCGTGCGTGTCGTGTGTGTAAGCCGATACTGAGCGCTCCCGAGCTTACGTACACAGAAATTATGTGCATGGGCATCACACACACGACTAATACCAACCGCCCTCGTGAGATAGAACAGCTATACCAGAAAATCGGACATCAATGTTACCAAGGGTATCTTTTTACCCAGCTAATGGGTTAGGGGACTTGTGGAGGACAGATAGGCAGTCGCTCCATGTAAAACACTGGTATTGAGCTGCATCTGGTTAGACTGGAACCCGACCCCAAAACTGTTGGGTGAAGGCTTTTCTGGACAGATTGATTTTGGTAGGTAATCGTATGTAAGCAAAGGTAATATGGCCCCAAAGGGAGAATAAATGACGTCGATGTATTTAGTAATGTATGAGCTGGCGATGCTGATGCTTGGGATCATTTAAGAGGTCTTTGTTTAAATTCCTTGTAGGTAGATAGATGTTACTACTCCATCACTGAGTTTACTACTGATAAACAGAGGTATGATGATTCCGACTTGCCAATTAGACACTTTTGATTTTATTTATTGATTATGAGTGAATGTGTTTATTTATCTAAAATTGTAATGACTTTACCTAATCGACATATTTTAAATTGATTTATTTTTTAATGTTATCTATTGACATGCCACCTTAATTGTATTATTGTATTTATTATTTGTTGTTGTTTGCTTATGTTAATTTTGTACGCCAGATTTTGGCAAAACATAGTGCACATATTTTAACAATATACCAACTGTAACCATACCTATGTTTTACAAAATAAATGATTGATTGATTGATTGAAGAAGATTGCACAGTCTGCTTACACAGCTTCTATTCCACTTGGCACTTAAAATACCTAAGGTACTTTTAAAAAGCTGTTGTAAAGTCCGATGGGAGCCTGTTAAAAACATGAAAAAAATCGAATTTGCGATTGATTGCTATTTTTATTCTGAAGGTTATAAGGCGCTTTTTTCATGGTTTTTTCTATAACATACCATAACATCATGCCTTTTTATCATAACATTTTGATGGAAAATACCCAACAACATTTAGATGACCCTCCTTACCTTCCCATTTCCGTCCAATATCCATCTTACCAATCCTCTCCAAAGTCCTCGAGAGTATTGCTCAGAAGCAACTTTCTTGTTATTTGTCCTCTAATAGCCTGCTGAGTCCTTACCAATCAGGTTTCAGACCTGGCCATAGTACTGTGACCACTCTTGTCAAAATAACTGACGATATAAGACTGGCTATGGATAATAAATGTCTTACTGTATTGGTTCTACTGGACTTCAGCAGTGCTTTTAACTCAGTTGACTTTGACATACTCTTAGGAATCCTTTCCTCTCTTAATGTCTCTGCTTCGGTAATTGAATGGTTCAAATCTTATCTTCGGGGCCGCTCGCAGTCTGTTCGATCCGATGAGGACTCCTCTGACTGGTGTGACTTGACTGCGGGCGTTCCCCAGGGTGGCGTCCTCTCTCCTCTCCTCTTCTCAATTTTCATAAATGCTATCACTAAGGTCCTAACTTCTAACTATCATCTCTATGCAGATGACTTGCAGCTATATCGACACTTTAAAGTGGGTGATCTGGTTGGGGCTGTGTCTGCCATCAATAGTGACCTTGAAAATATTAACAAGTGGGCTAAATCCTTTGGACTTTTACTGAACCCAACCAAATCTCAAGCGCTCATTGTTGGTGGTAGATACAAGCTCAGCCTTTTAAATCACCAAGCCCTCCCACCAGTAGTTTATGATTCAGTGCCCATATGTTATTCGAAAAGCGTGAAAAACCTAGGCGTCTATATGGATACTAACCTCTCTTGGGAGGTTCATGTTGCAGATGTAAGTAAGAGGGTCTTCTACTCTTTTCAGTCTCTTAAACGTCTCCAAAAATTCTTACCATTTCGCACTAAGGTCACTCTTGCTCAATCTCTTCTTCTACCGCTCATAGACTATGCGGATGTCTGTTTTCTAGACGCAACGGAGGTACTCCTAAATAAACTCGAGCGACTGCAGAACTTGTGCATTCGCTTTATTTTTGGCCTGTGCAAATACGACCACGTGTCAGAGTTTCGGACTAAATTGAAGTGGCTGCCGATTCGGCGTCGTCGAGATACCCATATCCTATCTCTCCTCTATACTATCCTACACAATCCTAATTCTCCTCAATACCTTCGTGAACGCTTTGAGTACTTTGTCCCGAGGGGTAAACCCTGTCGCACTTCCACTTTTCTTCTTCTTCGTACCCCACGTCACACTTCCAGCCGATATGACGGCTCCTTCTCTGTTACTGCAGTGCGTCTATGGAACTCTCTACCACATTCCCTACGCGACAGCCCGTCTCTGAATGTCTTCAAGAGGAAAATCAAGGATCATTTTCTTTCGGAATGACATAATATTAGTATATATTATGTATATTTTGTACTTATGTATGTATGTATATTTATGATTTATTTTATATTATTCTAAAATTGTACACTGGACTACTTCTCATCTTCCTTTTGTAAACTCTCTCTATCACTCTAAGGTTTGCTGGTAGAAAACTCTTCTTTGAGTTAAGCTCGCCTTTGTACATCAACTTTATAATCACTCATGTTGTATATGTAATTTTTTGTTGTGTACAATAAAGAATTAAGAATTAAGAACAACATTTTGATGGAAAATACCCAACAACATTTTGATTGAAAATACCCAACAACATTATGATGGAAAATAGCCAACAACATTATGATGGAAAATACCCAACAACATCTTGATGGAAAATACCCAATAACATTTTGATTGAAAATACCCAAAAACATTTTGATGGAAAATACCCAACAACATTTTGCCCGACCAGGGGACGAAACCAGGACAGCATTCTCAGCAGGCACTTAAATCACTAGACCAACGGGGCACTATCTTTATTTATTGATAGGCCTGCGTTTGTCCAGTTTTTCACCTTTGGGCAATCAATGTCGTGGTCAACGAGAAACAGGTTCTAAAATATCGTTTAAAATCATCATTAAAGCCTTTTCGGCTTAAAGAATTTTTCTTATTAGACATTCTGATTTTTATTATGTGCCCGGTTGATGGTAAATACACTTACATTACGCTGCTATTCATCGAAAGCTTAGGCAGAGGCGTAGGTACCTACTCGTACATTACCTACTTGTATAAATTTTTCCTCAGAGACCTGTCACCACTACACGGAACATACGAATGACAACATAACACATGACAGGCGGAATGTGGATTACGTAGCGAAAACATACTAAATCTATGGTAATTTCCCTATTCTACCAAAAAATAGAAAGTATACAGAAGGGCCAGGCCCGGCGTTTCGAAAATTGACACCTAAACTTGACAGACTCACAATACTTCCAAAAAATATAGCTTGATCTCTGTGACAGCTGTCAGTATCAATACAGTAACAATAGCGCTTAAAAGACTAACAATACCGTTATCAATAACGTATACGTCAGTTTGACATATGTCGCAGATATCAATTTTTTATGAAGTATAGGGTTGCTACTATAATGAATCTTAAAAAAACGAGTAGGTAGGTAGTGTTAGTTGCAAACACAAATACATCGATTCGTCTAAACATATATCACGTCATGCTTACATGCCTAAGAGGATAGACAGAGGTGTACTTAATAAGTAATAATCCTACTAAAAACATAAAAAATAGAAAGGGCACCAAAGTCGACTACACATAAATGTAAAAAAGGCGCCAAGTTCGACGAAGAAGAGTTGAGATCCAGAAGGGTGACTAGTTTCATAGCCTTTTCGTAAACAAAGCTAAAATGTACATTTTTTTCATCTATGAACTTAAAACAATTTATTATTTTCTCAGATATTCAATTTTTAACAAGTCATCTCGTTTTTTCCTTTATTACTTGCTAGATTCTGTCAGCAGCTTCGCCCTCGTGACTATCGAAAACTATCCTAAGGGGAAATATTCCCGGGATAAAAAATATCGAATGTGCTATTCCAGGCTATAATCAAATTCTGTGCCAAATTTCACCGAGATCCGTCCAACCGTTTGAGCGTGAAGAAGTAACAAACATGCAAACACACACTCACAAACTTTCGCCTTTATAATACTAAGTGTGATGTGACTAGCTGTTCCCCGCGGCTTAACTCCCTTAGTCCAACCCACAGGACCCATTCTCGGGATTAAAAAAATAGCCTATGTAACTCAGGAATAATGTAGCTTTCTACTGATGAAAGAATTTTCAAAATTGGTTTAGTTGTTTTTGAGTTTATCCATTACAAACAAGCTTACAAACAAATATTTCCTCTTTATTATAATATTATTGTATAGTGTGGAGGTTGTGGGGAACCGCTGCCGCGCTGGATGCGAGACGCACGGGGCCGGTCAAAGTGGCGACGCTTGGGGGAGGCCTATGTCCGGCAGTGGTCGTCTTTCGGCTGATTTGATGATGATAATGTAGAAGAACTACAGTGAGCATCTTTATGTAATTTCAGGCTTCCTTACTTTGGCTGTATCAACATCGCTCACTGACGTGTGTTTAGATTTAGGTGTTCCTTTTTTTGTTTATTGTTACTGATTTCCGAAATTGAAGTTATTGTCGGTTGTATATTTTGTAAAAAAAAGTTTTATTTGCACTTTTTTTGTAATTGTTACTTAATGAGCAAGTTCTATAGTAACGTGCTTATAATGCCCAAAGTTATGCCAGAATTGTTTACCCGAATAACATTAAACTTGAAAATAATCCTTTGAAATGGGAGTGTACCAGGGTGAACTGTACACAACTGCGTACCCCTTTATAGCGTACCGACGTGATGGTATATTATGAAATGCCGTAAATAATAAACAAACATGCGATTTCAGCAATCCCGAGAAATTTACCGTTGTTTATTGAAGAGTTCTATTGTTATCTCCGAAGTTTTATATCAGATCTTCAACAGATTTAAATGATACCGCACGAGAAGTACCAGCTTTTAAATAAAGAATCATCAAAATCAGTTTACCTAGTAAAACGTTTAGAGGTAACGCAAATAAACAAAATACAGTCTAATTGAGAACCTCATGCTAATTTATTCAGTAGGAACCTTAATAATTAGGTAACAAACAAAAACACTAACCGACTTGGTTTTACTTTTACTTAAGGGTTCGACATTATGTACCTATTGTGTTCTTCTAATGTAAAATTAAGTCACCAAACCTTGACTCGTTATTTTAAGAAGGTGAATAGTTTTATTGACACGTTTCGTCTAAGCATAATTTACATAATTGGTATTTCGAAATCACCTTGAATATGTTTTTCATTAGGCTTTTCTTATGGAATTTGTCTATTTATAGTTGGTTTATGCACACCTAAACTCACACGTGTAAGACTTTTTGTCAGCTGTACTTAAACTAAATATAAACTAGTTTTCTGTCTTACTTGCCTTACTCGAAAACATCTCCATTTTAAATCACATGTCGCATATTATCTCCTTCCTTCACGACATCTGTATTTAGATGATTGAGTACGACGTTAACCTTCAATAAGTTACTAGCCCTCGTACCTAACAGTTGTGTAACATGAGCTTTAAGAACAAAGTAGTTATTGTTACGGGTGGTAGTGCCGGTATCGGTGCAGCCACTGCCGAACAATTCGCCAAAGAAGGTGCCAGCATCGCCATCGTCGGAAGAAACGAAGCCGGACTCAAAGCAGTAGCCCAACGCTGCGAGAAATACGGCGCTCCAACCCTCATCATCAAAGCCGACGTCGCTAAAGACGCAGAAGCGAAGACCATCGTCGACAAAACAATTGCGAAATTCGGGAAACTCGATGTCCTCGTCAATAATGCTGCCATATTGAAGAACACGGCGCTGACAAGTCCAGATGTGATGCAAACGTACGATGATGTCCTGGGAATCAATCTGAGGGCTGTGGTCCACTTGACGAGCTTAGCGACGCCATATTTAGTGAAGACTAAGGGAAACATAGTTAACATCTCGAGCATACTCGCAAAAACGTACGTACAACAGTCGAAGTTGATGATGTACTGTGTCTCGAAAGCTGCCCTGAACCACTTTACCCACGGAGCGGCCTTGGAGCTGGCAGCTTCAGGCGTTAGAGTGAACATAGTGAGTCCAGGCCCCGTCAACACAAACTTGCTAAAGGGTTTGGTGACTGATAAGACTTGGGAAGACAATGCCAATGGTACAGCTCTGCAGAGGATCTCGGAACCAGAGGAAGTAGCTGACGTGATAATATTCTTGGCTAGTGATAAAGCTAAAGGTGTGACCGGCTCCGATTATTTGATAGACAATGGAGTGCTGTTGAAGTTTTAAACAGTTGTGATATCGTTATTAATTTGTACATACGTAGTGTTTAGTTGTACAGGAACATAGGTTTTATATTGAAGTTTATCTTGAAATCAATTACTTACCTAACGTTTTTTTTTTTATTTCAACATAAGTTACATGAGTGGGTATTATACAAATCTTCTGCCAAACTGCAGGACAGTTTGTCGGCAGTTTGTTATGACATAAAAATAATAAATTGCTTCTATGATGAACAGAAGATCATGTTTAGGTTTTTTGGTTTCTTTTCTGATTAATTTTGTTTTTGTGGAAAAATATCATCGGACTCTCGTCGAGTTCTTTGTCTTTGGGTAGGAAAAACTATTTATTCTGGCTTTCAGGATTGGCAGTGGTTGGGAATAGCGTCATATAGTTTTTAATAGAAGCATATCTAACAAGAAGACATTAGGTCCGGTCAGTAGGACCGGAAAGTGCTCATAGCAACTCCAATCAGAGAGGATAGCATCATCGTGTTTGGGATCATTGGATGTGTGATATTACATTTTAATACAATTTTTTAGATTTTTTACTTAATACTTATTAAATTCATTTAATTGCACCTACCATGTTTTATCCCTGCATTATCGTATGATCGACTGGTAGAAATTGCCTTAGGCATTAAGTCCGCCTTTGTGCATAAAGTGTTAATCTATACTATCTATATCTATACTTCCATACTATTATTATATTTACTATATATATATATTTATTGCTATTATTAATTATTTATTTATTATGTTATATATATATATAAACACATCAACACGGTCTAGGGATATTTTAAAAAAAGCGAATTACTATCAATGTGTTAATTATTTATATGACATGTATATATTTAAAAGAAACGTTATTTAATATTCTACCATTTTTTAATAATGGTTAAGGTACTTCGATTAAAATTTCAGGATTTTATGGAAAAAAAATGAAGCATAGACGGAAACCGTATATGAATTAAATTTTAATTTATGAGTAAAAACTGAAAAAAAATAGAAATACATTTAATTTGTGTTTATAAACTTGAAGTTAGTAGTCTGAGAAAGCGCCCATGATGTTCATAACACATCGGCAACGATTCGGCATGCTCAGAACAAGGTTGTCAATGTCTTGCTGCGGAATATTGTCCCATGTCCTTCTGAGGTGCGCAAAAAGTTGATCTTCTGTAGCCAGATTTTCAGGAACTTCCTTCAGAGCTCTTCTTTGCAGCATATCCCACGCATGCTCAATGGGATTTCGATCTGGCGATTGAGCAGGCCAGTCTAAGGCCCTAACATTGTGTGTATGTAACCAAGATGCTACCGTTCTCGCCGTGTGTGCCCGGGCATTGTCGTGCATGAGCAGGAAATCTTGCCCCATTTTTGTTCTGTGGGGCAAGATTACGGGCCCCAGCACCTGTTGGACGTATCGTTCTGCCGTCATATTGCCCCGCACCCAAACGAGATCCGTCCCTCCTCCAAGACGAATTCCTGCCCAAACCATAATTGTTCCTCCTTGGTATGGGTGAACTTCCTGAGGGTTCTGAAGACGGCTCCATCGTCCAGGAACTCGCCAAACACGCGTCCTTCGTGAATCTGGATGGAAGCTGAACCTGGATTCATCCGTGAACAGCACATTGGACCATTGCTCACGGCCCCAGTCCACGTGGTTCCGAACCCATTCTAATCGTCGTCCACGATTGCCTCTCCGTAAAGGTGGGACCCGGAGTGGTCTACGAGAGCGTAGACCACTTCTTACAGTTTGGTCACTCACAAGCACTCGGTGTTCCACTCGCAGCCTTTGGACCAATTGAGTCGCCGTTGCATTTGGTTGAGCTCGCGCAGTAATTTGCAAAAATCGGTCTTGTCTGGGGGTAGTGATGCGACTTGCCCCCCCGGTGCCTCTCCGCTACTTCACCTGTGGCACGATAGCGTGTCCACAATCTTGAAATTACATTTTGGTGGGTCCCTATGGCCTCAGCAACATTACGCTGAACAGACCCAGTTTCCAGCATTCCCACAGCTCGTAACATCTCCGCCCTCGTCAAATGTTGGCGTTGCATGGCTACAATACCTCAATTTTAACTTTATCTTTCGTTTAAAAATGTAAAAAACTGTAACTAAACGTAATTCGTATTGTTTTCTAAATTTCGCACAAATGAAAATTCCCTCTCCTACACATCAAGATATTTTTATGTCACCGAAACAAAAGAATTTTCAAAAATTTGAATTTGGAATTAGTCTGAGATAAATTACAAACAAATCGGTGTATAGAAGATTCCAATGCGGCCAGTACTTTTCGAGTTATTTAATTGAGTATGAAATATCCCTAGACCGTGTTGATGTGTGTATATAATATTATAAAGACGAAAGATTTTTATTTTTGTATGTTTGTATTTAAAGAATATACTTAAAAACTACAGGACGGATTTCAAAAAATCTTTAACCGTTGCGAAGCTACACTATACCCATAATATCGCGGGTGAAACCGCGAGGCGTCCGCTAGTTTATTTATAAATAATTGATTTGTTTAATAAATAACCAAATTAAAGTTTTGTTGTAAATTAATGTATCTTAGGATAAGTGGATTTTATGATAAATAAAAATATTTGAAATTGGCTTTTGCCCGCGACTTCGCCTGCGTAGCATTAGTACTTCGAATAGCCTATTTTTTATTTTTGCTATAATATTGTGGCCTTACTTGAGAAATTTACCAACCCTTTAAGGATAATTTACAGGATAAATCTATCATATGTCCTTCCCCGGCTATCAAACTACTCCATACCTTTCATTTAAATCGGTTCAGCAGTTTAAGCATGAAAAGCTTGCCAGCCAGCCTCAGCCGCGGCGGCAGGCCTTCAAACCACATGTTCCTCAGCTCGCGGGCCGCCCCACCCCTCCGCGCCTACGTGGGCTTAAATTACACTCTAGGGTAGGACATACAAGACTGCGTGAAGTCGGTTTTGCAGCGATTCGTTTCTGTCACTAAATTTTGTAGCACAACATGTTGAATTTTAGTTTATTGAATGTCATTTTTCGGATCAAGAACCCTTCGAGCATTTGATTCTTCGAACGTATGAAAATCGGAAAACCAGCAAATCGCATTTACGACCTTCGGTAAAATAAATTTCGTGATTTTTAATAATAGACATTATAATTCTTAGGAAGATATTATGAAGGTATTATGGTGTTTGAAAGAGAAGACGATGTATCGGAGTGTGAAGTGAAAATAAATGATAAGATTGTGGAGCAAGTGAACGAGTTTGTATATCTGGGAAGTATGTTCACAAGGGATGGAAACATTGAAGAGGATGTGGAAAGGAGAGTGAATGCAGGGAATAAAGTGAATGGTGCTATACATGCGGTTGTGACCAGCAAATCGATGTATCCAGAAGCTCGACTCGCCGTTCACAACAGCGTGCTGGTGCCTACACTTAAGTGAAGGGTGGGTATGGCAAAAAAGACATGAAAGTAGGATTAATGCAGTAGAAATGCGCTCCTTGCGAAGTATGTGTGGGGTAACTTTAAATGATAGGTTGAGGAATGAGGTAATAAGACAACGTTGTGGTCTATAAGAAGATGTAGTGACTAAAATAGAAAAGAGTATGTTAAGATGGTTTGCCACCTCGGGTCCTGATGTATGGGGGGTGTCCATCTATCCTATCTTAAAATACTTTAAATTCACGCCTATATTCCCTGCAAGGTCAGGCAGAGGTGCAAAACATATTTCACCAGATATTTTACGTCCCATGACTGCCATGTAACGGAGGCGAGCCTATTGCCATCAGCCGGCCACTAATGATCAGCGGCGGGTTCGCAGTGACTGCTAACGCGTGCCCGTGTTCTTGCCATAAGTGGCACAGGAGGACACCGTGGAGTTTTAGTGGGTTGGAGTCCCACATAACTGCGCTATTTCCCCGTGGTAGCGTAGTATGCATGAACATTTGTACAAGTTACTTGGGACTGTACAATTAGCAATTTAGGACTACTTTTGTTAGCTTGGGTATCTATACTAATATTATAAAGCTGAAGAGTTTGTTTGTTTGTTTGTTTGTTTGTTTGAAAGAAAGAAAGAAAGAAAGAAAAATGTATTTATTGGTATTAAAAACAAAAACACCTTAAAATTAAACAAAATAAATAATTAAAACTATTAATACCAAAAGGGCCTCAGCTCAGCATAATGCCAAGTGGTAATACAGTACCACCTGACGCTGATTTTCAGCTGCAGCCCACGAGTGCCATACGCTCGAAAACACAAACAAACATTTATAATATACAGTTTTTGTTTTAAAATTACCTAAAACAAAATTTTGCGACTCATTATAACTCAACAAATTTAAAAGTTCTATGTGCCCATTAACAAAAGAGAACAAATAAAATAAGTAGTTAGTTTGTTTGAACGCGCTAATCTCAGAAACTACTGGTTGGAATTGAAAAATTCTTTTTGTGTTGGATAGTCCATTTATTGAGGAAGGTTATAGGCTATATAACATCACGCTACGACCAACAGGAGCAGAGCATAAATGAAAAATGTTGCAAAAACGGGCAAAATTATTCCTTTTTGAGAGCTTCCGTTGCGTGCGCTGCGTAAACGGTTTAATTACACAACAATCATGTATGTAGAGTAGGTAGGGTTGATGGGTAGGTAGGTAGCCAGTTGACGGGAGCGAAGCCGCGTGGGACAGCTAGTTACCTGATAAAACAAATGTAGGTATGTGTAAATGACTAAAATAAAGTTAAAAAGGACCACATGATCAGCAGTTTCGCTTGCAACTACTAGACCAATGTTGACCTGATGGCAGCGATGACGGGGTCAACGACAAACAGGTTCTTAAACAGCGTTTACCGTCATCATTATAGCCTTTTCGGCTCGAAGAATTTTTCTATTTAGAAATTCTGGTTAATATTCTGTGCTTAGTTGATGGTAATTAGACACATTACGCTGCTATTCATCGAAGAAATAAGCAGCGGTGTTTCGAACCTACTCGTATCACACTAATATTATATCACACATCACACTATATATAAGACAAAAGTTTGTGTGTGTGTGTGTTTGTATATTTGTTACTTCTTCACGCTCAAACGGCTGGACGGATCTGGATGAAATTTGGAACAGAGATAGATTATAGTCAATACAGCATTTAGAATACTTTTTATCCCGGGAATATATTCCCTCGGGATAATTTTCGACTTTAACGCGGGCGATGCCGCTGGCAGAAGCTAGTACTGTATAAACATTTCGTCAGCGAACACTATACGGTGACGACATAATGATGACTGGCGGAATGTGGTTGCACCTACTCTCTTCTACTGTAGTAGAAATAAATAATACCATACATACAATTTTGCCAAAAGAGATTTATTACTATTTTGTTTTTTTTTTAAGTATTATATTAATAATAAACAAGATTTTATTTCTTATAGAAATTACAGTAGCTATATATGTACGTATAATATCTATTTTTATTTCTAGTAAAACTTTAAAAAAATACAGTTTCTTAAAGTAGGTATTAATAGCTGTTAATTATGTGATGCCATGAGGTGCAATATTACACAATATGGTGCAATATTGTCAGGTATCGACTAAAAAGGGAAGTAAAATATTATTTTGGTACAAAGTCATCGTGATACAACTAATATTACTCACTCAATAATGGGCTACTAATAGTCCTAATCATATGGATAAATATTAGAATATGAGGAAAAAAATGTGTTTATAGCACCGTGCAATGATGTCAGCTAGCATGACAATCAATTTTGGAGAGTCCTTGTAACGATGATAAAGCTATTCTACACGATAAAACGATATATTAAAGCCGTCTCGGCATAGTAAGCAATCTAAACCAGTGTCGTGAAGTCGTTCAACATGTTTGCAAAAAAAGTGGTCTTGGTTACTGGCGGCAGCGCCGGTATCGGAGCAACTACTGTGGAGTTATTTGCCAAGGAGGGAGCTTCAGTTGCTTTTGTCGGAAGAAACGAAGAAAAACTAAACGAAGTCGCTAAGCGTTGCCAGCAGCACGGAGCCAACACCCTCATTATCAAAGCCGATATCTCCAAAGAAGAGGAAGCGAAGACCGTCGTCCAAAAAACCGTAGACAAGTTCGGGAAACTGGACATACTCGTCAACAACGCTGGCATTGTGAGATTCGCTACTTTACGGCAGCCCAACCTGTTAGAGAACTATGACGAGATCATGAACACGAACCTGCGTCCAGTCATCCTCATCACCAACCTAGCGGTCCCGCACCTCATAGAAACAAAAGGCAACATCATCAACATATCTAGTGTTGCGTCTACGCTAGCCAAGTTACCAGGATTGCTGTCTTACAGCGTTTCCAAAGCTGGTATGGATCATTTTACAAGATTCGCTGCAATGGAACTGGCACCTTCTGGTGTGCGAGTGAACTCTGTCAATCCTGGACCAGTTATAACTGATATTGCGGGGTCTACTGACATGGATTTCGACCCTTCGAGCTTCACATTATTAGGAAGGTCTTCAGACCCTGGTGAAATTGGTGATATAATCCTGTACCTAGCCAGTGACAAGGCTAGGAGTGTAACCGGGTCGTTTTATGTTATCGATAACGGTATGACCTTAAAGTAGAGTCTTTAGTTTTAAGTGTCTTGTTAAAAGTCAGTTAAAGTACCTTTGTAATTTTTGATTTTGAATTCTTTTAATTCATGTAGGTACATTTATTATATGTCTTTTTTTGTATTCTATGTTAAACTCAGCAGAATTAATCTAATATATTATCTACAGCTATATTTATTACAGATAGTATATTAGATTAAAATCAATCAATCAAAATGTTTATGTAGTTTGATAAAAAAATAATTATTATGTTAGTCACTGTGATTTAATTTTAATCAAATAAACTATTAATTATAGTAACTTATTCATTTTCATAGTGCATGATAAAGAAATCATCACGACGCTTGCTCAAGTGTTTAGTGCGCGTAGACGAATAGTATTATTCTCAGTGACTTAGAGATTGTAGCTGTTTTGTTGTGTCTGTGTCGAATAAATGTTTTCTATTCTATTTTATTTTTTACTATAGTCCAAGTTTCCTCTTAAACTTCTTCATTGTTGCTTTTGTTTATATTATATTTATCGTTTTAACAGATTTGTGACAGACACGGACGATTCCATTATGAAGTTTGTATCACGCTGTCGCTTGCATCTCTAGAAATTTTAAATCAATACAAAATCGCTGGCAAAGCAAGCAAATACTTACGTAACTAAATGAACACCTTGACCCTTTGAACTCAACAAAAAAAGTCAGGTACAGAAGATCGCCTCCATACGTCGAGTGAAAAAGCATGCACACATAAACACGCTTCACGTACAGCAAGTGCAAGCGCACTCGTGTACTGCTGTTGTTTGAGTCGCTGCTAAGTGTGTGTCTCTGTTTGGTAAAGGCATTATGTAACTGTTTATTTTATAATGATAACTGGTTTGGTAAAGTTTACTTTAACGTGTGTCAAGGTTGTCTAGTTTGCTGCTTGTTTGCCTGTCTGATTCTTCCGTAACTGATTAATTATGACTGGGTCGATGTCCGGTTTAACACCAGCTCCTGTCCTGAGTACTCCTGAGTTCGGTCTGCTAAAGTGTTGTTGTGTTGTCAGATTCTTTCTTCCATTTCTGTGTGGCTTCCTGGTCCACTTTCTATTGTGTTTTTCTAGACCTCTAGAGAGTTTTACTATACCTACTATTACAAACATGAAACTTTGTGAGGATAGATGGATGGTTGGGTGGATGTTTGTTACTCTTTCACGCAAAAATAACCGAATGGATTTTAATGAAATTCGAAAACCCACCTTAACACAAATTCGCTCGTTTGTTTACAAAATCAAGTTGTAACAAAGCGTTGGGAGTGAATAGGTTTCTTCTAGGTAAGCGTACTTCATCGTCAACCGCATCATCGCGTATAATTGCCGGCACGTAAACTGACACTGCTGGACAAAGTCTTTCAGCTGATATGATGATATCACAAAACGTTTTTAGGTCTCTTTTGTTACCAAGCGGGACGGGGGGAACGCTTAGTCCACGTTCCGTTCGCTCTATATTTCTATATGGTGGTTGGTTAGTTCACGCACTGTGCGCGAACTTAGGTATCCTCACTTCGCCAAAACCTTGCCAAGTTGCATGCCGGGGATTATACCATCAGGTGACATAGAGGTCAAGCGCGAGCCTATCTATAATAATAATTAAAAAGGTTTATTGTTCCATTCGTGAGTTGAAGCCATAGTTAGAAATAAGTAATACAAGTAAAAGCACTAGTCTTTACTCATCTAGGTACCTATATGAGCATCAAGCTGATCCTGCCATCTTCAGCTGGGTCTGCCGCGGTGTCGCCGAAAATTTACAAGTAAATGCTCTAGTGTATTATACTCACCTTTATATAGTAGTATGCCTCGTGAAGACATGACTGTACTATGGCGATATCTTTTGCAAATCATCAAATTAAACGATACGATATCAATATGTTTTTTTGACAGAATATTGTGTTATAATGAGTTATATAAGCAAATAATTTGTTGACTCGCAGTCTGACTACTGTATCAGAATAGATATGTATCGATAAATCTTTTTTCATTTATATTTGTCAAATTTGTACACTAGGCCTGTGTTGACCACCTTCCGCCTGACGCAGGTCCTCACCGGACACGGCTGTTTCGGGAGATTCCCGTTCAGGATAAGGAGGGAGGAAACGCCCGCGTGTTACCATTGTGTGGAGGACACTGTGGAGCATACGGTGGAGGTCTGCTCCGCTTGGGCGGAGCACCGCCGTGTCCTTGTGGAGGCGATCAGCGGTGGCGACCTCACGCGTCCGGCCCTGGTTCAGGCCATGGTACGGAGCGAGAGAGCATGGGAAGCTGTCACCTTCTGCGAAGCAGAAATGCTCGCGAAGGAGGAGACGGAATGCGTGAGGGAGACGCAACAGACACGCCCTCACGCCCCTAGCCACCGCAGGAGACGCCCTGGGCGTCGCGAGTCGCAAGCCGATTCCCGGCCAGCTTAGGTGCGGGCTTGTTGACGGCGAATAATGGGTAGCTCGCCGTCCGATAAGGACCAGGCCCGAATCGACGGCGCGTAGTGTTCCACGTGCGCCTCAAAGAGATGTCGGCAAAAACTGACGGGTTTCGCGAGGGCCGATGCCCGTCTGGATAGCGGATAAATTTGAGAGAGAGTTACCGCGGCTTTGGCACAAGTAACTGAAGGAACACGGATGGGTTTTAGTGCATAAAGGCCTGACCCACCCTCCCTCTCCATCCAGAGCGGGAGAAATCATTGGATGACATCCAATCCAAAAAAAAAGCCTGTGGTGACAGCACAATTTTGATCATTTTTTGAGGGTTCTAGTGCTTCTAAAGATAATGTAACATCAAAAAGGAAAACATACTCGTAGGGGCATAGTGTATATCTTTCTTCTTCATCAGTTCCACTTCACCAAATGATACTTTAAGAATGCAAATGCTTACAGTGTTAACGAAAATACCGAGGAGTGCCCTCGATCCCCTTATAATGGGACCACCTCGAAAGTATATCTGACCTTTCAAACAATAAAAAAACTTTTTGCAAAAAAATACTACCGACTTCCAAATACAAAACTACAAAGTGAAAAATAACTTAATTTTTTGAAGTCGGTGTCTTTCGTAGGTACCATTTTTTTGCGTTATGGACACCGACTTCAAAAAATTAAGTTATTTTTCACTTTGTAGTTTTGTATTTGGAAGTCGGTAGTATTTTTTTGCAAAAAGTTTTTTTATTTTTCAACTTTTTAGTTGTACGTAACTAATAGGCAAGTTAGTAAGGGAACTATTTCGCCAGAATAGATTTCATGAAACTTGAACATAACCGGTGAAATAAGAGATCTGCTTACCCCTTAAGAGTGAACTGGCGTGATGTTATGTTATGAAATGTTATAAACAACAAACAAACATGCGATTGCAGCAATCCCGAGAGATTTGCCGTTATTTATTGAAGAGTTCTCTTGTATATCTCCGAAGTTCTTCATCAGATCTTCACCAAATTAAAATGGGAGCAATTTCGGAACATACTTTTAAAAAAAAAAGAATTTTCAAAATCGGTCCACAATTGACGGAGTAATCGGTGAACAAACACAAAAAAAAAAAAAAAACAAACATGAAGTCGAACATAGAACCTCCTCCTTTTTGGGAAGTCGGTTAAAAAATAATTCAATATCGGTCCATAATTGACGGACATGACAAGGCGGTTGCCATCCCGACAGACATCTCACAGAAGGAGGCCATTTACCTTTAAATTTCTGTCTCTGCCAGCATGGCTCTCACTAATGCTGGAAGAGACAGGTCTCGCACGATCTTGGCGATCATGAACTGCCACTCAGAGGCCCACGCAGGACACCTCGAGCATATGCTGTGCAGAATCAAGGCAATCGGCAATATGGTGGCAATAAGCCGTGGTCTCTCGCCCAATCCTATTCAGGTACTTACCGAAGCAACCGTGCCCGGTCAGAACCTGCGTGAGCCTGTAGGATATGCACTCCTCTCTTTTCAGCCAGGCTTCGAAGTGTGGCAGGACGGCTTCGATACGAAAATGGCGGTTGTTGTAGCCGCTTGCACCAACGCTGGAGCGCGTGTAGTCGGAGGCCTTCCAACAACGCAGCGTCTTCCGGTACGCGGCTCGCGCCTCTCCAGAACTTTTCGGCCCCATCGACTATCCGTTCTGCGAGCAATGTGCCCTGCCCACTACCATTTAAGCATTCGCTGTAGTATCTGTGTATGTGTGCGTGCGTGTTCACTGTTATATGGAGCCGATACTTGGAAAGAAAATACCTGTAAAAATAAGTAGAGTCACTGGAATGGCATAGAATACTTTTAATCAGTCACTTATAATGACTAGTATATCGATAAGTATCTAGTCAGGTCATTATTTCGGTGTGAAAAACACAATAATATATGTTATCTAACTCGGTATCTGAAACATCTAAATCACGTACAAAAATGTGTAGTTACTGATAAAGATGTGCAAGGTAATGGCCACTTATCCATACAATATACTATCAATTACTTTACTAACATTATAAAAGCGAAAGTAACTCCGTCTGTCTGTCATGTTACCTATCCACTTTTAATGGATGAATGGATTTGGGTGAAATTTGGGACACGGGTTTTCTATGTCCTGGATTAGAACATAATTTGTTATTTTTTTATCCCGGGAGGATATTCCTTTTGAATAATTTTCCAGTTTCAAGCGGGCGAAGCCACTGACAGAAGCTAGGCTTACATAATTGTAACAAGCTATTGACAGCAGTTTCACTCACAGCTCAGGGGCAACTACCAACTTTCCGCTTCCTGATAAAACCACTTATACTATGAGGTAGTAATGATAAGAATAAAATACATTGTCATAATTTACATTGGCATAACGAAATCCAGCATAATGTGTATTATCTATATATCTATCAGCTAGTGCACAATATTATTGGGCATAAATGTTTATTGCCATAAATACTGTTTGCATAATAATAATGAAGCATAGAATAGAATAGAATATACTTTATTGTACACCATAAAATTATAAAATAATGTTAAACATGACGATATTGACACTCAAAATGTTCTTTGGAATAAAAATGCTCGCGGCCAAGATGGCTGAGGGCCACCCCCGCCGCACCATAACCTGATCTATAGACGAATAAATAATTATGTATTGAAAATTTATGCAACTCCAAATTATGCCAAAACAAATTAAACCAAATGACAGTTATGCTAACCTTTGCATTACCTATGCCACAGTATTATTATGCTAATAAAAGATATGCGAAAATGTTACGCCAAACAATATTATGCCTAAAAATTGTATGCCAAGAGAGGTATTGCCATACTATGATAATTGCTGTATCAAAAGACAATGACCACGTACAAAGAAGAATATAAAGGAGAAACAAAGGTAAATATCGTTAGCCAGTGGAGGCATAAGGGCCTACATCGCCATCAATGTCGATCTTGGCGAAGGTGGAATGATGATCTAAATATGTTTGGAAGACAGACGTTGCTTGAAATCGCACAGGAACGTAGGATTTGATAGGAGAAAGAGGATACTATGATCCCATAGTGGCTTGATATACATACATACTATGGTGCCTGTACTCCCTGAAAGGTAGGCAGAGGTGCACGTAATAATACACCAACAACCATCAACGACCAATGTATGCTTAAAAGTCGCCGGGTAAAGTCAGAAATCGATGTAAATCTTTAATAGAAAAATAATGCCTGTTGTTTAGCAATCAACGATAGTATCGAGTTATGAATCAAATACGATAAAGGTGAAGAAGATAAGTATATTTTTCACAATTTTGAGAATTGTACATATTTTTTTAACCAACTTTCCAAAAAGCAGGAGGTTCTATGTTCGACTTTAAATTTGTTTTTTTTTGTGTATTTTCACCGATTCCTCCGTCAATTGTGGACCGATTATGAAAATTCTTTTTTGTTTAAAAGAAAATTGGTTCCATTTTAACTTGGTGAATAATTTCGCGATATACAATAGAACTCTTCAATAAATAACGGCAAATCACTCGGGAATGCTGCAATCGCATGTCTGTTTATTGTTTATACCATTTCATAACATGACATCACGCCAGTAAGCTCTAAAGGGGTACGCAGATGTGTATAGTTCACTCTGGTACACTCTCATTTCACGGGTTATGTTCAAGTTTCATGGTATTCGGGTATTCTGTTCTGGCATTATAGGTATTTTACTAAAGGCAAGTTGCCTATTAGGTACAACTAAAAAGTGAAAAATAAAAATACGTCGGTGTCTTTGGTAGGTACTAATTTTTTGCGTTAAAAGAAAGTTATTTTTCACTTTGTAGTGTTTTCATTTGGAAGTCGGTAGTATTATTTTGTAAAAAAGTTTTTTTATATTTTAGATTTCTTTAGTTTCGCGCTTGACCACTATCTCACCTGATGGTAGGCGATGATGTGGTCGACGGTGAAACACGCAGAAAATAACCTATTCACTCTTGACTTAAATACCCCTAGATTATAGCTGTCGGGAAACATAGATTCCGGCAGGGTATTCCACTCTTTAGCTGTACGCACAATAAAAGTGTTCACAAAACGTTTTGTGCGTATGGGTGGTATGTCCACCACGTATCGGTGGCGCAACGCCGTACGGTAGTCCGATGATGAAACGGGCTAGGTGGAATTAGATCGTGCAATTGCATCGCACACTCCCCGAAATGTACCTGAAAAACTGATAAGCTGGCAACTCGGCGACGATATTCAAGGGTCTGAAGTTTTGACTTAACCAGTGCCTCATTGCCGATGACATAAAAAGCCAGCAACATAATTAAATATCTATTCATTATGATATCTATAATTCCACTGTATTTAGTTACATCTGATAGTAATTTAATAAAGTACCATTATCTAATAAGAAATTTCAGTCTGTGATGTTCTTACCCTTATCACTGGCCACTTATCACATACAATATCATATCAGCAATTTTCTGGGCTCCGATAATCGTCCAAGAGCCATGTTATTTTCGATATATTTAAATTTACTTGATGTCCTGTAAAAATAGTTGTACGTACTGCCCCAGAACTGTTTGTATTGACTCACACTGCCTCCTTTGATATTATGTATGCTGTGTTTAAAGTTCTTGTGGTACTGATTCCAGCCTGACTCGACACGTTGATTATGTTTCCATTAGTTTTTATAATAAATTTTCGCATGTTGATATTCATTACTTCGTCGAATGTTTTAAAGAAGTGGTCTGCCAAAACACCGCCTTCTCTCAATCTAGCATTGTTGACATGTACATATAATTTTTCGAATTTGTCGATAGTTTTCTTGACAATTACGTCTACTTCTTCGTCTTTGGATACATCTGTTTCGAAGGCTAATGTATGTGCTCCTAGTTTTCCAAACATTGAGCAAAAGCTTTTAATTTAGATCCATTTTTGTCGATTAGGGCTACGGTAGCACATTCATTGACAAACAATTCTGCCGTAGCAGCACTTTTTGCGCAAAACTCATATAAAATTTCTAGCATCTGTCCAGTTAATGTCTTTTTTGTTAATAAGCAACTAAATTATATACTGATGAAGTAAGTAGGATGGGATCGTCATATATTATGATGACTTATATTTATATTTGACGGTTTAGATTATTTCTGTAACATGCAAAGAGCCTTATAATATTAAACACTATGATCCCAAAAAACTTGTATTTTCATTTGTTGATTTTGTGAAGTTATTACATAATTATTTATATCGCGACCATGCGTACCGATATCAGGAGTTCTAAACTACACGTTTCTATACAAAATCATCGATCCTGCCGCTATAATCCTACATCATCATCATCATAGGGTACCCTTGTTCTACCAATTCCTTTCAGTCAAATATTATGATGAACTTACGTCATTTACACTTACTCAGATATCGCTTAAAAGAAAGTCATACTTGAAAGATGCGATGTGTTACAATAACAATGACAAGAGATTTTGAAGTAGCTTTAATAAAGGTAGAATAGAAATAACAATAAATTATTGATTTATCCACATCAAAACAAGTACTCCCAGCAGTCAGCCTCCGTTGGTATAATGCACTATAAGAACATGCTTAATTTCAAAAAATTGTTTTATTGTCATTGATTCGTAGTTTGTGCCAAAAGTTTGAGCCAGTTATGCCCTTACCGTTATCACTGGCTATATATAAAATCATGTCTGCAACCTCACTGGGCTCTGATAAACTTCGCTGCGCCATTGTTTTATTTTTTGAATTTACTTTTAAAACATCAAACATACCTGTACAGTCTGGACTAGGACTAATTGTATTCACTCTCACTCCATGAGGGGCTAGTTCTAATGCAATGTTTTTAGTAAAATCGTTCATGGCAGCTTTTGATGCCTTATATGCTATGTTAAGAGGTCTTGTATGACTAGTTCCAGTAATACTCGATACGTTGATTATGTTCCCTTTAGTTTTGATTAGATGGGGAACAGCGAAGTAAGTGATGCGGACAACACCTCGCATATTATTCATTACTTTATCGTACGTTTCCAAGAAGTTGTCTGCGAGAAAACCAGCTTCTCTTGATATTTTAGTATTGTGGACAAGCACATCCAGTTTACTAAATTTGTCTATAGTTGTCTTTATAATAGCGTCCGATTCTTCGTCTATAGACACATCTGCTACGATAACGAGTGTTTCTGCATTTAGCTTTACCAAACATTTAGCAACTTCTTTTAATTTAGCTTCATCTGCGCCGACTATGACTACTGTAGCACGTTCTCTAGCAAATAATTTTGCTGTTGTAGCACCAAGACTAGAACTACCTTCTGTGATTAGAACCACTTTTTGCTCGAAACTCATAGCATCTCTGCCCAGTTGAATCTTATAAAAGTATATGTAATAAGAAGTGCAATAAAATATTACAATCATGCTTTTAGTTGGATGGACACGTTGTACATATTACTGAAGACTTTCTATGTGCTGTTTAAGATTATTTTTGAGGGAAACGTGAAAAGATCCTCATGTAACTATAACTCTTAATTTTTTTATTTTGTGCACATTTCACAAACGACGTTAACTTAATCATTTTAAGTCCATTGTAAGCACATGTTCTGAGGCCATCCACGTTATCGTACACAGACTACTTAGAGATACTCACAGAACATTTTTACTCGAGATACTATTGGAGATTGATTGGAGATACACCGTATTTTTCGTAGTTCGTTCTACATTTCATGTCTTGACTGTGCTTGACAGATTACTAGATTACCAGCATGAAAAAATATTTTGCACATCTTTTAAAGAAGTATTTGTTACGCGTATTATTTATTTATGATAATAGATAAATACTCCTTTCGTTTAGTTTAAAAAACTATTGCATTTTATTATATTATGAACTTGGAATAAACTAAATCTTCGGGAATGCAGGCATGATCTTATGATTGTTTGTTTTTGAAGTAAATAATTCCGACGATTGTTTTTTTTTTGCAGATTGGCCTCTAATTACAGTTATATTCCTAGGCTGTGGCAAAACCCAAGTTGTGCTGTGATTCATGATGACATAAGGGATTTTGGAGTGTGATAATACAGACATGAATCAAGTAACGATACCTAATTCCGGTATCTAGAAAAATCCGGTACATTAGTAGTGACATTGAATCAAACGCTTTGATGATAAGGGCCACTTATCTAGTTTATCAGCTCATCGTGGATAGTAGCATACCTTTGGTACTTGACGACACACACATATTATTTTTCATAAAAAAAAACGTTGAGTCGAGTGAATCGTACATGATTAGACATCCTTGTCTCCACACTACATCTTTGATGACAATGATGATCACCCAATAGATCAGTTAATAGACGATGATTTTGCAAGTTTTGTACGATAAAACGATATAATATAAACAGCTTTGGCTTAGTACCTCTACATATTCTGTGAAGTGAAGTTGTTCGACATGTTTGCAAACAAAGTGGTCCTACTTACTGGAGGCAGTTCCGGTATCGGAGCAGCCACTGTGGAATTATTTGCCAAGGAGGGAGCTTCGGTTGCCTTCGTCGGTAGAAACGAAGCTAAACTAAAAGATGTCGCTAAACGCTGCGAAGAACATGGAGCCAAAACCCTCATTATTAAAGCTGATATCTCTAAAGATGAGGAAGCCAAGACCGTCGTCCAAAAAACCGTTGATAAGTTCGGAAAACTCGATGTCCTCGTGAATAATGCCGGGATGCATCGTCATGCGACAGTATTAGATCCCAATCTAATAGAGAACTACGACGAAGTCATGAATACTAACCTGCGTCCCGTCGTCCTCATCACCAGTTTGGCCATCCCTCATCTTATTGCCACGAAAGGGAACGTCGTTAACGTGTCCAGTATTTTGTCAACGTGGACAAAGATACCTGGATGCATCTCTTACTGCATGTCTAAAGCTGCTATGGATCATTTTACTAGAGGAGCTGCAACTGAATTGGCTTCTCATGGTGTTAGAGTGAACTCTGTCAACCCTGGACCAGTTAAAACGGATATTGCAACAAATGCTCAGATGCCTGTAACTCAGGAAAGTATGGTTGAAAACTTGACTGCATTAAGAAGATTTTCAGATTCTGATGAAGTTGGTGAAGTAATCATGTTCCTAGCCAGTGACAAGGGTAGGAGTGTTACCGGATCGTGCTATGTTATGGATAACGGTATGCACTTAAAGTAGAGTCTTTAGTTTAAATTTTAGTAAAGGTCAGCTAAAGCACCTATGTTATGTATGTGATTTTTGGTTGTTTGTTATTCTTCGTTCTTTTCATTCGTTCTTCGTGTTTGTATTTGTCTTCATATTTTATGATTGTTATATTTTAATTATACTTTAAGCTCTTCTGTTGACATTTGTCACTGGTTTGTTTGTTTTCTTTGTTATTGTGAGCTTTATTATTGAAATACTTATCATCCATTAGAAATGTGTAATTATTGTCAATAAACATGTCCTGTTGAGATTTCAAATTATGTGCTAATAAAGCATTATTATTTAAATATATTGAATTAATTTTATTACACGTTAGGCGACCGAAATTGGATTCACTTATCTTTCTTGACGTGGCGTACATGTGATATGCTTTAATAAAACTATGGTATCAAAGGCCGCCAGAAGAAGATAGTCAATAGCCTTCTTTCGGGCGGAAACAAGGTACGCCTTAAACGGTTGGGTCATGCCGGTATTGATGTACTCTTTCAGCGTACTCAAATGGACTCAAAAATAACCTTGACGCCTTGGACAGGTGGGTCCTTACACTACTGCAGGCATAACGAATGCATCACCAAAGATCGTCGGTCACGAGATTGTATATCCCGCGGAAGTGTGGAGGCTGAGGCTTTTTGAATGCTAAGAACCTCTACAACCGCGAGATATGCAATCTCAGGGAATCTTTCCTACACGCCGACGTGGGTATGCATCGAGATGTAGTAGCGGTGGACAAGAGACTCACCCTGCTCGCCTTGGCGAATGAGACCTGGCGCAACTAACGATCGCAGGGAGGTATTGCAGAGTAAGGAACTCCACGGGTGCCTTTTCCGGGCCCTACATGGGTCTGATGTAGACCAGTCCGCGTCCGTAGCCATTTTTATATTTTCTTGGAGAAATGCTCATGCATACTGCACTACCACTGGGAGTTAGTGCAGTTATGTGGGACTCCAACCCACTAAAACTCCACAGTGTTCTCCTGTGCCGCTTATGGCGGAAACACGGGCCCGCCACCTACATTTTTTTGGCCGCAGGGGATGGAGAGAGTGGCCAGCGCTATGCTGACACTCCTCCTCCCCTGTGGCCCCACCACGTCTGCCATCAGACGGTGGCGAGCCCGCCCATGCCGCGGCAGATAGGGAGAGTGGCGCTCCGCAATACTGGCACTCCTCTTCCGCCGCGGCCTCTAACCCTCAGCCGCGACATCGTATGGGTATGGGAGGCCCCATACGACATCGCTGCCCGCCTCAGTTGCGATCTCGCTCAGGTGGCACTGGAACCTACTTGTTTGCCGCTACTTCGTCGGCTTATCGGCAAAAGCCCTGATGAGCGGCTCCTTTTCGGGTTCCACTACGCTTCACCGTCGGTGAACAAGCAACGGCTACTGCCTCCTCGACACCCAATCCAATGCGGGTACCGCAGGGTACCGGAGGGGACGTTAACTAACTAGGTACTAAATTAGAAGAAATATCAGAACAGTTAGAAACAATTGAGGTAAAGCGTGTTAAAATAGGTGTCATAGATGGTCTTGGTTCAGTAATAAAGAGCATTTAGGATAATTGATATTATACCGATGCATTAAAATACGATAATGCCATTGCAATGTTAAATAAAATGATAATAATTTAGGTGCTGAAATGAAAAACCAAAAAGTTTAAGTAAAAAACCCACTGCTCACGCATTGCTCAAACGTTACAGATAATGTAGTAAAAAAAACAAGATAAAATCGAGAAATTATTAATTCTATTTTAGCTAGTTTTTTGTGAAGAAGTTTTCTATTAAGTTTTTTTTTAATCAGAATATAAAAAATGTACACAATAAGAAAACTGTTATATAAATGATACACTACCCTGGTCTACGTATGTTCTAAATTTGTTCAAAATTTGGTAATTTCTTCCCTGAATTTGATCCTTATTAGCGACACTACCGTATAGAGTAATAATACAGAGTGTGTTTTTTTTCCAAAATCAACAGGATCGATTCCTGGCAAGGTAGATAGATTTTTTAGAAATCCAATTATGCAGTTTTAGTTTTCATTAAAATCGACCCAGTGATTTCTTAGAGAGTTTTTCGCTATTCCTCATAGATTCTGATTTGGCCATTCACGCCCACTTGGACAACTCAACTTGTATAAAAAAAAACACCCAAAATATTCCACCAGTGACAAGTGTGACTGTTATTGTATCCGTAGAATTCTAAACGTTCTAATAAAATAATAAACAAATAAAATCAAAACAGATATTGTAGGCAGAATAGAAGCATACCATTGCAACGGTCTTTATTAGAAAAAACTTCATCGGAAAGCTACCAAACAACAAACTTACGTATCACCCCAACAATCACGTTCATAACCGCTATAGCTAAGAGCATAAGGTCTATATTGACTGTATCTCGACAAACCAGACAGAAAAATAAAAAATGCCAGCTCTCTAGTTAATATTGACTCGTCAACAGTGGATTTCGTTCAAAACTTTTCTCATTTGGAATCCAGTCAAACCGTCCTTTACTTGACTATAAATGGTAGGATCAGTTTTTTATGTTCTAGACGCTAGATTTAATAAATGGAGAGGGTATTAAAGGAAGAGATGGCAGACAAAAGAATATACAAATTTTACATTGACATTTATTTATTTATTAAGTCTTCATGCAACATAAAAGTATATAGGCGGACTTAATACCTGAGGCATTCTCTACCAGTCAACCAAGGGTGGTGAAGAGATAGCATGGCAGGTGCATAAAAATAAAATAATACCTAATATTATAAATGTAAAATGAGTTCAAAAGTATACACATAAAATAAGCATACATAAATATTTACATACTATAATAAATAATATATATATATATAAATTAACAGATATTGCCTCGTTGGTCTAATGTTTGCTGAAAGTGAAATTCTGGGCTCGATTTCCGAGTCGCGAAAGTGTGATTGGGACTTATATCAATAATTTGTATCTATACCAATATCATCAATATTATAAAGAGAAAAGATTGTTTTGTTTGTTTGTTTGTACCGAATAGGCTCCCAAACTACCGGGTCAATTTTAAAATTCTTTCACGTATGGAAAGCCACATTATTCCCAAGTAACACAGGCTATAATTTATTTTCAAAAGAATTGGGCATTCTTATGAAAATTGCTATAATGTAACCCAAAGTAGCAAAATTATGCCTATCAAATTTATTATTAGGCGTGCGCTGAGAAAACTATTGATGATACATAAAAATTATGTACTACATGATTAAAGTACTAATTATTAATTACATAAAAGTCTGCAAGAGAATATATCTCACTATCATAGTTAAGTCATAATAGCAGGTTTTGTGTTCAAAAATTTAATTAGATCACCGGTGGAAACAAAAGTTGGTTACATTCGTATTGTAGTATGGTATTCATTCTTATTCAAATAAATAAATATAATAATAATAAATAGTTTTTTTTGGCTAAAATGGTGTAGCAGCTCACACGCGTTACTGGCATCTCAATTCCAGTCATGTTTAGAGACTGGGTCGTTGCCGCAGTTTTTAACAACAGGCGTTACCCACCTGCTCCATAAGACAGGTAGTCCCGCGGAACCCAAGAATTATAGACCAATTACTTGTCTATCGACGGTTTATAAACTTCTTACATCCATCCTGAGAGCAAAAATTTATAAACACATTGAAGGTAACTCAATAATGTCTACCTCTCAGAATGGATGTAGGAATGGGTCCCGCGGCACTAAGGAGCTACTCCTCATTGACATCGCCATAAGCCAGCAGGTTCGTCGATCCCGCAAGGATCTGTCGACATGCTGGATAGACTACAAGAAGGCCTACGACTCTGTGCTACATACATGGCTCATGAGGGTGCTGGAGTTATACAAAATAGATGCAACTCTATGCACCTTCCTTCAGTCATGTATGGGGCAATGGAAGACAGTCTTTCGATATCCAGGATGTCGACCGATTCAGGGGGATGATGAGCCTGTATGGATTAAGCGGGGGATATTCCAGGGCGACAGTTTGAGTCCACTTTGGTTCTGCTTAGCCCTGAATCCTCTAAGTACACTACTGGAGGATTCAGGACTAGGCTATCGGTTGAGAAGAGGTGGTCAGGTTATATCTCACCTCCTTTACATGGATGATCTGAAACTCTTTGCCCCCAACAAATTCCAACTGACGGAGCTACTGAAGGTAACTGAAACCTTCAGTAACTCCATCAGGATGGAATTTGGTGTGGACAAATGTGCAGTCATGCATGTAAAGCAAGGGTAGATTATGGAATCCGAGGGAATTCAACTCTCTGATTCCATACACCTCAGACACCTCTCCTCGACCGAAACTTACAAGTATTTGGGTATGTCGGAAGCGTTGGGCATCAACAGTTCTGACATGAAGCAACTGCTGAAGGAGCGGTTCTTTGGCCGCCTGAAAAAGGTATTAAATAGCCTTTTGTCAGGCGGAAATAAGGTGCGCGCCTTCAACAGTTGGGTCATGCCGGTTTTGATGTACTCTTTCGGCATACTCAAATGGACTCAGACCGAGCTTGACGCCCTCGATAGGAGGGTCCGGACACTGCTGACCGCAAACCGGATGCATCACCCACGATCATCAGTGATGAGACTGTACATCCCGCGGAAGTGTGGGGGTCGAGGCTTTTTAAACGCCAAGACTCTTCACAACCGCGAGGTGTGCAGCCTCAGAGAATATTTTTTTAAATCTGAAGTGGGTATGCACAGGGATGTGGTCGCAGTGGACAAGGGACTCACCCCGTTGTCCATGGCTAAAGAGAACTGGCGCAAGCCTGTAATAACTAACTACTGAAGAACGCAAAGAAGTATGGCAAGGCAAGGAGCTACACGGGCGCTTCTATCGGGCTCTACATGGGACCGATGTAGATTTCCCAGCGTCCGTATCCTGGCTACGTTTCGGTGACGTTTTCGGGGAAACTGAAGGTTTTGTCTGTGCAATTATGGACGAAGTTATCCTGCGAATAACTACCGGAGACATATAATGAAGGACGGCACGGTTGACATATGTCGGGCATGCCACCGTCCGGGTGAATCCATCAGACATATTATCTCTGGTTGTTCTCGTCTCGCTAACGGCGAGTACTTGCACAGGCATAATCAAGTGGCCAGGATTATTCACCAGCAACTTGCTTTGAAGTACAATCTAGTGGAATCGGAGGTACCGTATTACAAGTATGTGCCCGACCCAGTTCTCGAAAATGAACATGTCACGTTGTACTGGGATCGGTCTATCATTACTGATAGGACTATTGTTGCTAATAAGCCAGATATAGTGGTGATAGACCGATTAGCGCGCCGCACAATGATAATCGATGTCACCATTCCGCATGACGAGAACCTCGTGAAAGCTGAGAAAGAGAAACAAATCAAGTATCTCGACTTAGCACACGAGGTTGTCGACATGTGGAAAGTGGACTCGGCGATCATTGTGCCGATTGTCATTACGGCCAACGGCCTGATGGCCAAGAGCCTCGACGACCATCTGTCGAGGCTGTCACTGCACGGTTGGATCAAGAGCCTGATACAAAAGGCAGTACTCCTCGATACGGCTCGCATTGTGAGGAGGTTCCTGTCTCTGGAGCCCTAACCACCGGTAGCTTGGACCCTGCTCCCGACACCGGTGGACAACCATTTTTGTTATATTTTTAAATGTTTTTTTTTAATGATTTGTTTTTTATTAAGAAATATTTAAAAATGTAAATATAAAGTGTGTACAAAGCTAAATAAACGGAATAATAAATAGTTTGACAAATTGGTAGGTGGTAGGGTAGGAATGGCAGGGTAGGTAGGGTAGGTAGGTAGGGCAGGTGAGTTGAATGGTAGGTAGGTAAGGTACGTGGGTAGGTAGGTAGGGTAGATAGGTAGGTAGATAGCCAGTTGACGTGAGCGAAGCTGCGGGGGTCAGCTAGTATTATATATTTTTAGGGTTCCGTACCTCGAAAGATAAAACGGAAACCTTATAGGATCACTTTGTTGTCCGTCCGTCTGTCAAGAGCCTTTTTCTCAAGAATGCGTAAAGGTATCAAGCTGAAATTTATATCAAATACTCAAGTCTAATGTCCCTTAATGCTGTCAAATTATATATCAAATCAAACTTCTAAGCCAACGCAATCAAAAGATACAGCCGTTTATGTCGCAAATTTCCGCAAATTTTCGACACTCGCAAGGGAATCAAAACCTACAGGGTACTTCCCGCGAGCTCAGAATCTTGAAATTTGGTACGAAGCAACGTCTTGTACCACAGATAAAGGAATAATTGCGAAAACCGTAAATTTTTAGTTACATCATATAATAAAAATATATTTAATATTTTTAAACTTACAACCCCTTTCCTCATGAACGCGTAAAGGTATTAAAATGAAATTCATATCAAATACTCAGGTCTATAATACCTTTAAGCTGAGGTTTGTACGGAACCGTCGGTGTGCGAATCTGACTCGCACTTGGCCGGTTTTATTTCGGTATGTGTCTGGTTGATGAAGGATTCTTGGTTGGAAGCACTCTGGATGCGGGAACAAAATAAAATACGTAGCAACTCACAGGAACGAGTATACTGACTGGCTAAACGTTACATCAACCGGACTACCTACAATACTAAATAATAAACAATATCAACTTACCCACAATAACTTATTACTAGATACATACATTACACCTCCCTTCTTATTCTTAGGATACTTAAGTATATACACATACATATTTATACATACTAGACTTATCAGCTACTTATATAATTAATCTATTTCAAAACGCACGACCGGTCTGCGTATTCGTTTGGAGCGCGTCCCTGGTGGTGTCGCCGTCGGCTCAGTATTACAACTAGGTGGATCGATGGTCGGAGGTATCGGTGGCACAATATTAATTTTTGGATCACTGCTTCCTTTGCCTTCCATATCATCCTCTTTTGTAATACCTAGCTGTTTAAACAAATTTCTCGACTCCGATGCCTCTACCAATCCATCCGTTTGCAACGGCACAACAGTCTCACTTCAGTCGCATGGTTCTTTGTTAGCTTCGTTTCCTTGACAAGGAACATCTGACAGCCGAGAACGGCGCCTGATTTGGTCAATGTGTCTTTTGAGAAGTCGACCATCACCGCTATCCACTACGTACCTACGAGTACCTTCTACCTCTCTCACAGTTCCTTTCACCCACTTGTCTGACGCACCGTACTGTCTCGCCCAAACCGTATCACCTTCGCACAGAGTTCGTGACTTAAGCCCGTCACTGTCTGTCTGGCGCCCCTGTATCTCCCGTACCTTATTTTCTATTGACCTCTGCCCTCGTAACAAGTCGAGCCGAGAACGCAGTGAGCGCCTTTGTAGCATTGACGCAGGTGTCTCGCCTGTAGTGCTGGGCACTGAATTACGGTACTCTAACAGGAATGTTTGTAAAGCAGTATCCACATCAACACTATCCCTATACGCCTTTTTAATGGCCCGCTTACAAAGTTTGACCGCGTTTTCTGCCGCACCATTCGATGCCGGGTGGTAGGCAGGTGAGAAGTTTTGGCGTATGCCATTATTTTTTAGAAATTAACACAACTCTGCACTAGTGAACGGAGGTCCTTGATCCGAAACTAACTCCTCGGGTAAACCGAATCTAGCAAATGTGGCTCTTAAGACCTTAATTACGCTTAAGGCATTTGTGTTTCATTTCAAAAATTTCTATCCACTTTGTGCTAGAGTCAACCAACACTAAAAATTTTATTCCCTGATATGGCCCTAGAAAATCCATATGCAATCTAGTCCACGGTTGCGCTGTATAAGGCCACGGCTGCGGCGGCGCCCGAGGTGGTGCGTCGGCCTCCGCGGCGCATGTCTCGCACTGCTTACACATTGCTTCTATATCCGCATCTACGTTGGACCACCAGACATAACTACGAGCTAGCCCTTTCATCTTCACGATACCCAAATGTCCACTGTGTAACTGTCTTAAAACAAGATTTCTTAATTTCGAGGGTATTACCATTCTGTACCCCCACATAAGGCACCCGAATTCCGAATATAATTCGCGACGTCTATGGAAATATGGTTGTATTTCCGCCATGGCTGGACACTCATTTGGCCAGCCAGACTGTACGTAAGACATTATTCTGCATAACTCGATATCTTTTTGTGTCGCCTCCTTAACATCGGTATGCGTGATGGGTAAACATTCTTCTACAAAATGTACATACGTACTGTCTTTCCTATCCGAGTGTATATCTATCATATTAGGTAGACGTGACAATGCGTCCGCGCAATTATTTTTTTATCCTACATATTCTATACTATAATTATATGCGGAGAATAATACTGCCCATCTCTGTAAACGAGATGCAGCCATTATTGGTATTCCTACTTTATCTCCAAAAATATAAGTAAATGGTTTATGGTCGGTTTTCAGCACAAACTTTCGACCGTATAAATACTGATGGTACTTTCTGACTACTGAGATTTCCTATAGTGGCCACCTTCACCAACATTACGTTATATAAGGTGGCACACTATACAGGCAACCCCTTATGAGGCGTCTGGGACCATCTTCGGTAGGTCACGCCTCCAAGAGTACTCGCCCCTGGTACTCAAGAGAAAATGTGAGTCGCATCGTGATTACTCACTACCATTTGTCCAGAATGGTACCGGAGCTGTAAAGCCGCTCACCACACGCACCCCAGCACGCCAGCACTAGCGCAAACACCGGCACCAGCGCAGTTGGTGCTAGCGGATTCAATCCCCGTTAAGGACGCCAGAGAAGCTGGCTCCCATTTCTCCAGAATGGTCCCGGAGCTGTAAGCACGCTCACCTCTCGAATACAAATCAACGCATCTACCCAATGCCTACAGCTGGGTTGCCGGAAAACGAATCCAACGGGTAGTCCTCTACTTTCTATCCCGGAAAGTGCCGGAGATGCAGCTCGCTCACAGGAGCTCACTTGCTTGAGGGTTACTCACGAACCCCGCGTCTGACCACCAGGTGGCCCTTTGCCTTAGGCCGGTAACTTCAGACACTCCTCTGCAACCACCAAATAGACCACCGCGAGTCCAACCTCAATGCCAGGTTCCACCAATGGTGGAGGGCCTACCTGACCCCGCGTACCCTGATCCAAACAGCCGGACCCGTAGTTCCAGCTGCGAGCCCCATCTGTTCGGGTCGTACAGATAGAGACGGTACTTTCTGACTCCGAAAACTATCGCCAGCGCTTCTCGATCAATCTGTGAATATGATCGCTCAGCTACACTAAGTGACCGCGAGGCGTAAGCTATCGGCCGCTCACCGCTCGGCGTGATATGGGACAGTACGGCGCCGACCCCCACGCTGCTCGCGTCGGTAGTCAGTACGAGTGGCAACTCGACCGAGTAGTGTGTTAGTACCCCACTACTGGCTAACAACGCTTTAACCTTACCAAAAGCATGTTTGCAGTCATCATTCCAGTCATATTTCACTCCTAATCTCAATGAATTGTACATTGGGGCTAAAATTGTACTGACATTCTTTATAAACTTAGCATAATACATAACCATGCCTATAAACGCCCTCAGCTCCGATATGTTCGACGGTGCCGGCGTCTTTATTATCGCCTTGACCTTATCCGAACAAGTATGAACACCATCTTTACTGATAACATGCCCCAAGTAAACAACAGATTTAGCAAAGAATGAACATTTGTCCCTCCTCACTCGCAAACCATACTGTTCTAATCGATCAAAAACTTTGCAAAAATTCGTCATGTGTTCGGACACTGTGCGCCCCGTTATGATGACGTCATCAAGGAATACGCCTACCTGCGGTAAATCTACAAACATCTGTTCCAGTCTTCTCTGGAATATGGCCGGGCTTGACGCAAGTCCATACACTAATCTATTATATCGGCACAAACCTTTGTGCGTGTTAATAACCGTGTACTTTCGTGAATCATTTAGTTCAAATTGAGCATAAGCTTGGGAAAGGTCTATCTTACTGTAATGTTCCCCACCGTTTAATCGAACTAGTAAGTCTTCAACCCTAGGTAGTGGATAGCGATCGACTTCTATTACCTTATTTAATGTGAGCTTATAATCGGCACAAATCCTTATGCTGCCGTCCTTCTTTACGACGGGCACTATGGGCGTCGCCCAGTCAGAACGCTCGACCGGAGTGAGAATGTCCCGCACCAGCTGGTCCAGCGTGCGCTCCACCGGCTCGCGCAGCGCATACGCAAGCGGGCGCGCACGCATGAACACAGGCCGTGCGCCTGGCCGCAAGTGTATGCCCACCTTACCACCAGTGAATCGCCCCAAACCGTCCGCGAAAACTTTAGCGTATCTGGAACTAAATACGTATACATCAAAAATTTTTCCATTAAAAATATTATTGTTATTTACATATCAATCGTAATGTAATACCGGCAATTGTATTAATAACGCTGCCATCCATTGCCTCCCGAGTAACATTGTTTTACCATTTTTTATCACGTACAAGTCTAACTGTTTACATTTGTCTTTATATTTGACTAGCGGTTTAATAACCCCCAGTGGTTTTGTTGTTTCACCCGTATAATACCTCAAAACAATATTGCTTTTGACAATTATTAAGTTACTAAATAACTCATTATATGTGCGTTCGTTTGTACATGAGATAGCACTACCTGTATCGCACTCAAACTTTATTATTTTCCCTTGAACCTCTAATGATATAAAAATAGGTTTACATTGCGTTACGGTCAATTCATTATGTTCAATTATTATTACCTCGTCACTATCTTCGCTGTTCCTTACGTCTACGTCTCGAGACAGCTCGGCCTGGACGGTATGATGCTGTGTTAGTCGCGGACACATACGTCGCAAATGGCCCGGCTTGTTGCACACCCGGCATACATAGTGCCCGAACTTGCAAGCGGCCACCTCATGCGGCCCGCCACACGCTCGACACTCTCGCTTTTGCCGTCTCTCTCTCCTCCATCGACATGGACGCCGCAGGCGCCGCCCGGCCCGTCTGCGGCCGCCTGCGCTGCACGTGCTCGCCTACCTACGAGCGGCCTCTGCCCGATCCGCCGGCGCCGCTCCGCCGCATACTCATCATCAGCTGACAGTCCACCGGTCCCTTCGACGCACTAACAGACCCTTCCATCACTGCTGCTGCATCTTTCTCTGCCGCCTCCATGCTTACGGCCAGATTATATGCCCTCATGAAATCTAACTTGGGTTCTGCAAACAGTCTTTGTCTAATGATCTCGCTTTTAATCCCGCAAACCAACTGGTCTCTTAAACTTTCTTCGAACCACGTTCCGAACTCACAAGTTTTTGACATTTTTTTCAAAACAGCTACATAATCCGATATATTTTCACTGGTACATTGTTTGCGATTACGAAATTTATAACGCTCCGCCAACTCACTCGGTTTCGGCTGAAGATGTTTCTCCACAATGACCGTTATCTGTTCAAATGTCTTTGTCTTCGGTTTCGCCGGAGTACACAAATTCACCAACAACTCGTAGCTAGCTGCACCCATAACGGTGATTAACGTCGGCACTTGAAACTCAGTCGATACTTTATTAACTATAAAGTACTGCTCAAGCCGTTCGACGTATAACCTCCAATCGTCCTTATGTATGTCGAACTCGTTAATCTTGCCGAGTGACATTTTTTTTTCTTCTTTTTACCGTTGGCCAATTCACCAGACAAGCCTGCCACACCTTATCTGTTTAGTTTATCCTCGTCGCCACTGAAGGATTCTTGGGTTGGAAGCACTCTGGATGCGGGAACAAAATAAAATACGTAGCAACTCACAGGAACGTGTATAATGACTGGCTAAACGTTATATCAACCGGACTACCTACAATACTAAATAATAAACAATATCAACTTACCCACAATAACTTATTACTAGATACATACATTACAGTTGACAGTAATAGTATCGTCCCGATAATACGGGATTAAAACATAACTGGTGGCAAAATGCATTGTAGGTATACTCTCTGCTTAATCCTTTGGTGTATACAGTTCCGAACTTCCGATGCTATATTACAATATATTTTTTGCTAGTTCAAGATTTAAGGTTCAAGACACACACACAGGTCTATGATAGATGGCACTATCATAGACCAAAATAAAACAATTCGTTTGAAACGTGATTACAAATATATCATTATATCATCATCATCATATCAGCCGAAAGACGTCCACTGCTGGACATAGGCCTACCCAAGCATCGTCACATTGATTGGTCCCGTACGTCTCGCATTCAGCGGGTCTCCGTAACCTTCACTGTAAAATCGCGAACTACGCTAAAACCTAGGATTCACCGGTAAATCCAAAGATTTACCAAGTCTTACTGGTAAAAGTCGAAATGATCTATGATGATGACAAATTTCGGGCTTTCTTAGCATAACATTTGTTTCATTATTAAAAAAATACCATAAAATGTTTCAAAATATGTTGTTATTTTACTGTTAATGAATGAATAAGTGATGCTAATCAATCTGTCCTTAATTGTTCTCATCATTTCGAATCAGTGTGTCATATACACAAAAAAAAATTGGACATTTACAAGTCAATATTACTAGTAAAAGCCCGAAATTAACTATATCTTAGATCATTTCGGACTCACCAGTAAGACTTGGTAAATCTTAGGATTTACCGGTAAATCCTAGGTTTTACCGTAGTTCAGGATTTTACAGTAACATATATATATATATAAATTATATTAGTGTATTGCAAACTATGCCTATTTCTAGCACCAAACTTTGGTGTGTTCCAGTTTAAAGGAGGTGCCAGTGTTAGTACCTACAGGCCTGCACATTTGAGCTAGTATGGCAACGCATCCACTAATGACTATAGTGTTGCTGATGTCCATAGGAGAACTTGATCACCTTTTTAAAAATAACACTAGCGAGACGCCCTGCCTTCGCCCGGGACGAATTATGTACAGAAACCATTCTGGTTTATCGTTCTTTATATTACTGAAAAACCGTATCATAAATTCATAACCCATTGCGTGGTTTAGAAGAACAAAGCGGAGAAACAGACAATGGCAGACAGTGATTTTGTTTTTAACCCACGCCGGAAAAAGAGGGGTGTTATAAGTTTGAGGTGTGATGCTGTGTATCTGTGTGTCTGTCTGTGGCATCATAGCGCCTAATAGGATGAACCGATTTTGATTTTGTTTTTGTTTGAAAGATGATTTTGTCGAGAGTGTTCTTAGCTATATTTGAATAAAATCGGTTCAGCCGTTCAAAAGTTATGGGCATTTTACTGTATGAATCGGGGTGTTTTCGCAAGACAAATGTGTCGGGGGTTTTTTAAATTTTGGAATTTTTCTTGTGTAATAGGTATTTGGAGGTAACAATAACACATCCTTTGATACACATTATGCTTACCCCTCCATTGGAAACAGGCGTGACGTGTGAATGCATTAAGCTACAATTTATTGATCTTCGTTGTACCCGCCCGGGACAAGGGACTTTTGACTATAAATTTAGTGTGCCCGTCACATGGAGTAATTAAGAGCTTCAGTGTACTATATCTCATGAATACCAAGTCAAGAAAGATAAGTTATCCCAATTTCTGTCGCTTAACGTATAAAAAACAAACAACATATAATTAAAAAATAATACTTTATTTTAAAAAGCAAAATATAGACAGGACAATACATTTCCTATACATAGCCTTTCAATTATTATAAATATCGAATATTATATTCGATAAAAAACAAAACTCAAAATAAACACCCAAAACACAAATAAAAAATCAATTCAATTAGACCATTTAAAGGTACTTTTGAATAGTCAAAAAAAAAATGATTCACAAGCATCAGTAAAAGCATTGACAAAATAAAATAGAATATAAGAAAAAGACTTAAAATAAGAGCAGGTGATAATATATATTTAATGAAAGACTAAAACAAAATAGGTACTCTACTTTAAGTACATACCGTTATCAATAACATAACACGACCCTGTAATACTCCTACCCTTATCACTAGCTAAGAACAGGATTACTTCACCAACTTCCTCAGCATCAGAATTTCTTTTTAATGCAGTCAAGTTTTCAACAACACTGTCATGAGATCCAGGCATCCCTGAATTAGTTCTAATCTCCGTTATAACTGGTCCAGGGTTGACAGAGTTCACTCGCACACCATGAGAAGCCAACTCCGTTGCAGCTCCTCTAGTAAAATGATCCATTGCAGCTTTAGACATGCAGTAAGAAAGCGTTTCGGGTAGCTTGATCCACGTTGACAAAATACTGGACACGTTAACGATGTTCCCTTTCGTGGCAATAAGGTGGGGGGTGGCCAGACTGGTGATGAGGACGACGGGACGCAGATTAGTGTTCATGACTTCGTCGAAGTTGTCTATTAGATTGGGGTCTAATACTGAAGCATGACGAAGGATCCCGGCGTTGTTGACGAGGACATCGAGTTTTCCGAATTTGTCAACGGTTTTTTGGACAACGGTCTTGGCTTCCACATCTTTGGAGACATCAGCTTTAATTATCAGGGTTTTGGCTCCATATTCTTCGCAGCGTTTAGCGACGTCCTTTAGTTTGGCTTCGTTTCTTCCGACGAAGGCAACCGAAGCTCCCTCCTTGGCAAATAACTCCACAGTAGCTGCTCCGATGCCGGAGCTACCGCCAGTAACTAAGACTACTTTGTTTGCAAACATTTTGAACTGCTTCACGACTCAGAATATGTTGACGTACTAAACCAAAGCTGTTTATATATATCGTTTTATCGCACAAAATTATCGAAATCATCGTCTATTGACTGAATTATTGGGTGATTATATGTGACGACAATGGTATGCAATTATGTACGATTATTTGACTCAGCGTTTATTTGTTATTACATACGAAAAACAAAATAAGTGTGCAAAAAGCGTGAAGTACTAAAGGTATGAAATTAATAGTTAAAGAAAAATACGAAATATTGTGCGAAAATGAGAAAATATTGGTAGGCATTTGTCTATGGGATGTTTTCTGAACTCAATTTGGAAAGGACAACATCTATCCGATCATCTACACATACATATGAATATCCGATGTCAAGTCCGGCTTCTCATCTTAAATAATAGATATCTTCCCACCATTGCATTAAAGACGAACGCCACCCGTTCGCCCATATTCACAAACAGTTTAGCCGTCTTATTGAAAGCCGCGCCTTTGTGCCCGGATCATCGGGGTACAATACGGCAATATTACGGTTATTGTTCGTGGCGTGACGCCCTGACCGACAGTAACCCATATGCTCATCCCATTATGTGATCTTGAATAAAGCGTCCTGTGTTTGGGGGGACATACGGTTGAGCGTGGTGGCGAACGGGGCAGTTTGTTTGTGCCAACTTTCATCGATGTTAAAATGGAGATCGATGTCATCTATCGACGACCCATCGAAAACGTTTCTGAGTAATATAAACTCTCATAAGATTAGGCATTAATCAGCAATTAAGATATATTACTATTTTTTAATGATAATGATAAATGATTTTATTTCTTTAAGTTGGTTTGTACGAACACTTTTACATGTCGATCATATTTTTTTTAAACTGGTTGAGGTCGGCGTTTCCTAGCTGACAACTCTGAGAAGAGAGGCCAAAACAAACTAAGAGATCACAGTCTCTTTTAAAGTCCAGATATTATAGATATTTGCGGTAGGTTACCTCTTACCTTGGGTTGACGTGAGAGTAAAGAATTCCTGGATGGATTTAGGAGAGCGTTTTGGCCAACTGTGGGACAGTTACTGGGATAAACAACAAAAAAACAGGTGGTAAGTTATTATAAATTCCAGTCCAACTCAGCTCTTCTCGCAAAAAAACTGCTGCAAGCAAAAACATTCATATACCTACGAGTACGTTCAGTTAGGTATTTTTCATCACTTCATGTAAAGATTAAATACAAGCATTTTATAAAAACATGTAATTTGCCTAACGATGAGTTTCCTTTACTTAATAACTAGTTCTTGTGTTATTATGTTTTATGATTGAAAAACATACATTAAGCTAAGTAAGTATGTGTAATAACTGTTTGTGTTATCCCGGCTAAATATATAAACGTATTATTGTAAGATAAACGCAATAGCATTGAATGATGACTTAACCGGTTTTAATTTTTAAAACGCCAAAGAAGACTTAGTGAAAGAGAATGTAGAAGAAGAAGAAGAGGTTTGTACAAACACTTTTACATGTCGATCACATTTTTTAAAACTAGATGAGGTCGGCGTTGCCTATCTGACTACTCTGAGAAGAAAGGCCGAAACAAACTCAGAGGTCACAGTCTCTTTTAAAGTCCAGACAAAATATTGGTTAGATCATATGAAGACCATGTAGACTGATGTCTGAAATGGTCTTTTGAAGAAAGAACCAGCCAGATTGATGTTGTTAGAGACAAGATGGTAAATGCGCTTCTTTTGGTATAACCGCGTTAATACAATTTTAGTATGGCCTACAGATAATTGATCCGGCTCTGAGCGTCTTGTGTATGTGAGTTTAAATTTTTGTAGACGCACACACTATACAGGAAGAAATTCGTAGTGAGGGGCAGATTAAAAAAAAAGTAATCATCAAAAACGGTAGGCAACACCTTTGGTGCAGGTAGAATCAAACCTAATGGTGGTTCGGAACACTCAGCGAGTCACTGCACTGTGGGGCTCAGTGAAAAGCGAAACACAGACATCATCTAATTTGAATCAACCTATAGTCCTGATATTGCAGATGTCCATAGCCGGCGGTAACCGCTCACCAGCAAGAACCGCCTGCCTATTTACTCTTCTATCATCATCATCGTCATATCATCCGAAAGACGTCCACTGCTGGACATAGGGCTCCCCCTAGCGTCGCCACATGCTCATTGCTCTACGCATACGATTTTCCATCAAGTCGTACCTTCTGCTCGCCATCCTTTCCACCCGTACATCACTGCTTCTATTCGACAATTAAGATTCCTTAGCTCATTGTAATTACACCTATGCGGGTTTCTTAATGAAGTTAAAGGGAATTAATTATTTTAGGGGGTATAAATTTAATCTGGCCCAGCCTTTACTTATGACGGCACAATGCAGACCTTAACTTGATTATTGTGCGTTATCTTTTAGAGTTAATCTTGTGTACGTAACGTGGACCCTGCGGTGAAATAATTAATTTTAGGACGGATTTGGAAAGGTGCTTTTTTCAGTTTGTAAAGGGCAGAGTATTTACATCTAAGTAACCGTTTTACTAATGATTTGAGATCGATAGCCAGTGCGGCATGGAGGAGGATAGCTTACGATCGTGAAATGTGGAAGGGCCTGGACAAGGTCTATGTTAAAAGCAAACCAAACTCTTTACCGATGTCTGATATACACAAAATATTTATAGTAAAATAGTAATGTTATTAAATAAAGTTCAGTTGAATTTGAACTAAAAAGTTTAACTCGGTTAATTCTGTAAAACAAGATCATCTTATCGAGTGAAAGTCTTAGGAAGTGATAACATTATTATCTTTTCAGCATAATGACGTCCAATGCTGGATACAAGCATCTCCAAACTCAATAGCGTCATCTCATTGTTCGGTCATGAGTTTTTCGTATCCAGTGGATCATCGGTTCACCTTTGTTGGAAGCTTGCGTCTTCAGGATCACGGTCGCCACTCCAGAACCATTCGGCCCTTCGCACGGAGGGGTCTCAATATTATGTATCTATATCTATCTTGTATCTACCTTTAAACTGACTCCAACGATTTTCATGAAATTTAGTATGCAGGGGGTTTCGGGGGCGAAACATCGATCTAGTTAGGTTTCATTTTTAGAAAACGTCGTTTTCTCTATTTTCACCCGAGCAGAGCTTGGTCGCCCAGGTACTGTATTTAATGAATGATCACCCAACCACAGATCTCAACAAGCATGGCTTACCTTTGAAGATCTACCTTTGCAGGAGTAATTACTTAGTCACAAGCATATCAAGACAGTTTCTCTAAAAACAAAATTCCGGAAAAAATGTCACACAGACAAACAGACCTTTATATATTCACGTAAAGCTGTATGTGTGAGATAACAAATAGGAGAATGTGTGCGGTTGATTTTTATTCATTTGTCCGTTCCCCGGGATCGCTGGAGACTTATTGGCTGGTCCAGCGAGGAAATTGCATTCTACGTCGCCCCCTCGATAATTTGTTCTATTTTGTTGTTGAAATAGCTTGTGGTGGCTTTAATTCGGTGTATGCTTGCCTGGATAGGGAGTTACGTTGGTAATCTGGGTTTATTATGCCCGATAAATCTATTAAGAATTATATAGTATTTGCGGAATATGTCCTCAAGCCCGCATTCTACGAAGGGTTCGACAGAGAATGGTTTTTAGGATTGTACACCCAGATTTTCAAAAGTTGTAGGTACTTAAGTCTCATGTAATAAGGGAAGAACTTATGGCCATCAAACAACTGCTGTTAAAGATTTCCTAACAGAAAATTGCGAATGGATTCCAATCTCAGCAGTCGCAGATAGACGAGCGAGGAAATCTCGTTAGTTATAGTCAGTCATTTTTTGTTATCATAAAAAAATATTTGCTTGTACAGCACTTAGCCGTAAATATGGTAGGTTCATCATGTTTAAGAAGAGGAGCAGTGGTGGCCCAGTGGTATCGGCTGCGACTTACAAGTTGAGTTCGAGCCCATGCGCTTTACTTTGTGTAAATTATTTTATCACCACTGTTCTCAAAACGGTAAAGGAAAACATCGTGAGGAAACCGGCGTGTCCTAGAACCAAAAATTCGAAGACATGTGACATCCAGCAACCCGCACTGGGCTCGCGTGGTGGTTTACGGCCCATTCCCGATCGCAGAGAAGAGGCCTGTATCCCAGCAGTTGGAACATAAATATGCTGATAATGATGATGATTTTTAAGAAATTCGGATTGCAGAGATGCTCATACCCGTGTGATAATTTTCTGTTCTCAGTAGACAGAAGGGCCTTTTTGGGACCCCGAAAACGATCTACTCAGGAAAATCAGTAAAAAAATAAGAGCCTACGCAGGTATACCGCATTTTGAATTGCCCAGATATTCCCCATTTCATCCCCCACAGCATTTTAATTTGTCATTCGACCACTTAAGCCGAACATTTAGCGACTGCAATCATTAAAAGATCTCATATAGCGCGTCGCGTTTCTTTGGACAATAGTGACAGTTGTCTATGGCGGGACTATCCATTCAATTCCCCTGCATCTAGCACAGTTAATACAACATTAACCCTACAAGAAAATAAGCTAAAACATACCTTATTTAGAAAGCAATAAGGAATGGTTCGAAGGCAATGGTAAGTTGGTAAGTGTTAAAAGAAAATTCTACCAATGTTGCGATTCTAAAAATGAAAAAAAAAACGCTATTTCTGATGGTGTTGTGAATGTGCGATTCTTTTTGTTGATAGACGAGTGGATTACTTTGAAATGCATATAAATTTAAAAAACTGGAGGAAGTGTAAAAAAAATAGACAATTGTAAAGTGTGAGCAAAATATTTTCGTTTAACTGAAAAATTAATAGTTGTGTAGGTTTAAAGTAAAGACATTTGTTACAAAATCCCTCATAATACACGCATGAATCGATTTCGATGTTTTTTTTAACAAATGCCTATGTGCTGGGTGTACATAAATATGCGATATTTTTTACTAGGAGCTGGCTTAAGTCCAGGTGAATCAACTCATTTACTACAGAAGGTGTACCTTTGAGTGCCTTTTGGGAACTTTGGTTCCAAAGACAATTGTTTTTTTCTATTGTGTCTGCTAACTAGCACTCAAGGGTATAAGTAAACAAAGCAATCAATCGTTCAATTTCTAAGAAAATCCTTAGATACACGTGATTTACAAACAAAATTCAAAAACAGAATTGATCTTATAAATAAGCTGCCTCTTTTCCATTTGAGGAATGGAACTTTAAAAAAGTACAAAATTACATAATCCACTAAACTCGGATTCAATTCAAAGTTTCTAAGATTTGTTCACAGATATCTTCAATTGGTTTTCCATATTGTCAGTAAGAGGCAGGGGTCAGTCCCCCATTCAGCCTTTATTGCTTGTTATTGAATACATTCCAAAGATTTGGACAAGGATCGGGTTGTTACAATCACCCCAAGGGCCTCGTTTTTGTGTTGATTTCGATACAAGTGATGTTATGTTATTTTTGGGACGGTTCACCCTTTCAATAAGTCTTTTTCTTTTTGTCTGAAATTATTTTGGTGTAGTATGAAACCTTTTTTAGTAGTAAGGTGGTAAGCAAATGGCGGCCAAGGTCTGGAAAAAACAGTCGATCAGTTCGATGGTACCAATTCTATCAATGCCATGTTTTTATATATATTTGCTTCATCAGTCGCTTAACTATTCGAGATATTTTATACCCATGGCATACTTATTAAGGAGTTCCAGTGGCCACCCGTGGCCTTCTTCATCAGTTTCACTTCACCAAATGATACTTTCTGAGTGTAAATACCTAAAATCGCCATGTCTGTCATATTTGAGGAGTTCTCTCAATTTCCATGAGATCTCATCACCAGATTCTGACTTGGTGACAATGGGACCACTTTTCGAACTTACAAACAAAAAACAAAAAGTTTGCAAATCCGTCGATTTATGACGCGTGACGGAGTTAGGCCCAAACATAAATAAAAAAAAATATAAACAGACGAATTGATAAACTCCTTTTTTTGTAAGTCGGTTAAAAAAGAAGTGTTGCTTGTCCGGCGACATGGGCAAACTAGTTACATTGTTGCACCTGATTGGCACAGTCACAGCTTTGGTCGACCAATCATATATCTGTTTAATTAATAAATAATTAATTAGAGTAAATAATCTTATGGTCTTACCCATATCTTTCAAGTTATGCACACACATTGCCTGTTAAACATAAAAGGCTACACTCATGCATCACAATACGCGTATCGTTCTAATTAATTGGCTCACCACTCCTTCCTCCAATAAAATATCTATGGTAATAAAGATTAAAAACAATGCAGAACAAATTACCTGTATGAACGGGCAACACTCACGCGTGATTAAAAAATGGCGCCCGAGGACGTATAATAAATTCTCGGCAGCCATTTTTTCAGACAGAGAAAACTGTCGTATTTCCCACTACGCTCGTAAAATACTCTGATGCGACGAAAATAGAACTGTATGCACACCCGATATTGTTTCTTTGAATTTTAAATATAAAATACACTCGTGCGTTTGCCGCCGAAAATTCTAACCTCAAATTCTTATTGTTTGACAGTAAGGACGATATTGGCGCGAAAACTGTATCTATCAGCGATGTTTTAGATTTGCAATGCATGATACGGTTTGGGGGACGAATGGTATTGGTATTTTAAACAATATTAACCTTTACTGTTCGTGGGAACTCTATTTTGCAAGTTATAAGGTCGGTGTTTGAAGTGTTAAGGTTATGCTTAAGTTTGTACGACTGAGGTGCTCTCGTTTACGTAGGATGTTTATAAATATTTTAAAATATGCAAATAAGGTTCTCAGTAAATGTGTCTGATGTTATTGTCGTTCTGTAGATTCATTGAATAATTGCATTTGTTTATTTCTCATTTGTATCTTTTCCTTTGAGGTGACTTTTCATAGTCGTATTCAAAAAAAATGCCAAGAATTAGTAAATGTTGAGTCAAATAATGATTAGTAAATAAGCTTGAATTATAAATGGTTTATCAAAGGGTTTATTTTTACCAATCCAAATAATAAGGGTTATAAGGTCATCATCATTCTCACCATTATCTCAATTCATTTCAAATCACCAGGCTCATATTATGTCACCATTACTATAACAAAGTTGCCACTGTAACCCCGATCCTAAACTTAGAAAACAATCGAATGACCTCATGTACAAGAAAATTAATATTCCCAAACCAGAAACTGCTTTTCAATGAACTTGTGCGATCAAACATAAATTCAGTTGCGTCCATCAACTGCATCAGTAGGGCCTCCCAACATGGCTGCCGTGTCCCGAGGAAATGTCAGTTTGGTGCAAAGAAACGAATGCTACATAACTTGACGGGTGAGACTTGGGCAAACAAAACCATGTGCATTGGTCAGGGAGCTCTGTGGTGGTGGATACGCCTTGGACCTGTTTTATGCTGCATTCCAGCAGGGTTGGAATACATATCTATACCAATATTATAAAGAGGAAAGCTTTTTTTGTTTGTTTGTACCGAATTGGTTCCAAAACTACTGGACCGATTTCAAAAATTCTTTCACCGTTGAGAAGCTACTCTATCCCCGGGTGACATAGGCTACTTTTTATCCCTGTATTCCCACGGGAACGGGAACTACGCGGGTGAAACCGCGAGGCGTCCTCTAGTTACGAATATATTTGAACCATCGACTCAACGACCTTTTGTGCCTATTGGCCTTGTTTGTTCTGTCTCCTGCTTGATATGGAGGGAAGTGGAAATTTATATTTTTTCCTACTCCTCCGTTATCCTTTTCTGATTAATTTGGTTGCGGGATCCAAGACAGTTAAATTCATTCTCCGGGATTTCGTCGAGCTTCATTACCTCGGCGCTTTTCTTGTGGTCGCCACTGTTGATTCTGGCTTTCAGAAGTTGCAGTGGTTTGGGAATAGTGCGATGTGATTGTCCCAACAGAACCATCATAAATAGTCTAAATACAATATGTGATGGATATTTCATCCATCGGACACTCGGTGCGAGTGTGGTGAACAGACTATGTCCCCCTTGCTGAAGTGTCCCTACTGCCCATTCACTTCCAACCTAGATGACCTATACAGAGCTTCTGTCGTTGCAATAAATGTGGCTACTGACTGGGCCCAAACTATTTAATTAAAAGTACCGTCGAAACAAAATGAAAAGAAGAAGTTGATAGACGTTCTCTGTATTTTAAATGATTATTAAATTATTTTTCAAATACCTCATCCACAGTTGGACACAGATCCTCACCATGCACATTACAGCAGTGAGTGGCTAGACAAGGCTGCCTCCCCTTGGATTTCGCGGATTACTCTCATACAATGTAGAAAAACGGATAAAAAGTACGTTTGTCTATCAAAGAAATTGAATTTGTTCTGCACTTTTAGCAGATGATTGATTTTATTTTTTATATAAACATTGTTTTCCAAGCTTTTGTTTGGATGGGTCTTCTTATCCATATTGTCAGCGAATTATATACATGAGAATATAATACTTTAAAAAAAAGTTCGTCTAAGGGAGAATTGTACTACCACCATACCTATTTCTGTTGCGAAGCAGGGAAACTAGTGCAGCTGAGTACCAGTCATTTAAAGGGAGCGACTGCTTTCTGATCTCAACAACCCTAGTGTCAGATTGTCCAAATAATGGATCGATCCCGGCAAAGTTGCTTGACCTTGAAGATCGACTCGCACATCTGTTGCTATTTACAGGTCCCATGCAATAACATAAAAAAACGCAGCCATATCCGCATGATAAGCACTACACACGCAAACTAAATTCGAGAGATACCCTCCCGTGTATAATTACGCCGAATATTTTCGGATACACTCAAAAGCAAGCTCGAGTGTTGGCATATTCAAAAATTTCAATACAAACCGCTGCAAACCAGGCTTATGTGACACACGGACTTGTACATTGTCAAATATCATTTTCAATAGCAATATTTTACCCAGTTTTAAAGAATCACAGAACGGGTCGCAGTGACGATACTTGATAGTGTAGTCGTAATTTTGTCATTTGCTTCTTTACTTGTTGTCAAGGACAGCAGTACGGAAGTATTCACTGAGGGATTTCAAGTAAATCTTTAATACTTTATCACGTACCACACAATCATTTTCGTCATTTTCTAAGTCGCTTTCGGTAAAGCTAAACTGATTCTGGTTTATTACTGGTTTGGTTTTGTCTGGTTTGGTTTTCAGTGTGTTAGCTTAACTTTAAGACTAAATATATATTTTTAAGCTATTGCATTGCTTCTATCGCAGGCCTTGAGCGCGGGGACCGAATCCAGAAATTCCGTAACGAAAAAACCTCACGCTCCCCACTGTCCATCAATGTGGACCTTATGCAAATGAGAATAAGGGTCACTTTTGCTTGTCAAAGAAATGCGACGTTATTTCAATGTGAATAAGGGTATTTTTGTTTTGTTTTTAATAAGGTTTTTGAATTCTGTGGAATCTGAGTGGTGAGGGGCAGGGGGGCGGGGGGGGAGGTTTGTTGCACGTGTTTTCGATTTCCATGTTGGTATTTTTAGAATGAAAAATTTTTTTGCGGGGTGTGGTAAACGGTTAAGGGGGGGGGGGGGGGAAACCTATCTTGTTCTCCTGGATGAAGTAGCGCGGGCAGGGGGGCAAATTTTTTGTCAGAAATGCGCTAACTCCAACCGTTTCTTAGATATGAGGGTTTTAAAATTTTTGTTGGTCGTAATTTTTTTGCCTTTTATCGGTCTCTCAGAGCTGTTTCTGTGACAATGGTGATCAATGTGGACCTTATGCTAATGAGAATAAGGGTCACTTTTGCTTGTCAAAGAAAAGCGACCTTATTTCAATGTGAATAAGGGTATTTTTGTTTTGTTTTTTAGAGTTTTATTAATCGTAAATAAATGCGGGTTTGGCTCGCTACGTTTTTTGTTTTTTAGAGTTTTATTAATCGTAAATAAATGCGGGTTTGGCTCGCTACGTTTTCGAGTTTTTAACGTTTTTAATTTTTTTGACGCATTTTCCAGGACTGGATCTAGAATAAATGCTATGCAATAGCTTTACCGCGGCAGTCCCCGAGTGCCACACGACTTTTTTTTTTAGACTTTAATTTTACTGAGCAAGGTCATGGCTTCGAACCTAGGCAGGCGCTTTACTTTGTGTAAATTATTTCTTCACCATTGCTCTAAAAACGGTGAAGGCAAACATCGTGAGGAAACCGGCATGTTTTAGAACCAAAAATTCAAAGATATGTGACATCCACCAACCCGCACTGGGCCCGCGTGATAGATTCCGACCCATTCTCTCTCATAGAGGATGCCTGTGTCCCAGCAGTGGGAACATTAAAAGGCTGATGATGTTGAATTGAGCAAACAAATAAAATTATTTTTCAGACAAGAGTCTGAAACGTTTTGGCAATCGTAACGAATTGTTCAACAGCCGAAGTAATCAATCAAGCGTTGCATTATTTGGATGCATAACTGTATTGTCTCTTTAGATATTCTTAAATGTCTTGCTGTTAGTCCCTTGAAGCAGTGTGTGATATGCATTATCAGCACTCCGCATCACTTCTGAACGCCAATGAGCAGACGCTGTATGTACGCCGTACTTAATACCGGATTACTGGACCAAATAGTTTGGGAAGGAAGTAAAAAAATGCAAATGGTAGAATTGAATTTCGATTTCTTTGAGAACATACTGCAAAATGAATTTGCCTATCGCAACAAGCTGTGGCATAATCGTACTGCCACAGCGTGTGAGGATGGATAGATGTTTATTACTCTTTCACTCAAAAACTACTGAACGGATTTTGATGAAACTTTGCAACAATGTAGCTTATACATTAGAGTAACTCATAGCTTTAATTAGAAAAAGATATAGTTCTCGCCAAACTTCTTGGCCGCCCTGAAGTTAGCTACAACGGCTGCGCAGTAATAAACCTCATACAGAAACATCACCGATTCTTGCCTTGAGCAACGGATAGCCAACTTCAGGGCAGCCAAGAAGTTTGGCGAGAACTTATACTATGCAATTGGGGAGGAAGGACTAATTACATGCGGGTGGAGCCGCGGGCGGCAGTTAGTAAGTAATGAAGGTGAATGTTAAGGGTGTTGGTATCAAATAGAAACAAGGTAATTTTTTTTTGTATGATTCACAGCCGGTTTCTAAATTAAAAATTTGCAAACAATAACAATGCTAAAGAAAAATGTTCATACTAAAGTTATTTGACAAATTTTTAAATCTGAATTCACATAACAGAATCTGAAGTACCTACCAACTTAGTCCATAAAGTATCTATATTGGATAATAATTTACAAATATACAGGCTTCGTCCTAAATATTTACAATTCAGGCCCGATTTCACCAATATTCACTAATCGCGATAAGTTCAACTAAACTCAGTTTATGCAAATACAGCGTTCTGATTGGTTGAGACCGCTAAAAAACTACCAATCAGAACGCTGTATTTGCATGAACGATTAGTTTCGCTGGTGATATCGGCCCTTAGTCATTCGAAACTTGTAAACCCGGTTAGCAACAACCATAAAGCCTTACACATCCTAATAGCACTCTAATAAGCCATCCAGTATTGAGAGTTGAGTACTACCCGAAATCACGACAAAATCAACCAACCCCATTCTTAACCCTCCAATTTTATTCCTTAAGCATAGAGTTGAAAATTCAATAGCAGAACCGTAAAGCTAAGTTTGTAAAGTCTGTAATGAAACATGAAATATTCAGAAAAGCGGACGTCGACTGATTTCTTTCTTCGTATGTCGCTTTGAGTCATAATAGGGTAGTCTAATATTAATGTAAGGGGTCTAAGAGACGTATGGGTAGCGTTTCTGATACTTGTGTGCCGATATGTTTATATTAACGGGGCTTTTTGAATTGGGGGTTGTTCGAAAAGTGGGTTTTTGTTTTTTCTTGTTCTTGTTTTGGATAGCTTTGAAGAGTTTTGTTTGTAATATTTTGCAATGTATCGAATGTGAGGTATTATTTTGCTACTTAATAATGCAAACTGTTCGGTAATATCTCATAGTTTTATATTTTCCTTAGACTTCTTATGTCTCGATATTATCTACAATAATGACCGGTTTCTGAATTGAGAATTTCAAAGATAAGAACTTAATTCGCAAATTGTAATTCAGCACGAGAACTTGTCAAATCGATTTAAAGTAGATATTGCCAAATTCTTAACAATTTAACTTATTATCATATTTTACGTACCTAATTCGGTATGTAAAGTAAAAATTAACCCATTCCAAAACCATTTCGAGGTTTTTAAGCCTTATTTTTCTATTTCTAAGTCTTAAAATTGAAAGATCGTATTTATTTTCACAAAAAATACTTAAATTCACTTGACTTATACTTAACCTCTTAATGACATCATAAAATATCCTATACAGGAAACTTTCAGTGCCTCTTGTAATGAAATAATTAAGGCCCGCTTGCACGAAAATCCCAACCCAGAACTAGTCACCAACACGAGGTTAATTTGACAGTTCGTCATACAATATTGTAAATTTAACCTCGCGCTAGCACCCAACTGCGAATTAAGTCTTTCGTGCAAGTGGGCCGTTGTATTGTACGTGTCAAGCGTCAATGTCTACATCAAGTCCTATGCCATTGAGACTACATTATGACGTCAGCACGAACAAAACTTTAAAAAATATTTTGAAAATCCTACGGCTTGGTAAAACGAAATATTGAAATTAGTTGCATAAAATTACTAAATCTATAATGAAGTTAGTTTTATCTATGGAATATCTGTACTCGTAGATTTTAATAAGAAGCGGTAACATAAGAATGATTCTAAACAAACAAATGAACAAAAACGAAACAATCAACCAAAAACAATGACTTCACAAACTACCCCTTTTTAATAACCCAAACAGAATTAAAATAGAAACTAATGATACACAAAACGTTTGTCACCATTACAAATAATTGTATGAAATCATACATTTGTATGGGAGCGGCCAAAACTAGGATTTTATTGTAATAATAGATCGTTATCAGACGTAGAAGGGGATTTTTTTAATTTTACTAATAGATTTAAATGTATGTATCTGATATACGTATGGTTCGTGTAAGTTGACCGGTTTAAATCCATCCCTAGCCGTTGATATAAATGAGTTTAGGTTTTGATGTAAGTCATCGTCATCAAGAAAAGCGAATATGTAATGATATTAGGGAGGCCTTTGCCCACCTGTGGGATATTAAAAAGACGTCCTTTCAAATTTGTTATGGTGAAAATTTTGAAGCGTTAATAGCTAGCTTAATACACCATACAAAATATATACATATAACATAAATATATTCCACATCATCACTTAACATCAGGCGGGATAGTGGTCAAACGCGAGCACATTACAATAAAAAACCCGGCCAAGTGCGAGTCGGACTCGCGCAATAAACGGCAAAAAATAGTACATTGTGTATTAAGGGCGGTAAGTAAGGAATTACGACCGAGACTCTAGTAGAAGCCCGAAGTCGAAGACTGAGGGTGAGGTGAGGGGGACTGAGGCTTTCTGAGTCGAGGTTCGTAATTCCCGTACCGCCCGTGATACATACAATGTTTTTCATCACATTTGCGAGTAATAATTATGAATTATAGCGTTAATACACAAGTCAGCACAGCTGTTATTACGAAATACGTGAACTTTTTTCTAAGCGGTTGGCGAATTTTTGTCCACACCACAGATTATACAGTGTTTCGTTCAGAAACTTTAAGGGCAAATACTTACGTAGGTATACAGCCATGACGGAGTGTAAAAAGAATTAAATTATTTCGACGTTTTCATACTACGAGTATAACTATTAAAATTGATTATTAAGAACATTAGTTGAGTATTTAAGTAACATGTAGCGAGATTGCAAAGAAATTCCTGTTTAGATAACATTTTAAGACAATTTTTCAATTGCGAGTAAACTCCTTGCTTGAACTTGCATGACCTGTGTGCTGTGCCATAAATTAAAAAAAAATTACTTACCGCCCTAGGGTTTCATGACAAAAAGAAAGCCCGAGGGTTTTATATGGGGCGTTACGGCCAAGTTAACCTGTATGTTTAGATACTTTTTACGTGCAAGTGTGATGAAAATCACATTTGTTGTATGAGAGCCCCACTTAAATATTTATTTTATTCTGTTTTTAGTATTTGTTGTTATAGCGGCAACAGAAATACATAATCGGTCAAAATTTCAACTGTCTAGCTATTACGGTTCATGAGATACAGCCTGGTGACAGACAGACAGACAGACAGGCAGACAGTCAGGACCGTGGTGGCTTAGTAATAGGGTCCCGTTTTTACCCTTTGGGTACGGAACCCTAAAAAGGATGATTTTATTAAGAAATAAGGAGTTACATACATACATTTTGTAGTTTAGTTTGTATTACATACATTCACTCCTGTATTCTTTAAAGATTGATGATTTCCATAGCGCACTCATATTTTGGCAGTTATGTTTAAGTCCCATTCTAGGTAATAGAGGGAGATTCCAGGCTGCTGAGAAACTGCAGAAAACATTTATTCTTACAGCATAAAACTCAAAATCGCATAACAAATAGATACAAATATAACGCTAACGTTTTAAATATTTAATTTGCGTATCTGTATTATTATTGTATTTGTTCATCGAGTAGCGCTAGTCTGATAAACTCATACAAATTAAATAATCCTTAATATTACAGACAGAGGGTCCAAATTTGTTCGTTTTTAGGGTGTGTCAGATAGCAGCTATTACCAACTGTACAAACACAATACAACTTTTCTCATCCCGGGAATCAAATCCAGAATCTTATACGAACGTTTCTTATGCAATCATTTATTCTAAATGTGTGCATACTTAGGGGTAAAATAAACTTTTTATTGTACAGCACTCAATCTGAAGCTGTACAGTTATATCACACATTAGCTATAATCTGACCACACCCAGCTATTGGCTGACCTCCATTGCTGTTCGTAGAGTTACATTAAATAAATATGGAAGTATAGTTTTATGACAATATTATTTCATTCTTTATGACTCTAACAAATAGAGGCACGGATATCTGAAATTATGGAAGAAGAATTAATAGACTATGATTAAGTAATCTAGGCTAGAGTAGATACTCTGTATATATACATATGTTACAGCCATTAGGTTAAGCCAGCTTATGTGCCTAGGTGTCCACTAGGCCGTTCATTAAACACCGGCCAATAAATGGCTCAACAACAACTAGCCAAGTCATTGAGCACAACGTTTGAACTTTTGAGCGAAGCCCAATAAAACTGAACTAAATTTTAATCACTTGGCTGATTCTTGGTCAGTCATCTTCAAAGGGCTGGCTTTCAATAAGCCATGTTGTTAAACGTTGAATGATTCTAGTTCAATTAGCTATCGGCCTAGGCAGGATGCCGGCGTTTTATGAATGGCCTCTGTCGACCATCCGTTCTGCGAGCAATTTCCAGCCCTCTGCCAAGTTTAGAAATACTTCGGGCACAAGACATGATGCATATTATAATTTTCCAAGTTCTAAACTTGCCTTTATTAGTATTAGGCCATGAAATTATAAACAGGTGAAGTTCTTATTATTCTTATTATTTCTTATCAAGCAACCCAATATCAGTACATAATTTTGTTCATCTTCAGATATCACGTGTATCGATAGGATTATTGTTTATTTTCTACTTGAATAATAACAGTGACATTACATAAATAATACTTATCATGAATAGCCGCGTCAAATTCTCTCATCATTGTTCTTACAAATATATTGTGTTTCCCCCGGATTTACTTGTCTATAACATCCTATTATAACTTTAGAAATATGTTTTCTAATAGGCCACCTTTAAGATGTTATTTTGTGCCAGTAAATGCCGTAGCAATATTTTTTTATTTCCCTGTAAAATAATAGTTAGATGACTTAGATGAAATTGAGATAGGCGTAGCACAGTGTTGGTTAAATAAATATAAAAATATAATAAATAAATGTACAAAAAGGAATTAAATTGTACAGACAAATATCATCATGTTATTTCAATGCATATTATTATGACTGGTGTAAACTATAACTACACTTATCTTCGTAAACATAGAGTGATAATTTTATTACATCAGTCGCGTCTGCCAGTATTACAGATCACACGTACTCTCGTAACAATATTTTAAAAATGAGTTTTGTGAAAAAAGTGGTCCTAGTCACAGGTGGTAGTGCCGGTATCGGTGCTACAACAGCTGAGACTTTTGCTAAAGAAGGCGCTTCAGTAGCCATCGTAGGAAGAAACGAAGAAAAACTAAAAGCAGTAGCTGACCGATGCAAGAAATTAGGAGCAGAAACACTCACAATCAAAGCAGATGTATCCAAAGACGAAGAAGCAGACTTAATCGTCAAGAAAACCATCGAAAAATTCGGGAAACTAGATGTGCTTGTCAACAATGCTGGAATATTGAGAGAAGCCGGTATACTTACGGACCATTTCTTGAAGACTTTCGATGATGTTATGAATATTAACATCCGAGGTGCTGTCCGTATTTCCTATTTCGCTGCGCCTCACATCATCAAATCTAAAGGGACAATAATCAACGTGTCAAGTATTGCTGGGACCTGTACCACAAGACCGAACAACATAGCATACAGGACATCAAAGGCTGCAATGAACCATTTCACTAGAAGCCTTGCTTTGGAACTTGCTCCTCATGGAATCAGAGTGAACTCGGTCAGTCCTGGTCCAGTTGCCACTGACATTTTCGAAGGCATGGAAATCAATGAGGAAATGCTGAAGAAAAACACGGCGTTGCAAAGAATATCGGAGACGAAGGAGATCGCTGATATGATTGTGTATATAGCCAGTGATAAGGCCAAGGGTATTACTGGCTCCGATTTCGTAATAGATAACGGTACTCTGTTACAACCTAAGTAAATGTGTGGTATCTTTGTTCTTGCACTTTTTTGTTGTATGTAGATTATGTATCAGTTTCTTCAATAAAAAAATAAAAATAAAAAATTGTATGTTTAAAAATAAAGTATAAAATAAGTAAATGTTTTTTTAACAAGATTTAAAAAAATCTCTAAATGTAATATCTCATGTTAATACCCATCCAATGACCCTAAACACGATGATACTATCTTGTCTGGATAAGAGTAAATGTGGGTAAAGAGCTCCGACTGAATTTCCTTAGTAAAAAGTCATTTTTCGAGTTTTGGCTCTCGCTTATTTCCTCCTCCAGTATTGGACAAATTTAAAAGATAGCCAAACCTCGAATTATGAAATTTTAGTTGGATGTCTGCGACTGTATTTCCTCTTAAGGAATTGCTAAGTCCACCTCCCGGTTCCATCATGAGACCAGCTCCATATTATTTCAATGTTTCCAACATAAATGCCCCAAGTTTTGGCTTAATCGGATGCCAGGATGTATTTGAAAAATGGATTACTAAATTGCCGGACACACATACGAAACCAGGGTAGTAAAACAATGAATTTACTAAAACCAAAAAGTAGTTGCTAGAAATAAAACATACGACTACGCTTAACAAGATAACCTTGACGAGATCATATTTAGTACCTACTTCTCAATTTGTAATGTTTAACCAACTGCGTTGGTTACTGGTTAAAAAAATCAAGGTAAAACTTTTAATAGATAATATAATAAATGTTCTGCTCTGTGTAACTCTGATATTGTTAGTTAATACAAGAAAACATTGTTTAAAAGTGCCTAACTGAAAATAATATCAATACACACAATGCACTCGAGTTTTAAGACCGCACTAGGCGCAATAAATTAGATCAAGAAGAACAAGTATAAATTAAAAAAATACAATACCTCCGAGGCTTAACTCATGCTTTTTAAACTACATAATTTATCTAGTAGTAGACACGCTTCGATCGACAATCCATTGAAACACATAATTATAACACGATATCTTGCGAAAATAACTTCCTTCAAAGAATAAACTGCGCATAACTTTTGAACGGCTGAACCGATTTTCATCAAACATAGCTAAGAATACTCTCGATCAAGTCACTGCTGAAGACTGTATGAATATATTCGTATTGTATAAACTTAATTTCTTTTAGTATTATATAACTGCATAGCACATGTGTGAGTACTATGTTCCGACTGTAAATCTACCATCCACTGTACCTATGTGTCGTTCGTTGACTTGTGTGTGCCCTGGCAGTTGAGTATGTAATTCTCTCTCAAATGTCTCTCTGATGGTGGCACATGTGTTGGATTATTCGGTTTTCCTTCATGATGTTTGAGCTGAGTGGTGCCAATCCATGCGTCATATTAGTGAACGGGCGCCATTAGTTGGGATTGGTCATAGCTGCCTCGGCCTGTTTTTAATTACCTACGTACTTATTGTATTTTCGATTTTCTTCCAACAAAAATGATGTAACCAAATAATTGTAATTATAACTGATGAAAAAGAGTGTCCGTGGAGTTTCTTGCACATTCTTCTCCATAGAGACCTACTGACGCTCGCGAATGTGCAACTAGATTCACATTTTATCTTCTAGCAGAAGCTAGTATTTATTTGATTTTTATTTACTAGCTTCTGCCAGCGGCTTCGCCCGCGTGGAAGTTGAAAATAGGGAACATATTCCCAGAATAAAAACTATCCTACGTGCTATTCCAAACTATAGTGTATCTCTGGGACGTTTGAGCGTGAATAAGTAACAAACACACACAAACTCACAAACTTTCGCCTTAATAGTCCGTAATAATGCTAGATAGAATTCTGGTGCTAGGTGATATCTATTGACACTAATCAAATATTTGAAATAGCTGTATCATAACGATATCATCAAGAACTTGCAAATCTAAGTCATGGCAGTAATGAATAAATAAGATAAGGTAGACTGCAAAATACCGGCTACTATCAACATCGATGCTCTATCGTGATCACGACACCTACTACTATTAAAACGCGAAATTTTGTGAGGATGGATGGATGAATGTGTGTTACACTTACACGCAAAAACTATATGTTGAACGGATTTTAAGACGACGACAGTCACGATCTTGAGCGAACAAAACGCGCATTCGTTTTACACCCGCGCGACCCAACGTTCTGTAGTTTTTTATACTTTCTTTATTATTCTATGACTTTAGAAATAAAAGCCTTAGATCAAAATATATATAATTAAATTGCCTTTGAGATGGGGATAATCTATATCTATATATATATATAAAAGAAAGTCGTGTTAGTTACACTATTTATAACTCAAGAACGGCTTTACCGATATGGCAGAAAAATTTTTTTTTTTGATTTGGCAGGCTGGGAAATCCGGTCGGACTTACACCCAAGCTGCCTCACAATACGAGCCAGCCTGGATAGTGTCAGGCTCCAACTGACTAAAACCCCTCCTGCCTTACACAGATCTCCCTCGGACATAGTCCGAGACTTTGGGGACTCATTTGTTCTAAGAACTTTTGCACTTACTCATAGTTCTTTACTCTATTTAATCTATATCCATTTACATAATGAGTTTCTCAATTTACTTATATTTACATACTATATTAGCTACTTGCACAGTATGTTATACGATATCTTACTTCCATTTTATCTATAGGTATTCTATCGTGCTGTTTGCTACCTACTATATATATATCCATATAGAGTTTTGAGCAATGCTGTTAATTTTTATTCCTTTCTATCGTTCTTTGTGCCGTTTTAACACAGAATTCGATAAAAGCTGTACTGTGTTTTTTGTCTGCGATAAGTTTATTTAAATTCTCAGTTGTAATGTCTGTCCCTATTTTCTGTTCATGCTCATACCTATCCGGGCCATAGACCGGGCAGTCGGTCAGTACGTGGATCGCTGTCTCATCTTTGTCAGGGTCACATACGCATGATGGGCTTTCCTTACACTTGAACCTGTTCAGGTATTCTGAAAACCCACCATGCCCAGTCATTACTTGGGTTATTATCCCTGTTGGTCTAATTTTTCTGATAATTTTATAAGCATCGACAGCGTCCGGGAAGAAAAGTTTCGTCGTCGCGGCTGTTTCACCCATTCTGTACCTCAGGTTCCATTCGACAAGCGAATCCTTTCGGATTTGTCGCTTGACGAATGACACCGGACACTGGTCGTAATCTGGCCTCTTTTTAAGGTATAATGCAGCTTCTTTGGCCAAGTGGTCGGCTCTCTCATTTCCCTCCAGTCCCGCGTGCGCCTTGATCCAAAACAAAGACACACGCTTGTTTTGGATGCTGCACATTCGCAGGTTCTCCCTGGTTTCGACTGCGAGGGGATGAGAAGAGCGGTGGTTTGCGACCGTTTCCAGTGACGATCGTGAGTCACTGAAAATGCCAAAAGACCCTGCATTGTGCTTTTGTATCTCCCGCGTGGCTTTACATATGGCCAGCAGTTCCGCCTGGTAGACCGTACAGTGAGACGACAGCTTCATCTTCTGGCATTTGGTTTCGACGCCATTGCTCCAGAGAGACAATGACGCCCCCACCTTTCCATCAATTTTGCTGCCGTCCGTGTATATCTGCACTGCTTGTGTGCAGTGGTGTGCGAGTTGTTCTTGGTCTGCCAGGCATATGAACTGCAGACTCATATGTTCTGCCGGGTGGGGTGTCGAGGCAAATGCGGTGCGTCGCTCAACGTCCCTATCTCCTAGCTCCAACCGGGGCAACCCCCTCCTCGCCTCATACAGGGCAGCTGCCTCTCGTATTCGGAGATCAAGAGGAAGTATCCCAGCTAGCACTAGCGCCGAGTTCAGGGATACGGTGCGATAGGATTTGCATGATTTCTGTGCAAATCCTCTTTGGACCGCATTAAACCTCTTCGTTACGCACAGCTTGGTGGCTGCGGGTGCCCATGCACTTGCTGCGTACATTATGATCGGTTCGACTACTGCCGTGTACATAGTGCGGATGACGTCGGGGTGGAGTCCCCAGATGACCTTCGCAGCCCTCGACAACTGCTTGTAAAAACCAATCGCCTTTTGGCACACATTCACTACGTGCTTGTTAAATGTAAGCTTGTTGTCGATCGTTAGCCCCAGGATTTTAATTTCCTGCGTCATGCCAATGGCTACCCCTCCCATGCTTAGTCGCGGAGTGTCGTATTTCAGTTTCCGCGTTATTACCATCGCATTTGTTTTATGCGGTGCGAATTTCAACATGTTACTAACACCCCACTGATAAACATGGGCGAGGGCGTCATTCGCCTTTCGCTCGATCTCGATCGCTGAGTCGCCATCAAATACTAGCACCACGTCATCAGCAAAGGCTTGGCAGTAGTCTCCCCGCTCCTCCAGCCCCTTTAGTAGGGGGTCCAGGAGGGTGATCCAGAGAATCGGTCCTCCAATCGATCCCTGTACACAGCCCTTCGACGTCTCCCGTACTACCTCTTCACCTGCGTACCTGACCCTGACCCTTCGGTTATTGAGGTAGCTGTCTATGATTCTCCTCACATTTACCGGGCATTTTTCCTCAGCCAGTCTGGTTCTTATAGCTGGCCACCATGCGCTGTCAAAAGCTCCCTCTATGTCTAGTGACACCATTACGATCAGCTTGCGCTCTGCTAGCTTGCTGCGTATGTGCCCAACTAGATCATAGAGGGAGTCTTCCGTGCTCTTCTGGGGCATGAACCCGTACTGGCGAGTACTGAGTTTCGGTATAATGTGCCATTTCACTCTGTTTATGATCATTTTTTCCAAGACTTTTCCCAGCACCGGCAACAGACCAATTGGTCTGTAAGATTATGGAGCTGTATAACTCTTCTTCCCGGGTTTCCTGAGGATCACAACTGTGGCTTCCTTCCAGGTCCCGGGAAAGTAGCCCAGCTCCAAGCACTTGTTAGCCAGTGCTAGGAAATTTCCCGGATCGTGGTCAATCGAACGCTGGCAGATGTCGGCCGTGAGGCCATCCGCCCCGGGGGCTTTCTTAGGGTTGAAGGTGCGTATGGAGGAGTTTAGCTCCTCGATAGTGAACGGTGGGTCATGTTTTTCACCATGACCCATGACGTTCACTTTTTCCGCTAACATCCTAACACGCTTGTGTTCTTCGCTATCCTCATCCCTTCTGTCCCCCGGGTAAAATGTTTCCGCCAGCAATTCGGCAGAGTGGAGATTGTCCAGTACCTTTCCGTTCACGGTCAGGGGCAAGTCCTCGTGCCGTTTTTTGGTTCGGCCTATGACGCGGTATATGCCGTCCCATAGCCCTTCCCCATCTTGTCTCTCACAGAATGCTTTCCAGCTTTCTCTCTGTGTATTTCTGGCTTTGGTCTCATATTCGTTTTTTATTTGCAGGTACTCAGCGACGACAGCCGCTCTCCTGACAGGTGCTGCACAGCGGATCCTGCGCCTTTTGGTGGCGACTGGCCTCTTCAGCGTGGCGAGCTCCTCTGACCACCATGGTAAGTTGACCCTGTTATTTGGCTTTAGGGGTATACTTGTGTTTGCTGCTTCTTTTATGGAGTTTTGAAATGTTTTAATTTTGTGTTTGCTGCTTCTATTATGGAGTTTTGAAATGTTTTAAAAAACGAAACAGAATTAGGGTAGGGTAGGGTAGGGTAGGGTAGGGTAGGTAAGGTAGGGTAGGGTAGGGTAGGGTAGGTTAGGTAGGGTAGGTTAGGGTAGGGTAGGGTAGGGTAGGTTTTTTTTTTTTTGTATGGCGCCTACTTCTCCGCGCTTTTGGCGGAGTCTGCGAGCTAGTAGTTCCCCGGACATAATCCGAGACTTTGGAGACTTATCTTTATTTATAGATTTAGTTTCTTACATTACTTCTTATTTCTATTACATCTTATTTTCTAGTTTCTATGATAAGTATTCTAATTATTCTACATTTTACATTTTTGAGACTATTTACTAATTTTATTACTAACAATTTCTTAATTTTAACACTATTTTACTTTTATCCTTATCTATATGTTTGAGCTATTTACTTAATGCTTCCCATTATGAATATACTCGTACACTATAATAATTTTGAGCATTTTTATTCACTATTTATTTCTATTTATGACCTTATGTGCTATATTATTGCAGTAATATATAAAATCTTCCCTATATGTTTTGTTTTTAATTAGTTTACTGAAATTTTCTGGTATAACATCTACTCCTAGTCTCTGTTCGAGCTCGTACCTCTCCAGGCCATAGGTCGGGCAGTCGGCAAGTATATGGGTCACAGTTTCGTCTTGGTCAGGGTCACATGCACATGATGGGCTTCCCTTGCACCTGAACCTGTTCAGGTATTCGGAAAACCCGCCATGGCCAGTCAAAATTTGGGTCATCACTCCAGTCGGTTTTAGTCTCCTGACTACCCCATATGCGTCGACCGCGTCTGGGAAGAAGATTTTAGTTACTGCGGCTGTTTCGCCCCTCCTATAGCGCCGGTTCCACTCGCCGAGCGAATCCTGTCGGATTTGGCGCTTGACGAATGAAACCGGACACTGGTCGTAATCGGGTCTCTTTTTTAGTTTTAGTGCTGCATCTTTGGCCAACTGGTCGGCTCTTTCATTCCCTTACAGTCCCGCATGGGCCTTGATCCAGAACAAAGATATATCTTTGCCCTGGGATCTGCCATGCCTCAGATTCTCTTTGATTTGGACTGCAAGGGGATGAGAGGAGCGGTGGTTTGCGACCGTTTCGAGTGAGGATCGAGAGTCACTAAAGATACAAAAGTTCTCTTTAGCGCTCCTTAGGACCTCCCTCGAGGCTTTACATATGGCCAACAGTTCGGCCTGGTAGACCGTGCAGTAGGACGACAGCTTCAATTTAAGGCTTTTGGTTTCGGCGCCATTGCTCCAAAGAGACAATGCCGCCCCCACCTTGCCCTCTATTTTGCTGCCGTCCGTATAGATCTGTACTGCTTGTATGCAGTGTTGGGCGAGTTGATCCTGGTCTGCGAGGCGTAGGGTAGGGTAGGGTAGGTTAGGTAGGGTAGGTTAAAAGTTTGCCGGGTCAGCTAGTTTAATTTAAATGAAACGCTCGGCGGTTTTGGTGCGATTGTCGTTTTTTTGTCCGTGTTAGACATAACTTTACAAATTAAATACACTATGTTATACTAATAACATTCAAAATTTCCTTTGACTAAATTGTTAAGAAAATGGACTGATGTAAGATATATTTTCCAAAAAAATACGAAATGATTCTCATTTTAAAATCAGCTACGCAGGGGTATCTGCGTCTGAAACTTTGCAGTTCACAGTATTATAGCTTATACATCAGAATAACACAAAGGATAATTAACAGATAGGATAATTTATAAAGATAAAAGACTATGCGAGCCTCTGCGGGAAGCAGCTAGTCTTTTTGTATATTGACTAGCTTCTACCAGCGGCTTCGCGCACATGAAGGCGAAAATTAACCCCAGGGGACATATTCCCGGGATAAATAGTATCCTATGTAATCTTTCTCTGTGCCAAATTTTATCCAGATCCATTCAGCCGTACTGGCGTGAAGAATTAACGTACACACACTTTTACAAACTTTTGCCTTTATATAATCTAATACCTTTAAACGAGGTATTCTTGTATATGTGTATGTATATAAATATATATATATATAATCTGAACCTTGGACACGGCTCCGACGATTTTCATAATATTTAGTATGCACGGGGTTTCGGGGGCGATAAATCGATCTAGCTAGGTTTCATTTTTAGGAAACGTCGTTTTCTCTAATTTCACCCGAGCAGAGCTCGGTCGCCCAGGTATTAAAATTAGTGTGATTTACATAACATCACGCCTATATTTTTAGAAGGTTAGTGGTGCACTTGTTGGGTGTGTTTAGCACACCCAAATGTCACTAGTTATGTTTAAGGTTACACTAGTCGATCATTCTTCCATACAAACGTAGTCTGGCGATTACTCCACTGTTTGACGATATACGTTCAAAATAAAAAATGATATCAATTTGTCGCATCATTATCTAGCCCTGTATGGAAACAAAAAAGAAAATAATTTGAAAGTTATGAGCGTCGAATTTCCATATTTCAACACTAATTTTAACGCATCTTTGGGCGGAAATAAATATCATAAGAAGAACGAAAATTGTACAACGGCCACCATACAGGGATAGGTTAGTAGTTCAACAATGCTAATAATTTTATTTTGAAAATATACATTTGTTCGTTATGTCATGATATCTAGACTCCAAAGGTCTGTTTATAAAATTTCGCGCTCTCGTTTTCGTCCTAAATCATCATCCACTTCGTTACAAACTTGCAAAAGTGCTAATTCGTACGCAAACTAGCTTCTTACTGCTCATCTCAGCATCTATCTCTTTCGCACGTTTTGTCGGATGAGATAGCATGCATTTTAACCCCGCGCACGAAATAGTTCTTGCCGTCGACTAAGGCAACCTTAAATCCTATTACATAGGGGGAATCTATTACCATCAACCGCTGCTATTGAGAATTTCCAGATGGAAAACACTTTGTCCAAGGTGATGGCGAAATACACCGAGACGTAACGCACCGGATCAATCCAGGATGGATGAAATGGCGACAGGTCACTGGAACAACTTGCGATCCACGGATGCCCCTCAAGTTAAAGGGTAAACTATACCAGTCCGTGATTAGACCTGTCATACTGTATGGATCAGAATGTTGGGCTGTGAAAAAGATGGATGAAAGGAGATTGCATGTAGCAGAGATGGGAATGTTGAGATGGTTGTGCGGCGTGACGAGATTGGATAAAGTGAGAAATGAGTATATTAGAGGCAGTTTGAAAGTGGCGCCAGTGACAGAAAAGTTGAAGGGAAACCGTTTGTCCTGTTATGGTCATGCGATGAGGAGGGATGAAACGCATGTTACTAAAAGTGTTATGAATATAAATGTGGATGGATGGAGAGGAAGAGGAAGGCCAAAGAAAAGATGGATGGACTGTGTGAGGAGTGATATGAAGGAAAAGGGAGTCAGTAATAGCGTGACAGGGGACAGAACGGTATGGTGGAAGAAAACGTGTTGCGCCGACCCCAAGTAACATGGGATAAGGGCAGGAAGATGATGAGTAGTAGTAGTAGCGCGTTCAAACAAACTAATAAACTCTTTAGCTTTATAATTTTAGTATAGATATTATAAATTCGAAAGTAACTCTGTCTCTGTCTGTGACCTTTTCATGCCTAAACCAATTAACGGAATTCGATGAAATTTGGCAAGGAGATAGATGGCATCCTGAGGAAGAAAGGACATAGTTTGTGCATCATTGGTGTAATTGCTGCAAGGCGTTTCAATGCGAGGGTAAACGAATAAATATATAGGCTATAATTTTGGTACCGAAAATATTTTGTTGGTACTTATATAGGTAGGGTAGGATGGGCTACAACTCTTTCAACTTTTTGAATCGTTATATCTCCAAAACGGTGGCTCTTAGGAAAAAAGTATGTCGACATTTTTTATAGATAATTAACTGATCTACAATTTTTGTCTTGGCTAATTGTATGATATAACTTCCTGTTTTGCTGAAAATGTGTTTAAACATAAAATGTGTTTTGAACAGTCCTAACAATTTTCAGCTGGGTGCGAATTTTTGTAACTTCACTCTAGTTTTTGGTCTAATTAGACCGGACTAATATAAACTTGATAAACAGTATCGATTATTATAATTTCGCGGTTTTTTTGTTTTTCGTCTATAACTCAAAATATGCTTTTGTCCGATATTTTTTATTATTTTCATTATAAGTTTGCTCTTGACTCTAGTGAAGGTCAGACATGACAGAGATAAAGTCGACGATGGAGTGAGCTTACCCAGAAGAAACCTGTTAATTGGAGGAATGACAACTAGGTGGGGATGGTAACTTGTGTGCATCTAGATGCCCGATGGTAGAAGGGGGCCGGTGGGATGAGGTCGTGGAGTTCATGAGCACACTCACCGAAGTACAGTCTGTACAAGACCGACAAGCAGGCAACTTTACGAGCTTGGCATCCACCAGTTTAACGTCGCCAATGAGCCTGTTAGCTCTGAATTCCACCGAGTCAAGTGCGGCAAGTTGATATTTAGTTCAGCCATCCCAAAGGTGGCTGCAATACTCCATGCAGGATCGGACCTCCACTTTGTAAAGAGTTAAAAGCTTGTAGCGTTACGTTTAGCTCAGACGAGCTAAACTTAAGCCTTAAAGCGTAATTAAAGATAGAAATAAGAGTTATTTAAAAATAAACTAAGAAAAAGGATATTGAGAATAGAAATCTAAGGGTCATTGGTCGACAGCTAGGCAGGCAGCAGGACGGACAGGAACTCTTCTATGCTCGAGGTAGGCAAGTGGTGAACGGGTACCTCGACGGACAAGCAGTCACACGGGTTGGTATGCAGTTACGTAGCCATACGGTAGTCAGGCAATCGGGTAGGTAGGCAGTAGAATAGGTAGCAGGACGGAAGACAGGCAAACGGGTAAGTACGTAGGCAGCAAGGGAGGCCGGCTATGGCTCAATACACCAAACAGCGAGGCCTTTGATGCCAAGAGATGATCGTTGAGGGTAAGGTTCTAGTGAATAATGCTATCTTTAGGGAACCACACACAATATATTAAAATTAAAGCACTTCAGTGATTATATACTCATAATCGGATAAGACCAAACACTTAGTAATTCTAGGTAAATAAAATCGTCTTTCGGCGTTCACTGCCAGAACCAAACTAAAAAAGCTGACGCCCGTTTTTCTCTCGTTCTTTCATATCTTCTAAATTTCAAATTCAAATATCAATTAAGAAATCAAGACCAAAACGAATAAAAAACGGTTTACAGAGGGGGGCAGTTTCCAGCTGCCCTTGTTATAATGTACAACTAGCTTAAGGAAGGTCTAGTCCACAGTATGTTATGTCTATGGCTTAAGAAAATAAAACAGACAGACGGATGTCAGGTCAGATGAAAATGTCAGAGTACAAAATATTCCAAGATTTTACAAATTAGCAATATAAATTAAGTTTTGGACATTAAATCAATCAGAGATAACTAAAAATATGCTTTTCAGGTGTTAACAGTATCAAAGAATACATAAAAATGAGGCACATGAGTTGATACAATATCAGAAGATAAAGAAAGGTGTGGTTTGTATAGTGTAATAAAATGTAAGTAGACTAAAAGGTGTGGAATGAATACCACAAGCTGTCCAGGCGTAAAGATACTGACACTCAGCAGCACGGCAGCATTGCCCTTCGCCAAAATTAACGAATCTGTCTTACAAGCCTTCATGCCCTCAGAAGGTGATTTTTTTAAATCCCTTCCTTAATGCTTACTTTCGTTATATTATCAGAATTGTTCGTGCCAAAAGTCGTACTTTTAGACACTGGGTCTGAAAGTACGTTTGGTACGAAAGATTTAGGATTGGAGTTGTCTATCAGTTATTGCATAATTAATAAAAAAAAAATTACAAGTACTGTTACACCTCGGACCAAATACGCTATCATACTTTTCTTTACCTTATTTAAAAAAAAAAGGCAGCCCACACTAGGAATGACTCCTGTGTCGTGTTCATTTTCACTAAAATTGAAACTCATAGTTACAAAAGCCAGACCCGAAGTAACTATATGTGTAGGCCATAGGCCGTTCTAGTGTTTGTTCCGTGCGGGAGTCGAACCCGCTACCCGCAGTTCTGTAGCCAATCTCTCAGCCTCTGTACCGATCTATGGGGCCGCACCCTAAAGAAATGTATATAATTTGCAACCAGCCGGTCGATTCTGTAGACATGTCTGGAATCCCTGGCAGTCCAGTCTGTCATTCTCTCTCAAATGTCCTCCTGATGGTGGCACATGTGTTGAATAATACGGTTCCCTTCATTATGGTTGAGCTGAGTGGTGCCAATCCATTCGTCATGTTCGTGCGAGCGCCATCAGTTGGGATTGGTCATAACTTAGATGCCTCGGCCTGTTTTTAATTACCTATGTACTTATTGTATTATTTGTCTTTCTCTAGACTCTTTTAAGTGCACGTCTTTTTACATTGTTCTCACATATATGTGTCGGGTTTAGTCAATAGTACGGACGTCAAAACAAATTGCAAGCACGCCATCTGGCGGCAAAGCAAGAACAACTTCGCATTGGCGCGCTTTTTCTAACCACTTGCGTAGTGGGGACAGCAGAATATGGGAGTTGAATACTGACAGCCATAGAGCTAACACGTCGTAGAATCAGTGTCGATCCGTAATATTAGTAAGCAGGACTGTAAGGGCGTTTGGGCACTACAAGGAATTTTACTGTCCGGCAGTCCGATTTTTTACGGTCCGATATGGCACGCCATAAATGTACATACTAGTTTGTGCACTATACGTAATTTTACCGTCCAACATTTTACTTTTCGCCATTCCGGGCCGTTTTTTCCGGTCCGAGATGACAGCAATGAAAAACGTGTTTATGGTTGTGCACTGCGTCCGCGATCAGTATTATTCATATGAGGTAAATCATAAGTAGGATCGGACAGTATATAAAAAAAAAAATACTTGTCCTGCCTCAATTTATTGTGGTTCATGTATAATGACCCTGTCAGGTACCTTCCACTTTTAAGGGGATGAACCCAAAATTATTTTTGTCTTCTACGTCTTCGCAACTAGAGTAATAAAGCAAGCAACTGCCGACGTTCCAAGAAACTCATCGTTCCTATAGCGTAAATACGCGTGCGTGACGTAGTTTTAAAGAGAGCTACTCTAACTCACAGTCTGTCTGACTGAACTTACAGAAAAAAACATACAGGTGGATATAATATGCGTTACAGAACATTTTATGATGGAAGGCTACGAAAACCAGTTAACCATACCAAACTACTGCTTAGCCGCTCACTATAGTAGAAAATAAGTTAAGAGAGGAGGAGCATGTATCCTAATTAGAAATGGACACGAATGGAAAGAGTTATTGAAAATCTCAAAAATGTCAATAACAGGGCCTTTTGAATGCTGTGCCATTGAGCTCACCAAGTACAAGACTGCTTTTGTATGTGTTTACAGAGTTCCAAATACTAACAATCTTAATAGTTTCTTTGATCAATTGGAATTAGTCTTACATGAATTATCAAAGAATGTCTATAAAAATATTGTAATAGCCGGCGATTTCAATATAGACATATTAAAAAAGGAATTATCAGTCGATAGAGTTTGAGTGCCTTCTACTTAGCTTCAACCTTAAACTAGCAATATATCAACCTACTCGAACGGAAAGTCAAACATGTATCGATAATTTTGCGCATAATTATAACAAACGGTGTAAATCAGAAGTCTTAGAGTTTGCCCTTTCAGACCACACAGCCCAGATTTTAAATGCCCGGTAAATAAGATATGTACGATCGACAAATACGGTGCTATTAGACGCAATTACAGCAAGGAAAATACATCTAAATTTAAATATTGTATAAACAAAATGTATTTCGCCGAAATATATGAAACGGATGACCCGAACATTGCATACAACAAATTTCATGAAATATTTTCTTTTTTCTACAACCTCTGTTTTCCTAGGACCATTGTTACAGTAAATGTAATAACTAAGCCAAGATGGATATCTAAAGGTATTAAATCCTGTAGTAAAAAAAAACGTCAACTTTTTTGGACCTACAGATTGAAATCAAATAAATTAAATACAACTCGCTTTAAAGAATACTCTAAGCGTTTTAGAAAAATTATGACTCTTACACAGCGTTCACAAAATAACTATAAAATCAAAACATCACACAATAAATGTAAAACCGCCTGGCAAATAATAAATCAAGATAAATTTAATGTACCTTAAAATTAATTTTCGAAAATTAAAATTAATAATGACAAAATTACGGATGCGAAACAAATTGCTAACCAATTCAATGACTATTTTATTAATAAAATAAAACCCACCCAGTCCAATTATAAAACTACACGGTCCATCTTAAACAACAAAGACTCGATGTTTATGGCGCCCTGTACACCACAACAGGCACATACTATTATCAAGGCCTTAAAAAACACAAATAGCGTAGGATACTATGGCATATCAACCAAAGTAATAAAAGCTGTCGCATCTGAAATATGCGACCATTTGTCTCATATTATAAATCTGTGTATTGTAGATGGCACGTTTCCTGACGCACTAATAATAGCGATCGTTAAGCCAGTGTTTAAGAAAGAAGATAGAGAGCTCATGGAATTTTACAGGCCTATTTCTCTGATTCCTATCTTCTCGAAAATATTTGAGAAATTCATTCAAAAGGAATTAAACGGTTACATAGAGAAAAATAATATATTATGTAATGAGCAGAAGGGTTTTCGCGAAAATAAGACCATAAATATGGCGATTTACGACTTTTTATACACTGTATTGATAAAAGTGGATAAAAGAACACCTGTATGTGCTATCTTCTGCGATATGACTCAAGCATTCGACTACGTTAATCATGACATTCTAATAAATAAACTTGAAAAGTATGGTATAAGAGGGAATGTTCTTAATTTAATTAAATCCTATTTAGACAATAGAAAGCAAAAGACAGAAATTACTAGAATTAATATAACCACTAAAAAGGAAGAAGTATACGTATCAGATGAACGTCAAACAATTTTTGGTGTTCCACAAGGTAGTGTATTGGGACCGCCACTTTTTACACTATACATTAATGACTTGCCAAAATCAATTCCACATCCTATGACTTTATTTGCAGATGATAGCACGGTGACAGTTTCTAGTAGTAGCACTGACATGATCCAATATAAACTTGACATTCACGATACCTTGACATCTATAATAGAATGGTTAAACAACAATAACTTAAAGATAAATTTAGACAAAACTAAAATCATACATTTTAGCCAACGATTGACTGTAGAAAATATGGACAGAAGTATAGATAATAAAATGGTTGAAATTGTAAATACTACTAAATTCCTTGGACTAATAATTGATAAAAGGCTTGACTGGAAATCACAAATCGAGAATCTTTGCAAAAAAAATTGTAGTACTGCATTCGCGTTGCACTCTCTAGCTGCAGTTGTGAATGTGGATACCCTGATTTCGGCCTACCATGGCATAGTTGCGTCTCACCTAAGATACGGTATCATATTTTGGGTAAACTCTACAGACGCTAACACGGCATTTAAGGCCCAAAAGAGATGCATTAGATCCATGTTCGGGCTAAAAATGGTCGATACCTATAAACCATATTTTAAAAGGTACAAGATATTAACTCTTCCTTTTCTGTATATACTCGAAACCGCAATGTTTGTTAAAACAAACCCCAATTTGTTTCCACGTCTACAGGACGTTGTACCGCGTAACAGACGTGATATGACCGTTCTTCAAGGCCATTCAGCAAAAACGTCACTCATGCAAAGATCTATCGTATGTATGGCGCCTACTATATTTAACATATTGCCTAAACGTTGGAAGGAGCTAAATGGTAAGGCATTCAAGCGTCAGTTGAAAGTGTTTCTTTCGCAAAAGGCATATTATAGTGTCTCCGAATTTTTATCTGAAAAAGTTTTTGAATCAGTTTTATCTTTTCCTGACAATAATAATACATTTCTATAAATAATGAATTTTAATTCGATCTAATATCTCGCATACTCTAGTATTTATACAATGTTTAATCTAAATTTAATGTTTAATCTAATCTAATATCAAATTTTGTTTGATATTTAATTGAAATTTTTATATAGTTTTTATTTTTAATTCTCTATTCCTATTTGACATTTGATTGATATTTATATTTTGACAATTGATTATTTTTATATTTGACATGCATTATTTTAATTGACATTTGATTTTTATTTTTTCCATAGATTTAATAATTTTAATGCTGTTTGACATTTATTTATTGATATTATTATTTTAATTTCATTGGTGATAATTATGGAATTCATTTATATTTAAATCTATTCATTGTTTTCGGTTATAATTCAACTTGCATAATATTTGCACGCCATAGCATGTGGCAAACATGTAGGAATCTTTTATTATTTTTTGTTATCTTGCATGCATATTGTATGTGTACCCATGTTTAAGCAAATAAATATATCTTATCTATCTTATCTAAATTGCGCTGCACCGATCCGAGTAAAGACGGACAAGTGCACAAGCCAATCATCCGTTTTTTTCATGTCACGGACCGTAAAAAATCGGACTGCCGGACAGTAGAATTCCTTGTGGTGCACAAACGCCCTAACTGTGGGTTGTGACTATTTGAATAAACCCAGTGTATCGAATAATTTGTGTGATTTCATTTTCACGATTATACCCACCACCTGCCCACACACGATGTCTTAACCTAAAGGACATCCTGACTTCCCGATGGCTTACATCTATCGGCCAGCCTTGATGCGACATATGTATTTTTCCAACAAGAATGATGTAACCAAATAATTGTAATTAATACTGATGAAAAAGAGTGTCCGTGGAGTTTCTTGCACATTCTTCTACATAGAGACCTACTGACGCTTGCGAATGTGCAACTAGATTCACCTTTTCTTTTCAAGCAGAAGCTAGTATTTTTATATATTGACTTGCTTCTGCCAGCGGCTTCGCCCACGTGAAAGTCGATAATTATCCCGAGGGAACATTTTGCCGGGATAAAAAGTATACTTTGTGCTATTTCTGACTATAATCTATCTCTGTGCCAAATTTCATCCAGATCCGTTCAGCCGTTTTGACGTGAAAAATTAACCAACACACTGACAAACTATAGCCTTTATAATATTTGTGTGATTTACATAGCATCAAGCCTGTATTTACAGAAGGGCAGAGTGTATTGTGTGTGCACCTGTGTAAAGTACACCCAAATTTAGCCAGGTATGTTTGCAGATATTCCAGATGGAAAACCCAATAACCTTTTCTTTTTTTTTTAGCCTGGAGAAATGCTCATGCATATTGCGTTAAGAAGGGGAGATAGCGCAGTTATGTGGGATTCTAACCCACTAAAACTCCACGGTGTCCTCCAGTGCCGCTTATGGCGGAAAAATGACACGCGTTAGCACTCACCGCGGCCAGACGACCCTGTGTATGGCACTTTTGGTCTCCCTGTGACGGGTCAAGGTCAATTGCCCCGGCACCTACCATTACCTTAATTAGCAAAAGCCCTGAAGAGCGGCCCCTCCTCGGGTGAGGAACCCGAGAATTCGCTTCACCATGGGTGACCAAGCCACGTTTACTGCGCCCCCCCCGCTTCGACAATGCGGGAACCCACCTGGGGGGAAAACCGTTCGTTTATTAACCTAAACCTAACCGGATAATCGAAACAGGACCGATTTGATTGATTTACTGCGCTCTTAAACAATGACTGTAGACTGAAGTGACTCATGTTCTCCTCAATGTAAGTGGCACTTTCAACATCTCAATTTTGTCTCCGGTACTATCTGTCTTGTAGTATCTCTATCCAGATAGTACTCTCGTACTATCTGGGGAGCCGTTGGAGAGGCATCAATACACATAAAAAAATATAAATATTATTGCCAGCAGTGTATACTAACAATATTAAAAACAAAAAGAGTGGGCTCAGCTAATGATGAGCAGTGTGCAGCATCAAAATCAAAAAAAAAAAAACAAAATCATTTATTGGTTTGCAAACATGGGTATTTAGTACATAGATGTTTTATTATATAGTATAGTCCTCCATGCTCTACCGTCACATGGGCATGCAAAACATATTATTTAATTTGTACAAATTAAAATATTGAACTATAATTTTAAATATCAATGAGAATTAAATAATACAAATTAATGTCAATCATTTGAGTTGTTACAGCATCGTTACAGCACTGTGATTTACAGCTTACCCTTGGCACAATTCTGACTAACATGAAAATTACTTAACATTAACAAAACAAACAACACCAAAAAAAACATAACAACAACAAAATAAACATAAAAAAACATCATTCACGCTTCTGATTATAATCACAATATAGATACAAATATAAAAAAAACACATTGGAAATCATCAAGAAATAACAGGGTTTACTTCAACAAAAAACCGTTATCAATAACATAACAGGACCCGGTTACACTCCTAGCCTTGTCACTGGCTAAGTACAGGATTATATCACCAACCTCGTCAACGTCTGCAGCTTTTCCTAATGCGGTCAAACTTCCTTATGTGTCCATATTTTCTCCGTCCAGTAATGTTTTAGGTATCCCAGCATTCGTCATAATGTCAGTTTGAACTGGTCCAGGATTGACAGAGTTCACTCGCACACCAGAAGCTGCCAGTTCCATCGCAGCAAATCTTGTGAAATGATCCATACCAGCTTTGGAAACGCTGTAAGAGATCAATCCTGGCACTTTAACTGACGTAGCGGCAATACTTGATACGTTGATGATGTTGCCTTTTGTTTCTATTAGGTGCGGGACCGCTAGGTTGGTAATGAGGATGACTGGACGCAGGTTCGTGTTCATGACCTCGTCGTAGTTCTGTAACAGGTTGGGCTGCAGTAAAGTAGTGAATCTCACAATACCAGCGTTGTTGACGAGTACATCGAGTTTCCCAAATTTGTCTACGGTTTTTAGGACAATCGTCTTCGCTTCCTCTTCTTTGGAGACATCTGCTTTGATGATAAGGGTGTTGGCTCCATGCTGCTCACAACGCTTAGCGACTTCCTTTAGTTTTTCTTCGTTTCTCCCGACAATAGCTACAGAAGCACCTGCCTTGGCAAACAGCTCCACTGTAGCTGCTCCGATGCCGGCGCTGCCACCTGTAACGAGAACCACTTTTTTACAAAACTCATTTTTATATCTTGTTACGAGATTATGATCTATATTACTGGCAGACGAGACTGATGATAGTAATAAAATCATAATAATTCATTAAATTAATAGTTCATTATGTAGTAACAAAGATAATTGACTATACGACACAAAATGTGATGGCTTACTAAAAGAAACTGGTTCAAGAATATCGTTTTAAATTATTTATATCTTCTTCTGTATTAATTAATCATTAGTGATTAGGCAATATTGTACTATTTTAGTAATGAATCATTCGAGTATAAAGAAGGAGGAAGTAATCATGACAAAATAATGATCATTGCTTCTGTCAACAACTCTCAGATTGGATGATTAAAGATCAGCATAATATTTCTGATTTTTAATTTGTTTACACCTTTAGTTCAACAAGCATTTTATCTTCGAGTAATCTTAATCTTCATTTTTTGTAATTCATTATTAATGGAAACTTACTCGTATGTAATGTTATTATTATCGATTGGTTTGAAGGCATGGTATAGCTCGATAAAAAAATCAAGTTTACTTATTTACTCTATCGATATTTATTAATATTATAAATTCGAACGTAACTCTTTCTGTTTGTCTGTTACCTTTTCACACCCAAACCACTGAATGGAATTCAATTAAATTTGGCAAGGAGATAGATCTATCTCCTTGCCAAATTATAGCCTATGTCCTTACATAGGCTATAATTTTGTTATAAAAAGATCGGTAAATGGGTAGTGTAGGGTAGGTAGGTTGGTAAGTAGAGTAAGTAGGGTAGGTAGCGTAGGGTAGGTAGGTTGGTAAGTAGAGTAGGTAGGATAAGGTAGGGTAGGTAGGTAGCCAGTTGACCGGAGTGAATAAGCGGGAGACAGCTAGTGTTCAATAAACCACTGTTCTTTGATATTATTCTTAGATGACTTACCAAACATTATGTTATATAATATTGCTGGTCAAGTGGATTATATTTAATCAACGAAAGGTTATCTTGACAATATTAGACATTCATAGACATACTGCCATACAGCCATACTAAAGCTAGAGTGTCACTATAATAACTAATAATGGCATTTGGCCGAGTGTGAGTTTTTAATATCTTTGCAATCAGCAAAAAAATCTCAATCAATCACTCTAAGCATCAGTCTAAGCATCATCATCATCCTTTTAATGTTCCCACTGCTGGGACACAGGCCTCCTCTCTGTGTGTGTATTTCATAGGTACCAATTTTTTTGCGTTATTGACACCGACTTCAAAAAATAAAGTTATTTTCACTTTGTAGTTTTGTATTTGGAAGTCGGTAGTATTTTTTTGCAAAAAGATTTTTTTATTTTTCACTTTTTAGTTGTACCTACCTAATAAGCAAGTCAATAAGGTACCTATAACGCCGGAATAGATTTCATGAAACTTGAACATAACCGGTGAAATGAGAGATCTGCATACCCCTTATGAGCGTACTGGCGTGATGTTATGTTATGAAATGGTATAAGCAGTAAACAGACATGCGATTGCAGCAATCCCGAGAGATCTGCCGTTATTTATTGAATTACGATATTTTTAGATTTGCCGTTAGTTCTGATGTATATCTCCGAAGTTCTTCAACAGATCTTCACCAAATTAAAATGGGACCAATTTCGGAACATACTTTTTCAAACAAAAAAAGAATTTTCAAAATCGGTCCACAATTAACGGAGATATCGGCAAACAAAAAAAAAAAAAAGAACAAACATAATGTCGAACATAGAACCTCTTCCTTTTTGGGAAGACGGTTAATAAGTAAAGCGCCTGCCTGGGTTCTAAGCAGAATGTTTCTATTCTCAATAGCTATGTTTTGAAACCTATTTTTTGATATGGTTAAAACTAACAATTTGTTATTCGAAAGTGCGCAATTGGATGTATTTTTGAACACTGGAGATTCTAGCATTAATTTAAACGCATAGAAGATATAAACTTGATAAACAGTATCAATTATTAATATTTCGGAGGTTTTGTTTTTCGTCTATAACTCAAAATATGATTTGTTCAGTTTTTTTTTAAATTATTTCTTTTTTAGGATGAGTTTGCTCTTGACTCTAGTCTATGTCAGAGGTGACACCGACGATGGAGTGAGCTTACCCAGAAGAAACCTGTTCACTCTAACTTTGAAGAGATTCGGGTTGTATGCGTTCGGAAATACAGGCACAGGCAGTGAGTTCCACTCTTTTGTTCTTAATGAACGATGTTTGGAAGCGCTTGGTGCGAATTGGTGGAATGGCAACTAGGTGAGGATGGTAACTTATAGTGCGTCTAGGTGTAAGATGGTAGAAGGGGCCGGTGGGATGAGGTCGTGGAGTTTTTTTTTTTTATGAAATACCGTTGCCCCACACTAGGAATTTCTTCCTGTATGGTGGGTGCGTTTACAAACATATAAACTCACATACACAACACCCAGAGCCGGAACAACTATCTGTAGGTCATACAAATATTTGTTCCGTGCGGGAATCGGACCCGCGACACGCAGCGCAGCAGTCAATCGCTCAACCACTGCGCCAACCGTTTGCCCAAAAGTTCATGAGCACACTAGCCGAAGTACAGTCTGTAGAAGACCGACAAGCAGGCAATCTTAGGGCGATAAGCCAAGCTGTGAAGCTTGGCATCCACCAGGTTAACGTCGCCAATGAGCCTCTTAGCTCTGCGTCCCACCGAATCAAGTGCGGCAAGTTAATATTTAGCTGAGCCATCCCAAAGGTGGCTCCTATACTCCAGACACACTTCCTTAAGATATGATGTGCAGATTGTACATATTCGCAGTCAGATGTAGAACACTGACATAAAGGCGAGGCAACAAGCTTGAAGGAATATAATTTACTTTTAACGATACCATGCCCTGTGAGAAACTGGTCACTCAAAACCTAAAGTACACTCACAAACAGAGCGCTCTCGATATTTAAATCAAACATAACATGTCACCGAAGTCCACTAATAGCTCCCACGCATGCGATGTAAACGTTATTAATATTACTACTCTAATATATTTCTGACGGCGCGTGTACCTGTGGCATTTTAATGTTAATTGACTAGTGTTCGCGGTTGTTCCATGTGTTTAATTATAAATCTTTTTTTGATTATGGATATTTACGTGTTTGACTCCTAGGGTGAGGTTTCTAAGGGCTGTCAACGATATTTTGCTTTGCATTCCTTTTTTCCTGATATGTGACATGCAAGAGTTTGCATTCTCATGTTTTGAATTTGTTTGATCAATATCATTGTATTTAATTATGTAGTTTTCTGATGTACCATTGGGTGTCTGCCAAAGCTGAAATAATGAAATGATATTGTTAATGCTGTGATTTGAAGGCTGATAAATACAATAGTTGACACTATTGAGTTGATCTTGACTTCTTAGTTTTCATATAAGACACAACTTTTTGCTTTTTATGGAAATCTTTGTTTTACTGGCTCAATACCTGAATAAAATCTCTCCGAAATCACCACTCTCACAGATAATAATATAATAATAGCATACAGATGCCTCATCCCATACAAAGAAACCGTGCCGACGTAACTAGCGTTTTCCATCTGATAATACCGATTATTTTTTGTAAATCTATCGCTGTCGGTTCCGTTCCACGGCGATAGATAGATCACCATCTAATAATCAATGGATATCGATAGATAAATCAAATAATCAGTACAGTACGTCGCGGCAGTTTCTTTGTATGGGATGAGACCCCACGGTATTATTACAATTACAAACTCTCATACCAATAACTCAGCCTATCGTAGTGCACCAATGGACAATACTGGACATAGGTCTCTTCCAAGCTGCGCCAAAACACACGATTTTCTAGCTTCCGCATCTGCCCCAGCCACCTTATTAGGCTCTCTAGACACCCTTTTAGGATAGTGACTGTCAAAAAAATTACAAAATGAATGAGATTGCCACGCGCTACCTCAGTATAATAATATGCTCAATCACAAACATTTTGACTTTTCAACCGAGTTCAAAAAGGAGGAGGTTCTCAATTCGACTGTATGTTTGTTAAGCGATTACGCCGCCAATTATGAACCTATTTTGATGATGTTTTTTAATTCGAAAGCTGGTGCTTCTCATGCGGTTCCATTTTAATTCGATCAAGATCTGACGAGGAGTTTTTAAGTTATCCTTAGTAAAGCGTATTTTCATGTTAATAGAAGGTACCAAAACTAAAAAGAGAAAAATAAAAAACTTTATACAAAAATTTTTTACTGACACACTACACAGCGAAAAATAACTTTCTTTTCGGCAGTCGGTGTAAAAACGAAAAAAAATTGGTACCTAAGACACCGACTTCCGAAAAGAAAGTTATTTTTCGCTTTGTAGTGTTTTGTTTTAGAAATCGGTAAAATTTATTCGTTAACACGTTTTTATTGCCAATCGTTATTACTGATAGAGGTTCACTTTTTTAGAGCTGTAGTTTGTAAGTAAATCTAAATACAAGCACTGTAACTGTATAGCACTTAGCTAGAGGAAAGATCAAACGTCTCACGGCATTACACGTTTTATACAGTATTAAGAGCACGATGTTGCCAGCATTGCACTGCAGAAAAACGTCCAGTACGATGTAGTGTGCACCACGGCTTAGGTTGTAGATTCACCTACATAATTCAGTAGCACTTACTTTGCGGACAAACTATCATAATTGAAAACAAAAACACTCCGATATCACATACGAAAAACATAAAATAATTAAGGTCAGCAACGACAATAATAAATCATGCGACAAAACAATCAAATCTAATTCGTACGGCCCAAATCCTCGCCCACTAGCCGAGAGGACATATTTTATTAATTACCTTAGCGCGTTATCACGAAATATTACCTTTATGTCCCATATTTGCATATCGTGTTAGTCTATACGAGAATTTGGGCGCGCCGAGCATGCGATGACCGGGTTGAGGCATGAGCGGCGGCGGGTGCGGGTGTGTAACAGATTTCGGGTTACGAAAACGAGCTTTTGAAGTTTTTACACGTGCGTGAATGTTAGTTTGTGCATAGCGACATATTTCTTATTTGTTATAGGTATTGTAAACTGTGGCAAAACTTTAAGACCAACGACCGTGAGGGAACAAAACGTGCACTCGTTTCACACCCACGAGAACCAAACTTTTGTAAGGAGATTTTTGTACTTTCCTTATGACTTTATAAAAAAGCTATTGATCAAATTAAATTGTTTTTAAAATGGTGATAATTTCAATAAAATGCCCCCGGCGGTTTTTGTGCGATTGTCGTTTGTTTGTCCGTGTTAGACATATCTTTACAAATTAATTAAGGTATGTTATAAGTACGAATAACACAAAAAAAATTCTTAGATCAAATTATAAAAAAAAATGGTCTCATTTAACAATTTTTTGAATAGCAATAGTTTAAACTAATAACTCTGTTCTCTTATAACTTGAACCGTATCATATATTTGATGGAAATTTGGGCGTACCCATCGAAATACGAGCGCGACTGTCCTCGCGTTCGTTTTAATGATTTTGATAGACGCGCGATTCGGAGCCATATTTATATAAAAGCTTTTTATTTGATTAATTTTTGCTTGTTACTTTGAGCATCATTGGTTTATTTTCCGCCACATAATATCTCTATCACATTATATGATGTTATGTTTATTAATTAACTGTGTAGTTACCTATTTTTGTGCCCTAGTGGCGAAGTAGTAAAGGTCCCAACTCATGTTCTAGAGTATCGGTTCGAACCCAGGTGGATGATGCTTTACTTAGTGTAAATTATTTCATCACCACTGCTCTCAAAACTGTCAAGGAAAACATCGTCCGGTAACCGGCAAACCTTAAACCAAAAAATCGAAGTCATATATATGTTACATTTACCAATAAAATCCATATTGTGCCCGCATGGTGGATTATACAGCCCACTCATTTTGTTGTGTGTGTTTGTTTGGCTTTGATATTCTTATGCAAAGCATACAGGACGGTTAGTACTGAGGCCTTACCGATACTTGCTTGCGTACTTCCGGTCGACCTTGAAGTGCAGCGACTTGCTGCAATGTACTATTCCGCAAAAGAGACTATGGACGCGGACTTTATAACGTGGAGTGACCGTGAGAAAATCTCTAGATTATTTAAACCACATGGATAAACATTAAGCCTATCCTTCTAAATATCCTATCCAAATTGTTTCCCTTCCTAATTCAAAATTGGCGCCATCCCGCTGGTGCCGCGCTAGCGCCTCACTGCGGTGAGAGTGAAAACTAAGACTTGAAAAAATGGCGAAAAGCAGATAACTGCTCCCGCGCTGTGTCCGATTCAAAATAGGGTTAAAATTACCCAAAAGGCTTCGCTAGAAATTGATTAACTGATTGGTTCTCGTAATCCTCCTTGTGAAGTGAAATCAAGCAGAACGTGAACTTGTAGTGCATATGGAATATACTCCACGCCGGCCGGCCCGGAGTCCCGAGTGTGGGGATACCTTCAATCCCTGCCTATCCAGGTGAGTGTTTATACTTTTTCTCAACGCAAGGAATCGCAGGGTTGGGATTGCCAACATCGGAGATTGCAATTGTTTCTGCGGACGAAGTCCATTCATTTCTTTTTGGTGCCTCCTGTGAGGATACTACTTACCCTCACATTCTCTTATTAATCATAATTCTCGTTTTAATGAGTACATATTGCGTTGTAATATCGTGTATTCTTATTAATTTAATAAGTAACAAGTAAGAATCACGATTTAAATAAATACATTTCATAATTTCTATAAATGGTACAACGCAAAAGGTAGGTCCAATTCAAGTCGGGTTCCCGTACAACGTGCCAAGCTGGCCAGCGGACCACGATTGTACCTAACCTACTCTCATTGATCATTATTATTTATTCAGGAAATTTAATCGTATTTAAGGTTTAAATTGAAACCTTCAATTCAATGGGTATTTCTTGTATGACTATTTCTTGCAATAACTGATGTTGGTATAAAGCTAATAGGAATGTTTCATGGTCAAATAGTTGTGCTCGAGAAATTGCCTATCCACCTACATTTTATTACGAATAAAAGTGATAACTTATAAGTGTCTAAATCGTAATAGGTATTTATACCTATATATTTAAATTCATAACTTGTATTACTTGCCAAAGTAGGTACGCATAATAGTGCCTAAAGTATATTCCGCTTGCAGTTCGGATAGGTACTTACCTACCTACCTTCTCATCTCATTTATAAATCGTGAATACGTAAGTTAACAAAATGTCTGATGAAGTTGAATTACAGGCGTCCCTTAAAAGACGCGAATATGATTTCAAGTGTATGCAGATTATCTACGATTTGTCCAAAGATGTTCTGAAGGATAGTTCTAAGCTATCTCCTTTCAAGGCTAGATACAAGAAGATTGATCAGATTAGGGCTGCTTTTATGGAGTCTAGCGAAAATATCAATAGATTACAGTTAAAGTTAAAACCCAAGTCAGAAATAGATTTGAGTGCGATGTTGTCATTTGATGATTTGTATTATGCGTCTATCGAAGTTGCCGAATCTTTGTTTGCGACGTCGCTGCCTGCGCCCCACGCGTCTGCAGTCGCCGATCCGTCCGTACATTGTCGTCCAGAAGGTTCTATTGTTCAAGTGAAATTACCTAAATTGAAAATTCCGCATTTCAATGGGAAAATAGAAAACTGGCAGACGTTCAAGGATAGTTACATCCCGCTTATTCATAACAATAGTTCACTTTCAGACACGGAAAGGTTTCATTATTTGCTGTCTTGTTTGTCTGGGTGTGCACTGACCTTGGCCAGGGGCGTACCTATAACCGAGTCGAATTATTCCGTGGTTTTCAATCTTTTATTAGATCGATATGACAACAAGCGTATATTAGCAAATACTTATCTAGAAAAAATATTTAAATTAACGTCTGTTAACAAGCCGTCACTTGAAACTTTATCCGAACTGACCAATGCGTTATATGAAAGCGTAAATGCGTTACGTGCTTTGCAAATTGATGAGCTAAGTGAATTTATTTTATTTCACATTGCATCGCGATCACTTGACCTTGAAACTAGGAAACGGTTCGAGTTACAAAATACTCACGAGATTCCTAAGTTCAATGACTTAATTGTTTATTTACAAAATTATATAAAGATTCTGGAAGTTAGTCAACCTGTCTCGGTTTCGACTACTCCTCATAAGGCAGGACATAAGGGTCAGCAAAGGTCATCATCATTTGTAGCATCTACGAACCAAAGTAATAATAATACTGCATCGGGCTCATTTGTTTGTTTATGTTGTAATGAAAATCATTCTATTTACCGATGCGGCAAGTTACATTCTATGACACTTGAACAGCGTCAACATTTCGTTAAGAAATTGAACCTATGTGCCAATTGCTTAAGGCCCGGTCACGATAATAATAATTGCAAATCTAAAACCACATGTTTTGTTTGTAACGCGAAACATAACACGTTATTACATGTTGAAAATATAAGTTTATTAAGGTCTACTGTTAATTCAAATGAGAATAGCGAAAGTTCCGCTAAAGCTACGAGCACACTTACTTGTATTACGTCACAAACTTCGAGTCCAAATTGTAGTACGAAGATTCTTGGCTCAGCGGTAGTTCGTTTACGTCACGCAGACGGCTCGCTCCAGTGTGCACGCGCCGTTATTGACAGCGGTTCGATGGATTCTTTCATTACCAGCGCATGCGTGCGCCGCCTTAGTTTACGTATAAGAAAATGTAACTTGAACGTTACCGGTCTCGGACAGAGTAATGTTTGTGACATAAAAGGTTATACTTTCGCTTCAATAATACCTCATTCTTGTGAGTCGCCTAAGTTTGACTTACCTTTAGTAGTTTTGCCTAAAATTACTTCCTTGCTGCCTTCATCAACGTTACCGTTGCACGTCAAGGATCATTTCAAACATCTTGATCTCGCCGACCGCGACTTCGATAGATCCGGTCCGATCGATCTACTGTTAGGTGTCGAGTGTTTTGATCAAATATACACTGGCTCACGTTTCACTCCCGGTCCCGGATTACCTTGCGCCTTGTCTAGTGTATTCGGCTGGGTGATAAGTGGTCAATATTTTCATAACACACCACCTAACAATATTCACAGTGAATCCGTTACGTCACTCCTCGCGTCCTCTTGCACGCTCGAAGATATCGTTCAACGGTTCTGGGATTCTGAAGAACCGCCGAAATGTAAAATTTCCGGTCCTGAAGATGATCTCTGTGAACAAATGTATAAACAGGATACTTACCGTACACGTGAAGGTCGTTACGTGGTACCTATAATGTTAATGAAGGATGCGCCTTCTTTAGGCGATTCGTCTCGCCAAGCTTTTAATCGCTTTCTCAGCTTAGAAAGGCGTCTTATTAATCAGACCGAGCTGAAAGCTGATTATAAGGAATTTATGCACCAGTACGAAGAACTAGGACATATGAAGCCTGCAGATTCTTCGACTACTGATCGTTACATAATTCCACATCATTGCGTCGTGCGTCCAGATAGCTCTACGACACGACTCCGGGTAGTCTTCGACGCTAGCAGTCGGACTACAAATAATCTTTCTCTGAATGATTTAGTTCATGTTGGACCGAAACTTCAAATTGACATTGTCGATTTAGTTACGAAATTCCGACTTCATAAGATTGTCTTCACTGCGGACATCTGTAAAATGTACCGTCAGATATTGATACGTCCTGAGGACAGGTGTTATCAACATGTTTTGTGGCGTGACGAGCCTAACGAGGCTTTGAATGAGTATGAGCTTAATACCGTGACTTATGGAGTCAGCAGCTCCCCATACTTAGCTATTCGCACTCTGCGTCAACTTGCTGAGGATCACGGTTCTGAATATTCAAGCCGCGCCGCTCAAGTTCTTTATGAAGATACATTCATGGACGACATCACTACGGGATGCTCATCTCTTGATGAAGCGAAACAATTAAAAGAGGATGTTACCTCGTTATTGTCAAAGGGTCATTTTGAACTTCGTAAGTGGAGTACGAATACACCAATTCTTTTGTCTGATGTTCCTCCTGACCATCTTCAGACTTCTAAATCCTTCGATGATGCTGGAAATGAGTTTGTCAAGATATTAGGGATACGGTGGAATCCATTGGATGACAATTTCTCCTACAAGTTTTCAGACTCGTTTGACGTTAAATTTACTAAGAGATCTATCCTCTCTATAGTGGCCCGCATTTTCGACCCACTCGGTTGGATAAGCCCGGTAGTGTTTTCTGCAAAGTCGCTTTTACAAGAAATGTGGCGCTTAAACTTAGGTTGGGACGAAGCTATACCACCACAATTGGCTAAGGTGTGGCATTTAATAGCAGCCAACTTATCTGATTTACAGAATATTTCACTACCGAGACTGATTATGCCCTCTAGTCCTGCCGAAGTGCATTTGGTAGGATTTTGTGATGGTTCACTCAAAGGGTATGGCTGTTGTGTATATCTTTGTGTTGTTGTGGATGAAGTTACCACGGTCACTAACCTGTTAATAGATAAATCTCGAGTGGCTCCGTTAAAACCGACAACGATAAATAGACTCGAACTAAGCGCAGCTGTGCTTCTAGCGCAAGTTATGTCACACATGCACAACTTACTCAAGGATAAAATTCACATAAATTCTATGAAAGCCTACTCGGACAGTACCACCACTCTTTCTTGGCTCAACACGGCACCTCATTTGCTAAAAATGTATGTAGCAAATCGATTCGTGCAAGCAACCGATTTAATTAGTCCCGAAATTTGGTTTCACGTGTCCACTGAGGATAACCCGGCCGACTGTTGTAGTCGCGGTGTTCTCTGTTCAGAATTATTTGATCACCCACTCTGGTGGAGCGGGCCTTCTTGGTTGCAAATGTCGCCTAATAAATGGCCTTGCAAACGTACGTTCCTCGTAAATGCAGAACTGCCGGAATTAAGAACTTCAGTTCCAAGCAGCCTACACGCTACTCAATCTGATAATCCGCTTCTGACGTTAACTTCTAAGCTTTCTTCTCTGACAAAGATTCAACGAACTTTGGCATGGTGTTTCCGTTTTATATCAAATGCAAAGGTTGTTTATTCAAATAGAAATTTCTCCTCCCTTAGTAGTTCTGAACTCGATAAATCAATGAAGATGCTAGTCAAGTTTACTCAAGACCATTATATGTCGTCTCACGTCAGTCAAGTGAAAAATCATGAACAATGCGACAAGTCGATTCAAAAACTGTCTCCTTTTTTGAATGAAGATGGTTTATTGCGAGTGGGGGGACGCATCGATGAAGCTAATCTATCGCCATCTGCGTTACATCCTCTTCTCTTACCTAAATTGAGTCCTTTGTCGAGGCAGATTGTCGAACATTTCCATCTAAAATATCTGCATTGCGGCCCTCGGACTTTACAGTCTCTAATTCATAGAAGGTTCTGGATAATTGGGTTGAGACTACTTATTCGTACCGCACTCTCAAAGTGCGTGCGTTGCTTCAAAGTAAAACCAGTGTCCAGTCAACCCATGATGGGCAAGCTCCCTGCCGCTCGTCTTCAGCCCTCTCGATGCTTCCAAACCACAGGTATTGATTTCGGTGGCCCATTTATTATAAAGGAAAGTCGTCGACGTGGAGCAAAAACCTATAAAGCATACATATCTCTTTTTGTGTGCTTGAGTTCGAAAGCCGTCCATTTGGAGGCCGTCACTGAGTTGAGTTCTGAAGCATTCCTCGCGGCTCTTGATAGATTTGTTTCCCGTCGCGGAATGTGTGATACAATCATTACAGATTGTGGCACCAACTTTGTGGGTGCAAACAAATATCTTAACGAAATAACCGGCGAGCTTCGCAAACATCAAGCTGACATATCAGATGGTTTGGCTATCCGTCAAATAAAATGGAAATTTAACCCGCCAGGTGCACCACATTTCGGTGGCATATTTGAAAGTGGCATAAAGTCCACAAAATATCACCTTAAGCGTGTAGTTGGTGCTCAAGTTTTAACTCTGGAAGAGTTTATTACGATTCTCGCTAAAGTGGAAGCTGTGTTAAATTCACGCCCGCTTTGTACTTTGTCTTCAGACCCGCAAGAATCGAAAGTCTTGACTCCAGGACACTTCTTGTCGGGAGGTCCTTTAGTTTCACTACCTGAAGAACCTGTTAGTGACTGCTTATGTCCACGTTCTCGTTGGCAAATGCTCAATAAAATAACTCAAAGTTTTTGGCTTGCTTGGCAACGTGATTATCTGCATACGCTTCAACAAAAAACTAAATGGTTCAAAGATACACCTAACCTTAAAATAAACGGCTTAGTCCTGGTTAATGAGCCTAATCTGCCTCCTTTACTATGGAAATTAGCTCGTATAGAACAGATCCATCCGGGATCTGATAACATAGTTCGGGTTGTGACTCTTCGAACTGCAAACGGTAAAACTATGCGCAGACCAGTAGTTAAGGTTTGTCCGCTACCAATTAATTAACTATTATCTTATATCTCGAACAATATTGTGTATTGATCAGTATTGTTCAATTAAAATAGTTTAAGGTACTTAGGTAATTGTGCTTATTAAGTAAGAATTTTATATTTCTCGAGCACTGCTAGTTGTACTCTGGCAGTCCTTTAACTTGCGAAATCCTGGTCGATTTCGAGTGGGGGGAAATGGATAAACATTAAGCCTATCCTTCTAAATATCCTATCCAAATTGTTTCCCTTCCTAATTCAAAATTGGCGCCATCCCGCTGGTGCCGCGCTAGCGCCTCACTGCGGTGAGAGTGAAAACTAAGACTTGAAAAAATGGCGAAAAGCAGATAACTGCTCCCGCGCTGTGTCCGATTCAAAATAGGGTTAAAAATTACCCAAAAGGCTTCGCTAGAAATTGATTAACTGATTGGTTCTCGTAATCCTCCTTGTGAAGTGAAATCAAGCAGAACGTGAACTTGTAGTGCATATGGAATATACTCCACGCCGGCCGGCCCGGAGTCCCGAGTGTGGGGATACCTTCAATCCCTGCCTATCCAGGTGAGTGTTTATACTTTTTCTCAACGCAAGGAATCGCAGGGTTGGGATTGCCAACATCGGAGATTGTAATTGTTTCTGCGGACGAAGTCCATTCACCACATATTGACGTCTGGGAGGAACTTTTATCCGAATGGCAATGTACGTACGTATAGGTGGGATAATTCCATCAAGGGCTGACACCTCCACCAATTCATTCCATCCGTTTGCGTGCGGCTGGCCAGGACGTGGCTGGAGGTGGATCACTGTGTTGCCCAATTTCTCACAGGGCATGGTAACTTTAAAAGTAAATTATTTGCCTTCAAGCTTGTTGCCTCGCCTTTATGTCAGTGTTCCACATCTGACTGCGAATATTTACAATCTGCACATCATATCTTATGGGAGTGTATTCTTTGGCAGAATGAACGCAATACTATGTTGAATAATGTACAGGCTGTATCAGAACCTGTTTACTAAACGGACATGGTGGAAACTAGAACAAAGTGCGTTCAAGCGTTTTTGCCATACCTATTATTGGAATCAAATATAATAGCTCACAATGTAAGGACCCATTAATATTAATTTTTATACGTGGTGCTAGGCAACTGGGCTTATCCCAGTTGTAAACGACCCATTGGTCTTGTTTGTTCTGTCTCCTGCTTGATATGGAGGGAAGTGAAAATTTGTATTTTTCTTACTCCTCCATTATTCTTTTCTGATTAATTTCGTTGCGGGATCCAAGACAGTTAAATTCATTCTTCGGGACTTCGTCGAGCTTCATTGCCTCGGCGCTTTTCTGGTGGTCGCCACTGTTGATTCTGACTTTCAGGAGTTGCAGTGGTTTGGGAATAGTGCGGTGGGAGCCCACTCATTTTCACAGCTGTGAATAACAATGGGCTGATTCAAATCAAATTGCTTAGCCTTTGCCTGACTATTTTGTGGACGGCATCCAGCCTATCTGGATGCAGCTGAATTTTACATGGGCACAGATAATTTAATACTAGCATACAGATGCCTCATCCCATACAAAGAAACCGTGCTGACGTAACTAGCGTTTTTCGTCTGATTAAACTGATATTTTTTCTAAGAACATCGATCGCGTCCGTTGCCGTTCCACGGATATATGGTATTAGCAGCGACTTGCGAGTAAAAGGGTTTATTCGGTTCGTAAATTCTTTTTTTTTAATACAGCGACGATTTGAGATAGATAGATAGATTACAGTTTCATTGTATCAAAATGTGTTACAAAACAAATTTAAATGACAGAGTCTATGCCTCAGAAATTTATAACCGCGCCATCTATTGGAATCAATTTTAAATGATTCATTCAAATAATCTTTGAAATGTGAATTAAGAGCCCAATATTCTTCAATTTTGTGCTTTGGAGAGTTAATTAAACAAAACCATAGTTTTTTTATAATCGTCTCTAGAAAATTTCACAAAACTCAATAATGATTCGAAGCTTACGCCATCTAGTGCAATTTATTTGAACCAAATTTTCTTTCTTCGCGTTGGGAGCCCGTGATATGGCTAAGTAACACGATACCCTTTGATAAGACAGACGACAGATTTTCTGGCCTCGCTACCCGTGACGACTGTCAAAGATTAGTGTGATCTGTGGTTTGATGTGTGTGTGTGTATGTGCCTCATGGTGGGTTTGTAATTTTAAGAACAAATGTAATTTTCAAAAAAGACCAACTGCTTAACATACTTTCTGATGCACGAAGGAGTCTTGGCGTGTAATATATATCCATCGACCGACCGACCTTGGCACGCGTTGCTTAACCTTGAATATACATCGAGGCACGAGCACAACGCTATAGGCTGACAATCTTCTTCTTCTTCTTTACGAGTCGATGGAAATCTTCTTAAATATTTTAGGCGCAGTAGAATAGATCACGCCGATTGTGTCAGTAGTAAGCATAAGGTCCTCCTAAATGCAGGTGTATAGGCACTTGGGGCACTCCACCACCTGTAGCCAAGTTGACTATCTACAATCGATAACGCTAGTAGAAAACGAATCAATGTATGGGAATGATACATCTGAACGTTAAGTCACGTGGTCAGACCATACAAATAGAGGCGTTAACGATTGTATAAAAAGATTCGATACGACACGTTTGTAACTTGGCTAGGGAGGCTGCATATGTGTTATATTCTGCACAGAGACTGATTATATAAGTAATTATGTTTATCAACCACGCGAACAGACTCGCGGGTCGTTTGTACCCACATAGCCCACCTTAGAAGTTCGTAACCCTGTTACCGCCACCACAGGTACAACTTGAAGTACACATCAATTAGATAGTGTTAATAACTCGAACCGACGTGTAAAGCAATGGTGGGGCACAAATCGTTAATGTCAACAACGGTCAGGAACTTACTCGGCAAATATTCTACCTTTGGACCTGTCTTGAGCTAGTGTGTCTGCGGATTGAGGTAAGGAGGGACTGTCCTGTATGGCTTTATTTTACAAGCTTTGATTTAACTTGCAATGTATGTATGTAAAAAACTTTTGCTAAGTTAACATTGACGGTTGATGTCACCGTCATCTTCCTGCCCTAATTTCATGTTATTTGGGGTTGGCGCAATACGTTTTTTTTCCGTTCTTCCCTGTCAAACGTGACGAATCATTTCTCATTTCTTTAGTGGCATTCCTCACATAATAAATCCATTTTTTCTTTGGCCCGACCACGACAGATGACATGTCACCGATAACTTTAAATAGAAAACCAAATCCATATTTTCTATTGAAAGTCTATTTCTGTTGGTTTAACCACGGGGTCTCATTGCTAACAAAGAAAATTTGGTTCAAATAAATCTCACTAGATGGCGCGATATGCACGTATCTGTTATTGAATGTGTGTAAAATTCATATTTTCTGGAATTGAACATAAAAATTGTATGTTCTTGTTTAATCAACTCTCCTAAGTACAAAATTATGGAATATTGGGCTCTTAATTCACATTTCAAGGATTATTTTAACGGATCATTTAGAATTGATGCCAATAGATGGCGCATTTTTTAATTTGTGAGGTATTCCACTCGATTGTTAAAATTTGCATTGTAACACATTTTGGTGCAAAAAAAAACTGTAAAAACGTGGCAATAAATACTATAAAACGAACCTTCACTGTATTTAAAGAAAAAAATATTCACGTACTTAGTAAACCCTTTTACTTGCAAGTCACTGCTAACACCATCTATCTATCACCGTGAAACAGAACCGAACGCGTTCGATGTACAAAAAATAACAAGATTAATCAGATGAAAAACGCTAGTTACGTCGGCACGGTTTCTTTGTATGGGATGAGGCATCTGTATGCTAGTATTATATTATCTGTGGTTTAACTGAGATGTTTAGGATATTGTCTTGAAGTTATTGTAAAACAATTTTTTTTTTAAGAGTAAATGTTTAAGTCACCGCCAGATAACAGAAAAAAATAAGTTGTTAACACCCGCCTACTAATGTACATCAATATTTCAAAACGATACAAAACAAATGTAAAGGCAGTATCGCTAATACGATCAAAACAAACGTATAGCGGTAAGGGGCGTCCTTGACTGTTTCACTTGGCGTTCAGTAATGAGTTAATATCTCATAAACGCGTGGACCGATTTACATAATTTAAACGGATAAAATGGTTCTACGCATTTGAGATATACCTTTCATTTGAGACCAAAATTAGCAAAATATCTCTGTAAACAAAAAATCATGCATTCAATTTACGTAATTATACTCTTTACTTTGATTTTTTGGTTATCTGGCGGCGACTTTAGTTTCTTGTCCGTTCTTCTCTATAACAAACTACCTACGTGACTGGATGGTACCTATCATCATCATCATATCAGCCGAAAGACGTCCACTGCTGGACATAAGCCTCCCCCAAGCGTCGCCACTTTGACCGATCCCGTGCGTCTCGCAACCAGCGGATACCCGCAACCTTCACCAGGTCATCGGTCCACCTAGTGGGAGGCCTTCCAACGCAACGTCTTCCGGTTCGCGGTCGCCACTCCAGAATCTTTCGATGGTACCTATAATCAATTATTATTAATTTATTAACTGTAAATTTTGACGTTCAAAAGTGCCATTTGAAAGCCTTATTGAAATAAAAGAAAATTATTATTTATAAAGTTCAACATGAATAAATAAACGATTTCGTGTAAACCTAAGCCATGGTCACTGTACAGCCAAAACTCAAAATGTACAACTTGGACATAGTTGCTCACAGCCTCACCGGAGCGCCGCAAGGGTTATTGTTTGATCTCTAATCAATCCAGGGGTGGAGAAGTTTCCAGTGGCGGCTAATTAGGGATTATGTATGAATTCGCGTGTTTGGACAACATTTAGGGGTATGCTGGTATAGGAAACTGTAAGATGGGTAAGGACACGGTACTATACGAGATGACCAGATTGTTTCAAAGATCAGTCAGATAGCACAATAATAATTATATTTTTTATTTGGAAAAAGTACGCAATTAGATACAGGGGATTTTTTTTGGGTAGAAAAAATATAATTCTAATTAGACCGCGTCAGTGAGATTATCAAATAATATTGGACCCGTATTTTTTGCTTTATCAAATAAATATAAATTCGCAAAGATAAAGCGCATCGAAGTTCAGGAGGTTTGTGACGTCACTTTGTCAGTATAAAGTGTAGCACACCGTGACGTCACACGATATTTCAACGCACTGTAGCATCGTATTTTTTTGTTTATGTGGCAAAAGAAAAAATACGTGTCCTATATTTTTAGGTAATCTAACTGACGGATTAAATAGATTTTTTTAGTCATCTACCCTTTTGGAGAGGTACAAAACACATGATTATTCAAAATGTTTGTTACCAGGACTAATGAGAAACCAAGAAGTAAGTACCTAGTAGATGTATTTTTGGTGGTGTTTAAGATCGCCCGTGGTAGAACATAAATAGTTTCTTATAATAGCCAAAATAGTCTAGGTCAGAGGTGTCAGAGACAAAGTCGACGATGGAGTGAGCTTACCCAGAAGAACCCTGTTCACTCTTACTTTGAAGAGATTCGTGTTGTATGCGTTCGGCAACACAGAGGCAGGCAGTGAGATCCACTCTTTTGCTGTGCGCATTATGAAGGATGTTTGGAAGCGCTTGGTGCGAATTGGTGGAATGGCAACTAGGTGAGAATGGTAACTTACAGTTCGTCTAGATGTCCTATGGTAGAAGGGGGCCGTTGGGATGAGGTCGTGGAGTTCATGAGCACACTCGCTGAAGTTACAGTCGGTAGAAGACCGACAAGTTGCCTGAACCTTACGGCGATGAGCCAAGCTGTGAAGCTTGGCATCCACCAGTTTGACGTTGCCAATTAGCCTCTTAGCTCTGCGTTCCACCGAGTCAAGTGCGGCAAGCTGATATTTAGCTGAGACATCCCAAATGTGGCTGCAATACTCCATGCAGGATAGGACTTGCGCTTCTTAAAGCTCTAAAAGCTGTCAAGGCGTAAAGTATCGCTTCACTCTGTTTAGGACGCCCAGTTATTTGCCGCATTTGGGCTTTTTAGTCAATGGAGGCGCCGAAGTTGAGACTGGATATCAACTCCAAGCCAAGGTGCTCAAGTCGATCAGTTACAAGAACAGTTGCACCCCGAAAAGTAGACGTTTGAATGAAAAGAGTCCTTTTTGCGGTAAAAAGACAACGCCTAGATTGACTTACCACGTTATGAATATAATTGCGAAAAATCATAACTCAACAAATCACGCTGAATTATTTTATTTTATGTAGTTTACCATTATGTTCATTTAAAAGTACATACCGTATGGATTCATATGTCTAAGTAAATATTTACTTCCACGACTAACTTTCCAATATCGTAGCGCACGCAACAGTTGCTCAACTATAACTGTGGTCCGACTCAGTAGGCTCAGTTTCAATATTTGTGTTCCACAATAGCTTCGTATCGAAAGTTTCCCCGACTATATCATCGCGAAGTAATATAGACACAGAGTAACTAGCGAATGGAATGTTAAAATCATTTTTGTATATATATATATATATATTATAATGCACAAGTGTACGCGCAGACACAGGTGGACTCCCTCTTCTATCTCTCTTGTAATTCGATGGGTCGACAATTCCACATGATCAGAGAAGGTCTTTCGCAGTACCAATGGCTTAAAGTGCTTTCCGAAGCACGGGGTTGTCACACCAGCAACTTTAAAACTCCAGACTATTATCCAGTATTCCTGTGACACTTTTTGTCTGACCTAGGAATTTCACCCAGGACGACTAACGAAGAAGTCAATTACACATCGTGGCAAGTGAATAATCTATGGTAGGTACTAAGACATTTAGTTTATGTATAAGCAGCATCATCATCTGCCTGCCCATATGTCATGTTACTTGGTGTCGGCGTAACACGTGTTTTTCTTCCGTGCCGTCTTGTCCCCCGTCACGCTATCACTGACTCCCTTTTTCTTTCATATCTCTCCTCCCGCAGTCCATTCATATAAGCATAATCAACCTAAATTGTTCTCTCTGCTAGGAAACAGGCATCCTCTTGGCTGAGAGACCACGCCCAGTGCGAGTTGCTGGATCTATTGGTCGTTGCTAACTCAACTGAATTTGTTACTAATGTGTTCGGTTAAGGGCAGTTAGCTCACCATCTATTACTCAAACATTACTGTAACTTAACTTAAACAATGAATCTTCACTAACAGCCACACACTGACACAGTTTCTCCCACTGCTCCCTTAGCTTGCTCCATCTGCTACCTCCTTCGTGTCTCAAAGCTTATCATCTGCGTTTGTAATATTGACTTTAACTTACATCGCTCTCATATTGAGCAAGTTGTTGCTTGTGTAAGGGTACTAGGTTCGCCCGCAGCTAGTGAGAATCGCCTCTAAGCGGACTTTGATTATTATTGTCATTAGGATTAGACCTAGAGAACGACGATTGAAATTCGAATTGTCAACTGGAGTCTTACCATGGCGTATCAAAACTACCATGGTGTGACTATGAAAAAGGGACAGAACTATTTGTCTTAATTATATCTCCGTTCCTCTCTTATAGCTTTGACACGTCATAGTAGGGCCCCTGAACTGAATGAATTGCAAAATAATACACTATAATTTCTGATTTCTGACGTTCAACGCGTATGACCTTCATCATAATAAATTTATTAAAAAAAAACACTTTTATTTATGAGTTTTAGATAGTGTTATTACTCACGTGGTTGTCAATTACTGCGACACTCGAACTCTTCAAAATGGAACATAGCAGAGCTGCTGGCAGCAGTAATATAAATTGTTTGCAATACTTTCTCAAACGAATTCCTTCACAAATATTTTTTACCTATACTTTATTTATTTATATGTACGTACACCAGAACATACAGGAACAAAAGAAACTTAAAACTAAAAATATGCAACGGGCAGCCTTATCGCATTCCGCGATCTCTGCCAGGCAACCTGGAATGGACAGTCTGGACATGACATGGGGTTGTCAGTGGTGCAACAATACCAACAATGAATATAATGACTTTAAACATGAATTACTTTTCTATGCATATTCACAGTTCAAATCTTCACTTCCCTCTCCTTTCAATACGAAAAAATCATGTTAATCTCTGTCCACAAAACGGTGTCCACTATTTCTAAGGCCTTTACCAACTGTGATACCAAAAGTCGTAATCGCGGCGTTTGAATGCAATGAATGCACCCTTATTAGGCGGTGTTTACACTGACCGGAAGACGTTTCTTTCAATGACACGCTCGGACCGGCAAGTCAATAGGACATCATTACATGCCTGGGATGCTGGAGTGCGTTTAGATGGGGCGGTGGGCCAGTTGCTAGGGTGATTTACTGGCTTTACAAAGTTTGAAATTAAAATAGGAGCTGTGTTCTGTTTTTGATTATCAGCGCTGCAATGATACAGAAAATATTTGATTCATTTTCTTTTATCATTTAATTCTTAGTTTAAAGTAAAAAGATTTAAACCACGTTAAACTTTGGTATAATCCTCGTTAGTGAAACCCTGTTCACAGCTTGTTTCATAAATATACTATTGTTTAGGTAATTCATGTCGAACCTCAGCTTTACAAATCGCAGCTTATGTCCAAAACTTTGACGAAAAAAGACAAACTGGAGTCTAAATCCAATTTTCCATTAGGATCCCGAACTATGTATGAAATGAGTTTTTGAGATGCTTTTTAAGCAAACGCGCCTTATGCAAGTAAGTTGCAGGTAAGTCAACTAGACCACTCAAACGCTCCTCCATTGGTATTCGCTCAGAGTCGGTCAACATTTGTCCAGCGCTGAAAGGCGCGGAATGACCATCTGTAGTCTTATGACCACTGTGAATACCATGCGGCCATTGAAACCAGCCTTTGATAGATTGAATAGTCGATTGCAAAAGAAAATGCTTGTATGAACGAAGGGTTAAGCAGAGAACATCGAACATCGTTTTAACCGACTTCAAAACGAGGAGGAGGTTTTCAATTCATCGGAATCTTATTTTTATTATTTTTTTGTTTTCCAGTTATTTAAAGCCGCCTGGACCGATTTAGAAAATTCATCTTTTGTTTGAAAGAGTATACTTTCCTGGTAGTCCGATGGTCCCATGGAAATCGATACATATAACGTAACATAACTTCACGCCTATTTCCTTCTGAAGGGATAAACAGAAGCATGGTTGTAGAAAAAACAATATATTATGTTTAAGCAGCAGTTTATATTCATAAACCAGGTTTAAATCCAGACTCTTCTTACTGGGACATAAGGGACCCAAAAACACTTTTCGTATTCAAGATTTTCACCCTATCAGTATCAGTTATTTTCTTGAATAAAACAAGAGAATTACGTTAGGAGCCACCGCGGGGTATCTATGGATATTAAAATATTGATTACAAGAAGGCGATACCTTCGGTATCATTATTTGCATAACAAGACTTTATTGCCACCTTCAAGAAGCCCCTAATACTGTGCAGAACCAAGTTACATACTAAAGTTAACCTTATTTGTAAAGTCTTAGGTTGGTTTTTGTGTGAAAGTCGGCTTGCTATATATCAAAGTAATTTCTTTGGTGAAATACGAACAAGTTATTTTGAAAATAATATTTTCCTATCGATTTTTATTCTTAGCCAGCTGGGCAAAGGACATTCTCCTTTCGAACCTAAGTTAAAACAAATATTTTCATTTCTTCATATTTATTATAAAGAGGAATGTTTATTATTTTTGTATGTAACGAATAAACTTAAAAACTACTGAACCGATTTCAAAAGTTCTTTCACCGTTGGGAAGCTACACTATCCCCGGGTGACATAGGCTACTTTTTATTCCTGTATTCCCACGGGAACGGGAACTACGCGGATGAAACCTCGAGGCGTCGGCTAGTTAGGTACAAGTGCCGTCTAAAACTGGAAAAAGCGTACAGTTCGATCGTTCGTAATAACATAAATTGACACTAGAGAGCCTAATTTTTTTTTATAAATATATATTCTATATTCGATAAACTGATATTCTATAAGCGATAATGATTACCACAAATATTTGCAATATATCACATGACGCTTCAACAGCACATATTTATCCCATACGTTTACCTACGACTACATCGCTAAGCTAACGTCACTTTGACGATAAGCTCTGAACTTCAATTAAATGTGAAGATACTTTTTGAATGTAGACCTTTATGTAACAGATATTAACAAAATGCCTTAATCCCAAACACACAAAAACACAGTGTCACCAGTTGGAAAGCCGTCAGCAACAAAAGGGTTACCGAGCCCCAACCCTCGCACTGTTTGTGTAAGGCAATTATTCTATTGTCATTTTATTTATATTTCTCCAAGTTATCGCAGGAATATCTCCTAATAAACTTCAAGATGGGGACGCTGCGAATCCTAAGTGTTGTTTTATGTAAATACAAAATTATAGTTATCAACGTCTAAACTTTGATTTCGTTAATTTAAATACTTCTGAGTTATTGTGTCCGTTTGTTGTGGCGTTATTGTGAATTTTAATTTTTGTTTCAGATTTGTTGGTGACGTTAACTTTTTCGTTAACGTTCTGAGATTTAAGTTGCTTACCTGTTCAGATAGATTTTGTGGCTTCAAGAATATATTTCGCTTTTATTTGTGCGGAATCTCACAAGGTTCACAACACAAGGTTTTTGATTTGCTTTGCCCACAGATTTTCGTAACTCAAAAAAATGCGTTGAGACACAACCGTGAGTGGTTCATGAACTATGCAAGTATTTTTTCAGTCTGAGCTGTCACCTTCCCAGTCAAAGGCCTGTCCTATTCCTCCATTTCCCTTCACTCTGGGTTGTGCTTCTTTACATTGCTTTCGAGGAATCCACCCAAGCATATTTTTTTTTCTATCATATCAGGCTACAAACAGACTGAAAAAACTATTTAATTTAAGTAGAATTTGATACTTTTACAAATGATGGAAAGAATGACGCTGTTGACTTTGGTCGATACCTACCAGCTCTATTAACATTACAGCTCTCATAAAATTCAATTTGAAGTCTTTATTGCCTGTCCCACTAACATAATAATAAACAAAATTAAGATAATCAAAATAAACAGGTGGATTACAAAGCGCAAGTGTGGGTTATGGCATAATGTATCAATGGAAAGACACCAACAGTTAACAAAAAACTTCGCAAAGTAACGTTAACTGCTGAACTCTGCTACTTTGTTTAACTTGTCATCACTGGCTTTATTTAAGGCTAGTGTTAAGACGCTTTCAGGTTAGAGTAAGGGTCGCTGCGTTTTGAAAATGTGAAGAAATTATGATCCCAAATTTCTGTTTGCTGGTTAAAATTTCTGGCCAATCTTCATAAATTACCAAAATCACTTGCTACTATTAGGCCCAGTTTTTTATTGTACAGTTTTCGACAAAAACCGTGTATACCATTCAGCATCTATCTAAAAACAACATTGACTTCCCAATGTATTATATAGAACTTTAATTGATATGTTTGTAAGACTAAGAGCCGATTTCCAATAGTCAGATAACTTTAATCATAAGAATATGAGTGGTGGATTGATAGGTTTTGGTAACAAAATATTCAAACTGCCTTATTTATTCCTGAAATAATATATATCTGACTATTAAAAAAATCTGCCCTAAAAAGTTTTTCTAATATGACTTTTTCTTAGGGCGTCGATGAATACTGAACTTGGTTACGAGTTTGGTGCCATCAGTATCGACGTATACAATTTCTGTAGTGTGCAGGTATCATGGAAGCAGGACACGATATAGTGTCACATCATTTTTGGAACGTCGTGCGTATATGAACAAAGTCACATTATAATCTCAGCAAGTGTAAAACCCTCCTAACAGGTTATGCTAATAAAATGATATTGTTTTCTTTAGAAAGTGCTATTAATTAAGAAGTGAGGCAGTCGCATTTTATTAATCCCCCCAAACTCGGGAAGACCTATTAATGTTGAAAACTTCGCCTCTTTAAAAGACACAAGGTGTTACTAGAGCAATAAAACACAATATTATTTATCTTTAGATAATAATTCACAATTTTTATGGCAATTCTTGGCAGAAGTTTTGTTTTTTTTAAATGGGCTTATGTTTGGAAGTTTGGATGAGTGTCACAGTTATTGCAATTGGGTTTGTTTGATAAGTGCCGTATTTTTGTGTTGAGAATTTAGTATTAATTTCAATTAGGTGGGTTTCTTTTAATTAGCTAGAAGTTATAGGGAAGGCCTTTGTATTATGCTAAGATATGCTGTGGGATGATGAAGGCTGTCAGTAATCAGTTCGTTTTTATCAAATACCTACTGAGAAATACAGGGAGATAATAATGATGTTCCATATTCATCATCAAAATGATAAGATATCTCTTATTAACATAATAGCTATCTACAATTGACTTAGTCTTCCAATTGAACTATATCTCTACTTGATGAAAGCCCAACAAGTTTCAAATGTTAAAGTATGAGAGCAGTGGTAGCGTGGTCGTGAGTTCGAACCCCGACAGGCGCTTTACTTTGTGTAAATTATTTCATCACCACTGCTCTCAAAACGGTGAAGAAAAACATCGTGAGGAAACTGGCATGTCCTAGAACCAAAAATTTGAACACATGTGACATCCACCAACTCGCACTGGGTCCGCTTTGTGGAATACGGCCCATTCCTTCTCACAGTGAGGAAGCCTGTGTTCCAGCAGTGGGAACATTAAAAGGCTGATGATGATGATGATGAAATACGTTAAAAACGTGAATGTGTCGGTGGCATCAACAGTGGGACCTATCAGAATATCAACGCAGTGTTATTTTCTTTTTAATATCGTTGCACATGATGAGATAGGAGCTTTTTTGATCTCACACAGCGTTATTTATTTTTTATCTCGTGTCTCCTGTGCGTGTCACAAATAAATATATTTTTTCTTTCTTTTTTTAAAACTCACTTATTGTGATAAGAAACACCGAGAAGTCATTAGTCGATACGATTTTTTGGTTAAGTCAGATGAGAACTTCTTCTTCTTCTTCCTAGCCTTTTCCCACTTTAGGTGGGGTCGGCTCTCCTTATTTCACGATGCCAAGACGTTCTTTCGAGGGTTGTCGGGTCACGCAATTTCTCCTTCTTGAGGAGCTTCGTCAGAAAGAACATGAGAGATGAGAACCATATATATTAATATCTGAGGTATGTGTAATGTAAATATGTACACAAACTATTACAAACTCTACATTTTCTAAGCTAAGTGGGTATTCGCTATACCCACTTTAATTTTTCACCTACTTAGCCAACTAGCAGCATACCCATTAACACAGAACCAACTAATTATGACCAAACTTCTGTTTCTAGGCCTTTTAGAAACCATCTGTCCTGAGGGGCAATAATGCCCCATTAAGTCCCGGTAAGAAGGTTGCTTAATGAATTTAAATATCCCTGAAGCCAGTGCCTGAAAGCTGACACATATTCTCTCAATAACATTACACAATTAGGCGCAGTCGGTTACAGCAAAAATCCATCTCGAACTTGGCACTTAAGGGCTATCCAGTTGCTAACTCGACCACTCGCTACGTTCTTGCGTCGAGCTACGATGCTACGGCGTAGCGGTTTCGTAGCAAGGTTGCGTGAAATATACTTGAGTTTGAAAATAGGATTTATCGTGGCGAAGAATTGTGTTCTGTATAATAGCTGTTTTTTTTATGATTAAGGTCCGCTTGTACCACGAATCACTGAATTAATTATTTATCTTTAAACGTAATGTTTAAAACTCCAGAAAATTCTTGTATTTAATCAAGAATATTTATCATGATACCCAACCAATGTGGTCCTACTTTTTATCTGACTGCCGAAGGTGAGTAATGTGTTTATCAGTCTATGTATGTATGTTTGTTTCTATGTGGCGTTCCAGAGACAAAATGCGTTGGCTTATTTTGATGATTCGTACGTCAATCGATTTGTCTTAATCTTGCGAGTGTTACTGGCTACATAAAAATGGGAAAATAGAATAATGGCGGCTTTTGGGCGCCATATTGTGGGGGCCTATTTTTTTTTTTTCCAGTCCTATCGTGTGGGGTATCAAAATAAAAGGTTATAAGAAGCGATTTCAAAAATATAAAATACATGTATGTTTAAATGTACCTCATTCGAATAATATGTCAAATAAAAAAATAGAAAACATTAAATCTAAAAGCCCGACTACTTAAATAGTGAACTAAAAAGATGTAAACAAGAAAAAAATATGCTGGGCAGTCGGAGGATACATCTGGTTTTGGTCAGCCAGCTCGCGAATATGTATCCTTCGACTGTACAGCATAATTTTATCATGATACCCAACCAATACGGTCCTACTTTTATAATTAGGATTTGATGTCTATTAAAAAAAAAATGGTTCATGTAAATTTTTAATAAAAAAATATCCGCGCAAAAAAAAAAACTAGCAAGGTATAATCAACTGTAATAAAAACTTTTTAATAAAACGTTTTATTTTTCAAATAATCTTTTAAACCTATTAAAAATTTAATTGCCACGAGAAACAAAAACGATCGTGTGCAAAATTTCATGTCAATCAACTTGCAAGTTTTTATTACAGACACTGGGACAAGTGAAATGAAATAAAACTTTTAAAAACTACCACATCCTCATCTTCGTAGCTGATCTCCGAAAAGGTGGCATTAGTGTTCCGTCAACGCATCCTCCCAGGGCTTCACTAGAAACAATAATGAGTCCCGCAGATTTCCCCAACGTGTACTGTAAACCTACGAATTTGTAAAGTTATCAAATTTTCAAAACTGTATAACGCATTACGGCGCGTCGCGCGTCGTCACGTCGCTGTGTATAATTATAATTGCAATTATTACTTTGGTTCTTTGGTTGACACTGGATTTACTGTGGGAGTTGATGGGTTCGATCGTGGGTTGTTTTTTTTTTGGAAATATTTAAATTATCAACTTTCTTTTATATATTTTATGTGTAATTTTAATCTTTTGTAACAGTAATAATGTAAATTTAAATTAATTGCTATGTAATTATTGTATGCCCGATGGGCCGGACATAGCTGATCACAATTTAATTATTTAAGACCTGTATTATGTACCTACCTATGATCCACAATAAAGATATTATTTGATTGTTGTCAACACGATTTTGGTCAACAAAGTTTTGTTTCAAATAAGGTTATTAGAAAAAAAAAAATGTGTTACCGTGGTATGATCTGTAGGAACATAATAAACGTATTTTTTTAATGATATAAACGTTTTATTAGAAAAATTAAAAATGTATGACTAAAACATGTAAAATGGTCATGAACATGATTTTTTCAATTAACATAAATACCTACATTAGGTACTATTTTGTTGCATTAAGAACTAAATTTCCATTAAAAATACAGCTTAAAATATTTTTTGTACAAAAAATCTACTCCTATCTGATAGAAAACTACACTTAACATTAGCCACGATAAATTTGAAAATATAACCAAACCATTCCACAAAATTAGCAAAACCTAATCAAAACAAGCAGAACGCGAGCTCATAAGGCTAGCTACACACGTCGATACATGAATGTTGCAGCGCGACGAACGAAACTAGTCGCGCGGTACTAATCATACGCGCGCTACCATCATTATTTAGCGTAGGATGGTAGTGGTGTGGTATAGAGCTGTTGATACCAATATATTGTTTTTATTCAAGGGAAATAAGGTATTTAAGTCACTAGTAAATAGGTTACTTGTAGACAAGCGTGCTCGATATGAGCGCTTAACATCAGATGAGATAGAAGTCAATCGCATGCCTATTAAATAATAATAATCTTTATTATGATACACACAAGATTCATGATACACAAGAGCAGAGTTACAAAATAACATATCTACATAAATCTACACAGATTATATAACCCTGTTTCCTAAACTAGGTAGTCCTGTATCTTAGGAGACAGAAATAAGAATAGTTATACGGTAAAGTTTGTAGGTAACCGGGATCGAGTCTTAAGCTTCAGTTTTCTAATAGACCGACTTCTTGGTAATTTAAAAGTGTCTTTAAATGGTTATTTGAAATACATTTATTATAATTATGCAGTTTTTGAAACTTATATTATTTGTTACTTGATATAAAATACACCCGCTAGCCAAAGGATTTCAGTCTCAAAATAATTTCTTCTCCTAAATTCGAATTAATATTCAAATCCATCTATTCACCTGCAATCTTTAGATATAGTATTCGCACGTGATGGTTCCTTTCTAAAACTCGTCATTTTTACACCCAGTACTGTATTAACCACTCTTAGAACTTCCACCTAATAATACCGTTTGACATGTACCAATTTTGAGTTCATTTGATATTAAAAGGTTTTCAGCGGCAACCCCGCGGAGGCAGTGTTGCCACTAAATAGTGCGCTAGTTGTAACATTATCTTGTTTGTTCATTAGATTTTGTAATGTGATGTTAGGCTGGCAACTACCTGAATTTATAAGTCTGCGGATTTAGGTCGCCTCGTTTGTAGGCTGCTGTATTTTAGAATTTAAGAGCTGATATTAATATTAAACAAATTTTCTGCTAATTCTGTTAAATAATTTTATTTAATTTCAAAGAATGTTATATTGGTCTAGAAAGAGATGTCAAGATGACTTGCACGCGTATCTGCCATGACGGTGGGTTCGAGGTTTGGCGTGGATGAAGTGTAGCTGAAAGGACTTAGGAGAGATCATTTGCCCAGCATCGGTATAGCAGAAACTTAACATAAGGAAAATGAGTTTTCTATCAAAAATGTGGTTTTCACACTTCACACTAATATTTTAAATGTGAAAGTTTGTGAGTGTGTGTGTTTGTATGTTTGTTACTTCTTCACGCTTAAACGGCTAGATGGATCTGGATGAAATTTGGCACAGAGATAGGTTATAGTCAGGAATAGCACATGGTACTTTTTATCCCGGGAATATATTCCCTCAGGATTATTTTCAACATTCACGCGGGCGAAGCCGCTGGCAGAAGCTAGTTAAAAATAAACAACAACTAAAATTGATTAAGTTTATAAAAAAACATTCATTTTTATTTTTATTTTTACGTACTTAACAAATATATTTATGTCGAAGTATGTACGTATCAGAGTTCGTATATGACTTGTGGTAAACCCAAAATCCGATAAACTCCTTGTAAACTTTTCTATCAATAGTTTTATTCTGTTCACTATAATCCTTATTCAAGATAATTATTGTATCTTCATATCCATAGATAATAAAAAGAAAATTCAAACACAATAGGTACCCATACAAAAATCATTTCATTACAACAAATGGAAATATTCTAAAAGAGGCTTATTTAAATAAGTGAAATTAAAATTAATCTATAGAACGATTAAAATAAAAGCTGGTGGAATCCCCGAAGACGCTTAATATAAAATAATAGAAAAACTTATAAATATTCACAGACCGGAGTTAAACCTTTAGCTGGAGTGACGGATTCGTTTTTACTTATTCCACAGAAAATCTGCTTAAAATCCGTATTAAAAGAATCACTCGGAATTTATTTGTAAGGCAGTGCAAGAGTTGAGAGAAGCGCGATTTTCCAGGAGAGAAACGAGTATGCAGAGTTTTTACAGTTTTGTTACGAAACAAGGCCTTTTCTTAGCACAAAACGTAAACTAACAAAATACTCTTTATTTTGTACCGTTTAAGTATTTGCTTTAAATCAAGACTGTAGTTATTGTTTGTGGTTGACGGTAATGTCTACATTTTGTGTTGTCCTTGCGTTGTTTCCCCAATACTGGGGGTCGCGACAACATCATGGTTTTCAAATTATTTTCTAGCTTATGTTTCTCCGCTTGCAAATAGATGTGTTACTTTTATGGTGTACAATAAAGTATATTCTATTCTATTCGTGCTCCTACTTACAGCAAAATGCACGACTTCAGAGGCTTTAATTTTCAATATATACGATTGCTATGGGTCGTTTGCTCGACTTTAATTGTAAAATCAAAAAATACTTTAGTTTTTTTTAATTATTTTGATAGGTTCGCGCTTGTCAACTATCTCACCGGATGGTAAGCGATGATGTGGTCGACGATGTAGCACGCTTACCTAGAAGAAACCTATTCACTCTTGTCTTAAAGACTCCCAGGTTTTAGCTATCAGGAAATACAGACTCCGGCAGGGAATTTCACTCCTTAGCTGTACGCATACTAAAAGTATTCTCAAAACGTTTGGTGCGTATGGTTGGGATGTCCACCATGTACCGATGACGCATCGCCGTACGTCTTGTAGTCCGATGATGGAACGGGCTAGGAGGAATTAGTTCATGCAATTCTATCGCAGACTCTCCGAAATGTAACCGATATAAAACCAACAGACTGGCAACTTGGCGCCAGTATCTCATTGCCGATGAGCAGAAGAGGGGGGGGACCTAAAATGTTTATATGTTGTCCAAACAGCACTCTAGAATACCTACCATTCATCACAGATTGCCAACACACCAAGGTTCTCGACTCAAATTATAAAATCAAGGTATCAATGGCACCCCTATTCCGTTTTCTCTCGAACGCTCCTCCCTTGCACCGCTCCATCGAGTTTTCTCCTTATCTCGTGGCAATGGTCGCGATTCAGAGTGGTTACCCTTTGGATGTTGTCGTAGCGAATGATTTTAAATGTAAAAATTATTCAAATACGCCTCGGATAAGACGCTCAGCGGTCGAATAGTTGACGTCTTCCAAAAACTGGATCGGGGATCGGCGTTTTTGAGTAATAAGCCTGTATTTTCTGGCTCAAATGTTTCGGCATAATTTTTGCCGTGACAAATTTTGAATTTTATCATTTCTGTTCTGTTTTGTTATGTGTCTGCGTGGATTTGAGATGGAGATTAGAGGGAGACGTTCTATTGGGTTGGTGGCAATTTAATATTTTAGATAATAAACAGTCATTAGGTACGCAAACTACGTAAAGGTTGGTACCAAAATTACCCATATTTGCGTTCTCTATATTTACGTCCAAACCAAAACCAAACCTTTACGTAAAAGTCCTGGCAAATTGTCAGGAAAAAATAATAAGTTATAAATAAATGTTAAATATGAATATTAAGTCCATGTTTAAGCTACTCGGGAATTTGCATCAATAAGGATAGTATTATTCTAAATAAAACATAGTCTTTATTATAGGCATAGCTTTAGAATTTACTGTATAACAATACGAATTTTAAAAACGACAGGAGAAAATCAAGCCAACCCACCATTGTCACAATTATTGTATTGTATTAGACCTCGGCGATACGTCACGGAGACTTCAATTAGCGAAGAGACGAACAGTTAGCACCCCTCTAGCGGAGTGCACCTCTAGTATGCAGCTAATTAATACGCGAACCAGAGTGCATTGTTTAGTCTATGGAACGGAAAATATAATGTTTTTTTAAAGGATTTAACTTCAGTTTTCAGCTAATGGTGTGAGAGTGAGCGCGTGTCAAGGGCTGTTGAAAGATGTGATATTTTGTTAGATTATTTTGTTTGTTTTTCTAGAGATATTGAAGCAATGGAGATAGCGGAAAATGATTGAGACAGTCAATAATTATAAAATTATTCCATGGAGAAATAGAAGGAAAATGTGCTTATTTGTTAATTTTATGAAGATTACATTACAATTAATTCTATCGTTGGTCTCTACCTAAAAAAAACTCAGCCTAGAGTAATTTAGAAACAGTCACATGACTGTCCTGTGTTTCCTCAATAATCTATAGATTAAGAGTTAGAGTCTACTATTAAAGGAGGTATTTCTAAAGGAAAAAGTGTTTATGCAACATCGAAATAAAAAAAAACTTAATTTTATTTTTCCAATTCTTTAATATATCTTAATTTTTCATATCTTTAAGATTAGGCTTTAATCCTCTTCTCTAAATTGTGTTTACTGTTGTCTAATATTTTTCATTAGCAATCTTGCCAAATTTAAAAATCTAAATAAAACAAACGGAATGAAGGTAAAATAAAACAAAACAACTCTTTACACTTAGGAAACGTCAAATCATCAAACATAACCTGTCATTTCAAAAATAGAACGGCAATTCCCACCAAAATGAACGCCATCTTGGTTTTCAACGCGAAGCATTAGAGGCGCGACTTTTGAAAAAATAACACTTTTTCGAGCGTAATCGAATCGTTAACCCTAAATTGGCATCTCGATAACAAATTCAATTTAAAAACGACGTTCATTGCTCTCATCTTTGACAATTCTGTTGCCGATATAGCAAAGGAAGGGGTTAAGATGGCTGCCGATAAACAAAAAAAGGCGAAAAAAAAGTTAATTTAACTTCGAGCGAGGAAACGAAGTCGCGGCAAAAGAATTTTTTTCTTGATATTTATTTATTTTTGGGGTGGTTCGTGGTGTGTTTCTAGAAGGTTTTAGTGTGTCAGTGTTATGCGACGTTTTGTTGCTAGGTACGTTTCATATTGATGTATGGTATTTTGAGAAGGCAAAGTTGCTGTATTGCTTTAATCTTTTTCCATGCATGAAATTTAGGGCACAGATTAAGACTATATTACCTACGATAAATCACATAAAAAATCAATTAGTTATGTTTAATTCTATGATGATGTTGTACTTAACCGGTTCACTACAACTCAGTCGGCAGCATTATTCTGTCTAGCCCTTTTCCAACTTTGTTTGGGCCGGCTTTCCGTGTCACACGGATGCATTTTAATTGAATATCTCTTTGTTTTAGTTTTAGAAATGTGGAAGAACCTTCATAGTAAAACAAAATGCAAATATTAAAATGAAAACCCCAAAAAAGTCATAGACAATTCTTTGAATAAAATACAGCTCTATACAATTCCCGATGATATCCGAAGACCAAAGAGAAAAGTAGGCCCAGAGACAATACAACGAACATTCTTCTAGTCAAGTCACCATTATAATTTACTCCTGATTGGGATCAAGTTGAAATTAAGAAAAAATAAAAAGGGACAAAGGGGGACGAAGGAACGTGATTGTCTTTTTTTATCTGTAAGACTTGATTTAACAAACAACCCCTTTTTATTTTGATCTCTTTGTGTTGGATTGTTGATTAACGGGCTCAAATTGGGTGGGTCCCGATAATGAATGTGTAATTATCGTAGACGTCTCTGTTTTGTTTGACTACTCTGTGTAATATTGTCTATTGTACTAGACACTTGGTTTTTTAGCTTCATCATCTCAGCCTATCGCAGTTTACAGCTGAACATGGACCTCTTCGAAGCTATGCTCAAGCACTTGGTTCTCTAACTTTCGTATATAGTCTGCCTTGTCTACTTTTTTAAGATCATCGGGCCACCTATCTGGGGAACGTCCGACTCTACGCTTGTCATCTACTCCACCAGTTATCGGTTCTTCGATAAACATGGCCAGCCCTCTTCCACTTCAGCTTGCTAGCAGCTATGTCGGTAACATTGGTTTTTTTTCGGGATTAATATCCATGTTATACAGCCAATTTTTTTTTAAATTCTGCTTATGCTGAAATAGGAGCCTTTTTAGACTCGCACTGGGTCCTTTATTTTTATTTTATTGTGTAATTTCTTTTGTTATTTTTTTTGATGTATTCCTCTTGTGAGAGTCACAAATAAATATATTTTCTTTCTTTATTTTCTTAATCAGTCTACATTTGACCACTGCTGGGACATAGTCTCTTATCTGTGGGAGGGAGTGGGCCGTTATCCCCCCCATGTAGACCCTGTCCATTGCAGGTCAGCGCTACACGTCTTTGATTAAGCCCGTCACACTATTCCTCACCAGAAAATTACCGAGACAATATAGCTGGACGAGCCTCGGAGAAAAATAAAACTGTCTTGGATCCTGAAACGAAATCAATCCGAAATTAACCACGGGGGTTGTAAAAAAATAAATTTTAAGTCTCAAGGTTCAAGGAAGTTAAAGAGTGGGTTACGTTAGCCATCGAACGTACTTAGTAAAATCGCCATACGAATGGTGTTTGGTTCCCCGACACCCATTAAACACAAGCAATCAAGAGTCAACATATACACAAACGGTGATCGAACCTGTGACCCTCCCCAAGACTTATTTGTTCCCACTGTAATTCCGTGTTCGTAATGGCTAACGATACGATGGTTTTGAGTGGACATAGGTTACGTTTAACCTTACTTATTAAATATTATTTAGAAAGAGAATCTTGAACAATGGCCTTTTTGTTGGTATTTTGTCACTGTCGCTTATGGTCATCTGCAATACCAGCCAAGTGCAGATAAGTTTCAAACTCCTGAACTTATCTTTTCCTATCTATTCGTTGGCATACCCTTCAAACCAAAATATAACAACAGAAATTGGTATGGTGGTACTAATTTAAGATTTTTACGAAGACATTCAGGATATTTGGTTGGTTGGCTCTGGTTAATTCTAGGACACATAGGAAATTGGTTCTTATTATGGAGTTCTTCCATTACAATTGCTGTGAAGGTGATTCGTCGAACGGAACGACGGTGGCGGTGAAAAATCTCTAGATACTTCTTGACACGTCATTTTTCTTCTAACAGTGACCTGTAATTGTTGGTCAATATACTCACAAAGCCCCATCCCCACTAAGTCCATCATCATAAGTCTAAGGGGCGGTGTACACTGGCTAGTTTTCACATTAAACAGTTTCGACTCGGCCCGGCCAGTTGTCCGAACACGATTAAATTCGGTCGTGCACGGCCCATTGGGTGGGCAGGGCTGGACTCGGTTCTTGTGTCTTATGAGATATTCTTAATGAAGGTTTACATCGATACTCGTTATTTTTTTTTGCTTATTTTTAACATGTACTCAGGAAGCCAGGAAGCTGTGCCACAGGAGGAGTGCACAATTGTGTTGTTTTGCGCGGAGTTCTTCAGAGTTCTAAATGCTCGGCAAATACATAATTATTATTGATTAAATTCCTACTCTACTTAAAAGCAGCTGTAATGTAGTAGTAAAATTATTGAAATTCAATGAACAGGTATTTACAATCAAAATAAATAATACAAACAAAAAAGCAGTTACTGAATATCAACACTGCAATAACCGTAAGGTTTTATTTAATTACTGTTTACGGTAAGTACTTAGTAGGTTTAAAAGACTAACCAAACAATGTATCAATACTCGTAATATAAGTTTATGAGATACAAAATTATTCATTAAAAATATTTTTTCTGAATCAAGCTTTTTCGTATTCTTCTCAGCAAACCCTTTCATTTGATACCAAAGTCATGGCAGTATACAAAGAACCGGCCGGTACTAGTCCGACATCTTGGGCCGTCCGCCATATTAGATTTGGAAGGACGTCACCTAGTTAACCATGCATTGTCATCCAAACAAAACGTGCATGCAAAATTTCATCTTAATCGATAAAGGATAACTGCTTTAAAATTCAGTTACAAGATTTGACTCGAACACACATACATACACACATACATACGTAAATACATTGCAAGTTAAATAAAAGCTTGTAAAAATAATGGTTTGGTTCGGAACAATCCGTCCCCCTGTAGGTCAGTTCATCAGAGGTCGGATATCGTAAAGATATCGGCGCGACACTAAACCGAAAGGGTCACTCTCCGCCTCCGCCCTCCGGTTTACGAGAACGCACTCGGACATGGTCGTACATACATTGATACTGTTAGTCATTTAGTTCGTCGGAAAAGTAAAAAATGGATTCATGGATTTTAGGTAAACCTTTATCAGTTGTAAAAATATTTTAAACAAGATGGGAAAATACACTTTATTAGTCTCAGCACAAAAAAAAATACAAATCCGCCATCTTGCGCCGTGCGCCATATTCGATATAGAACGACGTCACTTAGCTAACCATGCATTGTCATCCAAACTAAACGTATAAGCAAAATTTCATCTTAATTGGTTGAGGATAACTGCTTTAAAACTCAGTTGCAAGATTTGACCCGAACATTCTTACATATATACCATACATGTAAGCTTCCATAAGCTTGTAAAATTACACCTGTTTTCCCATGGGTTGATTCCAATTACCTACATGACACTAAAGCATATAGGATACCATTAAAAGAAGCTTAAAACCTACAATCATGTACAGCACCATACTCCGAGCTGCTATTGAGAATTATATGATGAAAATGTCCAGAAACACTAAGGCCGATCTAGGAAAACATCCTGGGTTGATTGCCTAGATCGGCTCAAATAACACCAGAGACGCAGAAAAATGTTCTCAGCCGTATTAAAAACCCGATGTAAACCTTACCATACCCTTAGAATGCCTTTGATTCAATTAACTTATTTAAAAATTTGAATGTTAAACATTAGCAAAAGTTCTCGAAAAGAGAGCACGAGGCCGGTCACCAACACGATGGTCTGACTAAGTGAAAGAAGCTATGTCCTCAAGCAAATCACAGCAGTTGGTGATAGCAACTTTGGACCGGAGTCGATGGAGGCAAATTGTCCGCTTAAAGGGGTCCAGGGACCGATTGAAGAAGAAGAAACTATTCTATAACTGTACTAACACCGGTCAGTGTAAACTACAGTAGTAATAGTACAGTTACAAATCGACCTCCCACGAATACCCACGATCGACCGAGACGCGGGCCTGCCAAATAACCATTAAGTGTACCCCCAAGTACTGTAGCAACAATACACTGGGCGTAGGGACGAAATCTTACAGTACTCGGTATGTGAGGTTATTGTCCGAGGATGGGCAGATAATCTTTATAGGTAAGATGATATTAAATATTATGGCTTTTGATACTATCGACAGTATGTTTAACCCTTTAAGGAACAATGTAGTATTGAGGTAGTAAAACTTGACGAAACATTTACTTTTAAGTCCTACCACTATCTCGTCTGATGGTAAGCGATGATCTACGGTTAAGCAAAAGTAACATATCCAATATTGACTTATAGACCGCCAGGTTGTAACTATCAGGAACCACAGACTCTAATAGGGAATTTCACTCCTTAGTTGTACGCAAAATGAAAGTATTCCTAAATAGTTATGTGCGTATAGTATATTATAGGATAATACTTATTCCAGAACAAAAATAAGTTTCAGGAAAGCAATTATATATTTTCAGGTTTTAGCTTTGCGATACTAAAACCATTCCGTGGTTGACTATTGAAACGTTTGTTTACAAAAACTACAATTAAAATCAAGGAATTTCTATCAGATAAATGGTTTATATTGTTGTTATTGAACTTTTGTATAATAGACGCGGGCTTTCTAAATAACTCTTAAGTATGCTGTAGCAACAATCTACTGGACGAAGGGACAAAATCTTACAGTACATGGTATGTGAGTTTATTGTCCGAGTATGGGCAGATAATCTTTATAGGTAAGAAGCTATTAAATATTATGGATGTTGATAATATCGAATACTTACGTTTAAAAAGATAAATTTTCTGACTGATGTTTGCGTTGTTTTTTTAAATTATACATTAACTTGTGTAAAAATATTGGTATGCAATAAAGTATGTTCTATTTAACATAAAAAAAAACTTCTTCGAGTGGTGTGAGTCGGTAACTAGAAGTCTAGACAAATTCAACTAATTAATTTGAATTTGGCCACTATATGATACTTTTAAAAGAAAACAATCATATATTAAGGTTTTCTATTGATAAGAACAGACAGATAAAATCAACGGTCAGTATTTGAAATCATCTACTATTCCATATTATCTATGGCATAAAAATAAAAAGGCAATGCATTGTTTTCTTTGTAAGTAAACATCTCTCAAAACATTAAACTAAATTTACCCCATCAATACCGCATCTTCATAAGAAACTTCTTACCCACAAAATTCGGTACGTAATGAAAACATAAATAATTGAGCTCAGTTAATACACTAATAATGGCTTATAACAATAATTAGTTTGGCGATTTGGGTCCCCATCCCCGGGGGTCAAGTGGACCGATTGTCCTTTGAAGGGTTGATTAAGATGACCAGTGGGGTCGGTTCGATTATAGAGTAAAATGTAGATAGAACAGTGTTTTGAGAGGGTTAAAAAGGTTTTCGTGGCGCTAGGCTTCAAAAAAAAGTTAGAACCTTTAATGTTAGAAAAAATAGTGAAATATGTTAAACCACGATAGATAGAGTCGATTCAACACGACGACATTTTAATTCGTCATTACAGTACAAACATTTTCTTAATGTCCCTCGGCAAACTTCGTGTTTCGTCAGTCGTCGGGTTTCTATTAGTTGCCCTTTGCACTTGGTGCAGACCGGACGCTCTCAATCAACTTGAAAGTATATAGATTGGTTAAGACTCATTTAACATAATGTAATTTATTTTAAATATGGGAGGAAAGCTGCTAAAGCTGCTATTTTTACAGCTCTATATATTTCACACGGAAATCAAAACAAAACAACAATAAAGTACTTAGTTCTGAATTCAAATTATTATACACGATATATCTAAGAATTTATGGACATGGCAATTAGCATTCGTCTTCATTCGAAAATACGATGATTGCCGAGGGATATTAAGAAGTTAGTTGTACTGTACAAATACTATTGCCACGCTGAAGCGCAAAAACTCTGATATTTGGTTTGTACATTGGAAAACTTTGAAATTAAAACTTCGTATTTTACATTATAAATCATAATTGTTAGGACAGCTTATGTACATGCAACAAATAAATAATAATTCCTGTTTTCTAATATTTAATTTATTCTTTACATGTCTCGTCTCACATCTTCCCCTTAATCTTTGCTACCCTGTAATGACCAGAGAAAGTAAGGGGTTGGACACACAAGTTTAATGCGGGCCGACTCACCTACCTGTCTCCGGGATTAACGCAACTCCGTTATTTGTTCTGAAGGGGTTTTTTATAAAAGTGCTAATTACTCCCGGACCTTTGATGTGTCGGTTTTGGATCCGCAAGTGTAGACGTGGTTTTTAGCGTTTTTGTGAATAGAATTCTGGTATTTGTTAGTATGGTATTTAATACTTCACTATTTCATGAGCATCACTGAAGTATTGACTTATGTGATGCTCATGCAATAGTGAAGTACCGCCGCTTGACGTGGAAAGATCATATCAAGTGTAAACGAGAGTAACTATCGGTATCGATTCCTATGCTGGCTGCTTGGTCGAAACAGTAAATGGTCTACATAGAATAAACTACTTATCTATAAAACTGTTACTAAGCCTGTTTGGATGTATGGCATACAATTGTGGGGTAGTGCCAGTGATTCAAACATCTCGATGCTTCAGCGTCTGCAGAAAATCATACTAAGAACGATTAGCAACGTTCACTGGTTCATCACAAACAATAAAATACACCAACAGTTACACATGACCAAAGTTAAAGAAGAATGATGCCTGAATTTGATTAACAGCGGCAACATACAAGCAGCGACTGTCTCTTCACCCAAATGAACTAGCAGTCCAATTGATGTGCCAAAATTACTCCAACCGACTCAAAAGACATGATATAATGAAGCTGTACAACAGATGGTAGCTATGTTGTACTGAACAAGAGTAGCTGTCCTCACTGGAGGAAGCACTCTACAAGTCATTCATGACCCTTGAACACATCTGATTATAGTCTATGAAGACTGATGGCAGATATAAAATAACAACAAAAAAAAAATCATCAGTATTGACGAAAAGTAATTAAGTTTGTAATAATTCATCATCTTCCTGCCCTTGTCTCATGTTACTTGGGGTCGGCGCAAAACGACCACGTACGTAGGTACTTACGTTTTCTTCTTCCATACCGTCCTGTCCCCCGTCACGCTATCACTGATTCCCTTTTCATTCATATCACTCCTTACACAGTCCACTCATCTCTTCTTTAGCTTTCCTCTCCCTCTCCATCCATCCACATTTATAGTCATAACTCTTTTAGTATCGACTTTTCTGTCACTGGCGCCACTTTCAAACGTCTTCTAATTTATTCATTTTTCACTTTATCCATTCTTGTCACTCCGCACATTCATTTCAACATTCTCAACTTTGCTACACGAAATCTCTTTTACCATCGATCTTTATCACAGCCCAACATTCTGACCCTGTTTTTAATAATTATTTTCTTTTTTTCTAGTGTCATTGCGAAAGACAATTTTATTCACACTACGTATGATTCTAAGGTTAGATAGTGGTTGAAAGGTGAAGAGAAGCTTCAAAGTCAGCAAAGCAAATGACTCGCAAAAACCAAATGATTCTATTGAACCTCCAATTTCAGTAGTAATCCTTATGAATTTTGATGGTTCCAACTGATTCATTTAAATCTTAAATCCTAATCTTCTAGGCACTTGTATGGTAGATAATTGCTAATTTTTTCCTGTATAGCGATATTCCTACTTAATTTTTCGAACTTTGGATTATACTTTACGGAAATAACTCGATATATTTAGATCGCGGGATGTTACGTTTCGTATACCGAAACGTAACATGGTCATGGTCTGGGTCATTTGCCCACAGACTTAGAACCTATTTATTGCATACCATTATATTGCCAATATCTACACTCAAAATCAAGCATCTTAAACAGAGACATCTGCTCCAACTCACCCTCCTTCGTGCCAAAAGCACGCGCGATACGAAAATCAAAAACAATAAGGAATTTTCATTAAAAATGCGCACAATAGCCTTACGACAATAGTCCAGAGAGTGAATTAGACAAACTGATTATGTGTTCGTCTTTTTTCTTTATCTTTATTTCGCTTAAAGGATAAAAATAATTACAAGATGAAAGATATTTCCTAGCAGGCGCTTTTTTTCGCTTTTTTCGCTTTTTCTTTGGCCCGAGACGCGATCTGTCGCCGTCTCATTGTGTTATCCATTGGCCGGTCGTTGGAATAACGTGGATTATTTAAAAAGCCCATGAAATGTATATTATAATTATTTTTAAATAAGCTTCAATAACCGTAAAATAGTTTCTATATGTGGAGGCGATGCAGCTAGAGGTTATACGTATCTACCAATTAATGTATTCTTATGCAAATGGACTGAGCACTGATAGGTTAAAAGTTCAAATTTAATAGGATAAGGGAAACGAAAAAACTTGATTTTACATAGATATTGGTTATTCTGTCGTAGGATGTGAATTTAGGGCTATTAAAATAATATCTTTAGTATTATAAGACCTGTTAATGTGAATATCTGTATGTTCGGATGTGATGATTTTTGTGTGTGATGATTTTTAATCACGTACCTCGTTGGCTGAACATTTGGATTTGGATATAATTTGTTACACTGGTAGGAGTGGTAGGACATTTTTTTTCTTCAGTCCGATCCCTTGGAAAAAAAATCGCCACAGACACAACACTACGGCAACAATCACAAAGAAACAGGGAAGAACACAAAAAAAAAGTACAATTAAAGTTCAAGATCAGGTAGGATTTTGTATATTAACCCAGTTAAAACTAACACAAACATGTTCAATTACAACAACTATATTTTAAAAGTCTTGTCCACAACAACACATCGCTATGTTTTAATTCAATTCTTAGTCCATAGTAATTAACCCTTTTGAGACGATTCTTTGCCAAGGGACAATAATAATAAGCTGACAAATGAACATTAATGCTGAGGCCATACTTCTACGTGACAAGCATGTCTTAGAAAAGGGATCAGCAGAGCAGAGAGTAAGTAACAGGTGAATTCTTCTTTAATATAAAAAACTGGCTAACTGCGATTCGGACTCGCGCACCGTAGGTGCCGTACAAACAGCTACATTCACCAAAATAATTAGGTAATATTACTGAAGTTCATAAACAATTAAAGCACCGAACATTAATCTTCTAGATTGAGGAACAAAATTTAACTTTGCCGTTTGAAAACTGTTGCCCCCATACATCGATATACGTCGTGGTCAGTTTACCAACTGCATATAATTTCATAATCTTTCCTTTTTTGATGTAGGTAAAAATTTACTGTTTTCAGATTTGTTTCTATACTGTAAGCAATATGCAGATTAACACTAGAATGCGATAGATACATGTACATAAATTAATCCATATAAGTTTTTTTAAATTAATTCAGTAAAAACCAAACAATTTTCTTCAATGAAAATCTACATATCACATACCATAGCCTCCATATAAAAAAACACGTAATAGACCATAAAATACAGCCTTCATAAAAACCGTAATTTCATCCCGCCCGCCCTACGGCGACCGGAAGCGGGCGTGAGGCGGTTATCGGTTATCGATTGGTTTCCGATCAGCCAACCGGAGCGGAGGAGCACGCCCGGACACACGCCTAGTGTGATGTGAGGGAGGGAAGGAAAAAAGGAAGTTATTGGTAAAAGTTTATGTAGGAAATGTGGGTCAGTGTAGAAACCTTGAGGGACACATAAATTGACACACACACAGGATGACTTTCGACAGTACCGAAGGGGTGCATTATCAACTTTAAAGCACTTTGTGTGCCCGACAGAGTAAAAAACCATCTTGTTGATTTTGGAATTCTTTTGTCAGAGATCGAAATTTAGCACACGCCATCACATACACATACAGGTGAGTTTTCCAACTGGGCGTGGATGGCCAAATCCGCAACTTTAGGGACTAGCGAAAAATTTTTCGATTTTGATGAAAACTAAAATTGCATCATTGGATTTTTCAAAATTCCATCTGTTGAATTAAAAAAAAAGATTCCTTTCTAGAATTTTAGATTGCTGGCTAGAGATATAGATTTTTCAAAAATCCAGTGTTGCAGTTTTAGTTTAATCAATCTCCCTATTCCTCATAGTTTCGGATTTGGCCATCCCCGCCCAATTGAAAAACTCAACTTACATACAGAGCGCCATCTTGATCAAGAAAACGCATCCTTCTTACCCCTCACGGATATGAATCATATTTTGGGCTAGGACATTTTATGTGTCATACACCATACAAAGTTTTGCTATTTTAAAATAATTAAATGTTTAGAAAATATAATTATGGCCATTTTGCCTTACATCAGTTTTCAAATCATAAAAAAATTGAAGGCGATTAGGCGATGATGTGGTCGAAGATGGAGCACGAGCGAGGAGTGAGCTTGCCTAGAAGTAACTTTAAGGCTACTTACTATAAGTCCAGGTTTCCTCACGATGTTTTCCTTCTCCGTTGTCTGTGATGTCCAAGATAAACTTAGAAAGTACATATGACTAACATTAATATTAGAATCGGGATATTTACCATGTTTACTGTTTGTAGCGAGTTTCCGAGATATTTCGGCGCTGTTGCAAGCACCATGTTCACGGATAAACACACGGATTCACGGATTCTAATGTTAATGTTAGTGACCATGACAGTTTAAAAACTTAAGTACATATGAATTTGAAAAAGTCGCATTGGTACTTGTCCGGATTTAAACTCACGACCTCAATCACGAGACACGAGGTCTTAGCCACTTCGCCACCACGACATATATATACCCATATATAACTTTCAGTGATTACGTATAGGCCTTCAACAAAGTGGCATTCTTTTAGCGACAATAATTTTCAAAAGTCCATAATGTTTAGGATTGTCCATGTGAATGGACTTTTTGTCAATCGTTGACACTGACAGAATGTTAGTTTGTCGATATTAACATGTTTTTATTAGTTTGGTATGTTTGTATCTATGTAAGGCATAGCACGCACCGCGATTTTTATTTGCAGAACGTGATATTCACCCCCTTCAAAACGTCGGATTAATTTGAAACTTTTCACACTTATCAAGGACATCGTGTGTCATCGGGACAATGCAATAATTTAAAAAAAATACTAAGATCTTAAGGATTAGCTATCAAACAAAAAACTAAAAGAGAAATCTTTAAAAAAAGAATTAAAAAAAAAACAAGCTTTAATAGAAAACCAAACTAAAAAGTAGAAAATAATTTTCAATAAATTTAAATTATGAATAGTGTGATTAACAAAAAAATATTGTAGAAAAGTGTGGGGTGTTTGATGTCTATGGTGATAATATTTTATTGACATATCGATGCCTTAGTTCACAATTGCACTAACTACAAAATTTTCAATTTTTACTTTTTTAATGCCAAATACACTAAATGTCATGCTCTTTCGTTTCCGCGCATCGAAATACCGTTATTCCGTCTCTATCTACCAAAACCGTGGGTCACAATTGTATTAAATGAGTTCGTTTAATGTTCCATGAATGTGGTATTATACTAATGGTCTTTATTTTTGTAAAACCAATCAAGATATACTTTAACTGATTTTAAGTTTCTCAACTGCATGAAATTTCAAAACACAAACGTATTATATACATTTGCAATATCTGCTCATACTTTTTAGCAGTGCTACAAGAGTGTATTATGTGTTGGTAGTACAAAAGGATCAAGAAAGTTTGATGCCCAAGTGTGCTAAGTACTTTTACTGGGAGGGGTTTGGCAATTTTTTAAGTGCACAAATACATTAAACCGTTTTGAGATATAGTCCGAATTGTACAAGTGTATTAAATAGTTTTACTTGAAGGGGTTTGACAATTTTTTAAGTGCACAAATGTATTAAATGGGGGGTTTTATGTTTATTTGGCCATTTTGAAAAGGTAACGTTTAAACTAATATTACAATATTGAGATATGATGGAGTAAAAGGACTAGTCTTATGAATAGATGCATATTTTTTTTGTTATTTTACTTGGATTTTCTACTGTTCTCGTCTAAACTTTAAAAAACTTTAAAGCTCTCTCCTCAAAAATGAAAATTTTGTAGTTAGTGCAATTGTGAACTAAGGCATCGATATATTGGTGCTTGTAAGACATTTTTCAAATATCTTAAAAACACCCCACGCTTTTTTATAATATATATATTTTTTGTTAATCACACTACTCTTAACCGTAAATTTAATGAAATAATTTTCAACTTTTTAGTTTGGTTTTCTATTAAAGCATGTTTTTTAGTTTTTAATTATTATGTATTCTTATTAAAAGTATCTCCAGAAAGTCTCTTTCGCCAACATTGATACAACTACTTCAAAACGTACAGTAAAGTTACAATTTGATGTACGATATAGTTTATCCTATCCATCTGTATATATTGGAAGACGCTTCACATCGTCGTATCTTCGATTCGATCAGACCGGACATGCGCGTATCAGCGTATTTTTTTTCAATGGGGCGTGGCCTTCGATACTTCGATAGCTATCAATATCGGTGCACCACGCCCTTACGAGCTGTCGATACGGTAATGTATGTTCACGCCCATTAAACATAGTCTTATAGTTATGTTGTGGTGATAGCGGTAATTGCTTTTTCACGAAAATTAGGAGTTTAAACGCAATCTATTTACAAGTATAATTTTCATTAATTGGTGTATTTACGGTGTATTTGAACAAATATATTAAATCTTTTCAGGATAAATCAGAACATGGTTATTAATGAAGGTGGATTAATGACCTGAATACTACCCTATTTGAGTCAAACTTTGAAGCAATATCGACGCAGTCTTTTAACGTTATCTACGTTTTAGTGATCGAGATCCAAAGCGTCGTAAATGGAGATAGATTGGTCACAATCTCCGGAGGGATTCCGATCAAATTCCTAAAAAGGCCATGGAAAAAGGAAGCGTGGCTGTCACCGTCAAACCTGACCACGCACCGTATTGGCTGAAGCGACGAGCATCGGAATGACGTGGAGCGAAGTTAAGCGTGAAGCTCAACACCGGTCGCGATGGAGGACTACTGTGGACGCTCTCTGCCCAGCTAGCGGACATAGAATCTTAAGACAAGTAGATCACGTTCACGTTGTAGTGACGATCAATCAAAAACAAAACGTGTATTAATTTTGTGCAGCATTCTCAAATTAAACCAAAAGGTGTTAACATAACATTTTCTTAATGTCCCTCGGCAAACTTCGTGTTTTGTCAGTCGTCGGATTTCTATCATTTGCTCTTTGCACTTAGTGCAGACCGTACGCTCTCAATCAACATGGAAGTATATTTTTTTTGACATAAGGTAATTTAATTTACAAATGATCTATATATTCACATGGAAATCAAAACAAAACAACAATAAAGTACTTAGTTCTGAATTCAAATTATTATACACGATAAATCTAATAATTGATGGACATGGAAATTTGCATTCGTTTCTATTTGGCAATGCGATGATTACCGAGGGACACTAAGAAAATAGTTATACTGTGTGTAAGTTAATTTTCGACCATTTCTTAATTACATATATATTCATCATATTCTGTCATATTACTCGTTTATCTTATTTGATACCGGCGTTTTACCTAAAGCCCAGATTCTATCTATCCTGTATTGTCCAATTTATGGCACTGTATGTCATTTTGCAAGTGACAATTACTAACAAGTAGAAGCATAATATTAAACTATGCATCATAGCTGTTCATGAAGCTTATCACGGGGCGTAACAAGCTTCATCGTAACTCAATACGCCCAGTGCGCAGAATCGAACCGATACTCGAAACCAATACGTGGATGGGCGGGGCGTCTCATAAACATACCTACTAGGATATTATGATAATTGATAGTTTATTTTTTAGATTGTAGTAAAAATAGCATGTATGCTTGAAGTTCCTAGTGTAAATATCCTTTCAATAGCCTAATCATATTTACATGCAGAGCATTTTAAGTACACAGTGATCCATGGAAACCTGGTATAAGAATAATAATACAAATAGGAAAAAAAATTAAATCTTTTAAACGTTTTCCATATCTCTTAACATAAATCTACATAATAAATACATAAAATTTGCCTGCAGCCTTATTACGTAGTGAATTCGGCAAGGCAAAGGGCAAAGTGTGTTGTTCATAACAATCACATTGTGAGAAGAAAGACGCGATTTGGATATGTGATCGGTCGATTGTTCATATTCTTTACCCATTGCGAATTTCTTACGCAATAAGGCTGCTGTTACTTGTATAAAGAACTTGTAAAAAAATTGTAAGTAAAAAAAGTTAATTATAAAAATCAAAAAACCCGACTGCTTCAAAAGCGAACTAAAAAGACGTAAACAAGAAGAAAATCATGCTGTGCAGTCGGAGGATACATATTCGCGAGCTGGCTGACCAAAACCAGATGTATCCTCCGACTGCACAGCATGATTTTCTTCTTGTTTACGTCTTTTTAGTTCGCTTTTGAAGCAGTCGGGCTTATTGATTTTTTTTATTAACTTTTTTTATTTACAATTTTTAGTTATTTTTTTTAATTAGGTACATTTAAAAATATAAGTGTTATATATTTTTGAAATCACCTCTTGAAATTTTCTTTTATTTTGATACTCCCCACGATGGGTTTGGAAGAAAAAAGATTTTTTTCTCCCACAAAACGGCGCCCAAAAGCCGCCATTTTTGTCTTTTCCAATTTTTATGTAGCCAGTGACACTCGCAGGGTTAAGACGAATCGATTGACGTAGGAACCATCAAAATCGGCCAACGCATTTGGTCTCTAGAACGCCACATAGAAACAAACATACATATATAGACTGATAAACACATTACCCTCCTTCGGCAGTCGGGTGAAAACCATACAAAACATTCCTCACGATAAAAACATCTTGGATAAAACTTATCCTCGATATGCCTTCTACATCCCTACGCCCCCTAGCTACCGACTTCCTTTCATACTCGCGCCACATAGGAACAAACATACATACATACATATATACATACATACATAGACTGATAAACACATTACCCTCCTTCGGCAGTCGGGTAACAATGATATGGACTCAAAATAATCAATACAAAATTTGCTTCACACTACTTCATAACCATACCACAGATAATATAATATTAGCATACAGATGCCTCATCCCATACAAAAAAACCGTGCCAACGTAACTAACTTTTTCGTCTGATTAAACTGATTATTTTTCTAAGAACATTAATCGCGTTCGGTTCCGTTTCACGGATAGCAAGTCAAAACGGTAAACTCGGTTCGTGAATACTTTTTAGGGTTCCGTACCCGAAGGGTAAAAACGGGATCCTATTACTAAGATTCCGCGGTCCATCTGTCTTGAACCGTGATAGATAGACAGTTGAAATTTTCACAGATGATGTATTTCTATTGCCGCTATAACAAAAACTACTAAAAACTGAATAAAATAAATATTTAAGGGGGGCTCCCACACAACAAACTTTTTTGCCGTTATTTTGCGATAATGGTACGGAGCCTTCGTGCGCGAGTCCGACTTGCACTTGTTTTATATACAGCGAGGATTTGTTTTATAGGCTTTTTTTGCACGTTTTTACAGTTTCATTGTACCAAAATGTGTTACAAAAGAAAGTTAAGAAATCGAGTGGATGCCTTAGAAATTAAAAACAAAGCCATCTATTGGAATCAATTTTAAATGATTCATTAAAAAAAAATTTGCTTCTTAAAGCCCAAATTTTGTACTTAAGAGAGTTAATTAAACAAGAACATATTTTTTTTATGATCGTCTCTAGAAAATCTTGATATTTCACAAAACTCAATTACAAATCGAAGCTCGTCACGCCATCTAGTGCAATTTATTTGAACCAAATTAATATCAGTGACAACACCATTCTACTACTAAATTAATATTGTGATTCGTAAAATCCACACTAAAACTATAAATACTATCTGTTTGTTACCGAGGCTCTAGCCACGTGGCATTCGATGTCAGCGAATGCGATAATTGAAATGTCAAAATATAAGGGCTACGCTATCGATGATAGAATATCACTTGTTTAGGTCCTCTTTTCTCGCATGTAGATAGACTGAGAAGTACATATGTCACTCTTTATTCCGGGAATATGTTCCGTTGAGAATAATTTCCGAAAAACACGCGGGCGTACCCCCTGCCAGAAGCTAGTCATTAATAAAATCAACCCATTCCATCTTAACAACCCAATTTGAACCTTTTAATAAAACCACGCAGTTATATAAAACAAAGTTATTAATATAAATAACAATAAAGAGTTGTCGTGGGCTTAAAACGAAAATGCTGTACTATAAAATGTAAGGAAGTGATATTTATGGGCTGGTTCATTACTTAATGAGCGTGCCATGGGATACAGGTCTTAAAGGGGTGGAAAAATACACACGTTAGTACTGTGAGAGGGAGTCTAATATGACACTGCAGGTTTTAGGAAGTGTCACACAGAAACATTTATTTTATTTTATTATTTTTAATTATCTATAGGCTTGTGTTTTGCCACCATCTCGCCTGATGGTAAGCGACGATGTGGTCTACGGTGAAGCACGCTTGCTTAGAAGTAACCTATTCACTTTTGACTTAAAGACTCCAAGGCTGTAGTTATCAGGAAACAAAGACGCCGGCAGGGAATTCCACTCCTTAGCTGCGCGCACAATAAAAGTATTAGGAAAACGCTTTGTGCGTATGGGTAGGACATCCACCTTGTACCGATGGCGCATGGCCGTACGTCTTCAACGTTCAAATATTATGATAAATGACATGATTTTTGTGACAAGATACGTTTCTATAGCCAGAAGAATTGTCAAACTTAAGTGGCAGTGGACATTGCTCGCAGAACGGATGGTCAATGTGCCGAAAAGTTCTGGAATGGCGACCGCGAACCGGAAGACGCTGTGTTGGGCTTCCAACGCAGCTTCTTCCACAGATGACCTGGTGAGGATCAATTTGGTGATACTTGGGAGAGGCCTATGTCCAGCAGTGGACGTCTTTCGGCTGAAATGATGATGATGACATTCCTATATTCCAAGTGAAGCTCTCAATCGACTCCACCTCGAATCATTCGATTGCCAGTGGAAGCTTGTTCTTTTTTGACGTTATTCGAATTGTTTTTTTTGTCCTGACAACTGAGTTGAGTGGTGGAAGTTTATTTTAGAAGGACTTGGAGACTTAAGGATTAGGTACTTAGGCCAGTATTTCAAATTTGACGACACGGTTAGCGTAGCGGTTGAGAGATCGACTGCTGCTCTGCGTGTCGTGGGTTTGATTGCCGCACGTACCAAATATTTGAAAGGCCTACAGATAGTTGTTCTGGTTCGGGGTGTCTTGTGTATGAGAGTTTAAATGTTTGTAAACGCACCCACGATATAGGAAGATATTCCTGGGGTGATACTTGTATAATATTATCTATACTTAGAACTTTCCCATAGTAAAACTACCGCTGCCGTTAAATATTACTAGATAATATAACTACATAGTGGTAGTTGCCTAGTAACAAGTTTATTGTGACAAAGTCCAAAAGTGAATGACTTTTTTAACGTTATGTACCCATGAGTCAAACTCATCTTACAACAAATGACATTAAAAAAAATGTTTACGAGAATTTTTCTGTTAGTCAATATTTACATACTTGATTAATAAGTAATAATTAATTATTGGCTCTTCATGATGGCATTCCTTATTTTTACTTTAAAATGACATTGGAATTTAAATTTTATTTGTCCCGGTGTATGTATGTAATCTGGTTCCACTGACTTTGACCCACTTCCCGGCGTTCGATTGAGCTGAAATTTTGCACACATCTTTGTGTTTCGTAGCAATGCAATTTTTAATATAAAAGATGGTTTAAAATATTTTTTTTAATATTAAAGCTTGTTTTCACGTATAAAGCAATGTAAAATTTAATTGACGAACAAGACATAATAATGTAGGCTTTTTTAAAGCCAAACTCAGCAAGACCGTAGCGCGTAGCATCGTAGCTCGTAGGTTCGTAGCACTTGCTACGCAGGGGTATGATTCTACGAATTTGGTAGCAAGATGTTAGACAAGTCTCTCAAAACCAAAAATGTTTAGTTGCAAAATTATATTATACGCCTGTTTTTTTAAGCGGCAAAATCTTTATAAATTCTTGAGTCATTGTTATGGAAATGATTAATTAGAGCATATTTTTAATACATAAAAGCTTTAAAAAATCTTCCTACTTATCAGTTAACTTTGTAGTGTTTGCATAACGTAAAAGCTAAACGTTCTATACTAAAATGTTATCCTGAAAATTTCACCTGAACGAGTTTTTGATTCTACTACTCGACGCTAGATGGCGTTATGCGTCACTAAAAACTCTGTCGGTGGGGATTGTAATTTGCATCAATTCTTACTAGTCTACACAATTAATGTTTAATTCGAAACAAAGACTTACAAGTTATTGGTATTAAATACCTATCAGTTTAAATTAATAATTTTTATTGTTGAGTACAATGTGAGCATTGTAGTCTTCACATCAATTTATTTACAAAGTATAAAACTTATAGAAATAACAATTAGGAAGTAGATAGAAAGTCCTTGTGACATGCTTGAACGTTTATATTAATATTTCTATGATATCGTTATTCTCATAAATTTTTATATTGAATGTTCGTGAACCAAACTTTAGTATTTGGTTTATTGAATTAATTATATGTTAGAAATATACAAAAAAATATTGTACTCCTCGTCAGGATAAACATGTACGGACTTTTAACCTATATTTAAGATCTGGAATGCTTGATTTGTATGTAAACGCATGTTTGACAAATAAGTTATCTTTATCTTTAAAGTATCTACCAGCTTCTTGGTGAAGCAACAATTATCATAGTAATTTATATATCTTTATCAGTAACTCTCTTCTAATATTTTGACATTTCATTAGCTAGGACATCTTCAGTTAGTCGTTAGCAATCTTGTGTGTGCAAGGTTTTCGTTTTTCAATTCATGAATTAATTGAAGAATGAATTGAATTCACTTCTTCGTTCTCATACAATTAAAAATAAAATCAGCATGACGTTTTCACAATACGAATGTTTTCTGGGTAGAAAAAATGATAATTATATTTAGTCCGTCAGTGAGATTATCAAATATTGGACAAGTATATATATATTATAGTAGTTTTTGCTTTACCAACTCAATCAAAAATTACAAAGATAAAGTGCAACAAAGTTCAGGAGTGGGGGCTTGTGACGTTACTATGACATTATAAAATGTACTAACGGTGTGACGTCGCACCATATTTTTTGTAACGCACAACGCGTCTATATAATTCTCTATTAATATCTAAATCTACTAATCGTCTATTAAATATTATAATAATCGTCGTCACTTTATGTATATTAAATAAAACATACAAAAATAGTCGCTAATTTAACGCCGATTATCATAATGTGTCGGTCAATGGTTTAAAAGTTAAAAGGATTTATAGGTGGCCGATCTGAAGAGCATATCCCCAGGTTGGCCACATTCATATCTCAAAAACTAGGACACCTAGCGAAGATCTGTTTTCTCCCAAATTTCTCACTAATTTGCCGCAATTTTTCGCCAAGTCACAGATTTAGTCGGGTCTTAGTTTAGAAAATATAATGAGTTCAATTTTTAAGGTATATTCCAAAAGCTAGATCAAAGTGTTTACGAAAAATTGCCAAGAAAAAAATAGCTTTTAATACCAACCCGCACTGGGCTCACGTGGTGGATTACGGCCCATTCCCTCTCTCACAGAGAGGATAACTATGTCCCAGCAGTGGGAACATTAAAACGCTGATGATGATGATGACCGACAAATTCGGATATTTAATCAATATTAAAATCCGTGATGGCGGCCATGCCAGTGTCAGTCACACCGGACAGTCCTAGTGTGTAATGTATGGTCACCCATCCCCGGACCGACCAAGGCAAGCTTTTCTTAATCTTGAGATCGTCCCGTACGGCTGTTATTATTTACCCTCGAGCTCTTTGTTCTTATACAAATATATAAAATAAATTAATTGTATGTAGGTAAGTCGTGCGCTGAAAGTGCGTAGATGAATACGTCCACAATTATTTATTGTCGGCGCGAACGAGTGATATATACGTTGCGAAGACGTATTTATTGCCCAAATAATAGGAGCACAGGTCCTTGGAGTGGTTCCGTACGAGATTTAATAAAATTATATTTTAAAACGACTTTTATAAAACTTGAAGTTATGCCTTCAGCGTAACTCGCTATAAGAAAAGTTTGATACAAATAGTATTTTTTTTGGAAATAAAAGAAAATTTCACATGCAAATTATATTGTTTATTAAATTATTAGTTGTCATAATAACAGCATGTTAGTAGGTTTAATTGGTATATTGGTAAGCACCTAATTATGAAACAATATAAATGAAGGCAAAAAACAGGGAATATCCTAATTAATAGAAGCTAAAGCTAAATGCTTAGAAGCATGTAATTTTTATCCTTCTTCTTTACCGGAATGTACCTGAATGTCATGGACATTCCCGGTTCTTTTCGTTACGGCCGTAAACAAAAACGTCTTTTTGGTGCCTTACATTTACTTAAAAAAAAGTTAGTGATTGAAAATAAAACTACCATAGATAAAAATTTCCTTGCCAATAAAAAATAGACTATTAAAACTTGTGACATTCCCTGTTCCTTACCTGTACCCTTCAAATTTTGTTTTTATCTGACATCCTAAATTAGATTTATATTGTAGCTACATTTATTATAAGTGAAAACTATCACAAATACACCCATAAATTTAAAATCTAACACCTCTTAAAATAACTTTAATTTTAAGTCACGACCAATCTTGGAAAGGCGTTTAAAATAAAATGAAATCTCTAACTTAAATAAAATTAGAATATAAATTATAAAATAAACCCATATTATGTCAGTTTTAACGATAAGTAACCGGGAAAATATTTATTATATTATTTAAATTACAGTGGCTTACAAACATACTTAAACTGACCGACCCGACTACCAAACATGAGTAATATGTTTATCAGTCTATGTACCTATGTATGTTCGTATGTGGCGTTCTAGAGATCAAACGCGTTGGCCGATTTTGATGATTTTAAAAAGACGTAAACATGTAGAAAATCATGCTGTGCAGTCGGAGGATACATCTGGTTTTGGTCAGCCAGCTCGCGAATATGTATCTTCCGACTGCGCAGCATGATATTCGTCTTTTTAGTTCGCTTCTTAAGCAGTAGCGTCTTTTGATTTTTTGAATAACTTTTTTGCAGTAGAAACCATACATACTCGATCCTATAATAGAGGTCTAATAAATGTATACTTGATATTATCAAAAAATATTTTATTATGAAAAATCAACATTAGATACTTGATTTCCAAGTTGTAAAAATGACGTCAACTTGGTACTAATTTACTGCAAAAGTTTTCTCACATTGCCCAAGTAACTCCAGAAATAAAGAAACAAAAAAGCATCCATAAAGATGTCAAGGTGCACGGTGAGTCGGTGAGACAAAGTGATGCATGTGTGCGGCATTAATTATTTTTTGCGCTATTTAGGGGACATTACGAGTGTCCCACGTGGCTGGAAAAACGTACACGAATTTATTTATTGGTACAGGTGGGTTTCGGTTTTTGTGTGTGAAAGTTGGTTTACGTTATAAGCTTTGTTTTTTTATAAATAATAGTAATGATACCGGCCTGTAACTATCCCACTGCAGGGGAAAAGCTTCTTCTCCCACAGAGACGGCACGACCATTGATCACCACGCTTGGTCAAGACGGGTTGCCGACTTAGAAAGTACATGGGTAAGTACGATAACTATTTAACCCCTTGTATGCCATGATTAACTAAAAAATTAAAAGCCATTGTGTCTCGCGTAGTTCTGTGTGTGATCTGCTTATGAGGGGGTTAAGCAACAAAATCGACGTAGCCCCGCTGTGCAGGCTCCTAGTTCTGTCTGCAAGGCCTAAAGTAATAGGAGCTGAGTTCGCTCGCTTTGTTCGCTCACTTCATTCGAATGTGACCTATCCTTGTCGGTTGCCCTAAGCTCTCGAACTCACTTCGCTCGCTCATGGACTAATTCATGGAACACAACAAACTAAAATACAACATACTTCTAATATATATATACTGACATTGTTTATCATCATTAGTATGCACATAGCATCTCTAGTATATTTTGTACTGTAGCAAGCCTTCTGGTTAAATAAGGCCGTTTATATTTTTTTTTTATTATGCCACCGTGTTCTGTATCCATATTTGCAATATATTTACTCAATTTATAAGTTAAATGACGTTATTTCAAGTATCTATTTTATTTACCCACGTCCGTGTGTTACTAGCGGGGTATCAACTGAAAATATGCGCTGGGTGTCTGATGCCTAAGCGAATGCTGAGTTGGTAACCCTTTCGGTATGGGCACGACTGGCGCAATAATTCTTAAACCATGTTTGTACTTTTTTTTACTATTCTTCTCTGTTAGTTTTTGATTGTGGTGTTGTGTCTATGTCTTATAAATGTTTTCTTTCATTCTATTCAAAATCGTTTTTTTATATATATCATTTTTAACCTTGGTTACAAGTTATATAAATTATGAAAACCTATTTAAGAAATTTTTATTACTTCAACCTTGGAGGCAACAGAGTTTTTATAAAAATGATTTTTCAAACATTTGGATCGAATTAGAATTATTTTACTAAATTTTTCTAAGTCGCTTTATCATCGAACTTATTCCACAAGTAAAACCATGTACAGGTAAAAACCAGTAGGTAGTAGGTACCATTAAAACTGACAGTTAAATAATGTTATGTCCATTACACGTTAGAATGCGAAGTAATTTGAGTTAAATTGCGCTCTCATAAGTTAACTATGTACAAATTGTGCAATTATCACGATTCTTTAAAAGGATTACACACTAGGGGAATTTTAATTAAAATAATTAGATATGTAATGCTATTATGGATGTTTAATAGGTGCTTTTGATTATGTTTAACACCTTGAGATTGCTTGTTATTTTCTTGAAATTACAAAAAAATATTTAGCACTTACAAAAATGTATCGTTTTGGTCTTGGCCCCAATTGAGACTAACGTTAGGTTATTTCACGTTTTGCAAACTAAACACAAACAAACTGCCTTTCCTGCCCAGTAAGCATAACTACATGCACCTTCCATGATTTAAACGAAGACATTGACAGAGATATCCAAATGGATCCATAAAGATCGGACAAAATTTGTGTCAACGTGGGTATTTCTCTACCCACGTCAATTTTGCCCGTTCGTTGCAACCACTGAAAATCCAACTCTACTCCAAATATTAAGCTAATATAACCAAACTGCCCAAAAATGTCTTCAAAATTCTCACAAACAATCATTCACGATCATCTTCCAAACCGGTTCAAGCCAGCCAAAACCAGTTCCCACCAGTTCCTTAGCTGCATCGACTCTACTTTGTTCCGCGGCCATTTTTCCACAGCTTCCGACTTCCCCCGGACGCAGCGAGCAATAACTCTAAGTATTGTTCTCGGCTTCTCAAGAAACCTGTACGAAACTTGGAGAAACCAAGTCCCTTTTGTGCCTTCTTGAATTATGGCCGTAGAAACGGATAAGTCTTGCCAAGTATTGTTTGACGATTTTTGTGCTGTGAATTGTGATGTATTGTTTATTATTTTAATGGTTTATTTGCATGTTAGTTGGAAAAGGTGTTGTGGTGATGATATGAGTTGTTTTTTAGGGTTCCGTAGGCAACAAGGAACCCTTATAGTTGCGCCATGTCCGTCTGTCCGCAGCTTAACTCAGAGACTCTGAGTACTTGAAAGATATAATCACGCCGACAAAGCGGCAAAATAAAACACTAAAGAAATTTGTACATGTACATGTAAAGTGGGGACGTTTTTTTCTCATCTATCCTATGGTGTGGGTTATCGTTGGATAGGCCATTCAAAAATATTAGGGGTCTGTGAAAACCATTTTTCGATTCAGTGATCCGTTTGCGTAAAATTAAGCTTTAAATGGCAAATTTTTGTTAGAGTCAAGGGCCCCCTGCCAGCTTTTTCTTGCTATTGGATATGTGAAAAAAATCACGGAAGTAGTATATATGACAAAATTAATAGGAAAACTATCACAGCTAAGTACGCTTTACAAGTTTACGAGTAATAGTCGACCAACTTATAAAATGTACTTGGAAAAGTAAAACAATGATGAATGATGATGTATGGGAACAACAGTTTTCGAACGGCAAAGTTAATTTTGTCCCTTCGTTAGAGCAATGTTCGGTGCTTTCATTGTTTATGAACGTAGTAGTTTAGTAATATTACCTATTTATTTTGGTGAATGTAGCTGTTTATACGGAACCCTCTGTGGGCGAGTCAGACTCGCACTTGGTCGGTTTTTTCCTAATCCTTTTTTTTATTTGATCAGTACCGTTTGGAAACACCCGAAAACGTATGGTTCTGAATTTTTACGTCATTTTTGTACCATTTGTTGTAGGTGCAAACCCATTGCCATAAAATCTAGATTGAAAAACTTAATAATCCTTTGTCCGATATGGGAGTTGAACCCAGAACGCTGGCAGTCGCGCTTGCGACCACGTCAGCGAGATAGTTTAGTTAAAAACTTTTTAGTAAAAAAAATTAAACCAACTTCCTAAACAAAACATTCCAAAGCGAAAAATTGCTTTCTTTTCGGAAGTCGGTGTCTTTGGTACATATTTTTTTTCATTTTTGACACCGTCTTTCAAAAAGACAATTATTTTTCACTTTGTAGTGTTTTGTTTAGGAAGTCGGGTTATATTTCTTTTTGGTTTTGGTACCTTATACTGGAGTGTACCCCATAAAACTACTCGTCAGATCATGATCAAATTAAATGGGACAACATGAAAATCACCAGCTTTCAAATAAAAAAGAATCATCAAAATCAAAATCTGTTCACCTAGAAAAAGTTCACGTAACACACTTAAAAAAAAAACACTCGAATTGAAGAACCTTCTCCCTTTTGAAGTCGGTTAAAAATACAACATGCAAATGTCCCAGTGTAGACATAGATCTTTTCTCATACACAGAAAAAAAAAACCCTTAAAAACTCATTGGACCTTAAAACGAACTGAAACAAAACAAAGATTATTAATTAAACTGAAGACAAGTCACAAGTGTGCGGCTAAACGCTAGACATAAACAGAATTAAGTCGCAAGTCTTCATCACGATTATAATTTATAACGAATAAATGAAATATTATAAACGCATCGGCGCACCGCTCCGACAACGCCACTGGCAATGGCGTTTGCTTTGTTGAGCAAGGGAGGGGAAAAGGGGCTTGTCGATACTTTGATTTTATTGTTAGTTTTATAGCTTCAAGTAATTAGTCAAACTTCAGACTCTGCAAGTTTTGATTGTGTAGATTACTTTTAGGCAAGCGTTCACTATCGTTGACCACGGAATACACGACTGCGCGAGATTTATCTCTATCTCGTCGCTCACTACCGATGGGATAGAGATCAAACTCGATTTATTATGAAAATGTTATATCATTTGGTTGGAAAAACAACATGTCTGATGAGAAACCTCGAAGTCAAAAATAAATAATTGGGGTAACTGTTTTTGTTAACCGTTTGGGTACGGCCTGCTGAAATAGTTTGTAAGAAATTGTGAATGCAATCTATAGTAAAGTTATAAGGATTGATAGAAACTGTGACGGTTATTCGGTAGGACAAATAATTTAGCAAAAATCTCAATAGAACAAAAGAAGCCGTGATGCTAAGTTTTATGATTTTAATGTGTTCATTGTTGTCCACAGCTGAAAAATATCTTAGAACTCTTTAATGACACTTCATCTAAATAAATCTTTTACTTTACTCATCCATGTGCTACCAGCCATTCTGTAAAAAAAAGTTATATTATATTTTTTTTATTTACAACCATTTAGTTTTTTTTTTTTGAATTAGCTACATTTAAACACATAAGTGTTATATATTTTTGAAATCACCTCTTAAAACTCTTTATTTACCGATACCTCACACGAGGGGATTGGAAGAATAAAAAATGTTTTCCCCTAACAAAATGGCGCCCAAGAGCCGCTATTTTTTATTTTTCAATTTTAATGTAGCCAGTGACACTTGCAGGTTTAAGACGAATCGATTGATGTAAAAATCATCAAAATCGGCCAACGCGTTTGGTCTCTAGAACGCCACATAGAAACAAACATACATACATAGACTGATAAACACATTACCCTCCTTCGGCAGTCGGGTAAAAACCATACAAAACATTCCTCACGATAAAAACATCTTGGATAAAACTTATCATCGATATGCCTTCTACATCCCTACGCCCCCTAGCTACCGACTTCCTTCATACTCGCGCTCACTCACTCGAACCCTGCCTTTGTCGGGCACAATTGTAGACAAATTACAAACGAATTGAGTTATTTAATATCAACCAGTAATATGCAGGTTATTGTTTATTAACAACACATAATGAGAGCCTCTGTTTCTGTTATTATGTGTACTTTGATGTTTTAAAAGGATCTTAGATTGTCTTTTAATCAGATTTTGTGTTTCTTAGTTCGTTCTTACAGGGACTCGGAACATGTTAACAAATTGAAATTAATAAATTGGAAATATGTAAATTTACCTACCTAATGGTTGGAATTACAAACCAATATCGAATAATCACTAAAAATAATAACACAGGCTATCGAAAACTTCTTCCAACCAATCATAGTCTTCTTCTTTTCCTGTGAGGATGTGGCCACCTCTGGTGTCAGAGTTAATTAATCCGCCACTGGGAACCCCACATTCCTCTGAATTGGCTATTTCAGACATTAACTATATAAGTCCAGGTTTCTTCAAGACGTTTTCCTTGACCGTTGTCTGTGATATCCAAGATAAACTTAGAAAGTACATATGAATTTGAAAAAGTCATATTGGTACTTGCCCGGGTTTGAACCCACGACCTCAAGCACTAGAGGCGAGGTTTGGAACACGAGCCACTGGGCCACCATGAAACCAATCATGAACATTTCATACGAACATTTTTGATTCAGAAAATAGGTCCAAAATAATTAAGTTCACAAAACTCAACCACAATACAAAATTATAGTCTCTACTCAAGAAAATAACTGACAGGGTAGCTAACAATACAAAAAAAGAAAAATACATCCCACACTTCCGTGCAAGAAAAAGGGATCTTTCTATCACTCCCCATAAACCACCGTGATTTATGTAACAAATTTTATTGACAGCCAGTGTACGGTTGGTATTGAGAGATCATATTTTATACTTTATTTGGCAGATCTGTACGGAACCCTTTTTTGCTGGAGGGTAGAAACGATTGTGTCATTTTACTGAAGCTATTTGAATATTGTACCTGAGAATTATTTGTTTGTGGATAAAATGTCAAGTTGACTGGTGAATGAAATGGGTCTGAAATTTCCTGTGGAAAATGTTTTTTTTTACTTTGATTTAGTTTTGCTGGTTTGCTGCTCTTATGTAGCTGCCGGTTCGCAGAATAATATGGATGCTTTTTAATTATTTTATTTTTAAATCAATATATAGAGTGGTTTGGTCGAAAGATTGTTTCGAACGGTATCGAGGTGTGATTATTTTATAATTTGTTAACACTTTCCGGTGATTTATTTTTAAATAAAAAAGTATAAAGGCTTCTTTTGAATTGCTCACCTCCTTCCCAGCCCAGAATTCACAAGAAACTGTACTTTCAAGATTTCAACGACGTCTTGCAGGCGACTACGTACTGGCCCGTCAAATTTTGAGAAATCGGCACGAAAAGAAGAAGATTAGTAAACAGTAAGATACAAAACAAAACAAAAAAAGAAACTTTCACAAAAACATCGAACTGTAAAACTATCGAAAAATACTTTGTCCCAACTTCCTGGGGTTGAAACTACCCCTGTCGATGTAAACACCCCCTTGAGGGCAGTCGCTACCGATTTATCCGCAGTATATCATATTTTGAGCACTTCCTCGGAATATGGAGCGAAAATATATATATTATTATCCGATTGCCAACTACCCTCCTCTACCCTTTGGTAAAACGATCGACTTGGGAGTACGGATGTGTTTTGATTTGTTTTGTGTAGCCTTTTTTCTGAGAAGAAGTGTAAAGTTTCGGCTGCTATGTTAGAGAACAATTTAATGATAGGCCGTAAAAAGGCGTGGTGATCTATAATGGGACATACATCTAAATGATGGAGAAGAAATAGATACATAACATAACACAACATAACATGAATTGTTCGCATTTTATTGCTTTTTGACATGTTAACTTCAAAAGTAGCGGTACTATTCATGTTACTTCGATCTGTCATCATAATAAGCAAACAAGGAGTTTTCTAGAAGTTGATCTTGAAGACTTGCACTGAGGGAGTGATCGCATTTACAACAAATTACTTATTTCGAAAGTGATAAGAAACAAAAAACGTCGTAAATTTCATCCGTCATATTTATGTATTTAGACTTCATGTACAAATAGTACAAAGGCGGACTTAATGCCTCAGGCATTCTCTACAAGTCAACCAAGGGTGGTGGAGAGTTAAAATGACAGGTGCATTGATTAAACAATAAAAAAGCTGTTATTAACATACTAAAATAGTTAAAAAACACGTACATATATATTGAATATAATATATACTTATGTAAATAGATATCTATGAAGTAACAGAAAAGAAGAATGTGAGATGACTCTTCTTAGTTGTGTTGAAAATAAATCCGCAATATATCCGCATATTACATCATATCTGGTGTACAATCAAGTATCTAGTCAATCAGTAATCTATTCTTACCGTTAAAATACTCTCAGTTTCTGAATTGAGAATTTGACGATGGGGAGTTGTCAACATTTATTTTAATTCTAACTTTTTACAAGTTTTCATGCTATAATTTGAGCATTTTCTAATTCAGAAACAGGGGTAAGTAATAACCAATATAAAATCAATAGTTAAAATAACCTGAAAACAACTCTCAAGAAATCAACGGTAGATTTAATGCCGGTGAAAACGGCTCTCAGTAACAAAAACTAAAATATATACCTGTGCCTGGCCAATCGATGCAGCTAGCCAGACGTAGGAAACAGATCTAATTCCCCATAAACTTGCGCCGAAACAGGGGAACCCGCAGCACTAAACTATGCTAAAGTACGCTAAATAGGGGACTGTGAAATACAGGAGTTAGATTTAGTGAAAACATTTCTTGTGCAGTATGGAAATAGGAATCGTTTTATTTAAAACAAATATGGCTTTTGTGTTTTACATATTTCCTCTTGCCAATTAAACAATAGGTTTTAATAATTGTATGATAAATATCAATCATACCAATTAATTGTTTTGAACAAAAACAGCACAAAAAGGAGCCACGAAAAGGTTACATTGTTTGTTAGCAGGGAGTAGTATCTGAATGTAATTACGACAATTATGTAACTACACAGTTTTTGTTGTAGATTACAGGCAGCCACGGCAAAAACTACATTATTTATAATAAAATATTAATTTTGGTAGCCATGGAAATAGGCTTCTTTAACTTGCAGTTGCTAACTGATTTTGCTAATATCTTTCAGCGAAATATCTTATACGATTAAGATCAGTAGTGTCTGTAATTTATTACAAAATGGGTTCGGATCAGTTCAGTTTCATAATTTCAAGGTACTCGTATATCATCAAAATCTACATAATTACAACAAACTCAGTATTCATAATCTCATAAAATAATATTTCTAAATATCTTCTCCTGCTATTTACACTGATTTTAATAATAATGTGACACCCTTTAATAAATTATCTCCTCTTTTATATAAACGTGACCCATACAGGAATTGACTTTGAAATTCATAGACTTTTCCGGAGTCAAGTTTTATAATAAAAGTACGTGTCAAAGGTAAGTTAATTTTAAAACTCGGGGCATAACGTTCAAATTCATATAAAGTTGATATCAAAGAATATATTTTTAGAGATCCGTCTGTGACTGTAAAATTTGTGTAGTTTTTGTCTTGTTAATGTTACACTTTTACATTTCATGTTTTAAAGTACCTAATATATCTGCGAAAATAACTATTAATAAAATCTTTTGTTGAAGTTATATAGATCTTAAAGAAAATATGATGCGAGGTCTCACAAGTGTATACAATTGATTCGTTATCTATACTAATATTATAAAGAGGATAGATTTGTATTTTTGTATGTAACGAATAAACTTAAAAACTACTGAACCGATTTCAAAAATTCTTTCATCGTTGGGAAGCTACACTATCTCCGAGTGACATAGGTTACTTTTTATCCCTGTATTCCCATGGGAACTGGAATTACGCGGGTGAAACCGCGAGGCGTCCGCTAATTACTTATAATTATGAGGTAAATGTTACCTAAGCTATTAAGTACTTTAAATTCTAAAGAAAATATCTATTTCCTTAAATAAATAACTAAATTAACTCCAAATTACGTGATATCTTTCTCTTTAACAAGTCTCTCAATCAAAAATAAAAACGCATTTAGACGACGGAACCAAACAAAAATATCATGGTACATCCTTAACCTCTTTCATAGTGTGACCATATTAATTTATATTATAATGTAATTTATGCCCGGGTCTTCCTTTTAAGGTCTTTTTACTTGATTCAGTTCTTTGTGTCCCAGCAGTGGGCAGTGCGCGTGAAATTATGAAAAATTACAAACGAGCCCCCGCGTTTAAAGGGTTATTATCAACTTCGGATAGGTAGGAAAAAATTGAGAAAGCGTGAAAAGGGTTGATTTGATGTAAATTTTTTCTTGACGGTTTTTGGTAGAATGTGGTTGTTTGTAGATATTTTTTTTTGTAATTGGCCGAGTTTCTCACCTCTTAATTATCGCAGAATTAATGAGGCAAATTGTCAAGCACGTGTTATCTGCTTTGATTGGCTGTTGAAAATTCATTCAACCAATCACAGCAGATAACACGTGCTTGGGCTGTCAAAATCAAAAGTTTTTTCAAAGTCAAAGTCAAATATATTTATTCAACTAGGCCAAAAACGGCACTTTTGAACGTCGTACACAAATTATAATTAAAATTTACAAGCAATAAAAGTTGATTCTACCGTGCATTCGGTTTTTTTTTAATGTTCTATAGGCTTGCGCTTGACCACTATCTCACCTGATGTTAAGCGATGATGTGGTCGACGGTGGAGCACGCTTGCCTAGAAGTAACCTATTTACTCTTGACTTGGATTGTAGCTTTCGGAAAACGCAGACTCCGGCAGGAAATTTAACTACTTAGCTGTACGCATAATAAAAGTGTTCCCAAAACGTTTTGTGCGTATGAGTGGGATGTTCAATTGTTCACCATATTTCGATGGCGCATCGCCATACGTCTGGAAGTCCGATGATGAAACTATTTATATCTACTGGTGTTTCGTTGGTCTATTCATCTAGTGGTAAGTGTAAGGTAGATTTATTCGGAATATGCTTTGGTAGTTAACAGTCTAGATGTGCATGATTCACCAATAGGCGAAATTTTTTTATTATACAAAGATGGAATGATGCCTAGTTGACAGTTACACTATCAGATTAGATTTAATATCTGTAGAAGAAGGGATGCTGTGTAATTGTCAGCAAAGGCCATTATTGCATGTGTCCTTTTCGGCTAGGAGTTTGACAAACGAACTTCTTTTCTTGTATGTACGAAGGGTCGCAATGAAACTAGTCACTTTATGTATTGGAGAATAACGTAAACGACATTCCACCAAGGACGTAGTTTGATCTACACGAAGAATCGGTAACTCTCACTATATTTTTCACGAATTCATTACTCAATCAAACCCGCCATCTTCTTCCTCAATCTCCTGTCTCTTGTTTGCGCCAAAAACTTGTTGCTTAGTGTTATGTCAAGTTGACATCTGTCAAGAGTCATTCGTAACCATATCTCTCTTCAGAACGACATGTTTGGAAGTGCCGACATATTAATAATAATATTGTTCCAGGAATAACAAAATGAAAGAAAAATATTAAAATAAAACATAACTGGTGAAACTGCTTGCTGACCTTTTCAAAGAAAACATCCGTGATAGTTTTTTTATGTTATTCCATCGACATCGTTACCTTACACGAAAATGAACAGGACGCGGTGACTTATCCTTCACGGAAACAGGTAGGTGCGTCATAACTCGAACTAATAAACAAATTCACAGCTCCTGCCGAGTTATATATCCTATACCTCGGATTTAAATCGAGGGAAACAGCCCCATTCTTATCCGTCCCCGCATAATTATAATTATTTTAATATGCAAATAATGATAATAAAATTTCGTAGGTTTTTGCTTTTGTTTGTGGCGAAAGGCTTATTGGGTTATACTTAATTATATTTAGAGGGGTAAAGGGTTACCCCCCTACCTGGGTAACCCTTAATTTTTATTTATGTCTACACGCTAATTCACTCTTTGTGCATATTTTATATTATGAAGTCTTTACTTTTGCACATAATTTGATATTACTTATGCTTATTTTTTGGACCCTTTCGAGTTATGGATTGTCGGTGGATTCGGCCACTGCTTAGTAAGATTTAATTTGTATAATTATTGTCAGGTTGTAGCTTATTTTGCAACAATATAATCTTAAGTATAAAAAAGTAAGTAAAGTCCTTACTATTATTGTACTAATGGCTCATGTAAGTCGTGCTTTTAGAAAGAAAAGTTTGCCTAAATTTTATGAAGAAAATTAATACAACATGAATGTTTAAACAGAATAAAAGTGGTTGTCATAACCAGAGCTTATAATGAGGGCTTAAAGCTTGATTTCAATTGACTGAATTTTGGTATTTTTTATTTTTATTTTGTTGAATGTTTTGCCAATAATTTTTTTCTTTCTTTACTCTCTTATATGGTCTCTAAAAGCAAAATACGCGCTCATGGCGTATATCCAGCAATATTTAAAATCAATATCGTTGTACAATACAAATCATATTCTCAAAGACACAAACCTACCTACATAAAAACCACCACTGTACACCAAGCATTAAGACGATGACTGTCGCCAACAACCTTGAGGGAAAAACGCGCACTCGTTTCAAACCCGCGCGATCCAAAATTGTAAAAAAAAATGTAAAGATTTTTGTACTTTCCTTATTATTCTATGATTTAAAAAAAAGCCTCAGATGAAAATATAGATAATTAAATTGTCTTTGAGCGGGTGAAAATTTTAATAAAATACGCTACGCGGTTTTGGTGCGATTTTCGGTTTTTTGTCCATGTTAGACATAACTTCACAAATATAATTACGTTATATTATACGAATAGGCGCACGGTTGACGCAGTAGTTGAGCGATTGACTGCTGCGCTGCGTGTTGCGGGTTCGATTCCCGCACGGAACAAATATTTGTATGACCTACATATAGTTGTCCCGGCTCTGGGTGTTGTGTATGTGAGTTGAAATGTTTGTAAACACACCCACGATACAGGAAGAAATTCCTAGTGGGGCAACGTATTTAAAAAAAAAAAAGGATGAACAAAACTTTAAATTTTCTTAAATCAAATTATAAAAACGAATTGTCTCAAGTAACATATATTTCTTCCAAAAAATTACGACTAGCTGTTTAGACGTGATTCTAATTTTAAAATCAGCTACTGAGGGGTATCTGCGCCTTAATTAAACAATCCGAGAACTAATAAGAAAAAAATGGCAGCAGACAGCCTAACCCTTTATCTCATAAACTCTTGAACATTAATGAAATCCTCCCCCTCCCCGATCATCCACGGGGGAGAGGGGGTGGCCATTTTTCTAAGATAACATTTTTAATCGTTTCACACGCATCACTTGGTAATTCACCAACCCTCGAACACGGTCGGTTGCGCAGATTACAGATTATTTCTTCTTTTAAAAGCCCTTTTCTGTGTGACTTGATTTTCGGTCAGTTAGACTTAAAAAGTTAAAATTTATTGTCCCCGTTTTCGGTGAATTTTGATCGGAGATAAGTATTGGAGTTTTTTTTTAATTCAATTTGGTGTGAAAAGTTTCTTGGTGAAAGGGTTTAGCCGGAAGGATGGATACTAGTTACAACCAATCTTTTGTCAGATTGGGCAGTGTATTTTTCTTCTTTTTTTCTGATTAGGGTTTTCTTCCTACATCGTGAGTGCGTGTACAAACATAATTATAAACTCACATACACAACACTCAGAGCCAGTACATCTATCTGGTAGGTCATACAAACATTTGTACCGTGCGGGAATCGGACCCGCGATACGCAGCGCAGCAGTCAATCGCTCAACCACTGCGCCAACCGTGCACCCAAATTTCTGGAATACTAATGCGCCTCATTTGTTGACTAATTGTCAAATGAATGGTCAAGTTATATGATACGAGGTTCTAGACAAGTGGCATTCGATGTCAGTGAAGGTGATAGTCGAAATGTCAAAATGTAAGGGTGTTTTTCGGTGTCACTTGTCAATCTCATACTATTATGCCTTGTTACCCGACTGCCGAATGAGGGTAATAGGTTTATCAGGCTATGTATGTGAGTTTGTTCCTATGTGGCATTCTAGAGATGATGATTCTTACGTCAATCGATTCGTCATAACCTTGGAAGTGTCAATGGCGGATTGTGGGCGCCATATTGCGGGGGCCCAATTATATTTTTCTGCCAAACCCATTGTGTGGGGTATCAAAATAAAGGGTTTTAAGAGGTGATTTAAAAAATATACAACGCTTATATGTTTAAATGTATCTAATTTGAAAAATAAATGTTTACTGAAAAGTTATAAATAAAAAATCTAGTGTTGGTCAGCCAGCTCGCGAATATTATGTATCCTCCGACTGCACAGCATGATTTTCTGCTTGTTTACATCTTTTTAGTTCGCTTCTTAAGCAGTCGGGTTTTTTGATATTTTGTAATCATTTTTTTTTATCGCTATCGCCACGTTTTTATGATATAATGTCACTAGTCTAGGGCCCCAGGAGTTGTTACTTCAGACAGTCAACCAACATTGATTCTTAATTGTCTTTTCAACTTTGTACAACATTTATTATTAATTTTTATTAATTACTAGGTACATTTAATATTTTTCCGAAAATAGTTTGTCTAAAAAGACAAACAGTCTTGTTAATAAAATTAAAAAAAAATCTCTTTAGTATCAGTGAGCAGATTCTTAAATTATAGTCGTGACAATCTAAGAAGTCGCATTTGACAGCTATAAAAATCATCATCATCATCATCATTTCAGCCGAAAGACGTCCACTGCTGGACATAGGCCTCCCCCAGGCGTCGCCACATTGACCGATCCCGTGCGTCTCGTATCCAGCGCCTTCCCGCAACCTTAACCAGGTCATCAGTCCACCTAGTGGGAGGCCTTCCAACGTATCGTCTTCCGGTTCGCGGTCGCCATTCCAGAACCTTTCGGCCCCATCGGCCATCCGTTCTGCGAGCAATGTGCCCTGCCCACTGCCACTTAAGTTTGGCAATTCTTCGGACTATGTCGGTAACTTTGGTTCTCCTGCGGATATCATCATTCCTGACGTGATCACGCAAGGAAATTCCGAGCATAGCCCTCTCCATTGCCCTTTGGGTGACTTTGAGCTTTCTGATAAGGCCCATTGTGAGCGACCACGTCTCGGTCCCATAGGTAATCACTGGCAACACACACTGGTCATAGACTTTTGTCTTGAGACACTGCGGTAAATTGGACGAGAAGATACCACGCAACTTCCCGAACGCCGCCCAGCCGAGTCGGATTCGACGGTTGACCTCTTTCTCGAAATTGGACCTACCCAACTGGACCGTTTGTCCCAGGTAGACATAATCGTCTACAACTTCGAGAGTAGAGTCTCCGACCTTGATAGGAGTGGGTGTTACATGGGCATTTACCATGATCTTGGTTTTGTCCATGTTCATTTTAAGACCCACTCTTTCGGAAGCTCTACTGAGGTCATCGAGCATTTTACTGAGGCTCTCCATGGTCTCAGCCATGACCACTATGTCGTCGGCAAACCGAAGGTGAGTAATGTACTCGCCATTAACGTTGATGCCCAGCCCCCTCCAGTCCAGAACCTTGAAGACATCCTCCAGCGCAGCAGTGAACAGTTTCGGAGAAATGACGTCTCCCTGTCTCACGCCGCGCTGGAGAAGGATTGGTTTCGAGGTCTGATCCTGAAGACGGACTGACATGGTGGCGTTTTTGTACAAATACTTCAACACCTCAATGTACCGGTAGTCGATCTGGCACCGTTGGAGAGACTGCAGTACAGCCCAAGTCTCTATCGAATCGAAGGCTTTCTCGTAGTCCACAAACGCTAAACAGAGAGGCAGGTTATACTCTTCGGTCTTCTGTATAACCTGCCGCAGCGTATGTATGTGGTCTACGGTGCTAAAGCCTTTTCGGAATCCGGCTTGTTCGGGGGGCTGGAAATCGTCAAACCTGCGCGCGAGACGATTCGTGATGACTCTTGAAAACAACTTGTAGACATGGCTTAGAAGTGAGATGGGCCTATAGTTCTTCAACCGGGCATTGTCGCCCTTCTTGAAGAAGAGTACCACCACACCCCTGCACCATGCCTGTGGCGTTTTGCCCTCGAGTATGACGGAATCAAACAGCTTCTGAAGGGCCCTAAGGACCGGTTTTCCACCCGCCTTCAGGAGTTCGGCCGTAATTCCGTCATCACCCGGCGCCTTGTTGTTTTTGAGCTGTTTCAGAGCCATCCTAATCTCGTACAGGCTGACGTCCGGGATATCTTCGGTATAGTGTCGGGTCAATCTAGCTCTTGGGTCGTTTGCTAGACTCGCAACGGGCTTGCTGATCGAAGTGTACAACTGCCCATAGAATGTCTCGATCTCCCTGAGAAGCTCCGGTTTGGCGGATACGATCCTGCCATCGTCGGTCTTCAGTTTCGTGAGTTGGCTCTGCCCAATAGCCAGATCCCTTGAGAACACCTTGGAGCCTTTATTTCGCTCGATAGCGTCTTTAATACGCTCGGTATTGAAGCGGCGGAGGTCTCTTTTCAAGGATTTAGAGATCTGTCTATTGAGCTGCCGGTATTTGCACGCCTCATCTGAAGACTGCAGAATCATCTCACGCCTCTCCGTCATAAGCTTGAGGGTGTGATCAGAGAGCTTTTTGTTTCTATCTGTACGACGGGTCTTGAAAAACTTAGACCCGACCGTATGGACAGCTTCCACGAACCCGTTGCTATATTCATCCACGGAGCTCCCTAGGCACTCGAAACGATTCTGGAGTTCGAGCTGAAAGCTCTCGGGGTTTTGGACTTGGATCTGTGCTGGCCGGAGCGTGGACTTCATCAGTCGAGACCTTTCAAGCTTAATATTAATGTTCAATGTGCCTCTTACCATGCGGTGATCGCTCCCGGTTTTTACCGAATTGATCACAGAGACATCATTGAACATTCGCTTCTTGGTTGACATGATGAAGTCGATCTCATTTTTTGTTGCACCATCGGGGCTCTGCCAGGTCCACTTCCTGTGTTCACGCTTTTTGAAGAAGGAGTTCATCATATAGAGGCCCTCCTTCTCCATAAAACTGGCCAGTAGGTGACCCCGGTGGTTCCGTTGTCCAACTCCAAATTGCCCCACTTGCAGCTCATCCTCGTCTCGTTTGCCCAGTTTCGCGTTGAAGTCCCCCATGACAACGGTGAAGTGAGTTTTGAAACCATGCATGGCTCTGGAGATATCCTCATACATGGTCTCTACCTCATCGTCGGGGTGTGCCGAGGTTGGGGCGTAGACCTGTATGACCTTCAGCGAATATCTTGAGGATATTCTGAGTATAAGGTACGCCACCCTGGTCGACACACTCTCGATCTTCACCACGTTGTTCACAAGGGACTTGTGGACGATAAACCCGACACCACCCTGGGACTGCCGGTCACCTTCTCGGAAATAGAGCAGGTTACCGGATTTGAGGATTATCGAGTCCTCACCCTCTCTTCGGACTTCAGATAACCCTATAATACTCCATCGCAACCTGCTTAGTTCCTCCTCGAGTTCGGTGACCTTCTCGTCGGTCCGAAGTGTGCGCGTAATAATAATTAAACTTGACGCTTACGAATCAATCAATCAGTTTATTTGTAAACTATGTTTTGTGTTTACATAAATATGAGTTGCGCTATGTTTTGTCATATTTAAGACATACAAATTTATAAGTGACACATTAGGTAAGATTTTATATGACTTATAAAAAATACTATTTTAAATCAATTAAATACATGAAAAGAAAAGGAAAAAAAAACACCAAATACAATAAAATCAAATAATAGTCGTAGTACTTATTATCAAAAGGTAAAAATGCATCAATATAATAATTGGTCGTTAAAAATTCGTCTACAGTATAATAACTTTTGTCAATTAATAATTTAGTAAGGGGTCATCTGCTAGCCTTTCAGATCTCTTAACACCCCTCATGCCCTGAGGATTTTTTTTATCGACTTTTTATTAATTTACTAAAAAAAGACCCAAATTTTACATTCAAATACAAATAAAAAAAATATATAAGCCGTAGACTCTGAATTTTAATTTTATTTCGATGTGTATTGTTTAAGAGTTCTTCTAAATACAAAATTAGTGAGATTAGTCACCTAGTTTTTTTTTTAATTCACTTGCAAAGCTAAAACTTAAATTAAAGCTGTACATGTTACAGCTGTATATGGCTACAAAAAAAAAACAAAAGCGACCGGGATCTTCCAACTCCCTCTTTAATTCTCCAGTCTATCCTCTTGCTAATGATGTGCCACATGCCATAAAAATCTTTTAACAATTTTGTGAATTCGCTAGAATTGTGAATCGAGTGGACAGCAGGTGGACAGTCGACCATTTCAATTTGGCACACGATGCACCAAACATCATGTATAATGTCATGTTTTTTATGTCATCAGGTATTTTATTAAACACTTTAGGTGCCATACCAAAAATATCTTTTACCCATCAATAAGGAATGATACTCGTTGTTATAGTGTATGGGTAACATAGTAATTAATTAGGAAAATGAATATGATTCCGTCCTGGCCACAGCACTGTATCGGCTCTCGTCAAAATAACTGACGATATCCGACTGGCCATGGAAAACAGGCTCCTTACGATATTGATTTTACTGGACTTTAGCAGTGCTTTTAATTCAGTTGATTTTGACATCCTCTTAGGTATCCTATCCTCTCTTAATGTATCTCCTGCTGTGATTGCGTGGTTTAACTCTTATCTTCGGGGTCGCTCGCAATCGGTTCGCTCAGAGGAGGCTTCCTCTGACTGGTGCGATCTCGCTGCGGGTGTTCCCCAGGGTGGCGTCCTTTCTCCTCTTCTTTTCTCTGTTTTTATAAACGCTATCACTAAGGTCTTATCTTCAAACTATCATCTCTATGCTGACGACCTGCAGCTTTACCGCCACTTCAAACTTGAAGAGCTCACTGGAACTATCGATGCCATCAATAATGATCTTGGAAATATCTGTCTGTGGGCTAAAAGTTTTGGCCTTTTGGTGAACCCAGCAAAATCACAAGCTCTCATTATTGGTGGCAGACATTTTGTCAATTTATTGAGTAACCAGTCTCTCCCTCCTGTTTTCTACGATGCCGTCGCTATAGCCTACTCCAAAAAAGTAAAAAACTTAGGTGTTTTCTTAGACTGCAACCTATCTTGGAATGTTCACATTGCTGAAGTAAGCAGGAGAGTGTTTGGCTCGTTTCGATCTCTGAAGCATCTCCAGAAGTTCCTGCCTTTCTCGACTAAAGTTACTCTTGCTCAGGCTATTCTTCTTCCTCTTCTTGACTATGCTGATGTCTGCTTCCTAGATGCAACTGAAGAACTTCTTGATAAACTCGAGCGTTTGCAGAATTTGTGCATCCGCTTCATTTTTGGCCTCCGAAAGTACGACCATGTGTCGGAATTTCGGAAGCGGTTGAAGTGGCTGCCTATTCGACAGCGCCGAGATACCCACACTCTTTCTCTACTCTTTTCTGTTCTTCACAATCCGACCTCTCCTTCGTATCTTCAGGAGCGCTTTGAGTATCTTGTTCCGAGAGGAAAGTCTTGCCGCTCCTCATCATCTCTTCTCCTTCGTTTTCCTCCTCACTCATCAAGTCGTTACGGTGGATCTTTTACTGTTCGTGCTGTCCGCCTCTGGAATAATCTTCCTCGCACCATACGGGATAGCCCTTCGTTAGATATCTTCAGGAGAAGAACTAGGGAATATTTCCTGTCAACATGACTCATAAATATGTATGTATTTTAGATATATATTATAAAGTATGTATTATGTTTATGCATTGTGTACACGTATTTGTGTAGTGTATTTAGTTAGTAAGAATTTAAATTTGTTTTTAAGTTTCTTTTTTGTTGTGCGCTTTTGTTCACTGTCCTAATTGTGTAAATCTCGCTATAACACTGAGGTTTGCTGTAAGAAAACCCAATTGTGGATTAAGCTCGCCTTTGTACATAAGTTGTCCTTCTGTATTTGTATATGTTTGTTTAGTGTACAATAAAGAATATGAAAAAAAAAAAAGATTTTTCAATTTCTTACGTAGAAAGTTATCGCGGCATGTAAAATGAGAAACGTCAACGGAATTCTTAGATTGTCACGATTATAAGTATAGAGAATTAAGAATCTGCAACATACCTGGTAAAAACCTGCCTAACCCCTCAGAAAATACAGGCGCGATGTTATGTGTATGATTTAATATGTTAAGAGATGCTAAGCTATTCAGATACTTTTACGAATAAGGATGCCAATGTTTTAAATTGATTAGCACTACTATAGAATGGTGTAACCGGTCCTTAAACTCTTCGACACGGGCACCCAACGCGTAGAAAGAAAATTTGATACAAATAAATTGCACTAGATGGCGTGATAAGCTTCGATTTGTTATTAAGTCTTGTTTATTTGATTATTGGGCTCTTAATTCACATTTCAAAGATTATTTGAATGGATCATTTAAAATTGATTCGAATAGATGGCGCGTTTTTAAATTTCTGAGGCATCCATTCGATTTATTAAATTTGTTTTGTAACATAATTTGGTATAATGAAACTGTAAAAACGTGCAAAAAATACTATAAAACAAAATGTCGCTGTTTTAAAAAAAGTTTTCACGAACCAAGTAAACCTTTTTCTTGCAAGTCGCTGTTAATACTATCTTTAACCAGGGCGTTCCCTGGAACCGAACGCGATCGATGTTTTCAGAAAAATAATCATCTTAATCAGATGAAATACGCTGGTAACGTCGACACGGTTTCTTTGTATGGGACTAGAGCACGCCTCGCGGTTTCACCCGCGTAGTTCCCGTTCCCGTGGGAATACAGGGATAAAAAGTAGCCTATTTCACCCGGGGAAAGAGTAGCTTCCCAAAGGTGAAAGAATTTTTGAAATCGGTCCAGTAGTTTTGGAGCCTATTCGGTACAAACAAACAAAAAAATCTTTCCTCTTTATAATATTGGTATAGATGAGGCATCTGTATGCTAATATTATATTATCAGTGACCAAGGGAATCTATTCAAAAAATCTTACCAAAAACTAAATTCATAATCAAGAGTATCTCAATGTTATCAAGCCTAATAGTTAACCATGTTTTGATTATAAATTAACAGTGTAATTGATCCACGAGCACTACATCGCAAGCAAACAGCTACAAAGCTGGAGGTCGTCCGTGATTGCACCCGACGGCTATTAGTGACTCGTGTGAATGTACTGAGCTCTATATTTCTTGGTACTTTGGCAAAATTAAAACTAGAAAATAAGTTAGAATAGCTTTACATAATACATTTACTTCTAGTAAGTAAATATTTGACGAAAAGTGAACTGGAATTTATGCCATTTTGTACGTTTTTCGGCTGAAATTATGAAGTACTATTTCCACACCAATGGTTAACTTTTTCCTTGAGCTACCCGAAAATAAAATAATCATAGTATTTATTCTACCTATTTGTCTTATAGGTAGGTTTATTTCTAAAATAACTAGACAGTAATGAGGCTTTTCTTTTTAGATTTAAAACTACTATGTTATTATCATTTTATAGAAATAAAAAAAAAGAAACATTCCAATGACAATTTTATTGATTAATTTAATTAAAAGAATAACAAATACATAACACTTACATCGCATCGTTTACTGCACCTATTTGGTGCAGCCTTGACACTTTACCTCATGTTTGTAATTATAATAATCATAGCTGTCCCACGCGGCTTCGCTTCCGTCAACTGGCTACCTTTCTACCCATCTACCCTACCCTACCTACCTTACATACATGATTGTTGCGTAACTTAAAGCGTTTACGCAGCGCACGCAACGGAAGCTCTCAAAAAGAAATATTTTTTTCCGTTTTTGCTACATTTTTCATTTATGCTCCGCTCCTATTGGTCGTAGCGTAATGATATATAGCCTATAACCTGCCTCGATAAATGGGCTATCCAATACAAACATACTTTTTCTTTTCCAACCAGTAGTTCCTGAGATTAGCGCGTTCAAACAAACAAAAAAGAAAAAAATCTATACTAATATTATAAAGCTTGTTCTTTATAATATTAGTATAGATTTTTTTTCTTTTTTTTTATCTTTCTTCAACAACAGGCAACCATACATAATGCAGATGCGAATTACATCACGATATCTAAAACTCGTAACTATCAAGAACGTGTATCACCGTATACGTTAGGATGCAGACTCATGACCCAAATGTTGTGATAGCTCCCAATAACAGCCGGCGGCGGCCAATGATTGCTGTTATTAATTAACGGCCCACCTTGCCGAACTTCGGACCTATCCACAAGATATTGGATGGAACTTCGTTAAGATATTGTGGGTAATTGAAGGGCGTTGGTAGGTAAGAATCAATTTGAAGGTGGATTCGAGAGAAGCTGTTTCTATATATTAATCTAAACCATTTAATATACAGGTAAGCAGAAAAGTGCGATCATATTTTAAATACAGCTTCTACCCATGTATATGAACGACTTTTTCCAAGGCAGTCACAAATACCGACTTCTAAAGCAAAACACTAAAAAGTGCAAAAATATCTTTCGTTTCGGAAGTCGGTGTCTTAGGTACGTCTTGTATTTATCGTTTTTCATCACCGACTTCCGAGACGAAAGTTATTTGTGAACTTTTCGTGTTTTGCTTAGGAATCCGTTATTTTTTTTTGTAAAAAGTTTTTATTTCTCTCTTTTTAGTTTATCACTAAAAAGTGAGCAAGTTCTATAGTCCATACTTGCTCACTTTTTACCTTAAGGATCCACTAAACACCCATAATAACTCAATTTACACATTCGTGCTGTATGTCTCTAAGGAGTTCGGTTATATATCTTGAAAACTGCTGAACTGATATTGATGAACCTTACATTATTCCCTAAGTTAAGAGATATTTAATCCAATAAAAAAGAATGATCAAGATCCGATAAGTAATTTCGTAGAAACGCGTGGTCAAACATACATACATACACTTATGAAATTTGGTGCAAATGTTTAGAAGAGTAACATATACCCGCATAGAGTAACATATTTGAATATTGTGAATTTATAACCTCCTTTTTAGGGTTCCGTACCCAAGGGGTAAAAACGGGACCCTATTACTAAGACTCTGCGGTCCGTCTGTCTGTCTGTCCATCTGTCTGTCTGTCTGTCTGCCTGTCTGTCCGTCTGTCACCAGACTGTATCTCAGACAGTTGAAATTTTCACAGATAATGCATTTTTGTTGCCGCATTAATAACAAATAAATAAAACAGAATATAATAAATATATACCCTCTCACACAGAGGAGGCCTGTGTCCCAGCAGTGGGAACATTAATAGGCTGATGATGTGATGTGATGTGATAATAAATATTAAAGTGGGGCTCCCATACAACAAACGTCATTTTTAGGGTTCCATAGCCAAGTGGCAAAAAATGGAACCCTTATGGATTCGTTATGTCTGTCTGTCTGTCCGTCCGTATATCTCAGCCACTTTTTCCCGAAACTATAAGAACTATGCTGTTGAAACTTGTTAAAAAGATGTATTCTGTGAACTGCATTAAGATTTATACAAAAAAATAGAAAAAAAAACAATAAAATTTATGGGTTCCCCATACTAAGAACTGAAACTCATTTTTTTTATCGAACCCATACGTGTGGGTTATCTATGGATAGGTCTTCAAAAATGATATTGAGGTTTGTAGCATCATTTGTTTCTAAACTGAATAGATTGCGCGAGAGACACTTCCAAAGTGGTAAAATGTGCCTCCCCTCCTGTAACTTCTAAAATAAGAGAATGATAAAACTAAAAAAAAACATATGATGTACATTACCATGTAAACTTCCAGCGAAAATTGGTTTGAATGAGATCTATTAAGTAGTTTTTTAAAATACGTCATAAATCGTAAAGCGCAATTTACCAAGTACGGAACCCTTCGTGCTTGAGTCCGACTCGCACTTGTTTTGAAGTTTTTTACGATAATGGTACGGAACCCTTCGTGCGCGAGTCCGACTCGCACTTGACCGGCATTTTTTTTAAAGTCGGTAACAAAATATTGGGTCTTCCTTACAAATTTTGGTCAGCTGACGACAACTTTGTATAAAAAGTCATGTTTTTTTGGCCTTTTTATGTTCGCGTTTTTTCGTTACACCCTTTAAAGAGGTAAAATTGTGCCCAGCAGTGGTACAGTGTAGGCCAACATAAAAAAGTAAAAATGTTCGGCACTTACTGGTCCGATTTTATATTTTTATTTTTAGTTAGCCTACTTTGTCCCACTGCTGGGCAAAGGCAAAGGAACTGGTCCAATTACAAAAAAAAAAAACACGCAGGGAAAGCTACTCATTCACTCAGTTTTATACACTAGTGTTTGACTTTAAAAAATGTATGGTTTCAATGTGGTACACGGGAGTGAAACCGTCAGAAACGACTAGTATCCAATGATTTGACGGTTTCTATAACTCTTAATATTGCAGTTGTTCTATTTGATTGTGATACGTGGGCTCCAAGATAATTATTATAGTTTTCGTTGCGGGCCTAAAATAATTTTATGAGACGTTCCTGTAAACAAAAAACGTCATCAATAGTCGTCCAGTTATTCGAAGTTAAAAAACAAATTGGTCTTTGCTATAAAATAAAAGAATCGGCAAGTTCCTTGATCTCCTATGATTCACTTGCTACGCCGTAGCAGCCTACGAGTTCTTCGTAGGCTGCTACGAAAGCTTCGTAGACGGAGTAGTACGAGTACCTTTCTGTTGAACTTTTTGTAGTTTCATCTTCTTTTGTTTTTAGTGTGATGACCGGGCTTGCCTGACGATCCAGTCGAGTCGGAATGACGTCTCATCGGACTACAAGAGAGAATTATGATTTATTGCATCTGGACATGCGCAAACTATTGTGCAAAACAATAGCTCATGCGGCGATGGCTTGTCACCGCTGGGATTGACGGCCATAGCTGAAATTCTTCGAAACATTTCGAAGGGTATAGCGATCATAGTAAGAGAACTGATAAAATCTTTGAAAAGACTGCAGACCTAGACAAAAACCATTACACCCAAGCTTCCTTCATCCGTTTAAAAAAATATAAAATAACACACCGTACAATTCAAACCGGCCCAAATTTATTATCGGCAATAAAGCTGGGAACACTCCTAAAGCATTGCTAATTAATGTAAACATAGAACGATTAGGAGTACGAATAAACACGCGAAATGGCCTTCTGCAGTAATAAATACCTATAATAATTTTAATTACACCAGAAAAAAGACATTAAACAGTATAAAAGATAAAAAAATATACGCCATATTGCAAATGAGAGAAACAATAAGGGGAATGAGATAAAATTATATTTTTAAAATGTATTATATTAATGTATATATTAGGTGGGACAGGGAACTCGGCGAGGTCATCTGAACAAATAAATTATGATATAGTGGGGAGTTTTTAGCTCGACGCGTTGGAGCACAGAGTTCGGTTCGTTAGAAGGGACTCGTTCATCATTTTTGTGTGGGTTGTGTTTACTGTGTATTTTTAAGGCAATCTCATCTATCTGTTTGTCGATAAAGAGTAAATGAGATGGTTTTCTTTTTCTTAAGACAATAAATTGAAGAAATTGATTTTAACTTGAAGAATGATCACCTATATTTTGTGCTTTTTAGGGTTCCGTATCTCAAAAGGAAAAACGGAACTCTTATAGGATCACTTTGCTGTCCGTCTGTCCGTCAAGACCCTTTATCACGAGAACGCGTATCGAGTTGTAATTAATATCGTTTACTCAAATTTGCAACCACTTGCAGCTGTGAAAAATCAAACTTCTAGATCAATCCAATCAAGAGGTACAGCCGTTAATGATGCATATTTTATGAAATTTATTTATTTGCAATTTACACTCGCAAGGGAATCAAAATCTACAGGGTAACTGCCCGTTGACAAGAATCAATTGGCATATTGATATTTGGCAAGAAGCAATGTCGTATAGCATAAGTAAAGGAAAACAGCTAAAAAAAAAAAATATTACCTACATAAAAAAGAGATTATTAACTTATTTGCAGTTGGTAAACTGACCTGATGTATAAGACTACAGTTTTTCAACGGCAAAGTTAATTTTGTCCCTCAATTCTGTTTATCTTATCGTTATTATGAACTTCAGTAATATTATTTAATTATTTTGGTGCATGTATCTGTTTGTACGGAACTCAGTGCACGAGTTCGAATCGCACTTGGCCAGTTTTTTTTAAATCATAAAAGTGGTAATTTAGGATGCATCAAAGTAGCTTGTACAATTGACAATTTTCAGCAAAAAACTGAAGACATTGTTGGCTGGCTAATTTATAGGTTTTTTTTTCAGGATAGCAGAAAATCTAAGGAATAATAATGCAGGTTAAAATGGAAATACTTTCTGAATAAAAAAAATGTGGTTTAAAGAAAATTTTAATTAAGAACATGGAATCATTGACACGAAGAAGAAGAAGTGGATAGGAGGCCAGCAAGCACACACACACATCACACATTTACCTCACATTCATAAAACACTAGTGTGGATAAGGAAGTCAGAATAAAAACGTAATATTTCTTTGCTACTCGTTGGCAAAGACCTCTCTCGACTCTTTCTATCTTTCACGTAACAAATTAATGTTACAGGTATTTTTTAAACAATGCCACTTCTAGCACTACCAAAGACAACTCGGACGTGAGTTTAAAAAAAAATGTCGTCGGTGTCTAATGAATTTATGGTCAGGAACTTGGTCGGTGGTCGCGCAATTTTTTCTCCTGGGAAAAGATAAAGACTGATAACAGAGCGCGTGACGAGTAGTGCGGAAATGTTGGGATTATATTCTCGTTGAGTTTATTTGAATATGAAATATCGTTGGTATCTTTATGTTTTTGGAAGGGGCCTACGGGTTAGGCACCACCGCCTTGGGATATCTGTTTTGAAGATGCTTGATTATCCCAGCGACTAAGCTGAAATGCCCCATCGTACCCCCGTGAGATCCTGAAAACACATAATGTTTTCCGGTGTGAAAAAGACGGTGTCATACAGGGCAAAAAGCACTATACCTTTTTCACAACGGAATTATTATACTGCAAGCCTCGGTCCAATCAGAAGCCATTTATCTTATTATCAGCACTCTATCAAACGTAGAGATGGCTGGTTTACCTAGCCTGATGGGTGCCATCGGTACGGTTGTCGATTTGTTGTCTCCACTCAAGATTACGTAAGGTCATTGGTTCTACGGTAATATAACTGAGCAATTGCCACTTCAGCTTACTTATTCTGTAAACTATTTGATAACTTTTGGTTCTTTGCCGGATCAACTTAGATCATATCCTTTACACCGGAACACAGAAAAAATAAACAAAAAGTATTAATTTCTCGGCAGAAATTGGTAGCAGTAATTCCTCAGAAGATTTTCATAAAAAGTTTCTGCTTTTACAGAAAACGCTGGTATGGTGCCGAATAGGACTGCCGAGTGTGTTTCTAGATTTTCTTGCAAAATCTGTCAGGAATTTCACGGTATATACCTATTCTAATGTCTGACTTGTGGTCGATTCGTTCCCTTTGACACAACATTACTGGCAAAATATTATGGCACTACTAGGTTCGGCCCACGGCTTCGCCTGCGAGAATAGCGTTTTACTATCCCGATAGTACATTATAACGAAATAAAATCATTAAGCATCAGTAATTAAAATGAACGTCAAAAAAATTAAATTTAAAAGTAATAATAATTGATTCTACCGTCCATTCGGAAATGTAGCTTGTTATGGAGAAGAACGGACAAGAAACTCCACACTAAATCTTAAAAAAAGTATTTGGTTACATTACTCTTGCTGGAAAAACACATATATGTGAGAACGATGCAAAAAGACGTGCACACAAAAGCGTCTAGAGAAAACAAAAAAAAAAAAATACAACTAATAGGTAATTAAAAACAGGCCGAGGCAGCCAAGGTATGACCAATCGCAACTGATGGCGCCCGTTCACAACATGACACACGGATCGGCACCACTCAAAAGTAGCCTATGTGCTATTCCAGACTATAATCTCTGTGCCAAATCCCATCCTCATTCGTTCAACTATTCTGGTGTAATTAAGTAACAAACATCCATCCATACATCCAAACTTTCGCTTTTATAAAGATTAGTAGGAAGTAGGATATTTCTCTTTCGATCTTGAAAGCTCATTTTAAAAGCGTGATTATGAACACGGCCGATGATTACGTTCAGTGGTATTCAAAGAGAAGTCATCAAGGACAGAACCTCTATAACAGTAAAGAGCAATGCTGACCTTAGTATTGGTTAGACTCCGATATGTTTGAACTAAGGACCATTTTATAATGATTTTCGTTAATTTTGAATAGTTTAATGTTTCTTTCTAATACCAAATGATATTTATTTATTTTTATAAAAATTACTTGCTGTACTTACAGTTTGCACCAAAGCGTACAGCAAGCCACCACTACACATATAATAACACTTGTAAACTAAAAAACCTAATACACACATTTAACATTGTTTTTCCATTGAGCATAAATATGTCGACGCCAGGTAAATAGATTAAATAACAAATATTTTATTATACATAGTTTATGTAATAGTTTTTTGCGTATGATGAACATCCCACCCATACGCACAAGCACTTTTATTATGCGTATAGCCAAGGAGTGGAATTCCTAGTCTGTTTCCCGATAGCTACAATCTAGGGGTCTTTAAGTCAAGAGTGAATCACACTCACAAACACATACACATACACAAACAGCCATACAAATATACAGACGCACAACACACACTCATACCACATTCTCACACCACACACATTCATCCCATCACACTCACATTCACTTTGTGCCTTATGAAATTTGTATATTTATTTTTTCATTGCTGAATCTGTCTCATTTAATTAACCATAATTTATAAATTCCGTCAAACGCCTTTCTTATTTTAGTATTTGTTATGTTATCCTTATTTGTTCATGGGGTGAGGACCTGGTGATCTGTAATACAGGTTAACACCTATAACAGACACCAGCTCCGCACACTCACTTGACTGCAAAATGTATTTCCCCTAAATTGAATGTATTAATTGTGCCATAAGTCGTGTTTTTGTGTGGAAAAATAAATATTATGATTATATGATTATGATTATGAATAGGTTATTTCTAGGCAAGCGTGCTTCACCTTCGACCACATCTTCGCTTACCATCAGGTGAGATAGTGGTCAAGCGCGTGCCTATAGACAATAAAAATAATAATAAGTAGTTTCCCGGTCAGTTTTCAATCCTATTATGATTTGGAAAAAGTCAACATGGTCTTCAGTTATTTTGGTTAGGATAACCAAGTAAATACCATCTTGTTTTTCGTAAATAATTTTAATGTAAGTAAGTTTGTTAATTGACAATTTCAAACTATTATGAATCATAAACCTTATTAAATATTGTTATTGTAACATTCTCTAGACACTGACTCCAGGAACCTATTTGTTTTTCAGGGTGCCGTACCCAAAGGGTAAAAACGGGACCTTATTAAGACTCCACGATTCGTCTGTCTGTCTCTCTGTCCGTCTGTCACCAGGCTGTATCTCATGAACCGTCATAGCTAGACAGTTGAAATTTTCACAGATGATGTATTTCTGTTGCCGCTATACAATACAAATACTAAAAAACAGAATAAAATAAATATTTAAGTGGGGCTCCCATACAACAAACGTGATTTTTTCCCCGTTTTTTGCGATAGTGGTACGGAACCAGTTTTTTTGCTATTATATTTTATGTATTATTTTTCCCCGTTTTATCAAGTACGGCAGCCTAAAACAATGCCTCAAGTTCATAGCCCCAGTGGCCACTCTCACCGATCTTCGGCCGCCGTATTAACGAAAAAGGCACCATCGCCCAATTCCGGTCGGATATATTTTCCACTTGGTTAGCCGATTTTACGGGCAATTGGGTTTAGGGGGCGTCCAAAGGTCGGCACTCGGACCCTGGACAATGGCTGGATAGTTTGTCTAGTGCCATTTGATGAACGGTTCTGATAATGTTAACGGCTTTGTTCCGATGTGTTTGTGGAATCAATTTGTTGAATGGCTCGGTGGGTGTTGAACAGATAAGGGACCAATATATGTTTGCACGCAGAACTTAACAACGATTTTCAACTATTATTCTGAAGTTTTGATTGAAATGAGTATAAGTATTTCTCCACAAACTGTTACGCAGTTTAATGGGCCTGACTAAATGATAAAACGCGTTTTGTGCCATACAAACGTTTTTAGTACGATTTTCGCACGCAGGTATACATTTGTGAATTTTCTATCACATTTAAACAATTGAATCTATAGGTAATTTATAAGAAAGTTAGTTAGGAATTTTATTAAGTGTAAATATGTGTTAAAACCATTGTGTGTACCATTTCATTAATATCAGCCAGTAATTGTCCCACTGCAGTGCAAAGGTCTCTTCTTGTACAGAGATGTCACGAGCATTGATCACCACGCTTGCGGCGACGGGTGGGCGATTTCAAACTTATTAACTACTAGCGACGCGCCCTGGCTTCGCCCGTGACAAATTATACACAAAACCTTCCTCGTTTCTCACTCTTTCTATTGGTGAAAACCGCATCAAAATCCATTCGGTAATTTTTGAGTTGTACGCGTAAAGACGTGGCGGGGGACTTTATTAGAAGCTTTTATTTAACTTGCAATGTATGTAAGTGTGTTCAGGTCAAATCTTGCAACTGAATTTTAAAGCATTTATCCTCCCCCGATTAAGATGAAATTGTGCATACACGTTTAGTTTAGATGTCAATGCATGGTTAGCTAAGTGACGTCATTCTAAATCCAATATGGCGGACGGCCCAAGATGGTGAACTATACTGTTATTTTTAATTTCGTAGACTAAACTGACAGTTGCCAATGACCTTTTTATTTAAATGTTGCAAGCGCGGAGCATAGTGTTGTAGGTAAAGCTCAAACACAAGTGAGTCATCGAATCGATGTGATATGAATCCTCAATTTAATTTTACTAATTGATGTAAATAAATGATTTATGAATAATAATTATAATAATTTTTAAAATAATATTTTTTTTTCTTAGAATATTCAATTGTATATAATACTAGCTGTCCAACGCGGCTTCGCTCCCGTCAACTGGCTACCTACCAAGCTAGCCCACCTACTCTAAATACGTTGCGTCTCAAAAAGAATAAATTTTCCCCGTTTTTGGAACATTTTTCATTGATGCTCCGCTCCTATTGGTCGTAGCGTGATGTTATATAGCCTATAACCTTCCTCGATAAATGGACTACCCAACACAAAAAGAATTTTTCAATTCCAACCAGTAGTTCCTGAGATTAGCGCGTTCAAACAAACAAACAAACAAACAAACTCTTCAGCTTTATAATATTATATAGTATAGAAGTATAGATATGTTAATTAATAAACAACGAATTGAAAAAAAAAGGGCGCACGGTTGGCGCAGTGGTTGAACGATTGACTGCTGTGCTGCGTGTCGCGGGTTCGATTCCCGCACGGAACAAATATTTGTATGACCTACAATAGTTGTTCCGGCTCTGGGTGTTTTTGTTATGTTTGTAAACGCACCCACGATACAGAAAGAAAATTCCTAGTGTGGGGCATCGTTTTTAAAAAAATAAAAAAGTATATATATATATAAATATAACAGTATTCATACACATAGTACATACACTTTTATTGTGTTAACTATGAAATCAACAATAAAATAAATACGATCTATAAAATGAAGTCTGACATAAATGAGTAGAAACTAAATAAGGGCAGCTAGCTTCTTAAAAAATGTAATTTTTTATGCCCTGAAATAATTCCATTTTCGATCTACTTCGATTTTCGATCACTCAGGATAGTCAGGATACGACACTATTTTAATGTAACGATAAAGTGACAACCCCCAAATGTCAGTCTAGTCTACCAAATTAAAATCAGAGTATACTTATTTTTTGTGCACTGCCATAAAGTTTGTTTTAATGATAAGTCCAGATTTCCCGGTCACGATGTTTTCCTTCACCTCACTGTATCAATCCGTTTCGGTCAAACTCATTCAGTCTGTATTCGTGTGATAGTTGACCCTATATCCCAAGAAGGGATTCACCGCCAAACAATTAAATCCCGCACCGATAGGGTGCTACTAGTTTTATATCGACAGTTAGACTTTACGAGCTCCCTGTAATTGGAACCGAGCGGTGTAACTGCACGGACATTATAGCAATGGTCTTGGTAGCAATTGTTTCATTGTATAGATTAACTATTATGTACTTTGATGCTTTATATCCTTCTGTATGACTGCCTCGTTGAATTTGGTACCAGAACCATTGGATTTGGTAACTGACGGCGCAGTTCATTTATATACAGCAAAAACAGTGGGGGACCCAAAACACTACCTTGCGGTACCAAATTTGTCAATTTTACCATCAGATTTTAGAATTACGCTAGTATTCTCTGAGAGGGTAAGCATGGAGTTTAGACCATGGTAACTATGGTCAGCTTAGAAACGTTGAAAATCTTTGTACAAGCAAGCCGTTACACCGTCACATACCAGTTGCTACAATTGATGTATCCTATTTATTATCATCGTGAAAGTTAGTGAGGATCGATGGATAGATGGATGTTAATAATTATAATTGTTGTTAGTATAGTTGTTGTTATAATTGTTTTCCTACCAAATAACATTGGTACGCAATAAAGAATTGATGTTTGTTACACTTTCACGCAGAAACTGCTGAATGGATTTTCATGAAACTTTACTGAAATATAGCACATCAGAATAACACAATGGGTGAAGTACTAGTACCACGTGGGTGAAGCCGCGGGCGGTAGCTAGTTATTTTGTGAAGGAACCTAATAGCTCTTTTTTCGTCCTAGTTTTCAAAGCCAAAAATAAAAAAAAGAGCCTCGATAAAGTGCCGAAAGGTCAAAATTGTATTGGATTGACATTCGTTACCGAAATTTCAAGTGATTTTTCGGATGACATACCATTGAAAATTGTTATCGCTGTCACTTTGTCTAGAATTAGAGCTTTAAAACCTTATGTTCAGCATGTCACCATTCCTCATCATCATCATATATCAGCTGAAAGACGTCCACTGCTGGACATAGGCCTCCCTCAAGCATCGCCACATTAACCGGTCCCATGCGTCTCGTATCCAGCGGATCCCCGCCATCTTCACCAGGTCATCGGTCCACCTGGTGAGAGGCCTTCTAATGCAACGTCTTCCGGTTCGCGGTCACCACTCCAGAACTTTTCTGCTCCATCGGCTATCCGTTCTGCGAGCAATGTGCCCTGCCCACTTCCACTTAATTTTGGGAATTCTTTGGGCTATGTCTGTTATCCTGTCACCATTTGGTTACTATCAATTAATGGCTGTTGCCTTATTGAACAGTTTAAATAACCACGACCTAGATAGACACTTCAATGGCAAATGATCAACGCAAATATTTATTTATTTATGAACACACAAAACACTTAACAGAGAAAAGAAAGAATGCAGATAGAAGAGCACAAGGTACTGCTTATTTCAATAGAAATTTCATACAGCAGACCTGCAATATTATATAGATGATTTTTAAACTTTGGCCAACACTATCGCTCAACCACTGCGCCAACAGTGTCGTCAAAGTCCTGTTATGAGTGTAAGTCGATTCTGTTTAATGGCCACCGAGCCACCAAATTTTGAGCCAAGTAAAACCATATATCACCATCATAATCCGGCATCAAAGCAAGCTAATCGAAACTCGGAGCAACGGGGAGAATATTTCGTTAATCTTGAACAAAATGGTGATAATATGCGACGCGGTTTCTTGCGAGTTACACAGTTAATTTATGCCACAACACGAACTATAGCATTTTAACTCCTTCGGAGATAGCGGCTGGAGGTAAACGGTGGCTAAGTCTAATTTTGAAGATTTTGGGTTTTCGTTTTTAGATGGAGGAGTGAGTTGAAAAATTATTTGTGAAGATGAAAAAATGGACGGAGTTTTGGACCAGTTGGTAAGCTGGACGACCAAATAAACCCTCATTTCGTTGATACAGTACCATTTAATTGAGACTCTACATCCATCAACTGAGCACAAATCCAGGCTGCTACTCGTACTAAGAAATGCCTACCAACCTCAGGAGCCTCTTCTTCTTGATCCCTCTCCTTGATATAGTTTTTAATTATCAATTTATTTATTATAAGGTACACCAACAGCATTATATACGAAACAGTTTGTAGTAAAAAATGTTAAAATATGGTAGTATGTATGCCTATTACAGGTATACGCAGCTTATATGATCAGAAAAACTAAATAATTTAAAAACGTCAAAATATTAATATTTAGCTAAACATAAAAACATATTAAAAATAGTTCCACCATAACACTTTTCCCGCTCTGGAAATCGAAACCAGGGGTCAAATTTAGATATAGTTCTTGTGACCATAAGACGAAAGAAACAGTGAAAGAGTTTATAAATGGTTGCCATACATACATATCAATCTAGCCTTTTTCCAACATTATTAGGGTCGGCAGTCTAACTGCATTCAGCTGAGTACCAGTAATTTTATGGAGCGACTGCCTATCTGACCTCCACAACCATTGTGTAACACGTTACCCCATGGCTAGACTGGTGTCAGCTTTCAGGCTACCCGTAACGACTAACAACATGTTCGCCAAAAAATCCTAAATCTGAACTTACCCCTTTTCCTCATAGGCGGTTAGTGGCGATCCGACTTAACCGAAGCCAAAAAGTGTACAGTCACGCCTGACACCCCGCGCTACCCCCACGGTACCCCGCGAGTACCCCGCGACGCCCAACCACCCCCTGTCCGGGCTAACTTCATAAGACTATGAATTTAAATACGTTAGTCGATGTCAAAGGGTCGTCTTGTTGCATCCGTTAGGGGTGCTAGAATGGCGCTTTTTGGAGAACAGAGCTAAAGGTGATTTGGTAGCTTATGACACACTTTTATTGCCAATCCAAAATAACGAGAGATGAAGGGTCAGCCGAATTTGTACAATAACATCATATGTCACCTTTACGTTACCTGTTTTGAAAATGATATGATTAGGCCTTGGGGGAGGCCTATGTCCAGTGGACGTCCTTCGGCTGAAAATATGGTGATGATGATGACGCCTTAATATTACAAAAAAACAGTTTTTCTTTTTCTTTTTATAACCACTTATTAACATAACACACATCACTGTTAACTTTGATACTAACAATACTCGTCTACCATAAACAAGAAGGCAATATGCATTATTACACATCAGAATACTACCTAAAAATTTTCATTATTTAATCACAAACAGCTTTCGCTGTGCCGGCCGTCATTCATAGATCTTTGACAGTTGTAGCCGTTGTTGTTGTGTTGTTTGTGTGGTTGTGTTGTAGTTGTTGGTTTGTTGTAGTTTTGTGTTGTTGTTATTGTGTTAGTGTTGATAGTTAGATGATAAAATGTTTGACAACCATTGTCTTGCTGGGTATCGTGTTACCCAGTTCCTGGGTTGTGGAGGTCCGAAGGCAGCCGGTTTTATATAAAATACCGGTATTCAGCATCCGGCTAGACTGGAGGCCGACCCCGACTTAGTTGGAAAAAGAATCCTAGACACGATGGTACCAACATTTTAGCGGCCCAACGCTACCAACTTTCCTTATCACCAACGGATTGTTAGTACAGAGAGTAAAAATATTCGGAACACGACCCCACTTGATGTTTGTTAATTAGTAATTACTAAACTTTCACTAGCGATAACTTTGATGGCAATGAATTAGAATTAGGAATAATTTTGTTTTAAATTGGAATTAGGAATTTTCAGATTTTCTGGAACATTTTGATTTATGTCGGGTTCGGGTCTAAAATCTAAAATCTTTAAGTGTTTTAAGATTTTGTTGAGATTACAAAGAGTGAACTTTTCTACGTACAATCCTCATTCATATCATCATCTTCCTGCTCTTGTCCCATATTACTTGGGGTCGGCGCAATACGTTTTCTTCTTCCATACCGTCCTGTCCCCCGTCACGCCATCACTGACTCCCTTTTTTTTCATATCACAGTCCATCCATCTTTTCTTTGGCCGTGCCCTCCATTCGTCCAAATTTATATTCATAACTCTTTTAGTAAGTAACATGCGTTTCATCCCTCCTCATCACATGACCATACCAGGTCAACCGGTTTCAATCTTTCTCTAATATACTCATTTCTCACTTTATCCATTCTCGTCACTCCGCACATCCATCTCAACATTCTCATCTCAGCTGCAATTTTTTTATCCATCTTTTTCACAGCTCAACATTCTGATCCTTACAGTACGACAGGTCTAATCACTTGGAAATTTTCCCCTTTAACTTGAGAGGCATTCGTGGGTCAAATAAAACTAGTCATGTACAAATTCTCCAATGGGATGGACTGCACAGGCATTGAATTGACAACGGTGACCATTGCTAACCGTCATAGTCCAGCCTAAGAATGGCTACGAAAGCATATAATCATGCTGCTGCCTAATAAAAGGATACATTATCATCATCACATCATCAGCCATTTAAAGTTCCCACTGCTGGGACACAGTCCTCCTCTCATAGAGGGAGTGGGCTATAATGCACCACGCGGGCCCAGTGCGGATTGGTAGATGTCACATGTCTTTGAATTTTTGGTTCTAGGACATGCCGGTTTCCTCACGATGTTTTCCTTCACCGTTTTGAGAGCAGTGGTGATAAAATAAATTACACAAAGTAAAGCGCCTGCTCGGGTTCGAACCCATGACCTACAACTCGTAAGTCGGGACCGTAACCACTGGGCCACCACTGCTCTTCAAATAAAAGGATACCAGCGAATTTTATTAAGCACATTAATTTTAAGTTTATTTTAAGTTTGAGTCTATGTTTCTTGATAGCTACAATCTAGGGGTATTTAAGTCAAGAGTGAATTTGTTACTTCTAGGCAAGCGTGCGCCATCGTCAACCACATCATCGCTTAACATCAGCACACTTGTAGCTGTTCAATATTAGATACAAACTGCAGTGTTCATGCAATTTAGTACCTACCAAATGATTAAACTGTCACCTTGACTTACCTTGCACATATCCTCGGGATCAAAAATACGTTTCTGTTCTAAAAGTACAGTGACCAACAGTAATAATTGTCCCATAGCATGTCTGTACCACACAAGGGAGCACAAATTGATTTTTCACCACTAATCGTAGAGGTTAGGTACGTGCGCCAGGGAGGCCAATAAACGGTGGGGATGTCTTTATGGGGCAACAACTAGCAAACCGCCATTACGAGATCGCTATTAACTTGGGATGTGAGAGGGATTGGATGTGGCGTTTCTTTTATGTTTACAGAAAAAATCAACGATCCATCTGATTGTAAATAGTATGTTTATAGGTAAACAAGCCAAAGTCCCTATCTCGAATCAGAAATATAGAGATCCGCAAGAGAACCTTGCTCGCAGAACGGATGGCCGATGGGGCAGAAATGTTCTGGAGTGGTGACCACGTATCGAAAGACGCAGCATTTGAAGGTCTTTCGCAAGATAGTCTGATGACATGATGAAGGCCTCAGGATCCCGTTGGATGCAAGTTGAAGTACAGGACCAGCTGATGTGGCAACGATTTAGGTAACCCTATGTCCAGAGGACATACTATCGACTGATATGATGATGGTACGTAAATTTGGAGTATTGTAGTCATTCGAATAATTAAAGTCGACAGTCAATTTGCTCAACAATCCATTGCCTTGAATGATTTTTTTGTTTCCATATTGCCACCTCTAAAACAAATCAATAGGTTCGCACATCTGGCCTATCGTCCGTATCTTCGCGAAACACGTAAACAGCGGTGTGCGATCGTAAAAGAAAATGCGTTCGACTGTAGCTACCGCGCAATTTGCGCTGCCGTACGAGTACGTATCGATCAGGCTATATTGTCCGCAGCTGGACACAACGATGGGTAGTTCTTTTTGTATTACTATCTACTGTAGAAGGTTTCCTTGTTCTATAGTAAGGATTTTTCTTAGGTAGAAAAATGATAATTCTATTTAGTCCATCAATGAGATTATCAAATAATATTGGACCCGTATTTTTTGCTTCATCAAATAAATAAATATTGACAAAGAAAAAGCGCATCAAACTCCTGAACTTTGAGGGGGTTGTGACGTCACTTTGTCAGTATAAAGTGTAGCACACCGTGACGTCACACGATATTTCAACGCACTGTGTCATCGTAATTTTTTTGTTTACGTGGCAAAAGAAAAAATACGTGGTCAATATTTTTGGGTTATCCAACTGACGGACTAAATAGATATTTTTTGACAACTACTAAAGGTATTCTTAGCTAAAACTACTTCAAGTGATAAAAATAATTACATGGTTTTTTTCAAGTGACGGCGTGTCATCGGTCTACAAGCTGGATGATCCGACAAGAGCGATGACCAGATTTAGGCTGTGGGAATCTGCTGCATGCGAAGTGCACTGGACCGGTCTTTGTGGTGACACTTGAGAAGGCCTATGTCCAGCAGTGGACGCATTTCGGCTGAAATGATGAAGCAATATTTAAGTAAATATATGTCCCTTTTTATGATAACAGTGATAGTTTCATCGACGACTCTGATACAAAAAATAATATATTTATACCTACTGCTCTCATCCCTACCACGGTTATCACATGTCCCATTAAATCAATACTTTTACACCCCACTTACACACCATAATAATATCTTAATCCAAATTAGATGACCGCCATCAATATACCATAGCTTTGGACAAGATATAACCGTAATATTTTTATATGGTTATAAAAATAATGGGCTAAGATTTTATGGGCATAACTCGTAATTATTATGAGGTATGGCTACGTCCCTGCTGGCGCTGCTGGCCTGGTGTGACGGTGATCGCCTTTATAGTTTCCTTTGATTGGATTGCTGATTTATTTTGTCATTAAGTTTGTTGATTGTACTGGTATGATCATGATTATACAGGACGATTCGAGGGTAAATTAAAAAATAAACAATATCTCTGTTTCAGTTGCGTATACATCAAAATTATCCTGTGTTACAGTCTCCACCAAAGACGGAATTCGAACTCGAACAACAGCGATATGGTAGTATATAATTGGAGCTTTGTTTCTATGTTACTAAGGCTCACTTGAACGAAAAATTTAATTCAGAGTTAGAATGACAAACTGTCAATTTTACCTCGTGTTAGCAACTAACATTGAGCTAAGTAAAGACATTGAGTAAAAAAGGTTGTCTGTAAGAGATTTCCCTGTGCGATAAGACCGCCCATTGTACACTTGCTTTTATGATTTTTTTGTCCTGTATATATATTTTTGTCGTTTACAATAAAGAATATAATAAATAAGTTTTTCGTGCCAGTGAGCCTGATTGACATAGAAATAAAGCTGCAATTTCTTACTTCTCACATCATGACATAACAAGAGATATAGTGAAATATAATCATCATCATCATCATCAGCCTTTTAATGTTCCTACTGCTGAGACACAGGCCTCCTCCCTGTGAGAAGGAATGGGCCGTAATCCACCACGCGGGCCCAGTGCGGGTTGGTGGATGTCACAATATGTCTTTGATTTTTTGAAACTAGAACAAGCCGGTTCCCTCACGATGTTTTCCTTCGCCGTTTTGAGGGCAGTGGTGATGAAATAATTTACACAAAGTAAAGCGCCTGCCTGGGTTCTAACCCACAACCTACAACTTGTAAGTCGCGGGTGGTATCACCAGCTTCTAACATCTAATCAGGGAAACGATTATAAAAAGTCCAGAATTCATGGGATTAACTATTATTAATTCAAGTGCCGAAAAGTTCTGGAATGGTGACCGCGAACCGGCAGACGATGCGTTGAAAGGCCTTCTACTAGGTGGACTGATGAGCTGGTTAAGTTTGCGGGAAGGCGCTGGATGCGGGACGCGAGGAATCGGTCAATGTGGGGCCTGGGGGAGGCCGATGTCCAGCAGTGGACGTCTTTCGGCTGAATTTATGATGATGAATACAAGTGCCAGAAACCACGTCATTTTCTTATGCCACAAAAGCCACAAAGAAAACCTGCACATCGAAAACCCAAAGGGGGGTTCTAAAACAAGCAAAAAAAATAACATTCCCCATTTTACCACACACCAGATCCTCGAAACAGATACGAAGAAAACCTCATTCCCTTACAATCATAAGTCTTAATCGATGCTATATAAAACGCTGAGCTACTCGGTACGCCTTATTACGCCGAAAAAAAAAGAACTTATATACTGTAGGTGATCTTGTGGTAAATTAAAAGAGCCTGAGGGCGATCGAGTAATATACTCTCTCATTACTGAAAGGGAACGATTGCCCGTTTCAGGTGTATTGTGTAAAAATTGTGGGAGCAGAATACGGATGTGCGGTGCAAATGTTTTGGGTACTGTGAGTTGGGGATTTGGTTTTTGGGTGAGTATCGTTACTATGGGTAATTAAGACCATATTTCAGATATGAGTGTTGAAAAGCTCAGTTTAGGGTCTTCCACCGCTTTAGTACCGTAAAACGGTAACTTTCTAAAGCATACTCCTTAGTAACGGAAAGGTTAAAAGGTTTAAAAAAAATACATGATTTATGAAACATGTTTTTTTCGTTTATCTAATAATTAACAAAACGTTATTGCACACAACACACATACATGCTGAGGTAGGAGCCTTTTTGGTCTCCTACGGGGTTCTTTTTTATATTGTTTATTCTTTTTGTTCTATCTCTCGTGTCTCCTGTGCGAGTTACAAATAAATATGTTTACTTTTTTTTTCCTTATGATTTATGTAAGGGTCGTATCAGGTGGCGTTCTGTAGTGTCTGCCTACCTCCATGGGAAAAAGGCGTGAGTTTATGTAAGTATGTATTTATTTATGTACACAAAAAACACTTTACAGAGAAAAGAAAGAATATTGATAGAAAAGCACAAATGATTATTTTAATCTCATCTTAGCGATAAACAGTGTAAAAAAAATGTTAACGAAAATATTGGTAATCTTTGGCGAAGTATTTGTTCCTTGGATAAACAATATAAATCAAAATTATTCAAAATTCTACTTGCTACTAATATTATTAATGCGAAAGTTTGGATGGATGGATGGAAGAATGTTTGTTACTCAGTCACGCCAGAACGGCTGAACGAATCTGGATGAAATTTGGCACAGAGATAGACTATAACCTATAAACATTATTTCTATGGGATAATTTCGACTTTTACGCGGGCGAAACTGCTGGCAGTAGCTAGTGAATAAATAAATGAAAATATTTTAAACCGGATGATGAGATTTATTTTCCGCTATATTATTATTTTTCTTTTTTAATTATTGATAGGCTTGTGCTTGACCACGATCTCACCTGATGGTAAACGATGATGTGGTCGATGATGAAGCAAGTTTGCCTAGAAGAAACCTATTCACTCTTGACTTAAAGACTCCCAGGTTGTAGCTATCAGGAAATACAGAACGGTAGGGATACACTCTGTTGCTGTACGCATGATAAAAATATTCAAAAGACGTTTGGTGCGTTTAAACATTATTATACTATTTAGTTGTAAATCTTCCTTATAATAAATAAAATTCTCCGGGTGAAGCTACCCCTAGTTCATCGCGCGTCGGTGCGAGGTTACCTAGAATAAATTCAGGTTCGTTTCTGCGCCATAATGAATGCTAAGATTAAGATTTGTGCGCTGTTGGCTTGCTATTGTTTGCATTGTGCTTGACTGTACCTCTGCGTACACTCGTGTGCAAAGGTTATTATTTTTCTTTGTAATATGTTGGGAGTTTTCGATTATGGGGGACAGTTGGGTGGGGAAATATGTTTTGGTATTTTCTCTGTAAATGATTTGTTTATTTTAACTATTTTTGGAACTGTTTTGATTTGTCTTAAAAGCAGTATTTACCTGAAATTTAATTTTTCCAATTTTTTGATAGTGTGTCCCTCTGTTTGTATTAGTCTGATTTCTTATTTCTGTTATTTTTTAGTCTATTTATCTGTGGCCATTATAGATTTTCGTAATAAGAATTTATGATGTTTACGAAAACTTCTTATAAATTACTACTAACGCATAGAAATAAATAATGTATTATACCTATTTTGAAGTTATGTGTTTTTTGTTTATGTTGCAAGACTTTTAATGAGAAGAACACAATCATCATTTTTTAATTCTAATTTCACGAATTTTAGTTTATTTGCTGCCAAAAAAAAGGTATGTAAATATAATATAAAATATTTTTTGCGACTTACAAAAGGTAAGCAATTTTTCTTGCCAACTGTACCCAGTACCGCTCGGGGCACAGTTCTTGTAATGCACGTGGGATGACAACGCTTGACAGTCCCCAAGATACACACTTGCGACTCTATACGTAGACTTGCGACTTTTTTTTGTCGCCAGTACCGATGTACTTTTGTGAAAATACGAATGGTATTGTTTTTTGTTGCGAAATTAACAACAGTGAGGACAACGTTGGTGTATGGTTGCTGGTGCGGGTTCTGGGTTCGGTTCTTAGGTAGTGCAAACTGTTAGTAGGTTACTCCATAAGGTATTTCTTAGCAACAACAAGGAATCTGAATTTGAGGTCCTGTTGATGGCATAATTATCAGCCTTTTAATATTCCCACTGCTGGGGACACAGACCTCCTCTCTGTGAGAGGGAATGGGCCGTAATCCACCACGCGAGCACGGTGTGGGTTGGTGGATCACATGTTTTCGATTTTTTGGTTCTAAGACATGCCGGTTTCCTCACGATTTTCTATAGTGGCCACCTTCACCAACCTTACGTTATATAAGGCGGCACACTATACCAGGCAACCCCTTACGTTTTTAGAGCTGTGGTCATGAAATAATTTACAAAAAGTAAAGTGCCTGCCTGGGTTCGAACTCACGACCTACAACTTGTACACTGCTCTGTTGATGGCAATAGGGCTTACTCCTTAAACTTTTCCCTAATCCGTCAGCAAAAATCACCTCTTTTATTTTGTTGTGCCTATAATGTTTTATTTTTATTTTTAGTTACCATCTCAAACATTGTGGAATGCAATTAATACATTAAACAATTGATTCAATTTTGAGTTATACAGTTTATTTCCTCTCAGTCTCTTCAATTTTGTCACCGACATTTTTCCATCCCAATACAAGAAAAGATTTTTCTTTCCCCGAAAATCTATCCAATCAACCTTAAGGTGATATATACGCCCCAATGTAACGCAGTACTGGCCGTGCGCCCGCTCGGTGCCGAAATATCAAAATTGAACCTCCTTTTGAACAGTTTTGTTTGCAAAATATTATTTGATTTACATATGCTATGTTAGGTAAAAAGAAATTCCAGCCATCAATTTTTCTGTATAAAATTATTTTTAAACATCCAAGTCGTTTTGGAGGAGTTTCGAAAAGTTGCGAAAAAATATCGTGTTGTTAATTATTTTTTTAAAGCAAAACTATTAGTTACACGAAAATGACGTGTTCAAAATGATGTACATGAATCAATAATAAATATATATTTTTTTCAAACCTAGCTGTTACTGAGGACTATGCTTTAGAAAGTTACCGTTTTACGGCACTAAAGCGTATGTAGTCCCTTAACCCTGACCGCGTGTAGGTACTTAACACTGACCGCCAATACTCGACAACGGTTAATGGCTTCCATTTCAATTAGTTTTTATCATTCTCTACCTACTGTTTGTTGGTTGAGTTTGGGTTCGATTTCAAGGTCGCGCAAAGCTTTAGTGGTTTAAGTACATGATTGGTTCATGGTATTAGATTCTCTCTTTATTAGAAACTTCAAATTTTTAAACATAACTGGCATATTCCTTATACCACTACTACCTAACTCTATGACAAATACAAGCATCATGTTATTTCTCTTCCTCTTTTAGACACAGGGTATTTTAACTTACCTAAGCCTTGCACATTATGTCTTTATAGAGAACTATAGAGTAGTGGTGGCCCAGTGGTAACGATCGCGACTTACAAGTTGTAGATCTTGGGTTCGAACCCAGGCAGGCGCTTTACTTTTTGTAAATGATTTCAACTCCACTGCTCTCAAAACAGTGAACGAAAACATCGTGAGGATCGGCATGACCTAGAACCAAAAAATCAAAGACTTGTTGACCGGTCTGGGCCCACGTGGTGGATTACGGCCCATTCCCGCTCACAGAAAAGAAGACCTGAGTCCCAGCAGTAGGAACATTAAAAGGCTGAAGATGATAATGATGTAACGAACTGTGCTTGTCAGTTACTCCGTCAGATGGTAGGTCTTGATATAGGTTAATTTCGGGCTGCCTAAAACCAACACCACTCGCAGCAATGTACCCGGTTGCAGAAATAGCCCCTCCAGAGGTACGAAGAGAAGTGGCCTGTTCTTACAAAATACACAAGCAGGAGACAGATAGACGACACTCTTTATACAATGTAGACAAGCCAAGGGGCAGATTGAAGAGTCGGAAAAGCTTTCTGAGGTTAACGAAATCAATTAATGACAGCAGGTCTAGTGAGGCAAAGAAGAGACTATGGCTCCTCAAACGTCCTCCTCCGACTGACCATGTTGAGCCTGCAGAAAATATTCCTACCGGCTACCAACTGCCATGGCTTACTTGCAAAACTTTAAACCAATTCCGACGCCAAGTGGGTCGCTGCACGCACAAATTAGTTAGATGGGGGTACTCCAATGACTCGCAGTGTCATTGCGGAGCCACCTCACAAACAATGCCTCACCTCCTATCGTGCTCTCTGTGCAACAACACCAGCATCCTGAAGAACCTTTGTGAGGCAAATGAAAACGCTGTTGACGTGGCTGAATACTGGTTAAAACGTATATAATTGTAGAATCATCAATACGAAGAACAAAAAGAATTTGTTTTTCCTACAAGAATTTCCTTGTACAAATCTATCTACCTACATGTACCCACTTACCACAGATCGCCAATAGTCGACAACGGCTAATGGCGTCCATTTCTATTAGTTTTTATTATGCTCAGCCCCCAGTGTGCGGCGAACTGTTTTCCTTATTGCGATGTGTTTCGTGTTTTTGCCGGATTTGGCTATTGATTGTGTAGTATGAGAGGTATCTTGAGACTTGGGAATTAGAAATGTGAACATACATACCTATGTTACAGTTAAAACCATGTTTGAGTGCAATATTAATCAAAACTAAATCTGCCAACAGTATTGCCAAGGGGTTATAGTGTTACCCAGTTACTGGGTTGTGGAGGTCAGATAGGCAGTCGCTTTTTCGCCAGGTTAGACTGGAAGCAACCCAATGTATACATAATTGGGGAAAGGCTAAGCAGATTGATTAATCACAAGTAAAAATTAATAATTTCCAGGATCCCCGATTTAATTTCTCATTCTTTTTAATCTTTTTAATTTATCTGTAGTAGACACGCTTCTATGCACAATCTACCGAACACGTATTATGACCCCGATTCAAACAGTAAAATGCCCATAACTTTTGAAGGGCTGAACTGATTTTCATCTAACCTAGCTAAGAACACTCCCGATAACTTTTAGGAGCTATGATGCCACAGACATATACACAAACACTCATATTCCAAGTACACACTTCAAAATTATAAAACCCTTCTTTTTCCGTCGGGGCCGCGGGGGTTAAAAACTATTAATTTCGGTTTTGGCTGACACCAGACAAAACTTATTTTGAGTGATTAACAGTTTTGAATATAACACGCATACTTATTTAAATAAACTTAAGTATTTAGTTCCAATGGGGTTGACAGAAACTGCAGGTACCGGCTACGATCCTGATTTATTTCTTTTTTTGCTCCGTCTACGCTCTCTTTTAGAAATAACGTTGTATTTGATTCGATTCTGAAATCATTATTACCGCGGCCCTGGTGCAAGCACCTGAAGGAGCGCGAGTTTTAGTCAGTAAAAGTCTGACACGCCTTTCCGCTTCACCCAGAGCGGATGATGAAGTCATTGGATGATGCCACACAAAAATAATGTAGTCTATGTATAATTTTAGGAATTAATCAGTAGCAGCCTCGAACTCTTTATTGTCTTATTTAGACAAAAGGCATCCCGATACTGTGCAATTAAAATATAAAAGGCGACATATTATTATGAATGTAGTACAATAGGTCTACATGATTGTTGATTTTTACAAATAAAATATCTTAAAAAAAGAATTCCAGTTTAAAAAAGCTTTCACACAAAAAACGCAATCCCAAAAATATAAAAACGCATCCGCCAGCGATTGCCAACCATTCAATCAAACGAGTGACATAACGAAACAAAACAATGGCGTCGGTAACGTTCCGAAATGGCGATGACTGGTCGGAATAAAATCAGCATTAATTCGTGTGTGCGACGGAGGTAATGTGCACTCGTATTGAACAACCTGTATAGGCGAAAGGATGGCCCACACTCGATTAAACCACTGCTGGCTGAATTAATCGAGTGGGTTTTATCGAACTTTTGTTGTTCTGGAGTGACTATAAGTTTTGTAGAGAACATTACATATGTAAAAACTTACAGTCACTAATAGCACAGATTAATCTTAGCAGATACTTTTCTTTACTTTTATATTACCTCTCTTTATTTTTATTCTCCCCAATTATTCTATTCCTGAGCCACCGCGTACCAGCTTTTGCTTACGCGTCTTAGCAGACTCTTACCGGACCTACAGGCAGGATGTCATAGAATAATTGGTCAGCATGTTAATTATTCCATTTGTCTTTTAGAAAACAAGAACGTAGTAGTACTTCTTATACAGAGAACCATTGAAATCATCGTAAAGAAACTTGAACTTAAAGTACTGGTGAAGAGAGAGTGGAATCTGAATCTTATTGGCAAACAATATGTCATCCTTGGAATAAGGTTGGAATCGTATAATTAAATATCTTGATATTGTAACAAGAAGGGCTCTTGTTTTAAATAAAACCGCTTAACACAACAATTGATGAAAGTTAAAAGAACTTACTGTTTGATGGATGGAGGTGATTGGAATTATCTACAGGCACATGTAGCACTTCTTACCCGACTGCCGAAGGAGGGTAATGTGTTTATCAGTCTATGTATGTATGTAAGTATGTATGTTTGTTCCTATGTGGCGTTCCAGAGACCAAACGCTTTGGCCGATTTTGATGATTCTAACGTGAATCGATGCGTCTTAACCCTGCGAGTGTCACTGGCTATATTAAAATTTAAAAATAGAAAAATGGCGGCTTGTGGGCGCCATATTGTGGGGGCCCAATTTTTTTTTCCCATCTGATCCGTTCGTATGGGGTATCAAATTAAAGATTTTTAAGAGGCGATTTCAAAAATATATAATACTTATATGTTTAAATGTACCTTATTCGAATAAAATGTTAACTAAAAAGTGTTAATTAAAAAAATTCATTCAAAAAATCAAAACACCCGACTGCTTATTATTACTTATACATATTCGCGAGCTGGCTGACCAAAACCAGATGTATCCTCCGACTGCACAACATGATTTTTTTCTTGTTTACGTCTTTTTAGTTCGCTTTTTAAGCAGTCGGGTGTTTTGATTTTTTGAATGAATTTTTTTCAGGGTAGTATCTCACTACTCAATGAGTTGCCATCCTTTCTTTTTGCCTACAGAAATGCTCATGCATATTGCGATACCACGGGGAGATAGCACAGTTGTGTGGGACTCCAACCCACTAAAACTCCACGGTGTCATCCTGTGCCGCTTATGGCGGGAACATGGGCACGCGTTAGCACTCACCGCGAACCCGCCGCGGCTTTCCGTCACCGGATCCTCCTGTGAGGAGTATCCCCCATCAACAGCGCATCAGAACACATTGTGCACGCCTTGACCACCTCAGAGACCAAACCAGCACATGGGCACCAGACGACCCCCAACCCTTTGTATGGTACTCTTGGTCCCCTGTGACGGCTCAGGTGAGTGACTCCCCCACCAATCACATTCACCGCGTGACGACCCCGTCTAGGCCAAGGCCTCCAACCCTCAGCCGCCAAGGCAAATGGGAGGCCCCATACAACATCGCTGCCCGCCTCAGTTGTGATGTCGCGTCTGGTACCAACACCAAGCAGCACCGCAACCTACTTATTGGCCGCTACGTCCGCGTCGTCGGCTTAATCTGCAAAAGCCCTGACGAGCGGCCTCTTTTCGGATTCCTTTTCGCTTCACCGTGGGTGACCAAGCCACGGCTACTGAACCCCCCGCCTCGTCAATGCGGGAACCTACCGGGGAGGATTAGTTACCAGCCTGAGGCTCTAGCTAAACAAGTGGAATTCGATATCATGTCAGCGAAGGCGATAGTCGAAAAGTCAAAAAGTAAGGTATTGATCACGTGATTTTTCGATATCGCTTGTCAATCCCATACAATTTTGCCTTTTTGACAATCGCTATCGCCACGCTTTCGGTGATAGAATGCCACTTGTCTAGAGGCTCGGATCTCTGCCCCTAAGCGTGGCTTTGATCGCTTACCAATATGAGGATTGCCTACTTGTTTGCCAATCAGTCTTTTTTGTATATTTTGTTATCGAAAACGATATTCCCTCGTTCCCTCCCTAAAGCGATAGCCATAACAGAACAATTGTGGCGAAACGATGCAGCAATCGTGTTAATTATTCAACCAATATTATAATTGTCACGCGGGCCATCGCCACCGAATTCATATGCCATCAGGACGTCATTGCGATGACGTCATAACAATGAATCTGTCATTTATGTAGTGGATAATAAAAGCGAATTGAAATAATTGTGATGGCAATATTGGTTTTGCATTTGTTGCGCGTTTTAACAAAATTATGTCATAATCAATGAAATGTGGTTTGATATTTGTACATAAATTTGGCCATTGTTGCACCCACTCCTATCAAAGTCAGAGACTCTACACTTGAACGTCTATCTGGGACAAAAGTTCTAATTAGGTAGGTCCAATTTCGAGAAGAGGGTAACCGTTGAATCCAAGTCGGCTGGGCAGCGTTTGGGAAGTTGTGCGATATCTTCTCGTCCAACAGTGTCTCAATACGAAAGTCTATGACCAGTGTGTCTTGCCAGCGATTACTAACGGGACAGAGACGTGGTTGCTCACAATAGACCTCATCAGAAGAATGCTGAAAGTCACCCAAAGGGCAATGTAGAGAGCTATGCTCGTAGTTTCCTTGCATGTTCGAATTAGAAATGACGATGTCCGCAAGAGTACCAAGGTTACCGACATAGCTCGCAGAATTGCCAAACTTAAGTGACAGTGCAGGGCAGGGAACATTGCTCGCAGAACGGATGGCCGTTGGTGCCGAAAATTCTAGAGCGGCGACCGCGTGCCGGATGACGCAGCGTTGGAAGGCCTCCCTCTAGGTGGAGCGACGACCTGGTCAAGGCTGCGGGAGTCCGGTGGATGCGAAACGCACAGGACTGATCAGTGTGGCGACGCTTGGGGGATGCCTTGAACATCGTCGCCGAGTTGCCAGCTTGACGGTTTTTATCGGTTAAATTTCAGGGAGTGAGCGATGGAATTGCATGATCTAATTTCACGATGCGACATCGGTACATGGTGGACATCCATCATTGGAAAACTTTTATTACGCGTAAAACTAAGGAGTGGCAATTCCTGCCGGAGTCTGTGTTTCCCGATAGCTACAACTTAGAAGGGCTCTTTAAATCAAGAGTGAATAGGTTACTTCTAGGCAAGCGTCCTTCACCGTGGATCACAATCATCGCTTACTATCAGGTGGTCAAGCACGAGCCTATAGTATACAAATAAAAATACATCCGTGTATTAGTTTTGGAATTTTTCCCTAAAGTTTTAGTACCCGACACGATAAGACACTTCATGGTTGGTCTGGAGTCGCAAACACCACTGATGAACGTAGGATTCTAAGTTCAATCCTAGAGTCGATAAATTTTATCAAAACACAGGGCAAATGTTTTTTAGTCTAAATCTCAAAGCCCTTAACACTGCAACGTGCTTGATTTCATTCTGAGGACTTGAACAGATTCACACGAAAAAATTAAGAGTATCCTCTCCATAGTGGATCGGCAAAGTACCTGAGGTGATACCTTGATATTGCAGATGTCATAGATGGCATTGAAGACTAACTATCAGGTGTGGACCTGCTTGATTGCCACTCTATAACACGACAAATATGTAAATAATTTACCATTCATAATTATTTCAAGAATTATATAAATCGTGTTGCGAAATTGATCATAGAAACAAATACTTACTTAAGTAGCTATAATGGTGTAGTAAACAAACCAGCCCAAATGACGAGAATCAATAAGCCGCCAGACGACATTATGCGAGATTTATTGCAGTAGTGTGGGCTTATTAGTTCGCCGGACGAATTCGCGTTAAACTATATAGAGCTGGGAACGTTTAGATATGACAATTTATTGAAAATAAAAAGATATTAGGGTCTTTGTTGTCTGGAAATGCAATTTCGGATAAGTTGCTTAATTACCTACTCTAATTTTGTAACAGCCAAAAAAAAAATTGAAATCAGGATTCTCATTTTATTACCCGACTGCCGAAGAAAGGTAATGTGTATCAGTCTAAGTATGTATGCATAAGTATATGTATATATGTATGTTTATTCCTATGTGGCGTTCCAGAGACCAAACGCTTTGGCTGATTTCGATGATTCGTCTGATGATCTTGCGAGTGTTACTATATACATTAATATTGGAAGAAAGAAAAATGGCGGCTCTTGGGCGCCATATTGTGCGAGCCCAATTTCTTTTTTTCTGCCTATCCCATCGTGTGGGATATCAAAATAAAGAGTTTTAAGAGGCAATTTCAAAAATATATCTTAATATATATAAATCTCGTGTCCCAATGTTTGTCCTCAATGGACTCCTAAACCACTTAACCGATTATAATAAAATTCGCACACCATATGCAGTTCGATCCAACTTGAGAGATAGGATAGTTTAAATCTCAAATTATAGTCGCAATTTTAATTTATTGATAATTATTTGTCTGTTATTATTTGACAGTCACAATAACCTGACGCTATAACTCCAGAAAGCACGAACCGATTTCCACGGTTTTGCATTCGTTGGAAAGGTATCGGGCTCCGTGAGGTTTATAGATTAAGTAGGGTAGGGTAGGTAGGGTAGGGTAGGTAGGGTAGGGTAGGTAGGGTAGGGTAGGTAGGGTAGGGTAGGTAGGGTAGGGTAGGTAGGGTAGGGTAGGTAGGGTAGGTAGGGTAGGTAGGGTAGGTAGGGTAGGTAGGGTAGGTAGGGTAGGTAGGGTAGGTAGGGTAGGTAGGGTAGGTAGGGTAGGTAGGGTAGGTAGGGTAGGTAGGGTAGGTAGGGTAGGTAGGGTAGGTAGGGTAGGTAGGGTAGGTAGGGTAGGTAGGGTAGGTAGGGTAGGTAGGGTAGGTAGGGTAGGTAGGGTAGGTAGGGTAGGTAGGGTAGGTAGGGTAGGTAGGGTAGGTAGGGTAGGTAGGGTAGGTAGGGTAGGTAGGGTAGGTAGGGTAGGTAGGGTAGGTAGGGTAGGTAGGGTAGGTAGGGTAGGTAGGGTAGGTAGGGTAGGTAGGGTAGGTAGGGTAGGTAGGGTAGGTAGGGTAGGTAGGGTAGGTAGGGTAGGTAGGGTAGGTAGGGTAGGTAGGGTAGGTAGGGTAGGTAGGGTAGGTAGGGTAGGGTAGGTAGGGTAGGGTAGGTAGGTTAGGTAGGTTAGGTAGGGTAGATAGGGTAGGTAGGGTAGGTAGGGTAGGGTAGGTAGGGTAGGGTAGGTAGGGTAGGGTAGGTAGGGTAGGGTAGGTAGGGTAGGGTAGGGTAGGTAGGGTAGGGTAGGTAGGGTAGGGTAGGTAGGGTAGGGTAGGTAGGGTAGGGTAGGTAGGGTAGGGTAGGTAGGGTAGGGTAGGTAGGGTAGGGTAGGTAGGGTAGGGTAGGTAGGGTAGGGTAGGTAGGGTAGGGTAGGTAGGGTAGGGTAGGTAGGGTAGGGTAGGTAGGGTAGGGTAGGTAGGGTAGGGTAGGTAGGGTAGGGTAGGTAGGGTAGGGTAGGTAGGGTAGGGTAGGTAGGGTAGGGTAGGTAGGGTAGGGTAGGTAGGGTAGGGTAGGTAGGGTAGGGTAGGTAGGGTAGGTAGGGTAGGGTAGGTAGGGTAGGGTAGGTAGGGTAGGGTAGGTAGGGTAGGGTAGGTAGGGTAGGGTAGGTAGGGTAGGGTAGGTAGGGTAGGGTAGGTAGGGTAGGGTAGGTAGGGTAGGGTAGGTAGGGTAGGGTAGGTAGGGTAGGGTAGGTAGGGTAGGGTAGGTAGGGTAGGGTAGGTAGGGTAGGGTAGGTAGGGTAGGGTAGGTAGGGTAGGGTAGGTAGGGTAGGGTAGGTAGGGTAGGGTAGGTAGGGTAGGGTAGGTAGGGTAGGGTAGGTAGGGTAGGGTAGGTAGGGTAGGGTAGGTAGGGTAGGGTAGGTAGGGTAGGGTAGGTAGGGTAGGGTAGGTAGGGTAGGGTAGGTAGGGTAGGGTAGGTAGGGTAGGGTAGGTAGGGTAGGGTAGGTAGGGTAGGGTAGGTAGGGTAGGGTAGGTAGGGTAGGGTAGGTAGGGTAGGGTAGGTAGGGTAGGGTAGGTAGGGTAGGGTAGGTAGGGTAGGGTAGGTAGGGTAGGGTAGGTAGGGTAGGGTAGGTAGGGTAGGGTAGGTAGGGTAGGGTAGGTAGGGTAGGTAGGGTAGGGTAGGTAGGGTAGGGTAGGGTAGGTAGGGTAGGTAGGGTAGGGTAGGTAGAGTTGGGTAGATAGTGTTAGGTAGGGTAGATGAATGTTTGGTGTTTTTATGGCAAAACAAAGTTTGCCGGGTCAGCTAGTAACACTTATATGTCTAAAATCATGCTGTGCAGTCGGAGGATACATATTCGCGAGCTGGCTGACCAAAACCAGATGTCAGCCAGTGTGCAGAAGCAGTCGGATTTTTTGAATAAATTTTTACAAAATACATTATGATTTTCTCTAAAAAGTGACCAGTTTCCTGGATACTATAAGTTTTTATTTACTTACTAGTACATTATACGTACAAAATAAAAGAGTAAACAATGATCTATACCAAATATTATAAAGAGGAAAGATTTTTTTGTTTGATTGTTTGTTTGTTTGTACCGCATAGGCTCCAAAACTACTGGACCGATTTCAAAAATTCTTTCACCGTTGGGAAGCTACTTTTTATCCCTGTATTCCCACGGGAACGGGAACTACGCGGGTGAAACCGCGAGGCGTCCTCTAGTACAAAATAAAATAACAAAGCGAGATTCTAAATACACTAATAAACAGTCAAATTCTTCTCTTTAATTACTGGATTCCTAGAAGACATACGAGTATAAGTTCTGTATAGAAAATCTTTCGTGGAAATACTAAAACGATAAATATATTTTTCGCCAAGCAGCGTTATTGTGTTCTGATTGCCTGTAATTTCACCAGACAAAAGAGAATAAAGCCATAAAATAAATAAAACATAAAATACAAATAAGACATTGTATTTAACTCTGCGATGCCTCTGGTATTTCACATGAGCATATCTAAGCAGAGATGACTATTCTCACAATTACATGGGCCTTTGTACCACTTATGTACCATCTTACCACCGTAAACTTTAGATAAACCCACATTGTATTAGCAATAGTAACGTAAGGTTCAGTTGAAAACCAGCGTCAGGCAACTCCCAGTTGTCTGGCATTTTGCTGAACTGGACCTTTTTGGCGCAGCCGCGGGGCACACTATGTATGTAAATGTTGTAAAATTAAGTTTTATTTGTACCTACATTGTGTGTATCTGTGTGTGCCAAATAAACTAGTTTTCTTTCTTCTTTCTTTCTTTCAATAGCGAATGTCATTTGTCCACATGATATTTCTGTAGCACATGTCAATCCAGCCCCCGTACCATAACGTGCCAAAACTATCGTGGTTCGACTGTGAAAAAGGGAAAGATGCATACTCATAATACAGTAATATTCTTCTTTTTGTTTTCTTTCTTTTATAATACACCTGCCCCTTACGTTTCACTGAAAATAGCATTGCTCTAAGAGGTTATGGTCATCCCCTACATGTTTGATCTTTTTGTTAATTGCTTTCGTTGTTAAAATGTCTCCTTAACTAGATTTTCTGATGACTACCAGCAGGTAGTCCATGCAAAATTGATCATAAACACATTATTATCACTATCATTTCAGCCAAAACACATCCACTGCTGGACATAGGCCTATGTCACCCCCAAGCATCGCCTCAATGAAAACATAAATTACATTATCATAAACACAAATACTCAAAATCCTGCCAGGTCTAGTCAACCTTGTGGCTGCAGCATCCAATATACAAAAGTCGGCAAGAATGCGACAAAGTATTGGTGTATAAAAACCAAATGTTGGCGAGCTCTGCCGACTCCTCCGACGTTTAATATACTCCTGGGTACAGGCGGAGAGAAAAGTGTACACGAAAAATTGGGACTGCATTTTGAATATCGATGCTGGTGAAATAAAGGTAAGTTTTGAGGTTTATTGCAAATGTTGAAAATACTTGATAAGTTGTTTCTTATTATTAAAAATTGATACTTGCGCAGTAGATTACTGACTAAGCATCATCATCATCATATCAGTCGAAAGACGTCCACTGCTGGACATAGGCCTCACCCAAGCGTCGCCACTTTGAGCGGTCCGTGTCATCGGTTCACCTGGTGGGAGGCCTTCCAACGCAACGTCTTCCGGTTCGCGGTCGCCATTCCAGATCCTTTCTGCCCCATCGGCCATCCGTTCTGCGAGCAATGTGCCCTGTCGGTAGCCCTGGTTCTCTTGCGGTTCCAGTGTGTGTTGCCATACAGTGATGACATATGGCTTTGAGACGTGGTCGCTTACAATGGGCTTCATCAGAAAGCTTACAGGCACTCAAAAGGGCAATGGAGAGGGCTATGCTCGGAGTTTCCTTGTGTGATCGAATCAGTAATGTAATTTTAAAATTACCAAAAACAGTTAATTATTAAATTTATGCTCACAAACCTTTTATCTAATTCTAGTATTAGCGATAGTATATTTTCTTATCGATCCTTTAAAAATGTTTTGAAATGATGTATAAAAATCAAGAATATTATTACATTTAAATGTATAGATTTCAGCCATTGCTATAAGATATTATAAAGGAATATCTTATAATTTCGAAAATAACATACCGGAAAAATCAAAACAAATTTTAGAAAAAAATCTCGATCCACTTTTCTCCGCACATACCCGTAACATATGTCACTGGCTAGCCACGACACAATAAATAAATAGCACAAATTCCGAAGTGACCAGTCCCGTCCCTATAAAACCTGACTACCGTCCCGGGGTAGATAAATATTGCACCCCTACCAAACATTTGTTACTACTACTTATGGCTGCGTTGTGTTACATACGCCGAAGGGAATTTGATTGTTACGGAATTAAAGTTGGAGAACTTGTATACGATTTTCGGTTGTTTAATCGGGATTTCGGACGAGGAATTTATCGTTGCTTAGAGCCTGGATGGGTGCCCGTTTTGTGTCAATAGGCTCAGCCCTATTCCGTATAACATATATAACTAATCAGTTACTATTTATTGCAGCCGAATAATTGAACCAGCTGTACAAATAGCATGAAAAATAAGTTAATTTAAAAATCAAAAATCCGACTGCTAAATATATGTAAACAAGGGTCGGTTTTTGATTTTTAAATTAACTTTTTTAAATACATCTTTTTTTTTCCAATAACTTTTAAACATATAGTGGTATATATTTTTGTAAGCACCTCTTAAAACCCTTCATTTTGGTACCCCACTCGATGGGATCGGAAGAATAAAAACATTGAGACCTCCGCAATATGGCGCCCAAACGCCGCCATTTTGGTTTTTTTAACGTCACTTATCTAAGAATACTTGGGTGGTAAAGACGTATTTAACGATGTCTTAATTATAAAAATCCGTCTATTGGTTTGCAAGATATGAGGTAATAATGAATATATACAAAATATAAACAAAATATATATACATAAATACAAAATACGAGCGAAAAACCCCCGCCCTCTAAGTACGGACCCCTTCGTGCGCGAGTCCGACTCGCACTTGGCCGGTTTTTGGTATCCACTGCTGAGAATATTGAATCAACTCACGTGACAGATTACGCCCAAATCTATTTCACAGAGAGGAAGCCTGAGTAGAAGAACAGCAGCGAGAAGCATAACATAGTTAGTGATACTGACTATGTTATGTTGCCTTTAGAGAATCGTTTCTATAATCGTGACAATATAAGAAGTCGGATTTGACAACTATAAAAATACTTAATACTAGCGGTCGCCTCGCGGTTTCACCCACGTAGTTCCCAAAACCGTGGCGAATACAGGGATAAAAAGTAGCCCATGTCACCCGGGGATAGTGTAGCTTCCCAACGGTGAAAGAATTTTTGAAATCGGTCCAGTAGTTTTTAAGTTTTTTCGTAACATACTAAAATACAAATCTTTGCTCTTTATAATATTAAAGTAAAGGTTAATTAAACTTGATGCTTACGAATGATACTCGTTGTTATAGTTTATGGGTAATATAGTAATTAATCGAACACTCAACATCTCATGGCAGGGGCTACTAATCACCCATAGTCCCCATCCAAAATACCTCGGCGTCACTTTGGATAGGTCCCTCAACTACAGGAAAAATTGCGAAATTGTTAAGAGTAAGGTGCATGCCAGGAACAGCCTGCTACGTCGCCTTACATCCACTAGATGGGGAGCATCTTCCCAAATCTTGCGAACAACTGGAATGGCGCTCTGTTTCTCCGCTGGTGAATATGCCTGTCCAGTGTGGAGCCGCTCCGCCCACTCCAGTCTAGTGGATACTGCACTAAACGAGACATGCCGAATATCCATTGGTTGCCTTAAACCGACTCCGGTACGATTGCTGTATCCACTTATTGGCAACGCGCCCCCGGAAGTGCGTAGAACTATGGGAATCCGTATAGAAAAGGCAAAGCAGGAAAGTGACTCGCGCCACCCAATGCACAACTACACCTCGGTGCCCCAGAGGCTTAAAAGCCGAAAAAGTTTTCTTGGTTGCGTAAGTCCTTCTACCGGAAACGTCTCCTCGGAAAGATGCGATCTTTGGCGAGAGAAATCTAAACTCCCTGATGATTTCCTAGAGCCATCGGAGAACCTTTCGCCTGGGCACGCATTGCCTTGGCAGACCTGGAAAACTCTGAACAGACTCCGCACTCAGGTCGGCCGCAGCAAAGACAATCTCCATAGATGGAGGTTCTCGGATAGTTCCGATCTTCGGTGCTTGTGCGGTGTCTCCCCACAGACCATGGCCCACCTTTCGTCTTGTGCCGCATGTCCTGTTGTCTGTTCACGTGAGGACCTTATGACTGCGTCGGCGGAGGGCGTTACCGTGGCTAAATTCTGGGCCAGGCAAGGCATTTAACTAAAAAGAGTCTGTTTGTCATCGACACACTAAGAAGAAGAAGATAGTAATTAATTAGGATTATGAATTTGATTTTTCAATTTCTTACTTAGAAAGTTATCGCGGCAAGTAAAATGAGAAACCACAACGGGTTTCTTAGATTGTCACAATTATAGTAAATCTTTTTATCAGCATTTATTAGAACACAATACTCTCGTTTTTAAAACAAGATAGAAATGACATGAACAGTAGTAGTAATATACTCACAAAGGAAAACTTTTATCGTCACCAAACCATTTCCTATCAAGGAAAATGATTTTCCACAAAACTGCATGCAATCATAAAAATACCTACAAAAATGCCATACCTCTTATCTATCATCACATCTGCCGATATACCTTCAGCTATAAACTTTGTGGAGCCTCGGAACCGGTTCAGCAATAAATCCAGGCTAGAAGGTCATGTCAGCGACTTCCCGCCAATACCAGATAAGACAATATGAATGCAACTTGTCGTGGCATTCTTGTGATATTACTGGGGAAGAAGGGTGGAGAAGACTTCTCTGATTTGCGTTTCATGTTGGCTCTAAATGCTAAATGCTTACTCTAGGCTCTAAATATTTGAGGAGATAGAGGCTAAATAATAACAGCTATACGGGTCGATCTTCAAGGTTAAGCAATGCTTGTCCAGGTCGGTGCGTGGATGGGTGACCATATTTACATAGCGAGATTCTTCCGTGCCTTGGAAAGCACGTTGACGATAGCCCCGGCTGCCATTTGAAAATTTGTTACAGTCGTTACAGAAGCCTGAGAGTTAACATTTTGCAAGGATTATCTTGTTACCCAGTTACTGAGTTGTGGAGGTCACCACACAGTAAAACACCATTTATAATCTCCATAAATTTTATGCAACTTGATTACTGAGAATGTGGTTCCAAGTTCTATACCTGTGTCAAATGAATGGCTCTTCCATAAGGAACTTATTAGTAGCCCAAAGTCTTGCTTGCCTAATTAGCAACAGTAATTTCCAAATAACATAATTAATGTGTTTTCAATTACCTACGAGGGCAGAAATAAGAGCGTGCTATTAGAACGCTCGTATTTAGTCAAACTATGCTTTAGAAAAGTATGCATTCCGTTTTGGAAATAGGGGTCAATCTATATCTGTACTTCTGTACTAATAAAAATATTATAAAGAGAAAAGATTTGTACTTTTCAATTTTTTTATGTTACAAATAAACTTAAAAACGAATGTAACTTATTTCAAAAAATCTTTCAGTTTTGGGAAGCTACGCTATCCCCGGGTGACATAGGCTACTTTTTCTCCCTGTATTCACACGGGATCGGGAACTACGCGGGTGAAACCACGAGGCGTCCGCTAGTATTCAATAAAAAAAAAATGATGTTTCGTATACTTCAGATCAAAATTACGTCTCAAAATACAGGACTTAATTTTCCAACACCTTTATTTTTAAACCACCATTTCGTTCAAAGTCTCTCTCCACACAATACAACTTAACCCTTAACATGCCATCGTAAATCAATTTCTGCGAGCGTCCGTTTTGAATGCAGTCGATATGCACGCCCATAGCGCACGCCACTGGAACGGTCGCGTGTCAGTGGCGTAGCGGTCGCGTCGATTGCGACCCGATACCGAACCGATACGGTTTTGTTTTAAGTGCGGTTCATGTACAGTGTGGGGGACTTTAAAATAAGTGGGTGGGTTAGTCATAGGCTGAATTAATTAAAAAGATTCCGTGTCATACTGTCATGGGTGTGACACGTTCAATGATGGGTTTGAGTATGACACACCAAGTTTTTGACGAGAGAGAGAGACTTTTCCACTGAAACAGGTACATGAGTGTCAGAAATATATGAAAAGAAAAATAATCATTTTAAGATATTTGATGATAATTGCGTGCAACAGGATTTGTTCTTGCGTTACCAAAGGCTCAGGAAAAAAAACCTTTGAAGGACCATTTTTATTCGACTTCTCAGGTGTCTATAATAAGAATACCATTCTAGAACAACTATGTTGTTTGATGACAAGAATTTGTAGGAGTGGCAATATTATCTGCTACATTTCATACGGAAAGACGTCTATGGCTTAGAGATTAAAATTGTGGATGCTGCTAATGAACATTCTTCTCCATAGTGACCTACTAACACTTGCGAATGTGAAAGAAAAGAAAGAAAGAAAAATATTTATTTGTGACCCGCAAGGAGACACGAGATATAAGCATAAAATTAAACAATGTGCAACTAGATTCATATTTTGTTTGGCTTTTGAGCCCTTTTTAGGGTTCCGTACCCAAAGGATAAAAACAGGACCCTATTACTAAGACTCCACGGTCCGTCCGTCTGTCTGTCTGTCTATCTATCTGTCACCAGGCTGTATCTCATGAACCGTGATAGCTAGACAGATGAAATTTTCACAGATTTTGTATTTCTGTTGCCGCTAAAACAACAAATACTAAAAACAGAATAAATTAAATATAAAAGTGGGGCTCCCATACAACAAACGTGTTTATTTGCCATTTTTTGCGATAATGGAATGGAACCCTTCGTGCGCGAGTCCGACTCGCACCTAACCGGTTTTTTATGATCTTAATGCTGGGACTCTGGCCTTCTCTCAAAAGTCTTTGATTTTTTGTACTAGAACATACTAAACTTCACCAAATACACTTTCTCTGCTATTCGAGGAAAGAAAAAGTTTTACCTAACTTATAGGTACTACTTGAAGGTTGATCTAGATACATGACAATTCTCACCTACTTACAACATGAACAGACTTAATTATAAATTGTAATACAATCGTTTAAGGAAACGCGTATTTGCAAGTCTAAATCGATAAGAGAACATTATTATGTGTTGACTGCAAGTGCTAATGTGGTTGGAAAAACCATTCTGTTTAGTTTTCAAATGGTGTTAGTGAATAATTTTGATACCACAATGCCTAAAGGTACAAGTTGGTAGCCGACTACACGCAGCAACAGCAGACGATTTGTCTCTGCGACACTACTGGTTTCTATGTATTTCTATGAAATACCTCCCGCAGCTAGCGACAAGTCACCCGAATACAAGTCGCGCGATCAATGACGTGTCCGCCGACTGCAAATTAGTAGTACGTCCGCCGACTGCAATCAGACCAATGGTGAGTGATTGTAGTCAGACATCTTGTATCAAGGAACACTGAACCAACAGGAATACGGCGCTACAGTCTGCTGCTGCCATCTGCAGTCGGGTTCGAAATCATGACTGCAGCGACAGGACGCAACGACGTGTCGTGGCGACATGAAGCGACGACACGTCGGCTGATGCTGTTGCGTGTAATCGGCTACCAACTTGTACCTTAACTGTACAGGAGAAGGAACTCGTGGCTAAATAAAAACAGCAACAAGAGTCGATCTTCAAGGTAAAGCAACGCTTGACGAGGTCAGTCCATGGATTGGTGACCATCTCTACATACAAGAATTCCTCCGTGCTTTGGCAAGCACGTTATGCTCTTGGTCCCTTATATTTTTCGATGTACACCTTGCTCATTTTCAGATCCCTCAAGATCTGTCACTAAACTAGTTGTATTTATACTTATGTTATTAGACACTGAAAGTCTACCTAACTCCTTACACAGAATACAGGCAGCAATCAAAACGGAAAAGCTATATCGTGACCCCTATTAGAGTGAAAAACATAACATTAAGAGTTTCCTTCAAAAACTGCAGCCCTGGTACCCCACTCCGTACACACAGTACAGACATCAAACAAAAAGGAAGGCCATATCGTGATCCTTATTAGACCAACTCGAAAAAAATAGAAATTAAGAATCTCCTTCAAAAATTGCAGCCCTGGTACCCCACTCCGTACACACAGTACAGACATCAAACAAAAAGGAAGGCCATATCGTGATCCATATTAGACCAACTCGAAAAAAATAGAAATTAAGAATCTCCTTCAAAAATTGCAGCCCTGGTACCCCACTCCGTACACACAGTACAGACAGCAAACAAAAAGGAAGGCCATATCGTGATCCTTATTAGACCAACTCAAAAAAATAGACATTAATAATCTTCTTCAAATATTGCAGCCCTGGTACCCAGGGACCGAATTACCGTTATTTTTTTTATAACGTTACCGTTTACCGTTACGTCAACGATAAAAAAGTAACGATATTAATAACGATACCCATAAGTCAGTTAACGTTATCTAATTACCAGTATTAGTACCGGTAAAAATTGCAATTGTTATACCGGTAATTTATACGCTTAACTCTTTCTAACAATGAAGGTGGTTAGAGCAGTATATTTTGGTGTGAGTACGACTAGTTTCAGCGTGTATAAAATATTGTTACTGTGCTGCATCCCGCGACGTATCCTTACATAGTATAAAACAAAGTCGCTGCCCGCTGTCTGTCTCTATGTATGCTTAGATCTTTAAAACTACGCAACGGATTTTGATATGGTTTTTTAATAGATAGTGATTCAAGAGGGAGGTTTATATGTATAATATTATTAAAAAGAGAACGAGAACCGTATATTAATTAATTCATTTTTTGAATAAAACATCGGCCAGTAAACATATAGGTATAGACATGAACAATTGACCACACGTATCTGTATACACTTTGATCTTGACTGCGCTATATTTACGTAGTAAGAGCGGTTTTCATAGTGCATCCAAAGACGTGTCCAGGTCGACCGACTGTACCTACTACTGGGCATAGCACTGACTAAATTTTATTTTGCTGTAATGATTCTTGAATCACAAGTGCAAACACAATTGGAATCACTAGTTCCTGAAGATTGCCATCATGGTTTTTTATTTATTTATTTATCGATAGGCTCGCGTTTGACCACTATCTCGCATGATGGTAAATGATGATGTGATCGACGGTGAAGCACGCTTGCCTAGAAGTAACCTATTCTCTCTTGATTTAAAGACCCCAAGGTTGTAGATATCAGGAAAAAGAAAGAAAAAGACTCCGGCAGGGAATTCCCTCCTAAGGTGTGCGCACAATGAAAGTATTCGCAAAACGCTTTGTACGTATGGGTGGGATGTCCACCATGTATTGGCGACGCATTGCCGTACGTCTTGTTGTCCGGTGATGGAAAGGGTTAGGAGGAATCAGATTGTGCAGTTCCATCGCACACTCCCTGAAATGTAACCGATAAAAACCAAAAGACTGGCCACTTGGCGTCGATGTTCAAGGCTCTGGAGCTTTGAGGCGACCAGTGCATCGTTGCCGATAAGCCTCTTGGCCCGTTAGTCAATCGACTCAAGTGTATTGAGTTGATATTTGGCAGATCCTTCCCAGAGGTGAGAGTAGTACTCCATGCATGTCCGAACTTGCGCTTTATACAATTTGAGCAGCTGTTCGGGCGTGAAGTACCCTCTCACCTTTGCAAGGATCCCCATCTTTTTTGCAGCCAACTGAGCCTTTGCCTCAATTAATGTACCAAATATATCCTTATATAGTTAACTAGCTGTCCCACGCGGCTTCGCTCCCGTCAACTGGCTACCTATCTACCCTACCCTAGCTACCCTACCTACCTTACCTACCCTACCTATCCTACCTACCCTACCCTGCCTACCCTACCCTACCTACCCTTAATTAATTATTGTTGCGTAACTTAAACCGTTTACGCAGCGCACGCAACCGACGCTCTCAAAAAGGAATATTTTTCAATTCCAACCAGTTAGTTCCTGAGATAAGCGCTTTCAAACAAACAAACAAACTCTTCAACTTTATAATATTTTGTGTATAGATTTATTTATTTATTAGTTTATCCTCGCACTGGAACGCCTTGCAGCAATTACACCAATGGAGCGTAAGTCTGAAATAGCGGAGGCCTGTAGGGATTCCCAGAGGCGGCTTAATTAACTCTGACACCAGAGGTGGCCATAACTCCCACGAAAAGAAGACGAAATTAATTAATCAAAATTAAGGGTCGATGTTAACGTAACACCAAGAAGGTCGAGATGGTCCGTTATAGGCACGGTTACACGACGGAAAGATGGAGCCGGATGGAATAGGCTCTCTATTGCGGGGAAAAGACACGCCTCTGGGTCTTAGCAACATTAAAACTGACTATTTGTATTTATGACGTTAATATGTAACTGAACGGACGAGCAGCCATCAATAACCATTCGGATGGACCAATCCCTCAGGAAGTCAGCAATCCAGTCACACAGACCACTAGGCAGACCTAAGGAAGGAAGGTTACCAATAAGGCTCTCATGCCAGACCCTGTCGAAAGCCTTCGAGATGTCAAGAGCCCATGCCACTCGATGGCCTCACTTCAGACGTGAATGGCATACGCTAGAAGATCCCCATTTGACCGATTTCGGCGTCAGCCGTATTGGCGGTCACTGAGGATGTCGTTGTCTTTTTGGTATGCCAGGAGCTTATTGTTTAGCACACGTGCCATACTCTTACAGAGGATGGACGTTACCGAGATGGGTCTGTAGCTGGCCGGGTCAGCCCGACTACCCTTCTTGGGCACGGGCTGAAGATAAGCTTGCTTCCAAGCCTTCGGCACCTTTTCAGTCACTATCGAAAGGCGATATAGGCTTGTCAGGATCGGAGACAATTCAGGCGCACAAGTTTTTAATACAATTGCCGGTATGCCCCAACAGACCTCCCTCTGATGGATGCGAATGTCCGACATACTCATCCACCAGGAGACGGAGGGGCGCAAAAAGGGATGCAAACAAGTTTGCCTTGTCCTCGACGGAGTGGTGGTAGTGAGAGGCGACAGAAGTTTGATTCAACCGACTTAGCCAGGGACCAAAACGCTTTGCTACCAGCAGGGTATGAAGCTAGTTTGTTCCTGATTCTGCTAATATTATCCAGGTCCAGGCAATTGGCCGTATGTAAATCATCTCTCGTCGAGCATGGTTAGTGCACTGGTACTTCCCATACCAGTTCGACGAGAGATGCGAAATCTTTCGCCACTCCTGATGGTGGGCATTAAAGTCCTCCAGTAAAACTAATTGGGCGGAAGGGCACCGTTGCTGGGCCAGATCTGCGTAGCTGGTTGTCTCCAGATCACTGCTATGTGATCGGTAGTCACAGGCATAGATAATCTTATCCAGACCTGTGTCCACCAGGGCCTATAGCACTGAGTAGTTTGAGTCTTCAAGGTCACGGAGACGCCGATAGCAGATGTCGTCACGGGCGTACATGCATACACCCGCGCGTGGCTTGAATTTGTGCTCCAGGGTATTTCCTGGGTAAGATAGGTACGCCACGTTCGACGCACATCCGATCTGCGTCTCCGTAAGGAACAAAAATGCTGGTTTCTCAGCCTCACTCAAGGTGGTGATGGACTGCGACAAGGTTTGAGTGCAGACCTCGGATGTTGCTGATGTGCACCTTATGTGAGAGTGAGTGTTGCCGCTGTTCTCTTTTTGTTCCTTGGCATTACTGCTGTGAGTGAAGGAAGGTGAGGAGAAGGAAGTGAGATGAGGTTAAACGCTGGCAACCTTCAGACACGCGCAGACAGGACGCCATCATTGGGGGACTAGTCTGGAGACTGCGGGGACGCCCGAGCCCCTCCGGGAATGTCCATCGGGTACTCTCGTCTGGTCGCCATCAAGCACGATGGGATGGCGCACCCCGGAATTTTAGACATTTGGCGGGGCCGCCTTTCTTGTGTGGCTGGCACATTACTTGGGCCGCCAACTACCTGCGGCCAGCGTCGCACCGTGCCTCAGATCCCGCTACCCTCCGCGACTAGTCTCCCGATAGGCCCATAACAACGCGAGTCATGCTTGTTTGCTTGCAGTGGAACAACTATCTCGAACAACTACACCGGGCATCATACTGGAACACAGCTAGGCCGCTTGGCGGTACGTATTTGCTCGGTGGGTAGTCGTAAGCCTTCGGCCGAAACCTACCACCGGTTAGTGTCACCTGATTAGCACCACTCGGGTACCACGGTAGGGTAACAAAAGGGGTACTCGCCTACGGACGCGGGTGACTCAGCCCCCAAAATGCCATCATGGTGGTAATTTTTTTAATAAGTCATCTAATTTAATATATCAAAAAGACTAGAGCTTAATGACACTCTGCAGCCAGCGATACGTCTTTGAAATATCGATACACTTTGTTGCACTTCTTTCTGCCCACAATAATATTTATCACAAACAACTTGTTAATAAATAAAGACAGTAAAAAAAACAACCGAAATTGATGTTATTTTTCACTTTGTAGTGTTTTTATTTGGAAGTCGGTTGTTTTTTTTTTGTAAAAAGTTTTTTTATTTATAACTTTTTAGTAGTGGTACATAGAGGACCAGTTATATAGGCTAGGTACCAATAATGAAATTTAAACAAAACCGGTGGAATAAGAGTATACCAAGGTGAACTGTTTTCACCTGCGTACCCCTTTAGAGCGTGCTAGTGTGATCGTGATGTTATGTTTTAAAATGGAGTAAACAATAAACAGAAATGCGATTGCCGCTATCTCGAGTGATTTGCAGTCATTTATTGAATAGTTCTGATGTATATCTCCGAAGTTCTTCATCAGATCTTGATGAAAATTAAACGGGACCACATGACAAGCACCAGCTTAAAGCAAAAAAAAAACATCAGAATCGGTTTATCCAGTAACAAGTTCTGAGGCAACACACATTCAAAAAAAATATACAGTCAAATTGAAAATCTCCTCCTTTTTGGGAAGTCGGTTAAAAAGTATGTCCGACGTACGCGATGTTTGTTATGATTATTAAAATAAAACGCGTGACCGCGAGCCGTCTCGTATTCATATGTATGTTGCCGCTCTGCTTAGAAACCACGGCGCGGCGCGCGGCACACGTTTCGGTTTGGCAACGTCGCACCAGACGTTGCTAAGTTTTAGCGAAATACCGCTATTAGTATCGCTATTTAAATACCGGTAAATCCTGCGATATAACGTTATTTTTAACGCTTAATATTTAACATAACGGAACGAAATGTTTTGGTACTTTTACCGGTATTTTTTTGGTAACGGTAACCGTCCCTGCTATTACCTCTCTCCGTACACACAGTACAGACAGCAAACAAAACGGAAGGCCATATCGTGACCTTATTAGACCAGCTCGACTGCAATCGATTTCAGTCTTCGTACCACTTACCTAAACATAAATCTTTTGTCTAGATCAATATTTCATGTCAACTGCAATGACAGACTAGCATCTAAAATTAGTTCGTGTAATAAATTTTCAGTAACTGTTTTGCTATCGCATGCAAAATCTTGGCTGGTCGGTTTTTTAGTGCTTTGTATAGGAAGAATTTATTTAAATTTGTTCTAGTAATCAGATATTTTTTAACCGACTTCAAAAAGGAGGAGGATCTCAATTCGATTGGTATTTTTTATAAATGTATGTACACAGATTACGCTGAGATTTAGGATCCGATTCACGTGATTTTTCTTAAGTTTGATGCAGAATAGTTGCCATTTGGTCCCATAATAATTGAACATAGTTTGGCCCAGCAGTTTTCATTTTATGTTTTTTATTATTATTTATGAACATTTTTGTTTACGTCGACGATGCAATTTTAGTATGTGTATGGCTTTTTTGGGCGTTTTCATTTGGTTAATCTATTTTGGCATTATAGGTATTACCTTACTAAAGAATTTGTCCATTATGTACCATTAAAAAGTGAAAAATAAAAAAACATTTGAACAAAAAAATAAAACCGACTTCTAAAGCAAAACACTACAAATCGAAAAATTACTTTTTTCCAAAGTCGGTGTCTTTGGAACCTACTGTTTTTCGTTTTTTAGACACCGACTTCGAAAAAAAAAAAGTTATTTTTAAATGTGTTTTTATCATAATACCATTCTGTATTAGGGCCACTGTATAGTTAGACACATCCCATAGGTACAAAATTTATAACCTAGCTTGGGCCCGGCATTTTAGCCTTCTTTACACAAAACAATCAAAGTTTCCTCACAAAAATTCCTTTACCATTATTAAACTGATAACTTAGCAACCTTCCTGTGGCTCAACGCGATTTATATCACACCGATAAGCGATTTAACTGACTTCAAAACGGAAGAGTATTTTTTTATATTTGTTACCGTAGTACTTTTTATAAGGTATTTTATTTAAGAGCTGGTGCTTCTCATGTGGTTCCGTTTAAACTTGATCAAGATCTGACGAGTAGTTTTTGAGTTATTCTTAATAATGTGTATTTTCATGGTAATATAAGGTACCATAAATAAAAAGAGGAAATTAAACACTTTTTAACATAAAAATTAATCCGACTTCCAAAAAAGTTAACAACAAAGTATTTTTTTGCTTAGTAATGTTTTATTAAATTAAATTTGGAATTTTGTTTTTGAAATCGTTTAAATTTTTTGTTAAAAAGATTTTTTAATAAGGGAAATTGCAAGTATGTTCACATGGACGCTATGCATTGCAATTCAAATGATTTGCACTTAAAATTTTCTTAGAATAACGCCTATCGACCAAATTTAAATTGCGTCTCGCCTTCAGGCAAGTCTCATATTTTTCTATGATTGCAACGATCAGTTTCTAGCCTACATGGTTACCCATATTTCTCTTACTGGTTAAGTACATATGATCATAATGTGACCAATGATGGGACACGCCTTAATCACGCAGGGCCCAACTGGTAGATATCACATGACTTCGAATTTTTACCCGACTGCGGGAGGGTAATGTTTTTCGAGCGTATGTATGTATGTCCATTTCTATAGCACGCTCTACAGCCCAAACGGCTTGACGGATTATGATATATGAGGTGTCGTTGGACTCGGAATAGGCAATATTATTATGAAAAATAACGCCACCCCCTAAAAAAAGGCGATTGATACATTTTTTTTTGTTTTTCCTAACAATATGGGCTTCAAATAAAAGCTACTAAATAGACCATTCCAAATATATATATATATATAGAAACACTTTGTGTTCCTATTTTGGCACAAATTCAATATAAGCGTAACTTTAATACCAAAATAGTCACATAAATTATTTGGAGAACTCGTTCATTATTAAAACTAAAAAGTCTGAAATAAAATAAAATATTATAAAAACAAAAAACCCGACTGCTAAAAATTAATTAAATGAAAAGAGAAAAAAACAAGTAGGTACAGTAGTAGCAGACGGGTTTTTTTTTTAATAATAATATGTTTTTTGTTGATACGATATGCCTACCTCACGACATTTCTTCAGTCTCTATTGGTTTTCAAATGTCGCTCATTCAAATCGTGAGTTTGATTGTTCTATAAAAGTGGAAAATCCATTTTTTTACTATAGGGACAAAAATACCAAAACAAAAATCAATTCCCTCCACCAAATATAACTACAAAATCCCAATATTAAAGATTTAATAATCCAAAATAATTACACCGCGCACTCATACGCAAGTGATGCGTGATCACGGAGCGAATCTCAAGTGTACCTTTAAAACATGGGTCAGGTTGCCATCACCGAGGGATTTACCACCTTACTGCTTAAAATATTAGGTTGGGTTTTAGATGAGGGATGGAGGGACAGAAAGTCCACAAAATGAACATAGTCGCGAGTTTTTCCGCGACGCTGTTATTCAGATCTAGCCAATACTTGAATACAGGTTGTTGGATAAATGGCAAAATGTAGTTTTCGTTAAAAAGTATGAAGGAAATGGGGAAAATTTTGGATTTAGTTTGCTTTTGGAGGTCTTTAAAATTATTTAGGTGCAAATGTTACAATTATGGATGAGTATTTTTGAGACTCTAAATTTGCAAAGGAAAAAGTTGCTTTATATAAGATTTTTTTCCGCTAATTAAGGCTAATATTATAAAACACTGTTGTTCCATACAAGAAGTCTGTTTCTTTTTGTATGGAACAGCAGTGTTTTAGAAGTGTGCAGATATTTAATCAAAGCTTATAAAACAGCTGTGTTTATGTTCGATTTTTAACCGACTTCCCAAAAAGGAGGAGGTTCTATGTTCGAATTATATATATATATTTTTTTTTGTTTTTGTTCACCGATTACTCCGTCAATTGTGGACCGATTTTGAAAATTCTTTTTTTTTGTTTGAAAAAGTATGTTCTGAAATTGGTCCCATTTTAATTTGGTGAAGATCTGATGAAGAACTTCGGAGATATACAACAGAACTCTTCAATAAATAACGGCAAATCTCTCGGGATTGCTGCAATCGCATGTCTGTTTGTTGTTTATAACATTTCATAACATAACATCACGCCAGTTCGCTCTTAAGGGGTAAGCAGATCTCTCATTTCACCGGTTATGTTCAAGTTTCATGAAATCTATTCTGGCGAAATAGTTCCCTTACTAACTTGCCTATTAGGTACGTACAACTAAAAAGTGAAAAATAAAAAACTTTTTGCAAATAAATACTACCGACTTCCAAATACAAAACTGCAAAGTGAAAATAACTTAATTTTTCTTTTAGAAGTCGGTAGTATTTTTTTGCAAAAAGTTTTTTCAGCTTAGTAATACTTCAGAGAGTTCATTATCGTGAGCAGTTGTTTTTTTTATTATTATCTATCAAAAAGAAAATTTGTCTGGGTCTCTTTCACAAAATACAATGAAGACACTGATATAAAAATTATTGATTTCCTTAAGTTCTAGCACCTCTAAAATGATTTAACAGTTTGAGTTGTCTTGTGACATTGCCCCCCTTTAATTCCCTCCACTTGTATTTGTCATTGTGTGGCAAAGACATAGTGCAGTAATAAAAAAAATACATACTTCATCATCGTAATATTAGTCAAAATCTAAGGAATTCTCTTAACTACACCCCGTATCAACCCCCGATAGATATCATGGTACCAAATAGATAGTTCGCCTTTTCTTCGAGCCACTTGTACTAACGATGTCATTCGCGTTCCGGGCTGTCGAGTTATTGAGACTTTTTCAAGAGACAAACCACCCTGAAGCCCGGGAGGAGGTTCTACCCCCACTGAGCATCGCCTAAGGGTGGTGGTTTGAAGAGGTAGTTTTAGATGGAAGTGGCAGAAGGATTTGTGAAGAAGGTCATTAAAATGTTTATTAGGAAGGCGCTGCGTGTCGCAGGTTCTATTCCCGCACGAAACAAATATTTGTATGGCCTTCAGATAGTTTTTGCAGATCTGGGTGTATGTGAGTTTAAACATCTGTAAACGCACCCACGATATATGAAGAAATTCCTAGTATGGGGCAATGCTTTTCTAATATATATATTTTTTAGGGATTTTCTGGGTTTATTAATACGGGTTTTCCGGGAATCAGGAACTGGCATTAGTATTCAGGTCAATCAGCACATCATTGCTGCTTATGCGATGTTTTATTATCCAGGTTAAATAAGTTACAGTTTTTAAAGAACAGTTCAGTTCATGAAAAAAATCGATATTTTTTTCTAGATTTAAAGGAGATGGCTAAACAACTGCCCTAAGCATGTATAGAAATTTCTCCTTAACTCGTAACATTCAAATATTCATTAATGAATTATTACGGTTTTATTATTCTTCTATAACTTTCGTGAAAAAATCAAATATTTTTCATGTTTTTGTTTGACAAGAAGAACTTATAGTCAATAAACCTACTTTTCATTACAAAAATATTGTAGTCAATAAACCTACTTTTAAAGACATTTGCGTAAGTCGAAATGAATAGTACCTATTCATTATTATTTATTTTTGTACCTATCGAAATACATTTCAAAACGTTGATTTCTTTAATTGCTGATCTGATTTCTAGAAATTATTGGCAATATCTGGAAAGAAACGGCACTTAAATAGTACTGTCACTAAAAAGTTACAATCAATTCTTCTCGATTACACTTGATTCGATTAGAACCATATTAAAAAAAAAACATGTTGGGGGTGTCGTGTCGTGGGAACTCGCTTTGAACGAAGTTCCTTTCATCGGATACTATGTATTAATACAGAGCCAACATGTATGATCTTAATTTTCAATTGCGTATTGATTCATCATGAACCTTTAAATAACAGCCCTTTCCAAGGCACGAAGGAAACTCGTTAAGTCAAGATGGTCACCCATCCACGGAATGACCTCGGCAAGCGTTATTTAACCTTGAAGATCGACCTGTGCAGCTGTTATTATTTAGCCACAAGATACTCTAAACGCCTTGCTAAAGTATCATAGCAAAATCTTATTCTTTTACAAGTTTGTATACCTATTGATGAAGGAGTTTCTAAGATTTTATTTTCACGATTGTGACGATATAAAAAGTTCCTGAAACATTTTTCATACGAAATACTAATATTCAGATATACAGCATTACATATTACTAGTTAAAATGTTTATACGTTGCTAGGGCAATCGTCCATACTTTATTTAGCCATGTCCTTTGTCCACATTTCTTGGCGTAGTGATGAGTTTTCCTAATAATGCTGTCAACAATGGCAAAAGCCAAAATCGCTAGATATTGAGTTAACTCTACGACATTTATCTTAGCTTTATCAAATCACCCCCATCCAGATACCTATGGCGATCCTTAATTAGTAAAAATTCAGAAAAAAAATATATTTCAATACTTGTTTAGTTCCAATGCATCCATCCAATTAAGAGATAAAACTCACCATCTAGACTGAACCATTATAATAACACGCGAATAAAAAAAAGCGCAGAGTTCAACCACGCTCAAAGACCTCGCAAAACTACGTCCAGACCCCTTCCATTGGCACGACATCTACATAAAACTTGAACGTGGATATCTGACGATAATTATGTCGGTTGAAAGATTGAATACTCTTGAAGCTGCGCATTTTTCTGTTCATCCTGCCCAGCCCCTTAGGGTAACGGATGATTGGTGATACGGGTTTAGAGGATTCTGGTCTTTGTGATTTGGGTGAATGGAAAACATACGGTTTTGCTGTTGTTTGTCTTTTTGTAACTTAGACGTGCATAATATAACGTCTGTTTCGCGGCAAGGGTAGGTACAGATGCGTCGATTTTTGACCTAGAATTGTTCATTTAATAATTTTAATTTAATTGTTCATTTTATAGTTTTAATTTATTTCAATTGATAATTTTATGATTTTAATTTATTTTGATTGCTATATTATTATATTTAATAGTTGCGATTTTTTTTTATTTCTATGTAATTTATCATTTAATTTTAAATTTTTATTAATTTACTGACTTTTAAAAGTTATTATACAACCCGTAATTCAAATTGTTAAATAACTTATTTATTAATATGCAATGTATCTAACTGCTGGAGAGGGTGGAGACCTGGTGACCTGAAACACAGGCCCTTAGAGCCTAGCTTAGGCACCAGTCTCCCACAGTATATTATATACCGTAAGTGTAACAATGTCTGTAATGTTTATTGTGGTGATAAATAAATAATAAATAAAATTATTTAGGTATTTTATAAGGGCCTTTGTAAATCGGGCTCTAATCCAGATTCAAAGCTGTATCTAGAAGCTTTAAATCTCTAGTGAAAAGTTCCTAATGGATTTACTGAATCAGGCCCGTGCCCGGGACGTGGAGGGACCGTGCTCCGTCAGGGGCTCAAAAAAATATCGTTGTGTACATTTTATATGAACTCGTTCACACACGTCCGTGCACGGGCCAGTGACAAAACTTCAAAGATTGGGCCCGGCCCTGTCACGTCCCGGGCACGGCCCTGATATGTGTGGATAGACCTTTTTTTTTTTTTTGTTTCCGGGGGTAACCTTCAAAAGGCGCCTGGAATTTTGGGGAAAAAGACCAGGGTGTGTGGGATTTTTACCTCACTAAAACCACCCCGGTGATCACCTTCAGCACGTAGAAGGGACCCCGTGACCTCTCAAAAGACCACCCCGGAACCCCCTCTGTGCAACGCCTGTTAGGGCACATCCCTGGGGAGATTAATAATGCACCTCCCCTGAGCCTCGCTGTGCACGGCAGCACGTGATCACTGTGCCACCGTCTTTCCTGGAGTCACTGGGTGAGCGAACAGAGTCCCCAATCTGACCGCCCACGACCCCGGAGTCCCACCTGCTTATGGAGCAGGCGGGGTTTCGGCGTTTTAGGCATCGAGGCGGTTACTTCGACGACGCCTTCTTCTCCGAGTGGGATCGGCTCTCTCACGATCCCGCTCGGCAGCCTCCTTCTGTACCATTACGGTCTCACAGAAGGAGGCCATTTCCCTCCAGTTTTCTGTCTCTGCCAGCATGGCCCTCACAACTGCTGGCAGAAACAGGTCTCGCCCGATCTTGGCGACCAAGACCTGCCGCTCGGAGGCCCACGCAGGGCACTCATCGAGCGTGTGCTGTGCAGAGTCAATGTCGCCTCCGCAGTGGTGGCAATTTGCCATGGTCTCTCGGCCAATCCTATTCAGGTACTCACCGAAGCAACCGTGCCCGGTGAGTACCTGAGTGAGCCTGTGTGTGGATAGACCTAAGGCGTTTGATGCCACTGCTTTTTTGGGATATAAAATAAACTATAATGTCCTATTTCATACTTTTATCCGATTGACTGTACAAGTAAGTAATTTAGAAGTATTCGTCGCATCCTCGGAGTTTACTGGCCCGAGATCATCTCCAATGTAGAGCTGTTGGAGAGACGCCACGAGACCCCGATCGACCGCCAGATCAAGCGTCGTAAATGGAGTTGGATTGGTCACTCGCTCCGGAGGGATTCCGATCACATTCCTAAACAGGCCTTGGATTGGAATCTTCAAGGAAAAAGGAAACGGTGCGGAGCGTATTGGCTGAAACGAGGAGTATCGGCATGATGTGGAGCGATGTGAAGCGCGAAGCTCAAGACCGGTATCGATGGAGGACTACTGTGAAAGCCATCTGTCCCAGCTAGGGGTCATAGGATCTTAAGTCAAGTAAGTATTTTCATACAAATTATTTCACTTTAATGCCTGTCTTAAAACTGCAAGACAAGCCCTTATGTCATAGTACTAATACCTATATAACAAAAGTAAATAATAAACAGAACACGGTAAATAAGATGTCCCACAAACAACTATACAAATGATGATACTCGTTGGTACTCGCGTCTCCGCCTGTATCTCATTTGTTAGTAATGTGGCTCGCGATAATCATATTTTTGCGCTGAGATCGGCCTCGATAATGTTCTGCCTTGTACCGTTCGCAAAACAGACGTTGGTAAACCTGTATTATTTTTTAGGATATCTTTTTCCGTTGGTAGAGCAAAGTTTTATAGACATTTTTTCACAGTATGCAGATTGGGCTACAGATTATTGCCCGATTGATGGAAATCTGACTGCAGTGGCTCTATGTACAAGTAAAATTTAAAAAAAATCCTCCTTCCTATTTTTATTTCAGACTACATAATTTGTCTTGTAGTATACTATACACGCTTCGATCGACAATCTATTGAATACATAATTATGACACAATATCTTGCGAAAACACCCTGATTCGAACAGTAAAACGGCCATAACTTTTGAACGACTTAACCGATTCAAAATCGGTTCATCCATTTAGGAGCTATGATGCCACAGACAGATATACAAATACACAGGTACACACGTCAAACTTATAACACCCCTCTTTTTCCGGAGGGGGTTAAAATACAAATGCACAACTGAATCTTGTTGGATTAGAAGCCAAGCGCATCATCATTGGGAAGAAGATAGGCTGATAAAAATAGACAGCAAACACTTATCACTACTCATCTACTCTACTCTTACCTACTTATCTTATCATTACTTAGCATATGTGAAATGATTGATCTTTTTATACGTATTAATGAATTTAAATTTCGACATTTTACTTTTTATTTTGCTGGAATGATTTTAAAATGGAATTTGGATCATTGTTGTTATATTTTCTTTCTTTTTTTGTTGGATTGACAATTATTGATTTCTTTTTTTGTCTCTCATTTTACTCGCACTTTTTTATGGTTTTGTTTTTTATTTTACTTATTACTTTCTACATAATGTTGTTAAGAAATAAATGACTTACGATTTTTTTTAATGGAACCGAAAAACAAACTTTATTTATATTTCATACAAACAAAGTTTGTTTTTTCTGTGTCAGTATTTTTGGAACTCTGCTTTTTTTGCTGTCTGTACCTTGTCTGGGATATTGCTCTCTTACATTTGAATAATTATTCTTCATCGTTGATGTGTCGCGTAGCTTAGGGGCTGTTACTATAAATATATTATGTAGGCTACAGTACACTGTCTGAAATTCAGCATTTTTCAGATATCTACAACTCCAAGTTGTGCGGGGTCAATAACTTTCATTGGGGCCTAATGAAGATGTTGAAGAGAGTCTTTATGGTTGAAGAAAACTATTTTTACAAAAGCCTAGATGGTTTTTTGGAATTTAAGTCCAATTTAAATTTATTGTAGCTACAATCTAGGAGTCTTTAAGTCAAGAGTGAATGGGTGTGCTCCACCGTCGACCACATTGTCGCTTACCATCAGATGAGACAGTGGTCAGGCGCGAGCATACAGAAAAAAAAATACAATTGTACATCATTTTATACAAGACCAGGATGGACGCGGCGCGGCGGTGATCTCCAAACTTGAACTATATTTCCTCCATAGAAATCAGTGATGTCTACGATAAACTTAGTAAGTAGGTGAATTGAAAAGGTCATAATGATATTTGCCCAACTTTTAATCCGTGAATGAGAGCAAAAAGCCTTCATCCAATGATATTCAAATAAACAGATTCGTTATACACTCACAAAACAATTGGAAAAAGTGTTCCGCACTCACACTTTTCATTCATCTGACATTTCAATACAAGTCGAAAGGGATGGCTTGATAAAACCAACAAGAAAAAAAGAGACAGCTAGTGTTTGTCACTTGCGTGTGAATGTAAACAAACATTATTCTGACTACCAATGTTGTTATATATATATCAGAATATTAGGAAAAAATTAAATAAATTAGTAAATTGAGGCGTATTGCGTATTTACATATGGTATGAGATCCCTTCTGTTTTATGTACTTTGGTATCATAATTGGTACAATTTCTAAAAACACACGCTGGCATTTTTTTATTTTGTTTTTGTTTCAACAAAGCGTATCGCTCTTCGCCATGCGTGACATAAACTAAAGACTAAAGTTCACAATTGTGACCTATTCGAGTCTTCACAATGCGCACGCTCATAACATATCTGTTTATTTGAATATCATTGCCTTCATCACTATATCATGAAGATATTCATCATCATCATCAGCCTTTTTAATATTCCCACTGCTGGGACACAGGCCTCCTATCTGTGAGAGGGAATGGGCTGTAATCCACCACGCGGGTTGGTGGATGTCAAATTTCTTTGAATATTCATTTTCTTTGGTTCCAGGATATGCCGGTTTCCTCATGATGTTCTCCTTCACCCTTTTGAGAGCAGTGGTGAATGTGGCAATGAAATAATTTACACAAAGTAAAGATCTTCAACATGTGAGTCGGGGCTGTTACCACTGGGCCACCGATGCTCAAGATATTCACTTGAGTTCTTAATTATTTATTGTACACCAAAAACAACATTACATATAGTGTGATAATAAAGTGCATTACAAAGGCGAGCTTAAAACAGTGTTAACTTCTCTTACAGCAAACCTCAGGGTGACAGAGAAAGATGACAATATAGAGGGCAGGATCCAGTGTACAATTTATAAGAATTTTAAACGAATTAAATCAAATATTACCAATATTATGTAATTGCGCAAGGAAATGATCTTTAATCTTCCTCTTGAAGACATCCAAAGAAGGGCTAACGCATAAGGAGTGCGAGATAGAGTTCCAGAGACGCACTGCAGTAGCAGAGAAAGAGCCATCATAACCGTTGGAAGTTTGTGTTGAGCATTATTGTAGCAAATTATTTCCTAGAAGTATAAACAATGTATTCCACTATTACAAGCCAATACACGATTCCTAAGCCTTTGTACACACAGACATGCATTTTATGAAAACGTCCTATTTCTAATTGGGGCTATAACCTCCCCTGGAGGGCGTCACGGGCGATTTCACTGGCGGGAGCGATACGTGGGCTATGGTGTGGTATAGCTATGTTTAGTGGGTGCTAGGCTTTAGCAACTATGTTTAGTTTATAGTGATTGAAGAAGACTTGTTGTGTTTAAAACAAGTGAGAATAAAACAAGAAAAAGAAGAAAAAAAAAATCGACTTAAATGCAAAACACTAGAAAGTGCAAAATAACTTACGTTTCGGAAGTCGGTGTCGAAAAATGATAGAAAAAGAGATACCAAAGACAATAATGAAGTCGGTTAGTTCTTTTTTGAAAATGTTTTTATTTCTCTCTTTTCAGTTTAAAAATGAGCAATTGCTATAGTACGGTACCTATAAAAATATCCATAATAACTCAATTTACACATTTGTTATGTTTGTCGCTAAGAAGTTCGGTTGAATGCTCCATATTTTGGAAACTGCTGGACCGATTTTGATTAATCTTGCACTTTTCCCTAAGTTGAAAGATACTCAATTAAACACAAAAAAGAATGATCTCTATCCTATAAGTGGTTTCGGAGAAATGCGTGCACAAACACACATACATACTTATTAAACACACATGATACTTTTGAAATCTGGCACACGTGATTACAAGCCGTTACAGTAATATTACATACATACGTGTCGAATCTCCTTTTTTGAAGTCGCCAGGATTGAAGATTAGAAAAAAAAACAAAATTTTAGTTGTTTAGTAAAAGGGATTTGCTTTTAATACTCTATCTGTTCCTGCTCCTCACTGCCACTAAGCATTGTTGTGTTCCAATATATGGCAGTGGATCGAGATATAATTTTAGGCGCATGAGATATTCCAACGTTGTTTTTTTGTCTAAGTTGTTAGAAAAACTTAGAATACCTGCATTTGTATTCTTACCTAAAGATATTTCTATCGATAAGATAGTTTATTAGCCTTTTACGAACATAAAAAAGTAAGTTCTTTTACAACTGGTTATTTGAAGGCCTTTTAGAAAATAGTAGTTCCACAGACCATGCTTGACCACCGGTAGATTTGTAACAGAATCTTTTTAGTCTTTAAACACGAGCCAATTGGCACTTTTATTAGCCTTGACCATTATAAAATCACTCTTCTAACAAAATAACACCAAGAAAATAATTCAAGCATACTCGTGCAGCAACCTATGGAGTCTAGCCCAATGATTGATCAGCTCCGATTACTGGCTGATTCCCGGTTAGCGTGTTCGTGGGCAATATCAGGTGTAGGGGCAAGATCGATTGGTGGCCATCGATTTTTGGGCAATTATGGACAATTACTGCGGTACTTTGTTGTGTGTCGAAGGCCGGGTTTCTGAATAAGGCATTTGAAGTTGAGTATTTGCCAATCTCTTTTTTAGCCTGTAAAGCTGTTGCAAACTTTGGCGTTAAAGAACACACGCACGTTCTTCACTTCCTAATTCTCAATTCAGAAAACGGGTGTGAAGCCTATGGTATTTTACAGGAGTTTATTTCTGTAGCAGCCTGGTGTTTGGTGTCGTGTTGATGGCGGTAGACTTGCTAACTATTAGTAAAATGAAAGGGTACAATATAAACCTCTACTGATTCCTTTTAAGGAAACATACATGTATGATAATCTTCAAGGCATTCTTTCTTCATCATCATAATCTTCTTGCCCTTATCAACATTTATTTGGAATCTTCTTCTTTCATACTTGTCTTCCTTATTAGTTTTTTTTTTTTTTAGGTGTTACATTTATGTGTCTTCAAATGTTCGTAAAAACTGGGCAAGTGCGTGGCGGACTTCGCACGTTTAGGGTTCCGTACCAAAATGCAAAATCAAGTTGGATGTAATAAGAAAAAACCGGCCAAGTGCGAGTCGGACACGCGCACGACAGGTTCCGTACAATTATCGCAAAAAAAACACGTTTTTTGTATGGTCCCACTTAAATATATAATTTATTCTGTTTTTAGTATTTGTTGTTATAGCGGCAACAGAAATACATCATCTCTGAAATCTATCACGCTATCACGGTTCAGCCTTATGACAGACAGATAGACAGACAGACAGACGGACCGCGGAGTCTTAATAATAGGGTCCCGTTTTTACCCTTTTGGGTACGGAACCCTAAAAATGAGGGAATATCAAAGAAAAATCGGATTTATCAATATATTGGTATTTATTAGTAAAATGTATGTAATATTCATGGAAAAATAAAGCATTCTTCGTAACAAAATTTTGTTAAAAAATTATTTGGTGGCTTCTCATTCCTTTCTTTAAAGTGCTCTAAATAACGATACCGCACTCGATTGGAAAGCTCTTTTTTTTCTCTCCCCGCCTTTAGTGGTATGCCCAGCATATGTTTTCTTCTGCTGTGGCTTTGAGTCAACAAGATTGTAAGTGACCTTTCTAGGACACATTAAATTGAAGAACAGTGGCCTGTATAAACTGATATAATGTAGGTACTATAAAATACCGGCCGTAGATCGTCGAAGGCGCCCGAACAAGATACTGTAAAATTTTGAAGAATGTAGCTCCAACCGTTGCTGCTGCTGTTGTAGCTGTAAAAGCTGTAGCACAGACGGCGAATGGACAGACAGATTGGGCTCCTTTTGGACCCTTATGGAACGGAACCCAAAAAACGGCAATTAGTTTTACAAATGGGTGAAAAACATAACAAGATATAACGCAATTTATCAACTGAACAGTTTCACGCAAAAATCAAAAGCTTATATCGCAAAAAATGGTTGAAAATCACAACAGAACACAAATAAATCATGATTTAACACAAATTGACGTGTCCTCTGGCACCAAAAAGCAAAATCAAAGCTGTCGAAAAAACGCGAAATATGGCGAAAGCCGGTTTTTCACTTAGCGGCCTTGTAATTGGGAGATGTATATCGGCACATTTTTCAGGCGATATGCTGTTGTCAGAATCGGGACAAATGGTGATGGTATGGACAAGAACACGGTATGTGCGTGTGAAGCTTTGTTTTTTTTTTGTGTGATTTTAATTGATTTATTCGGTGACATTGTCACATTTCAATGGCCAGTGTCAAGGACGGATATGTAGACTGCTTTTGTTATAATTTTTACAAGCTTTTATGTAACTTGCAATGTGTGTATTTATGTGTATTCGGGTCAAATCTTGCAACTGAATTTTAACCGATTAAAATGAAATTTTGCATACACGTTTAGTTTGGATGACAATGCATGGTTAGCTAAGTGACGTCATTCTTAATCCAATATGGTGGACGTCCTAAGATGGCGCACTAGTTATTTTTGTGCACTGCCATGATATGGGTATCTAATGAAAGGATTTGCTAAGAAGAATACGAAAAAAGCTTGTTTTAAAACAATATTTTTAATGAATAATTTTTATGTTTAAATGATGCGTGAAAACTGACAAAAAATTGTGTAGCAAAGAAGTATAAGCTACATACAAACATACCTAAATATAAAGCTATAGTAATTAACAAAAGTATTTTTTTTTTAAAGTGTCACCTTCTTTGGTCGGAAAAGACAACACACTACGCAAAGTGAAAGGCTAGGGTAGCTAGGTAGGCAAGCTAATACGTTTGCCCAGAAGTGGGACAACAAAGGTTGAAGAAAAAAATGCTACCTTCTAGAAAGATACGAGTATGTATATAGGTGTTTTATCTAGAACTTATCTAAAACTAAATTATTCCTACAAACTTTATTACTACTTTTTAGATATTGTTTAATTCAAAGTTTAAAACACACGAACAGGCAACCCAGCATAGGTTGTCCTGATGCCAGAAAATTATATAATTATATTCCTAGCCCTATTGCATAAAGTGGGATAGAGTTAGGAAGAAAAAGTATCAAACACACGAATAAAAATATTTTTGTAATTATTAATATCATTTATTTAATATTGACATATTTTACCAGCCATTTTGCAGAACTAACAAACACATATGTCAGGTTCTGACTGTGATCAGTGGCGTCCATTAGTATCGAGCATCGGAAAGTGCGTGTGATAGGTAAAAACGTTGCCTCTCACTAATGCTTCATCGGGTAGCCGTGTACGTACAGTGTGGGGGACTTTTAGGAATGAAAAATGTTGCTCGTAGCATGGATAGAATCACGCCAGTTATATTGGTGAGAGAATATCGCTATTGAACGGGCCCAAATGCAGAGCCGGGGCTGATACTGAGAAGTTCCTGATTAAAGACTTTTTCACAAAAAAAATAAACCGACTTCAAAAGCAAAACACATCAAATTGCAATTGGAGTACTGTTCTCACCTCTGGGATGGTTCTGTCAAATACCAGCATGATGCACTTGAGTCGCTTGACAGACGGGCCAAAAGGCTTATTGGCAACGATGCACTGGTCGCGTCAAAGCTCCAGAGCCTCGAGCATCGACGCCGAGTTGCCAGCCTGTCAGTTTTTTATCGGTTACAATTCGGGGAGTGTGCGACGGAACTGCACAATTTGATTCCGCCAAGCCCTTTCCATCATAGGACTATAAGACGTACGGCAATGTGCCATCGGTACATGGTGGATATCCCACTCATAGGCACAAAGCGTTTTGAAAATACTTTCATTGTGCGTACAGCTAAGGAGTGGAACTCCCTGCCGGCGTCCTTGTTTCCTGATAGCTACAACCTAGGGGTCTTCAAGTCAAGAGTGAATAGGTTACTTGTAGGCAAGCGTGCTCCACCTTCGAACATATCATCACTTAACATCAGGCGAGATAGTGGTCAAACGCGAGACTATAATGAATAAAAAAATAATTACCTTCGTTTCGGAAGTCGGTGTCTTTGGTACCTCTTGTTCTTATCATTTTTCGACACCGACTTCTGAAACAAAAGTTATTTTTGTAATTTTTTGTGTTTTGCTTTTGAAGTAGGTTTATTTTTTGGAGAAAAGGGTAAATTTTCTCACTTTTTAGTTTTAGTACACCATCACTAACAAGTAAAATTTCAAAATTTAAAAAAACACCCGACACATTTATCTTGCGAAAACATCCCGATTCAAACAGTAAAATGCCCATAACTTTTGAACGGCTGAACCGATTTTATTCAAACATAGCTAAGAACACTCTCGACACAATCACCTTTTAAACAAAAAAAACTAAATTAAAATCGGTTCATCCGTTGAGGCGCTGTGATGCCACAGACAGACACACAGATACACAGATTCACAGATACACAGCAACACACCTCAAACTTATTACACCCCTCTTTTTCCGTCGGGGGTTAAAAATGAGCAATTTCTATAGTACGGTACCTAAAGGATTGACAAAATACGCATATTAACTCAATTTACACATTCGTGTTTGTTTGTCGCTAAGCAGTTCGGTTGTATGCTCCATATTTTGAAAACTGCTGGACCGATTTTGATGAAACTTACACTTTTCCCTAAGTTGAGAGATATTCAATCCAACACAAAAAGATCTATCCGATGAGTAGTTTCGGAGAAATGCGTGGACAAACATACATACAGTTGTGAAATTTGGTACACGTGTTTAGAAGCATATGTGAATATTGTGCAGTTCCAACAATATTACATGCATACGTGTCGAATTGATTACTTCCTTTTTTTCAGTCGGTTAGAATCCCTATAAGACCGAGAATCTCTCCCTCGGCAACGGCGCTGATTACAACTTCTTAGTCTCAAGCGTCGTTCTTGAGAGTGGCAATTAATTTGATTCATTAATTGATAGTGCATTTCCTACATATCTTACTAAATGACAGTTCCCTCGCCTGATTTCGTAGTTTGTGATATTTTTTATCTGGATGCATGACATGACACTAACAAGCACACCGCTCGACCACATCATCGCTTACCATCAGGTGATACACATAGTGGTCAAGCGCGAGCCTACCCATAATAAAACAAATTAAATTTAATATTTAAAAAACTTTCGACACAATAACCCATAATTTTTATTTCATGCTTTTTAAACTACATATAATATACCTAGTAGTAGACACGCTTCAATTAACTATCTATCGAAACATATAATTAAGATATGATATCTTGCGGAAAAACCCAAATTCAAAGAGTAAAATGCGGATAACTTTTGAACGGAACAAGCGATTTGAATCAATCATAGCTAAGAACACTCTCGACAAAGTCATCTTTAAAACAAAAATAAACTAAATTAAAATCGGTTCATCCGTTCGGGAGCTACGATGCCACAGACACACATAGACACACACACACACAGACACGTCAAACTTTTAACACCCCGTCGTTTTTGCGTCAGGGTTAAAAAAAACTCTGTCTTATCGATATTTCTACACAAAATACTAGTTCAGTAACCATGCCAAACCCTCAAACTCCGTACATTCACCCATAAATCCAGATTAGTCAAGTGTTTGGGCGTACCACGGACACAAGGTTGTCGGTCCCTGATTTATTCGCGTCATCAATTCTTATGAAGATACCAAGAGTGCCCTGGCTTCGATTTTAGAGGGGCCGGCTTGATTTACTGGGCTGTTGACTCATTTTTGTTGTTATTGATTTTTGAAGAGGAGGGATGGTTCAGATAATATATCAGAGAAACATGTTGAAAAGGCAAAGAAAACCTGTTTTATTTCAGCGAAATTAATTTTGAATCAATAAACTTCACATTGGACTTCAATGTTATGTATGTTGCATTACTATTAATTTAGCATTAATATTAATGCAAAATTTTATCCGTGGTGCTAGGCAACTGGGCTTATCCCAATGGTAAACGTCCCTTTGTGCCTATTGGCCTTGTTTGTTCTGTCTCCTGCTTGATATGGAGGGAAGTGGAAATTTGTATTTTTTTTCTACTCCTCCATTATTCTTTTCTGATTAATTTCGTTGCAGGAACCAAGAAAGTTAAATTCATTCTCCGGGACTTCGTCGAGCTACACTGCCTCGGCGCTTTTCTGGTGGTCGAACTGTTGATTCTGGCTTTCAGGAGTTGCAGTGGTTTGGGAATAGAGCGGCGTGATTTTACGAAAAAAAAATATATGCTTCACCTTCACAATTCAATTTTATTCGATTTTGTACTACTTACTACTATGGTGTTTTCGAAATTACCTTTACCAAAGGTGTCCATGAAATAATAAAATGGCCTCCTTGCCATGGCAATTTTTTAGCACTACTGAGTGTGAGGTCCTGCTTTCGTTGCACGAGTTGGGCAAAGATTTTTTATAATTTTTCTTCTGCAATTTGAATTTTAAATAGGACTTAAAATTAACTGGCGAATTCTTCTACTTAACCTTACGGCGAAATACAAGATTAATGTTAAGCGGCTTTTAACCGACTTCAAAAAGTAGGAGGTTCTCAATTCGACTATATGTTTTTGTATGTTTGTTACGCGATTACTCCAACAATTTATTATGAACCGATTTTGATGATTCTTTTTTTATTAAAAGTTGGTGCTGCTCATGTGGTCACATATTTAAATTTGATAAAGATCTGAAGGGTAGTTTTAGTTTTTTGTTAATTTAAGGTACCAAAACAAAAACGAGAAAAATAACTTTTTAACAAAAAAAAATAAACCAACTTCCAAAACAAAACGCTACAAAGCGAAAAATAAGTTTCTTTCGGCAGTCTGAGTCAAAAATGAAAAAAAAATAGGTACCAAGGACCGAAGTCTACATTTTAAATTCATAATTGACCTTTTCTAAACAGTTGACTAAAGGTAAAATATAACAAATTTAAATATTTGATTAAACTCTACAACAATATCAGTAACGATGGCGTGTCAGCAAAGCGTTATCGACCATAACGATCTGTTAGTGTACAAATTAAAAATTCTTAATAGCTAACTAGGGAACGCACTACTGGTTAGTTGTCTGGGGACCTTGTTGCGATAAACACGGATATAGTAGGAATGGAAGAGACATTTTCTGTTGAAGTTCTACTGCGCCTACCACAAATTGGAGGATGGTGATGGAAGAGATTCTTCAGAATTCAAATTTAAACTCTCAGGCCCAGCAATTTGAAATTTGTAGCAATAAATGGTACCAATAGGTACAAGCCGGACCCGGCAGAAATGATTACGAAGTAGAAACAAGGCATTGAAGAAGATATCGAGATTCGAAAGGAGAATGGGAAGGCTTTTTGCCAGCACTGAAAAGATATCGAAAACAAAGGTAATATGATTGCCTCATTTATAGAATGCTCGAAAGTACTACTACTACTCTTGGAGTTTTGAGTTTGTCTTGAGATGAAAAAGTACTACTGGACACCAGGAATTTCTAAGTACAAACTTGAAGTCTGTATTTAAAGCTGGTTAGGTAATGGCAATCAGCTCACTCCTTATTCATGGGACTAAAACAACTCTTCATGGAATACGGGGGTGTTGGACTTTGAACCCAACACTAGCGGCCAGCGCGCGCCGTCTGCACTTGGCACACTCGCGCGCGGCCTACGCAGCATCGATGTGTGGGTGAGCGGCGCGACATCAACGCAGCACGGCGCGGCTCGGCGGACACTCGCTACCACGGACTCCACTGCGACAGTCGACACCTCTCTCTTACAAAAATATAATTTGTTTGTCCGGGACAGTTTTATATTTGTAATTATAACGGCATTAAACCATTTCGCCTAAAATATACAGTCCACTCATTTTATCCACGAGCTAACAGGGGTCACTACTTTTTCACACATCACATCACATCATCAGCCTATTAATGTTCCCACTGCTGGGACACAGGCCCCCTCTCTGTGAGAGGGGAAGGGCCATAATCCACCACGCGGGCCCAGTGCGGGTTGGTGGATGTCACACGTCTTTGAATTTTTGGTTCTAGGACATGCCGGTTTCCTCACGATGTTTTCCTTCACCGTTTTGGAGAGCAGTGGTGATGAAATAATTTACACAACTACTGCTACTACTTCAACTGTAAGCAAACTAGCCATTAGATCTTTGAAACTCTTTTGCGAGTCATTTCAAGACTGGTTTAAACTGCGCTCTACACATCTAGATGCCTTAAATACTCAAATTCAAACTACGCTCTAAACCACCAGTGAACTACACTCAAGCCGCTTTCATTATATCTTCTGCCATGTTGACCATTACCTTCTGAATATTTACTCGCACTAAGCCCGAGGTCTGTATATTGACATAAAGGAAAATACTAACAACCTCTAATATTGATATAGTTTGTTTATTTTGTCCCATTTTGGAAATAACCTGCGTGAGTTGACGCTATTTGAATTTATTTCGAAGGTAAAACCTTATACTGCGAGCAATGGTGGCCCAGTGGTATCGGCTGCGACTATCAAGGGTGTGGGTTCGAACCCAGGCAGCCGCTTTATTTTGTGTAAATTATTTCATCACCACTGCTCTCAAAACGGGGAATGCAAACCTAGTTAGTTAACTAGGTTTGCATTCACTAGAACTAAAGTGTAACTAAAGTTATGTCCTAGAACTAAACATTCAAAGACATATGTGACATCCACCAACCCACACTGGGCCCGCGTGGTGGTTTATGTCTCATTCCCTCTCACGCAGAGTGTCACTGTGTCCCAGCAGTGGGCAGATTATAAGGCTGATGATGAGGATGATGATGAAGTCCTCCTCCTTGCGTCGTATTCTTCAGTATTGAGGGTCGTGACCTCCCATCTGCATCACCTTCTCTCGAATGATCTTTCACCATCTGTTTTTGTCTCTTGCGGTGTGGAGGGCGTTGTAAATTGTAGAGTCAAGGGCGGTGCGGATCTGATCAGACCAACGCATTGAGCTGCGTCCACAAGGCCTTTTCCTATCTACTTTTCAGGTCACGATGACCCTCTCGAGGTTGCCACCGTCTTTTCTTGCAATGTAGCCGAAGTATTCTAAAACTTTGAGCAGACAATCGGATGACAACCGCGAGGAGATTTTGAGATCTCGCAATATGAGACGTTAGTCCGAAATGCTGTCCAGGGGATATGGATCATCTTTCTCCAGCACCACATCGCAAAGGTATCGATGCGTTTGCGGTCTGCAGCTCTTAGTGTCCAAGTCTCAGCACCATACGAAAAGATCGAGAAGATTATAGTCCGTACCAGTTTGGTTTTGGTTTTTATGGAAATGTTGCGATCTCTCCAGATATTTCCAAGCTGAGACATGGCACTCTTAGTCATACTAATTCTCCTGCGCACCTCTCCAGCTCTCTGCTCTCCTGTGATGATGATGTACTTCTTCTTAAAACGGGTAGTTAGAAGCTCAAAAGTCTGAAAATCAGATATCGTGTTACTCAATAGCTAGATTGTGGAAGTTAGGTAGGGTGTCGCTCTATGCACCTGCAGTCCTGGTATTCAGCTGAATCCTAATTGACTGGAAGGTGGCCCCAACACAATTAAGAAAAGGTAGGGAAAATTGATACTTATACTTACCACCGGTGAGGTTCTAGGTTCGATACCCTGATCAAGAAGGCTGTAATCAATATATTCGTCATTCATTTTAGTTTAGAGTAGATTGTAGGCTGGATTTGTACCAAAAGCTTCCGTCAAGCTTTCAAAGTAATTAAACGGGTGGCAGGCAAGAAGATCTGAGTTCGTTTATTTCATCGTAGACTTCGACCATTGCTTTCTTTTAGTCGAGATCGAGTCCAAGAGCTGTTTCATCACAAATCACCACCAACAGTCTCGTTGCATATCACAATAATATCGAACTGATACTTTAGTACTTTACACATATATTTAGATCTTCGGGGGATACAGACATGTTGTTATAATATAGTTTTTAGAGGTATCTATGGCACGTGGCTACAAATTCCAGCTACGGTCACATACAGCACACCTTTATATCCCACTTCTATTATAAACGAGAAAGTTTGTGAGGATCGATAGATTGGATGGATGGATGTTTGTTACTCTGTCACGCAAAAACTACCGAACGGAATTTTATGAAACTTAACAACAACATAGTTTACACATCAGAACAACATATCTTAATAATATTAAGTTTGGATGGATGTGTGTGTGGATGTATGTTTGTTACTCAATCACGCTAGAACGGCTGAACGGATCTGGTTGAATTTGGCACGAGATAGATTATAGTCTGGAATAGCACATAGGCTACTTCTCATCCCGGTATAATGTTCCCGTGGGATAAGACAATAGTTTTGACGCAGGCGAAGCCGCTGGCAGAAGCTTGTAGACTTATAAAGATTGAAGTACTTAATCCATGCAGGTAGAGCTGCGGCCGGCAGCTAGTTATTCATAAATTTAAAGATGGCGCCCGAAAATAACAATAAACGCCACGTCACAAATGACATAGCACACACAACCAATAGTTGAAATAACAAAGCAAGTAATTTTCCTAATCCAAAGGGTGAGGCCCAATCATTATCATCGCTTAACCCTTTACTATGAAGCCATTATGTATTGGTAGTTAAACTAATGGCTTAACTTAACCCGTAGATATCACGCGATCGAAGCTTTTAAATGGTGTTTAGTTATTTTGATTTTGATGATTAAGAGTTAATGGGTACTGGTACGAGTTGACTATTGGTTTGGTTTGTTTATCGAATGCAAGAAGTTGATAGTTGTTCGTTTTATCTATAGGCTCGCGCTTGACCACTATCTCTCCTGATGGTAAGCGATGATGTGGTCAACGGTGAGGCACGCTTGCCTAGAAGTAACCTATTCACTCTTGACTTAAAGACCCCAAGGTTGTAGCTATCAGGAAACAAAGACTCCGGTAGGGCATTCCACTCCTTAGCTGTGCGCACAATGAAAGTATTCGCAAAACGCTTTGTACGTATGAGTGGGTTGTCCACCATGTACCGGTGGCGCATTGCCGTACGTCTTGTTGTTCGATGATGGAAAGGGCTCGGCGGAATCAAATTGTGCAGTTCCATCGCACACTCCCCGAAATGTAACCGATAAAAAACCGACAGACTGGCCACTCAGCGTCGATGTTCAAGGCTCTGGAGCTTTGAGGTGACCAGTGCATCGTCGCCGATAAGCCCCTTGGCCCGTTTGTCAATCGACTCAAGTGCATCAAGTTGATATTTGGCAGTCTCAGAGGTGAGAGCAGTACTCCATGTATGTCCGAACTTGCGCTTTATACAATTTGAGCAGCTATTCAGGCGTGAAGTAGCGTACCACCATTGCAGGGATCCCCAACTTTTTTGCAGCCAACTGAGCAAAATTGAGGGTCGATGTTAACGTAACAACAAGAAGGTCGAAATGGTGCGTTATCAGCACGGTTACACCACGGCAAGATGGAGCCGGGTAGAATAGGCTCATTTTTGCGGAAAAAAGACCAAGACGAAGACCAGGTCCACCAAGACGAAGACCTTCCAATGCTGCGTCTGCCGGTTCGCGGCCGTCACTCCAATTTTTTTAGCCTCCATCGACCATCCGTTCTACGAGCAATGTACCCTGCCCAAAGCCACTTAAGTTTGGCAATTTTTCGGGTTATGTCGGTAACTTTGGATATCTGCCTTCGGATATCCTCATTTCTGATGCGATTACGCAAGGAAACTCCGAGCATAACCCTCTCCATTGCCCCTTGGGTGATTTTAAGCCTTCCAATGAGATCCACTGTGAGCGACCACGTTTCGAATCTATATTATCACTGGCAACATGGCATGACAAATAATATTTGTTATTATTAAACTGGAAATACATCTGTTGATCTAGCAGAAACATGCAATGTTCATTCATTCTTTATTCATTCAACCATTAACCTTCAAAAGTAACGGTTTAATTACCTCACATGTGAAGTTGTGACCGCTATTCCCAGGAACCGAACTACAAACAGGTACAAACAGGGTGTGTAGTGCGTAGTGTTGGATAAATAATAAAACATACTATGACAGTCGCGGCTACGAAGGGACGCCCCGGGGGCTACATACGTTAACGCAGCTTGACCAACACGACACATGCAGTGGGGAAAGGGTTGGATGAGGTAAGAGTACGAATTAAAACAAAAATCGTCTTGTTTAGCAGAAGGATAGCATCCTAATTATTGATACACAGTTATTCCTACTGCTGAGACACAGGTCTCTTCTCTCTGAGTAGGAATGGGTTTTCCTTCGCTGTTTTTAGAGCAGAGGTGATGAAATAATTTACGCAAAATAAAGTGTCTGCCTGGGTTTGAACCCACGATCTACGACTTGTAAGTTAGGGCCGCAACCACTGTTCTACAGGCTTAACGAAAAACTAACACTGAACCGATAAAGATGAAATTTGGTATTAGGTTTGAGATCCTGAGAAGGACACAGGATTAGGTTGATATAAAAATTTATGAGGGGGTGTATCCGCATACAGATGAATCTAGTTTTCAACCGACTTTCCAAAAAAGGAGGAGGTTCTATGTTCGACTTTAAGTTTTTTTTGTGTTTATTCCCCGATATCTCCGTTAATTGTGGACAGACAGTGAAAAAATTTTTTTTTTAAAGAATATGTTTTGAAATTGGTCCCATTTTAATTTAGTGAAGATCTAATGAAGAACTTTGGAGATATAAAACAGAACTCTTCAATAAATAACCGCAAATCTCTCGGGATTGCTGCAATCGCATGTCTGTTTATTGTTTATACTATTTCATAACATAACATCACGCCAGTACGCTCTAAAGGGGTACACAGATGTGTACAGTTCACCTTTGTACACTCTCATTGCACCGGTTATGTCCAAGTTTCATGATATTCGGGTAATTTGTTCTGGCACTATTGCCAACTAAATAGATAAAACTAAAAAGGGAAAATATAAAAAAAAATCTTTTTGCAAAAAAAACTACCACTTCCAAATAAAAAACTACAAAGTGAAAAATAACTTTATTTTTGGAAGCTGGCGTCTTTGGTAGGTACCAATTCTTTGATATTTTTAACGAGAAAATTTATGTTATTGTAAAGCACATTACCCTCCTTCGACAATCCCACCGAACTATTCCCAAACCACTGCAACTCCTGAAAGCCAGAATCAACATTGGCGATCACCAGAAAAGCACAGAGGCAATGAAGCTCGACGAAGTCCCGGCGAATGTATTTAACTGTTCCAAGACAACGCCGCAACGAAATTAATCAGAAAAGAATAATGGAGGAGTAAGAAAATACAAATTTCCACTTCCCTCCAAATCAAGCAGGAGACAGAACAAACAAGGCCAATAGGCAGAAAGGGTCGTTTACAACTGGGATAAGCCCAGTTGCCTAGCACCACGGATAAAAATTAATATTAATGGGTCCTAACGTTGTCAGCTGTTATATTTGATTCCAATAATAGGTGTGGCAAAAACGCTTGAACGCACGGAAATTTGTTCTAGTTTCCACAAGGTCCGTATAGTAAACAGCTCCTGATACAGCCTGTACATTATTCAACATAGTATTGCGTTCGTTCGGCAGTCGGGTAAAAATGGGGTGCTCGATATGCGGCCAGAAGTTTGAAAGAGCATACCAAAAGAGCCATATCCACCTCACCCTACCTTCCCCATCCATGTTTTGACCCAATAGTGGACAGTTTCAGGCCCTTTAATAAATATTTATCCCCATATTGTTTGGAGCCCTACAATATTATAACATGAGCCGCTAATTTTACTTAATTACATTATTTATCTGTTTGCTTAGGCCTTCGTACGGTCATTGAAAAATTATAATTTAAAGTGGGGATGGGAAGTGGTGATTATGATGGGGATTTACTGTAATAGTTGTCAGTTTTAAAGGGAAAATTATACTGAGTTTGTGTACCAACGGTACGTAAAATAAAGTGCAGTAAATTGGGGACTTACGTGTCGCAGGTCATGGATTTGAATCCAGGCAAGCACTTTACTTTGTGTTAATTATTTCTTCACTGCACTCAAAGGTTTTTTATGTGTGCTACCTCATAACTTTGACAAGATGAACCAATTTTGATGATTATTTTTTTATTTGAAAGCTGGTATTTGTCATGTGGTCCCATTTGAATTTCATCAAGATCTGACGAAAGACTTCAGAGATATACAAGAACTCTTCAATAAATGACAGAAATCACTCGGAATAGTTGCAATCGCATGTCTGTTTATTGTTTACACCATTTTATAACATAACATCACACTGGTACGTTCTAAAGGGGTATAGGTACGTAGAAATAAAGTTCACCCTGGTATACTCTCTTTCCACCGGTTTTGTTCAAGTTTCATGTTTCAATTTATAAGTTAAGCACACATTTGCACTTTATGACATTATTTTTAGTATCTATTTTATTTACCCACGTCCGTGTGTCACTAGCGGGGTGCCAACTGAAAATCAGCGCTTGGTGTCTGACGCCCAGCAAATGCTGAGTTGGTAGCCCTTTCGGTATGGGCACGCTCGGCGCAATTATTCTTAAACCTTGTTTGTACTTTTTTTTACTGTTCTTCTCTGTTACTTTGTGATTTTTGCTGTCGTGTTGTGTCTATGTCGAATAAATGTTTTCTATTCTATTCTATTCTTTCTATTCATGTTACTGGGTTAATTTATTCTGGCATCACTTTGGACATTATAGGTACCTAACTATAGAACTAGTCCATTATGTGCCACAACTAAAAGTGAAAATAAAAAGCTTTTTACAAAAAAATACAACCGACTTCCAAATAAAAACACCACAAAGGAAAAATAACTTCAATTTCAGAAGTCTGTATTAAAAAGCGAAGAAACGAAAACAGGTACCAACACCAACTTCCGAAATTGAATTTATTTTGCCTTTATAGTGTTTTTATTTGGAAGTTGGTTGTATTTTTTTGTAAAAAGCTTGTTTGTTTCTTCGTGTTTTTTTATTGGCGTTTTTATAACACTGTAAAATGGCGAAAGGAATACTTATTAGTTACAGCCGTTAATATTCAATGCACACTATCAGTAGATATTTGTGATACTATTTACTGAAAAGTTCTTAACGTTAGTGGAAATCCTTAGTTTAATAATACAATAGCCCCTACATTTGATTAGTCATCAACACATACCCCACTAAAACAAACGGTATCAATGCCCAACCCTCAAACGCTCACGCAATTAAATCAAAAATACACACGCCTAGTGATCGTTTATTAAAATTGACAGCCGCGCCACACCTGTGCGCAGTCGAAGGGTTAAACTACAAATTGATTTGTTGGTACACACGTCGTTATTAAAACGTTATAGGGTTAAATGTTGGCTTTGTGCTGTCGAGCTTTTTTAGTTGTTATTAAGTTCAATCAGAGTGCTACTGGAAAATATCTAAAAAGGAAGGCATTTCAATTTTTTGTGAAAATTATATGCCTTATTTCGGTGTCCTTTTGATTAGAATCACACTATCACCATCATCATTAGCCTATTAATGTGTCCACTGCTGGAACACAGGCCTCCTCGCTGAGAGAGGGAATGGGCCGTACCGTTACCTATATTTCTCTAAAGTTTCATCAAAATCCGTTCAGTAGTTTCTGCGTGAAAGAATAACAAACATCCATCTATCTATCCTCCTCACAAACTTTCACGTTTATAATAGTCATAAGATTAGTAAGATTATTGTACCAAGTTTTGTTTATATCACTTCAACAAAATACAAATACAAGGCTGTTTGAGAAAACCCTGATTCAGATCATATTAGGCTATTAACGTTCCCACTGCTGGGACACATGCTCAGGGCTACTCTTTGTAAGAGTAATCTACCACGAAGGTCCATTGTGGGTTGATGGAATTCACATATCCTCGATTTTTTTGTTCCTAGGATGTGCTGGTTTCCTCACGATGATTGCCTTCACCGTTTTGATAGCAGTGGCGATGAAATAAATTGAAGAGCCTGCTTGGGTTCCAAACCAGGTCTTGTAAAACGAGGCTGATACCACCGGCAGCCTTATTGCGTAATTAATTCGGCAAGGCAAAGGGCAAAGACTATGAAAAATCGACCAATCACATGCGAGAGATGCGACGTCGATTTTTCATATTCTTTGCCCTTTGCCTTGCCAAATTCATTACGCAATAGGCTCCGGATCACCACTGATGGCAAAACTTCTGGTAAGCCCAAAATATACTTAAAATAAGAGACAATAATAAATTCTATTCCGATTACAAGACCCCCCCATTGGGCAAGCGATCAACCAAAGACATAAGTTTAGCAGAGAGCCCGATACAAAGTTCTGCGCCACAGTTATTGTAACACAAAATATTATACCACTTATAACGAAAAACAATAACAAAGTTTAGTCTATAAATAATGGACGAGAGATTGGTGAGGGTTAAGAGGAGAGGTACTATTGGAACTCGAATGGAATTGAGACTAGTGCGATTATATGAGAATAATAAAAAAATACCAACTTTCAAAACAAAAAACTACAAAATGAAAAGTAACTTTCGTTTCGGAAGTCGGTGTTAGAAACGAAAAATATAGGTACCAAAGACAACGACTTCCGAAAAGAAAGTTATTATTCACTTTGCAGTGTTTTGTTTTGGAAATCGGTAATTTTTTTTTTAAATATTTTTATATTTCTCTTTTTAGTTTTGGCACCTTATTTATTACCATAAAACACACATTATTAAGGATATTACAAAAACTAATCATATCCATAAAATTTTAATGGGACCGCATGACAAGAACCAGCTTTCAAATAAAAATTAATCATCAAAGTCGGTTAACCGAGTAAAAAGTTTTGAGGTAACACACTTTATGTGTAAAATACAGTCGAGTTGAGAACTTTCTCCTTTTTGAAGTCGGTTAAAAAGTGTGTGAATCAAGAGTTCCTTGACAAGTGACATTGTCGTCAACGTTTGGTGAAATAACAAAAATGTATGAGAATACCAACTGCTATCGAAATGTCACGTTTTTATTACCTTACATTTTGGCATTTCGAGCATCGCTATCGATTAAAGAAAGATACTTTGTCTGGCTAGCGCCTAGTGACATTTTACCAATGACAGCGATTGATGAAAAGGCAAAAAATTATACAACAACGACATTAAAGTTTGTAGTCGTCTTCATCAATTCCACTTCACCAAATGATACGATACTTTCTGATTGCAAATGCTTGCCATGTTAATGAAAATACCAAAATCGCCGTGTGTATGGCTATAATATTTAAGGAGTTTCCTCGATTTCCATGGGATCTCCTTTAATTTGTGTTTTTGATTTTAATTTTCATTGCGATTTATTTTAATTATGATTGTGATTTAATTTTGATTGAGATTTTATTTTAATTTATACTTGATTTAATTTTTGATTTTATTTAATTCTCATTTGGATTGGAATCTTAATTTCTATTCGTTTGATTTGATTTAATTTTTGTTATTTTTTTTATTCTGTTTTGAAATCTTTTATCCTCAAGATTGTATGCTGTTAGGTACTTGAGTGTTATTACAATAATATGTTTTGGAAGAGTGAGGTGCTCTACTACAGGCTATTTTTGCCGAAAAGAGCACTTCAATTACCAGATTTTTGTACATACTTGTTACAGGAATAATAAATTATTTGTATTTGTATCAGATCCTGAGATGGTGACAATGGGACCATCGCGAAATCATATACATTAAAAAAATAATTTGAAAATCGGTTCATAATTGACGGAGTAATCAATTAACATAAACAAAAAAAAACACAGCCGAACATAGAACCTCCTCCTTTTTGGAAAGCCGGTTAAAAATAGGCTGTTATGGAGACCGTCGACAGAAGTTTTCACTGGCGCAACACGTCACATTAGCACGTCGGTGATGCGGTCAAATTAGCATGTTGGTGATGCGAACCCATAAGTTTTGCCCCTACTATTTATCGCTTAACGCGGTTAAATAAATTATCACTTCAAAAAATCTGCACTTCACTTTGATTTTTAACCGACTTCCCAAGAAGGAGGAGGTTCTATGTTCGACATTATGTTTTGTTTTTTTTTGTATCTAATATTATCATGACAGCATGTTGTCTCAAAAACAAACAATACACGATATGGTACTGCTGTTTTTGAAGCAATGTCAATTTTCTTTCGAGTTTGTGACCGTAGTAGTGGTAGTATAGATTATAGTTACAATGTTTTCCCCGTCGATTAAGATACGTTCACCACTCGATAATGATGTAAGTTTACTTGCTATATCGCCAGCCTACTGTGGGTACGGTTAGCATAAAAGTTTTGTAAGGAAAAGCTATTTCATTAAGTCATTTTGTTGTAAAACTATTTCTACAACAGCAACAATCTATGCGCGACGATGGGAATGGATAGACGGTCTGATAAGATAAATATATGTAAGCCGTAAGATCTCGGGGACGCTTTTGCCCAGCAGTGGGATAGCATCAGAAGGTGAAAACAAAACAAAATTATTTAAAAAGAAAATGTCCAAAAAAATTTTTTTTCTACTAACGGTACAAATACTATTGAAGCGTGTAAGCACAGTCAGCATATACATCAGATGATAAACGACTGTTTCAAACTATTGTCGTTAGTGGATACTTTTATCTTTTCGTACTGTAGTGGGACCCGTACATCGAAAGTTTTACAGTGTTTATTAATAGTTATTAGGTGGCCAACAAGATTGAGACCATTCTGATGGTCTGAAGTCTTTTGTGAAGTGAGAAGTAATAATACAAAAGCATAATGCATCACGGTTGCATTGCAATACATAAGAGCGAAAATACACATGCTTTACTAAGCTCGTTTTGTTTAAGGGCGAAAATACACATGCTTGCAACTTACATGTGAAAAGTTTGCAAGTAGATTTTATATCTTGTGAAATTCACACAGTGAGAAGTTATTATGGTACAATGCCATGCGAGGGCATGGCATTATGATTTTGAGTACTTGTACTCTTTAAGGTTACACTAGTCAATCATTCTTCCATGCAAGCGTAGTCTGGCGATTACTCCACTATTTGATGATGCACGTTCAAAATAAAAAATTATATCAATTTGTCTCTTTATTATCTAGCCCTGTATGGAAACAAAATAGTAAAACAAAGGAAAGTTACGAGCGTCGAAAGTTCTATATTTCAACACTAATTTTAACGCATCTTTGGGCGAAAATAAATACCATAAGAAGTAGGAAAATTACAAAACGGTCACGATACAGGGATAGATTAGTAATTCAACAATGCAAATTATATTATTTTGAAAATATACATTTATTTGTTTTTTCATGATATCTAGACTCCCAAAGGTCTGTTTATAAAATTTCGCGCGCTCGTTTTGGTCCTAAATCATCATCCATTTCGATACAAATTTTCAAAAGTGCTAATTCGTACGCGAACTGTCTACTTAATGCTCATCACAGCGTCTATCTGTTTGGCACGTGTTGTCGGATGAGATAGCATGCATTTTAACCCCGCGCAAAATAGTTCTTGCCGACGACTAGGGGAACCTTAATGCAAATACAGGTATGTGTATTTTCGCACTTAGCTAAGCTGGCCTGTATCCTGTTTTATGTAGAAATAATTAAGAATAAAACATTCAACATAAAAATTACAAATAAAAAAGTAGATTAAAACATTTAAAACCATCTTCTTATTTACTACGACAAAGCCAATGAGACGAATTAAATCTAAAAAAATACAAAATAGGTTCCATCATCAACACCATTCGCTATCCCCATTACCGATTAACGACATCGGCGAAAAATATCGCATGCGAAATAAATCCTCTTTTAAAAAAGAATTGCTGAGCGCCACTGATGAGCGTAATATTTTTTCCAACTGATATTAAGTCATGTTTAAGAAGGTTCGTCATTATCCTTAATAGTAATAGATATTTTATTTTGTCGCGTTTCGCTTTGGGGTGTTTACACAATATTCTTGGGGTGCTATTCTGAGAAGTGCTCGATATATTGGCGTTATTTTTGAGAATGTCATTGTGTGGTTCGTATTTTTTTACTATGAATAATATATTTCAAATAGTATCAAGAAGTATTGATAAATAAATAGTGGGCACCATGATTATAGTATTTTTGACTTTGACAATCTCGGGACCCTGGGGTCCCGGTCCTTTGGAAGGCGTGCGAGGGGCCGAAGCCAACTAGCAGATACCTTGTTAGGCATGTATCAGGAAATGTGACACCAACTGACGATTATACCAGTATGCACTGCGCAATTGTACCCAAGGACAATCTCCGGTCGGTGCAGGACTATTGCAAAGTATGGAGAAAAGATGCATTGGGCTATGGGTTTGGTAGGTTTAGTGGATGGATTGCCTAAAACTACAGGAGGATTATAGTATTTTTTATTATTTGCAGACCTCTACTCAACTATTTTGCTTCCGGGCCGTAATGTAAAAATAACAGTGCTTGCTATAAGCAGTTGTATTACAATTTTGCTAAACAATGACATATATTATCAGATCACATAATTATCTATCGGTATTTATTATTATGAATTTTCTCAGAGTCAAAATCCTTAGTCCTTACCTACTTTATAAAATAAAATAATATAACATTAAATCACGCATATAATCCCCGAACAGTTAGACAGAGGTACACTTTTAGTGTAACCAGTTTTTTCGAGTTATATTAATATTAAGTCTAATGAAATAGAAGTCGAGTCTATTGCCATCAACCGGGCACAAGTCCAAACTCCGGGCTGCTATTGACAAATTAAGATGGAAAAACACAATACAATATTTCCCGACCTGGGAATCAAAGCTTAGACTTCATTCTCCGCTGTAGCACCTGCTACTCCTAGACTAACAATAACAACGAAAGAACAAAAAAAAAATCCCTACTTTAATTAATGCAAATTTTATATCGCACACGCAAAAATATCTTGCACTTTTGTAATCCACCCCTGATACATTTGCTGTTCGTTAATAGGTTTTTCCTTCATAAAGGGAATGTTAACCTATTTATTATACAGCTGATATTAAAAACGAGGGGCTCAGTGTTGTCATAGCATTATAAGATTAAGATTGTATGTCCGCATGTTTGTGTGTATCTTGAAAACTGATGCGCAGAGTTTGATGGACATTTCTAATTATTATGGTTTTTTTTTAAAACTTTTTAATTATCAAGTCGATACGTAACTGGACTTAATGCAAAAGGGTATACTTAATATAATTTTCAGAAAGGTGCTTATTTTCTGCGTTTCGATTATGTAGCGATTATTTAAGACAGCTATTATTTTATTTTAATTAATAATATGCACTATTTAAAAGAATATGTGACTTGGCACAATGGGGTAAAATTTGTAAGAGGTTTTTGTCAAATTATTGTGATTTATAAAAGCCACATTTTTCATAGTGTATTTTTCTGTAAATATCTATGCAACACGTTCATAAAATGAAAGATTTTAACAGGAAAAGTCAAGGTTTTGTATAAGTGTTGTCATCTTCGACGATGTCTTTGTATTTTTATGGAAGTGTCACGGATTGTTTGGCGATCTTAATGGGGGGTTAAAGTGCGTTTTTATTAAAATTTTAAACGGTACACTTTGGCACTTACTTTTAACATACATATTAGAGGTACAGTTATTAAGAAGCTAAGGAAAATGATGTAGCTACCAAATGTAAGCATTTCGTTGTTAAAATCCACCTTGTGTCTAAACACTTTTGAAAGACGGCTAAAAGGTAAGGCCCTTTCCTGATGGCGCGATGCAATACGATATATATTACAGCGATAAACGATTTTTATCCGACTGCTGAAGGAGGAGGGAAATTTGTTTATCACTCTATGTATGTATGTTTGTTCCTGTGTGGCGTTCCAGAGACCAAATGCGATGGCCGATTTTGAAGATTCTTACGTAAAACCAGATGTATCCTCTCTGTCACAGCATGATTTTCTTTTTGTTTTTGACGTTTTTTTTTTAATTTTTGAATTTACGTTTTTTATTCATTACTTTTAATTAATTTTTTTCGAGTTACGTATATTTAAACATAATTGTTTTATATTTTTGAAATCACCCCTTAAAACCCTTTATTTTGGTACCCCACACGATGGATATGAAAGAAAACAAAAATTTGTGCCAAAATCCGCCATTTTTCTATTTTCCAATTTAAATGTAGCTAGTGACACTCGGGTTACGACTAATGATTTGACGTAAGAATCATCAAAATCAGCCAACGCGTTTGGTCTCTAGAACGCCATATAGGAACAAACATACATACATAGACTGATAAACACATTACCCTCCTTCGGCAGTCGGGTAAAAATTCTAAAATAAAAATTATTCTCTCACCAAGTAACCCTAAAACGCAGCCATATTTAAAATTCCCGATACGTACACACCGGGTACTTGAGACCGTCACATTCGCACCATATTCATCACTGGATCAAAGTCGGATCCGGGTAATGCTCGCGAGCAATATATCATGCGTTCGCGTCTCAATAAGCGAAGCAGGGTTGTATATCATGTGTGGTTTGAGAGGAATATGAAAAGAATGCGGTAGTTTAATTTATTGTTGGGTTGGATTCACACAAACGTACAGATGCGGACTTAATGCCTTAGGCACTTTCTACCAGTCAATCTTTGAGTGATGCGGAGACAAATAATGGTTTTTAGCAATTATTGTGATTTCTGCTGTAACCATTATTTAGAGCAGATCATGGCGTGGTAAAAATAAAGTAATTGCAAGGCTGATGGCTGGAGCTCTAGAAATATGACGTTCTGTCAGCAATAACGTTTGTCAAAGAGTCGTAATTAAATTGATTACCATAAGCTCTTAGAGAGAACCTTGCGGTTATTTCCATTACGCGTAAGGGACAGATGTATATGACTTATATACATCTGTCCCTTTTAGTCTCAACATGATAGTTTTGACACGTCATGGTACGGGCCCTGCCTATTAAATTAATGCTTAATATTAAAAGGGAATAAATACCCAAAAAAATGGTATTTCGACAGTAACTATACCACTGATGATTAACACTTTGTTAAGGCCTTTAGAAACTGGAGACAAGTAACATCTACCAACGAAAGGTACGCTATAGCGATTGAAAAATATCAGAAAATGGGGTTGCCAACCGCTGTCGAAAAGTTACGTGACCAATCTCAAACATTTTGCCATTTCGACCTTTGATAGATTTTCAATGTGTCTAGAGTATGAGTATATCCATTTAGATAAGAAGCACTTCTAGTCAAAACTATATTTTCTCGAGCACAGAACTTATGCTGCTACACAACATTTTGTAGCTGGTACATTTTTCTTAACAAGAAACAATAAAAGTTGCCACATCCAATAAAAATAAAACAGTTTGAACTCCCCTTCACAATCGAAATACATTTTTAAAAAGGAGTTTAAACTTCGACAGTGGGAAGAGAATAAAGGAGCTGGTATAAATGAAAGGCAGAAGCGGTTTATGTTTATTGTCCACCTAACAAAGTGCGGTCTGTGTGGTTATACGAGTACGAAAATCGATAGAATCAGAAATGATGTGGATGAAAGAGCAACACGTAGTGAAGAACTCGTGCCTGGATAGAGAGTGAAGACTGTACTGATTGTGTAAAAGATACACAGAAAACGGCTATGATCAGCTGTATGAGGGTCACAACTGAAATGATGGCAGAAAGATAACATTATTGTTAAAAGAAAACATGGTGATTTGGAGGTACGCAAAAATCACTTTCTTAAAACATTTTTCTTCTTTCAACATCACATATATCTATTAAATTAATTCAATTTTTTTCGTATTTGATGGATTCATATTCATAAGCATTAAAATAAACTTTATATAGTAACAATTAGTGAGATGTGCACATAAGGAGTTTGTAATTGAGATGACGGCAAAAAAAATGTCTGTCGTAGAAGGCATGCAGCGGTGACTCCAAATAATTACACACCTATACTAATATTATAAAGAAGAAAGATTTGTATTTAACGAATAAACTTAAAAACTACTGGACCGATTTCAAAAATTATTTCACCGTTGGGAAGCTACACTATCCCCGGGTGACATAGGTTAATTTTTATCCCTGTGTTCTCACGGGAATGGGAACTACGTGGGTGAAACCGCGAGGCGTCCGCTAGTTATAAATATCTCGACTCGCTTCTAACTTGCACCCCCCCATCCAGAATTAAGACAGCGATAAAGCAACGTCAAGCATGCGAGTGTAGAATTTGTCACGATCTATTTGAGCCGAAACGATCGATGAGCCCGGTCTGTCGTGAGCGGCTTTTGAGAGAAATGATCGCCATTACTATTGAGTGGAAACTTTTTTTATAAGAAGTTTGGAGAGTTTTAAAATTATCTAAAAAATTTGATGATTTGAGTATGAGAAGTTTTAAAATGGCAAGCATTTAAGAGTATGGCCATTAAAGGGTTGAGTGTTAATTGAAATGTCTTAGCATCTTAACCAGGACCAGCGTTACCGACATAGCCCGAAGAAATGCCAAACTTAAGTGGCATTGGGCAGGGTACATTGCTCGCGGAACGGATGGTCGATGGAGACGAAAAGTTCTGGAGAGGCGTCCGTGTACCGGAAGACGCAGTTTTGGAAGGTCTACCTCTAGGTGGACTGATGACCTGGTTCAGCCTGCGGGAATCAGGTCGTTGCGAGACGCAGAGAACTGATCAGTGTGACGACGCTTGGGGAAGGCTTATACCCAGCAGTGGACGGCTCAAATGAAGATGATGATGAAGGAGTTTGGAAACTTTTTAAAAGTATGTCCAAATTTTGATGATTTGGGTTTGAGAGGTTTTTAAAACATTTGAGGCTATACATTAAAGGGTTCAGATTGGTATTCATTTATATTTGTTTATTGTGTTTCAACTATTTTGATTGTTCACAATGTGTTGTAATCTGTATTTAGGTTATCTTTTCAATTTTGCTTTTCTTCATAAAATCGTATAGTAAACAGCACTACGATTACAAGTTCACGTTGATGACGTGGCGCCTTTAAATCGCCTTTGAGGTCGATTTTCGCATTTAAAATGTTTAGCATTGATATGCGGTTGACCATACAACCGAACCCTCACAATTCCAATTTAACTTTTGACATTTAATTTTAACACAAATAACCGACTCATTTATTTATCCCACTTCCCCAATTAATTAATTACCAAAACCACTAATCACTCAAACAATCGAAGCTTTTGATATAGCCACAAAATAACGAATTCAGTGCCACAGAATTATATATCACAATCAACGTTATTAAGCCTGATTAATAACGTATTACGCGAGGTTAGACGCGCGATGTGTCAATTTAAACGCACAAATCCGATTCGCATCCATCACCGATCGTGGCATTACCGTTAGCACATTAGTTAACAATTAGTTGGACGCGCGTCAACGCGTCAACGCGTCCGCGGCACGCGCGGGTTGATGGGCGAGGAGTGAGGTTATAGTGTAGGCGGGTAGGGGGCTCTAGGATCTCTTTGGATTGTTCATGGGTGCAGGCACAACTATATTATTGAGGGTGCATCTTCAGTATCCCGCCTTTTTATCTTTGCCCTTTTTTAAAGAGATAGAAGTAACTTTGTCGGCTAACGCAGAAAAGTTTGAGAAATAAAGAAGAAGAATTCAAGAGTGAGTGCAGCAAGCTCGCTAATTTTAGCACCTTGCTTTGAATATGCTTTCTCTAATGCAAATATATGAGAATTGTTTTTGTTTTTGATTGTTTTAAAGCAAGGCGAGCAAAAGTATCATTGCCCAATGTCCATGATTATATTTAAGTTTATTAATGATTCTGGGTATTTATAAATAGTGCTTTTTAAAGACTGAATGTACAAAGCCTAAAAATCTTTCATCATAAAACTGCACTAGTATAATAGTACCTGGACTTATATAGTTAATGTAAGTCTGAAATAGCCAAGTCAGAAGCATGTGGGGTTCCCAGAGCCGGCTCAATTAACTCAGCAGAGGTGGTCACATCCTCACACGGAAAAGAAGAAAGACTAGTACACTGCTGCACACAATCTGCCTCTCCAGTTGCTGAGTCGGTTACCATTTCGATATGGGCACGCTTCACACTTTATTATTGTATCATTATTAAATGCTATTATTCTCTTTAACTTTCTGTTTGTTATTTTTGTCAATACATTTATTCTGTTCAATCGTACACCATTCATGTCAATTCTCGTCAAATTTTATCCAGCTGCTATCAGCACTGCGTTGACCACCACTCTATTTCTCTATAGTTTCATGAAGCATAATCCTTGTCTTCTTCTACTTCTCCCGTTTTCCCGCTATCCGCTGACAGTGTGAACACATCTCCCTTTGACGTTTGGGACACGTAATGAAGTTTGTGGCGTGAGGTTCTCAACGCAACATGGCGCTGTCACTCGGACACAAGCGTGTTTAGAACATAAGGTCCGTTTGTTATGGAAAAATATAGTTTTACATCTATATGAATATTTCTGGGAGCAAAAGTATATATTCATGAATTTGAACTTTTACTCTCTTCTTCTTCTTTTTCGTTTTGCCCTTGACAGAGCGGTCATAGTCACGATAAATTTTGTCTGATCGCTGCTGTTCTTGTCACTCGCCTCACGATCTCTCTCCATTTGGCTCCGTTAGATGAAAGTTTAGCGCATTATTTTTTTCAAAATAAAACTTTTTATTTCACATAGGCCTACATGGGCACTTATAAAACGTCGACAAAAGGTGCACGGTTCTGGTTGGTCGTTTCCTATGGAGAAGAACCGACAAGAAACTCCATGGTTACTCTTTTAAAAAAATGGTTTGTTTTTACAATATTTCCATGTTACAGCATTAGGACTATGGGGGGACAACGTAGGCCCGACAATAAGTCGTAAGAAACTAAAAAAATAAGATTATATAATATATAAAAAAGTTAACAAATGTTAGCTAGCATCTATAAGGCCTACAATGTTCACACATTCACAAAATAATCGGTAAAAGAATCTATACAAAGGTAAAAAAATATATAATAAAACTAAATTTAACATGTGTCACGAATGTTGTTATCAGTGCTATAACTATTCTTAGCAAAGGGCTATAAAGATGATTGAGAACCATTGTAAAAAGTCTAATTAAAAGAAGAAAACAAAAAATAGAGAAAATATGAGATTGAGAATAGTTAGAGACATTCACATATTTATATCCTCATTCCTTTACTGGACCTCCTGTCGCAGATTTAATTTGGTCGGTCCACCTTATCGGTGACCTCCCACGTGGCCTGTGACCGTCCACTCTGCCCTGCACCACCAGGCGCTCAATCGAGTCGTTATTCCGGCTTGAGACATGGCCAAAGAATTTCAGTATCCGTGACTGTACTATTGCTGATAGACGCTGTTTGATGCCGAGTTATTGGAGTATGGAGACGTTAGTGCGGCATTCTGTCCAAGAAATGCCAAGCATTCTTCTCCAACACTACATTTCTAGAGCATCTATCTTTTTCCGTTCCAGTTCTCGTAGTGTCCATGCCACAGCTGCGTACAAAAATATGGGGAAAACAAGCGCACAGACGAACCTGATCTTAGTTGCTTTCGTTGTACTGCGATTCCTCCATATCTTCCTTAACTTATCCATTGCCCCTCTAGACATCGCCATTCGGCGTTTCACCTCATCCACGCAACTGCCATTGCTTGCAAACTAAAACTTTTATATGAGACCAGAAAAGTACGAAACATATTTTTATAACTTTCTTCTTTTCGTTACGCGAACATAAATATCCTGAAGTAGCTCCTTTTTAACCGACTTTAAAAGAAGGAGGTTCTCCAATTGACCCGTATCTATGTGTGTCCATGATAATAATATTATCAAAAACCGGCCAAGTGCGAGTCGGACTCGCGCACGAAAGGTTTCGTACCATTATCGCTTAAAGCGGCAAAAAAACTCGTTTGTTGTATGGGAGCCCACTTAAATATTTGTTTTATTCTGTTTTTAGTATTTGTTGTTATAGCGGCAACAGAAATACATTATCAAAACAATCCTCCACCTACTGATCCGATTTTATATTTCCGAGTTGATTTAATATAAAAAATGCCAATATATTAAAAATAAAATCCCCCTGTATTTTTGACTTTGAATTATACACGGGCGACGCCGCAACAAAAACTTGCAGATACCCTAAACGACAAAGTAGGCTATACGAGTACCTACTGTAGCACAAACACTTTTTCGCATTTTGAATTAAAAAAATATCAATTTTCAATATAAAACCGCCAATATCCACCCTCTTCCACACGATAGGTTATTATTAAATGTTGCATGTATTAAAATTTATATCACTAGCAACCCCAAACTTATTGGGATCGCAATTTTATTGAAGAGTGTAATACTCTATAACTTGTGGATTGTAAATTTTATGTCTGCCTACCTATTCTGAGAAAATCTCAAATTACCTAAGGATTGTTTACAGAATAACACTAATGGCAGTTACCAATTGTTTTCCTGTAAAATTGTTTATTTTTAACCCCCGACGGAAAAAGAGGGGTGTTATAAGTTTGACGTGTGCACCTGTGTATCTGTGTGTCTGTGGCATCATAGCGTCCAAACGGGTGAACCGATTTTGATTTAGTTTTTTTTGTTTAAAAGGTGATTTTATCGAGAGTATTCTTAGCTATGTTTGAATAAAATCGGTTCAGCCGTTCAAAAGTTATAGGCGTTTTACTGTTTGAATCGGGGTGTTTTCGCATGATATCGTGTCATAATTACGTGTTTATCAGATTGCGGATCGAAGCGTACTAGATAAATTATGTAGTATGAAATAAAAATATGTCGAGGGTTTTTGAAATTTTACTTGTTGTGTTGTGGGGATCGCGAAAACACTATTAAATTTATCTACACTCACAACGTATTGTTCCAAATAAACACATCAACACGGTCTAGGGATATTTTTAAAAAAGCGAATTACTATCAATGTGTTACTTATTTATATGACATGTATATATTTAAAAGATACGTTATTTAATATTTTACCATTTTTTAATAATGGTTAAGGTACTTCGATTAAAATTTCAGGATTTTATTGAAAAAAAATGAAGCATAGACGGAAACCGTATATGAATTTTAATTTATGAGTAAAAACTGAAAAACATAGAAAAATCATTTAATTTGTGTTTATAAACTTGAATTTAGTAGTCTGAGAAAGCGCCCATGAAGTTCATAACACATCGGCAACGATTCGGCATGCTCAGAACAAGGTTGTCAATGTCTTGCTGCGGAATATTGTCCCATGTCCGCAAAAAGTTGATCTTCTGTAGCCAGATTTTCAGAAACTTCCCTCAGAGCTCTTCTTTGCAGCATATCCCACGCATGCTCAATGGGATTTAGATCTGGCGATTGAGCAGGCCAGTCTAAGGCCCTAACATTGTGTATATGTAACCAAGCTGCTACCGTTCTCGCCGTGTGTGCTCGGGCATTGTCGTGCATGAGCAGGCAATCTTGCCCCATTTGTGTTCTGTGGGGCAAGATTACGGGACCCAGCACCTGTTGGACGTATCGTTCTGCCGTCATATTGCCCCGCACCCAAACGAGATCCGTCCGTCCTCCAAGACGAATTCCTGCCCAAACCATAATTGTTCCTCCTTGGTATGGGTGAACTTCCTGAGGGTTCTGAAGACGGCTCCATCGTCCAGGAACTCGCCAAACACGCGTCCTTCGTGAATCTGGATGGAAGCCGAACCTGGATTCATCCGTGAACAGCACATTGGACCATTGCTCACGGCCCCAGTCCACGTGGTTCCGAACCCATTCTAATCGTCGTCCACGATTGCCTCTCCGTAAAGGTGGGACCCGGAGTGGTCTACGAGAGCGTAGATTGCTTTCATGCAGTCGCCTTCTTACAGTTTGGTCACTCACAAGCACTTGGTGTTCCACTCGCAGCCTTTGGACCAATTGAGTCGCCGTTGCATTTGGTTGAGCTCGCGCAGTAATTTGCAAAAATCGGTCTTGTCTGGGGGTAGTGATGCGACTTGGCCCCCGGTGCCTCTCCGCTACTTCACCTGTGGCACGATAGCGTGTCCACAATCTTGAAATTACATTTTGGTGGGCCCCTATGGCACATAGACACATACATTACGCTGAACAGACCCAGCTTCCAGCATTCCCACAGCTCGTAACATCTCCGCCCTCGTCAAATGTTGACGTTGCATGGCTACAATACCTCAATTTTAACTTTATCTTTCGTTTAAAAATGAAAAAAACTGTAACTAAACGTAATTCGTATTGTTTTCTAAATTTTGCACAAATGAAAATTCCCTCTTCTACACATCAAGACATTTTTATGCCACCGAAACAAAAGAATTTTCAAAAATTTTAATTTGGCATTAGTCTGAGATAAATTACAAACAAATCGGTGTATAAAAAATTCCAATGCGGCCAGTACTTTTTGAGTTATTTAATTGAGTATGAAATATCCCTGGCCCGTGTTGATGTGTGTATGAATTAAAAAAATATTGTATAAACACGTTCTTTATATTCGAGGATAAGCAAAATAAAAAAATAGTAGTTTATGAAACTGTTGCATAATGAGGGGTATTAAAACATGAGTGTGTGTTTTTAATAGTTTTCACACGAATGTTTTAATACCTAGTTATGATCAGTTTCATACACTACTTTATCTACACTCATAAAATGGGATTGAACCTACTATAAACCTCTCTTTGCATTTTCCATGCCAGAAAATCGTGATAGCATTTGTCATATACTTTTCTCGATTTTTCTGGTAATAAATTAAGAGTAATTTCCTTCGCCGCATCTAAAATATCGGGCGGAGTCAAATTTTCTTCACATTCACTGCTTTCAGACATTTTTAAACAATAATTTAAATAACTCATGAAATTCAGTACAGCAAAACTTGCAAAACGTATGAATGGCGCCAAAACCCAGCACATCACCGCATTAACCGCGCATGCGCTAAAAGGCTTAGCACGCACTGCGATCTTTATTCGCGGGATTTTTTTCCGCCCATTCTGCGACCTATGGAATTGTATGAAGTTGTTCGCATTGCGGTAAAGAAATCGTGCGGAAATAATACCGCAAGAATAGTAGATTATTGCATCGAGCACAAAGTAATTTATTATTGCACCGAGTGTCTGATTTAGAGCCCGAGCGTTAGCGAGGGCTCTAATCTAACAGGCACGAGGGCAATATAAATTACTTAAGGCGAGGTGCATAATCTGCTTTTCTTTCAACTATTACCTATAGGAATAGTAGATAAAAGAAACTCATATCAAACAGTTAAAATAGAAGTTTATTTATTGAAATTAAAAGATTTTCTATAACACTGTCGGCTTCATTTAGAATGTTTTCCGGAGTTAATGTGTCGCTAGATGATTCCATTTTAATTCGAAGCCGAAGCACTCAAAATCAGATAGTATCACACTTTATCGTTTCCAAAAATATTGTCAAGAAGACACTAATCTATACACATGTAATTTAAATTGCTGTTACTACTTTTGTTTTATTTCAACCGTATGAGTGAAGATAAAATAGTGTATGCAACGGCATATAATTAGGTATTAAAACATTCCCTATTATTATCACTACTACTACATACTTACGCTCGTGTTTTAATAACCCCTATTATATGACTGTTGCATAAACTATTATTGTGGTGTCCTTTGATATACGTAACTATTGAAAGGTTTTATGCGCAAATATCGCAGAATTAACCATATTTTATCATTTGCGGTGTAATTAATATTTGTCAATATATCTTATCCGGTCAAATCTGTTAAAAAAATAATCATAGGTATTTATTAAAGCATATTAAGGAGAATGTCCAAAAAGTATGAATAAAAAACCCTAAAATCGATACGCACTAACTGTATGCGGATCAATTAGTTATTGCGTCGTGGTGGAACCGGAGCCTATCGTGTCAGTACCATCGGTTACCTTCGCAATCTGGTAAGGAAACGCACCAAAGAGCATCATCACAAATTGTAGAATGACCATAGCGAATGCAGGCAGGCCATGGAGGCACTTCCGTCTTTATATGTCCGATTTACGGAAAAAACCCTGACACTGACTAAACCATAGTTAGGTGCAGTCACAGCCGTAACGACTGGCCACGGGACTTTTAACAAGCATCTTTGTGTCTTAGGGATCACGGACAGCCCACTGTGTAGACCATGCATGGATGAGGACGAGACAGCAGCACATCTGCTTCTAAGCTGCCCAGTAATCGCTGGTTACAGGGCCGAATAACTCAGTGACCCAGGTACCGTACAGTAGATAGTTGGCAACACCAAGGCGCTGCTGGCATTCCTCGAGGAGCTAGGGTGGATCGAATAAGGAAGGCGAATACCACCCGTACGCAAAATACGCGCTTAGACGTGGTATTGCGGACACAATCCGACTTAACGTCGTAGTGGCTATTTAGACCTCACCTCTCGTGCTTGAGGTCGTGGTTTCAAAGCCGGCAAGTACCAATGTGACTTTTTCAACCCGTATGTACATTCTAAGTTTATTTTGGACATCGGTGACTACGGTGAAAGTAAACATCATAAGGAAACCTGGACTTAGTTTATCATGAGTTTTTGCTCCATTGCTGTTATTGCTGCAAGGCGTTCTGGTGTGAGGGTAAACGAATAATTAAGTAACGAGCGAAACAACCCTACCCAAGTCGCAGGCCCCAAATCCATGGGGTATCGGAGCTATATTAGACTGACAAAGTGTGAATGAAAAATCATTATCTACTAAGGATTTTCTTAACCCTAGTACCGAAATCAGTCATGATGTAATAAATAAAACTGATAATAAATAACACATATAGATTGGTAAGCAATGTTTTAATGAACGTCATATACTTTGCCACTGTCATACTTTTCGTAGACGCTTTTTCATTAGCGCGATAGATCACAAGTCAGGCTTTTGTCTTTTGTTTGTCATGTTATGCGTCGTGTCTGGCGCAAATGAACGTTTTTCTTTCTTTCTGCATGTTTGGTCTGGCATCGAGTCTTCTGGTTGGCTCGCATCGTCGGACTCTTTCCTGGAACACTGAATGATAACAACGACGTCATCTTCGTTGTAAGTTCTCCTATGCCGGCGCTTCGCAATCCCTGGTGGCTCAGGCGGAGGCGGCTGTGGATCGAGTGGATCCTGTAAATTAGTTGCCTCTTGGTACACTTTTGCTTTTATCTTCACGTCTGAAAAGAAAATTTTTGTTTAATGTTTGACAAAAAAAGGTAGACTAAATTGTGGGTGGGCTGGCTACGTTGCGCATATGCAACCGGAGAGTTGGGCGAGATCATCACTCTATGGACGCCGGATGGAACACGTCGCCGCCGCCGTTGAGGTCGACCGAGGTGAAGGTGTGGTGTGATGATCTGGTCACGTTTGGGGGTCAAACTTGGCCAGAGAAGCAAAAAAAACTAACATCTTGACTCTATTCGCCAAAAGGTAAGTAAGTAATTATTTATTTGCTCAAACATGAGTACAGTACAAACAATAAATAATTGTCAATATGTAAGGTATGTTCAAAATAAAAAATTACAGCACGTAATGTTTGCCTTAGATAATGACATGCAAATAGTAATAATATAATACAAATCAAATTATTTAAATATAAATCAAACTCAATTTATTTATAAGTTTAGGGTTATGCAGAGGTGTACTTAAATTTAAAGAAAGACGTCCTGTGCTGAACATAGGCCTCCCCTAAGTGTCGTCCTATCGACCGGACCTGTATGTCACATTCAGCGGAATCCCGCAGCGTTAACTAAGTCATCGGTCCGTGGTTGCCACTCCAAAACTTTTCAGCTTTTCAGCCTCTGTTCCGCGGGTAATAGGCCCTGCTCACTGCCACTTAAGTTTGACAAATCTTTGGGCTTTATCGGTAGCTTTAGTCCACCTGCGTATATCGTCATTTCTGGCACGATCACGCAAGGAAACTGCGAGCACAGGCCTCTTAGTTGCCCCTTGGGTGACTTCAAGCTTTCTCATGGGGCCAATTGTGAGAAACTACGTTTCAATTCCATATGTTACCACTGGCAACGCGCACGGGTCATAGACTTTGTCTTCAGACACTGTGGTATGTTAGACGAGAAAATACCACGAGAATTCTGCATCGTCTCTGATCTTGATAGGAGTGGGTGTAACATGGGCAAACGCCCACGTAATCCACATGGCTATTGTTTTGTCTATGTTCATTTTAAGACCCACTTTTTCAGAAGTATTGAAAATAAATTAAAATTGTTACTTTGGGAGGCAAAATTTTGTATAGGTACCTACATAATATTATGTAGTTCAGGGGGGTGACCACAAGCTCTTAGAGTAAGGTTATTTTGAGATCGAGTAAGTGACAGATGTATACACGTCATATACATCTGTCCCTTACTCGATCTCAAAATAACCTTTCTCTAAGAGCTTGTGGTCAACCCCCCTTTTCTCTGATGAGCTCCAACAAAGTGGCATTTTTTTAATGTTAGTTATAAAACTGTGATTGCTCACAATCTTATCATCTTAGACACAAATATGACTCAATTATTACAAGGATAATAGCCGGAAGTGGTATACATACAAAATACAAACTTCGGTTGCAAATAATATCTATAGTTAGTCAAGGATATGCGTCAAAATATGATTTATGGATCGGAATGTACCTACTGAATGTATGTTTAGTTTTCTATATGGGCAGTTATTGCTAATTATTAAGCTATTGCATAGCTTCTATCGCAGGCCTTGAGCGCGGAGACCGAATCCAGAAATTCCGTAACGAAAAAACCTCACGCTCCAATGGTGATCAATGTGGACCTTATGCTAATGAGAATAAGGGTCACTTTTGCTTGTCAAAGAAAAGCGACCTTATTTCAATGTGAATAAGGGTATTTTTGTTTTGTTTTTAATAAGGTTTTTGAATTCTGTGGAATCTGAGGTGTGGCTTGAAGGCCGTGCATCGTCTAACGTCGTTTCAGTTCGGCAGTCTTCGACACCAGTCTGGCGAAACTCCTATACAAAATAACGATGTATGAAACGGACGTCCTTTTTAATGGCGGCTATAATCCGATATAATTACGAAGAACAATGAGAGCTCTGGGATTATATAGGCCTTGACTCTTCAACAAATAGACGGATTACATCGACCGCCATTTTGACTGTCAGTCACTAGATTCCCTCTGGTCAGGCGTTTGACAGTTAATTTGTTATGGTTTTCTAAAGTTATTCTAAAGTTATATTTTTGCGTTTATATTGATTATAAGTGTATTAATAATCATTTTGTTGGAAGAAATTTGTTGTCATGAATGCCGCGCAGAGAAAGTATATATGATATTATATCTATATAAATGTACATCGCGCGAAATTCGATAATCACTTCTCAATATTGTTATTTTTTTATAAATGAATAATTTTGTTTTGGTGTGTCATTACACTATTTATACCTAATTATTTATACAAATGCTATGCAATAGCTTTACCGCGGCAGTCCCCGAGTGCCACACGTCTTTTTTATTATTTGCAATATATAAATTTGTTTCTTTGTAAATAAAATATGAGTTTTCTAGAACAAAAACTGCATTTATCTGAAGGTCACTAAGTACTACACATTTAAATTAAGAAGGTCCCCGATGCCAAACTATAGTGTTACGTCAAAGCTGTCAAATCTAGCGATTTAGGTAGGGTGACCAAAAAAAATTTTTCTGAAGTAATAAAGAATACGTATGAAAGGATTACAATTTTATTGTAATCTTATGTTTTAAACATTTTATGTTAATTTAGTATGGCGGAATGTGTACTGCACTAAAAATAGAATATACATCATCAAACTAATCAATAAATAATACTATAAATTAAAAATAAAATAATGCTTAACGAAACTTTTTACAAAAAAATACAACCGACTTCCAAATACAAAGTAAAAATATTTCGGAAGTCGGTGGTCCTGTTTTCGTTTCTTCGTTTTTTTTTTTGATATTCGAAATTGAAGTTATTTTTCACTTTGTAGTGTTTTTATTTAAAAGTCGGTTGTATTTCATTTTTAAGTTCTTTTTGTCTTTGTAATTGTGGTACATAATATACAGAGTGATGCCAGAATAGATTAACCGAATAAACTGAAACTTAAACAACCGCTGGAATGAGAGTGTACCAGGATGAACTACACACATCTGCGTACCCTAGAATGTATCGGCGTGATGTTATGTTATGAAATGGTGATAACAATAGACATGCGATTGCAGAAATTCCGAGAGATTTGCCGTTATATCGAAGAGTTCTGATGTACATCTCCGAATTTCTTCATCAGATCTTCACCAAATTTAAATGGGACCAATTCAAAATCGGTTTACAATTGACAGAGAAATCGGTGATCATACAGAAAAATAAGACATACATACAGCCGAACATATAAACTCCTCATTTTTTGAAAGACTGTTAAAAATAAGGATGAATGAAAAAAAAACGGATTTTAAAACTTCAACTCTGCTGTCACTCGTAAGTATATTTGATGTCCACCCATCCCGTGACCGTGAAAATGGCCTGTGAGTTAAAAAATCATGCAGTTTTGTAACTGAAATTCAGGAAGTGATGAGGAATGAGAAAAATGTCGTGAGAGTATTATTGGGGATAGCTACAAGTTTAGGGAAAGACGAATGATGGATGGGCCGTGTGGAAGATAATATGGTAAGAAAGAGTGAACACTGAGATTTGAACAAGAAGACCATGTTGATCCGACCCAAAATAAAAAGGTATAAGAACAGAAGAATTACGTTGACTGTAATTTTACTTACGGGCATGTCTTTTACGGACCAACACTGCTTCACCAGATTCCGATCTTGGGCCGTCATCTTCACTACAATTTTTTTCCATGGTTTCTCGCTGGGTGTGGCAATATTTCTTGCTAATTTAACTGACGCAAATGCAACAAAATTAAATGAGTTGCAAAAACTACACTGTTTTATGCTTTCATGTTAGCATTCTTAATTGTAATACTTATTTAAACTCAAATAAAGATCTACGTAGTGATTGCAGTAGTTTTTAATGTAGGTAAGGACGTATGTTCTCGACCTTGTACAAACATTTATGGATGAATTTGAGACTCGATTAAGGAAAAATATAATCATTTTGTTATGGTTTAATACGTGTATAATTAATATTGGTTGTATAGAGTATCGTAGGTATCGTATTTACGTATAATGCACTTTTTTTTGTATCATCTTGTGCTTGGCCACTGGGTTTATCCAAATTATAAACGTTACAGCTTTCTGAAATCGGTAGTTGCTCCGTCATTAAACTGTGCCAGGACACTTTTCCCTTACTCTTTCATTATTTATCACTTAGCGAGTATCTTCCCTTGTGATGACTATGTCTACCTGAGACAAACGTTGCAGTTGGGTATGGCAAACTTCGAGAAAGAGGTCAACCGTCGGATCCGACTCCGCTGGGCAGCGTTTCAGAAGTTGTGCGGTATCTTCTCATCCAACTTACCAGTGTCTCAAGACGAAAGTCTATGACCAGTGTGTGTTGCCAGTGATGACATATGGCTCTGAGACGTGGTCGCTTACAATGGGCCTCATCAGAAAGCTTACAGTCATCCAAGCAAAGCTTATGAAATCTATAATCATAGTGGTTAAAAATAACCGTAAAAATAATATAACTTACTAACATAAGCGATAACAAGCTATTTTAAGCAACTAACAGCCGGTTTAGAGAACGAAAATATCGCATAATTAAACATATTTTATCATTTACGGTGTAATTAATGTTTGTTTACACTAATATTGTAAACAGGCAAGATTTGTAAGTTTTTTTTACATAGTCCACATTGGGCATCCGTTATAACGGCACCTGATTTAATGGCACCTGAGGTATTCCACATACGGCAGCTATCGACATTTTTCGCAGGTGCCATAAGTTAAATAATTTATTATTTTAAATTCTATTCCACATTTGGCACCTGCAGATCAGAAGGTACTCGTGTGGGACGTTCGATTGAAATCAGTAGAGAATTTAATAACAAATGTTAAAAATAAAACTTTCTCTTTTGCTTTTTCAGTTAGATGTTGAACATTATAGGCATTTATCCCAAAATACCAGGAGGCCACCATCATGAAGAAGTCTTAGTATTTGTAAGGCTACAATAATTACTGGTAAAGACTAACATAAGTAACAGGAGTTTTTATGTAAGTTTATTTGTAGAAATTAATCTCTGGAACTATCGAACTGATTTGAAATTTTATCACCCATACAATGCTACATTATTCCTGAGTGACATAGGCTATATTTGATTGCGATTAATAATATTTTTAATGTGAAATAATAATTTTTGATAAAGTCCAAGAAAACCGGTTGATGCTTTGAGTGATAAAGCTACGCTAGCTCAAACTACGAGGAGAACAGTAGCATAAAGAAAAGAAGTATATACGGGGATGGAATCATGCGTGGTTAAGAGTTTGAGAGACAGTACTAGGAGATAAAAATCATGAAGAAGTAGATCACCAACCAGAATTGATTAAAATCTATATAGAGCGGAGCGCAGGCGCCACACATTGATCAATTGCTAAAAGTTAGGGCGACGAAATGATTAAATACTGAAATCTTCAATTATATCCATATTTACATACACACATAAACTCACGCCATTTTCCTATGGGGGTAGGCAGAAACTACAGAATGCCACCTACTACGATCCTTACATACTTATTTTGCTTCACTCACATTCATACATCTAGTCATACACTTACGCCGGTTAAGAGTACTGCGCACCTGTCCTTTCTGAAGAACATCACTTATAAGGTCTATGGATATCTTTCTAGGGCATCCCCTCCCGGGTAAATAGCTTTCGTTAGTCGCCTTTCTTCATCAGCAGAACTGCTGACGATGCAAGTAGAACTTGATCATCTGCATAGAGAAGGCATTTGACAGGCAACTCGTTCATCCTCAATCCGCGTTCATGCTCTTTCAAACCTATCAGACAACTATCCATGTACACGTTGAAAAGCCGCGGTGACGCTACACAGCCCTGTCTGCCCTTGAAATGGAAAACCAGTCCGTATACGCCCCATTAATCCTAACACAAGCACTGGAATCCCTATATAGAGATTTCAGTGCCCGTACCAAGCGCCATGCAGTCCACACCGTACCCGGATAGCGTCTATCATAGGCTGTAACACTGTCATAGGCCTTCTCCAAGTCAACGAAAGCAAAGTAGACATTTTTGTGCTTTGCCAGATGTTTTTCAGCTATACTCCTCAAGGAGAAGATCTGATCCATACAGCCTATTCCCTCTCTAAATCCTGCTTGCACGTCCCATAATTGTTCATCCGTCACTTTTACCACTCTATTTATTAAAACTTTCGCATATAATTTTCCGACAACTATATATTACCCGACTGCCGAAGGAGAGTATATGTGTATATCAGTCTATGTATGTATGTATGTTTGTTCCTATGTGGCGTTCTAGAGACCAAACGCGTTGGCCGATTTTGATGATTCTTACGTCAATCGATTCGTCTTAACCCTGCGAGTGTCACTGGCTACATTAAAATTGGGAAAGAAAAAAATGGCGGATTTTGGGCGCCATTTCGTAGAGTAAAAATTTTCAAACTCATCGTGTGGGGTATCAAAATAAAGGGGTTTAAGAGGTGATTTCAAAAATGTATAATACTTAAATGTTTAATTGTACCTAATTCTGAAAAAAAAAATACTAACAAGTTGTAAATAAAAAAAGTTAATTAAATAAATCAAAAACCCGACTGCTTAAAAAGCAAACTAAAAAGACGTAAACAAGTAGAAATGCATGCTGTGCAGTCGGAGGATACATCTAGTTTTGGTCAGCCAGCTCGCGAATATGTATCCTCCGAATGCAAAGTATGAAATTCTTCTTGTTTACGTCTTTTTAGTTCGCTTTTTAAGCAGTCGGGTTTTTGATTTTTTTAATTAGCTTTTTTTTTAACATTAAATAGCGTCAGAACCCCTGGACCAACAGAGATATTTGATGTTTATAGAAAATACCAAAATGCTCTACCTTATTGCTACTATCTGATACCTAACTTCAAATATTTAGTACCTCGATTGACAGCGAAAAAACGCGTAAAGAAAGTGGGCAGACATTCTGACACATATCCATTGGTCAGCAATTTTTTAAGGAACGTCATATTATTGTATGTATTTTTTTTTTTTTTTTATATCCCATAGGCTCGCGCTTGACCACTATCTCACCTGATGGTAAGCGATGATGTGGTCGGCGGTGAAACACGCTTGTCTAGAAATAACCTTGACAACTCTTGACTTAAAGATCTCCAGATTGTAGCTGTCGGGAAACACGGCTAAGGAATTCCACTCCTTAGCTGTACGCATAATAAAAGTGTTCTCAAAACGTTTTCTGCGTATGGGTGGGATGTCCACCATGTATCGATGGCGCTTCGCCGTACGTCTGGTAGTCCGATGATGAAACGGGCTCGGTGGAATTAGATCGTGCAATTCCATCGCACACTCCCCGAAATGTAACCGATAAAAGACTGACAGGCTGGCAACTCGGCGACGATGTTCAAGACTCTGGAGCTTTGACTTGACCAACGCCTCGTCGCCGATGAGCCTCTTGGCCCGCTATTTGATCGACTCTAGTGCATCAAGCAGGTATTTGGCAGATCAATCCCAGAGATGAGAATAGTACTCCATGCATGATCGAACTTGCGCTTGATACAAATTGAGGAGCTGTTTCGGCGTGAAGTACCTTCTCACCTTCGCAAGGATCCCCAGCTTTTTGGCTGCCAGCGGAGCTTTTGCTTCAATGTATGGACCAAAATTGAAAGTCGATGTCAACGTAAAGCCTAGAAGCTCAAGATGGTCCGTTATTGGCACGGTCACATCTCGGAAAGTTGGAGCCGGTTGAAATTGGCTCTTTTTTGCGGAATAAAGACACGCCTGGGTTTTAGCAGCGTTAAACCTGACCAGATTGGCATCGCCCCATTCGGAGACTGCCTGCAAGGACAGGTTCAAACGCTCCACCATGGCCTCACGGAGTTGTCACGGAGTAGTATTTGCTATTATTATTATTATTTATTATTAAGTTAATCAAATCAAATCAAAAATGTTTATATGCCAGAAAAATACATTGTTCACAAGGGATTAATAAATTCATTATTTTCATAAACACAATTGCAAACATCACACAAAAGAAGTTAAAGTATATATAATTAGTTAAGTTATTATAGTATATTTTACGTTTCCTTATTTATTTCTACACACTGTGTCTTCGTCTATCATTCCAACTTTCCTGTCGCAGGTCTGCTGGAAGAAATTTATATTGAAATGAGCAGTACCTTTGTGCTCTCCTATCTTTATTCTTTCTTTCTCTGTAAAGTTTTTTGTGTGTACAAGTAAAAGTAATAAATACATAAATAATGAAAATAAATAAAATTGCCACATAATTTACATAGAGACTTGTCTATTAGAGTGAGAGATCACAAGTCGGGCTTTTTGGTCTGGCTTAAATCTTTCTTCTTCTTTTCTTTCTTCGTCAGAGATGGCTGAGGATCGACCGGATCCTGCAATGGCTGCAAATTACTTTCAATGTTGAAAAATCTTGGGCCCATCCCTGAAAAGAAAATTTGGCTTATATATACACATGCTTGTCGAGGAGACCAGAGGGGTGACCGGCTTTGTGTTTTTGGACGTGACGTTTAGAACGGTATACGCACGCACGTCGTACAATATACATCATGTCCTGTTTGACTTGTTCTTATACTTACCGTAAGACCCGCTTCCCGTAGTCACAGGTGGCACAGGCGGAGGTGGCTGAGGATCGAGCGGCTCCAGTAAATGAGTTGCCTTTTCGTACACATTCGCTCTAATCTCCACATCTGAAAATATAATGTTGTTTTACTGTTGGAGAAAAGATATTAGGCTGAATTGGGGTTGGGCTGGCCACGTTGCACGTATGCACCCGTAGAGATGGGTGAAGATCATCACTCTCTGGAGCACGTTGACTGCGGCGAAATTAGTGTGACGATCTGATCACGTTTGCAGGGCAAATTTGTCCAGAGGTTGCACAGGAAAAAAAAATGGGAGACATTGTTTGTTCACATTGTACACAAATAAAAACATATTTTTCAACACACTTGCTCATAAAGTGATAATAGTTTCACTTCACCAAATGATACTTTCTGAGTGAAAATGATTGCATTATTGATGAAAATACCAAAATCGCTATATGTAGGTATGCCTATAATATTTGAGGAGTTTCTTCGATTTCTCTTGGATCCCATCATCAGATCATGGTTTCTTATCATAGTACCACCTTAATCATCAAAATTGATTCATAATCGACGAAGTTATCCGCGAACACACATAAAAAAATATATACACGGTCGAATTGAGAAACCTCCTCCTTGGAGGAGGAATGAGAAAAATGTCGTGAGAGTATGAATGTGGATAGATTTAAAAATAGGGGAAGAACAAACAAATTTTAATGATGGACGGACCGTGTGAACAGTGAAATAATATGGCTAAAAAGGGGTCTCGTGACTACTAAGATGTCGACTGAACAACAAGACATGTTGATCCGACCCAATATAAAAAGGTATAAGAACAGGGGAATCACGATGGCTGTAATTTTACTTACGGGTATGCCTTTTCCGGGCCAACACTGCATCACCAGATTCCGATCTTGGGCCGTCATCTTCATTACAATTTTTTTCCATGGTTTCTCCTTGGGTGTGGCAATTTTTCTTGCTAATTTAACTGACGCAAATGCAACAAAATTAAATGAGTCTGCAAAAACTACACTGTTTTATGCTTTCATTTTAGCATTCTTGATTTAAAAACGAATTTCAACACAAACTAAGATCTACGTAGTAGGGATTGCAGTATTTTATAATTTAGTTAGGGACGTACGTTCTCGTTCTTGTACAAATGTATACTGGCTGAAAAGTAATAGGCATTTATTGAGGAATTTGTGTGTGACTCGATAAAGGAATACTGTAATCATTTTGTTCTAATTAAATATGTTTATAATTAAATTAATTGGTTGTTAGTTGTTAGAGTATCATAGACAATGTTATTTTTATTTTATCTATGCATGCTAGTTAAGTGCATTTTTATTAACCCCCGACACAAAAAGTGGGGTGTTATAAGTTTGACGTGTGTTGCTGTGTATCTGTGTGTCTGTGTATCTATGTATCTGTGTGTCTGTCTGTGGCATCATAGCGTCCAAACGGGTGAACCGATTTTGATTTAGTTTTTTTTTGTTTAAAAGGTGACTTAATCGAGAGTGTTCTTAGCTATGTTTGAATAAAATCGGTTCAGCCGTTCAAAAGTTATGGTCATTTTACTGTTTGAATCGGGGTGTTTTCGCAAGATATCGTGTCATAATTACGTATTCAATAGATTGCCGATCGAAGCGTGTCTACTATATCTATACTCTATACTAATATTATAAAGAGGTAAAGTTTGTGAGTTTGTGACGTTGTAAAGGGCAATCTCTAAATCTACTAAACCGAATTTGAAAATTTTTTCACCAGTAGAAAGCTACATTATTCCTGAGTGTCATAGGCTATAATATAATTGAAAAAAATAGAGATTCTTATGAAAATTGGAATAAGGTAACCCAAGGTAACAAAATGTTGCCTGTAAAATACTCGTACATTATTTGGCGTGCGCTGAGAAAACTATTGATGATAGATAAAAATTAAAGGTAGGATAGGTAGGGTAGGCAGGGTAGGCAGGGTAGGCAGGGTAGGCAGGGTAGGCAGGGTAGGCAGGGTAGGCAGGGTAGGCAGGGTAGCCAGGGTAGGCAAGGTAGGCAGGGTAGCCAGGGTAGGCAGGTTAAGCAGGGTAGGGGCAGGGTAGGCAGGGTAGGCAGGCTAGGTAGATAGGTAGTCAGATGACGGGAGCGAAGCCTCGTGGGTAAACTATTACTAGATAAATTATGTAGCATGAAATAAAAATGTGTCGGGGTTGTTTTAAATTTTTACTTGTATTATCTTGTGCTTGGCCACTGGTTAACAGTATATTTACGTCTCTAATTATTGTCACAGCTTTCTGAATGCGATTCCGAACAACTATGCCAGGACACTTTTCCCTCACCCACTCATTATTTATCACCAAGCTAGTATCTTCCTGCCCGGCGAGCACGGCCTACTGTTGTGACATGGCTTAAGTCACACTTTTTATCACAGTTCGGGCGATAAAGCCATTTTATCTTAAATGCTAGCACGGCAGCGTGAGATATTTTCTTGACTTGTGGCTGTTCTTTACGTTTATTAGTTTGTTTTTCGGACATTTTCCAATTTTATTACAGTTTCGGATTTACCTTGACCATAAAAACCATTTAGGTCCTGAGAAGCATAGCCCTACGATGCACTGTTTCCGAATTATGGGCCTCCGAATTTCGTTTTATTCTGCATAAAACTCTCTATATTTCCAAAACGGTATCTCGAAAACGGTGTGGCAAATAATAACACAACAACAACATACGATGACTATTAATTCGTCTTCTCAAATTGTAAGACACGACATAATTTATCATTTCTTGTCACAAATGTCTTCGGTACGCCCATGCTCGGTCCGCTGCAGGGTCTAAAGTTCCGTGGTCTACTTGGAAGTCCCAGAACCGCCTTAGAACCCCAGGTATAACCTCTAACCTAACCTCGCAAATGGGGCTATATTCACAGAACAGCTACAGGAAGCAGTAGGGTGTGCATGTGGAGCCGAGTTGCAAGCCGTGCCCCACCGCCTGCCTTAACCTTGCCTTTTGTACTCTAATAAATGCCGTAGAAGTGGCTATGTTTAGGGCAAAACAAAGAATTAATGTCGTGCTAGCGAAACGATGAAAAAGAATTGTAAACGTCTCTTTGTGCCTATCGTACTAGCTCTGTTCCGTCTCCTGCTTGAAAATACCATTATTTCCATTTATGAAATTATGTCTTTCCTTGCCCCTCCGCAGTTCTTTTCTGATGACTTAATTTTGTTGCGGGATCCAAGACAGTTGAATCGTTTCTTTGGCTCGTAGAGCTTCATCGAGTCCGCGCTGTTTTAATGGTCGTCACTGTTGATTCTGACTTACAGGAGTTGCTGTGGTTGGGAATAGTGTGTCAGGCTAGCACTAGGACAAAAAACTTTAATAAATGTAGACCTACACCAACCCAACCAACTAGGTAACAGAATAATCCTTGGGAAGTCTGGTGTCAGACTTCCTGACTTCCGAATATCTTATGTTTTTGTTGTTGTAAACCATCCAATGACTCCTTTCGCTCTGGGTGGAGCGGGAGGGCGTGTCAGACTTTTACTGACTAAAACACACCCGTGTTCCTTCCCTTTTATTATTTATTTATTTTAATTAATGTTCCCATTGCTGGGACACAGACCTTGTCTCTGTGAGGGAGGGAATGGACCTTAATCCACCACGCGAGCCCGTTGCGGATTGGTGGATATCATATGTCTTCGAATTTCTGGTGCCGAACAAGCCGTTTTCCTTCCCCCTTTTTACCCGACTGCCGAAGGAGGGTAATGTGTTTATTAGAGTTACTCAAAGTCAAGCGCCTGCTTGGGTTCGAACTCACGACCTACATCACGTACATCAGTCCCGTTATCACTGTGCTACCACTGCTCTGGCCTGACTATCTGTTACGACTGTCAAAGTTACAAATGACACGAAGCTACGAACGATGACGACGACAGAAGCACGAAGGAGTCTCGTTATATCATTTATGGTGTTCATTTCACGAACTGAGCTCGACAAGCGTTGCTTAACCTCGAATATCGTCCCGTGTGGCAGTTATTATTCATCCATGAGTTCCTCCCCCTTATTTAACACGGAACCCCGCAAATCCTAAGATTTCATTGTTGATCTCCTAAATCAACAAAATAACATAAAAATACAAAAAAAACAACACATTTCCATACAAACTGCTTCCTTATCTAAGATCAAATAAAATCTATACCCAATTTGAGAGATATAAAGGACGTTAGCACGTTTTTTATGCGTCTTATCTTCCAAAACGATTGTCGATGTGAATTGAACCAATTTCGTGAACAAATGCGTGTGTGGATCGTTCTTTATTCGATACATATCTATAAGGTTGACGTTAGGGGGTGAACTGAGGTAAAAAAGTGCGTTGATATGAATGTAGTTAGGAAATAAACAAATGTTGTTCTTAAAGTTACTGTTTTCTTCATATTGGTTGTTGCCTGTATATCATTAATTGAATGAAATACAATTTTTGTGCTTTAGGCATAGCTTAACTTAAGCATAACTTAAGTGGCAGTGGGCAGGGCACATTGCTCGCAGAACGGATGGTCGATGGGCCCTAAATGATCTGGAGTGACGACCGCGAACTGGAAGACGTTGCGTTGGAAGGCCTCTCATTAGGTGGACCGATGACCTGGTGAACGTTGCGAGAATCCGCTGGATGTGAAACGCACGGAACCGGTAAATGTGGTGTCACTTGAAAGTTCAGCAGTGGACGTCTTTTGGATGAAATGATAATGATGAATCAGGCTGTCTAGGTCGGCCTAGAAAGAGGTGACGACATTATTTGGACGCGTACCATGAGGACTAGTTCGAGACAGTGCGAGAAAAGAATGTCTGGAAGGCCTTGGGGCAGGCATTTGTGACAAATTAATCAATGATGCATTAGATCGCAATCCTTATTCATCAAAATACACCTTCATTTGTATAGTTGAGAAACTTAAAGGCCGGTTAAAAAATAATAAATCCCTCTCATTTTTAACCGACTTCCGAAAATGAGGAGGTTTTATTCTAACCATCAAGACCTGAGGCTCTAGACTTCTAGAGTGTGCTACTCTCTATAGCCTTGAGCACAGCGCTGCACCAGCAACTAAACTACTAGTTTCGTACTAGTTTTCGTCGCTGTCGCACCGCAACGCTCAAGGAAGTAATACTTAGAGAAATAGCACTACTGCTCTAGAAATGTCAATGGTGGCGATGGCGAAAATGTATGGGGTTGATCTCATTTCGATAACTCAATGCAATGCCATATTATTGGCATTTTACCAATCGCTTTCGCGTCGCTTAAGTTGATAGAATTTCACTTGTCTAGATAGCCTCTGCTTACCACAAAAGATCAATGACACAATCAACCGTGCAGTTTTACGGTAAATATCAGGATCAGTTCCTCCTCGGCTTTTTTAAATATCGCTGCACAAGCTGAGAAGGAACTTTTTGATTTTTTTCTCATTTTATCATTAATCGCTATTGTGTGTGGATCACAAATAAATATTTTTCTGTCTTTCTTTTTTTATAAATAGGGAGCCAATATTCCTGTAATAGATTTCCCATCAACACCACACTTCTGCCACCCCACAATAGTCCAAAGCGTCAGCATACGACGTTATTGTTTCCAACATAGACTTATGTGCGATATAATTTTCCAATTTTCCGAACAAATGTCTCGTTGTGAAAGGCGTGTATGCAAAGCTGTTTGTGTATTGTTGTGTTCGCGTTTAGGTCGGAGCGTTAGACCTGAAAACCGACTAATATATCTTGTACTATATTTTTATACACACCATTGTATTTAATAGGTATGATTCTTGAAGCAAAATAATAATTCTATTAGTATAATATTATAATTAAAATATATAATACTATAATATTATTATTCTAGATAATATATATCTAAAATATTTGACACGTATTTTTTGCTTTATCAATAAATATTGACAAAGGTAAAGCGCATCAAAGTCCAGGAGTGGAGGTTTAATAATAATTTATTTATTGACACACACTTATGTGACGCAGGTGTTTGTGACGTCATGCGCAATTGCAACGCACTTTATCGTCGTGCTTTTTTGTTTACGTAACAAAAGATAAAATCGGCGAAGTGCGAGTCGGACTACGCACATTTAGGTTTCCGTTCTAAATGTAGAATATTTATATTGGTATTTTTTATTAAATAAAATATACGTAATAATAAACATTATCACCCAAGTTCTTATATCAATGGGAAGTAAAAAAGTCTTCGGAACATAATTCCGTGACAGGCGACTCACAGACAGACAGGCAGACTGAAATACGGACACGTAAGTGACAGCAATAGAGTTCTGCTAGGACCCTTCGGGTACGGAATGGTTAAACAATCCCGTCACACGATTTCCAACCACAGCAATTCAAAAAGCCCAGAATCAACACTAGCGCCCACCAGAAAAGGAAATGAATGAAGCTCGACAATACCCATAGAAACGATTTAGCTGTTTAGCTGAAATTAATTAAAAAACCGGCCAAGTGCGAGTCCGACTCACGCACTCCATTTTTATTAATATTTGTTGTAATAGCGGCAACATAAATACATCACCTGTGAAAATTTCAACTGTCTAGCTATCACTGTTCATGAGATACAGCCTGGTGACAGACAGACACACAGACGGACCGCGGAGTCTTAGTAATAGGGTTCCGTTTTACCCTTTGGGTACGGAAACCAAAAAATAATTTTAAATCTAAAATCCAACTACAACAAAGTCATGTGAATATTTTCTTGTTTCATACTTTTCAGAACGCAATTTTGCTGTAGTCGGGTTTTAGTTTTTAAACTAATCCTACACATGGTGAAGTGTAGGTGTGCTAACCACCTATACCTACTCCTTAAAAAATATAGGCGTGATATAATAATATTATATATAATATTGATTCTTTAGCTATTTTGTAAGTATCTAATACAGTAACATTAACGCAAGTTCCCCAACGCAGAGGAAACATCGTATCACCGAAGGAATCAAACGCCGGAAGCGGAAAGGAACGTATTTTTCGAATTTGAATTCCGAACTCCGACTACTTCCGGAGCGGAAACTTGAAGATTTTACGAGATGGAAGTTTTAAACGGAATGGTGGATTTATATTCTTTAATTTTTATGATGAGGAGTTATTAGTAATTATTCTGTTCAACTTTAACTTTAATAGGAAGATATTTTACAAACAAACAAACATTCTACAAACTTACTTTATTGTTCGTCTTATCAGTTTGCATTTGAAAGGTGTTTGAAGGTCCAAAGCCCAACAAAAAAGGTCTGGACGAAGGGACTTGATCCACCAGAACAAGATTGTTTGGTTTGGTACACTGATGGATCCAAAATGGAATCAGGTACAGTAGCGGGCATAAACACAAAAGGTTAGAAATGTAGTAATAGCTTAGTGAAGATGGCAACTGTATTCCAAGCAGAAACATATGCCATAATGACCTGTGCTATAGATAATATAGATAGAGGCACCAGAGGTAAATAAATCTATGTATTCTTAGTGACAGTCAGGCTGCAATCAAAACCATGGCATTCTACAAAGTGGACTCCAAACTGGTTCTAGATGATATCCAAACCCTAAGCAGGCTTGGGAAGCATAACAGACTAAGAATGTTGTGAGTCCCAGGGCAAAAAGGAATCCATGGCAACGAAATGGCAGATGAACTGGCAAGAGAGAGCTCAGCAAATGATTTAGTGGGTGCAGAACCATGTGTAGGCACCTTGACGTGCCTCGTGAAAGCTACATTCGGGGAGTTTAGCTACAGTCAACAAACACATTGGCTGTCTAATACCGGCCCGGAACACTCCAAAAAAATCCTGGGTTCTACGTACGAACCACGGCAATGCATTTGGAATATGAGCAGGGTTCAAATCCGTTACCTGCTTGGGGCCTTCACTAACCACTTTAAAACCAAAGACATTCTCATGAAGATGGATCTAACCACGACACCTGTGTTCAGGTTATGCGGGGAACATACGGAACGCAGGGAGCACCTTCTGCGCACATGTGATGCACTAAGCTAGTAAGCGGATGATGGGTGTAAGAAGTGGTAGGATCTAAGACCAGAAGACTAAAAAACTCATGAAGAAGATTTTCAACGAGACTGGGTAGGAGTAAGTTATCTAGTAAATCACAAAAGATCCCATTGGGTCGAAGTGTCCGAGTTATTTCTCGGCCCCTCCACAAGATAAGAATATACTTTATTGTTGCGATCAAATTTTATTACCTACTTACTTACATAAACTAGGTAGGCAGAAACTAGAAAAGCAATCTGGGGCCTTTCTCTGACTTGTCAAAACTATCATGGAAAATGGAATAGTTCTATTCGTCCAGCACTTAGGTCCAGCAGATCTCCGTCTCTCTCTCACAGTAGAATCATGATAATTTGACACGTTGAGTAAGGCATCCGGAACCATGTTATAAGTATAATGGTTTCACGGAGCTACAATACAAGACCAATACCACTGTCCCTTTTCACAGTGCAACCACAATCATTTTGGCCCCTTATGGTAAGGCTCCTACAATCCTTACATAATCCTTTTGCTTCATTAACGTTCATACATCTAGTCATACTCACACGCTGGTCGTGAGTACTGCGCACCTGGCCTTTCTGAAGAACATCACCAATAAGATCTATGTATGCCCTTCTAGGGCGTCTCCTCCTGGCATTCCCACTCACGTCTGCCTTGTAAATACTGTTGTACTTGTCAGTACTTACTTGAAACAAAATGTCAAGGTACTTAGCTACTTAATGTCTGATCCAACTCCATGCTGATATGAGGAGGCTTAACAATATAAAATCTCATAGAGATGAATAAAAAAAAAATACAAACCTACTTTCCTGAATCATTATCTTCCTGCCCTTGTCCCATGTTACTTGGGGTCAGTGACGTTTTCTTCTTCCATACCGTCCTGTCAACCGTCACCCTATCACTGACTCCCTTTTCTTTCATCTCACTCCTCTCACAGTCCATCCATATTTTCTTTAGCCTTCCCTGTACCTACTTTCCTGAATCTAGATTAATAGGTTCGTAGTGAGTGTAATTCTTCTAAGAAGAAATAACACGGCAATTTAATATTTATTGTAAGAATCTGCTAAGCAATACATTTCCCTGCCTGTCCAAATATGCCTCTAAGCTGAAGCCATCAAACCACTATTGGTTTTGTGAGCAGAATACACTATTTTATGACGATATATTATAATATTCAGAATAATAAGACGTAACGTCTCCGCCGCGCGCTGCCATCATACGTGACATTGATTTGCTTCTTTTGAATTGTGGATGGCGGTTGCTAGAGTGGGGCAAGAAGTTTTTTGAGTCAAATATTTTTTTTGAGTCGAATTTTTTTCTAGACGGTTTTTTTTACTTTTTTTTTTTTAATCTAAAGTCCCCGTCATGAGGAGCTATATATTTTGTAAATTAAAAACTTCTACTAAGTTACGTAGCGACAATTCAATCAACAACAAATAATACCAAATTGAATCAACTCTTTCAGTATACGAAACGAGCAGTTTCTTTTTGTCGGGTTATATTTTAGCGATATAAAGCGCTGTCGTCTAATGTTTTGTGGTATTGCCTCGCTGGAGGCTCTAGTTTAGTCTCCACAGGATCGCCCGGTTAAGCCAATCACACTGATTGAACTGCGAGACCTACATAAAAAAAAAGAATGTGGTTCTGGAACGCGTCAATTTCAATTTCAATTTATTTATTCAAAAATCTGTTTACACTATAACATACAAAAAATCTGCCAAACTGTGGAACAGTTTGTCGGCAGTTGCTCTCGTGTCACAATACATTACAAATAATGTTTAAACAATAACTTAAATACCCGATTATGCTAAGAAAAACAAATTAAATATGTGTTGTGTTGGAACGCGGCTACACAACCGCGTTCCAACACAAGACAAAATTTACAGCTTCTCGTGACGGGGACTATAGTGACATTAACAAAAGCATCACTATTCTAACCAAAGACCTTATACTAAGAAATACGTATAAGGTCTTTGATTCTAACGCTTTCGTTGATATGTCACTTGACTAGAAGTTTTCTTGCAAGACATCCAAAAATAAATATGCCTCAACATTCTTGGCTACATTCAGTATAATTCTTACTACCCCTAATGCAGATAGATGTAGTGCAGAAGAGGGATTTTTGATAGCGCTCGACGGCGAGGGACGAACGACTATTTATATTGAATTTGTTATGTTAAACTATTTATTATTTCGCGTTTGCCAAACGATTTCCTGCATACGTCTCTGTTTCTTTTGTCATTTGTATTTGAATAGTTAGAATTAATGTTGAATGGGTAGGTAACTGATTGACACAGTCGTGTTCTTATTTTTAGGGTTCCGTACCCAAAGGGTAAAAACGGGACCCTATTACTAAGACTCCGCGGTCCGTCTGTCTGTCTGTCACCAGACTGTATCTCAAGAACCGTGATAGCTATAATCGTTGCCGCTATAACAACAAATACTAAAACCAGAATAAAATAAATATTTAAGGGGCCTCCCATACAAAAAACGTGATTTTTATGCAGTTTTTTGCTATAATGGTACGGAACCCTTCGTGCGCGAGTCCGACTCGCACTTAGGCGGTTTTTTATATTCTCTTCATCATATCAGACGAAAGACGTCCACTGCTGAACATAGGCCATAAGGCTACCCCCAAAGGTCGCCACATCGAACGGTCTCGTGCACCTCGCATCCAGTGGACACCCGCAACCTTAACCAGGTCATCGATCCACCTAGTGATAGACCTTCGAACGTAACGTCTTCCGATACTTGGTCACCACTCCAGAACTTTTCTCGAGCATCTGTTCTGCTGTACTTTTTAATGTGTTATTTGTAAAAAAAAATGAGTCGAGGAGGGGAATAAAACGAGACCTTGTTGTGAAATCTAGACATTTTGAACAAGACCAAAAACATACATAAATATAAATATCTATATTATTGCCTTTATTCATCGTCTTTCTTATTATCTACAATTTAATATATAAATAAAAAAACATAAAAATAGAGGCTCACCGGTATCGGGAACAGGATCCAAGCTACCGGTGGTCAGGGCTCCAGTGAGAGGAACCTCCGTACAATACGAGCCGTGTCCAGCAGTACTGCTTTCAGAATCAAGGCCTTGATCCAGCCGCCTAACGAGAGCCTTCTAAAGTGTTGGTCGAGGCTCGTGGCTATTAAGCCATTCCTATTCAGTATTATAATTATCACCATAATCAATTTATTAAATATCGTTTTGATTTTAAATAAAAGGTAAGTGTCATCTCCAAAAGAACGATTTCTCTATTAAAGCACTTTATTCAGAAGAACAAGATATAAGTAGCCAAAAACTATTTACTTAGGATCACCAACGAGTTACATAATATAAAAATTATACAGACAATATAAAAATATGAGATCTATAATGTCAGCTTACACATTATCGAGTATACATGCTACTATAACTGCTCACTTAAGGAAAACCACGCAAATATAGGAAAATCCTTACAAAAGGTATAACGCAATATGTACACGGCTCAATTCCCACAATATTTGATAACAAGAGAACGAAAACACGGCCAATTCAATCTCACTTAAGGCGAGGTATTCCGACGAGATACCCCCATACATGTGCCATACAATCGCCTCAGGCAAACGACACCAGCATCTTTACCAAATTGGTAAAGAACAAATTACATTTGATTTTATTTTACAATTTCTTTTCGATAGCTTCATCTTAACAATGACTTATGTAACGTTTGAAGGAGTTTGGACTGTTGGAATAAGGTATTAAGGTTAAGATTTGAATGTGTAGTGAATATCAGGATCTTTGATGTGTCGGATGTGTGTTGAAAATATAGGGGATACAATTTTATTTCGAAAAGTGATGGTTTTCCCATGTTACCATTAGAGTATTCGCTTGTAAAACTTGAATGCTTTGTTGGTATAGTGATTCTAACGGCATATATTGAGTCTTTGTTCCTAGGAAGGCCCTAAGTAGGCCCAGGTGATGTTGGTTTCTAAAATAAGATTTTGTTAACATCAGTTGGCAGGTTCGGATAGTAATAACTTGGTACCATATAACATAGAGCTCAAACATAAAAATCCATAGAGCTCATGATCTGTCAAATACCAGCTTGATGCACTAGAGTCGATCGAAAAGCGGGCCAAGAGGCTCATCAGCAATGAGGCACTGCTCAAGTCAAAGCTCCCGTCCAAACATCGTCGCGAAGTTGCCAACTTGTCGGTGTTTTATCGCTTACATTTCGGGGAGTGTGCGATGGAATTGAATGATCTAATTCCGCCTAGCTATTCATGATCGGACTAACAGACATACGGCGATGCACCATCGATAGACGGTGGACATCCTACCCATACGCACTAAACGTTTTGGGAACACTTTTATTATGCGTACAGCTAAGAATTTGAATTCGAATTGAATGCTGGAATCTGTTTCCCGATAGCTAAAATCTAGGGGAGTGAATAGGTTTCTTTTAGGCAAGCGTGCTTCATCGTCGACTACATCATTGCTTACTATCAGATGAGATAGTGGTCAAGCGCGAGCCTACAGACAAAAAAAACAAAAACATTACAGTCAAAATGTAGTACTAATAATGTACTTATATCACTCCGTCCTAAGCCTTCGAGAAATACAGCAGTCATGTGTTTTCTACACAAATATTACAGAATAAAACCTTTTTACAAAAAAAGTGCAAAAATAACTTTAATTTCGGCAGTCTTTGGTACCTCTTGTTTTTATCGTTTTTCAACACAAACTACCCATAATAACTTAAATTACACATTTGTGCTGTTTGCCGCTAAGGAGTTCGGTTGAATGTTACATATCTTGAAAACTGCTGAAGTGATTTTGATGTAACTTGCACTGTTCCCTAAGTTGAGTGATATTTCTGGTATATTTAATCTAATAAAAAAGAATGATCACGAAATGTTCCTCAGTTTCGGAGAAATACATGGACAAACATACATACAAACAAACATACACTTATGAATTTGACACACGTGTAGAATTATGTATATTATACACCATACATATTATGTGAATATTGTGCAATTCCATCAATATTACATAAATTTGTGTCGAATTGATTTCCTCCTTTTTTTTGAAGTCGGCAATAATCTTGAGACTATTAAGTCCAATTTATTAATTTTTTTACTGATCTGAAAAATCAATGACTGCCAAAGGTTACCTTTATCTCGGCAAAATGAAGTTATCTAGGGGAGCAAAGCCGGAAGAAAAAGTAGTCATAAACATAACGTACAAAACTTCGTCCCGTGTATTCCACTCGCGAGCCTAATGTTCAATACTTGATGTACACCAAATGTGATCTTCTGACAACAGGGGTGTTCGTTATTGATGTCTCTTTCAGATCAACATGTCTGATCTCGGTAACAGCCCTGATTTAGCAACACCCTTTACATATGCAGATGGTGTAGGGGTTTCTAAGTGATTCGCGGTGTGTTTACGTAAAATCGAATTTGAATGGGAGGATGAATGTTAGAAAAATTTTGGAAGATTTTCTTGAGGTTATATATTTCTGCCGCAGAGCAGCATCTTTGAAGAATTTGGTTGCAAGAGTGTTTTTTTAAACATGTTCTTGGTATTCCTAATAGTGCAATATAGGCGCTACCAAAAGTGGGCCCTATCAGAATATCAGCGCAGCGTTATTTTATTATCCTTTTTTTATTATTGTTTGTGTTTTGCTTATCTCGTGCCGCCACGTTGGCCTAACGATGAATATATCTAAAACCAAAGTCATGACAAACGCGATCGAAGACACCAACTTACATAATGGCAAACCCAGAAATAGATACAAAAATAGGTAATGCTTGGAAAAGTTATTGGAGCTTAAAAGAAGTCATGAAAAACAAGGAAGTAGAAATGTTCGTCAAGAAAAAGCTGTACAATACATGTGTACTACCAGTCCTCACTTATGGCTGTCAGACTTGGGCCTTCACTAAAGCACAAAACGCCAAAATAAGAAGTTACCAGACAGCGATGGAAAGGAGCATGCTTAATATCAGGAAAACCGATAGAATAAGAAATAATTTGATAAGAAAGCGCACGAAAGTAGACGATGTCATAACCAGGATTCGTAAACTCAAATGGAAATGGACAGGCCACATAATAAGAGGTACTGAAAAGTGGAGTAAAACCTTAGTTTTTAGTATCTCAGGAACGCAAAAAGGAAACGTGGAAGACAGTTTCGAAGATGGGACGATGACATAGCAGCAATAGCAGGGAAAGCATGGAACAGGATGGCATTGGATAGAAGAGAATAGAAAGAATTGGAGGAGGCCTTTGCCAAATATGGGCAAACAAACCAAGTTGTCGATGTCGACTCACCAGAGTCATAATTTAAGTAAATAATTGTCAAAATGTAAAAGTGTCTGAATAAAGGCTTATATTATTATTATTACCTCGTGTCTACTGTGCGGGTCACAAATAAATATTTTTCTTTCTTTCTTTCTTTTTACCACTCAGCAGATTATAAAATTAGAACCGTCCTGGTAAGAGGGATATAAAAAGGTCTGCATGTTTTAATTAAATCTAAGTTTGTCCTCCGGTTTTCAAATGAAAATCAAATTCTCACACTCAACATCTGAGTTGAGAATTTTAAGTTGGAGAAGTTGTTAAACTTAAGCATTAAACTAGAGATTGACAAGTTCTCATCATGAAACTGATTATAATACAATTCAGATTTATTTATTTATTGTTTGTCACTGGTGAATAGAAAGGGGAGGAGCTCGTGGCTAAATAATAAAAGCCGCACTGGTCGATCATCAAGGTTAAGCAACGCTTGACGAGGTCGGCCCGTGGATGGGTGACCATTTCAACATACCGGGTTTCCTCCGTGCCTCGTAAAGCACGTTAAGCCATTGGTCCCGGCTGTCATTTGAAGATCTTTCACACCAGTCTTGCGAAGGGGTAGGTACCGTGTTACCCAGTCGCTTCTAGTAAAACACTGGTACTCAGCTGAATCCGGGTAGACTGGAAGCCGACCCCAATGTAGTTGGGAAAAGGTTTGGCAGATTTACTGGTGAAAACACAGTTCTTACAATTAGCATTTTTGTATCACTGTAACATACCTTTTTTTTAGCAAATGGTATCTCACAGTTAAATCATACGACCTACTATCTGCTTATCCGGTCTTCCCTGTGGAGACTAAACTATAACCTCCAGCCAGCTGTATCATACCCATGGTTTGTACAATATTTATAAGTATGTCATGTATGATATTATTGGCTATGTTAAAAATAATTAATAGTAATACAATTTAACTCCTAAATTTTTGATGGTTGTTATCCATCGCATTGATTGTTTTAGGCCGAGTTTTTAACCTCTTAATTATCGCAGAATTAATGTGACAAATTGCCAAGCACGCGTTATCTGCTGTGATTGGTTGAATCAGCCAATCACAGCTATCGGCTGTGCTTGACAATTTGTCACATTAATTCTGCGATAATTTAGAGGTGAGGAACTCGGAGTTAATCAACAATTGTTGGTTGACCTTACGTTACTACTGTATTATTAAAACTTTTACAACTAATCCTGAAAATTATTGACCAAATCTTTAGGTTCCAATTTATTTATTTTACCTACCCGACCCCCGACCCCGAAAGCCACCGATCCCATGAGTTTCGCACCAGCGGATTCCCGGCACCTTAACCAGGTCTTCGGTCCATCTAGTGGGTGACCTACTTCCAACGCAGCGTCTTCCATCTTCACCTACTCATCATCATCATCAGCCTATTAATGTTCCAACTGCTGGGACACAGGCCTCCTGCGTGAGAGGGTATGGGCCGTGATCCAAAATGCGGGCCCAGTTGGTGGATGTCACATGTCTACAAATTTTTGGCTCTAAGACATGCCAGCCGGTTTCCTCACGATGTTTTCCTTCACTGTTTTAGAGCAGTGGTGATGAAATAATTTACAAAAAGTAAAGCGACTGCCTGGGTTCGAACTCACGACCTACAACTTGTAAGTCGTGGCCAATATCACTGGCTCACTTACTCACTCTTATTTAACCTATCAACCAAAAACCTGCCTTCATACCTCACACACACCTGCGAAAACCCGCTACAACTTTACATTTCATCTCCAAATGACCGAAGGGGTCTTATTCCGCACACGTTCGACTGTGATTCGTCATGTCTCTGTATCTGTAGAGATATCTCTACAGGACGGCTCTATCCTTCAAACAGAGGCTCGTATTCGTCACTTTTATACCTTTATATTTACCTAGGCACGCGTAAAAGCCGATACGTAGAGTAGGGAAGGGATAGAGGCGGTTTTGAGAGAAAGGGTGGAAAGATGCAAGAATATTTTGTTGAGATGAAAAAGGATTTTCGTGTCATGGGTTATTAGGCCATTGTCGATCTATAGAAAATCGATGGTACCAGGTTCCTTTAACGGCTTTAGGCTATTTGATTGCCTATACAATTTTAAAGTTACTGTTACCAATGCCCTTGGCTTTGTTCTAAGAATTATCTGTAATGTATTTAATATAAACTGTCTTTATTGGTGATCTGGATTGATCTCAGTAACACACATGTGATCGGTAATAATTTGGATTTTCCTTTTGAAGACTTCTTCCAATCAGCTGGTGGAGAATGTGGAGACAAATGTTAGAGATAGTTGAGAATACTTTAGATATCATGACCTGCCTTTTTAATGTTTCCACTGCTGGGACGCAAGTCTCCTCTTGGAATGAAGCCGAAATGGGCCGTAATCCACCACGCGGTCACAATGCGGTTTGGTGGATATCACATGTCTTCGAATTTTTGTTTCTAGGACATGCCGGTTTCCTCACGATGTTTTCGTTCACCGTTTTGAGAGCAGTGGTGGTGAAATAATTTACACAAAGTAAAGCGCCTGCCTGGGTTTGAACTCAGAACATACTACTTATAAGTTGCGGCCGATACCACTAAGCCACCACTGCACTCACTTTAGATATAAAGATACATAAATAGAATGAGTTTTACTGGTCAACTAATTTTAAACTACAATACATTTCTGGCTCACCCTACGAATAAATGTGAACAGAATATTTTTTTTATTTTTTTCGAATGATCTCTCTATACCTTCCTAAGTCTTTCCACAATAACATTCCCAGCATCACGTATTCGTCATTCGCGCGGCCCGTATGCCTTATTGTGGCGGATCGTGACGGATTTTTACGAGAAGTCGCGACATCGCGCGACTTTGCGTCTTGGACACTGATGCCTAATGAAAGATTTTTTTTACGACTTCGCACGGTTATGTCGTCTGCGTTTGTCGCGAATTACCGGGCAACGTGTGTATAGCAGGCTGATGATAAGGAGAAAAATATAATGTGATGGAAAGCAAGGAAAAACATTACAACTAGAAAATAAGCTTCTCCGTACACAGTACTATTTATTACGCGTACGAAATATTAGGATTTTGTTAGCAAGCATGTTGTACAATAGTGCAGTTTAAAAATAAATGTTCGAAACATTTAGAGGTTCCCTTTATCAAAAACGTTCACTTTCAAAATGATATAATATGCAGCATCACTGGTTATTGATTTTCTGGTTTGTTACATTTAAATCTTAGGCAACCCTACCTTCCCCACAGAAAAATCATTGCGGAAAACCCTTAATAACTTTATTTGGCTTCGACAGAATACCCAATAAAACATACGATGGACAATTTGTGAGCAATACCCTACCTTTAAGGAAGTAGGGTGCCCAAGTTATGGGCCACATAAAAACGGGACACCCCCTATATGCGACAACTGGATTGACCACATTTTACTGCCGGAAAATAGGGATAGTAAAATTTTTATACCGTACTTTACTTACGGCGAATTTGGCAGAATGTTAAATGATTGGTAAAATTATTTTTTCATGAATTATTCAAAATGGCGGATTGAGAGTGGTTAGATTTTGTTCAATGTAGATTCTAATTCAATATACAGCAGTACTTTTTTTTGTGGAGGATAGCAATGCTTCGTGAAACTTTATAAATGTTCTTGCAAGTTTCCCTCACTGGTTTTTTGCAGTCATTATTTTGTCAGGGGTTTGTTTTGTAAAGATATAACTCTATAAAATATTAAGATTCATTTCTTTACCTGTCAGTTACATTATCTTTTGAATAAAGACCTACTATATTGGAAATAAGTACTTGTATGTAGGTTAGTACACACTACGGGCTACTATGCGTGTGTTTTACCGACTTAATCTACGCTCAGTAAGGAAACCTAATAGGAAATCAGAATTTTCACGATTGTTCGTGTAACCCATAAAATACCACCACCGAATCCTATTCGAAGTAATGTCCCCAAATAATACTATAATTTTATTCTAAAGGTAAACAATGATATAATTGAAGGTAGTGCTTTCCTCCATAAGCGCGAGGTGTGGACTATAAAAACACCACAAAACTGGGAAGCTTCGGATTGACAGCCGCATAAAACTGAGTCAGAATGTTTGAGGTGACGTTTTATCTCTTATGGGAGCTGTGTTCCTGGTACATTGTGGCTGGTTCTACATTCCTTAGTTTATTTACGGGTTATTTGGTTGCCTATAGTTTTCAATAAAGGTTTGTACCCATTTGAAAATCGTTTTAATTATGACTGAAGAAACATCTATTAGCTCACTTGTGTTAGCAATTTCTCTGTTTCATAATACATTTGAATGAATGTATGGGGCAAACCGGGCAACGTTTTATTACCTCTTACGGGCGCTGTGTTCCTGGTACATTTTAGCTGGTTCTGAACTTCTTGAAGGGTTAAAAGGTTTCCCTCAAAACCAGTATATATCAATTACCAAATGTATGTAAGCGCATCTTTTACCTATTTGGCTAGTTATTCTTTGTTGTGTTTGTAATTGTCAGGACAAGGTTTGAATGACAGAAAATTGTATATTATGCAACTAGTGAATAAAGGACGGATTTAAAGCGAGGGCCATAGATGAATCACGAACAAGTGAAGGATTCTAACAACTGAATCACGACCGTAGGGAGTGATTCATGATTATTGAATCACGAGCACAGCGAGTGATTCAAGTGTTAGAATCCTGAGCGACGCGAGTGATTCATGGCCCTCGATATAAAACCGTTTTATTCAAGAGTTGCATACTATATTTTATACCATGACTACAAGAAAAAGAAATATTTAAGCAAACAGCACAAGGAATGATAATAAATAAATAAATGGTTTATTACATTCAAAATTTACAAAAATTGAGAAACCTCAGTTTCATATGTTTTGTAAATTGAAGCTGAGCTACATAACAACACCTGTGTTTCAGGGGCCAGTGACCACCTCCGTTACGTTACATAATTATTATTAATTAAACCAATGCAATTAATATTAGAATTACAATCCAAATAATATAGTATAGTATTCACTAAACATCCTAGACTAAAATCAAAATCATTATTAAAATCCCAAATATAAACAAAAAAAAATTCAATCAATGAAGGTGTTTGAAAGTCGAATATTCTTTGCACAAGGAGTTTGTATCAAGTATTTTATGCGCAAGGAGGTTGTAAAGCATTGAGATGGAGGTCGTATATACTGGTGTGTTCTAAATTCAAACACCAAAACAGTGATTAAAAGTGCTTTTTATTCACTGTTTTCAGTGAATAAAATAAACTTTTTAGAGAGGGAATGGTATAATAGTACATTATGATACAAGTGTGTAATGTTGGTGATTACCGCTGAGGCGCCATTGAGACCCGAGCCGTTAGGTGAGGGTCTTAAGAGAGCCGAGGACGTTAATCATCAATACACACGTGTATCATACGACGTTTTTCAACACACTTGTGAAGAAAATAATACTAAAAAATCATTTCCAATAGTGAAAACGAGTTGTGAATTTTTTTTCGGAATGCCGGGCAAAATTAATCAGTTTTCCTATGCGCGCGCATCTAACAATAAAAAAACATTACTTTTAGTCTATGGCGATCGGCCATAGACTAAAAATAATGTTTTTTTATGGCTTTTTGCGGATTGCGTTTTAGCCACTAGCTACGTACAAAATGGGGCATTTCAAGTTTTCTTTATTACAGACATAAACAAAATTTATATTTGAGTGAAAGTTTTATTTAGTAAACACGTACAAGTTGAAATTATCTATTTAAATACGAAGTTGCATGAAATGTGTTGCATTTGTACTATTGAGCACGACCTTTTTTGTATCGAAACTTTTTTAAGAACAAAGCAACTCAATCAATAAATTAAAAAAAAAGCTCTATAACTCACTTGTGAATAATAGTAATGAAAAAGTCACAGTTTGATAACAGGTGTCATTATGTGCCTAATTGCGGTGAAATTAGAGCCACTTTATGAGCAAGTGTGTTGAAAAAAAACATTCACGCATTCGCACTAGTTACTTATAAAAAATGAGCATAACAGAAAATTGACATTTATTTGCTTTCTTAGTTTATTATCCTTTGAATGTTTGGGGTGTCGTTTTATCTCTTACAGGACCTTATATTCCTGGTACTACATTGTGGTTGGTTTTGTGTATTGATGTATTAGATTTCTAAGTTATATTAAGGGTTATTTTGATGGTTTTGGTTTAGGTTTAAAAGTTTTAGGATTTTCTTCTTATTTCCAATAATAATCGTATTTATTTTGACAGATAGGTAAGCAACTGCTTCGATCCGTTTAAATTGGAAGCCTATGCCGAAACTGTTTGGACAAGGTTACACAGATAAACTACAATGATCTTCAATCAATTACCATCTTCAAATTCTTAGTACAACTCGCCATAGATTTTATGCATTTAGGAAACGCCTTCTCAATGAATGGAGCAACGTTCTTCTATTGTCAAACTTTGCTATTGTTGATAACGTAGTCACCTTACCAAGGTGTTTCTCTACTATGCTTCAAGAGCCATAGATACCTGCACAATCATAACATCATGGCTGTATTTCCAGAAAGGGTAGGCAGATATGTATAGAACCTCATTCGGCAAGATAGCAAAGGAAAAGGGATAGCGTGACGGGGGACAGGACGGTATGGAAGAAGAAAACGTTTTGCGCCGACCACAAGTAGCATGGGATAAGGGCAGGAAGATGATTCGTCGATATAGTGATCAAAAATCAACATTTCAAAGAAAACTCCAGCCAGGTGGGAGTTTGAATTATTTAGCTACAAGTTACTTCTTTCATAAGCAAACATGGAAATACAACGTACATAATGCAAAAACTCAGCATTATCATCATCATCATTTCAGCCGAAAGATGTCCACTGCTGCACTTAGGCTTTCCCCAGTTTCTTGACCAGGTCTTCGCTCCACCTTGAGGGAGGCCTTCCAACGCTGCGTCTTCCGGTACGAAGTCGCCACTCTAGAACTTTTCGGCTTTGCACACTGAATACAAAAACACAAAAAAAAAAACACAATTTAATGATGATACGACTGCCAAACTTTAACTCATTTTACTATTAATTTATTGGGGAGCCTAGGAACTCTTATGCAGAGAAAATTTCTACTTACTGCCTAACAAAGTTTTAAAGATATCAGACCCCAGACAGACAGGAATAGGCTTAGCAATAGGATAACTTTTACCAAGGGCACACCGTGCGCCGCGCACAATTGGCGCAGTGGTTGAGTGATTCACTGCTGCGCTGCGTGTCGCGGGTTCAATCCCGAACGAAAAAAAATATATGTATGATCTACAGTTAGTTATTCCGGTTTGGGATGTTTGTATTTGTAAGTTTAAACGCACCCAGGATGCAGTAGAAACTCCTAGCGAGGGTCAAAGTAAAAAAAAAAAACTAGATCCCATCTTACACGCTCACTTTAATCTAACTAAATTGTAAAACGTAAACGTAATTGTAAAACGAAGAGGGATGATTTTTTATTCAACCCCCCAAATACTAAAGAGTCACGTCTTCGTCTAATTTAACACCCAATTTGCCTCGAACCACTTCGACGAGGAAAGGGTTAAAAAATGGAACCCTTTGGAGACAAGTAGCTAATGATGAGGCATTTGAGAAAAGGTATTTATCAAACAGATAGAGGTACCGATAAGTAAAGGTGCCTTTAATATAAGAATGAAAAAGGCTTCCAGTCTAATCAGACATTTATATATCCCTGGAAATGATGCATCTCTTCCTACCCTCACCTCATTTATTGTCACACTCGCCTTATGTTCGCGACGAGACGTCACATAGGTTATAGTTTATATACTATCTTATATACTATCGTTATACTATCGTTATACTATCGTTATACTATCGTTATACATGAAATACTATAAGTAAGAAATGTATGTAATAGCATAGGTAAATAAATAAATTATTTATTTTCGTTTACACCCCCTCATAAAAAAAGGGGCGCAACTCTTGGTATGTGCGATCTACTCACATGCCAATCGTATTATTTACCTTACACACATTAGTGTGTTAGGAAACACAATCTAGGTGTTCTAGCTTGTAAAACCTAAGTCTATGACTAGAAAATAATACATAATAACAGTACATAGCTAGGGATAATAATATCTCACCCAGGAACGGTGAATACACACACATTTTTCTCAAATAAGTGGTTTGAAAACTTGTTATTCACGATTTAGTACTTCTAGGCAGCCTGGATGTGGACCTAGGCTCTGTAATTAGATAAGACTCATATAGTCTTAGTATACCTTTTTTTATTGCTATGTAGAATTCTGTAATTTTATTAAGTATTATGCACATCTAATTTTAACTTTTTTTTGTATATTGGCTTGCGCTTGACCAATATCTCACCGGATGGTAAGCGATAATGTGCCCGACGATGAAGCACGCTTGCCTAGAAGAAACCTATTCACTCTTGACTTAAAGACTCCCAGGTTGTAGCTATCAGGAAATACAGACTCCGGCAGGGAATTCCATTCACTTGCTGTACGCATTATAAAAGTAATCCTAAAACGTTTAGTTCGTATGGGTGTTACCAACAACACCACTGGGGTGTCAAACGCCATGTACTGATGGTGCATCGGATGATGAAACGGGCTAGGCGGTATTAAATCATGAAATTCCATCGCAAACTGCGAGAAATGTAACCAATAAAAAACCGACAGGCTGGCAACTCAGCGTCGATGTTCAAGGCTCTGGAGTTCAAGTCTCATTGCTGATGAGCCTTTTGGCCCGCTTTTCGATCATCGATTTTAGTCCAGTTTTATCGTTAATAGAATATACATAACTTTGTCTTGAGCCGAAGGAACCTACTTCCTCTTACATTTCTGGTTTAGCTACAATCTCTTAATACCACATAGTTTCGAATAGCCTCAACATGAGTCCAAACTGACCATGTCTAAGACAAAGCGTTAAGGCGAAGTTTCTGGCGCGTCCACGCGTCATAATCTTGTGAACGGAACCGCGGTCCGGCTACTTGAGAACTTGCCCTTAAGTTGGCCGGACTTTGCACAAGTTTGTCATACACGCCAAGTTTTAGATAATAGAAGTTATGAACAATGCAGTGTAGTGATTTATTGAGAATTATGATGTAGAGAGTATTAGGTCCCTGTTGTACCCCTACCTGTTCTATCTGCCTTTCAATTTATAGGCGACGTTTCTCTGTCTATAGTACGTATGTATAATTATACAATACTAGCTTCTGCTGGCGGCTTCGCCCGCGTGAAAAGTGTTTTATTATCCCAAGGGAACATAATACCGGGATTAAAAGTAGCATATGTGCTAATCCTGACTATAATCTATATCTGTGCCAAATTTCATCCAGATCCGTTCAGCTGTTCTGGCGTGATTGAGTAACGTTTACTCTCACTAAGTCCTCTGAGGCCTTAGTGCGAGTTTTTACTCACGCTCACTCGTGATAACGTAAACGATCTCTTATGTCAAAATGTATACAAAAAAAGAGGTTTCTCCTCCTTAAATTGATGATTACGTTAACGCGATTGAGCGTGAGTAAAAACTCGCATTAAGGCTGCAGATACGTAGTTGCATCATGTAAGATTTAAAAAAAACTTTTTTACATAAAAATACAACCTTTATCCAAATAAAAACACTACAAACTGAATAATAAGTACTTTTTTGGTTTGTAGTGTTTTTATTTGGAAGTCGGTTGTATTTTTGCGTATAAAAGTTTTTGTTTCTCACTTTTCAGTGGTGGTACCTAATAGGCAAGTTAGAATAGTAAGGTGCCTATAATGCCAGAATAGATTGCCCGAATATCGTGAAACTTGAACATAACTAGTGAAATGAGAGTGTACCAAGGTGAACTGTACCTGCAGGTATCTGCGTACCCCTTAAAAGCGTACTGGCGTGATGTTATGCTATGAAATTGTATAAACAGTAAACAGACATGTTGTTGCAGCAATCCCGAGAGATTTGCTGACATTTATTAAAGACTTCTGTTAAGTTAGTATATCTCCGATGTTCTTCATCAGATCTTTACCAAATTCAAAAGGGACCAATTTGGGAAGATAAAGTCGGTTAAAAAGATACTGGAAGTCGACCTCAAATTGGTTGGGAAAACCTCGTAGACTTTACCTCACTTGGCCGGTTTATAACAAGAGCATAGCGATATCACCGACCAATACAAACAGACAATGTCGCAAATAATAAATTAGTCTATAATGATTTATAAACATTCCTCGAACTATATTTAAAACGTCATTCATTAAAACGCAAAATACCAATTAATAAAGGGTTTCCCGTGGACTTTGCCTAAGGGTAAAATGTGGGTGGGTCACGGAATGTACCTTGTATAGATTAGAAGAACTTTGTTGATTCCTGTAAAGTGCGTATAATGATTATGCATTTTTTGTTTTTTTTATTAAAAAATGCGTGATTGGCTTGTACTATGCCCGGCGTCAGAAGGCACAGAGACAATTTATTTTGGTCATCGTACTGACTGCATCGAATTCTAAGCAATTAGGACCGCAATATAAGTGTGAAATCGCCAAACCTCATTGAGCAAGCGTGGTGATCGTATCTTCTTTATTTGAGAAGAGGCCTTTGCCCGTCAGTGGGACCGTAACAAGTTTGACGTGTGTAGCTGTGTGTTTCTATATTTGTGTACCTGTCTATGGCTCATAGATCCTAAACGGATGAACCGATTTTGGTTTGGTTTTTATTTGATAGGTGACTTTATCGAGAGTGTTCTTCGCTATGTTTGATGAAAATCGGTTTAGCCGTTCAAAAGTTATGGGCGTTTTACTGTTTGGATAAGGGTGTTTTCACAAGATATCGTGTCATAATTACGTGTTCAATAGATTGTCGATCGAAGCGTGTCTACTACTAGATAAATTATGTAGCATGAAATAAAAATGTGTCGATGGTTATTAAAATATCATTATTATTCTACTTGTTCACATAACAGTTATCTGACCATTGGCTTATGCAATATTTTAAAGGGAACTAAGATCCCTCTAGAAATTTTCGAAAACTCCGCGAAATTACCGGAATTACGATCAAATTTCGTCATAAAAATAACCGTGAGTACTTTTCAGAAAGGAGGCAATGTTTTCCTCACAAAATTGTTGTAAAATCCTGTCTATGTCATGTTATAGTTTCCTCATTAAATCATTATAAATTAGTAGGTAGGTATATGCATATTTCGTCATCAAATCTATTTATTGCGATGTTTATTTCTCAAATAAAGTTCTCTGACTATTGCAAATCGGCCCTTAACTAAAAGTGCTTTTCAGTTTTTCAAGATAAACTCGAAAATAACAACTTCAAAATACGAAACATTGAGTTCTATTAGACAGAGAGCGGTCACGCGATCAAGCGTTCAAGAGGTCAGTTTTGCGTACTATGTGTAGAATAATATAGAATAGTATGTGTCCGTGGCTCGCTTAGCCAAAATTGTATAAATTGAGCGCCATTTTTTATGCAAAACAGAGTCTGTCTCCGATCGCCTTAGAAGAAATTTGAAAATAAAGAAATTATCATGTCAAGAAGTGTTTCTCGAATTTCGGTTTGTGAACAAATGCAAGCTAGAACGCAATACTGATCTCTTGAACGCTTGACCGTGTGACCGCTCTCTGTCTGATAGTACCCTCAGTATTGTAAACGACTTAACATTTAATCATATAAACTGTCGTTACAGGCTCGCGCTTGACCACTATCTCTCCTGATGGTAAGCGAAGATTTGGTCAACGGTTAAACACGCTTGCCCAGAAATAACCTATTCACTCTTGACTTAAATAGCCTTAAATTGTAGCTGTCGGGCAACAGACTCCGGCAGGAAGTTCCACTCCTTAGCTGTAAGCATAATAAAAGTGTTCCCAAAACGTTTTGTGCGTATGGGTGGGATGTCCACCATGAACTAATAATCCGAATAAAACCTTATATTAGCGAAGTGGAGTCGAGTTGTAGGACATGACTTGGAATATAGATTTGTTAAAAGTGGCTTATAAGTAGACAGCGTAATATATTGTATTGACCGCACCCTACGGGCATCGCAAAAGTTTTACCATACCAGAAATAGTTGACATAACTGAGTGCCCCCGCCAAGACGAGCCAAGCGATGCGCACTACTTACCTTTTCTCGAAGCGCTTCGTCGTTTTTAGGGTTCCGTACCCAAAGGGTAAAAACGGGACCCTATTACTAAGACTCCGCGGTCCGTCTGTCTGTCTGTCTGTCACCAGGCTGTTTCTCAAGAACCGTGATAGCTAGAGAGTTGAAATTTTCACAGATGGTGTATTTCTGTTGCCGCTATAACAACAAATACTAAAAACAGAATAAAATAAATATTTAAGGGGGGCTCCCATACAAAAAACGTGATTTTTATGCCATTTTGTTGCTTTAATGGTACGGAACCCTTCGTGCAAGAGTCCGACTCGCACTTGGCCGGTTTTTTTAACCCTCATAACTTGGGTTTGGATTATACCAGCAGCCTTATTGCATTATGAATTCGGCAAGGCAAAGGGCTAATTACTAATTACTAATTTTGCGTTTATAATATTATTATTTCTATTCTAATGCACCTGCCATGCTATCTTCACCGCCCTTGGTTGACTGGTAGAGAATGCCTCAGGCATTAAGTCCGCCTATGTACTTTTATGTTGCATAAAGTTTTAATAAATAAAGGGCAAAGAGTATGAAAAATCGACCAATCACATGCGAGATGAAAGAAACGATGTGGATTTCCGTCAATGTGATGATGATACTCTTTGCCTTGGTGAATTCATTACGCAATAAGGCGCAGATAAACAAAATTCTCGGCATATAATGTCAATAGTGGATTTATTAAACATATAAAGTTTCAATTGCATAGCTCTTATACTTTTGATTATATTGATATCAAAAAACTCCGATTTTGTCACTGACTGGAGTTTCTTACCGGTTCTTCTCCATAGGAACACGAACCGTGCACCTTTTGTCGTCGTTTTATAAGGGCCCATGTAGGCGTATATGAAATAAAAAAGTTTGATTTTGACTCACTCACTCACTCACTTCTGTAGTCCTAGAAAGCTGAAATTTGGTATGTAATCTAGTAAAAGTACACAAACAACAAAAAACATCTAAAACTTGAAACTTTTACCCCTCCAACCCCTTAAACTAGGGGATGGATTTTTGTATGAGACTTCCACATATTTTGATGTTAGAGGTCTGTAAATTCATATAGGGACTCCTTGTTATAAATAATAAAATAAAAGTTTCTGGATAAGCTTCTAACTCTACAAGCCCTAACTTCACAAACTCTACAACTTAATCAAAATATGTGGCAAGGTGAAAAATTTGTTCACTGTTCATTAATTTTCTGTTATACAATAGTTCTTGTAATGAAACATGGCGACGAGGAGTTGCGCATACGAAATACGTGAAACCTATAAGTGGGGTCATCTATTAACGAGGCATGTGGCGGTAGGGAAACGGACAAGCCACATATTATTACACAACAATATTCACATATTTACTAAAGTGTAGAGTTTGTAGACTTCTATTAACGAGGCATGTGACGGAAGGGAAACGGCCAAGCCACATATTATTACACAACAATATTCACATATTGACTAAGGTGTAGAGTTTGCAGACTTCTATTAACGAGACATGTGATGGTAGGGAAACGGCCAAGCCACATATTATTACACAACAATATTCACATATTTACTAAGGTGTAGAGTTTGTAGACTTATATTAACGAGGCATGTGACGGTAGGGAAACGGCCAAGCCACATATTATTACACAACAATATTCACATATAGACTAAGGTGTAGAGTTTGTAGACTTATATTAACGAGGCATGTGAAGGTAGGGAAACGGCCAAGCCACATATTATTACACAACAATATTCATATATTTACTAAGGTGTAGAGTTTGTAGACTTATATTAACGAGTCATGTGACGGTAGGGAAACGGCCAAGCCACATACTATTACACAACAATATTCACATATTTACTAAGGTGTAGAGTTTGTAGACTTATATTAACGAGGCATGTGACGGTAGGGAAACGGCCAAGCCACATATTATTACACAACAATATTCACATATAGACTAAGGTGTAGAGTTTGTAGACTTATATTAACGAGGCATGTGAAGGTAGGGAAACGGCCAAGCCACATATTATTACACAACAATATTCACATATTTACTAAGGTGTAGAGTTTGTAGACTTATATTAACGAGGCAAGTGACGGTAGGGAAACGGCCAAGCCACATATTATTACACAACAATATTCACATATTTACTAAGGTGTAGAGTTTGTAGACTTATATTAACGAGGCATGTGACGGTAGGGAAACGGCCAAGCCACATATTATTACACAACAATATTCACATATAGACTAAGGTGTAGAGTTTGTAGACTTATATTAACGAGGCATGTGAAGGTAGGGAAACGGCCAAGCCACATATTATTACACAACAATATTCACATATAGACTAAGGTGTAGAGTTTGCAGACTTCTATTAACGAGGCATGTGACGGTAGGGAAACGGCCAAGCCACATATTATTACACAACAATATTCACATATTTACTAAGGTGTAGAGTTTGTAGACTTATATTAACGAGGCAAGTGACGGTAGGGAAACGGCCAAGCCACATATTATTACACAACAATATTCACATATTTACTAAGGTGTAGAGTTTGTAGACTTATATTATCGAGGCATGTGACAGTAGGGAAACGGCCAAGCCACATATTATTACACAACAATATTCACATATAGACTAAGGTGTAGAGTTTGTGAGGTTAGGGAAGCTTGGCTCTACATGAGATCTGATAACTTCTTGAAAGTGCGAGCCATATGGTCTCGTCTTGGCAACATTTTACATGAAAATGTTTTGGTGGATCTTGATATTTGACAATCGGAACACTAATAGAATATCAAAACGGTGAAGGAAAACATGGTGAGGAAACCGGCATGTCCCAAAACCAAAAATTCGAAGACATGTGACATCCACCAACACGCACTGGGCCCGCGTGGTGGATTATGGCCCATCCCCTCTCACAGAGAGGAGGCCTGTGTCCCAGCAGTGGGAATATTAACAGGCTGATGATGATGATAATTATGTTAGAATGTCTAGGCTGTCTGAAAAAGCTTCTTCACAATAAATTCTAATACCCTACGAAAGACGTAATTCAACAGGAAATAAATACTTAGCTATTATCTTTTATACTATAGACGATAATACAAGATCCTTTATTATATATAATACAAGATACATCCTCGTTGTTAAGGGGTTTTGTTTGAGGCAACGTAGTTTGATTCACAGCAAACCATCCACGATTTAGCTTAGCCATTGCAATAGCAATTTGGATGAAACCGTGGCGCAGCATAATTTAAATTCTGTCTATAGGTGATGTCGCACACATATTTTCAACCGAATCCGAAAAGGAGGAGGTTTTTTGGTGCTTCTCATGTGGTTACATTTAAATTTGATCAAGATCTGATGAGAATTTGTTAAGTTATCCTTAATAATGCGTATTTTGATGGTAATATCTTCTTCTTCGTCGGTACACTCTTGGTAGAGCGGTCGTGGTCATCATGTTGCAGTGAGACATCGGGTTGCCATAATTTGCCTAACGATGCGACACCACCCGTCTCTATCGGCTGTTATTCGTGTGTACTCATTCAATGGGCCACCCACTGCAGACTTAATCTGGTCGGTCCATCGCATGGGCGACCTGCCGCGCGCTCTCGTTCCTTCCACTCTACCCTGAACTACAAGCCGTTCGATAGAGTCGTTGCCTCGTCGGGACACGTGTCCAAAGAACTGGAGTATTCTAGCCTGGACTATAGCCGATAGACTCTGCCTGTTACCGAGCTCCTGAAGGATGGATATGTTAGTGCGAAACTCCGTCCACGACACTCCAAGCATTTTTCTCCAGCACCACATTTCCAGAGCGTCCATTTCAGCGTCCAGGTCTCGGCCGCGTAAAGAAATATGGGGAACATAAGTGCCCGTACGAGCCCCTTCGTGGCTTTGACCTTCTTCGTGTGTCAAGTGGTGACTTTGATGGTAATATAAGGTACCAAAAGTAAAAGAGAATAAAAAAAAAACTTTTTAACATAAAAATTAAACCGGCAATTAAAAAGCAAAAAAAAACAAATCGAAGTCATTGTCAAAAACGAAAAAACTTAGGTACCAAAGACACCGACTGCCGAAAAGAAAGTAATTTTTCGCTTTGTAGTGTTTTGTTTTAGAAATTAGTTAATTTTATAAGAAAATTTAAGTGTAATATATCTGATGAATTGTATCACATTGCATCTATGCGAGCGTACTTCCAATTTCTCTTAGTAAAAATTGCCTAACTGTGTGATAATAAATCGAATTGCATCGACCCATCAGGAAGCTCGCTTAGTCTAGTAACTTCAAGACTTCAAGTCTTTCATTATAACTAATATGCATTATGACTATCACTTCAGAGCAGTGGTGATGAAATCATTTACACAAAGTAAAGCGCATGCCTGGGTTTAAACCCACGACTTATAACTTGTAAGTCGCGGCCGTTACCACTGGGACACCACTGCTCTGAAGCCAACCCCAAAATAGTTGGAAAATACCTCCAATACTTCGCAAATCGCCATTTTCTGTGAAGAAGAAATGGCGCATCAAACTGCCCGGCGATACATCGTGAGATGTTGCTTAAAAATATTTCGCATTTGTTGCTCATTGCTTTAGTATTTCTGATGGCGATATTTCCGAGAAAGTAAGAGTGTTTTCCTCAAACTCGTTGGCACATTGCCATGCTTCATGACACGTAACTATTGAGCATTGAGAATATAGATTAAAATAGAAGGTAACATTTTGAATTTGTAATGTACTAGCTTAATTCAGTCGTCTTCGTTTGCGTGCAAGTTGATAATTATCCCAAGAGAACATTCTCCTAGGATAAAGAGTATCCTATGTCTTAATTCATGGCCTATTCGTGTGCCAAGTTTAATCTAAATCAGTTTAGCCGGTAAGGCGTGAAAAAAAAATAAACAGATTTACAGAAAGAGATACTTTCGCATTAATAATATTAGTATGGACTAACAACCCTACCCAGCTTTGCCCGAGACAAATTATATACAAAAAACCTTCCTCATTTATCGATATTTCTATTAGTAAAAACCGTACTAAAATGCGTTCCGTGGTTTAGAAGAAGATAATGAAAAAACAGAAATGACGTCGATAGCCGCGTACAGCAACTTTGTTTTTACAAGCTTTTATTTTTAGCTTGCAATGTATGTAAGTGTGTTCGGGTCAAATCTTGCAACTGAATTTTAAAGCAGTTATCCTCCACCGATTAAGATTAAATTTTGCATACACGTTTAGTTTGGATGACTATGCATGGTTAGCTAAGTGACGTGATTCTAAATGCAATATGGTGGACGGTCCAAGATGGCGGACTAGTTATTTTTTGTGCAGTGTCATGATATGGGTATCAAATGAAATGGTTTGCTGAGAAGAATACGAAAAAAGATTGTTTAAAAAAATTTTTTTGTTGAATAATTGTATTATACTATTTAGAGATGTATGGATTTATAATTATGTAAGATTAGAGGAAGATGCAAAAAACGATGTATAGTTAGAGTGAATGATGATGTGGCAAGAAAAAAGGATTTTAATTAAAAAAAGATTGGTGACGAAGATACAAGAAAGAAAAGAACCCTAGAAGACCTAGACTAGAGTCAAGAGCAATCAAATAAAAATTAAAAAAAAGAACAAAACGATGAGATAGATATGGGAAAACACATTGAATTTAAAGTTTCTACAAAACCAGAACATTTTGGAAATGATGCAATTGGAGCATAAAACTACTGACGTCAATAAATATTGACATATGCATTAACATGGAAAGTTACGAAATGGCTTTGTAACAATTACGAATTTTTCAGGTAAATTGTATTTGTTATCAAATGAATTGTGACGTAGGATCCAAAAATAATTGGTACTAATATTTATTGTGCAAATCGAGTATGTTTAATATTGGATACTATTATGCTTTATTAATTTCATACTACTACATATTATTTATCATAAGCTCCTTTTCTTATGCGTCTTCGAAAACTAGTTAGGGCCGAATAGAATTAAGCAATTAAATCAATTTTGTTACTTAGTCTAAAGTAACTTAATTATTATTTAGATCTCTGGAAATACTGACCAGGATGATAACAGAGTTTCTTACATTAACCGAAAGCTACAATATCGCCGTGTGACATACCCAAGCTTTTTTATCTATATCTATACTATCCATACTAATAATATTATAAAGACGAAAGATTTGTATTTTTGTATGTTTGTATTTTTGTATTCTTGTATCTAACGAATAAACTTAAAAACTATTGGACCGATTTCAAAAATTCTTTCACCGTTGGGAAGCTACATTATCCCCGGATAACATAGGCTATTTTTTATCCCTGTTTCCAATACGTGGGTGAAACCGCGAGGCGTCCGATAGTCCTGAATAAAAATGTATGGATTCTGTGTGGTAGGCTGCAGCGGCCAATTCGCAGTAAAAAGCTTGTGAATAGGTACTAAAAACAGCTTCTGACTATTCAGGTCATCATTTCAGCTGTAAGACGTCCACAGCTGGAAATAGGCCTCCCTTAAGTGTCATCCCCTCGATCGGTCCAATGCGTCTCGTAACCAGCGGGTTCCTGGAACCTTAACCAAGTCGTCGGTCCACCTAGTGGGAGACCTTCCAACGTGGCATTATCCGGTACGCGGTCGCAACTTTAAAACTATTCGGCCCCATTAACTATCCGTTTTGCGAGCAATATGCCCTGCCCACTGCCACTTAAGTTTAGCAATTTTTCTCTTGCCGATATGTACATTTCTGATCCGATCACGCAAGGGAACTCCAAGCATACCCCTCTACATTGCCCTTTGGGTGACTTTAAGCCTTCTGATGAAGCCTATTGTGAGTGACCTGGTTTCTATTCCGTATGTCATCATTGGCAACAAACACTGGCCATAGACTTTCGTCTTGAGACATTGTGTTAAGTTGGAAGAGATACCACGCAACTTCCAGAATGCTGCCCAGCCGAGTCGGGTTCGACGGCTGACCTCTTTCTCAAAGTTGGGCCTACGTAACTGGATGGTTTGTCCCATAATCGTCCACAACTTCAAGTGTAGAGTCTCCGATCTTGAAAAACGTGGGTGTTACATGGGAATTTAACATGAACTTCGTTTTGTCTATGTTCATTTTAAGACCCACTCTTTCGGAAGCTTTACTGAGGTCATCGAGCATTGCACTGAAGTTCTCCAAAGTCTCAGCCATGACAACTATGTCGTCGGCAAACCGAAGGTGAGTGATGTATTCGCCATTAACGTTGATGCCAAGCCCCCTCCAGTCCAGAATCTTGAACAGGTACAAGAATAAAAATATTTTTACAACAAATCAAGATTGAAAGATGTATATAGATGGGTGAACAGCGTCCTTCTGTCTGTTACTAAAACTGCGTAAACAAATACAAATCAATCATTTCGATTATATTATTCATTCGCTGCCTGAGTCATTTTAAAAAGACGTAGCTTGTGAAGTATCCTGATGGTTATCGGTTATCACCGATTGATATGCAATAAGCCTCTGTATAAGCAATCTATCATTTCCATAATAGGTAATGCGCAATTTTACCGGGACTACAGTCAGCATCAAAAATAAGTATTTAATACCCAAAGGGTAAAACGGGACTCTATTACTTAGACTCCACGTCTGTTTGTCACCAGGCTGTATCTCATGAACCGTGATAGCTAGACAGTTGAAATTAGATAAGTTAAATTTATTAGGACACCTTTCTTTAGATACATTAAGCACAACAACAAAATAAAATTGTAAAAATTTTAGCATAGGTACACAAGAAAATACAAATATTTAGTGTATTAGAGAAACCCTAGACCCCACACAAGGATACACTGTGTCATGGTATCTAGTTTTATCGTCGTTAATGACATATTATATTAAGTGCACTTGGAGGTAGTTAGCAAATATATGGTTTCAACACTAAACAATAATTAAACTTAACTTACTTAACTAAACTAATTAAAAAAAATAAAAATCACAAATGTATTTCTGTTGCCGCTATAATAACAAATACTAAAAACAGAATAAAAAAAAAAATAAGTGGGCAAACGTGACTTTTGTGCGCGAGTCCGACTCACACTTGGCCGGTTTTTAGATATTACATATGTGTGAGAACGATGTTAAAAACTTTGCACGTAGAAGCGTCTACACTAACAACTCAAAAATAGTGGCGACCTGGAAATATAGGTTTCCCTGACCATAAGTTAAAAAAAAAAAAAAAAAAAAAATTTAAATAAATAAATCTTCTATACAAATCAATAAAATTGAATTGTTTGTATATTGTATATATAAATAAAACTATAAAGAAGTTATGTGTTTTATACTTTAATCACGCTAACGATGAAAGAGATCTTAAAGATTATTTTTGGAGAGCAAAATCAACCTATAGGTCTACTTCTTGTTTGTCCTCGCGTTTTCCCATTACGTGGGTTTCGCATTCCCAATAATGCGACGCCATTTATTTCAGACTTGTGCGTCATTTTCCGTAAGTCCGTTCATGTCATTTTGACTCTTTGTCATCCATGTGTTTGAGGTGTTCCTCTTCTCCTCTTCTCATGCCCTTATCCCGATATATCTGAGACCGTCGCAGAATGTTTTTGTCTTCAATATATATCACTAATAAACTGTTCTCCATTCCTGCCAATACTATGTTTCACACAATTTATTAATATTTTGTCGAAAAAGACCAAGTCATTTTCGACTCTTATAAACTTCCACATACAGTCACACAAACTCAAAGCACACTACTAACAACGAATATTAGTAACATTTCAAAATTAGAATATTCTTTTATCGTATCATAATTCCGAAACGTCACACTTTTACGCGGATGACTGTCCTACGTATAAGTACTTCCCCCCCGCCATCTTCAGCCAGTATATATTCAGCACACGAATAGAACACACATACACGTACGGATATCACTATTCCAAAATCAAATTCGAATATAAGCGAGCCATAAAGTGTAATGGAAGAGAGCTGTTGTTTTCGACTGAAAAAAACTTTTTTGTCGCAACCGCATTGGTCAAGTTAGCAAGAAATATCTGCCGCACCCAAGGGGGACAGTGAAAATGAATAGTAAAGAAGATTTCTTCCCAAGATTGGATCCTGTTCCAGGTGAAGGAATGCTAGCCCGGAAAAGATTTCTGAGTAAGTTTTAAAAAATTACTTACTATAAATTTTTATTAATCTAGATTTCATGTTTCTGGGGACATGGTCATGACTTGGGACCGCAACAATTTTTCGTATGGAAGCCTTAGAAAAAGTGTGGCGATTTGTGTACTTGATAAATATAAATTTTTAAGCAAGGCGTTAATTCCATGCTTGGTGTTAGCGAAAAATAATATTTTTTCGCATTTGTTAAAAATTTTAATTCGCAAAAGTTAATAATATTAGAATTGAATACGCAAATATAAAATTACTGCCGAATAATTTGATGTAAGGTTTTTCCAAAATTTCCAAATGGGGAATATAAAATGAATAATTACATACAAGGGATTCCCCAGGCAGCATAACAGTAATGATCGTTATACCTACTAATACTCTTAACTAGTTACCTAAATCAAATTATATAGCAGAGGGAAGTTGTCGAATACGCCATGATTGCCGGCAGTCTCCTTGACCGAAGAACGGTCGTCCGATTGATCATTCCTTTGTTTGACCGATGACGGATTTGTCGAACGAAACAATAATCTTACGTTAGGCCAACACTTTTTTGGGTACACAATCATTCAGGCAATCGTTTGTTGTACTAACTGTTCTGCGGCCGATCGTTATTCGGCCAAGAGAACTTGGGGCTATCATGACGCACTTGACGTTATCAGTAGTGGATAATACATTGTAAAGGCCAAAATAAACTAATCTTATCTACATGCATTGCTTATGAAGTTTCATAAATTATTTTATTACCACTGCTCTAAAAACGGTGAAGGAAAATATCGTGAGGAAACCGGCATGTTCTAGATCCAGAAATTCGAAGACATGTGATTTTCACCAACCCCGAACTGGGCCCGCGTGTGGATTATGGCCCAGTTGACTGCCAAATACTTATGTGGATTAACAAAGCAGGTGAAAACTTTGCATAAAATGTTGTGCTCCTTACAACATTTTCGTTCTTATGAGATCCTTGCGTTCGCTTTTGCACCATAAAGTCTCTTATTTTTAATCTGCTTTGTCTTCTTCGTCAAACTTACTTCTATTTCTTCAATTATGATTCTGATAATTCTTCTCCTGAGAGGCGAGGCAGGGTATTCGAGTTCAACTCGATTGCTCACGAAGCCTACGTTTTCAACCTTTTTATACCTATTGCCTTGTTAAGTTTTCGTGCTCCGAGGGACGGACTAAGTCACTTTACTTCATCATCATCAGCCTTTTAACGTTCCCACTGCTGGGACAAAGGCTCCCTCCCTGCGAGAGAGGGAATGGGCCATACTCCACCACGCGGGTTCAGTGCGGGTTGGTGGATGTCACATGTCTTCGAATTTTTGGTTCTAAGACATGCCGGTTTCCTCACGATATTTTCCTTCACCGTTTTTAGACCAGTGGTGATGAAATAATTTACACAGAGTAATGCGCCTGCCTGGGTTCGAACCCACGACCTACGACACGATAAGTTGGGGTCGTTACCACTGGGCCACCACTGCTCTCACCACTGTACCTATGGTCAGTGATTGCCGTCACTCTACATATATGTACGGATCTATCATCGGCGAATAAGGGTAAACCTTTTAGTCTGAACGTGACAAGCCACATACCCCTTATAATAAACTATAATTCTGGGAAATCAATCAATCTTGCTAAGTAGGTAGGTAATACTTCAGAACCTGTAGATAAAAAATTCTTGATTCTTTAGTTACGTCGCGATGTCAACGTTTAAAAGTGGCTACATTAAAATGCAAAGTGGCTATTGTGATTTCATTACCGGCTATGTTGTCATCGGTTATTTATTTTAAGTACATCTACTATTTCAATTCCAATATCCATTTCAATGTAATAACTACAAAAGTAACTCAGGACTTAGGACAGTTTATTATTCGGGAAGTATGTTCCTTTGGGACAATTTCGACGTTCATGAGGGCGAAGCCGTTAGCATAAGCTTGATATTAATAAAATCATCTTCTTTTCAGACTTGCAGATGGAGGCGACTGTGTTCCAAGAGGCAACGAACCTGCAACCTCCTCTCGACCCACCGCAGCCTCCACCTATGGACCCTGCCCAGCCGCCAACAGAAATAGGCATAGAACAGTTTATTGAACACTTCAAGCTCGCTCATGCTGTGCAGAAAACGCCGGCAATTCTCAATTTCGCTCCGCGTACAAACGCACAGGACAACGCACCCAAAGACTTGGAACCAGAGACACAAGTGTGCTAAGAAGAAAGGTTCATGGTAGACCGAAATTCAAATATTCTTACGTTATTTTAGCAATTTATAGCTCACTATTTGTTTGCAGGACGTTATTGAAAAGTAATGCATTATCTTTAAAAATATCTTTTGACCAAAAATATTTATTGAAATCATGAAAACTGTAAATTATATCGAAATGCAGCAATTACCAGAGTTGTCGTCAAATTTTTTGTGATTAATTCTAATTGTAATCATAAAAAGTTTGACATTCGAAAGTCGGTGTATGTCCCTTGTTTATCATTTTGCAACACCGATTTTTTGCACGTTTTAGTGTTTGCTTTGGAAGTCGGTTTATTTTTTTGTGGATTTTTTTAAATTTTTTCTTTATAAATCTATACTCTTTCATGTACTGGGTGGACCCACCACAGGATTTAAACGACCAAGATAACGATAATTATTAGATTAACAATATCATAATCAGTATTTTGTAACCAAAATAAAAAGTTATATATTTGTTATTTATAAGTGATATTATGATAAGTTAAAAAAAATTGTTATTAAAAATTATTCTATTATACACAATGTTCAAAATTGACTCAATACTTTTGTAATTAAATTCGATATGCCTAATATACTCATATTATCTAGATGCTGATTGTATATTTAGTTTTCTATGTTGTATCTTTCATAATTGAAATTATTTTGCGTATACATTGTTACCTCAAAAATAGTACAAAAAATATGTTTGCTTACCTATTCAAAAAGTTTTTATTAGGTTCAAAAGTTATGTTCGAAAATTGTTTTATTAGAGAATAAATTTAGGTAAGCACATAACCTGGTTGTTAAGCTTTAATATGTAATGTTATTAAATGAAATATCTACATAATTGTGTTGTATCTTATTAAACTTTATTATCATAAAACATCATCATAGCCTTTGAAATGCCTGTCATACCTATGCATTTTTACTAGCCTTTGAACACGGCTCTTGATTTAAAAATGACAGAATGTAAGGTGACAGACAGAAAACAATGCAAGTAGCTAATAATGCACACATAATGACACATCACCAGCCTATTAATGTTCCCACTGCTGGGACACAGGCGTCCTCTCTGAGAGGGGATGGGCCATAATACACCACGCGGGCCCAGTGCGGGTTGGTGGATGTCACATATCTTTGAATTTTTGGTTCTAGGACATGCCGGTTTCCTCACGATGTTTTCCTTCACCGTTTATGAGAGCAGTGGTGATGAAATAGTTAACACAAAGTAAAGCGCCTGCCTGGGTTCGAACCCACGACCTACAACTTGTAAGTCGCGGCCGATACCACTGGGCCACCACTGCTCTCGATAATGCACATACTTTCTATATTGTTTTCAATAAAGAATAAAAAAGTAAAAAGCCGCCAAGCTTGAATAGCTCGGCTGGGCAGGGTTCGGGACCACAGCGTCTCAAGAACAAAGTCAATTTTTTTTTTCATGACCATAGATACAAGTCTTTCAGTCTGATACAAAGATGGGTCTTGACATTATTTAGTATGCATTAGAATGTGGATGTAATAGATTCTAATGTTTTTGGCAGCAAATTGTATTGAGTCAGCCTTCCCAGTAGCTTTGCGGAGGTAGTTAATATTACAATAAAATTCTCCGCTCCACTATCCCGAGATCGCTACTGTCAATGATTTGACATATTTTCCAGATGCGTAGACAGTTGAGACACAAAACTACACCAATTTTATATCACAATATCCACTAGCAATCAATTTTCAAATAATATTAACAGCCGCTGAACATCAATCGAAGAAATCCCGCCAAAACTCCACGAAAGTCTATGACCAGTGGGTGTTGTCAGTGGCTTACCTATGGCTTTGTGACGTGGTTGCTCACAATGGGCCTCATCAGAAAGCTTACAGTCACCCAAAGGTCAATCGAGAGGGCTATGCTCGGCGTTGCCTTGCGTGATTGAATCAGAGATGTAAAGATCCACAAGAGAACCAGGGTAACCGACATAGCCAGAAGAATTGCCAAACTTAAGTGGCAGTGGCTCGCAGAACGGATAATCAATGGGCCGAAAAGTTCCATTGCCTTTTGGGTGACTATAAGCTTTCTGATGAGGCCCATTGTGAGCGACCACGTCTCAGAGCCAAAGGTTATCACTGGCAACACACACTGGTCATATAGCCACCACTGCTGAAGAGATAATCATAAGTACATAATAGCGTCCTTCTGTCTCCTAAAAACTGCGTATATCACCACTTTGCAATATTCATTCGTTATGTGTCCTCATTTTTGAGGTGTGCAGATAGTTATCATCGATCGATATACTAAAAACACCGACATGTTTTCAATCATTTCCATAATAGGTGATCCGCAATTTCACTTAGAATACAGTCAGCATCAAAAATGTTTGAATATTATAAAAATATTAAGCAGCAGTAGTTCGGAGATCGAAGATTAATAAATGCCACATCCTAATATTTTATTTATGTATTTTATTAGTTAGATTGTTTATTAATATCTGATTTTAATTATTGTTCATTTTATTTTATTTTTGTACTCCTACCACTGCTGTGTCCTTTTTAACCCAAAGGTTGACTGGTAGAGAATGCCTTGCTGCATTAAGTCCGCCTATGTATCACCATTGTACATGAAGTTTAAATAAATAAATAAATAATATTATAAATGTGAAAGTAACTCTGTCTATCTGTTACCTTTACCAGCTTAAACCGCTGAACTGATTTAGATGAAATTTGTTATGGTGATGGTCTGGAAAGAACGTAGGTTAGTTATCCCGGATATCACCTTTAAGGGGCGGCAAGGAAGGTGGCAGTTTGTGTAGTGAACCAAAGCACAGATAATATAAAACTAGCATACAGATGCCTCGTGCCGTACAAAAAACCGTGCCGACGTAACTAGCATTTTTCGTCTGATTAAACTGATTATTTTTCCAAGAACATCGATCGCGTTCGGTTCAGCTCCATGGATATAGATGGTGTTAGCAAAAACTTGCAAGTATAAGGGTTTACTCGGTTCGTGAATATTTTTTTTTATATACACCGATGATTTGTTTTATAGTATTTTTTGCACGTTTTTACATTTTCATTGTACCAAAATGTGTTATAAAACTAGTTAAAAAAATCGACTGGATGCTTCAGAAATTTAAAACCGCGCCATCTATAGGAATCAATTTTAAATGATCCATTCAAATAATCTTTGAAATGTGAATAAAGAGCCCAATATTCCTTAATTTTATGCTTAGGAGAGTTAATTAAACAAGAACATATTTTTTTATGATCGTCTCTAGATAATCTTGATATTTCACAAAACTCAATAACAAATCGAAGCTTATCACGTCATCTAGTGCAATTTATTTAAAACAAATTTTCTTTTTTTGCGTTGGGTGCCCGTGACCATACGCCTGCATTGCTATTGCGCGATATAAAAATTAGGTTATTCGAAGTACAAATGCTACGCAGACTTAAAGTCGCGATCTAAAGCCAGTGAATTATAATATGAAGATTAAGCAATGCTTGCCGAAGTCCATTACAAATCGATACTTGGTTTTCATTTATGTCATTATTTAGCTTGGTTAAATTTTTTGTCTGACTCAAAAGATACTTTGACCAGTATGGTCTGACCTAACGCCACTAATTAAAAACGAATCTTTTACTTTACAATTAGTGAATACATTATCTATGCACGAAGCTGAAGTTGCTATTATTCTTGTCGGTTCATTAAATAAATATTTTAAGTTTAATGATTTGAACAATGAAATGAGCTTAAATTTTTCAGGTGAATCGACTAACAGATCTAAATTTAAGTCACCACAAACAAAAACTAATTTATTATCTCTGAAAAGTTTACATAATAATTCTTCCATTGTAATTAAAAACAATGACAATTTTGATGCTGGTGGTCTGTAAACACACAAGATAGTTTGCCCCTCGACCTCTGCATATGCTACCTCACATAAGCGATCAACAGAGTAAGCAGTGATATCCTTCCTTTCTTTATATTTGAGATGAATATTACAAAGTATCAAGGTACCACCATCCACTGTGGATCTGTTGTACGCGTTGTCAACTGAAAAATGATTTAATTAAACAACATCCTATCTGGTTTTAACCAAGTTTCACAAAAACATAAGATATCCATGTGGTATTTATCTACTAACAGTTCTACGTCTAGAATTTTGCCGGAGAAGCGATTTATATTTTGATGATATAGTAAAATATTACTATTTGTCTTCTCTATTGTCGGCTCTAATAGTTTAAAGAATCTACAGTAGTATTATCAGAAAAACTGGATAATACTGTTAAATCACTAAACCTAGTTTCAGTTAAATCATCAATAACTGCGTGTATATTAAAAGCTAACAATGTAGCTAATAAATGTCGATTATTTTTGGGAAGAAACATATGGTTCCGAATAAAAAAAAAAACACTAACAAAATTGTGGGTGTCAAAAAACAATAAACGGTCACTATGACGACAAGATAAAATGATTTATTCTTCGTTCGTCCTGAAGTTTTGTCCCACATTCCGAAAAATTCTTGGTTTGTCCCATATTGAAGTTGTGTTTCGTCCCAAATTACAAGTACTTTAAAGATACAGTCAACAAAAAAAATAAAGAATTTATTTTAAATCAACATTTATACACAAAAACTTGAATCAACAGTAAACTAAGAGATATATTTAAAAAAAACACATAACTAGGTAAAAAACAACATTTAAAAACTCACTGCAATTAAAATACAAACGGGCATATTTTTTCCAATCAATGTCCCAGGGAAATAGAACCATTTAACATTGCTGCTAATGAAGCATTAATGATTTTGTCATACATAACATCGTCTTTATGTCGTGGTCTACCTTGACTTAACATCCGAGTTTGAGCGTCATGTTTAAACGAATTAAAAAAAAATGTTCAGTTTTCTAGAAAATTATCTATTTAATCTTCTACGGAGTTATTTGTTATGTATGTATCACCATAAAGATCCCACTTCCCTTTAAATTATTCCTTATCAAGCTAAGAGACAAAAAAAAAAAAAAGAGCATGAGAGAATTGGAAGTAACAACATTTGTATGTGACGTTTAGCAATATTTTACGGATACCGTTCCTGGCCGCCTTCTCGTAGTTTAGTTCTGATTGAAATGGGATTCCAATCAGGAATTTGCGATTTGATAAGAGAGAACTGTTTCATATGTTGATTCCTTTTTGTTCATTAATAGTACATATATTAATAACACAAAATTATTTTTTTCACTGGTACTCCCGAGCTCACCGTAAATGATATACAATTATTAAATGTACCATCCGCTAAATAATGTTTGACGTTATGGAGAAATCTTCTGCTTTCTTATTCAGCAAATGCTGTTATTCTTGTATTTTTTGCAATATTTAAAATGGGTATACCTTTTTTTACCTGCTCTTCTAAACAGATTCCAGTGACGTCAGCTTGTTATTGTTGTTATAATAATACGAGTAAATTTTCTCTCGCGGAGAAGACAGAGAGGAGCGTTGGTTTTAAATAGTTGATTGATGTTGGATATTTAAAAACACTTAACAGATTTTTGCTGATTGTACAAACAAGTAAGTTTGGTACATACAAAAAAGATATGGGCCGTAGAAGGAATATAAAATAGGACGAAGCGAAAATAAAATAATTGAAATTATATTTTGGGACGAAGGAAGCATATTGTTTGGGACGAACCAGGATTTTATGTTGTGGGACGAAACTCAGTGGGCCGAACGAAGAACAAATCAAATAAATGCATCAAGTTATTTAAACTAGAATTGTATTCATTTTCCTGGACAAGTAACTTTTGTATAACAATGGTTCACTATTACAATTATTAGCGTGTGTGTATGACTAGATGTATGAATTTGAGTGAAGCAAAAGAAGTATGTAAGGATTGTAGCAGGTGGCACATTTGGTGTGATATCTTTGGCGATCGCCAAAAGTCTTATCGAGCAATAAGCGGTGTCGCGGCAAATTCAAACCTACGAAAAGGACATGAGTGAGATGATTTTATTTACACGCACATGAGTGCAGAGGTACACAGAGTTAGTGAAGTGATGAAACATCCTTGTATAAAACGCTTTTGTGAATTAATGACTAGCGAATTATTTGGTGAAGAAGTCCGGTGGCCCGATAATTACAATGATTTTCCCAGAAGGTTTAGGACATAATATAATATTCCCAGAATAGCTGGCATAGTTGATGGATCTCTAATACAAATGGACACACCTCGCCAAACTGAATTGGCGTTTTTTGATAGAAACGGAAACCATTCCATGGATGTCATAATCGTATGTGGACCTAATTTACAAGTTTTTTATGCAAGTGCGAGATGGCCAGGTTCGGTTCTTGATGTAAGAATGACGAGGTGTTTTTCATTACATGGAAATGAAAAAGAAGATGAAGACCATTTCCCCAATGCAATCAATTGGGAGATAGTGGATATAGTCTACAAAATTGGGTCATGAAACGCAAAATTCCAGGACAGATACCGAGAACAGTAAGCCTAGAAAGATTTTTCAGTGTTTTTAAATTTACTCGGAGAATGGTGGAAAAACATTAGGAATCACAAAAGTAAAATGTTCCTGTCTTAATTATTATTGCCTCAAAAGTTATATTATCTTGCATTACTTTACATAATATTGAAAACGTTTAGGCTCGCAATTTCACATTCCCTGCGACGACAATGCGGTTCAAGGAAATAATGCTGACTATAACAATGTTGTTCAAGTTGATAATAACGCTATGGATGCATCGGACGAGAAAAAAAATTGAACCAGAAGCTATTGAAACATTGCAGCCATTAATACAACTGTTTGATTGAAAAACATAATAATTATATTTTCAGCTATTCATAAACGTATGATATAGACTTGTTTAAAAAACGTAAAACGTATGATTATTATTTATCGCTTCCTGTAGGCAACTCGTTTTGCATTGTCTCTGCATCTATTATCTATGTCTATTGTGTTATGTTAGCTGTAGTATTATTTTATCTGTGGCATGCGAGCTGGCAGCCTAGCTTCTTCCTTATCTGCTGTGCTTGGCGAGTTCTTCTTCGGCTTTGTACACGGCAGCAGCACGGCGGACTTCGCGGCCTGACCTCACCCGAACAGACAAACACGTAGTAGTTTCTTCACCATGTGGAACTTTGGGCACACACGTTTTGTCATGTTGCAGGGCTTCGTGGCTATGGCGGTTCGCTCTCGACCCAGATAACGCATTCGTAGCGTTTTCAACATCACGTGTTACTGATGCGATATCCACTCCAGGTCGTTGCTCGGGCCCAGCGTAGTTATGGTGTAGAGCTTCGTGGCTGAAGTTACTCGATTTCAACCCGGATGACGCACACGTGGCATTACTCGTATCTTAATTACGTGTTACAGACGCGATATCAAATCCAGGTCGGTACTCGGCTCGAGCGGATTTGCTCCGTTTGACAACAATCGATAAATATATCAGTCGCGGCTGTAAGTAGCGTCCGTCAGCCGCGTCCGATAATTTGTCCCCAGCTTCACGAAACGATTAGATAATTTTCTAATTTTTAAATATTACTACTTATTATACAATATATTGGTTGTTGGTAAGTATGTCGGCCGGAAAATTTTGAGTATGAATGTGGATGAAGTTCGAAAAAGCCAAGACCAAGGAAAATATGCGTATGGGTGGGATATCCACCATGTACCGATGATACATCACCGTACGTCTTATAGTCCGATGATGGAAAGGGCTAGGAGGAATTAGTTCATGAAATTCCAACGCACACTCCCCGAAATGTAACCGATATAAAACCGACAGACTGGCAATTTGGCGCCGATGTTCAAGGCTCTGGAGCCTTGACTCGACCAGTTTCTCATTGCCGATGAGCCTTTTGGCCCGTTTTTCGATCGGCTCTAGTGCATCAAGCTGGTACTTGGCAGATCCATCCCAGAAATGAGAGCAGTACTCCATGCATGACCGAACTTGCGCCTGATACAAGTTGAGCAACTGTTCTGGCGTGAAGTACCGTCTCACCTTTGCAAGGATCCCCAACTTTTTGGCAGCCAGTTTTGTCTGCCTCAATGAATGGACCAAAATTGAGGGTCGATGTCAACGTAACACCAAGAAGCTCAAGATAGTCCGTTATCGATGACAAGATCGGTCGGTGGTCCGTGTTGCGGTAAATGAGTATGTTTATCCTTGTTTGATAAGGTTGTGATGTATGCCAGCAACAGTGCAATATTGCACGCAGCAACAAATATGATGAAAATATGTTGATCTATATAATTATAATGCATATTCTTGAAGTCACTAGACTTAGCGACCTTCTTGATTTCTTGATGGCTCAACGTGATTCGATTTATTGACCGAGCGAGTGAGATGCGTCTCCGTTTCAGCTTTGGTAAAAACTTTTTTGTTTGTCCAGATGGTCCGATGTCCGGATGTCCGGCTGTTCTTCTTTAAATGTCACATTTCTCAATCGACTCTTATGAAATTTTGTGAGCAGATTCGATAAATATATGGTATACTGACACGATATCCACTCCAGGTCGTTGCTCGGCCCCAGCGTAGTCATGGTGCAGAGCTTCTAGGCTGAGGCTAATCGTTATCGACCCAGATGACGCACACGTGGCATTATCTAAACCACGTGTTATAACGGTGATATCAACTCCAGGTCAGTGCTCGGCTCCAGCGGCATTGCTCGGTGTGACAACGCCAGTAATTCGGTTTTCCATTGTGATCCGGCTCGAAGGACCAATTTTACCGGATTATGTTCAACACAATTAAATGCATCACCAAATTACTGGCAATCTCGTAGAGTTTATTAAACGCACATAATCAACAATAAAACACCACGTTACACAAACGCAGACCAAAGAACTGCTTACATACTATACAGGGCTTACAGCCGAAGCAAAACAGGGATCACCCAATGATAATAGAGTAGAACAGAATCGCGTACTTATAGCAGGTAAGGCAGCTGGCGACCCTGTTTGTTCCATTATTGTAGTGATGTGAACCCTGTTTTGCTTCATTAGGAAAAATAGGTTACTTCTAGGCAAGCGTGCTTTACCGTATACCACATCATCGCTTACCATCAGGCGAGATAGTGGTCAAATGCGAGCCCATAGATTATTAAACAAATTGGTCCTTCGAGCCGTTCTGGCGTTGTCACACGGAGCAAATCCGCTCGAGCCGAGCACCGACCTGGATTTGATATCGCGTCTGTAACACGTAATTAAGATAATGCCACGTGGGCGTCATCCGGGTTGAAATCGAGTAACTTCAGCCACGAAGCTCTACACCATAACTACGCTGGGCCCGAGCAACGACCTGGAGTGGATATCGCATCAGTAACACGTGATGTTGAAAACGCTATGAATGCGTCATCTGGGTCGAGAGCGAACCGCCATAGCCACAAGCCCTGCAACATGACAATACGTGTGTGCCCAAAGTTCCACATGGTGAAGAAACTACTACGTGTTTGTCTGTTCGGGTGAGGTCAAACCGTCTGAGCCGCGAAGTCCGCCGTGCTGCTGCCACGTACAAAGCCGAAGAAAAACTCGCCAAGCTAAAGGCACAGCAGATAAGGAAGAAGCTAGGCTGCCAGCTCGCATGCCACAGATAAAATAATACTACAGCTAACATAACACAATAGACATAGATAATAGATGCAGAGACAATGCAAAACGAGTTGCCTACAGGAAGCGATAAATAATAATCATACGTTTTACGTTTTTTAAACAAGTCTATATCATACGTTTATTAATAGCTGAAAATATAATTATTATGTTTTTCAATCAAACAGTTGTATTAATGGCTGCAATGTTTCAATAGCTTCTGGTTCAATTTTTTTTCTCGTCCGATGCATCCATAGCGTTATTATCAACTTGAACAACATTGTTATAGTCAGCATTATTTTCTTGAACCGCATTGTTGTCGCAGGGAATGTGAAATTGCGAGCCTAAACGTTTTTCAATATTATGTAAAGTAATGCAAGATAATATAACTTTTGAGGCAATAATAATTAAGACAGGAACATTTTACTTTTGTGATTTCTAATGTTTTTCCACCATGCTCCGAGTAAATTTAAAAACGTTGGCTTTTTCGAACTCCATACACATTCATACTCAAAATTTTCCCCCCGACATATTTACCAACAACCAATATATTGTAAAATAAGTAGTAATATTTAAAAAATAGACCATTATCTAATCGTTTCGTAAAGCTGGGAACAAATTATCGGACGCGGCTGACGGACGCGACTTACAGCCGCGACTGATATGTGTGCACAGACAAAAACATCCAGCGGATCAGATCTCTATCAGACGTCCGAACGCCCAAGGTCATGTACGCGACTTACGTCCGATAGTTTGCACAATGTTATGTACATTCATTACACAGATAAGTCGTGGCTGTCAGTCGCGTTCGTCAGCCGCGTCCGATAATTTGTTCCCAGCATAAAAATCCAAAATGTCACACTTTTGCGCTGATATAAATATACTTCCCCTCCGCCAATGTCAGCCAGTATAAATGCAGCACACGAATAGAACACGCATACACGTACGGCAATTTTAATAAAAAAGAGCTGTTCTCTTCGATAACGAAAAACTATCGTCGCAACTTCATTGGTCAAGATAGCAAGAAATATCTGTGAAAATGAATAATACAGAATTCAATAATATATGCCCGGGTAAGTTTTGAAAAATTACTAGCTTATTTTTTTTTCTCAAACATGCATGAAAATATAGTTTCATTACCCTGCATTCTTTTGTTTTTTTTTTTATTAATCTAGGTTTCATGTTTCTGGGGACTTTTTTTTTTCTTTCTTAGGTGAGATCGCAACATTTTTATATAGAAACTATGAAAAAGGGCGGCGATTAATAAAATTGAAAATAATAAAAAATCTGCCCGGTGTTAATTTTGCAATTCCTTACTTGATGTTAGCGAAAATAATATAGTTTCGCATTTTTTTAAATAAGTGTTTCGCAAAAGTGGTTTTTCTAATACGTATTTTGAAATGTGGCAAAAATATGTTTTGATCTGCCCGGATAAATTAAAATTATTCGAAGGAATACAAGGGAGTCCCAATGCAAAGATAGCGACAATGATCAATTTTATAATACTTTTAACTAGTTACCTAAATAACATTATATATAAATATTCATATGGCTTAGGTATATTATAGCAGCAGTGCGTGGGCAGCGACTTATTTTCGCGCGAGGGTTTTGTTTTTATTTTGCGATAAATATTACCTGTGATATTCATTTAAATTATGTAGTGTAAAGGAAATAATGTGCATGAAATGTCTAAGGTAACTAACGTGTTTAAGTTGATAAATATTAATACTGTATACGTCTAAATAGCTTTCCAATTACCGCATTGTACGTGAGCATTTTTTTGAAGTTTTATCTTCAATCGGAGCATTATGATCAGCTATTTTTATCAGAATATATTGTCTGACGGCATGATGCATCATATAACAAAACAATATCAGCGCCTCTAACGGTGGATTATGTAACTATTTTACGATATGGTGACTAATGTTAGACCATATCATGAAGTAGCCGTGCGTTTAGTGTTAGCGTATTATTCGTTGATCTGGCCAGACCATATCATGATGTGGGCAACGGCTATTCTCTATTTCATGAAATACAACCATTTCATGAAATGAAATGGACAATTTTAAGATCTGGCCACTACATGTACATATCATAACACCAGCATGTAACTATCCCACCGCAGGGCAAAAGCCTCTTCTCTTACATTGATCACCACGCTTGCTCAAGACAGTTTGGCGATTTCAGACTTCTCGTCTATACATATAATAAAAATGTAATTGATTGCTGTTTGTACATGGAAGATATAATAGGAGAAAAACAATTATCGCGGGCCTTTACACCCTTTTCAACACATAAGAAACAAAAAAAAATTGTTACACTTTTTGTCTGTTTTGCTGTGCGTTTGTGCGCGCTTATTTAAAAAACAACTGAACGGATTTGGGTGCAGTTTTCACTAATGTAATGTGGTAAGCTTCACTTAAAATTTAATGTTTGTTTGAATTTATCAGTTCTTAAACAAAAAAGGTTATCAATTTAAATAATCACGCCGAACAATATTTGATAAAAATGCTGTAACATAACGTTTAGGTAACTACAAGTATATATTATGGTCTGTAAAATGATAATGATTGAAAGTTTATTTGAACAAAACAAAGTAAAAAAACTGGTCAAGTGCGCGGCGGTTCACCCGCGTAGTTCCCGTTCCCGTGGGAATACAGGGATAATAAGTAGCCTATGTCACCCGGGGATAGAGTAGCTTCCCAACAGTGAAATAATTTTTGAAATCGGTCCATTAGTTTTGGAGCCTATTCGGTACAAACAAACAAAAAAATCTTTCCTCTTTATAATATTGGTATAGATTACCCCACTTAAATATGTATTTTATTCTGTTTTTAGTATTTATTGTTATAGCGGTAATAGAAAAGAAAAATAAACTGAAAATTTTAACTGTCTAGCTATCACGGCGGTTCATGAGATACAGCCTTTTATATGATCAATGATATTAAATAGGGTTCAGCTTAGGCTGAACTTACGTCGGTTTCACAATTGGTAGGCACCACCCGTTATCTATCTTGACGTACATCTTGAAGGTGGACAAAGGGTGTACGTAAACCCAGATAATGTGACGGAGCGTTTAGAAAACCCCAAACGTAAAAAAAATGACAGTTTCGGAGATTTGGGACTTGACACGTGCTGCCAAGGGACGGTAACCTTTATATGTATTCACTGAGTGATGGTTATCGGTGCAGAACTACTGTGACTTTTCTTACCCGCGACCTAGCCGTGGAACTTTAGCTATTTAATTATATGTATTAACTTGTCCAGCTGTTTTCTTTGCATCAAACTACTTACCTACCCGTTAGCGTCCTGCGCCGGCTACCCTGCGCAGCTCTAGCCGTTACAGTGTCAATGATCAATCATATTAAATAGGGTTCAGCTAAGGCTGAACGCTAGTCGGTTTCACATTTGGTAGGCACCACCCGTCATCCATCTTGATGTGCATCTTGAAGGTGGACAAAGAGTGTACTTAAACCCAGATAATATGACAGAGCGTTTAGAAAACCCAAGACGAACCACTCTGCTCGCATTCTTTTAACTTTTCGAAACATATGCATTTGCTAAGTCACTCTTTTACAAGGAAGTTCTATCCATACCACCTTTAATAAACAACGAGCTTGAGAGCAGCAGTTTCGTCGTGGGTTCGAACCCAGCCAGGCGAATTACTGTGTGTAAATTATTTCATCACCACTGCGCTAAAAACGGCGAAGTCAAAACTCGTGAGGAAACCGGCATAACCTAGGACCAAAACTTCGGAGACTTGTGACATCCACCGACCCGCTCTAGGCCTGCGTGGTGGATTAAGGTCCATTCCCTCTCCACAGATAGGAGGCCTGTATCCCAGCAATGGGAAAAAGGCTGATGATGATGATGAATAAACAACTGAATATTTTTAACAGCAGAAGTCATGGACCAGTTGTAGGTGGTGAACCTGGTATTTTTAACAGCAGAAGTCGTGGACCAGTTGTAGGTGGTGAACCTGGTATTTTTAACAGCAGAAGTCGTGGACCAGATGTAGGTGGTGAACCTGGTATTTTTAACAGCAGAAGTCGTGGACCAGTTGTAGGTGGTGAACCTGGTATTTTTAACAGCAGAAGTCGTGGACCAGTTGTAGGTGGTGAACCTGGTATTTTTAACAGCAGAAGTCGTGGACCAGTTGTAGGTGGTGAACCTGGTATTTATAAAGAACACAATATTGGGAGGGTTCATACTTTGCATCCAAATATCTCTGAATGCTTTTACCTGCGCTTGCTTACTGTTATTTTGCCGAGCTCTGAAAGATTAATAATATTGTATACACTACTTAACAAAATGCTTGTCGGGCACGCCACTTACTAGATGAGCAATGAGAAACACTGGGATAAGGCTTTGTCCAAAGCAAGTATTAGTTAAAGTCCCCATCGATTGCGACATTTGTTTTCAGTCTTGCTGGTGTTCTGTGCACTTTCAGATGCCGCACGATTTTGGCATAAATACGAGTATCAGGCAAATTGGCTGAGGAATTTTCTTAGACGCGCACACGTACGTAACTAATGACAACGCAAATAGTGAGAGGTTACGTGAAAGTCACTTGAATCGTTGTTTGCTGGCTATTCAATATATAGTGAACATCGGCACCAAATTGCCAGTCTGTCGGTTTTATTCGGTTACATTTCGGGGAGTGTGCGTTGGAATTGCATGAACAAATTCCTCCTAGCCCGTTCCATCATCGGACTACAAGACGTACGGCGATGCGTCATCGGTACATGCTGGACATCCCACCCATACGCACCAAACGTTTTGGGAATACTTTTATTATGATGCGTATAGCTAAAAAGCGCAATTCCCTGCCGGAGTCTCTGTTTCCCGATAGCTACAATCTAGGGGTCTTTAAGTCAAGAGTGAATAGGTTATTTCTAGGCAAGCGTGCTTCATCGTCGACCATATCATCGCTTACCATCAGGTGTGTGTCAAGCGCGAACGTATATTAAATAAAAAAAGCAATTTCTTAAATGTATGAGGCAACCCGGGCAACGTTTTATCTCTTACGGGGACTGCATTCCTGGTACATTGTGGCTGGTTCTTTATTTCTTAGCGGGTTATATAGGTTGCCTATAGTTTTCAATAAAATTCTCCCTACAAACGATATGTCGAAAAAGAACTGCCGAACTGCCGAATTGCCGAATGTGTAAGCGCATCGCTTCAGAACGGTTGCACTTATTTGGCAAATTATGTTTTGTTGTGTTCGTCACAAGGCCTTTAGACTAGGTATGGATGAAAGAAAAAAGTTTCATATGATACATTAGTACTGTGCGAATCCGGGGTCCAGCTAGTTTCTTATAAAACTTGAGTTTGTTTTAACCGAAAATCGACATTCATTTTCTCTCTTAGTTTAGTATCACATTTGAATGTTAGGGATGCCGTTTTATGTCTTGTCTATGACTACAAGACGTACGGCGATGCGTCATCGGTACATGGTGGACATCCCACTCATACGTTACCGATAACGGTGTGTATCCGTAGAAGCAAGGAAAAGTGGTTCTACATAAATACCTGTGTTGCACAGTTTCATTGATTCGAGACATGTTGTTGTGCATGTTATCTGTGTATAGGAACGCTTTCACGAAATGAAAAACACAAGTCTCCCGGTGCAGTTCTTCTACCGCAAAAAGTAGTGAAATCGAATGTAAAACCAAGTCAGATAAATTATTCAATAGGTATCTTATTAAAGGTTACAAACAAACACATTAACCGACTTGGTTTGACTTTTACATAAGGGGGCACTGGCTGTACATTGGCTTGCTTCCAAGCATTCGGCAATTTTACAGTCTCATACGAAAGGTGAAACAGGTGTGTCAAGATCGGAGACAATTGAGGCGCACAGGTTCTAAGAACAATTGCAATGCAATTGCAATTCGCATCGGCACGATTACACTCGGTGCCAAACCATGGCTGGTCCCTGCTAAACATTGTCACGTCAGAGAACGGAATGTAGTACCCCATTCCCTGACGCAACACACCCGTCACGGCATAAGTCTAGGTTTCCTCATGATGTTTTCTTTCACCGTTGCCTGTGATGTCGAAGATAAACTTAGAAATTACATATGAATTTGAAAATGTCACATTGGTACTTGCCCGGATTCGGACCCACGACCTCAAGCACGAGAGGCGAAGTCACTGGGCTGCCACGACTTTTATAAACAAATTATTTATTAAAACATTTTCTTTTCAGTGGCGGATGTGTTCCAAGAGGCAACGAACTTGGAACCTCCTCTCGACCCGCCGCCTCCACCTGTGGACCCTGCCCGGCCTCCGGGAGCACATGAACAACCCAAAAGTGATGAAAATTGCCCGGCCGAGTCTATCAATAATAAAGAAAAGAAAGAAAAAAACCGCAATAGTCCGCGTACAAACGAACAAGACAAACCACCCAAAGACTCGAAACCAGACACACAAATGCGCTAAGACGCATGTTCCAGGGTAGATCGAAGTTCAAATTTTCTTACGTTTTTTGGCAATTTACATTAAAAAAAGTAATACACCATCTTTAAGAATATGTGTTTCATCATCGTCATCATTAGGCTCTTAATATTCGGGTGGGTTATAATCCACCACACGGGCCTAGAGTGGATATCACATGTCTTCGAATTTTTGGTTCAACGACATGCTGGTTTCCTTTATTGCCGGTTGACAATTCCCAAATTTGTAGTCAAATCTATATCTACACTTTATATTATAAAGAGGAAAGATTGTAAGTTTGTTTGTAATGGATGAACTCAAAAACTACTGTACCGATTTAAAAAATTCTTTCATTAATGGGATGCTACATTATCACTTAGTAACATAAGCTATTTTGTTAATCGAGTTAAATTAGGAGTTCCCACGATAACTTAAATAATGTAACCCAAGGAGTTAAAAATTTAAACATAATACTCCTTACATCGAATTCGTTGCAAAAACTATTGATGATAGAACAAAAAAAATACTACAATATAAAAGAAAGTATCAAAATCTACAAAAAAGTCCTTGCTAGCATATGTCTATATATTAAGCTTGACTCACAATAACCATTTTTAAGTAATTCAAATTTGTATTGTAAAATACTGCCTTATTTTAATTTAATTAATCTGATTGAGTTTTTTATTTATGTTATTCAATTTTAACTTAATTTCATTCATTATTTTTATTTAAGTTATTCAATTTTAACTTTATTTTATTCATTATTATTTAATTTCATTTCTAATTTTATGTAATTCCTTTTTTAACTTTCATTTTAGTTTAATTATGATTATGTTATTAACAGGCTCTTTAAGTAATGTATGGATATGGAAGAGTGAGGTTCACTGTTACAGGTATATCCATACCTAAAAGAGGTCCTCTACAACTTTTATGTAAAACCTGTTGATTGTGAAATTAATAATTTAATTTAATTTTCGAAGATGTTTTCACCTATATCGTATAAATCCTTATCTAAATTAATATTTAGGTCATCTTGATTGTTTAATTTAGGGCAAAATTGCCGTTTACACCATTTGATTTGGATGTATATCTTAGGAGATATCACAAAATTAAAATAACTCGCGCAACTAAAATCATTCTGCGGCACTAGGGGAAGGGGATTATCTCACGAGCATATTTCTGTTACATCTTCAAAAAAAAACCTGACGTGGAAGGTTAATATCCAGTTTATCGGCGAAAAAGCCGTGATGACGGTGGCATTGAGTGTCAATAAGTTAAAGATATTAAGTATATCTGTAAACAAATATATCAATTCAGCTATTGATAATATTCTTCAAAGATTACACTTGGATGTGCGAGAGGATCATAGTGTCGCCAAGAAATTCTTTTAATATTAAAAAGCCCTTTCCCTTTGGGTTGACCTTACCAATTTAAGCGTTATTTTTATGATTTGATTGTACTTTTTTGATATTTCAAACTTTTCGTGTTTTTAATAATATATATTTTTTAATCATTTTGATTTTTAATTATGATATTTTTATGACTTGATAAATATGACGATCAATCTATTGTTAGGGTTCCGTACCCAAAAGGTAAAAACGGGGTCCTATTACCTTGTACTATTATTTATTCTGTGCTATTACTAAGACTCCGCGATCCGTATAACTAACTGTACGCCTCACTGGGCAAAACATGTACGTGCTATAAAATAAGTGAACATCTTGCATGCCTAGGGCGTGGAGAAGAACGGAAAAGAAACTCCTCTTTTAGCTCGTAACTTTATCTATAGTTCAGCGATACACGGGCTGGCTTGGACTTATTGACAGGGACAACGCAACGGGCCTTGGCGGCGACCACGAAACGAACGCGGACGTATGTATGCTAGTTGTATTGGTAGACCGTTGTATTGACCGTCTTTGTAAACAAGGCTATCGAGTTCACGGGTGATGCTTTCGTACTTCGAGAAGAGGACACTGCATGAAAAAGGGGTGAGTACGTCTGCGTTCCTGACCTCTCTGCATTCAGAGCTCGGAACTCAGGGGTTGTCCATATTCAATACGCGCTGATTATGTTTTCAGCGACGCTCAGGTATGAATTTTGCCCGGTGCGGGCGGCGGTGGTGGGAGCCATCTTGCTGTTTTGTGCAGGCATGTGGGCAACAGGGGCCAATGGGTCTGGGATTGGCATTGGCGCTGAGATAGGGTGACCCATCAGCGCTGGAATGGCCTGTGGGTTTAACTGAGGAGCCACACTTTGATGGTTCAGTTTACCAAAAGGTAAAGTCCTCTGTGGGGCTAATCTTGGAGGCGTAAGTGTGTTCGGGTCAAGTCTTGCAATTGAATTTTAAAGCAGTTATCCTCCACCGATTAAGATGAAATTTGCATACACATTTAGTTTGGATGACAATGCATGGTTAACTAAGTGACGTCATTTTAAATCCAATATGGCGGACGGCACAAGATGACGGATTAGTTATTTTTGTGCACTGCCATGATATGTGTATCAAATGAAAGGGTTTGCTGAGAAAAATACGAAAGGGCTTGTTTAAAAAAAATATGATTTATTTATTACTTATGTTAAAAATAGGATTGTGCCCCTCGGTATGGCTGCAAACAACCAATACCATGTCGTACTGTTGACCATCTCTCTTTTTGTGCAAGCGAACGAAAGTCGACAGCGATGACGGGGACTTTCTGGGCGAGTAAATCATCACGGATTTCCTCCATGGGCATACGTCGAATCACCACACGGGTGGGCGTGTAGTCTGGGAGGGAATAGATATGGAACGAAATGCCTATACGTAATCCAACCTTTGAGATAACGATATAGATATTGGTAATGACGAGAAGTAGATACTTGAAATTTGATGCCTGATCTTGGCATGCAGTGGCTGTAGTATAATTTAGTTTTCGCTCGACACAAGCTTTGGACACCTCATTCCATTTTATTTTTTCCTAAAAAGGTGTTGGGGGAGGTAGAGGTTGCTTCCTGGTGGAAGCTATTATCATGGGACTGAGGGTGCAGCTAGTCCACGGGGTAGCGGTAGCGGGGGCAGGAGTGGGATTAGCGCCGGACGAGGTCGACGGCCGAGGTGGCTTAGGCGAGGCTTTCACTACGGTCCTTTTGGCCTAAGTAGCTTGAGAAGGGCTTTTGACCTTTTTCCTCGTACCTCCTGCGACGACTATGGAATCGCCGTCGGTGGAAGAGGAGGAAGACAAAGTGCCGTACTGTTCTGATGCATCCGAAGTCTCTGCTGCCTCATCCTCCTCAACAGAGCAGCCACTGAAGACTGTCTCTATGTCTAGAAGGGAGCCAGCGCGATCATCGATCGGATCAGCCCATGATTTGGGCGAAGGGGAGGCCTGCTCTTTAGTCCGGGGTTTAGGAGTCCAGATAGCGGTACTCCATAACACTAGAGCTGCAGCCTGGTTGTTGGAAGCCTTAAGGTCAATCCACACATATCAGGGCCGTGCCCGGGACGTGACAGGGCCGAGCCCAGTCATTGAAGTTCCGTCACTGGCCCGTGCACGGCCCGTGCAAGGACGTGTGGGAATGAGTTCATATAAAATGTAAACACCAATATTTTTTTGAGCCCCTGACGGGGCACGGTCCGTCCACGTTCCGGACATGGCCCTGATATGTGTGGATAGACCTTTAGTCTCGGCAGAAGGGGGTGGGGGAGTTAATTTACTGGACGGGCCCCGGTCGCGCCCGAAGCAAGCGGAGAGGCAGTGAGGACCTCAGTGAGGGCTCACCGTATTTGACTTTAAAATCAGGGTCCTTCAGGAGAGTATCTTTAAGGAACTTTAAGAGTAACTAAACCGATGGCATCATTGTAAAGGTGGGCTATCTTCCCCAGGTAGGTGGGCCCGAGGATGTGTAAAAGCCTACCCACCCAGCCGGGTGAGACTGGCAGGTTTTTACCTAATGTGAGCCCTAAGCTCTAGTTTACCAGTCACCAATCTTATTGGATGACAGGGGATAGCCCACAAAAGGTGGGCTACCCTTCGCCTGTGTACCGAGATTCTGGTAGGGGTACTATATCTAGTATATGCTGAAAGCAGAGACAAGGATTGGCTAGGCTACCTACGAAGGCCAGGTCCCTTTCCCTTGCTCCCGACTCCAACTGACTGCCTCACTCTGAAGGGGCTTGGCGGTTGCGGTGGGACTGCACCCCACTTGGCAAAGTTAGCAACGTTAGGTATCCACCAAGGACCAAGAAACTGTGGTTTTTCCCTGAAGGGGTCAAACGTAATCGACCTTGAAGTGTCATTCCCTACCTTGAAAAGGGCCGGTCCGGACGTTCGCGGAAGGCGACTTCTGGTGGCGGTGTGCGTAGCGGTACGTGTTTGGGGGTTGCGTTCTTATATTTTATAATCTCTGTAAAAAAATACGAATGGTGGGTCCTCACTACACAGACTTGACATACACGACAACATTTGTCTGCACTGCTGTGTTGCACAGACAAAATTCTTTAGAAGTTTATGAAAGTCTCTGAAAAGTCTGTGTATTATGAACCCACCTTAACCATTTTTTTTAAACTATTGATACGCTCGCGTTTGAACATTATCTCGTCTTATGGTAAGATAATAATCAATAAAGAACGAGCCACAAAAAGAAATGTTGAATTATAAACCAATGTAACCGAGATTTTGTATTTTTATCCTGTTTTGTTTCACTCCTGCCTCCGTATCCTGACGTAACAAAACTATCATAGTTCCACTCTAAAAAAGGGACAGATGTATACAAGTCACATACATATGTCCCTTACGCACACTCAAAATAACCATGCTCAAAGAGTTTATGGTCAACCCCTGGGCAAAGTCCTGCTCTCATGTTTCTCGGTCTTCAGAGTTAACAAGGACCTAAATTGGAAGTGCAAAGGATGGTTACGTTGTGCGTCCGTGACCGTAATTTGAGTTCCGAATTCAAATTTTCTAAATTATAACGGAAAGAGTTCGAATGTAGTGCGTAAAATTCCCTACAAGAAGTACTACGGCAAATTCTGCCCTCCGAATCAATCAGAATACATACATGTACCTACAGTAATTATTAAAATGTGAAAATGACTTATAAAACGAATAAAAATTAATCGCAACGATTACATTTGTCTAGAACAGGCGACAATAAAATCCAATAAAACATGTGTGTTGATTGTTTTTGTACGGTTTCTATGCAATGCATTTGCATTTGGATACATGCATAACACAAACACTGTTTCTGAAGTACGCCTGAAGGTCAGATTAAAATATAAAACAACTACAACTGCCAGAACGTATTGCTAAGGTTACCTCTAAAATAAAAGTTAAGGTTTTATGATTATCGCAGACACAATTTTCGAGCTGCCGAGCGTCATGTCATAATGCTGAATGCATAGACAATATATTCCAGATTGTGTATCCGAACGTCCTAGTAATTTTGACGTTTCTACGCGCGCGCACTGCACTGGTGCAGTATAGTCTGTGGTGGAGTCTTGCGTTGATCTTATCCCATTTATAGTGTCTCTCGCTTCTTCTCTGATCATAAAACTTAAACTATTGTAAAGCCATACCTCTAAGCTTTAATACGACGTACTTTATGTCAATGTACATGATTTTTTTTGTTAGGGCACAGCTCTTTACATATTCTGGCCATGTCCTTTCTTTCACGGACACGGATCGAATATAGTGCGTATAGTACGTAAATCAATCATGGCTACTTTACGGGTGCGCAAAATATCTGTAATAAATGATGATAACCAACGTTGGACTTGAAACACTCATTTTGAAGGAAATATTAGTTAGCTTTTTAACCGACTTCAAAAAAAGGAGGAGGTTCTCAATTCGTGGGAATCTTATTTTTTTTTAAATATGTTTTCCCCGATTACTCAAAGACGCCTGGACCGATTTCAAAAAACCTACTTTTGTTTTGAAGAGTATACTTCCTAGTTGGTCCCATAGTCATCAGGTCAGGATCTGATGATGGGATCCTAGAGCAATAGAGGGAACTCCTCAAATATTATAGGCATACATATAGTGATTTTAGTATTTTCATCAACAATGCAATCACTTACACTCAGAAAGTATAATTTGGTGAAGTGGAACTGATGAAGAAGACCACAGATGGCCACTGGAACTCCTAAATGCTAAGTATGCCACGGGTATAAAATATCTCGAATAGTTAACCGACTATGATGAAGCAAATACTTATAAATGAATGGTACTGATGAAAATTGTACCATTGAACTGTTCTGATGATGAAGCCGGAAGGTAGGCACTGGAACTCTGAAATAATACAATGTATCCTAGTCGTGCTTGGGCTTACTGGAATCGTTATGAGATGTACATTGGCCACAAATGATTATCATGTTAATTGGAGATAACTACCAAAACTAAAAAGAGAAAAATAAAAAACTTTTTAACAAAAAATCAAACCGACTTCCAGAACAAAAAACTACAAAGCAAAAAATAAATTGTTTGCCGAAGTCGGTGTCGAAAAACTGAAAAAAATGGGACTTCGGAAAAGAAAGTTATTTTTTGCTTTGTAGTTTTTTGTTCTGGAAGTCGGTTTGTTTTTTTTTTTTAAGTTATTTTTGCTTTCTGATTGAAAGAAAACTAGTTTATTTGGCACACACAGATACACACAATGTAGGTACAAATTAAAGGGAACTTAATTTTAAAACAATTACATACATAGTGTGCCCCGCCAAATAGGACCACTTCAGCAAAACGCCAGACAACTAGGAGTTGCCTGACGCAGGTTTATAACTGAACCTTACGTTGAATATACGGATGTGAATCCGGTGAAACCTTAGAAAAAGTGTCGCGATTTGTGTACTTGATAAATATATTTTTTTAAGCAAGGCGTTAATTCCATGCTTGGTGTTAGCGAAAAATAATATTTTTTCGCATTTGTTAAAATTATAATTCGCAAAAGTTAATAATATTGGAATTGAATACGCAAATATAAAATTACTGCCGAATAATTTGATGTAAGGTTTTTCCAAAATTGCAAATGGGGAATATTTATGTTTTGAACTTCCCTTATGGATAAATTACATACAAGGGATTCCCCTGGCAGCATAGCAGTAATGATCGTTATACCTACTAACACTCTTAACTAGTTACCTAAATCAAATTATGTAGCAGAGGGAAGTTGTCGAATACGCCATGATTGCCGGCAGTCTCCTTCACCGAAGAACGGTCGTCCGATTGATCGTTGCTTTGTTTGACCGATGACGGATTTGTCGAACGAAACAATAATCTTACGTTAGGCCAACACTTTTTTGGGTACATAATCATTCAGGCAATCGTTTGTTGTACCAACTGTTCTGCGGCCGATCGTTATTCGGCCAAGAGAACTTGGGGCTATCATGACGCACTTGACGTTATCAGTAGTGGATAATACATTGTAAAGGCCAAAATAAACTAATCTTATCTACATGCATTGCTTATGAAGTTTCATAAATTATTTCATCACCACTGCACTAAAAACGGTGAAGGAAAACATCGTGAGGAAACCGGCATGTCCTAGATCCAGAAATTCGAAGACATGTGATATTCACCAACCCCGAACTGGGCCCGCGTGTGGATTATGGCCCAGTTGACTGCCAAATACTTATGTGGATTATCAAAGCAGGTGAAAACTTTGCATAAAATGTTGTGCTCCTTACAACATTTTCGTTTTTATGAGATCCTTGCGTTCGCTTTTGCACCATAAAGTCTCTTATTTTTAATCTGCTTTGTCTTCTTCGTCAAACTTACATCTATTTCTTCAATTATGATTCTGATCATTCTTCTCATGAGAGGCGAGGCAGGGTATTCGAGTTCAACTCGATTGCTCATGAAGCCTACGTTTTCAACCTATTGCCTTATTAAGTTTTCCTGCTTCGATGGCCGGACTAAGTCACTTTACTTCATCATTATCATCATATGCCTTTTAACGTTCCCACTGCTGGGACAACGGCTCCCTCTCTGCGAGAGAGGGAATGGGCCATACTCCACCACGTGGGTTGGTGGATGTCACATGTCTTCGAATTTTTGGTTCTAAGACATGCCGGTTTCCTCACGATATTTTCCTTCACCGTTTTTAGAGCAGTGGTGATGAAATAATTTACACAGAGTAATGCGCCTGCCTGGGTTCGAACCCACGACCTACGACACGATAAGTTGGGGTTGTTACCACTGGGCCACCACTGCTCTCACCACTGTACCTATGGTCAGTGATTGCCGTCACTCTACATATATGTACGAATCTATCATCGGTGAATAAGGGTAAACCTTTTAGTCTGAACGTGACAAGCCACATACCCCTTATAATAAACTATTATTCTGGGAAATCAATCAATCTTGCTATGTAGGTAGGTAATACTTCAGAACCTGTAGATAAAAAATTCTTGATTCTTTAGTTACGTCGCGATGTCAACGTTTAAAAGTGGCTACATTAAAATGCAAAGTGGCTATTGTGATTTCATTACCGGCTATGTTGTCATCGGTTATTTATTTTAAGTACATCTACTATTTCAATTCCAATATCCATTTCAATGTAATAACTACAAAAGTAACTCAGGACTTAGGACAGTTTATTATTCGGGAAGTATGTTCCTTTGGGACAATTTCGACGTTCATGAGATTAATAAAATCATCTTCTTTTCAGACTTGCAGATGGAGGCGACTGTGTTCCAAGAGGCAACGAACCTGCAACCTCCTCTCGACCCACCGCAGCCTCCACCTATGGACCCTGCCCAGCCGCCAACAGAAATAGGCATAGAACAGTTTATTGAACACTTCAAGCTCGCTCATGCTGTGCAGAAAACGCCGGCAATTCTCAATTTCTCTCCGCGTACAAACGCACAAGACAACGCACCCAAAGACTTGGAACCAGAGACAGAAGTGTGCTAAGAAGAAAGGTTCATGGAAGACCGAAATTCAAATATTCTTACGTTATTTTAGCAATTTATAGCTCACTATTTGTTTGCAGGACGTTATTAAAAAGTAATGCATTATCATTAAAAATATCTTTTGACCAAAAATATTTATTGAAATCATGAAAACTGTAAATTATATCGAAATGCAGCAATTACCAGAGTTGTCGTCAATTTTTTTGTGATTAATTCTAATTGTAATCATAAAAAGTTTGACATTCGAAAGTCGGTGTATGTCCCTTGTTTATCATTTTGCAACACCGACTTCCAAAACGAAAGTATTTTTTGCACGTTTTAGTGTTTGCTTTGGAAATCGGTTTATTTATTTGTGGATTTTTTTTTAATTTTGTCTTTATAAATCTATACTCTTTCATGTGTGGTGGGTCCCACAGGATTTAAACGACCAAGATAACGATAATTATTAGATTAACGATATCATAATCAGGATTTTGTAACCAAAATAAAAAGTTATATATTTGTTATTTATAAGTGATATTATGATAAGTTAAAAAAAAATGTTATTAAAATTTATTCTATTATACACAATGTTCAAAATTGACTCAATACTTTTGTAATTAAATTCGATATGCCTAAGTATATACTCATATTATCTAGATGCTGATTGTATATTTAGTTTTCTATGTGGTATCTTTCATAATTGAAATTATTTTGCGTATAAATTGTTACCTCAAAAACAGTATAAAAATATGTTTGCTTACCTATTAAAAAAGTAGTTTTTATTAGGTTCAAAAGTTATGTTCTAAAATTGTTTTATTAGAGAATAAATTTAGGTAAGCACATAACCTGGTTGTTAAGCTTTAATATTTAATGTAATTAAATGAAATATCTACATAATTGTGTTGTATCTTATTAAACTTTATTATCATAAAACATCATCATAGCCTTTGAAATGCCTGTCATACCTATGCATTTTTACTAGCCTTTGAACACGGCTCTTGACTTAAAAATGACAGAATGCAAGGTGACAGACAGAAAACAATGCAAGTAGCTAATAATGCACACATAATGACACATCACCAGCCTATTAATGTTCCCACTGCTGGGACACAGGCCGCCTCTCTGAGAGGGGATGGGCCATAATCCACCACGCGGGCCCAGTGCGGGTTGGTGGATGTCACATATCTTCGAATTTTTGGTTCTAGGACATGCCGGTTTCCTCACGATGTTTTCCTTCACCGTTTATGAGAGCAGTGGTGATGAAATAGTTAACACAAAGTAAAGCGCCTGCCTGGGTTCGAACCCACGACCTACAACTTGTAAGTCGCGGCTGATACCACTGGGCCACCACTGCTCTCGATAAAAAACATACTTTCTATATTGTTTTCAATAAATAATAAAAAAGTAAAAAGCCGCCGAGCTTGAATAGCTCGGCTGGGCAGGGTCCACAGCGTCTCAAGACCAAAGTCTATTTTTTTTTTCATACACGTCTTTCAGTCGGATACAAAGATGGGTCTTGACATTATTTAGTATGCATTAGAATGTGGATGTAATAGATTCTAATGTTTTTTTGGAGTATTTGGCAGCAAATTGTATTGAGTCAGCCTTCCCAGTAGTTTTGCGGAGGTAGTTAATATTACAATTAAATTCTCCGCTCCACTATCCCGAGATCGCTACTGTCAATGATTTGACATATTTTCCAGATGCGTAGACAGTTGAGACACAAAACTACACCAATTTTATATCACAATATCCACTAGCAATCAATTTGCAAATAATATTAACAGCCGCTGAACATCAATCGAAGAAATCCCGCCAAAGCTCCACGAAAGTCTATGACCAGTGGGTGTTGTCAGTGGCTTACCTATGGCTTTGTGACGTGGTTGCTCACAATGGGCCTCATCAGAAATCTTACAGTCACCCAAAGGTCAATCGAGAGGGCTATGCTCGGCGTTGCCTTGCGTGATTGAATCAGAGATGTAAAGATCCACAAGAGAACCAGGGTAACCGACATAGCCAGAAGAATTGCCAAACTTAAGTGGCAGTGGCTCGCAGAACAGATAATCAATGAGCCGAAAAGTTCCATTGCCCTTTGGGTGACTATAAGCTTTCTGATGAGGCCCATTGTGAGCGACCACGTCTCAGAGCCAAAGGTTATCACTGGCAACACACACTGGTCATATAGCCACCACTGCTGAAGAGATAATCATAAGTACATAATAGCGTCCTTCTGTCTCCTAAAAACTGCGTACTTCACCACTTTGGAATATTCATTCTTTATGTGTCCTCACTTTTGAGGTGTGCAGATAGTTATCATCGATCGATATACTAAAAACACCGACATGTTTTCAATCATTTCCATAATAGGTGATCCGCAATTTCACTTAGAATACAGTCAGCATCAAAAATGTTTGAATATTATAAAAATATTAAGCAGCAGTAGTTCGGAGATCGAAGATTAATAAATGCCACATCCTAATACTAACTATAATATTATAAATGTGAAAGTAACTCTGTCTATCTGTTACCTTTACCAGCTTAAACCGCTGAACTGATTTAGATGAAATTTGTTATGGTGATGGTCTGGAAAGAACGTAGGTTAGTTATCCCGGATATCACCTTTAAGGGGCGGCAAGGAAGGTGGCAGTTTGTGTAGTGAACCAAAGCACAGATAATATAAAACTAGCATACAGATGCCTCGTGCCGTACAAAAAACCGTGCCGACGTAACTAGCGTTTTTCGTCTGATTAAACTGATTATTTTTCCAAGAACATCGATCGCGTTCGGTTCAGCTCCATGGATATAGATGGTGTTAGCAAAAACTTGCAAGTATAAGGGTTTACTCGGTTCGTGAATATTTTTTTTTATATACACCGATGATTTGTTTTATAGTATTTTTTGCACGTTTTTACATTTTCATTGTACCAAAATGTGTTATAAAACTAGTTAAAAATCGACTGGATGCTTCAGAAATTTAAAACCGCGCCATCTATAGGAATCAATTTTAAATGATCCATTCAAATAATCTTTGAAATGTGAATAAAGAGCCCAATATTCCTTAATTTTATGCTTAGGAGAGTTAATTAAACAAGAACATATTTTTTTATGATCGTCTCTAGATAATCTTGATATTTCACAAAACTCAATAACAAATCGAAGCTTATCACGTCATCTAGTGCAATTTATTTAAAACAAATTTTCTTTTTTTGCGTTGGGTGCCCGTGACCATACGCCTGCATTGCTATTGCGCGATATAAAAATTAGGTTATTCGAAGTACAAATGCTACGCAGACTTAAAGTCGCGATCTAAAGCCAGTGAATTATAATATGAAGATTAAGCAATGCTTGCCGAAGTCCATTACAAATCGATACTTGGTTTTCATTTATGTCATTATTTAGCTTGGTTAAATTTTTTGTCTGACTCAAAAGATACTTTGACCAGTATGGTCTGACCTAACGCCACTAATTAAAAACGAATCTTTTACTTTACAATTAGTGAATACATTATCTATGCACGAAGCTGAAGTTGCTATTATTCTTGTCGGTTCATTAAATAAATATTTTAAGTTTAATGATTTGAACAATGAAATGAGCTTAAATTTTTCAGGTGAATCGACTAACAGATCTAAATTTAAGTCACCACAAACAAAAACTAATTTATTATCTCTGAAAAGTTTACATAATAATTCTTCCATTGTAATTAAAAACAATGACAATTTTGATGCTGGTGGTCTGTAAACACACAAGATAGTTTGCCCCTCGACCTCTGCATATGCTACCTCACATAAGCGATCAACAGAGTAAGCAGTGATATCCTTCCTTTCTTTATATTTGAGATGAATATTACAAAGTATCAAGGTACCACCATCCACTGTGGATCTGTTGTACGCGTTGTCAACTGAAAAATGATTTACATTAAACAACATCCTCTCTGGTTTTAACCAAGTTTCACAAAAACATAAGATATCCATGTAGTATTTATTTACTAACAGTTCTACGTCTAGAATTTTGCCGGAGAAGCGATTTATATTTTGATGATATAGTAAAATATTACTATTTGTCTTCTCTATTGTCGGCTCTAATAGTTTAAAGAATCTACAGTAGTATTATCAGAAAAACTGGATAATACTGTTAAATCACTAAACCTAGTTTCAGTTAAATCATCAATAACTGCGTGTATATTAAAAGCTAACAATGTAGCTAATAAATGTCGATTATTTTTGGGAAGAAACATATGGCTCCGAATAAAAAAAAAAAACACTAACAAAATTGTGGGTGTCAAAAAACAATAAACGGTCACTATGACGACAAGATAAAATGATTTATTCTTCGTTCGTCCTGAAGTTTTGTCCCACATTCCGAAAAATTCTTGGTTTGTCCCATATTGAAGTTGTGTTTCGTCCCAAATTACAAGTACTTTAAAGATACAGTCAACAAAAAAAATAAAGAATTTATTTTAAATCAACATTTATACAAAAAAAGTTGAATCAACAGTAAACTAAGAGATATATAAAAAAAAAACACATAACTAGGTAAAACACAACATTTAAAAACTCACTGCAATTAAAATACAAACGGGCATATTTTTTCCAATCAATGTCCCAGGGAAATAGAACCATTTAACATTGCTGCTAATGAAGCATTAATGATTTTGTCATACATAACATCGTCTTTATGTCGTGGTCTACCTTGACTTAACATCCGAGTTTGAGCGTCATGTTTAAACGAATTAAAAAAAAAATGTTCAGTTTTCTAGAAAATTATCTATTTAATCTTCTACGGAGTTATTTGTTATGTATGTATCACCATAAAGATCCCACTTCCCTTTAAATTATTCCTTATCAAGCTAAGCTGAGACAAAAAAAAAAAAAGCGCATGAGAGAATTGGAAGTAACAACATTTGTATGTGACGTTTAGCAATATTTTACGGATACCGTTCCTGGCCGCCTTCTCGTAGTTTAGTTCTGATTGAAATGGGATTCCAATCAGGAATTTGCGATTTGATAAGAGAGAACTGTTTCATATGTTGATTCCTTTTTGTTCATTAATAGTACATATATTAATAACACAAAATTATTTTTTTCACTGGTACTCCCGAGCTCACCGTAAATGATATACAATTATTAAATGTACCATCCGCTAAATAATGTTTGACGTTATGGAGAAATCTTCTGCTTTCTTATTCAGCAAATGCTGTTATTCTTGTATTTTTTGCAATATTTAAAATGGGTATACCTTTTTTTACCTGCTCTTCTAAACAGATTCCAGTGACGTCAGCTTGTTATTGTTGTTATAATAATACGAGTAAATTTTCTCTCGCGGAGAAGAAAGAGAGGAGCGTTGGTTTTAAATAGTTGATTGATGTTGGATATTTAAAAACACTTAACAGATTTTTGCTGATTGTACAAACAAGTAAGTTTGGTACATACAAAAAAGATATGGGCCGTAGAAGGAATATAAAATAGGACGAAGCGAAAATAAAATAATTGAAATTATATTTTGGGACGAAGGAAGCATATTGTTTGGGACGAACCAGGATTTTATGTTGTGGGACGAAACTCAGTGGGCCGAACGAAGAACAAATCAAATAAATGCATCAAGTTATTTAAACTAGAATTGTATTCATTTTCCTAGACAAGTAACTTTTGTATAACAATGGTTCACTATTACAATTATTAGCGTGTGTGTATGACTAGATGTATGAATTTGAGTGAAGCAAAAGAAGTATGTAAGGATTGTAGCAGGTGGCACATTTGGTGTGATATCTTTGGCGATCGCCAAAAGTCTTATCGAGCAATAAGCGGTGTCGCGGCAAATTCAAACCTACGAAAAGGACATGAGTGAGATGATTTTATTTACACGCACATGAGTGCAGAGGTACACAGAGTTAGTGAAGTGATGAAACATCCTTGTATAAAACGCTTTTGTGAATTAATGACTAGCGAATTATTTGGTGAAGAAGTCCGGTGGCTCGATAATTACAATGATTTTCCCAGAAGGTTTAGGACATAATATAATATTCCCAGAATAGCTGGCATAGTTGATGGATCTCTAATACAAATGGACACACCTCGCCAAACTGAATTGGCGTTTTTTGATAGAAACGGAAACCATTCCATGGATGTCATAATCGTATGTGGACCTAATTTACAAGTTTTTTATGCAAGTGCGAGATGGCCAGGTTCGGTTCTTGATGCAAGAATGACGAGGTGTTTTTCATTACATGGAAATGAAAAAGAAGATGAAGACCATTTCCCCAATGCAATCAATTGGGAGATAGTGGATATAGTCTACAAAATTGGGTCATGAAACGCAAAATTCCAGGACAGATACCGAGAACAGTAAGCCTAGAAAGATTTTTCAGTGTTTTTAAATTTACTCGGAGAATGGTGGAAAAACATTAGGAATCACAAAAGTAAAATGTTCCTGTCTTAATTATTATTGCCTCAAAAGTTATATTATCTTGCATTACTTTACATAATATTGAAAACGTTTAGGCTCGCAATTTCACATTCCCTGCGACGACAATGCGGTTCAAGGAAATAATGCTGACTATAACAATGTTGTTGAAGTTGATAACAATGCATCGAATCGGACGAGATAAAAAAATTGAACCAGAAGCTATTGAAACATTGCAGCCATAAATACAACTGTTTGATTGAAAAACATAATAATTATATTTTCAGCTATTCATAAACGTATGATATAGACTTGTTTAAAAAACGTAAAACGTATGATTATTATTTATCGCTTCCTGTAGGCAACTCGTTTTGCATTGTCTCTGCATCTATTATCTATGTCTATTGTGTTATGTTAGCTGTAGTATTATTTTATCTGTGGCATGCGAGCTGGCAGCCTAGCTTCTTCCTTATCTGCTGTGCTTGGCGAGTTCTTCTTCGGCTTTGTACACGGCAGCAGCACGGCGGACTTCGCGGCCTGACCTCACCCGAACAGACAAACACGTAGTAGTTTCTTCACCATGTGGAACTTTGGGCACACACGTTTTGTCATGTTGCAGGGCTTCGTGGCTATGGCGGTTCGCTCTCGACCCAGATAACGCATTCGTAGCGTTTTCAACATCACGTGTTACTGATGCGATATCCACTCCAGGTCGTTGCTCGGGCCCAGCGTAGTTATGGTGTAGAGCTTCGTGGCTGAAGTTACTCGATTTCAACCCGGATGACGCACACGTGGCATTACTCGTATCTTAATTACGTGTTACAGACGCGATATCAAATCCAGGTCGGTACTCGGCTCGAGCGGATTTGCTCCGTGTGACAACAATCGATAAATATATCAGTCGCGGCTGTAAGTAGCGTCCGTCAGCCGCGTCCGATAATTTGTCCCCAGCTTCACGAAACGATTAGATAATTTTCTAATTTTTAAATATTACTACTTATTATACAATATATTGGTTGTTGGTAAGTATGTCGGCCGGAAAATTTTGAGTATGAATGTGGATGAAGTTCGAAAAAGCCAAGACCAAGGAAAAGATGCGTATGGGTGGGATATCCACCATGTACCGATGATACATCACCGTACGTCTTATAGTCCGATGATGGAAAGGGCTAGGAGGAATTAGTTCATGAAATTCCAACGCACACTCCCCGAAATGTAACCGATATAAAACCGACAGACTGGCAATTTGGCGCCGATGTTCAAGGCTCTGGAGCCTTGACTCGACCAGTTTCTCATTGCCGATGAGCCTTTTGGCCCGTTTTTCGATCGGCTCTAGTGCATCAAGCTGGTACTTGGCAGATCCATCCCAGAAATGAGAGCAGTACTCCATGCATGACCGAACTTGCGCCTGATACAAGTTGAGCAACTGTTCTGGCGTGAAGTACCGTCTCACCTTTGCAAGGATCCCCAACTTTTTGGCAGCCAGTTTTGTCTGCCTCAATGAATGGACCAAAATTGAGGGTCGATGTCAACGTAACACCAAGAAGCTCAAGATAGTCCGTTATCGATGACAAGATCGGTCGGTGGTCCGTGTTGCGGTAAATGAGTATGTTTATCCTTGTTTGATAAGGTTGTGATGTATGCCAGCAACAGTGCAATATTGCACGCAGCAACAAATATGATGAAAATATGTTGATCTATATAATTATAATGCATATTCTTGAAGTCACTAGACTTAGCGACCTTCTTGATTTCTTGATGGCTCAACGTGATTCGATTTATTGACCGAGCGAGTGAGATGCGTCTCCGTTTCAGCTTTGGTAAATACTTTTTTGTTTGTCCAGATGGTCCGATGTCCGGATGTCCGGCTGTTCTTCTTTAAATGTCACATTTCTCAATCGACTCTTATGAAATTTTGTGAGCAGATTCGATAAATATATGGTATACTGACACGATATCCACTCCAGGTCGTTGCTCGGCCCCAGCGTAGTCATGGTGCAGAGCTTCTAGGCTGAGGCTAATCGTTATCGACCCAGATGACGCACACGTGGCATTATCTAAACCACGTGTTATAACGGTGATATCAACTCCAGGTCAGTGCTCGGCTCCAGCGGCATTGCTCGGTGTGACAACGCCAGTAATTCGGTTTTCCATTGTGATCCGGCTCGAAGGACCAATTTTACTGGATTATGTTCAACACAATTAAATGCATCACCAAATTACTGGCAATCTCGTAGAGTTTATTAAACGCACATAATCAACAATAAAACACCACGTTACACAAACGCAGACCAAAGAACTGCTTACATACTATACAGGGCTTACAGCCGAAGCAAAACAGGGATCACCCAATGATAATAGAGTAGAACAGAATCGCGTACTTATAGCAGGTAAGGCAGCTGGCGACCCTGTTTGCTCCATTATTGTAGTGATGTGAACCCTGTTTTGCTTCATTAGGAAAAATAGGTTACTTCTAGGCAAGCGTGCTTTACCGTATACCACATCATCGCTTACCATCAGGCGAGATAGTGGTCAAATGCGAGCCCATAGATTATCAAACAAATTGGTCCTTCGAGCCGTTCTGGCGTTGTCACACGGAGCAAATCCGCTCGAGCCGAGCACCGACCTGGATTTGATATCGCGTCTGTAACACGTAATTAAGATAATGCCACGTGGGCGTCATCCGGGTTGAAATCGAGTAACTTCAGCCACGAAGCTCTACGCCATAACTACGCTGGGCCCGAGCAACGACCTGGAGTGGATATCGCATCAGTAACACGTGATGTTGAAAACGCTATGAATGCGTCATCTGGGTCGAGAGCGAACCGCCATAGCCACAAGCCCTGCAACATGACAAAACGTGTGTGCCCAAAGTTCCACATGGTGAAGAAACTACTACGTGTTTGTCTGTTCGGGTGAGGTCAAACCGTCTGAGCCGCGAAGTCCGCCGTGCTGCTGCCGTGTACAAAGCCGAAGAAGAACTCGCCAAGCTAAAGGCACAGCAGATAAGGAAGAAGCTAGGCTGCCAGCTCGCATGCCACAGATAAAATAATACTACAGCTAACATAACACAATAGACATAGATAATAGATGCAGAGACAATGCAAAACGAGTTGCCTACAGGAAGCGATAAATAATAATCATACGTTTTACGTTTTTTAAACAAGTCTATATCATACGTTTATTTATAGCTGAAAATATAATTATTATGTTTTTCAATCAAACAGTTGTATTAATGGCTGCAATGTTTCAATAGCTTCTGGTTCAATTTTTTTTCTCGTCCGATGCATCCATAGCGTTATTATCAACTTGAACAACATTGTTATAGTCAGCATTATTTTCTTGAACCGCATTGTTGTCGCAGGGAATGTGAAATTGCGAGCCTAAACGTTTTTCAATATTATGTAAAGTAATGCAAGATAATATAACTTTTGAGGCAATAATAATTAAGACAGGAACATTTTACTTTTGTGATTTCTAATGTTTTTCCACCATGCTCCGAGTAAATTTAAAAACGTTGGCTTTTTCGAACTCCATACACATTCATACTCAAAATTTTCCCCCCGACATATTTACCAACAACCAATATATTGTAAAATAAGTAGTAATATTTAAAAAATAGACCATTATCTAATCGTTTCGTAAAGCTGGGAACAAATTATCGGACGCGGCTGACGGACGCGACTTACAGCCGCGACTGATATGTGTGCACAGACAAAAACATCCAGCGGATCAGATCTCTATCAGACGTCCGAACGCCCAAGGTCATGTACGCGACTTACGTCCGATAGTTTGCACAATGTTATGTACATTCATTACACAGATAAGTCGTGGCTGTCAGTCGCGTTCGTCAGCCGCGTCCGATAATTTGTTCCCAGCATAAAAATCCAAAATGTCACACTTTTGCGCTGATATAAATATACTTCCCCTCCGCCAATGTCAGCCAGTATAAATGCAGCACACGAATAGAACACGCATACACGTACGGCAATTTTAATAAAAAAGAGCTGTTCTCTTCGATAACGAAAAACTATCGTCGCAACTTCATTGGTCAAGATAGCAAGAAATATCTGTGAAAATGAATAATACAGAATTCAATAATATATGCCCGGGTAAGTTTTGAAAAATTACTAGCTTATTTTTTTTTCTCAAACATGCATGAAAATATAGTTTCATTACCCTGCATTCTTTTGTTTTTTTTTTTATTAATCTAGGTTTCATGTTTCTGGGGACTTTTTTTTTTCTTTCTTAGGTGAGATCGCAACATTTTTATATAGAAACTATGAAAAAGGGCGGCGATTAATAAAATTGAAAATAATAAAAAATCTGCCCGGTGTTAATTTTGCAATTCCTTACTTGATGTTAGCGAAAATAATATAGTTTCGCATTTTTTTAAATAAGTGTTTCGCAAAAGTGGTTTTTCTAATACGTATTTTGAAATGTGGCAAAAATATGTTTTGATCTGCCCGGATAAATTAAAATTATTCGAAGGAATACAAGGGAGTCCCAATGCAAAGATAGCGACAATGATCAATTTTATAATACTTTTAACTAGTTACCTAAATAACATTATATATAAATATTCATATGGCTTAGGTATATTATAGCAGCAGTGCGTGGGCAGCGACTTATTTTCGCGCGAGGGTTTTGTTTTTATTTTGCGATAAATATTACCTGTGATATTCATTTAAATTATGTAGTGTAAAGGAAATAATGTGCATGAAATGTCTAAGGTAACTAACGTGTTTAAGTTGATAAATATTAATACTGTATACGTCTAAATAGCTTTCCAATTACCGCATTGTACGTGAGCATTTTTTTGAAGTTTTATCTTCAATCGGAGCATTATGATCAGCTATTTTTATCAGAATATATTGTCTGACGGCATGATGCATCATATAACAAAACAATATCAGCGCCTCTAACGGTGGATTATGTAACTATTTTACGATATGGTGACTAATGTTAGACCATATCATGAAGTAGCCGTGCGTTTAGTGTTAGCGTATTATTCGTTGATCTGGCCAGACCATATCATGATGTGGGCAACGGCTATTCTCTATTTCATGAAATACAACCATTTCATGAAATGAAATGGACAATTTTAAGATCTGGCCACTACATGTACATATCATAACACCAGCATGTAACTATCCCACCGCAGGGCAAAAGCCTCTTCTCTTACATTGATCACCACGCTTGCTCAAGACAGTTTGGCGATTTCAGACTTCTCGTCTATACATATAATAAAAATGTAATTGATTGCTGTTTGTACATGGAAGATATAATAGGAGAAAAACTATTATCGCGGGCCTTTACACCCTTTTCAACACATAAGAAACAAAAAAAAAAATTGTTACACTTTTTGTCTGTTTTGCTGTGCGTTTGTGCGCGCTTATTTAAAAAACAACTGAACGGATTTGGGTGCAGTTTTCACTAATGTAATGTGGTAAGCTTCACTTAAAATTTAATGTTTGTTTGAATTTATCAGTTCTTAAACAAAAAAGGTTATCAATTTAAATAATCACGCCGAACAATATTTGATAAAAATGCTGTAACATAACGTTTAGGTAACTACAAGTATATATTATGGTCTGTAAAATGATAATGATTGAAAGTTTATTTGAACAAAACAAAGTAAAAAAACTGGTCAAGTGCGCGTCGGACTTGCGCACGAATAGTTCCATACCATTATAGCAAAAAACGGCAAAAAAAACATGTTTTTTGTATTATAATATACTAGAGGACGCCTCGCGGTTTCACCCGCGTAGTTCCCGTTCCCGTGGGAATACAGGGATAATAAGTAGCCTATGTCACCCGGGGATAGAGTAGCTTCCCAACAGTGAAAGAATTTTTGAAATCGGTCCAGTAGTTTTGGAGCCTATTCGGTACAAACAAACAAAAAAATCTTTCCTCTTTATAATATTGGTATAGATTACCCCACTTAAATATGTATTTTATTCTGTTTTTAGTATTTATTGTTATAGCGGTAATAGAAAAGAAAAAAAAACTGAAAATTTTAACTGTCTAGCTATCACGGCGGTGCATGAGATACAGCCTTTTATATGATCAATGATATTAAATAGGGTTCAGCTTAGGCTGAACTTACGTCGGTTTCACAATTGGTAGGCACCACCCGTTATCTATCTTGACGTACATCTTGAAGGTGGACAAAGGGTGTACGTAAACCCAGATAATGTGACGGAGCGTTTAGAAAACCCCAAACGTAAAAAAAATGACAGTTTCGGAGATTTGGGACTTGACACGTGCTGCCAAGGGACGGTACCCTTTATATGTATTCACTGAGTGATGGTTATCGGTGCAGAACTACTGTGACTTTTCTTACCCGCGACCTAGCCGTGGAACTTTAGCTATTTAATTATATGTATTAACTTGTCCAGCTGTTTTCTTTGCATCAAACTACTTACCTACCCGTTAGCGTCCTGCGCCGGCTACCCTGCGCAGCTCTAGCCGTTACAGTGTCAATGATCAATCATATTAAATAGGGTTCAGCTAAGGCTGAACGCTAGTCGGTTTCACATTTGGTAGGCACCACCCGTCATCCATCTTGATGTGCATCTTGAAGGTGGACAAAGAGTGTACTTAAACCCAGATAATATGACAGAGCGTTTAGAAAACCCAAGACGAACCACTCTGCTCGCATTCTTTTAACTTTTCGAAACATATGCATTTGCTAAGTCACTCTTTTACAAGGAAGTTCTATCCATACCACCTTTAATAAACAACGAGCTTGAGAGCAGCAGTTTCGTCGTGGGTTCGAACCCAGCCAGGCGAATTACTGTGTGTAAATTATTTCATCACCACTGCGCTAAAAACGGCGAAGTCAAAACTCGTGAGGAAACCGGCATAACCTAGGACCAAAACTTCGGAGACTTGTGACATCCACCGACCCGCTCTAGGCCTGCGTGGTGGATTAAGGTCCATTCCCTCTCCACAGATAGGAGGCCTGTATCCCAGCAATGGGAAAAAGGCTGATGATGATGATGAATAAACAACTGAATATTTTTAACAGCAGAAGTCATGGACCAGTTGTAGGTGGTGAACCTGGTATTTTTAACAGCAGAAGTCGTGGACCAATTGTAGGTGGTGAACCTGGTATTTTTAACAGCAGAAGTCGTGGACCAGATGTAGGTGGTGAACCTGGTATTTTTAACAGCAGAAGTCGTGGACCAGTTGTAGGTGGTGAACCTGGTATTTTTAACAGCAGAAGTCGTGGACCAGTTGTAGGTGGTGAACTTGGTATTTTTAACAGCAGAAGTCGTGGACCAGTTGTAGGTGGTGAACCTGGTATTTTTAAAGAACACAATATTGGGAGGGTTCATACTTTGCATCCAAATATCTCTGAATGCTTTTACCTGCGCTTGCTTACTGTTATTTTGCCGAGCTCTGAAAGATTAATAATATTGTATACCCTACTTAACAAAATGCTTGTCGGGCACGCCACTTACTAGATGAGCAATGAGAAACACTGGGATAAGGCTTTGTCCAAAGCAAGTATTAGTTAAAGTCCCCATCGATTGCGACATTTGTTTTCAGTCTTGCTGGTGTTCTGTGCACTTTCAGATGCCGCACGATTTTGGCATAAATACGAGTATCAGGCAAATTGGCTGAGGAATTTTCTTAGACGCGCACACGTACGTAACTAATGACAACGCAAATAGTGAGAGGTTACGTGAAAGTCACTTGAATCGTTGTTTGCTGGCTATTCAATATATAGTGAACATCGGCACCAAATTGCCAGTCTGTCGGTTTTATTCGGTTACATTTCGGGGAGTGTGCGTTGGAATTGCATGAACAAATTCCTCCTAGCCCGTTCCATCATCGGACTACAAGACGTACGGCGATGCGTCATCGGTACATGCTGGACATCCCACCCATACGCACCAAACGTTTTGGGAATACTTTTATTATGATGCGTATAGCTAAAAAGCGCAATTCCCTGCCGGAGTCTCTGTTTCCCGATAGCTACAATCTAGGGGTCTTTAAGTCAAGAGTGAATAGGTTATTTCTAGGCAAGCGTACTTCATCGTCGACCATATCATCGCTTACCATCAGGTGTGTGTCAAGCGCGAACGTATATTAAATAAAAAAAGCAATTTCTTAAATGTATGAGGCAACCCGGGCAACGTTTTATCTCTTACGGGGACTGCATTCCTGGTACGTTTTGGCTGGTTCTTTATTTCTTAGCGGGTTATATAGGTTGCCTATAGTTTTCAATAAAATTCTCCCTACAAACGATATGTCGAAAAAGAACTGCCGAACTGCCGAATTGCCGAATGTCTAAGCGCATCGCTTCAGAACGGTTGCACTTATTTGGCAAATTATGTTTTGTTGTGTTCGTCACAAGGCCTTTGGACTAGGTATGGATGAAAGAAAAAAAAGTTTCATATGATACATTAGTACTGTGCGAATCCGGGGTCCAGCTAGTTTCTTATAAAACTTGAGTTTGTTTTAACCGAAAATCGACATTAATTTTCTCTCTTAGTTTAGTATCACATTAAAATGTTAGGGATGCCGTTTTATGTCTTGTCTATGACTACAAGACGTACGGCGATGCGTCATCGGTACATGGTGGACATCCCACTCATACGTTACCGATAACGGTGTGTATCCGTAGAAGCAAGGAAAAGTGGTTCTACATAAATACCTGTGTTGCACAGTTTCATTGATTCGAGACATGTTGTTGTGCATGTTATCTGTGTATAGGAACGCTTTCACGAAATGAAAAACACAAGTCTCCCGGTGCAGTTCTTCTACCGCAAAAAGTAGTGAAATCGAATGTAAAACCAAGTCAGATAAATTATTCAATAGGTATCTTATTAAAGGTTACAAACAAACACATTAACCGACTTGGTTTGACTTTTACATAAGGGGGCACTGGCTGTACATTGGCTTGCTTCCAAGCATTCGGCAATTTTACAGTCTCATACGAAAGGTGAAACAGGTGTGTCAAGATCGGAGACAATTGAGGCGCACAGGTTCTACGAGTAAGAACAATTGGAATGCAATTGCAATTCGCATCGGCGCGATTACACTCGGTGCCAAACCATGGCTGGTCCCCGCTAAAACATTGTCACGTCAGAGAACGGAATGTAGTACCCCATTCCCTGACGCAACACATCCGTCACGCCATAAGTCTAGGTTTCCTCACGATGTTTTCTTTCACCGTTGCCTGTGATGTCGAAGATAAACTTAGAAATTACATATGAATTTAAAAATGTCACATTGGTACTTGCCCGGATTCGGACCCACGACCTCAAGCACGAGAGGCGAAGTCACTGGGCTGCCACGACTTTTATAAACAAATTATTTATTAAAACATTTTCTTTTCAGTGGCGGATGTGTTCCAAGAGGCAACGAACTTGGAACCTCCTCTCGACCCGCCGCCTCCACCTGTGGACCCTGCCCGGCCTCCGGGAGCACAAGAACAACCCAAAAGTGATGAAAATTGCCCGGCCGAGTCTATCAATAATAAAGAAAAGAAAGAAAAAAACCTCAATAGTCCGCGTACAAACGCACAAGACAAACCACCCAAAGACTCGAAACCAGACACACAAATGCGCTAAGACGCATGTTCCAGGGTAGATCGAAGTTCAAATTTTCTTACGTTTTTTGGCAATTTACATTAAAAAAAGTAATACACCATTTTTAAGAATATGTGTTTCATCATCGTCATCATTAGGCTCTTAATATTCGGGTGGGTTATAATCCACCACACGGGCCTAGTGTGGATATCACATGTCTTCGAATTTTTGGTTCAACGACATGCTGGTTTCCTTTATTGCCGGTTGACAATTCCCAAATTTGTAGTCAAATCTATATCTACACTTTATATTATAAAGAGGAAAGATTGTAAGTTTGTTTGTAATGGATGAACTCAAAAACTACTGTACCGATTTAAAAAATTCTTTCATTAATGGGATGCTACATTATCACTTAGTAACATAAGCTATTTTGTTAATCGAGTTAAATTAGGAGTTCCCACGATAACTTAAATAATGTAACCCAAGGAGTTAAAAATTTAAACATAATACTCCTTACATCGAATTCGTTGCAAAAACTATTGATGATAGAACAAAAAAAATACTACAATATAAAAGAAAGTATCAAAATCTACAAAAAAGTCCTTGCTAGCATATGTCTATATATTAAGCTTGACTCACAATAACCATTTTTAAGTAATTCAAATTTGTATTGTAAAATACTGCCTTATTTTAATTTAATTAATCTGATTGAGTTTTTTATTTATGTTATTCAATTTTAACTTAATTTCATTCATTATTTTTATTTAAGTTATTCAATTTTAACTTTATTTTATTCATTATTATTTAATTTCATTTCTAATTTTATGTAATTCCTTTTTTAACTTTCATTTTAGTTTAATTATGATTATGTTATTAACAGGCTCTTTAAGTAATGTATGGATATGGAAGAGTGAGGTTCACTGTTACAGGTATATCCATACCTAAAAGAGGTCCTCTACAACTTTTATGTAAAACCTGTTGATTGTGAAATTAATAATTTAATTTAATTTTCGAAGATGTTTTCACCTATATCGTATAAATCCTTATCTAAATTAATATTTAGGTCATCTTGATTGTTTAATTTAGGGCAAAATTGCCGTTTACACCATTTAATTTGGATGTATATCTTAGGAGATATCACAAAATTAAAATAACTCGCGCAACTAAAATCATTCTGCGGCACTAGGGGAAGGGGATTATCTCACGAGCATATTTCTGTTACATCTTCAAAAAAAAACCTGACGTGGAAGGTTAATATCCAGTTTATCGGCGAAAAAGCCGAAGGTGACATTGAGTGTCAATAAGTTAAAGATATTAAGTATATCTGTAAACAAATATATCAATTCAGCTATTGATAATATTCTTCAAAGATTACACTTGGATGTCCGAGAGGATCATAGTGTCGCCAAGAAATTCTTTTAATATTAAAAAGCCCTTTCCCTTTGGGTTCACCTTACCAATTTAAGCGTTATTTTTATGATTTGATTGTACTTTTTTGATATTTCTAATTTTTCGTGTTTTTAATAATATTTTTTTTTTAATCATTTTGATTTTTAATTATGATATTTTTATGACTTGATAAATATGACGATCAATCTATTGTTAGGGTTCCGTACCCAAAAGGTTAAAACGGGGCCCTATTACCTTGTACTATTATTTATTCTGTGCTATTACTAAGACTCCGCGATCCGTATAACTATCTGTACGCCTCACTGGGCAAAACATGTACGTGCTATAAAATAAGTGAACATCTTGCATGCCTAGGGCGTGGAGAAGAACGGAAAAGAAACTCCTCTTTTAGCTCGTAACTTTATCTATAGTTTAGCGATTCGCGGGCTGGCTTGGACTTATTGACAGGGACAACGCGGGCCTTGGCGGCGACCACGAAACGAACGCGGACGTATGTATGCTAGTTGTATTGGTAGGGTTCGTTTTTACTCACGAACCCATTGACCGTCTTTGTAAACAAGGCTATCGAGTTCACGGGTGATGCTTTCGTACCTCGAGAAAAGGACGCTGCATGAAAAAGGGGTGAGTACGCCTGCGTTCCTGATCTCTCTGCATTCAGAGCTCGGAACTCAGGGGTTGTCCATATTCAATACGCGCTGATTATAATTTAAGAATTTTGCCCGGTGCGGGCGGCGGTGGTGGTGGGAGCCATCTTGCTGTTTTGTGCAGGCATGTGGCCAACAGGGGCCAATGGTTCTGGGATTGGCATTGGCGCTGAGATAGGGTGACCCATCAGCGCTGGAATGGCCTGTGGGTTGAACTGAGGAGCCACATTTTGATGGTTCAGTTTACCAAAAGGTAAAGTCCTCTGCGGGGCTAATCTTGGAGGCGTAAGTGTGTTCGGGTCAAGTCTTGCAATTGAATTTTAAAGCAGTTATCCTCCACCGATTAAGATGAAATTTTGCATACACATTTAGTTTTGATGACAATGCATGGTTAACTAAGTGACGTCATTCTAAATCCAATATGGCGGACGGCACAAGATGACGGATTAGTTATTTTTGTGCACTGCCATGATATGAGTATCAAATGAAAGGGTTTGCTGAGAAAAAGACGAAAGGGCTTGTTTAAAAAAATATGATTTATTTATTACTTATGTTAAAAATAGGATTGTGCCCCTCGGTATGGCTGCAAACAACCAATACCATGTCGTACTGTTGACCATCTCTCTTTTTGTGCAAGCGAACGAAAGTCGACAGCGATGACGGGGACTTTCTGGGCGAGTAAATCATCACGGATTTCCTCCATGGGCATACGTCGAATCACCACACGGGTGGGCGTGTAGTCTGGGAGGGAATAGATATGGAACGAAATGCCTATACTTAATCCAACCTTTGAGATAACGATATAGATATTGGTAATGACGAGAAGTAGATACTTGAAATCTGATGCCTGATCTTGGCATGCAGTGGCTGTAGTATAATTTAGTTTTCGCTCGACACAAGCTTTGGACACCTCATTCCATTTAATTTTTTCCTAAAAAGTTGTTGGGGGAGGTAGAGGTTGCTTCCTGGTGGAAGCTATTATCATGGGACTGAGGGTGCAGCTAGTCCACGGGGTAGCGGTAGCGGGGGCAGGAGTGGGATTAGCGCCGGACGAGGTCGACGGCCGAGGTGGCTTAGGCGAGGCTTTCACTACGGTCCTTTTGGCCTAAGTAGCTTGAGAAGGGCTTTTGACCTTTTTCCTCGTACCTCCTGCGACGACTATGGAATCGCCGTCGGTGGAAGAGGAGGAAGACAAGGTGCCGTACTGTTCTGATGCATCCGAAGTCTCTGCTGCCTCATCCTCCTCAACAGAGCAGCCACTGAAGACTGTCTCTATGTCTAGAAGGGAGCCAGCGCGATCATCGATCGGATCAGCCCATGATTTGGGCGAAGGGGAGGCCTGCTCTTTAGTCCGGGGTTTAGGAGTCCAGATAGCGGTACTCCATAACACTAGAGCTGCAGCCTGGTTGTTGGAAGCCTTAAGGTCAATCCACACATATCAGGGCCGTGCCCGGGACGTGACAGGGCCGAGCCCAGTCATTGAAGTTCCGTCACTGGCCCGTGCACGGCCCGTGCAAGGACGTGTGGGAATGAGTTCATATAAAATGTAAACACCAATATTTTTTTGAGCCCCTGACGGGGCACGGTCCGTCCACGTTCCGGACATGGCCCTGATATGTGTGGATAGACCTTTAGTCTCGGCAGAAGGGGGTGGGGGAGTTAATTTACTGGACGGGCCCCGGTCGCGCCCGAAGCAAGCGGAGAGGCAGTGAGGACCTCAGTGAGGGCTCACCGTATTTGACTTTAAAATCAGGGTCCTTCAGGAGAGTATCTTTAAGGAACTTTAAGAGTAACTAAACCGATGGCATCATTGTAAAGGTGGGCTATCTTCCCCAGGTAGGTGGGCCCGAGGATGTGTAAAAGCCTACACACCCAGCCGGGTGAGACTGGCAGGTTTTTACCTAATGTGAGCCCTAAGCTCTAGTTTACCAGTCACCAATCTTATTGGATGACAGGGGATAGCCCACAAAAGGTGGGCTACCCTTCGCCTGTGTACCGAGATTCTGGTAGGGGTACTATATCAAGTATATGCTGAAAGCAGAGACAAGGATTGGCTAGGCTACCTACGAAGGCCAGGTCCCTTTCCCTTGCTCCCGACTCCAACTGACTGCCTCACTCTGAAGGGGCTTGGCGGTTGCGGTGGGACTGCACCCCACTTGGCAAAGTTAGCAACGTTAGGTATCCACCAAGGACCAAGAAACTGTGGTTTTTCCCTGAAGGGGTCAAACGTAATCGACCTTGAAGTGTCATTCCCTACCTTGAAAAGGGCCGGTCCGGACGTTCGCGGAAGGCGACTTCTGGTGGCGGTGTGCGTAGCGGTACGTGTTTGGGGGTTGCGTTCTTATATTTTATAATCTCTGTAAAAAAAAACGAATGGTGGGTCCTCACTACACAGACTTGACATACACGACAACATTTGTCTGCACTGCTGTGTTGTACAGACAAAATTCTTTAGAAGTTTATGAAAGTCTCTGAAAAGTCTGTGTATTATGAACCCACCTTAACCATTTTTTTTAAACTATTGATACGCTCGCGTTTGAACATTATCTCGTCTTATGGTAAGATAATAATCAATAAAGAACGAGCCACAAAAAGAAATGTTGAATTATAAACCAATGTAACCGAGATTTTGTATTTTTATCCTGTTTTGTTTCACTCCTGCCTCCGTATCCTGACGTAACAAAACTATCATAGTTCCACTCTAAAAAAGGGACAGATGTATATAAGTCACATACATATGTCCCTTACGCACACTCAAAATAACCATGCTCAAAGAGTTTATGGTCAACCCCTGGGCAAAGTCCTACTCTCATGTTTCTCGGTCTTCAGAGTTAACAAGGACCTAAATTGGAAGTGCAATGGATGGTTACGTTGTGCGTCCGTGACCGTAATTTGAGTTCCGAATTCAACATTTTCTAAATTATAACGGATAGAGTTCGAATGTAGTGCGTAAAATTCCCTACAAGAAGTACTACGGCAAATTCTGCCCTCCGAATCAATCAGAATACATACATGTACCTACAGTAATTATTAAAATGTGAAAATGACTTATAAAACGAATAAAAATTAATCGCAACGATTACATTTGTCTAGAACAGGCGACAATAAAATCCAATAAAACATGTGTGTTGATTGTTTTTGTACGGTTTCTATGCAATGCATTTGCATTTGGATACACGCATAACACAAACACTGTTTCTGAAGTACGCCTGAAGGTCAGATTAAAATATAAAACAACTACAACTGCCAGAACGTATTGCTAAGGTTACCTCTAAAATAAAAGTTAAGGTTTTATTATTATCGCAGACACAATTTTCGAGCTGCCGAGCGTCATGTCATAATGCTGAATGCATAGACAATATATTCCAGATTGTGTATCCGAACGTCCTAGTAATTTTGACGTTTCTACGCGCGCGCACTGCACTGGTGCAGTATAGTCTGTGGTGGAGTCTTGCGTTGATCTTATCCCATTTATAGTGTCTCTCGTAAAGCCATACCTCTAAGCTTTAATACGACGTACTTTATGTCAATGTACATGATTTTTTTTGTTAGGGCACAGCTCTTTACATATTCTGGCCATGTCCTTTCTTTCACGGACACGGATCGAATATAGTGCGTATAGTACGTAAATCAATCATGGCTACTTTACGGGTGCGCAAAATATCTGTAATAAATGATGATAACCAACGTTGGACTTGGAACACTCATTTTGAAGGAAATATTAGTTAGCTTTTTAACCGACTTTAAAAAAAGGAGGAGGTTCTCAATTCGTGGGAATCTTATTTTTTTTTTAATTTGTTTTCCCCGATTACTCAAAGACGCCTGGACCGATTTCAAAAAACCTACTTTTGTTTTGAAAGATTTTTTCAAAGATTTTACTCAATGTTGGAAGCACGGATATAGGTCTATAATTAGAAGGATCACTCTTACAGCCTGATTTGAAAATTGGTAATACTTTACTGTGTTTCATTAAGTCAGGAAAAGTGCCGCTGTCCAAACATTGATTGAATATGCCTGTTAGGACAGGAGCAATTGAGTCAATAATATCTCCAAGAACCCTAACGGATATCCCCCACAAGTCTTCAGTATTTTTTATATTGAGACTTTTGAACGCGTTTTTAATTGAATCATGCCCAGAATGGATTAAGTGGGACCGCATATCAAGGGATACCATTATTTATTGCTGAGGGCGCTGTTAGGAGCCGAACGGATGTCTTGCTCGTCCAGGAACCCTATGTGGGCATTAAAGGCGTTTTGTCCGCGCCCCACGTGGTCATTCAGGACCCTTGCGGCTCCAAGGATTCGCCCGTAAAAGCGGCGATCGTCGTCATCAACCACAACATAAGAACCATTTGTAACCAAACTCTGAACTCTAAGAACTTAAGCTCGGTTGTGTTAATTATTGGACATCTTAAAATAGGCCTTATAAACATCTACCTTGAAGGCAATAGAGAAATCGACGATTACCTCAACGACATTCAAGAGGTTGTCAATCAAATCGGCACACGCGATATCATTCTCGCTGGTGACGTAAACGCTGCAAGCCTCTGGTGGGGCTGCGATGTGGAGGACAGTAGGGGTAGATCAGTAATGGACCTGCTGGCCCATAACAACATGAACGTCTTGAATTCTGGAACAACTCCAACCTTCCACACCTTCAGAGGTGGAAGGCTTTTCTCGAGTATCGTGGATATTACGGCCTGCAGCGATTCGCTGCTGGCGGGAATCACGAACTGGGCAGTGGATACGGATACGGCTATTCTAACAGATCATCGCACCATCCGGTTTCTCCTATCGGTGCGTAGCCGGGACCCACCCTTAAAGCACCCTTCTACCAGGAAGTACAACACTGCAAAGGCGAAATGGACTACATTTTCTGATACCCTGAAAGCTGAAATGGCCTATTTGGACCTAACGACTATCAGAATTGACTCAATCAAAGACCATGAATCCCTAGAGAAGCTCGTCTGTGAGTACCACTTAGCTATCTCCAAGGCTAGCGATGACGCAATTCCAAAGCTAGGCAACAGGAAAAGCCAGATGCCACAGTGGTGGACGGTCGAGCTGGATTCTCAGCGAAAAACAGTGAGAACACTCCGCAGAAGGATTCATTCTGCAAATCCCGGCAGAAGGCCCCACTGTGTAGCGGAGTACGTCAGAACCAGATACTATTTTAAGAAGAATATTGAGCGAACTCTTACTCTTAGCTGGAAGGAGTTCTGCACCAGACAGAAGCAGGAGGGCGTCTGGACCTGCGCGCAGCGCATTATTACACGATGTTCCAGCACCAACCGCAAGGAAGCGAGCCTGCTGAAACATCCATCGAACAGCGCAACATTATCACCTGACGAATCGGCTCAACTCCTCGCTGACACCTTCTTCCCGTTGGATGATCCAAGTGCGGACTCCCCCGCTCACATTACCATCAGAGAGAGTGTTCGACTCACTGCGGAGGATCTATCTCAAACTCTACGCTCCCCGACAGAAGTTACAGAAGTTGCTCCCTCGTTCACGCACACCGAACTCCAGCATGTGTATTCTGAAAACCACCCAAAGAAAGCTCCAGGTGCCGATGGTTTCACGGCGGATATTTGCCACGAGGCTTATAAGTGTGACCCAAATTTTCAGCTGGCACTATACAACAAATGCTTCGAAGTCGGCTACTTTCCAATCGAGTGGAAAAGGGCCTGGATCCGCGTTATCCCAAAGCCCGGTAAATTGGACTACATGACGGCAAAATCATATCGCCCCATAGGACTTCTTCCAGTTTTGGGTAAGTTACTCGAAAAGTTAGTCGCCAACCGACTCTTATGGAAGATCGAGAGTGAAGACCTATTGAGCTGTAGACAGTACGGCTTCCGCCCGCAGTGCGGAACTGAAGATGCTCTCTATGATGCCGTACAATACATCCGTGACGGCGTCCGGAAGAAGAAAATTGTTGCTGTGGTGTCGTTGGACATTGAAGGCGCTTTTGATAGCGCCTGGTGGCCGGCGATCCTGCAGCAGCTGAACAAAAAGGGAGTAGATCGGCGGACACTAGGTCTCCTGCACAGTTATCATAGGGACAGGAGCATCACCCTGGAGTACCTGGGAACGACCATAACAAAGCCAACGACAAAAGGCTGCATCCAGGGGTCAATATGTGGTCCCATTTTTTGGAACGTACAACTGGACCCCCTTATGGCAGAGGCGGAAACACTCGTAGCGCGTGTCCAGGCCTACGCGGATGACATTTTAATCCTAGCTCAGGCTGACACTGGGGCGGAACTTGAGGTCATCGACAATGAGGCCTTGGCTATTGTTGAGAGGTGGGGACAAGGATACAAAATGAAATTCGCCCCCCACAAAACCCAAGCAATGATCTGCACCAAAAAATTAAAATATGACCAGCCAAAATTTTACCTTGCCGAGTCACAAATCTCACTCACCAGCCGCATTAAGTTACTTGGCCTCACCCTGGACTCCGGTATGAACTTCCTCCCACCCCTTGAGGAGATCACGAAAAAAACTGCCAGAATTTTTAAAATGGTGGCGAGGGCAGCACGTGCACAATGGGGCTTGAACGCGAGCATCCTGAGGACTATCTACCTCGGCGTTGTCGAGCCGGTCGTTACCTACGCAGCTAGCTCCTGGGCGCAAGTCGCCGATAAGGTATACGCCAAGAAAAAACTAAATTCTATTACCAGGATGTTCGCGATCAAGATCTCAAAGGCCCACCGTACAACTTCACTAACTGCTGCAGCTGTTATCGCGAGAGTCATCCCCCTGGACATGCGTGCGATCGAGTGCCTCCAAATATATGAAATCAAAAGAGGCAAGCCCCTGGATGAACTCCCAGGCAGAACCCTGGAGAGGCGCGCACATCCGTCGGAGCTGCCGCACCCAGCTCTCCGGTCGAGGCTGGGGTTCCGCCACATCGACTCGCCCGAGGACCTGTCCAAAGTCGGAAATGACTTCCTCTACCTTTACACGGATGGGAGTAAAATAGAGGGTAAGGTCGGGGCCTCAGTTTCGTGCTGGAAGCAGAATCAGGAGGTGGCCAAATTGGGCCTCAAACTCGGAAATCACTGCTCTGTGTTTCAGGCGGAAATGGTCGCAATTAGAATGGCTATAAAATATACCGATGACAGAAAACCGCCCATTTCCGCCAATATCATATCGGACTCGCGGTCAGCATTGGAGGCCATAACAGACCCCAAAACCCGAAACGGTATCGCTTTGGGAATTCAGCGAGCCATTACGGCGGCGAAGCTACAAGGTAGGCACATTCATCTGTTTTGGGTGAGAGCCCACATTGGGATACCGGGCAATGAAAGGGCAGACGAGCTCGCCAAGCAGGCGGCACTGCACCGTAAGACCAGCCCCGTTTATGACGATTTCCCCCTGTCCTTCGCAAAGGGCTCCATCAGGGAGGCGACACTTGTCAAGTGGCAGGATCGGTTTACTGCTGACACTCATCGCGGCAGAGGTATCCGGCTCTTCTTCGAAGATGTAAGACAAGCTTACAGGGTGCTGGAAAGAATAGGGCCTCCTAACAACTTAAGAGCCCAACTCCTCACAGGACACGGGGGCGTACGAGAGTACCTTTTTAGATTTAAGCTGGCGGGTGACCCGGCTTGTGTTTGCGATAGCGAGACAATTGAGACAATTAAACACATACTAAGTGACTGCCCCCGATTTGTGCGGGCAAGGTTCGATTGCGAACAGAGGCTGGGTCGCTCGCTGGATAACTTCCGGGAGCTGGTTGGTGACGACGATTGCCGGGACCTATTTTTGGCTTTTGCTGAGGGTGTCATGTATAGGGCAGCAAAGGCAAATGGCTCAACCCTACCTTAGAAACCTATATCACCCACGGTGCTGCATCGCATGGTCAATTTTAGTATAATTTTAGTTATTAAAAATATTTTTTATATATATAGTTGTAGTCAATCTTTAATTCAAATAATGTTACTATTTTTCACATTAGGTTATTTTATAGTCGACAGATTTTAACGCCCAACCCCCACTAAGCGATGCAGCATTCTAGTTTTATAGACTATTCATATTTGTACATATATGTTTTAGATTCATAAGTTTTAGTTATAATTATGTACCTAATTTAGCCTAAGCCTAAGTATAGTCTGTAATTCAAGTAAGCGGCTACAGCTTTGTGTGCTGAAAATAAAAGAGATAACACTTGTATATATGAAAAAAAAAAAAAAGAAAAAAAAAAAAAATTGCAAAAAAAAAAAAAAACTAACAACTAACACCACTAACACACTCAGAATAAATCCCCGGTCCGTTATGATTCTCTCTCGCTAATGAACCGAGGTCACAGATCATATTTATAAAGTTTTTAAATGCTGAAATTAATATCGGTAATATAATTTAGAGGCAGGTGTGGTTTTAAGTCGGTAGGCACCATTAGTGAGTCCGACACTGCCCAGGCTGGCTCGTTCTGAGCGAGGCAGTTTGGGGTGTCCAAGGAGGATTTTCCAAACATGCCAAAAAAAAAAAAAAAAAACCCTACCCTACCTACCCTAACCTACCTACCCTACCCTACCTACCCAACCCTACCTACCCTACCCTACCTGCCCTACCCAACCTACCCTACCCTACCTACCCTACCCTACCTACCCAACCCTACCTATCCTACCCTACGTACCCTACCATACCTACCCTACCCTACCTACCCTACCTACCCTACCTACCCTACCTACCCTACCTACCCTACCTACCCTACCTACCCTACCTACCCTACCTACACTACCCTACCTACCCTACCCTACCTACACTACCCTACCTACCCTACCCTACCTACCCGACCCTACCTACCCTACCCACCCTACCCTACCTACCCTACCCTACCCTACCTACCCTACCTACCCTAACCTAACCTACCTACCCTACCTACCCTACCTACCCTACCTACCGTACCTACCCTACCTACCCTACCTACCCTACCTACCCTACCTACCGTACCTACCCTACCTACCATACCTACCCTACCTACCCTACCTACCCTACCTACCCTACCTACCCTACCTACCCTACCTACCCTACCTACCCTACCTACCCTACCTACCCTACCTACCCTACCTACCCTACCTACCCTACCTACCCTACCTACCCTACCTACCCTACCTACCCTACCTACCCTACCTACCCTACCTACCCTACCTACCCTACCTACCCTACCTACCCTACCTACCCTACCTACCCTACCTACCCTACCTACCCTACCTACCCTACCTACCCTACCTACCCTACCTACCCTACCTACCCTACCTACCCTACCTACCCTACCTACCCTACCTACCCTACCTACCCTACCTACCCTACCTACCCTACCTACCCTACCTACCCTACCTACCCTACCTACCCTACCTACCCTACCTACCCTACCTACCCTACCTACCCTACCTACCCTACCTACCCTACCTACCCTACCTACCCTACCTACCCTACCTACCCTACCTACCCTACCTACCCTACCTACCCTACCTACCCTACCTACCCTACCTACCCTACCTACCCTACCTACCCTACCTACCCTACCTACCCTACCTACCCTACCTACCCTACCTACCCTACCTACCCTACCTACCCTACCTACCCTACCTACCCTACCTACCCTACCTACCCTACCTACCCTACCTACCCTACCTACCCTACCTACCCTACCTACCCTACCTACCCTACCTACCCTACCTACCCTACCTACCCTACCTACCCTACCTACCCTACCTACCCTACCTACCCTACCTACCCTACCTACCCTACCTACCCTACCTACCCTACCTACCCTACCTACCCTACCTACCCTACCTACCCTACCTACCCTACCTACCCTACCTACCCTACCTACCCTACCTACCCTACCTACCCTACCTACCCTACCTACCCTACCTACCCTACCTACCCTACCTACCCTACCTACCCTACCTACCCTACCTACCCTACCTACCCTACCTACCCTACCTACCCTACCTACCCTACCTACCCTACCTACCCTACCTACCCTACCTACCCTACCTACCCTACCTACCCTACCTACCCTACCTACCCTACCTACCCTACCTACCCTACCTACCCTACCTACCCTACCTACCCTACCTACCCTACCTACCCTACCTACCCTACCTACCCTACCTACCCTACCTACCCTACCTACCCTACCTACCCTACCTACCCTACCTACCCTACCTACCCTACCTACCCTACCTACCCTACCTACCCTACCTACCCTACCTACCCTACCTACCCTACCTACCCTACCTACCCTACCTACCCTACCTACCCTACCTACCCTACCTACCCTACCTACCCTACCTACCCTACCTACCCTACCTACCCTACCTACCCTACCTACCCTACCTACCCTACCTACCCTACCTACCCAGAAGAGTAAAGTTGCCGAGGCAAGAAATTGCTCAAATAAAATAAAGTCCCTAATGACAATGTCCAAAACGACAAAAAATGAAATTAGGGCTGAGGTAAAGGCACAGGCGGACAGACTATACCAGCTCGTCAAAGAGCTGGAAAATGCCAGACAACCCCCAACAGACAAGACAAAGTTGACGACCGGGACCCAAGTCCAGGAGGCGCATAAGACCAGGGAAGCTCCTATCCCTTCTCCAGCGGCCGTCAGAGAGGTGGACACCGAATCCCTCAGGAAGGCGCTGGAGGAGCACAGTCGGAACTTGGCCGAGAATAGCGCAAAAATGGACAGGCTGAAGGAGGCACTACAAACTGGCCAAGAGCACATGGAGAAGCTCTCCTACGCCAGTGTAGCGGCAAGTCGGCCTGCCATACAAGTGCCAAAACACTCACTCACTCACTCACTGCACTCGATCGTAGTGACGGCCAAGGACGAGGAGGTATCCGGAGAGCAAGTCCTGGATAGTAGTAGTGAACGCCAAGGAGGGGGGCATACAGGTCGAAAAAGTCCGCAAGGCGAAAGACAGGAAAATCATAATGGGCTGTCGTACGGAAGAAGAAAGGCGTAAGCTTCGAGAGAGGCTTAGCAAGGCGCCTGAGCTGGAGGCTCAGGACATTAAAAATAGCAACCCGCAGGTGGTAATTAAGGAGGTGATGCAGTACCTCACTAACGAGGAGGTACTAAAAGCCCTGCAGAAACAAAACTCCAGTATCTTCGCGAACCTCAAGGAAGAGCACAGTAAGGCGGAAGTCCTTTATAGGAAGCGCGCCAGGAACCCGCTTAAGTGTCAGGTAGTGTTGAGGGTCGCCACAGAGATCTGGCGGCGCATGCTCGAAGTCGGATCGGTGCACGTGGACCTTCAGCGGGTAAGAGTCGAAGACCAGTCCCCGCTAGTCCAGTGCTCGCTCTGCCTCGGGTATGAGCATAGCCGACGCACTTGCACGGATACCGTGGCAAAGTGCAGCCACTGTGGCGGACCTCACATGAGGACGGAGTGCGCGGACTGGAGCGCTGGTCTACCACCGATCTGTTGCAACTGCGTAAGGGCTAAAATTGAAAACACGCATCATCACGCCTTCAGCTCAGAGTGCACAGTTAGGAGAAGATGGGACGTGTTCGGGCGAAGTCCAAACACAGAAAATTGGTTAGGTACTTTTATATTTAGTAAGTTTAGGTACAGTTTACAAGGTTTTAGGTTCTTGATAATATTGGTCGTTCACACTGGCGGTCGGTGGCCGATTACCGGCGCGCGCGCCGGCGCGCGCCGGTCTGCTGTGACGACGGCGATCCCCTCTCGGTGTGGTGGCACCCCCGCGCCCGGAACTGGTTTGCGGCGCAAACATCCTCCAGGGCGTTGAAGGAATCTCCTGAATCCCTCTTCTTCTTCAGTAGGTAATTTATTTTGCAGTAGTTGTCATAGGCTGGTTGGTTGACATTGGCAGAAGACAAAGCTTGTTTACCGCTCGTCTGATGGTTCCCTTGGAGACATAGACGTCCGCCACTCTGGCAATGCCGTCTTGTCCTGGATACAGTTTGGAAACTCGCCCCATTCTCCATTGTAGCGGCATGAGGTTGTCCTCTTTTACGACGACCAGGTCGCCTACTTGCAGGGGCGGGCAGTTCTGCTTCCATTTGCCTCGCTGTTGGAGCTCGGCCATGTACTCTCGGCGCCATCGCTCCCAGAATTGCTGCCTGATTTGTTCGATGCGTTGGTACCTGTGTGGATTCTTGGTATTAATAGGCGGTGATGTAAGCGATATCAATGGTCGACCAATCAGGAAGTGCCCCGGAGTGAGAGGATTTAAGTCCATAGGATGGGATGAAAGTGGGATAAGTGGACGAGAATTGAGTATGGCTTCTATTTGTGAGAAAAGTGTAGCCAACTCCTCAAAGGTCAGATAGGCATTGCCAGCTGCGCGTTTTAAAAGGTTCTTTGAGGAACGGACTCCGCTCTCCCAAATACCTCCGAAGTGGGGCGAATAGGCCGGATTAAAAATGAATTGTATGCCTTCATTCGCTGCGAAGTCTGACACTGGCTGACGACTGGATCGTAACATTTTGCTCAACTCATTGTTTGCACCCACAAAATTTTTGCCATTGTCGCAATAGATAATGTTAGGCTTGCCTCGACGTGAGATGAACCTGCGTAGACACATAATGAATGCCGCGGTTGAAAGGTCACTGACTACCTCAAGATGCAAGGCTTTGACGGCTAGACAAACAAAAATGCATAAATAGGCCTTTGTGACACGGTTTCCTTTGCCCTTTTTGGAACAGATCATAAAAGGACCCGCAAAATCGATCCCGCAAACATTGAAGGGAAAATTCTCAGTAACTCTAACATCCGGTAAATTACCCATTATAGGCTGTATTGTTTTGCTTCTCATACGAGTACAGATAGTACACTGTTTACTGATAGCACGAACCAAGTTTCTGCCTCCTAAAGGCCAGAAACTCTCACGAAAAGTGGAAAGGAGGAGCTGGGGACCCGCATGCAATAGTTTGTTATGTTCATATTGTAGCATTATCTTAGTAAGATGATGCTTCGCATCAAGTATGATAGGGTGTTTCTTATTGTAGTCGAAAGCAGATTGTTCCAACCTACCCCCTACCCTAACTAGACCGTTGTCATCAACAAACGGATTTAAAGATAACAGTCGGCTTTTGTTGTGAAGTGGTTTAACTTGTTTGAGATTGGCTATGTCAGCTGGGAAAGATGCTAACTGACTGAACTTAAGTAATAGCCTCAGTGAGGATTCTAGTTCGTCTGTTGTTAAGGGACCGCTATGCTTGTCTGTGTGTGGTGTGATATTATTGATAAAACGTAGAACATATGCATATGTTCTTTTTAATTTCAGATAATTAGAGTGATTTTCGAAAGCGACTACAGTCTGTTTAATAGAGGTTTCATCAACCGTCAAATAAACTTTTATTTCAGCTTCCGGTAAGTCCTGAGGGCTGAGATGAGGTTGGGTAGGCCAATCCAAAGTACCTTTCTTTAAGAAGGAAGGACCCTCCCACCACAACAAGCATGAACGAAGAAGTTGTGGCTCAACTCCCCTTGACCCTAAATCGGCTGGATTTAAATTGGTAGGAATATGCTTCCATTGAAAACCCTTAGTAAGCACATTAATTTTATTTACTCTATTCCGGACAAAGATTGGTAGTGTTTTGCATTTTGATTTTATCCAGCATAGCACTACTGTCGAATCGGTCCATAAGAACGTATCTCTAACACTGCACGGTATTGATTCTAAAACCTTTGAGCATAGCTGACTACCAAGCAACGCCGCACACAGCTCTAAGCGCGGAATGGTCAGGCTTTTAATGGGTGCTACTCTCGTTTTGGCACAAAGCAACGTAACATTAATGCTGTTATCTGCATTGGGAGATCGAACGTAACAACAAGCAGCATAAGCGCTTTGAGACGCGTCGACAAATATATGTAAGTCAACGGGCTTCGCGGAGCAGTCACTTAACACATGACGAGGTAAGGATAATTGTGAGATATGGTGCAAATTGTTTATAAAATTGAACCATTGCTTTACATACGGTTGTGGAACTGGATCATCCCAGTCCAATTTTGCATTCCATAAGCTTTGCATGAGGATTTTTGCTAGGATGATACAGCACGACACCAAACCTAAAGGATCGAACAGTTTGCATGTAGTAGAAATGATTATCCTTTTGGTGACGTTTGGATTAACCTCAATGATGCTAGGGAATTCAAGACTGTCTTCTTTAGGTGCCCATTTCAAACCTAACACATTAGTTTCAGTACTAAACTCAAGTGGCGCTTGGTTAATTTTAGAATCAAAGGGGCTATTTGAAGCATCAAATATTTGGGGGCAGTTCGTCTTGAACTTTCTCAACGGAAATCCTGCTGAGGCTAAGACTTTGGTTACATTTGTGTAAATATGTTTTAATTCTTGCTCAGTGAAACTACCGGTGTTTAGATCGTCAATATAAAAATGAGATCTGATAGTATTGGCCACAATTGGATCTTGACATTCAAGTGCCAGCTGGATAAGACACCTAGTACTTAAAAACGGGGCAGATGCCATGCCATAAGTGACTGTATTTAATTGTTTTATTTTTATAGGTTCATGAGCATGTTCTCGCCACAATATAAGTTGTAGATGGCGCTGCGATTCGTTTAAAATGATCTGCCGATACATTTTCTCAATATCTCCAATCAGCACAAACGGGTAAACACGAAAGCGAATAAGAATAGAAAACAAATCACTTTGTATTACTGGGCCTACAGCTTGAATGTCATTTAATGATTTTAATGTGCTAGTTTTAGCGGACGCATCGAAAACCACTCTCAATTTAGTAGTTTCATGATTTTCTCGAACTACGCCGTGATGGGGTAAATAACAGCCAAATGGTGGTCTGTAAATTTCTCTTAAGTGACCTAAGTCTTCATATTCCCTCAAAAATTCTGAATATTGTTGTTTTAAAGTAGGATTTTTATCTAATTTCTTTTCTAGCGATAAAAACCGTTTCATAGCCATTGGAAATGAACTGCCTAGAGTTTCCTCAGCAGACTCTTTAAGTGGCAGCATGACTGAAAATCGACCATCAGGTAAGCGATGGGTATTGGTTACAAAATGCGATTCACAAAATTGTTCATCTATCGAAGAAATACTATTTTCTGAGGGTAGCTCCTCTACCTCCCAAAATTTTTGTATAGAATTATGGATGTCTTGAAGTGACGATTGGGTTTGCACAAAATTGCATTGTATGTTGTGTGTGCTATGACCTGTTGGACCAGCTACTAGCCATCCAAATACGCTTTCTAGCAAGATAGGGTTATTTGAACCTAGTGCAATTTTGTTAGACGAAACAATGTCGAAAAAATGATCAGCGCCAAGCAAAATATCTATCTCTGAAGGTTTGTAAAACGTTGGATCAGCTAAAGTTACATTATCGGGTAGGCCCAATTTCTTAACATCAATTACAACATTAGGTAAGTTGCCAGTCACCTTCGGAATAACAAAACAATTGATATTTTTTGAGAATGAGCTAGTGCGTGATTTGATGTTCACCTGACACCGCTCTGTTATAGGACAAGCCACTCCGTTGATGCCTGATACGTTTAATATATCTATACTTTCAGTTGAAAGGCCTAACTTCTCTTTTAGGTTCCTCGTGATGAATGACGACTGGCTGCCAGTATCTAGCAACGCGCGAGCAAGGTAAGTAGTTTTATTTTGTTTATTAATAACTTCCACCTTTGCCGTACACAGGAGGACTTCTCCTGAGGAGACCGCAGCTAAGCTAACAGGTAGACTAGAAGACTCGCAATACTCGGTAAGTACTTTATTTGTGTCTCCTTTGTGTAATAATGTGTTATGTTTTTTTTTACAGGAACGACAAGACCCCTTTAAACTACACTGGGCGTTGAAATGTCCGGTTCGCAAACAATTTGTACACAACTTGTGTTTTGAAGCCTCGCCTAATCTATCCTCAACACTCAACGCTTTAAACTTGTTGCATTGGTGCACGAGATGAGGCTGATCACAAATGGGACAGGTTCTGTAATGCTGCGAGTCCTTATCATTAGTGAAGGTAGCAAAAGATTTAGAGGTCCTGCTTTCTTTGTTATTATTATTACCTTGGGTAGACTTGTTTTCTAAATTGCGACAGCTAGCAGTTTCTAAAACATTAGCCCTATTTTCTATGAATCCTCTAAAATCATCTAAAGTGGGTAGGTTAGACAATCTGCCTTTGTATTCTTCCCACTTGTTGCTAGTCCTAGGATCTAGCTTTGCTGAGACCAAGAATATCACCAGCGGGTCCCAATTCTCGGTAGAAACGTCCAACGTATTTAAAGCATTTATGTTTTTAGACACCTGATCAATTAAATACCGCAAAGCCTTGAAAGATTCTTTTTGTATAGTATTACAGTTAACCAATGCGTTAGCCCGCTCATCCGTAGCGTATTGCTAAGGGCGCCCCGGAGACTCCTGCCCAACAAACAGCAAGACCATACCGAGTGGCCCAAGCGAATCTTCAACGCAAGGAACTGGCGACCACCGAACTCTTTCTAGAGGCCAGTGAACGAAAGATCTCGTGGGCACTGATTCAGGAGCCTTACGTGGGGGGAGCACGAAGTATGAAGAGCTACCGTGGTGCGAGAATCTACCAGTGCGAGGTCGATGGAAGTGGGAGGGTTAAGGCTGCGATAGCCGTCTTTGATCATGACTTGGACGTCATACCCTACCCGAAATTTACTACAAATAACATCGTTGTGGTGGGGATCCGAACTAAAGCCTGGGAAATCGCAGTAGTCTCTTACTACTTCGAGCCAGACCAACCCATAGGGCCATACTTGGACCAGATGACCCGGATCAATGCGGAAGTGGCCAACGGTAGGTTGCTGATAGGTGGCGACGCGAACGCGAAAAGTGCCTGGTGGGGCAGCATCAAAGGAGATCCCAGGGGAGAGGAAATGTCCGCTACCCTGGACGAACTCGAGCTTCAGGTACTAAACACTGGTGACGCTCCCACCTTTAACACCATCAGAGGAGGTAGAGAGTATAAAAGCCACGTGGACGTCACGGCATGTTCGCTCGACCTTTTTGACCTGGTAGACGGCTGGCGGGTCGATACAGGAGCAACATCCTCGGACCACAACACTATATTTTTTAATGTAAATGTAAAAAGGGAAAAAGGTGTCAACATTACTAGAACAGCTAGGATGTTTAACACCAGAAAAGCGGATTGGGAAGCTTTTAAAAGTAAATTAGATGAATTTAAAATTAGAGATGATGTCAATTTAGAAAGAATAAAACAGATAAATAGCAAAGTAAATTTAGAAGAATTAGTAGTCAAATATATAAATATTATCTTAGAATCAAGTAAAATCACCATCCCAAAAATAAATATTAAAACTAAACTTACCTGTCCGTGGTGCTCCGAGGAGCTCACTGTGAAGAAGAGGGAGGTTATGACGAAGAAAAACCGCATCCGCAATGCTGCGCCGGTCCGGCGAGCGAAGGTCGTTGGCGAGTACCTGAAAGCTAAAGAAGAGTATGAGATGCAGGCAAAGAATGCCCAAATCGCCAGTTGGAAGGAGTTTTGCCGGAAGCAGGATCGTGAGGGAGTTTGGGAGAGTTTCTACAGGATCATTGGTAGGACCGCCAAAAGGCAAGAAGAACTGACCCTTTGCAGCGATGGTGCATTCCTCAATCCGAGTGAATCGGCCGCCCTACTAGCGGATACGTTCTACCCCGAAGACAGAGTATACCAGGACAACGCTGACCACAGGCTAATTAGAGAAGCAGCCAGCCGAGTAAATGAGTGGGCCCATGATGAACATCATGATCCCCCATTTACGACGCTGGAGCTGAAGTCCGCCGTGGCGGGTTTCAATCCCAAAAAGGCACCAGGAGGGGATGGACTTACTTCTGATATCTGCAGTCGAGCGATCCACCAGGACCCGGACGCTTTCCTTGCCCTCTACAACAAGTGCCTCGAATTGGCACACTTCCCGATCACCTGGAAGGAGGCTACAGTCGTAGTCCTCAGAAAGCCGGGCAAGGATAGCTACACCACCCCTAAGGCATACAGACCAATAGGTCTACTGCCTGTTCTGGGGAAGGTCCTGGAGAGGATGGTCGTAGCGCGTCTAAAATATCAGCTTGTACCGCGGTTTAGTACTCGTCAGTTTGGCTTCATGCCCCAGAGGAGCACCGAGGACGCCCTCTATACGCTAGTGGAGCACGTAAAGGACAAGTTGAGGCTGAAGAAGCTAATTATCCTGGTGTCATTGGATATAGAGGGCGCCTTCGATAGCGCCTGGTGGCCAGCCATAAGGGTCAGACTGGCTGAGGAAAAGTGCCCGGTTAACGTCAGGAGGCTAATAGACAGCTATCTCGACGGTAGGAAGGTCAAGGTTCGGTATGCCGGGGAGGAATGCACGCGAGAGACTAGCAAGGGCTGTGTCCAGGGGTCGATCGGTGGTCCAATTCTGTGGAACCTCGTTCTCGACCCACTACTGCAGGACCTTGAGCAGCGTGGAATCTTCGTGCAGGCGTTCGCGGATGATATCGTCTTGGTCGTGGATGGGGACACGACGACTGAAGTCTCAAGCTCTGCCAATGCAGCCCTCGCCCATGTTCAGGGTTGGGGCGTCCGAAATAAGCTGAGGTTTGCACCGCACAAAACCTGTGCGATGACCATAACCAATAAGCTTAAGTACGACACTCCAATACTGAACATAGCCGGGGTCGACATCGGTATGGTCAAGAAAATGAAGTTGCTGGGTCTAACCATAGACGATAAGCTCACTTTTAATGAGCATGCCGCGAACGTCTGCAAGAGGGCAGCTAACGTATACAAGCGACTGTCCCGAGCCGCAAAGGTGAGCTGGGGATTAAACACGGAAGTCATACGCACAATTTACACAGCAACGATTGAGCCCATAGTAACGTATGCAGCCGCAGCCTGGGCACCCGCTACAAAAAAGTTGGGTATACGGAAGAAGCTAGGCTCTGTTCAACGAGGATTTGCTCAGAAGCTCTGCAAATCTTACCGTACTGTCTCTCTGCACTCGGCTGTCTGGGATACTACCTCTAGACCTGCGCATACAAGAGGCAGCCGCCCTGTATGAAGCGAGGAGAGGGTCATCCCGGTTTGTGCCAGGAGACAGGGAGATTGAAAGTGCGGTAAGGTTTGCAGAAGCCCCTCATCCAGCTACGCAATTGCCCCTGGAGTTCATGTGCCTGGCAGATCAAGAGTTACTAGACAGTAACAATGTGCAGGCGGTGCGAATCTTCACCGACGGCAGCAAGATTGAGGGGAAGGTCGGAGCCGCATTATCCATTTGGGATAATGATGGTGAAGTCCGGAGTCTCAAGCTTAGCCTTGCCGCGTACTGCACAGTCTACCAGGCGGAACTCCTGGCCATTTGCAAAGCGAACGAAGTGATCCTCGCGCGGCAAGAGGCGAGCTATGGTTTGTACAGCGACTCAATGTCAGCATTGCAGACGCTTGCAAACCATGGCTCTCTCCATCCCCTGGCAGTTCGCGCGCGCACCAACCTGGTTCATGCCCTGGGCCAGAGCAAAGCTGTGTCTATGTTCTGGATCAAGGCCCACGCCGGCCTGCCGGGGAATGAGCGAGCGGACGAGCTGGCTAAGGAGGCAGCATTGTCGTTGCGGAGGAAGCCGGACTACGACCAGTGTCCGATTTCATTTATAAAGCGACAGATCCGTTTGGAATCGCTTGATGAATGGAATCGGAGATATGTGTCGGGCGAGACTGCCTCGGTGACGAAAATGTTTCTTCCGGATGCTATATCGGCTTTCCGTATTGTACAACAGGTGCGGCCCGAAGGCGTCCTAACGCAAGTTTTGACGGGGCACGGTGGGTTCTCTGAATACTTGACTCGCTTCAAGTGTAAGGAGAGCCCATTGTGCGTCTGCGATCCAGGCATGGCAGAGACTGTCCAGCACATACTTGTAGAGTGCCCGTTATTTATCAGGGAACGCTACCGACTGGAATGTGAGCTGGACAGGAAAATAACGAGGGAGAGCCTGCATGGGCTCATGGACAAGAAATTTAGGGAACGGTTTTTGGAATATTGCATTAGAGTAGCCACTGCGGTTATACATCGAAATAAAACCTGAGGCGCACCGTGCTTCATTAATATTTACCCTACCTACCCTACCTACCCTACCTACCCTACCTACCCTACCTACCCTACCTACCCTACCTACCCTACCTACCCTACCTACCCTACCTACCCTACCTACCCTACCTACCCTACCTACCCTACCTACCCTACCTACCCTACCTTCCCTACCTACCCTACCTACCCTACCTACCCTACCGGAGTCACCCGCGAACCGCTAGCCCCAACGGCCACGTTTTTCCGAGCTCCACACCTTAAAATCCAAGTTTGAAGTCTTTTAAAGGATAAAAAGGGAAAATTTGTACAAAAAGTTGCGGGCAAGTGCGGGCTAAATAATAGTGGTTTCAAAATAAAAAACAAGTGTAAAACATAAAAACTGTCAAGAAAACAAATGCTATAAAACCGACAAAGTGACGACCAAATAAGGAAAGTGCACGCGGCGTGCAATCAGCCGCTGCGGGCCATAGTTTTTGTCTGACCCAAGGAAGGGCCATCCCAGTGCCTACACCCCCCTGAAAAATCAGATTTTTCTGACGCGCCTAAGGGGGCTTTCCACAGTGTTTTTTATAACACCAAACGAAAACAGTGCACAAAGACGCAACTCCGAGGGGAAACGAATACGGCGTGCGATTGGTCGCCACGACCTACATATTTTAAGGTACACTAAATTATAAAAACTCAGTGCGCAAGTCCCCCAATAAGTTGGGCTTCTATGGACACAGAGTCAGCTTTTAACAACAACTTTTCCGATTTCGGAGAGGAAGCGTGACAAACCTCTACACATACAGTTTATCCAACCCGAAATCGAGGAGTGCTCAGCCATTCCGTGTCTTGCGGTGAGCTTCTCAGCGCCCCCGACAGTCCTGGTGATTTTGGGACTTTTTCTACGAGATCCCAGGACGTCGCAGACAGTTCCAGCTGATCAAATTTTTTCCCGCGAGCTTACAGCTCACGAAAGACCAGCTTGGAGACGCGACCTGCAGGATCTGAGGACCTGCGCTGCACCCTGGAGCAGACAGCAACCACCTTAGAGACAATAAAGTAAATCCTAATATTATTAACACCTAAACCAGGAATTTGCCATTGAGATTTTGTTCCTCCCCTTCTGAAAGATTTTTCTTTAACTAAATTAATATTATTATTCCTACTTTTAAATAACTTTCGCATAGAGTAATTAATAAACTAACATAACACATTTTTTTTTCCGCTAGAAATTTATCAATTTTCACGCATAAAACGAAAATATTCACAACTCCATTGCGTTCCCACGCTCAGAAATAACTTTGTTTCCTTTGTATTTTTATTTTATAATCAAAATCAGCCTGGATCTTGGCCTAGGATTGACCTAGCCAAAAAATTTAAATAGATTAAGAGTTTCTAGCACATAATCTAGCCGACTGTAAACTTAGATTTCGAAAAGGGGTAAGGACAAAAAAGTCAGTTTTCAAACCTGTATCGGGAGTGTAAAAAATTTCCAATCTAAAGTACGAACAAAGTGACGCGCTGTGACGCGTTGTTGACAACTTAAAACAGCCAAACCTTGTGAACCTTCGAGAAGGTTTCGACCATTTGCAGTCAGTATTTTTCCGTGGATCTTTGGAACATTGTTCTAGATAACACTAAAGTATCTATATACCTTAAATATATACCAGCCCCCTCAGGACCCCACCTTCCCCTTTCCCCCTTGTCCCCCGAGACCCACTCGGGCCACCCCCGCTCGCACCCCCCCCCCCCCCATCAAATTTCTTCACCCCCCCGGATCCTAACTTTGGCACCCGAGGTCACAGACCCATCAAGTTTGGGGTCTCCGAGATCGGGCGGAGAAGACCTGTAATTTGGCCCCAAGGGTTTTTTTTTTTTTTTTTTTTTTTTTTTTTTTTTTTTACACTTTGGATCACACCGCGGTACAGGCTTGAGGTGTACAGTTTCTTGTTAAATATTGTTTTGTTAAGACTATACCAAGCAAATTTTGTAAATAACTTTATTCTGGACATATAGTGGTACTATTGCACCACTATATTTTAGGTTAAGACTTGTTAAAAAATTTATTATTTGACTATCACAAAAGACATAGTAGTACTTTTGTGCTACTATATTTTAAATATTGACATCTGACACACAAAAGGGGTACCCTTTACAGTACCGCCTTTTTACACTGACACAAAAAAGGGGTATTTTTACAATATCCCCTTTTTACCTTTACATAAATAGGGGTGCTCTTTACAACACCCCTACTTGAAACGATACTAATCCCAACCACACTCACTTTTCTAAAATGACCGGAATGCCTGGTTTACGCACGCCTGTCCAGCACTCGGCGGCAACCAAACCCCCGACTAAAAGCCCCCAGAAGTCACCTGAGGAGGCAGGGCCTTCGACGCAGAGCGTCAGGAGGAGCGTGGGTGAGTGGGAGGCGGGTAAAACCGTCACAAAGAGGACTCCCCCAAAAAAGCTGGACCGACCATCACCAGTGACATCAATATCCTTTGAGATCGGGAGCCCGCCTACCCAAAGGAGCAAAGTCGCCGAGGCTAGGATAGCCTCAAACAAGATTAAGGCCCTAATGACAACCTCCAAAACAACAAGAAACGACATTAGGGCGGAGGTCAAGGCGCAGGCAGACCGGCTCTACCAGCTGGTAAAAGAGCTCGAACAGGGAAGAGCCCCCCCAACCGCAAAGACCATGGTATCGACCGGGACCCAATTCCAGGAGGAGCCAAGGGTTGAGCAAGCCCCTCCCCCGTGCTCAGAGGCTATCAGTGAGGTCGAGACAAACTCCCTCAGGCGAGCTCTAGAAGAGCATAGCCGAAACCTGGCCGAGAACACCCTAAAAATGGATAGGCTGAAAGAGGCTCTAAAAGCTGGCCGAGACCAGATGGTCTCGTATGCTAGCGTGGCAGCAAGTCGGCCATCCAATCAGGTTCCGAAACAGACTACACTACATTCCATCGTAGTGTCGGCCAGGGATGAGAAGGAAACGGGGGAGCAAGTCCTGGACCGACTTCGGAAGGTCGTAAATGCCAAGGAAGGGGGTATAGCGGTAGAGAAAGTGAGGAAAGCGAAAGATAGAAAAGTAATTGTGGGCTGTAGCACAGAAGAGGATAGGGAAAAGTTGAAGGAAAAGATTAGGAGGGCACCCGAGCTGGAAGCCCAGAACATAAAAAACAAAAACCCACAGGTTGTGTTGCGCGGCGTAATGCAGTACAACACAAACGAGGATATACTAAAGGCACTCAAAAACCAAAACGCCGCCATCTTTCGAGATCTTAAAGATGAGCAGGCGAAAATGGATATACTATACAGAAAGCGAGCCAGGAACCCGCACATGTGTCACGTAGTGATGAGGGTCGCCACAGAGGTTTGGCGGCGCATGCTCGAGGTCGGATCGGTGCATGTGGAGTTTACGCGGGTGACGGTCGAGGACCAATCCCCGCTTGTCCAGTGCTCGCTCTGCCTCGGGTATGGGCATAGCCGACGCCTTTGCACGGAGTCTGTGCCAAAGTGCAGCCACTGTGGCGGTCCCCACATGAGGACGGAGTGCGCGGACTGGGCCGCTGGCCTACCTCCAAAGTGCTGCAATTGCGTGCGCGCCAAGACTGACAGCACAGACCATCATGCTTTCAGCTCGGAGTGCGTAGTTAGGAAAAGGTGGGATGCAATAGCCCGATCAGTAATAGCGTATTGCTAAGGGCAACACGGAGACTCCTGCCCAACAAAACGCAAGACCATACCGTGTGGCCCAAGCAAACCTACAACGTAAGGACCTGGCAACGACCGAACTCTTTTTAGAGGCCAGTAAAAGGAAGATCGCATGGGCACTTATTCAGGAGCCGTACGTGGGAGGGGCGCGAGGTATGAAGAGCTACCGAGGTTCGCGAATCTACCAGTGCGAGGTTGATGGAAGCGGGAGGGTAAAGGCGGCAATTGCCGTCTTTGACGATGACCTTGATGTCATTCCCTACCCGAAACTCACCACAAACAACATCGTTGTGGTGGGGATCCGGACCAAATCCTGGGAGATCGCAGTAGTTTCTTACTACTTCGAGCCAGACCAACCCATAGGGCCATACCTGGACCAGTTGACCCAGATCAAATCGGAAGTGGCCACCGGTAGATTGCTTATTGGTGGCGACGCTAACGCTAAGAGTCCTTGGTGGGGCAGCATCGTCGAAGACTCCAAGGGCGAGGAAATGTCCGGAACCCTGGAGGACTTAGAGCTTCAGGTGCTGAACACTGGTGACGCTCCCACATTTGACACTGTCCGAGGTGGTCGAGTGTATAAAAGCCACGTGGACGTCACGGCATGCTCGCTCGACCTTTTTGACCTGGTGGACGGCTGGCGGGTCGACACAGGAGCAACATCCTCGGACCATAACACAATATTTTTCGAAATTAAAGTTAAAAGGGATAAAGGGGTAAATATCACCAGGACGACCAGGAAATTTAACACAAGAAAGGCCGACTGGGATACATTTAAAGATAAATTAGGGGCAATTAAAATTGAAAATAATATAAATTTGAATAGTATAAGGGGAATAACTAGTAAAGTAGACTTAGAAGAATTAATTGTAAATTACAGAGATAGTATTTTAAAAGCATGCGAAGATTCTATTCCCAAGACTAGTATTAAAAGTAAAATCACTTGTCCGTGGTGGTCCGAGGAGCTCACTGTGAAGAAGAAGGAGTTTACCAGACTTAAGAACCGCATCCGCAATGCCGCGCCGGTCCGGCGAGCGATGGTCGTAGACGAGTACCTGAAGGCCAAAGAAGAGTACGAGATGCTAGCGAAGAGCGCCCAATTCGCAAGTTGGAAGGAGTTCTGCCGGAAACAGGATCGGGAAGGGGTCTGGGAGGGAATCTTCAGGGTGATTGGTAGGACCGCCAGAAGACAGGAGGAACTGACCCTACGCAGCGATGGTGTATTCCTCAACCCAAGTGAATCGGCCGCCCTACTCGCAGATACGTTCTACCCCGAAGACAGAGTAGACCAGGACAACGCTGAGCACAGGCGAATAAGAGAAGCGGCCAGTCGAGTAAATGAGTGGGTTCATGATGAATATCATGATCCACCATTTACCTCGCTGGAGCTGAAGACCGCCGTGGCAGGTTTCAATCCCAAAAAGGCACCAGGAGGGGATGGACTGACGTCTGATATCTGCAGTCGAGCGATCCACCAGGACCCGGATGCGTTCCTTGCCCTCTACAATAAGTGCCTTGAATTGGCACACTTCCCGAACATCTGGAAGGAGGCTACAGTCGTGGTCCTCAGAAAACTGGGCAAGGACGATTACCTAAACCCCAAGGCATACAGACCAATAGGTCTACTGCCGGTTCTGGGGAAGGTCCTGGAGAAAATGGTAGTAGCGCGTTTAAAATGGCAGCTTGTACCGCGGTTTAGTACTCGCCAGTTTGGTTTTATGCCCCAGAGAAGCACTGAGGACGCCCTCTATAAGCTAGTGAAGCACGTACAGGACAAGTTGAGGCTGAAGAAGCTAATTGTCCTGGTGTCGCTGGATATAGAGGGAGCCTTCGATAGTGCTTGGTGGCCAGCCATCAAGGTCAGACTGGCTGAGGAAAAGTGCCCGGTGAACATAAGAAGGCTGCTAGACAGCTACCTCGACAGTAGGAAAGTCAAGGTTCGTTACGCTGGGGAGGAATGCACGCGAGTGACTAGCAAGGGCTGTGTTCAAGGGTCAATAGGTGGCCCCATTCTGTGGAATCTTATTCTAGACCCACTATTGCAGGAATTGGAACAGCGCGGTATCTTCGTGCAGGCGTTCGCTGATGATATCGTCTTGGTTCTGGATGGGGACTCAGCGACTGAAGTTTCAACATCTGCCAATGCAGCCCTCGCCCATGTTCAGAGTTGGGGCGTCAAGAACAAGCTGAGGTTCGCACCGCACAAAACCTGTGCGATGGTCGTAACCAACAAGCGCAAGTATGATACCCCAAGGCTGAGCATGGCCGGGGTCGACATTGATATGGTTAAGAAGATGAAGTTGTTGGGTCTAACCATAGACGAGAAGCTCACCTTCAATGAGCACACCGCGAACGTCTGCAGGCGGGCAGCTAACATTTATAAGCAGCTGTCCCGCGCCGCTAAAGTGAGTTGGGGATTGGACGCACAGATCATACACACAATCTACACTGCTATGATTGAGCCCATAATAACGTACGCGGCCGCAGCCTGGGCTCCCGCTACGAAGAAGCTGGGAATACGGAAGAAGCTAGGCTCGGTCCAACGAGGATTCGTCCAGAAGATCTGTAAATCTTACCGTACTGTCTCCCTGAACTCGGCACTGGTACTGTCCGGAATACTACCTCTAGATCTACGCATACAGGAGGCAGCCGCCCTGTATGAAGCGAGGAGAGGGTCATCCCGGTTTGTGCCAGGAGATAGGGAGATCGAAGGTGCGGTAGGGTTTGCAGAGGCTCCTCATCCAGCTACACAGATGCCCCTGGAGTTCATGTGCCTGGCAGACCAACAGTTGCTAGACAGCAACAATGTGCAGACGGTGCGAATCTTCACCGACGGCAGCAAGATTGAGGGGAAGGTCGGAGCCGCATTATCCATATGGGATAATGATGGCGAAGTCCGGAAGCTCAAACTTAGCTTAGCCGCGTACTGCACAGTCTACCAGGCGGAACTCCTGGCCATCTGTAAAGCGACGGACGTGATACTCGCGCGGCAAGAGACGAGCTTTGGTTTGTACAGCGACTCAATGTCAGCATTGGAGACGCTTGCAAACCATGGCTCTCTCCATCCCCTGGCAGTTCACGCGCGCGCCAATTTGGCTCAAGCCCTGGGCCAGAGCAAAGCTGTGTCTTTGTTCTGGATCAAGGCCCACGCGGGCCTGCCGGGGAATGAGCGAGCGGACGAGTTAGCAAAGGAAGCAGCATTGTCGTTACGGAGGAAGCCGGACTACGACCGGTGTCCGGTTTCATTTATCAAGCGACAGATCCGTTTGGAATCGCTTGATGAATGGAATCGAAGATATGTGTCGGGCGAGACGGCCTCTGTGACGAAAATGTTTCTTCCGGATGCAATAGCGGCTTTCCGTATTATAAAACAGGTGCGGCCCACAGGCGTTCTCACGCAAGTTTTGACGGGGCACGGTGGGTTCTCTGAATACTTGAATCGCTTCAAGTGTAAGGAGAGCCCATCGTGCGTCTGCGATCCAGGCGTGGCAGAGACCGTCCAGCACATACTTGTAGATTGCCCGATATTTACCAGGGAACGCTACCAACTCGAATGTGAGCTGGACGGGAGACTGACGAAGGAGAGCCTGCATGGGTTCATGATTAAGCAACACAGGGAAAAGTTCCTGGTGTACTGTGTAAAAGTGGCTTCCACAGTCATTGCACGAAACCGAAGTTGAAGCGGCCCTATGCTTCACCAGTATTATGAGAATATTTTGTAAGAAGCATAGAAATAGCACGCACAAAACTGCAATGACAAAATGTGCACTGGGGTAGTACCTAAGAAAAACAGATTGTCTGTGTGGTGAAAAGCACTATTGTGCTTCTTATCCCTAAATTGTAAGGCATTATTTATACTTTTTGATGTTCCTGTGATAAATAGCTCTTTTGTATTCCGACTGTGATAAACAGCACTTCTTGCACATTTTAGCGATAAACCGCATTTTTTGTATATATTTGCATTCTTTGTATTATCTTAACCAAAAATTTTGATCACTATGTAAAGATGCCCGTAATTAAATTAGTTTGCACAGAATAGGCACCAACTTTGTTGGTGGGATTATGTAAGGCAGGAGGGGTTTTAGTCAGTTGGAGCCTGACACTATCCAGACTGGCTCACTTTTTGAGGCACTTTGGGTGTAAGTCCGACCGGATTTCCCCTCCTGCCATTAAAAAAAAAAAAAAAAAAAAAAAAAAATACACTACCTACCCTACCTACCCTACCTACCCTACCTACCCTACCTACCCTACCTACCCTACCTACCCTACCTACCCTACCTACCCTACCTACCCTACCTACCCTACCTACCCTACCTACCCTACCTACCCTACCTACCCTACCTACCCTACCTACCCTACCTACCCTACCTACCCTACCTACCCTACCTACCCTACCTACCCTACCTACCCTACCTACCCTACCTACCCTACCTACCCTACCTACCCTACCTACCCTACCTACCCTACCTACCCTACCTACCCTACCTACCCTACCTACCCTACCTACCCTACCTACCCTACCTACCCTACCTACCCTACCTACCCTACCTACCCTACCTACCCTACCTACCCTACCTACCCTACCTACCCTACCTACCCTACCTACCCTACCTACCCTACCTACCCTACCTACCCTACCTACCCTACCTACCCTACCTACCCTACCTACCCTACCTACCCTACCTACCCTACCTACCCTACCTACCCTACCTACCCTACCTACCCTACCTACCCTACCTACCCTACCTACCCTACCTACCCTACCTACCCTACCTACCCTACCTACCCTACCTACCCTACCTACCCTACCTACCCTACCTACCCTACCTACCCTACCTACCCTACCTACCCTACCTACCCTACCTACCCTACCTACCCTACCTACCCTACCTACCCTACCTACCCTACCTACCCTACCTACCCTACCTACCCTACCTACCCTACCTACCCTACCTACCCTACCTACCCTACCTACCCTACCTACCCTACCTACCCTACCTACCCTACCTACCCTACCTACCCTACCTACCCTACCTACCCTACCTACCCTACCTACCCTACCTACCCTACCTACCCTACCTACCCTACCTACCCTACCTACCCTACCTACCCTACCTACCCTACCTACCCTACCTACCCTACCTACCCTACCTACCCTACCTACCCTACCTACCCTACCTACCCTACCTACCCTACCTACCCTACCTACCCTACCTACCCTACCTACCCTACCTACCCTACCTACCCTACCTACCCTACCTACCCTACCTACCCTACCTACCCTACCTACCCTACCTACCCTACCTACCCTACCTACCCTACCTACCCTACCTACCCTACCTACCCTACCTACCCTACCTACCCTACCTACCCTACCTACCCTACCTACCCTACCTACCCTACCTACCCTACCTACCCTACCTACCCTACCTACCCTACCTACCCTACCTACCCTACCTACCCTACCTACCCTACCTACCCTACCTACCCTACCTACCCTACCTACCCTACCTACCCTACCTACCCTACCTACCCTACCTACCCTACCTACCCTACCTACCCTACCTACCCTACCTACCCTACCTACCCTACCTACCCTACCCTGGTGAGAATCTACCAGTGCGAGGTTGATGGAAGTGGGAGGGTGAAGGCGGCGATAGCCGTCTTTGATCATGACGTAGACGTCATACCCTACCCGAAACTCACCACAAACAATATCGTTGTGGTGGGGATCCGGACCAAAGCCTGGGAAATCGCAGTAGTCTCCTATTACTTTGAGCCAGACCAACCCATAGAGCCATACTTGGACCAGCTGACCCGGATCAAAGCGGAAGTGGCCACCGGTAGATTTCTGTTGGGTGGCGACGCTAATGCGAAAAGTGCCTGGTGGGGCAGCAACAAGGAAGACCCCAGAGGTGAGGTCATGTCTAGCACCCTGGATGAGTTAGAGCTTCAGGTACTGAACACTGGTGACGCTCCCACCTTTGACACGGTCAGGGGTGGTCGAGCGTACAAAAGCCATTTGGACGTCACGGCCTGTTCGCTCGGCCTTTTTGACCTGGTGGACGGCTGGCGGGTAGATACAGGAGTTACGTCCTCGGACCACAACACGATTTTATTTGAAATTAAGGTAAAAAGGGACAAAGGGTTCAATATCAATAGAACGACGAGAAAATATAACACACGGAAGGCAGATTGGGATAAATTCAATACTAAAATGGGGGAATTAAAAATTATAAATAAAATCAACCTAGACACAATAAAGGAAATAGATAATAAAATTAAATTAGAAGAAATAGTCATAAAATGTAAAGATATGATTGTTGATGCATGCGAAAAATCTATGCCAAGGGTAAAAAGCTCAGTAAAACTTACCATTCCGTGGTGGTCCGAGGAACTCGCTGTGAAGAAGAAGGAGGTTACCAGGAAGAGGAACCGCATCCGCAACGCCGCGCCGGTCCGGAGAGCGACGGTCGTCGACGAGTACCTGAAAGCAAAACAAGAATATGAGTTGCAAGCAAAGAGTGCCCAAATCGCCAGTTGGAAGGAGTTTTGCCGGAAGCAGGATCGGGAGGGGGTTTGGGAAGGAATCTACAGGCTCATCGGTAGGACTGCCAGAAGGCAGGAAGAACTAATAATAATAATTTTTTTCTTTCAAAAAGTACAATAAATAAATCAATGCAACACAATGGTAATGGTGAATGATTGTACAGTGGGGCAATTATAAATAACACACTGATTCCCAAACTGAGACAAGCTCGTATTTCGGGATTCGGCGGCTCTCCGCTCTCATGTCATTATAACATCAATCTGTGTGCAATATTGATTTCACTTATGATAAATTTAAATTTATTTACTTATCTGTATATTATATCATATTTTATTCAACGGATTGTATTTTACTTAACAATTAATATGAGTTTTTCTGTTTCATCATAATTCAAGGACTTAAGCCAATTAGTTAATTTATTTTTCAAGTTATATTTATTAAGTTTATACAGTGAGATTATACTATTAATTTTGTTATAAATTCTAGAACTCAATGCGCTATATTGACGTAATGCGAAACTGGTCCTGCATTGTACAGGAGAACAAACAAGTGCTCCGCGTCGTTTTTGTAAAATCTGGTTACTAAGGGGAAGTTGTGAATGTCGCCGAAGTATGGTACGGAGGACAAATAACTGTCTAACGGTTAATAACTGACATTCCCTATATAGGTCCGCAGTCGAGTAGTAACGCGGTTTATAATGCATAACTTTTAGGAGGTATCTCTGGGCTCTTTCTAATTGCAGAAACAAAGTTTTATAAGTACCACCCCATGCAGGTATACAATAACTAAGTATTGATTGGCACAGTGCAATATATACTGTATGCATTACCGATAGATCGGCAGAATGACGAAGATTCTTAAAAATATAGAGTAATCTTCTTACACGCCCGGTTAGAGTTTTAACCTGAGTGCTCCAGTCCAACCTTTCATCAATCATAACACCCAGATATCTTACGTTGGCAACATTTGCTAAAAGTGGACACGAGCAGGTGATTGTCGAGTTATTGCAAAAATGGGCCGTGATGGTTGTGGTTTCAGTTGGCGGTGTAGGAGAATTTGGGAGATAGAAACGTATGAATTTTGTCTTATTTATATTTAGAGTAAGTAGATTCGAAGACAACCATAACATTACTTCTCTCAGGTTATTTTCGGCCAAAGACTTGGCCTCCAACCAGCTCCTTGCGTATATTAATAAGGCTGTGTCGTCAGCATAAGTAAAGATATCGCAACTATTGAGCTTCATCCCACATAGGTCGTTGACATATATCAAGAACAATGTGGGGCCGAGAATACTTCCCTGTGGGACTCCGTATTCGATCTGTTCTTCCTCACTCACAACATCGTCAAGTTTCACTAACTGAGTGCGATTGGATAGGTAATCCTTAAATATATCCAGGGACAGACCTCGAACCCCAATGACCTCTAGTTTAGCCAGGAGTATTGGAACAAAGACCGTATCAAACGCTTTCGATATATCCAAAAATATACCGAAGCATTTGTAACCCTTATCAAGTCTATCAACTACCGCATTACTGAAGTTTGTTACAGCGTCTTCAGTTGATATGCCAGATCTAAATCCATACTGGTTATTGGAGATTATGGAAAAATTTGTGAGGTACTTCGTCAGACAATTATTGAGTATTCTTTCGACAATTTTGGACAATGCACTCAACACCGAAATGGGTCTGTAATTAGTAACATCTTCCCTGTCCCCACTCTTAAACACAGGAGTTACTAAAGCTTTTTTCAAGCTTTTTGGGAAAACACCAGTAGTTATTGAAAGGTTACATATGTGTGTAATGGGTCCTACCAAGACTTTCTGTGAAAGTTTAATAACTGAGGCTGGTATATTGTCCCAACCAGTTGCACAGTTACTCCGAAGCGATGTAATGATCGCTGACACTTGTTCTTCGCTAACCGGTTCAATTCCAAGTGAGTTGCATTGTGAAGGTGTCACTCCATTGATATAAGTTGTCGAAGAACCAGGAGGGACCAACTTAGAAGCCAGGTCCTTTCCAATATTAACCATATATCTATTGACGCAGTTCGCAGAGTGCTTTGGACTAGCTGACATTTGCAAGAGTTCTGTTGCTGGTGGTGACTGACATTTCCTGCCTGAAATTGAATTTATAACATCCCACATTGCTTTTGGATTATTCTGAGCTTTATGGAATTGATTCTTTTCATACTCATGTTTTAATTTTCTAAGAAGGGTATTACAAAAATTACGGTATCTTTTGTATGTTATAAGAAGAATGTTATTATTAATTTGCTTTTTAACATTAAGATGCATTTTATCGCGGTTTCTGATACAACGAAGCACTCCTTCAGTGATCCATGGTTTCAAGATACGAGTACGCCTGCTGACTTTTTTTTGTGTTGTGTACTTGGTAACCACATTTTGAATGATCGAAATCAACTTATCAGTAGCATTGTTAGCATCAGTTTCATCCATAATCGGTCTGAAATCACATTTGTCAATATTTTCCTTAATAGAAACGTAGTCTAAGCGAGTTATGAGCTTTTGAGAATTACGGTGCATTTTATTATGATGTTTCATACATAAAATTATGGGGAGATGGTCTGTGATATGGGTCTCGAGTACTATTGCTGTTGCTATTGTCTCAGTTTTTAGCAAGATGTGATCGAGACAATTACCAAGCCTAGTAGGAAACACATGTGCTGGTAATAACCCTAAAGAAGAGGTAAATAAAAGATATTCACTAGAGTTTCGATCAACATTGTTCTTTTCCTTAATGTCAACATTGAGATCCCCAATCATAACTACATTTTTTAATGATTTTATGCTACACATTACTGTCTCTAAACTGCAATAAAAATTGCTTAAATCCGGATGAGATGGAGACCGATACAGACCTATGATTGCAGTATTACCCACAATACAGACTAGACAATTGGCATCCTGAAAAGATGGCTCAGATATTGTACATTCAAGTTCATTTCTCACATATATCACAAGTCCATCGTTTTGTGTTTGGTGGTTGGTTGTGGTATGAGATGAGTAATTAACAAGATAAGGGGGAGAGACTGCCCCTTTTAGCCAACATTCTGAAAGTATGATTATATCGAAATCAATTTTTATCATAGATAGCATACATACAAATTGGTCAAAATTTTTATTAATGCTTCTGATGTTAATATGTATAATTTTTAAATTAGTGTTAGGATTTTCGACGAGCTCAGAACATTCATCCGGTGTGCAAATGTGGGCATTAGCTACTTTGAGGGTGTCAATTTCATTGGCTATATTATTTATATTATCAGTCATTTTTAACGTTATTATTAACTTCAAAAAGCAACGAAACCTGTATTTTGCGATATTCAAAAATGGTACAAATTAAGTGATGAAACGATGTTACAAGTTTCCGCTGCAGATGCATGTACAGGGAAATGTCAGTCACCTTATTTATCTCACTATAACAATATGTCATTCTATAAGTTACGAAGTGTAATTGGCTGAAGTCACCTATGAATTTAGATTTACATGTTTTTACTCTTATCTTACGAATATTTAAACTACAAAAACATTTAAAATAATTATTACTAATAAGAAAAGACCTACAATGATCATTATTGACATTATTATAAGTAGTTCGATTTGAGACGAATAGTCATTGCTTGGATTCTAATGCCAACAAGCACTGCTCAGTTTTCACAAGAAATACTTCCTTTGTATCACTATTTTTGCGTATTAGTATCTTCCCATTCGATATCCAGCAGAAATCGTATTTGTTACGTTTCGCAAATTCACGAGCAAGATAGTATAATCTCTTTAAAGTTGGAGAGAGATGTTCATCAACGTAGATGGGTTTGCGTTCTCCAGCAATGCCAATACTCTCAGTGTTTAACTTCTCCTTGATATTACGTTCTTTGTTGTAGCTGCGTACTGCACTTAAGAAGTTATTTTTGATATAGACCGCAGAAAATTCAATGAGTATAGAGCGGGTGAGGCCAGGTCTGCCAGGCAATCGGTAAATATCGCGAATATTGGAGCTGGAAACGTCCATCTGGATAGTCTGTCCCAAGCGCGCGGCAATCTGAAGAAGATCGTTTATTTTTTCATTCGGTATTGCTGGTACATTTCTAATTTCAACTGTAGATGGGCGACACTTAAGTTGAAGTTCTTGAATTTGATTTTCAAGTTTGTTAATGCAGTTACTATTTTCTTTCTGTAACTTTTCAAGTTGAGATACCTTGCTCAAAACTTCCTCGTGATCCTGATTCAACGAGACAATCTTCTTCTCTATGTCATTATTGGTCTGTTGTATATTGGAACATTGTAGCTTGAGTTGTGCGACATCAGTAACTAGCTGAGCTAAGGTAATTTGTTGTTCCGACTTCCAGTCTTCAAGCATTACCATTAAATCTTTTTTAAAATCGGTCAAGAATGCCTTTGAAGGATCATGTTCGTCTGATGGCGAGCCAAATAAGCGTGGGCGTTTATGTCGAGAAGTTATATTTCGACTAAGTTCGGCAGTTCCTTCCATCGCAGCTGGCAAGTCTGGATCCGATTGCGATTTTGCATGCTTCAATTTACTTTTTGAAGTCGGAGGGGACGAGCGACGTACCACTGACATCTCGGAACTACCGATTCGGCGAGTGCCTACGAATTAAACAATCAATTCGTTTTTAGTTGTGGATGCGCAATTTGTTGCTTTACAGAATTTAAAAGGCGCTTATATAGTTGCTACACGTAGCAAGTCTTCGTAGGCGCAGCCAGGTCGTAGCACTCGTAGCCCGTCGTAGCTCTCGTAGCACTCGTAGCCGCGGTAAGCCGCGCGCAACACCGAGACACGTATTTCAATGCTTGTACTTCGTGTTAATTTGGCTCGATGCGCACAACACCCGACTGTCAATTCTCGGGGCCCGAGTTCAAATCACGCACGCACGGCACAACGCCGACCAACAGTTGCACCTTTCAACCTCGAAACACGGATGAGCTCCGAAACACGAGCCGTCTCACTCTAGTCACACCCACTGGGAGGAGTCCATCCATAAAAACTCCACAAGATAGACAAGGAATGAGACTTGGCAAAATCCACCAATCACAAATTTAATAACTTGAATTTTAAACAATAGTTCAACACTTTAATTACACACAACCGTCTCACGGCGCACTGAGCGGAGAACTGACCCTATGCTGCGATGGTACATTCCTTAGTCCAAGTGAATCAACCGCCCTACTAGCAGATACGTTCTACCCCAAAGACAGAGTAGACCAGGATAACGCTGACCACAGGCGAATTAGAGAAGCGGCCGGCAGAGTAAATGAATGGGTCCATGGTGAATATCATGACCCACCATTTACGATGCTGGAGCTGAAGACCGCCGTGGCAGGTTTCAATCCCAAAAAGGCACGGACTGACTTCTGACATCTGCAGTCGAGCGATCCACCGGGACCCGGAATTGTTCCTTGCCCTTTACAACAAGTGCCTCGGCCTGGCACACTTTCCAGAGATCTGGAAGGAAGCTACGGTCGTGGTCCTTAGGAAGCCGGGCAAGGACAACTATCTGACCCCCAAGGCATACCGACCAATCGGTCTGTTGCCTGTTCTGGGGAAGGTCCTGGAGAGGATGGTCGTAGCACGTCTAAAGTGGCAGCTTATACCGCGGTTTAGTACCCGCCAGTTTGGCTTTATGCCCCAGAGGAGCACCGAGGACGCCCTCTATACGCTAATGAAGCACGTACAGGACAAGTCAAGGCTGAAGAAGCTAATTGTCCTGGTGTCATTGGATATAGAGGGGGCCTTCGACAGCACCTGGTGGCCAGCTATAAAAGTCAGGCTGGCTGAGGAAAATTGCCCGGTCAACATCAGGCGGCTGGTGGAGGAATGTACGAATGAGACTGACAAGGGCTGTGTTCAGGAGTCAATCGGTGGTCCAATCCTGTGGGACCTCCTTCTCGACCCACTTCTAAAAGATCTGGAGCGACTCGGGGTCTTCGTGCAGGCGTTCGCGGACGACATCGTCTTGGTCGTGGATGGCGACACGGCGACTGAAGTCTCGAGAGCCGCCAATGCAGCCCTCGCCCATGCTCAGGATTGGGGTGTCCGAAATAAGCTGAAGTTCGCACCGCACAAAACCTGTGCGATGGTGGTAACCAACAGGCTTAAGTACGACACTCCATGCCTGAGCATGGCCGGGGTCGACATTGGTATGGTTAAGAAAATGAAGTTGCTGGGTCTGACCATAGACGAGAAGCTCACCTTTAATGAGCATGCCGCGAACGTCTGCAGGAAGGCAGCCGGAGTCTATAAACAATTGTCACGTGCCGCGAAAGTTAGTTGGGGATTGAATGCTGAAATAATACACACTATATACACCGCGACAATTGAACCGGTAATGACCTACGCGGCCGCTGCCTGGGCTCCTGCTGCGAAAAAGCTAGGGATACGGAAGAAGCTAGGCTCTGTTCAACGAGGATTCGCTCAGAAGCTCTGCAAATCGTACCGCACAGTCTCTCTGAACTCGGCACTGGCACTGTCCGGGATACTACCTCTAGACCTGCGCATACAAGAGGCAGCCGCCCTGTATGAAGCGAGGAGAGGGTCATCCCGGTTCGTGCCAGGAGATAGGGAGATCGAGAGTGCGGTGAGGTTTGCAGAAGCTCCTCATCCAGCTACACAGATGGCCCTGGAGTTCATGTGCCAGGCAGACCAACAGTTGCTAGACAGTAGCAATGTGCAGACGGTGCGAATCTTCACCGACGGCAGAAAGATTGAGGGGAAGGTCGGAGCCGCATTATCCATTTGGGATAGTGAAGGCGAAGTCCGGAACCTCAAACCGACTGTGCAGTACCTTAGCCGCGTACTGCACAGTTTTCCAGGCGGAACTCCTGGCCATCTGCGACGGACGTGATCCTCACGCGGCAAGAGACGAGCTATGGTTTGTACAGTGACTCAATGTCAGCATTGCAGACGCTTGCAAGCCATGGCTCTCTCCACCCCTGGCGGTTCACGCCCGCACCAATTTGGCTCTAGCCCTGGGCCAGAGCAAAGCTGTGTCTTTGTTCTGGATCAAGGCCCACGCGGGCCTGCCGGGGAATGAGCGAGCGGACGAGTTGGCGAAGAGGGCAGCATTGTCGTTACGGAGGAAGCCGGACTACGACCAATGTCCGGTGTCATTTATCAAGCGACAGATCCGTTTGGAATCGTTTGATGAATGGAACTGAAGATATGTTTCAGGCGAGACAGCCTCTGTGACGAAAATATTTCTTCCGGATGCCATAGCGGCTTTTCGTATTATAAAACAGGTGCGGCCCACAGACGTTCTCACGCAGGTTTTGACGGCGCACGGCGGGTTCTCTGAATACTTGAATCGCTTCAAGTGTAAGAAGAGCCCATTGTGCGTCTGCGATCCAGGCGTGGCAGAGACTGTCCAGCACATACTTGTAGATTGCCCGTTATTTATCAGGGAACGCTACCAACTCGAATGTGAGCTGGACAGGAGACTGACGACGGAGAGCCTGCATGGGCTCATGAGTAAGCAACACAGGGAAAAGTTCCTGGTGTACTGTGTTAATGTGGCTTCCACCGTTATAGCACGAAACCGAAGTTGAAGCGGCACTATGCTTCGCCAGTATTATAAGAATATTTGTAAAAAGCATAGAATAGCACGCACAAAATTGCAATGACGAAAGGTGCACTGGGGTAGTACCTAGCAACAACAGATTTTCTGAATGATGAAAAACACTGTTGTGCTTCTCATCTCTTCTATCCCTATATCCTATACTATATATATCCCTGAACTTCTGTACCTTAGCACTTTTTGCATATTTTGTATTATTTTGTAAACAGCACTTTTTATAACTCTTGTATATTTTAGCACTTTTTGTCTTTTGACCCTACATGAAATAAATAAAATTGCCATAAAGGTATTTAAACAAAGTGGGAGCCACTGAATACAAGAGATGTATGCAAGAAGAACAACTAGTATGAAGAATGAAAGTACGAGAGGCATGAAAGAGGAAAAGAATGAATGAATTTGCTGCTCAGAATATGCGCCAACTTTGTTGAGCGGGATTTGTAATAAATAAAAATATTATAAAGAGGAAAGATTTGTATGTTATCGAATAAACTTAAAAACTACTGAACCGATTTCAAAAATTCTCAACGTTGGGAAGGTACACCATCCCGGGTGACATAGGCTACTTTTTATCCTTGTATTCCCACAGGAACGGGAACTACTTGGGTGAAACCGCAAGGCGTCCGCTAGTATATAATAAGTAGTAACATTTCAAAATTAGAACATCTACTCGTTTCAAAACTCCAAAACGTCACACTTTTGCGCTGACATATATACTTTCCCCCCGCCAATGTCAGCCAGTATAAATTCAGCACACGAATGGAACACGCATACACGTACGGAAATTTTAATAAAAGAGAGCTGTTGTTTTCGATTACGAAAAACTATCGTCGCAACCTCATTGGTCAAGTTAACAAGTGAAAATGAATAGTAATGAATTGGATCCTGTTCCAGGTGAAGGAATGCTAAACCGAAAAAGATACCCGAGTGAGTTTTTAAAAATTACTTACTTATTTTTTTTTCTCAAGCATACATGGAAATATGAACACGCGAACGACGACAGTTGACAGCTGACAAGTAAACACTAGATGTGATTGTGCTCGTATTTAATAATTATTTAAAATAGAAAACCCAGTATTCAAGCAGTGTAACATACATAAAAGTGAAGATAAACTCATGAACAAGCAGTAACAGTGTTATCATAGTTTAAAATTACCGGGTTATCATATAGACATATATTTATGATAACCCGGTAATTTTTTTTTTATATATATGCTTGGAAATTTGAGCATTATTTTGACAACCTTCTTCGAGATAAATCGCAATTGCTGTACTGGCCATATACATGCGAGCAGCGGCCGGCAAAAGTTGTATGAAAATCCATATCTGTCGTGTGTAGTAGCCAAATAAATTACATAGTAAACTCATATCTGTCGTGTAACCCTACAAAAACACACCTACAAAAAACACAAAAAACTGTAAAATTATAAACATTCGCGTCAACAGTCTGTTCGCGCGTTCGTCTTAGGTATATTATAGCAGCAGAACGTGGGCAGCGACTTATTTTCGCGCGCGGGTTTTGTTTTTATTTTGCGATAAATATTAAGATATTCATTTAAATGATGTGGTGTAAAGGAAATAATATGCATGAAATGCCTAAGGTAACTAACGTGTTTAAGTTGATAAAGATTAATACTGTATCCATCTTAACAGCTTTCCAATTACCGCATTGTACGTAAGCATTTTTTTGAATTTTTATCTTCAATCGGAGCATTATGATCAGCTATTTTTATCAGAATATATTGTCTGACACCATGATACATCATAGAACAAAACAATATCAGCGCCTCTAACGGTGGATTATTTTACGATACGATATGGTCACTAATGTTAGACCATATCATGAAGTAGCCGTGTGTTTAGCGTTAGCGTATTATTCGTTGATCTGGCCAGACCATATCATGATGTGGGCAACGGCTATTCTCTATTTCTTGAAATACAACCATTTCATGAAATGGTCGAAACATAATGAAATGGACAATTTTAAGATCTGGCCACTACATGTACATATAATAACACCAGCATGTAACTATCCCACCGCAGGGCAAAAGCCTCTTCTCATTCATTGATCACTACGCTTGCTCAAGACAGCGATTTCAGACTTCTCGTCTATACATATAATAAAAATGTAATTGATCACTGTTTCTAAATGGAAGATATAATATGAGAAAAACTATTATCGCGGGCCTTTACACCCTTTTCAACACATTAGAAACAAAAAAAATATTGTTACACTGTTTGTCTGTTTTGCTGTGCGTTTGTGCGCGCTTATTTAAAAAACAACTGAACGGATTTGGGTGCAGTTTTTACTAATGTAATGTGGTAAGCTTCACTTAAAATTTAATGTTTGTTTTAATTTATCAGTTCATAAACAAAAAAGTCGAACCATATTCGATAAAAAAGCTGTAACATAACGTTAAGGTAACTACGAGTAGGTATATATTATGGTCTGTAAAATGATACTGATTGAAAGTTTTTTTTGAACAAAACAAAGTAAAAAAACTGGCCAAGTGCGCGTCGGACTTGCGCACGAATGGTTCAGTACCATTAAAGCAAAAAACGGAAAGAAAAACATGTTTCTTCTATTATAATATATTACCCCACTTAAATATGTATTTTATTCTATTTTTAGTATTTATTGTAATAGCGGCAATAGAAAAGAAAAAAAACTGAAAATTTCTGTCTAGCTATCACGGCGGTTCATGAGATACAACCTGAGGCCTTAGTGCAAGGTTTTTATTCACGCTCACTCGTGATACGTTAACGATCTCATAAGTCAAAACGTATACATAAAAAGTGGTTTCTCCTTACCGTCACCAGACGGCGCTTATCCAGTTTCAATACAAAATGATGTTTACGTTAACGCGATTGAGCGTGAGTAAAAACTCGCACTAAGGCCTCTGGTTACAGACAGACAGACGGATCGTGGAGTCTTAGTAATAGGGTCTCGTTTTTACCCTTTGTGTACGGTACCCTAAAAATGGACAGTTTCGGGGGATTTAGGAAATAGTTGAGCTCAGATTTATATGATCAATGATATTAAATAGGGTTCAGCTAAGGCTGAACGATCGTCGGTTTCACATTTGGTAAGCACCACCCGTTATCCAACTTGATGTGCATCTTGAAGGTGGACAAAGAGTGTACTTAAACCCAGATAATATGACAGAGCGTTTAGAAAACCCAAGACGAACCACTCTGCTCGTATTCTTTTAACTTTGCGAAACATATGCATTTGCTAAGTCACTCTTATACAAGGAAGTTCCATCCATACCACCTTTAATAAACAACGAGCTTGAGAGCAGCAGTTATCCATTTCGTCGTGAGTTCAAACCCAGGCAGGCGCATTACTTTGTGTAAATTATTTCATCACCACTGCGCTAAAAACGGCAAAGGAAAACATCGTGAGGAAACCGGCATAACCTAGAACCAAAAATTCGGAGACTTGTGACATCCACCGACCCACTCTAGGCCTGCGTGGTGGATTAAGGTCCATTCCCTCTCCACAGATAGGAGGCCTGTATCCCAGCAATGGGAAAAAGGCTGATGATGATGATGAATAAACAACTGAATATTTTTAACAGCAGAAGTTGTGGAACAGTTGTAGGTGGTGAACCAGGTATTTTTAAAGAACACAATATTGGGAGGGTTCATACTTTGCATCCAAATAACTCTGAATGCTTTTACCTGCGCTTGCTTACTGTTATTTTGCCGAGCTCTGAAAGATTAATAATATTGTATACCCAACTTAACAGAATGCTTGTCGGGCACGCCACTTACTAGATGAGGAATGAGAAACACTGGGATGAGGCTTTGTCCAAAGCAAGTATTAGTAAAAGTCCCCATCGATTGCGACATTTTTTTTCAGTCTTGCTGGTGTTCTGTGTACTTTCAGATGCCGCACGATTTTGGCATAAATACGAGTATCAGGCAAATTGGCTGAGGAATTTTAATAGACGCGCACACGTACGTAACTAATGACAACGCAAATAGTGAGAGGTTACGTGAAAGTCACTTGAATCGTTGTTTGCTGGCTATTCAATATATAGTGAACATCGGCACCAAATTGCCAGTCTGTCGGTTTTATTCGGTTACATTTCGGGGAGTGTGCGTTGGAATTGCATGAACGAATTCCTCCTAGCCCGTTCCATCATCGGACTACAAGACGTACGGCGATGCGTCATCGGTATATGCTGGACATCCCACCCATACGCACCAAACGTTTTGGGAATACTTTCATTATGCGTACAGCTAAGGAGTGCAATTCCCTGCCGGAATCTCTGTTTCCTGATAGCTACAATCTAGGGGTCTTTAAGTCAAGAGTGAATAGGTTATTTCTAGGCAAGCGTGCTTCATCGTCGACCACATCATCACTTACCATCAGGTGTGTGTCAAGCGCGAACATATATTAAATAAAAAAAGCAATTTCTTAAATGTATGAGGCAACCCGGGCAACGTTTTATCTCTTACGGGGACTGCATTCCTGGTACATTGTGGCTGGTTCTTTATTTCTTAGCGGGTTATATAGGTTGCCTATAGTTTTCAATAAAATTCTCCCTACAAACGATATGTCGAAAAAGAACTGCCGAACTGCCGAATTGCCGAATGTGTAAGCGCATCGCTTCAGAACGGTTGCACTTATTTGGCAAATTATGTTTTGTTGTGTTCGTCACAAGGCCTTTGGACTAGGTATGGATGAAAGAAAAAAAAGTTTCATATGATACATTAGTACTGTGCGAATCCGGGGTCCAGCTAGTTTCTTATAAAACTTGAGTTTGTTTTAACCGAAAATCGACATTAATTTTCTCTCTTAGTTTAGTATCACATTTGAATGTTAGGGATGCCGTTTTATGTCTCGTCTATGACTACAAGACGTACGGCGATGCGTCATCGGTACATGGTGGACATCCCACCCATAAGTTACCGGTAACGGTGTGTATCCGTAGGAACAAGGAAAAGTGGTTCTACATAAATAACTGTGTTGCACAGTTTCATTGATTCGAGACCGCATGTTACCTGTGTATGGGGACGCTTTCACGAAATGACCAAGCGGCAGCAAAAACACCGAAATTTAGAGCTTTGTTTCAGGGGATGATGTAGAATATATATCTATCCCATCAAAAAGATAACATGTAAAAAACACAAGTCTCCCGGTGCAGTTCTTCTACCGCAAAAAGTAGTGAGATCTAATGTAAAACCAAGTCAGATAATTTATTCAATAGGTATCTTATTAAAGGTTACAAACAAACACATTAACCGACTTGACTTGGTTTGACTTTTACATAAGGGGGCACTGGCTGTACATTGGCTTGCTTCCAAGCATTCAGCAATTTTACAGTCTCATACGAAAGGTGAAACAGGTGTGTCAAGATCGGAGACAATTCAGGCGCACAGGTTCTACGAGTAAGAACAATTGCAATGCAATTGCAATTCGCATCGGCGCGATTACACTCGGTGCCAAACCATGGCTGGTCCCCGCTAAACATTGTCACGTCAGAGAACGGAATGTAGTACCCCATTCCCTGACGCAACACATCCGTCACGCCATAAGTCTAGGTTTCCTTACGATGTTTTCTTTCACCGTTGCCTGTGATGTCGAAGATAAACTTAGAAATTACATATGAATTTAAAAATGTCACATTGGTACTTGCCCGGATTCGGACCCACGACCTCAAGCACGAGAGGCGAAGTCTTAGCCACTGGGCCGCCACGACTTTTATAAACAAATTATTTATTAAAACATTTTCTTTTCAGAGGCGGGAGTGTTCCAAGAGGCAACGAACTTGGAACCTCCTCTCGACCCGCCGCCTCCACCTGTGGACCCTGCCCGGCCTCCGGGAGCACAAGAACAACCCAAAAGTGATGAAAATTGCCCGGCCGAGTCTATCAATAATAAAGAAAAGAAAGAAAAAAACCTCAATAGTCCGCGTACAAACGAACAAGACAAACCACCCAAAGACTCGAAACCAGACACACAAATGCGCTAAGACGCATGTTCCAGGGTAGATCGAAGTTCAAATTTTCTTACGTTTTTTGGCAATTTACATTAAAAAAAGTAATACACCATCTTTAAGAATATGTGTTTCATCATCGTCATCATTAGGCTCTTAATATTCGGGTGGGTTATAATCCACCACACGGGCCTAGTGTGGATATCACATGTCTTCGAATTTTTGGTTCAACGACATGCTGGTTTCCTTTATTGCCGGTTGACAATTCCCAAATTTGTAGTCAAATCTATATCTACACTTTATATTATAAAGAGGAAAGATTGTAAGTTTGTTTGTAATGGATGAACTCAAAAACTACTGTACCGATTTAAAAAATTCTTTCATTAATGGGATGCTACATTATCACTTAGTAACATAATCTATTTTGTTAATCGAGTTAAATTAGGAGTTCCCATGATAACTTAAATAATGTAACCCAAGGAGTTAAAAATTTAAACATAATACTCCTTACATCGAATTCGTTGCAAAAACTATTGATGATAGAACAAAAAAAATACTACAATATAAAAGAAAGTATCAAAATCTACAAAAAAGTCCTTGCTAGCATATGTCTATATATTAAGCTTGACTCACAATAACCATTTTTAAGTAATTCAAATTTGTATTGTAAAATACTGCCTTATTTTAATTTAATTAATCTGATTGAGTTTTTTATTTATGTTATTCAATTTTAACTTAATTTCATTCATTATTTTTATTTAAGTTATTCAATTTTAACTTTATTTTATTCATTATTATTTCATTTCATTTCTAATTTTATGTAATTCCTTTTTTAACTTTCATTTTAGTTTAATTATGATTATGTTATTAACAGGCTCTTTAAGTAATGTATGGATATGGAAGAGTGAGGTTCACTGGTACAGGTATATCCATACCTAAAAGAGGTCCTCTACAACTTTTATGTAAAACCTGTTGATTGTGAAATTAATAATTTAATTTTCGAAGATGTTTTCACCTATATCGTATAAATCTAAAATAATATTTAGGTCATCTTGATTGTTTAATTTAGGGCAAAATTGCCGTTTACACCATTTAATTTGGATGTATATCTTAGGAGATATCACAAAATTAAAATAACTCGCGCAACTAAAATCATTCTGCGGCACTAGGGGAAGGGGATTATCTCACGAGCATATTTCTGTTACATCTTCAAAAAAAAACCTGACGTGGAAGGTTAATATCCAGTTTATCGGGGAAAAAGCCGTGATGACGGGGGGCATTGAGTGTCAATAAGTTAAAGATATTAAGTATATCTGTAAACAAATATATCAATTCAGCTATTGATAGTATTCTTCAAAGATTACACTTGGATGTGCGAGAGGATCATAGTGTCGCCAAGAAATTCTTTTAATATTAAAAAGCCCTTTCCCTTTGGGTTGACCTTACCAATTTAAGCGTTATTTTTATGATTTGATTGTACTTTTTTGATATTTCTAATTTTTCGTGTTTTTAATAATATATTTTTTTTAATCATTTTGATTTTTAATTATGATATTTTTATGACTTGATAAATATGACGATCAATCTATTGTTAGGGTTCCGTACCCAAAAGGTAAAAACGGGGCCCTATTACCTTGTACTATTATTTATTCTGTGCTATTACTAAGACTCCGCGATCCGTATAACTAACTGTACGCCTCACTGGGCAAAACATGTACGTGCTATAAAATAAGTGAACATCTTGCATGCCTAGGGCGTGGAGAAGAACGGAAAAGAAACTCCTCTTTTAGCTCGTAACTTTATCTATAGTTCAGCGATACGCGGGCTGGCTTGGACTTATTGACAGGGACAACGCAACGGGCCTTGGCGGCGACCACGAAACGAACGCGGACGTATGTATGCTAGTTGTATTGGTAGGGTTCGTTTTTAATCACGAACCCATTGACCGTCTTTGTAAACAAGGCTTTCGAGTTCACGGGTGATGCCTTCGTACTTCGAGAAGAGGACACTGCATGAAAAAGGGGTGAGTACGTCTGCGTTCCTGATCTCTCTGCATTCAGAGCTCGGAACTCAGGGGTTGTCCATATTCAATACGCGCTGATTATGTTTTCAGCGACGCTCAGGTATGAATTTTGCCCGGTGCGGGCGGCGGTGGTGGTGGGAGCCATCTTGCTGTTTTGTGCAGGCATGTGGGCAACAGGAGCCAATGGGTCTGGGATTGGCATTGGCGCTGAGATAGGGTGACCCATCAGCGCTGGAATAGCCTGTGGGTTGAACTGAGGAGCCACACTTTGATGGTTCAGTTTACCAAAAGGTAAAGTCCTCTGCGGGGCTAATCTTGGAGGCGTAAGTGTGTTCGGGTCAAGTCTTGCAATTGAATTTTAAAGCAGTTATCCTCCACCGATTAAGATGAAATTTTGCATACACATTTAGTTTGGATGACAATGCATGGTTAACTAAGTGACGTCATTCTAAATCCAATATGGCGGACGGCACAAGATGACGGATTAGTTATTTTTGTGCACTGCCATGATATGGGTATCAAATGAAAGGGTTTGCTGAGAAAAATACGAAAGGGCTTGTTTAAAAAAAATATGATTTATTTATTATTTATGTTAAAAATAGGATTGTGCCCCTCGGTATGGCTGCAAACAACCAATACCATGTCGTACTGTTGACCATCTCTCGTTTTGTGCAAGCGAACGAAAGTCGATAGCGATGACGGGGACTTTCTGGGCGAGTAAATCATCACGGATTTCCTCCATGGGCATACGTCGAATCACCACACGGGTGGGCGTGTAGTCTGGGAGGGAATAGATATGGAACGAAATGCCTATACGTTTTTTTTTTTTTTTTTTTTTGTTTCGGGGTGGAAAATCCTCATTGGATGTCCTCCGCCCTGGGGGGCGAAGGGGTCTGTCAGACTTGTACTGACTAAAAACCACCCCGGTGTTCCGTCTCACACCTGCACCGGGGGTCGCGGGAACAACGATACTTCCGCAACCCCCGGCTAGTGCCGGCCCGCCTCCGCGGGCCACGATCTCGGTTTGGGGGGGGAGTGAGGTGTTGGACTCCCCCCGCGACGTCTAAGAGGGGCGCGCGTGGAACACTACGCGCCACCACCTCGGGTCCTGATATCTGGGGGGCGACGGACGTCCCCGAGTCCGTCGCCCCTGGACCCATTTAGGGGGGCTGGAAGAGGGCGTTGTCCGCCCTCCGCCGACGCCCGGCGCGTCTTCTGCGGATCGGGTTAGCGGATGAAATCTCCCTCTCCCTCTCCGCAGCTTCCTTCTGCGAGACGACTGTTTCGCCGATGCAGTGACGCGAGTACCTTCGCCTCCAGGTCCCAGGGCGGGGATCCGGCCAATGCACAAGCCGCCTCGTACGAGATCGTGCGATACCCCCTGATGACTCTGACGGCCATCGCTCTCTGCGGCTTTCGCAAAACAGCGATGCTGCCGGCCGTCAGGTCAGCCGCCCAGATCGGGGCCCCATACAGGGCCATCGATCGCACGATCCCCACGTAGAGCCGCCTACAGGCAGCGCTCGGGCCCCCCAGATTGGGAAGCAGCGTTGACAGCGCCCCAGCCGCGCCCAGCAACTTGGGCGGCAGCCGTCGAAAGTGGGGGCCGAAATCCCACCGGCTGTCGAGCACCAATCCCAGGTACTTCATGGTTGACTCGACAGCGATTCGAGCCACCCCGACGACGATGTGGGCATCGGGCGGTGGCGCCCGCCGGGGGCCATGAAAGACAATGGCCTCCGACTTGTTGAGGGCCACCTCCAGGCCAAGGCGCCGTATGCGGCTCACCACCTGTGAGACCGCAGCCGTCGCCAGCAACGCTGCCTCCCTGTACGAACTCCCCCGGGCGGTGACCAGCGTATCGTCCGCGTAACACGTCAGGTCTACGCCCGGTTGGAGTTCGCCCCTCAGCACCCAGTCGTACCCGATGTTCCACAGGGGCGGGCCCAAGACCGAGCCCTGTGGAACACCGCACGACATGCGGTGCTGGTTTTCGAAGCCATCACGTCCCACGTAGGTGACACACCTCTCCGCCAAATAAGCCCCGACGATGCGGCGGAGGTAGGGAGGCACTCGATGATACCGCAGTGCCTCCCGAACACAACTCCAGGGCAGGGTGTTGAAGGCGTTGGAAATGTCCAAGGACACCGCCAACATCACCCCACCCCGGGACACCGCTTCCTCCGCCAGGACTCTCACCTGCGATATCGCGTGAATGGTGGAGCGCCCATGCCGAAAGCCGAACTGGCTTTCGTCAAGGTCCGGCCCCTCTCTGTATAAGTGGCTGACGAGGCGGGCAGCGATTATCCGCTCGAACAGCTTACCCACCTCGTCTAGCAGCACTATGGGCCGGTACGCGGACGGCGAGTCCGCAGGGCGCCCCGCCTTCCTGAGCAGGACCAGACGACCAGATTTCCACAGAGTAGGAAACTGGCCCCGCTCAAGGCACGCTGTGAAGCCTATACGTAATCCAACCTTTGAGATAACGACATAGATATTCCAAGGAGTTAAAAATTTAAACATAATACTCCTTACATCGAATTCGTTGCAAAAACTATTGATGATAGAACAAAAAAATACTACAATATAAAAAAAAGTATCAATAACCATTTTTAAGTAATTCAAATTTGTATTGTAAAATACTGCCTTATTTTAATTTAATTAATCTGATTGAGTTTTTTATTTATGTTATTCAATTTTAACTTAATTTCATTCATTATTTTTATTTAAGTTATTCAATTTTAACTTTATTTTATTCATTATTATTTAATTTCATTTCTAATTTTATGTAATTCCTTTTTTAACTTTCATTTTAGTTTAATTATGATTATGTTATTAACAGGCTCTTTAAGTAATGTATGGATATGGAAGAGTGAGGTTCACTGGTACAGGTATATCCATACCTAAAAGAGGTCCTCTACAACTTTTATGTAAAACCTGTTGATTGTGAAATTAATAATTTAATTTTCGAAGATGTTTTCACCTATATCGTATAAATCTAAAATAATATTTAGGTCATCTTGATTGTTTAATTTAGGGCAAAATTGCCGTTTACACCATTTAATTTGGATGTATATCTTAGGAGATATCACAAAATTAAAATAACTCGCGCAACTAAAATCATTCTGCGGCACTAGGGGAAGGGGATTATCTCACGAGCATATTTCTGTTACATCTTCAAAAAAAAACCTGACGTGGAAGGTTAATATCCAGTTTATCGGCGAAAAAGCCGTGATGACGGTGGCATTGAGTGTCAATAAGTTAAAGATATTAAGTATATCTGTAAACAAATATATCAATTCAGCTATTGATAGTATTCTTCAAAGATTACACTTGGATGTGCGAGAGGATCATAGTGTCGCCAAGAAATTCTTTTAATATTAAAAAGCCCTTTCCCTTTGGGTTGACCTTACCAATTTAAGCGTTATTTTTATGATTTGATTGTACTTTTTTGATATTTCTAATTTTTCGTGTTTTTAATAATATATTTTTTTTAATCATTTTGATTTTTAATTATGATATTTTTATGACTTGATAAATATGACGATCAATCTATTGTTAGGGTTCCGTACCCAAAAGGTAAAAACGGGGCCCTATTACCTTGTACTATTATTTATTCTGTGCTATTACTAAGACTCCGCGATCCGTATAACTAACTGTACGCCTCACTGGGCAAAACATGTACGTGCTATAAAATAAGTGAACATCTTGCATGCCTAGGGCGTGGAGAAGAACGGAAAAGAAACTCCTCTTTTAGCTCGTAACTTTATCTATAGTTCAGCGATACGCGGGCTGGCTTGGACTTATTGACAGGGACAACGCAACGGGCCTTGGCGGCGACCACGAAACGAACGCGGACGTATGTATGCTAGTTGTATTGGTAGGGTTCGTTTTTAATCACGAACCCATTGACCGTCTTTGTAAACAAGGCTTTCGAGTTCACGGGTGATGCCTTCGTACTTCGAGAAGAGGACACTGCATGAAAAAGGGGTGAGTACGTCTGCGTTCCTGATCTCTCTGCATTCAGAGCTCGGAACTCAGGGGTTGTCCATATTCAATACGCGCTGATTATGTTTTCAGCGACGCTCAGGTATGAATTTTGCCCGGTGCGGGCGGCGGTGGTGGTGGGAGCCATCTTGCTGTTTTGTGCAGGCATGTGGGCAACAGGAGCCAATGGGTCTGGGATTGGCATTGGCGCTGAGATAGGGTGACCCATCAGCGCTGGAATAGCCTGTGGGTTGAACTGAGGAGCCACACTTTGATGGTTCAGTTTACCAAAAGGTAAAGTCCTCTGCGGGGCTAATCTTGGAGGCGTAAGTGTGTTCGGGTCAAGTCTTGCAATTGAATTTTAAAGCAGTTATCCTCCACCGATTAAGATGAAATTTTGCATACACATTTAGTTTGGATGACAATGCATGGTTAACTAAGTGACGTCATTCTAAATCCAATATGGCGGACGGCACAAGATGACGGATTAGTTATTTTTGTGCACTGCCATGATATGGGTATCAAATGAAAGGGTTTGCTGAGAAAAATACGAAAGGGCTTGTTTAAAAAAAATATGATTTATTTATTATTTATGTTAAAAATAGGATTGTGCCCCTCGGTATGGCTGCAAACAACCAATACCATGTCGTACTGTTGACCATCTCTCGTTTTGTGCAAGCGAACGAAAGTCGATAGCGATGACGGGGACTTTCTGGGCGAGTAAATCATCACGGATTTCCTCCATGGGCATACGTCGAATCACCACACGGGTGGGCGTGTAGTCTGGGAGGGAATAGATATGGAACGAAATGCCTATACGTTTTTTTTTTTTTTTTTTTTTGTTTCGGGGTGGAAAATCCTCATTGGATGTCCTCCGCCCTGGGGGGCGAAGGGGTCTGTCAGACTTGTACTGACTAAAAACCACCCCGGTGTTCCGTCTCACACCTGCACCGGGGGTCGCGGGAACAACGATACTTCCGCAACCCCCGGCTAGTGCCGGCCCGCCTCCGCGGGCCACGATCTCGGTTTGGGGGGGGAGTGAGGTGTTGGACTCCCCCCGCGACGTCTAAGAGGGGCGCGCGTGGAACACTACGCGCCACCACCTCGGGTCCTGATATCTGGGGGGCGACGGACGTCCCCGAGTCCGTCGCCCCTGGACCCATTTAGGGGGGCTGGAAGAGGGCGTTGTCCGCCCTCCGCCGACGCCCGGCGCGTCTTCTGCGGATCGGGTTAGCGGATGAAATCTCCCTCTCCCTCTCCGCAGCTTCCTTCTGCGAGACGACTGTTTCGCCGATGCAGTGACGCGAGTACCTTCGCCTCCAGGTCCCAGGGCGGGGATCCGGCCAATGCACAAGCCGCCTCGTACGAGATCGTGCGATACCCCCTGATGACTCTGACGGCCATCGCTCTCTGCGGCTTTCGCAAAACAGCGATGCTGCCGGCCGTCAGGTCAGCCGCCCAGATCGGGGCCCCATACAGGGCCATCGATCGCACGATCCCCACGTAGAGCCGCCTACAGGCAGCGCTCGGGCCCCCCAGATTGGGAAGCAGCGTTGACAGCGCCCCAGCCGCGCCCAGCAACTTGGGCGGCAGCCGTCGAAAGTGGGGGCCGAAATCCCACCGGCTGTCGAGCACCAATCCCAGGTACTTCATGGTTGACTCGACAGCGATTCGAGCCACCCCGACGACGATGTGGGCATCGGGCGGTGGCGCCCGCCGGGGGCCATGAAAGACAATGGCCTCCGACTTGTTGAGGGCCACCTCCAGGCCAAGGCGCCGTATGCGGCTCACCACCTGTGAGACCGCAGCCGTCGCCAGCAACGCTGCCTCCCTGTACGAACTCCCCCGGGCGGTGACCAGCGTATCGTCCGCGTAACACGTCAGGTCTACGCCCGGTTGGAGTTCGCCCCTCAGCACCCAGTCGTACCCGATGTTCCACAGGGGCGGGCCCAAGACCGAGCCCTGTGGAACACCGCACGACATGCGGTGCTGGTTTTCGAAGCCATCACGTCCCACGTAGGTGACACACCTCTCCGCCAAATAAGCCCCGACGATGCGGCGGAGGTAGGGAGGCACTCGATGATACCGCAGTGCCTCCCGAACACAACTCCAGGGCAGGGTGTTGAAGGCGTTGGAAATGTCCAAGGACACCGCCAACATCACCCCACCCCGGGACACCGCTTCCTCCGCCAGGACTCTCACCTGCGATATCGCGTGAATGGTGGAGCGCCCATGCCGAAAGCCGAACTGGCTTTCGTCAAGGTCCGGCCCCTCTCTGTATAAGTGGCTGACGAGGCGGGCAGCGATTATCCGCTCGAACAGCTTACCCACCTCGTCTAGCAGCACTATGGGCCGGTACGCGGACGGCGAGTCCGCAGGGCGCCCCGCCTTCCTGAGCAGGACCAGACGACCAGATTTCCACAGAGTAGGAAACTGGCCCCGCTCAAGGCACGCTGTGAAGCCTATACGTAATCCAACCTTTGAGATAACGACATAGATATTCCAAGGAGTTAAAAATTTAAACATAATACTCCTTACATCGAATTCGTTGCAAAAACTATTGATGATAGAACAAAAAAATACTACAATATAAAAAAAAGTATCAATAACCATTTTTAAGTAATTCAAATTTGTATTGTAAAATACTGCCTTATTTTAATTTAATTAATCTGATTGAGTTTTTTATTTATGTTATTCAATTTTAACTTAATTTCATTCATTATTTTTATTTAAGTTATTCAATTTTAACTTTATTTTATTCATTATTATTTAATTTCATTTCTAATTTTATGTAATTCCTTTTTTAACTTTCATTTTAGTTTAATTATGATTATGTTATTAACAGGCTCTTTAAGTAATGTATGGATATGGAAGAGTGAGGTTCACTGGTACAGGTATATCCATACCTAAAAGAGGTCCTCTACAACTTTTATGTAAAACCTGTTGATTGTGAAATTAATAATTTAATTTTCGAAGATGTTTTCACCTATATCGTATAAATCTAAAATAATATTTAGGTCATCTTGATTGTTTAATTTAGGGCAAAATTGCCGTTTACACCATTTAATTTGGATGTATATCTTAGGAGATATCACAAAATTAAAATAACTCGCGCAACTAAAATCATTCTGCGGCACTAGGGGAAGGGGATTATCTCACGAGCATATTTCTGTTACATCTTCAAAAAAAAACCTGACGTGGAAGGTTAATATCCAGTTTATCGGCGAAAAAGCCGTGATGACGGTGGCATTGAGTGTCAATAAGTTAAAGATATTAAGTATATCTGTAAACAAATATATCAATTCAGCTATTGATAGTATTCTTCAAAGATTACACTTGGATGTGCGAGAGGATCATAGTGTCGCCAAGAAATTCTTTTAATATTAAAAAGCCCTTTCCCTTTGGGTTGACCTTACCAATTTAAGCGTTATTTTTATGATTTTATTGTACTTTTTTGATATTTCTAATTTTTCGTGTTTTTAATAATATATTTTTTTTAATCATTTTGATTTTTAATTATGATATTTTTATGACTTGATAAATATGACGATCAATCTATTGTTAGGGTTCCGTACCCAAAAGGTAAAAACGGGGCCCTATTACCTTGTACTATTATTTATTCTGTGCTATTACTAAGACTCCGCGATCCGTATAACTAACTGTACGCCTCACTGGGCAAAACATGTACGTGCTATAAAATAAGTGAACATCTTGCATGCCTAGGGCGTGGAGAAGAACGGAAAAGAAACTCCTCTTTTAGCTCGTAACTTTATCTATAGTTCAGCGATACGCGGGCTGGCTTGGACTTATTGACAGGGACAACGCAACGGGCCTTGGCGGCGACCACGAAACGAACGCGGACGTATGTATGCTAGTTGTATTGGTAGGGTTCGTTTTTAATCACGAACCCATTGACCGTCTTTGTAAACAAGGCTATCGAGTTCACGGGTGATGCTTTCGTACTTCGAGAAGAGGACACTGCATGAAAAAGGGGTGAGTACGTCTGCGTTCCTGATCTCTCTGCATTCAGAGCTCGGAACTCAGGGGTTGTCCATATTCAATACGCGCTGATTATGTTTTCAGCGACGCTCAGGTATGAATTTTGCCCGGTGCGGGCGGCGGTGGTGGTGGGAGCCATCTTGCTGTTTTGTGCAGGCATGTGGGCAACAGGGGCCAATGGGTCTGGGATTGGCATTGGCGCTGAGATAGGGTGACCCATCAGCGCTGGAATGGCCTGTGGGTTGAACTGAGGAGCCACACTTTGATGGTTCAGTTTACCAAAAGGTAAAGTCCTCTGCGGGGCTAATCTTGGAGGCGTAAGTGTGTTCGGGTCAAGTCTTGCAATTGAATTTTAAAGCAGTTATCCTCCGCCGATTAAGATGAAATTTTGCATACACATTTAGTTTGGATGACAATGCATGGTTAACTAAGTGACGTCATTCTAAATCCAATATGGCGGACGGCACAAGATGACGGATTAGTTATTTTTGTGCACTGCCATGATATGGGTATCAAATGAAAGGGTTTGCTGAGAAAAATACGAAAGGGCTTGTTTAAAAAAAATATAATTTATTTATTACTTATGTTAAAAATAGGATTGTGCCCCTCGGTATGGCTGCAAACAACCAATACCATGTCGTACTGTTGACCATCTCTCGTTTTGTGCAAGCGAACGAAAGTCGACAGCGATGACGGGGACTTTCTGGGCGAGTAAATCATCACGGATTTCTTCCATGGGCATACGTCGAATCACCACACGGGTGGGCGTGTAGTCTGGGAGGGAATAGATATGGAACGAAATGCCTATACGTAATCCAACCTTTGAGATAACGATATAGATATTGGTAATGACGAGAAGTAGATACTTGAAATCTGATGCCTGATCTTGGCATGCAGTGGCTGTATTATAATTTAGTTTTCGCTCGACACAAGCTTTGGACACCTCATTCCATTTTATTTTTTCCTAAAAAGGTGTTGGGGGAGGTAGTGGTAGCTTTCTGGTGGAAGCTATTATCATAGGACTGAGGGTGCAGATAGTCCACGGGGTAGCGGTAGCGGGGGCAGGAGTGGGATTAGCGCCGGACGAGGTCGACGGCCGAGGTGGCTTAGGCGAGGCTTTCACTACGGTCCTTTTGGCCTAAGTAGCTTGAGAAGGGCTTTTGACCTTTTTCCTCGTACCTCCTGCGACGACTATGGAATCGCCGTCGGTGGAAGAGGAGGAAGACAAGGTGCCGTACTGTTCTGATGCATCCGAAGCCTCTGCTGCCTCATCCTCCTCAACAGAGCAGCCACTGAGGACTGTCTCTATGTCTAGAAGGGAGCCAGCGCGATCATCGATCGGATCAGCCCATGATTTGGGCGAAGGGGAGGCCTGCTCTTTAGTCCGGGGTTTAGGAGTCCAGATGGCGGTACTCCATAACACTAGAGCTGCAGCCTGGTTATTGGAAGCCTTAAGGTCGATCCACACATATCAGGGCCGTGCCCGGGACGTGACAGGGCCGAGCCCAGGCATTGAAGTTCCGTCACTGGCCCGTGCACGGCCCGTGCAAGGACGTGTGGGAATGGGTTCATATAAAATGTACACACCAATATTCTTTGAGCCCCTGACGGGGCACGGTCCGTCCACGTTCCGGACATGGCCCTGATATGTGTGGATAGACCTTTAGTCTCGGCAGAAGGGGGTGGGGGAGTTTATTTACTGGACGGGCCCCGGTCGCGCCCGAAGCAATCGGAGAGGCAGTGAGGACCTCAGTGAGGGCTCACCGTATTTGACTTTAAAATCAGGGTCCTTCAGGAGAGTGTCTTTAAGGAACTTAAGGAGTAACTAAACCGATGGCATCATTGTGAAGGTGGGCTATCTTCCCCAGGTAGGTGGGCCTGAGGATGTGTAAAAGCCTACCCTCCCAGCCGGGTGAGACTGGCAGGTTTTTACCTAATGTGAGCCCTAAGCTCTAGTTTACCAGTCACCAATCTTATTGGATGACAGGGGATAGCCCACAAAAGGTGGGCTACCCTTCGCCTGTGTACCGAGATTCTGGTACGAAGGGGTACTATATCAAATATATACTGAAAGCAGAGACAAGGTTTGGCTAGGCTACCTACGAAGGCCAGGTCCCTTTCCCTTGCTCCCGACTCCAACTGACTGCCTCAGTCTGAAGGTGCTTGGCGGTTCCAGTGGGACTGCACCCCACTTGGCAAAGTCAGCAACGTTAGGTATCCACCAAGGACCAAGAAACTGTGGTTTTTCCCTCAAGGGGTCAAACGTAATCGACCTTGAAGTGTCATTCCCTACCTTGAAAAGGGCCGGTCCGGACGTTCGCGGGAGGCGACTTCTGGTGACGGTGTGCGTAGCGGTACGTGTTTGGGGGTTGCGTTCTTATATTTTATAATCCCTGTAAAAAAAAACGAATGGTGGGTCCTCACTACACAGACTTGACATACACGACAACATTTGTCTGCACCGCTGTGTTGCACAGACAAAATTCTTTAGAAGTTTATGAAAGTCTCTGAAAAGTCTGTGTATTATGAACCCACCTTAACCATTTTTTTTATACTATTGATACGCTCGCGTTTGAACATTATCTCGTCTTATGGTAAGATAATAATCAATAAAGAACGAGCCACAAAAAGAAATGTTGAATAATAAACCAATGTAACTGAGATTTTGTATTTTTATCCTGTTTTGTTTCACTCCTGCCTCCGTATCCTGCGTAACAAAACTATCATAGTTCCACTCTAAAAAAGGGACAGATGTATACAAGTCACATACATATGTCCCTTACGCACACTCATAATAACCATGCTCAAAGAGTTTAGGGTCAACCCCTGGGCAAAGGCCTACTCTCATGTTTCTCGGTCTAGAGCTAACAAGGACCTAAATTGGAAGTGCAAAGGATGGTTACGTTGTGCGTCCGTGACCGTAATTTGAGTTCCAAATTCAACATTTTCTAAATTTTAACGGATAGAGTTCGAATGTAGTGCGTAAAGTTCCCTACAAGAAGTACTACGGCAAATTCTGCCCTCCGAATCAATCAGAATACATACATGTACCTACAGTAATTATTAAAATGTGAAAATGACTTGTAAAACGAATAAAACAAACGCAACGATTACATTTGCCTAGAACAGGCGACAATAAAATCCAATAAAATATGTGTGTTGATTGTTTTTGTACGGTTTCTATGCAATGCATTTGCATTTGGATACACGCATAACACAAACACTGTTTCTGAAGTACGCCTGAAGTTCAGATTAAAATATAAAACAACTACAACTGCAAGAACGTATTGCTAAGGTTACCTCTAAAATAAAAGTTAAGGTTTTATGATTATCGCAGACACAATTTTCGAGCTGCTGAGCGTCATGTCATAATGCTGAATGCATCGACAATATATTCCAGATTGTGTATCCGAACGTCCTAGTCATTTTGACGTTTCTACGCGCGCGCACTGCACTGGTGCAGTATAGTCTCTTATCCCATTTATAGTGTCTCTCGCTTCTTCTCTGATCATAAAACTTAAACTATTGTAAAGCCATACCTCTAAGCTTTAATACGACGTACTTTATGTCAATGTACATGATTTTTTTTGTTAGGGCACAGCTCTTTACATATTCTGGCCATGTCCTTTCTTTCACGGACACGGATCGAATATAGTGCGTATAGTACGTAAATCAATCATGGCTACTTTACGGGTGCGCAAAATATCTGTAATAAATGATGATAACCAACGTTGGACTTGGAGCACTCATTTTGAAGGAAATATTAGTTAGCTTTTTAACCAACTTCAAAAAAAGGAGGAGGTTCTCAATTTTTCGGAATAGAATTAGTTTGGTTGAAACGAAGAATGAGTGATCATTTTTAATCCAAACCAGTCAAAATGATATAAGCATGTTAAATCTACGTTGTCGATTAGTACTAACAATATCTCGTTTTTTCCCTAAGCGATGAAATAATATATAAATACATTCTTTCGCCATTTTCCGGCAGTATTTACACATTTATAAAAGGAAGTAGACGTATATTAAACACACTGGAATTTGCAAACATACTGGTACACCTCTCTGCTACATTGAAGGTTGTTCAATCATATACAAACTATGATCCACCGCAGAAAGCGAGTAATTTTGTATTTGTGAAAATTAATTAGTTACAAGTGCACCGGTTGAACTATCGAGAAATATTTGCTGCATTCAGGGTTGGCTGTAAAGATGAATCCTGAAGGGGACAACTGCTCAAGATCAGAATCGGGTGACGGAACTTTAGAACGGGAAAGATTTAAAAGTAAGTTTATAAATAAGATATTCCTAGTTTGAAAATCGTTTAATTGAATAATTATGGACAAAACATGTTTTTTTTCAGACATGAAGTTGGAAGCAAATGTGTTCCATCAGGCAACACACCTGCAACCACCACTCGACCCGCCGCCGCCGCCTCCTACCACTGAGCCTATAGGGACAAGGCCTGAGGTACGTAGAATGTTTATAATAGGTTGAAAGAAGCACTGTCTGGTGGCCAAACGTCAGAACACCCGGACTGAGAACAAAAAATAATAATCGAGTTTGGTAGCCAACCTTTATTAATCGAAAGATGAGGAAGAAGAAAGCAACAATCACGACGCGCATACTTGGTCCATTGTTTTTTTCGGCTGTATATTTGCAGTTAGTAAACGCAGTTTGAAGTTGGAGTTGGTTACATACACGTCAGACATAACTGAAGCAATTTATCGAGCTCGCTTCGGTCGCTCCTATATCTTTATTTAATATCGGTATTTTTTGGACTGTATCGAGGCGAAACATGTGGTGCCGCGGATGCTAAACGAGCGGTGCTGCGGGAGGGACATACGTTAAAGTCGCAGTAACGACGCCTTATGTTTAGAGCTAATAAATTCGATCACAATTTCGTTTCAAAACCTGCTATTTTTGCGTACAGAAGCTACTTTTATTAACATGATACGGTCTGCAAAAATCGCAAATGATAAAACGTGGTTGATTTAGTTTCTGAAAATAGTGTGATGTCGTCGCGTGGTGCTTTTATTAGTTATTTTATTTTTCCTGTTATGATCGCCGGTAAAATGGCTATTTAATATTGATAGGGTCGCGTTAGACCACTATCTCTCCTGTAGCTAAGCGCTGATAATTTTTTGTCGATGATGTTGCAAGTTTTCCCAGAATTAATCTATATTCACTCTTGACTTAGAACCATAATTTGTAACTAGAAGGAAACATGGACTCCCACTCCTCTTGGCCCGTAAGGCAGATCTGTTACAGCGATAAGAGCAGGTACCGTATGGTGTCCGACGTAATAGTACATTGTGTATTAAGGGCGGTATGTAAGGAATTACGATCGAGGCTCTAGTAGAAGCCCGAAGTCGAAGACTGAGGGCTTTCTGAGTCGAGGTTCGTAATTCCCGTACCGCCCACAATGTTTTTTATCACATTTGCGAGTAATAATTAGCTAATACACAAGAATTAAAGCTTTAATACACAAGTCAGCACAGCTGTTATTACGAAATACGTGAACCTTTTTTTTAAGCGGTTGGCGAATTTTTGCCCACACCACAGATTATACAGTGTTTCGTTCAGAAACTTTAAGGGCAAATACTTTCGTAGGTATACAGCCATGACGGAGTGTAAAAAGAATTAAATAATTTCGACGTTTTCATACTATAACTATTAAAATCGATTATTAAGAACATTAGTTGAGTAACAATTTTTCAATTGCGTGTAAACTCCTTGCTTGAACTTGCATGACCTGTGTGCTGTGCTGTAAATTAAAAAAATATTACTTACCGCCCTTGGGTTTCATGACAAACAAAAAAGCCCGAGGGTTTTATAAGGGGCATTACGGCCAAGTTAACCTGTATGTTTTGATACTGTTTACGTGCAAGTGTGATGAAAAGAATTATACCATCCCATATCTTCCCGTGGGTGTCGTAAGAGGTGACTAAGGGACACACCAGAGAATGGACAGCAGCGTTCTCTGAGCACTTTAACAAAAAACTGCGAATCGGCAACAAAAAAACGGCCCCGAGGGCCCGGCAGCACGTTTACCCTCGACTCAATAGCGGTCGAGACAATGGCGTAGCAATCAATGGGTGCGAAGAATTCCCGGAGTGGACACGGCTACCCCAATAAAAACCGACGACTGTACCTGGCAACATACAACACGCAAATACTCCGGACCGACGAGAAGATAGCCGAGCTTGAAGAAGAATTGAGCCTTATCTAAAGTCCGAAGAGATCCCTACTCTATTTCCTAGAGGGTGACCGGTGTCAACCTAGAAGGAAATGTTCAATGATGTCTCTGTGATCAATTCGGTGAAAATCGGGAGCGATTACCGCATGGTAAGAGGCACATTGAAAGGTCTCGAATGATGAAGTCTAGGCTCCGTCCAGCACAGATCCAGGTTCAAAACCTCGAGAGTTTTCAGCTCGAACTCCAGAATTGTTTTAAGTGCCTTGGGAGCTCCGTGGACGAATACAGCGATGGGTTCGTGGAAGCTATCCATGACCCGAGATAGAACCAAAAAGCTCTCTGATTCTACTCTTGAGAGTAGAATCAGAGATCAGCATGTGCAAATGGCTCATGAAGATGAGGCGTGAGGTGATCCTGCAGTCTTCAGATGATGTGTTACCGTCAGCTAAATAGACGGAGTTCAAAGTCCTTGAAAAGCGGCATCCGCCGTTTTAATACTGAAAGTATTAAAGACGCGATTGAGCGGCATAAGGGCTCCAAGGTCTTTGCAAGAGATCTGACTATTGTGCAGAGCCAGCTCACGAAACTGAAGACCGATGTGGCAGGATCGTAACCGCCAAACCGGAGCTTCTGAGGAATATCGAGACATTATATGGGCAGTTGTACATGTCAACCAGTAAAACCGTCACGAACCTAGCAAATGACCCTAGAGCTAGATTGACCCGACCCTATACCGAAGACATTCCAGACGTCAGGCTGTACGAGATTAGGATGGCTCTTAAACAGCTTTAGAACAACAAGGCACCGGGTGATGACGGAATTACGGCTGAACGCCTGAAGGCAGGTGGAAAATCGTTACTTAAGGCCCTTCAGAAGCTGTTGGATTCCGTCATACTCAAGAAAAAACGCCACAGGCATGGTGCAGGGTTGTGGTGGTACTCTTCTTTAAGAATTGTGACAATGCCCTACTGAAGAACCATAGGCCCATATCACGTCTACAAGCTATTTTCGAGTCATCACGAATCAAGTAGACCACATACATACGATGTGGCAGGTTATACAGAAGACCTAAGAGTACAACCTGCTTCTCTGCTTAGCGTTTGTGGACTACGATAAAGCCTTCGATTGGATCGATACTTGGGCTGTACTGCAGTCTCTCCAATGGCGCCTAATCGGCTTCCGGTACATCGTAGTGTAAAACTGTATGTACAAAAACGCCATCATGTCAGTTCGACTTCAGGATCAGACCTCGGATCCTATCGTTCTGCAGCAAGGTGTAAGACAGGGAGAAATCATATCTCCAAAACTGTTCACCGCTGCACTGGAGGATGTCTTCAAGGTTCTGGACTGGAGAGGGCTAGTCATCAATGTCAATGGTGAGTAGATCACTCACCTTCGGTTTGCCGACAATATAGTAGTCATGGCTGAGGCCATGAAGGACCTCAGTACAATGCTCAATGACCTCAGTAGAGCTTTCGAACGAGTGGGACAAAACCAAGATGATGTTAAATGCCCATGTTGCACCCAATCCTATCAAGGTCGGAGACTCCACACTCAAAGTTGTGATCGGCTTTGTCTACCTGAGACAAACAACCTAGTTAGCTAAAGATTAAATCTAAAGATTTTGGGTGAAAGTAACTAAAATTATGTATTGTTTCAGCCGCATCAACGAGTAATTTATAGGAAGAAACTTCGGTGGTGGAGGAGGCTATGCTGTTGCTAGTTAATTGGCAGTTCTCTCCAAACAGCGTGCAAGAAATTCATTCATTCATTTTCTTTCGTTCAAGAAAAAAAAGAAAAACATAACAAAATAGCCTTCGTGATTTTCTCTGGACAGTATACGGTATCAATAGGATACAAGTGAGCAAACTTTATCATTGCAGACGAGGCTTGAAGCTTAGAAAAAAATATATTTTATTAACTTCAATTGTACAAGAAAACACTTATCTAAACACGTTGCGTCACAACTAGGAAAAATAATGTTTACGATGAACTCTGGCAACCAATGTAACATTTGACCTGTGTTTAGGGTGCCAGCATCCTCTCCTATAATTTGAACATGTAACAGTAGTTGTAAGATGAACACAGTACAATTATCATTATTAAATTATAATAATATTTACTAGCTAATGCAGCTATGATGTGGCTAGAATTAGAGTCTGTAATGAAAAATACCTATGCGTATTTTACGACGTTTTTCAACACTCTTAAGCCCACTTGCTCGATAAACTTACCACAAAGTTAGTTGCTAATACGAGGTTAAATTTACAGTTTGTTATACAATATTGTCAATTTTACCTCGGGTTAACAACTAATTCGTTCTTGGTAAGATAACCCAGGGTGGCGCAAGCGGGCCTGACATGGAAAAAAACACTTTTTTATTGTAGTTTTTAATTTGTAGTTTTTAATGCCGTATCTAAGTACGGATGATACATATCCATGATAAGCCAGCATTGCAGTGTTAAAGTTTACTGTTTGTCTAATTCTTTTCAATACATATATAAAACGATCTATTTTTGTAAGAATTTTATCTATGTGTGTTTTCCAGTTGCAATTTTTATCAACCGTTATACCCAAGAATACACAATTATCGACAGTGGTCAAGTGAGAATCTTTATAATGAATATCTAATGCATTTATGTTTGCATTGTATGTTTGGAATTGTATTATGTTGGTTTTAGTCATATTTATTTTTAAGTTATTTTTTTTAGCCAATCGATTGCCTTATCTAGAGTTTGGACGACTTCGTTCTCTAAGTTGTTGTTATTGTCACTCTTAATGATTATTGTAGTGTTATCAGCAAATAGTATACAATCTTTGCCTATCGCCTCTGGAATGTCGTTGATGTAAACTAGAAAGAGTTGTGGGGATAGGATACCTCCCTGTAGCGTGCCATAATTATTTTGTTTATATGCCGACCTATAGGTTTTTTTTCCTTTTGGCAAGTTTTTGTTATTTCCACGCATTGTACTCTTTCAGAAAGATAACTTTTGATCCAGTCGTTGGCCTTACCCCGGATTCCATAATGCTCAAGCTTTGAGAGTAGTGTTTTATGGCTGACAAAATCGAAGGCTTTTGTCATGTCTAGGAACACGCAACTAATCTTCGATTTTTGATTCAAACTTTCGGTTATGTGTTTCATTAGTGTAAAACATGCCAAAGTAGTGGAACTGCCCTTCCTAAACCCGTATTGTTCTTGTTTAAGAATATTGCATGTTGTTAGAAAGTTCTCTATTTTAATGCACATAACTTTCTCAAATAGTTTGGATAGGATTGGGATTAAAGTTATTGGTCGATAATTGCTCATGTCAGTTTTTACACCTGTCTTATAAAGAGGCTTGACAATTGACCTTTTCAGACGTGTTGGGAATATTCCTTCTGTCAGAGACAGGTTAATAATGTATGTTAAGGGAGACACTAAATTCATTGCACATATTTTTAACACTTTAGAGCTCAAGTCATCATATCCGGTCGAGTTAGTATTTCTTAGACTGTGAATTATTTTATAAACGTCTGATTCATCTACTGGTGTAAGAAAAATGCTTTTAGGATTTTGAGGGGTGGTTATTTTTATGTCATTTTGCACATTTTTATGAGCATTATTGGTCGTCTTTGTTTGGGATATATAATAGTCATTAAATACGTCACATATTTGATTTGGATTGTCATAAACTGTACTGTTAGCAATAACTGCGTCAACTTCAGAGTTACTTGTCATATTATTTGTGTTTGTTTTAATCATGTTTCAAGCCGCTTTACTTGTATTTTTGGCCTTATTAATGTAGTCTAAGCTATTTATCTGCTGAGCGTTTTTTCAATATTTAAGTGTAGTCGTCATATTTTTTTTGTTTTGTTTTTTGTTATGCTTGTAGAGATGGTATTTTAAATATAATGTTCGTTTTTTAATGCAGCATCTTTTTATACTCTTGGTTAAACCTCTATTTTTCACTTGTTTACAAGTATTTTTGACTTTAACTATAGGAAAGCATAGATTATAGAAAAGGGTAATTATATCGTGCAGTCTATCGAAGGCGTCATTTGTTGTTTGAGTTTCGTAAACTTCGGAGAAAGATAAACTCGAGATGCAGTTGTTGAACTTAATAACATTTTCGTCACTGAGCTCTCTTACACTTTTAAACCAAAAGCTATGAATGTCTTTAACTTGAAGATCAGTCTCTAAGCAAACCGTTATTGATTGTGCTGATTCGTGGTCTGAAAGCGCTAGATAGTGAATTGCAGGATTAGCGTCGTGGATGTTACTTACTATTAAGTCCAAACATGCGTTTTTCCTCGTAGGCAGTTTTATGTGGTTGATTATATTATTAAGAATAGAGTTTAAGTCATTGGATGTTTTATTTGTTTTCAGTGTGTCAATATTCCAGTCGCCACAGATGATAACCTTTTTGTTACCTTTTTTACACAGTCTATTGGTAAGAAGTTCCAAATTATTCAAAAATATTGTGGCATCACGTGTAGGTGTTCTATATATGCACACTATAATTAAGTTATATTTAATTATATCGATGGCACAGCATTCGAATTGAAAGGGAATAGGGATGGGTAAATTTTTTATTTCTTTAAATTGTAGGTTATTTTTTAACAATATACACGAGCCTCCCCGTCGTTGGTTAATTCTAGAGAAGAAGGAAGGAAACGATTACTGGTTCGTCTTTTGATCAAAAATCGATTCTATTAGATACATTCTATCTATATCTTTATGGCCGGCTGTGAACGGCCAACTAATCATAGATAAAATAATAATAATCTTTTAAATAAAGATTCTATGAGATTCTATTATATTCTAGTTTATTTTTAATTAATGTAGAATCGGCTAAGTATATTTTTTAAAGTGATCATGACTCTTGCAAAAATCAAGGGTAAGTTAATCATATCATGTGAAACGGAACGTCATTTAAAGGGAGTAGTATAACAATATCCATACTTTTAAACTCAACATTAAATTCCCTATTCAAATATCAAATCCTCGACGGGTAATATCGTAAAAAAATATGAAACTAATTACTATATAATTTTGGTCTTGATGCGTGAGACTTTTTGGTACCACTTTTGGTCATTCTCCTTTACTTGTTGTACTTTTTCTTGAGATAACAATAAATGCGATAAACACAATAATACAATGTGATGTTATTCTGATAACTAAATTGTTATGAAATTTCGGTAGCGCATGTCAATCACGTAAAGGCAATGGCAGAAGCCCATACATTGTTTTAGTTGAGATTATCATAAAATTACCAATATCTGGTTGAACTCAGGGTCATGATCTGATTTAGTTTGTGCAAGAATTTTTGTTAATGCCGAGAATAATATATATTTTTTTAAAATCAAAATCATTTTGTTTATTTCACATAGGCCTACATGGGCACTTATAAAACGTCCACAAAAGGTGCCAAATACTTACAAACTCATTAGAATGTGTTATGTCCGCACTATGTATATTTTATTATATTCTTAGTTCTATGTGGCAAGCACCAATGACGACTATTATGTCTAAAGTAAATTGGAAAACAAGTGTGTTAAACGATCTTTTCCATAGCTCAAATATGAGATGATGATGTCCATTTAGTGATATCCTATTGCGTTATCCATTCAATTTCTTATTACAAAAGCAATTTTAATCGATTTCACATATTGTCATTCCAGTCATCGAATTTTTCAAATAGTTTAAATAAAGGACAATGGCAGAAGCGCATACATTGTTTTAGCTGAGATTAAATTCCTATGTAAATCAATGAAAAATATCTGTTTTAACTCAGGGCCATGTTCTGAATTAGTATGTGCAAAAATTTTTGTTCAAGAACGCCGAGAATAATAGATATCCATGAATTTTTGTAGGTTATGTCTGGATAACTTTTAATAATGTGTTAAATGGTAAAATTATTCAATTTCGTAGAAGTAAAAGGATAAGTATATCCCTTACCTAGTAATTTCAGAATGAATTTAAAAATATGCTCTTTGAAAAGAGTATATTTATTTCATCGACCACATAGCCACTAGACGCCTAATAACAGGCGAGCGATGTCTGTCAACACATATGACTAAAAAGATCATATACAGGTAATACTGATCATCACTGGACAATTTAGAATTAGTAGCGACCACTTCTGTGAACCATAAACACTTCCGTGTCAGTCAATAAAAAAATGATTAAAGAAATATTATAATGGCCTCTTGTACAATAACTTGCTATGGTAATAACAGCCAGACATCGAGTTTCCGAAAAAATAACATAACATTTCATTGATAAGTTAATAGTTACATAAACATAATAAGATTTATTTTCTAATATTATTTATCGGAGTTCATATTATACTGGTCAAGTTTGTAGGTGAACACGCCCACAGCATGTTTGCGTCTCTTTCTTTTTAAAGTATTTTTTCGCTATCTCTTGTCCTCTATAATTTCGTAAACAAAACTAGTGAAGCACCATATCCTATGAACAAAACTGTTATCGATAGAACTAGAAACCTTACAAATTACAAACATAAATAAACATTAGTTTATTAATTGTGAAACGATTTTTTGATTACGTTTTTACTAATATTTAATATTACTATATTTAAGAACCAACAACCGAAAAAAAGTATGTTTACCTTTAGAATGTTATTTTTTTTTTTAGTTATATAGCATTTTATGTTATTACTAAAATGTTAAAACGCCGTATAATTAATAATAAAAAAGATAATATTAATTAAAAAAAATACAAATACTATTTATAAAAATCGATACCTTCCTGGTTTTATTTAAACCTGTCCCACCCTTAATGATGCGTATGACCTTGGTAAGGGACCAATCAGAGCGTAGTACCCCGTCCCTCATACCTCAGCTAGTTGACAGAATTGTTTTGATGTATTTGATCAAGCATTAGGCGTCTATAGTCAGAATTTTAATTCGATTCCAGATTTGACATTAGCTACTGTCATTTTGTGAAATAATGATACCACATATAATAGTGTAGTGATGAACACAAAAATCGATAAACAATCGAAAAACAAAATGAGCTGGAAAAAAGCTGCCATTCAAGATTGGCTTTTAAATAAAAATATTCATTACGAACCAGATATGGTTAAAGCTACGCTTTTAGAACTGATTCCACATAACGAGTCTTTTAATAAGTACGCTGTAGACGAAATGGCAACACAACATGGGATCACGGTTTTAAGACTGCCCCCTTACCATTGCGAGCTAAACCCTATCGAATTGATATGGGCGCAGGTAAAGGGGCATGTAGCTCAAAATAATAAAACTTTCAAATTGACAGACGTGAGAAATTTATTTCAGGAAGGCTTTCAAAAAATTACGGCTACCGAATGGTCTAAATGCGTATCCCATGTTGTCAAAGAAGAGGAAAACATGAGTAGGCTAGATATGTTACAATATCACAGACACATTTATAATAAATGTTACAGAAAGTGACAGCGATAGCGATAGCGATGACGGCGACAATATATAAAATAAATTATTACCATAATACATATATCTGTTTTATTTGTCATGTTCCTTCATGATCACATTTTTTTATTTATTTCACACACAATTATAAAAGAGAAGTCTCAGATCGTTAATTAATCGTCAAAACTAAATTATCGGTTCAGAAATATTTAATTTCCTGATATACTTAGTTTACGAGAGTAAAATTATAAACGAGAAGAATCGATCCGGAAATATTCCATTTCCATATCGAATAATTTTGCAACGTCACTATTTAGTACTTGTCATAACGTTGCAACACTGAAATTGTCAAATCTGGAATCGAATTAAAATTCCGAGTATAGTGGATATGTGGTCGATGATTTATTTATACTAACTTTTGCGACTTTGACGTCTATCAAAAGGCCCTCGTCAACAACCAAGCCATTTTTTTTTAGACTTGTATACTAATCTTTTTGCCTATCATTAATTGAAAGTTAGTAATTCATTTATTTCTACTACACTACCTCCCTGCAAGGAACACCTACACTTAGACATAAACTGTATTGTTAATTCATTTTATTATAATAACAAATACAATAGTGATCTATTTACTACAGTTTGTCACTTGGCAGAATGCGTGTAAGATGACAACACTAAGCTTTTTTTTTTGTGATCGGTTTGCTCTTGACTCTAGTCTAAGTCATAGGTGTCAGAGACAGAGTCAACGATGGAGTGAGCTTATCCAGAAGAAGCCTGTTCACTCTAACTTTTGAAGAGATTCAGGTTGAATGCGTTCGGAAACACAGACGCAGGTAGTGAGTTCCATTCATTCGCTGAGCGCATTATGAAGGATGTTTGGAAGCGCTTGGTGCGAATTGGTGAAATGGCAACAAGGTAAGGATGGTAACTTGCAGTGGGTCTAGATGTCCGATGGTAGAAGGGAGCTGGTGGGACGAAGTCGTGGAGTTCTTTAGCACACTCACCGAAATACAATCTGTAGAAGACCGCCAAGCAGGCAACCTTGCGGCGATGAGCCAAGCTGTGAAGCTTGGTATCCACCAGTTCAATGTTGCCGATGAGCCTCTTGGCTCTGCGTTCCACCAAGTCAAGCGCGGCAAGCTGATACTCAGCTGAGCCATCCCAAAAGTGGCTGCAATACTCCATGCAGGATCGGACTACATTTAATGAAATTTAACGAAAAAATCAAATGTCTCTTTTTTTCTTGTTGGTTTTATCAAGCCATCGCTTTCGACTTGTAGTGAAATGTCAGATGAATGAAAAGTGTGTATGTGTGCTGCCGCTGCTGCGCGGAACCCCTTTTTTCAATTGTTTTGTGAGTGTATAACATATCTGTTTAATTGAATATCATTGGTCCCCACAATATGGCGCCCAAAATCCGCCATTTTTCTATTTTCCAATTTTAATTTAGAAAGTGACACTCGCAAGGTTAAGACGGCCAACGCATTTGGTCTCTAGAACGCCACATAGGAACAAACATACATCGTAGCTAAAGCACCAAGAAGTGGTGAGCAGCTGGCATTTTGAGGGACTGTTTAGAACTAAGACGTTTAAAAATTGCTGGGCTCAGTCAGATTTGAATAAGATGTTTTTTTTTTCATATTTGTTTTGGCATCTGTAATGATGGTAATTACCGACTCTCAAGGAAATAAACACATATCCCACCCTCGGAAAGAAAGTGACCTAACTCAAAAAATCCAACTTGTAAAATGAGCAAAATAATTTTCAATGTTGAGTACTGTGACTTTCATTTTGATGAACTAAACCCTAAAAATAAGTAATTTTAAAAAACATACGCTTAAACATTTCTCTTTTTTCCTCTTCACTCATTTTTTTCATCGTCACAGGTCACAGTCCTCCTTGGGTGCCGCAGATATTTCTTGCTAACTAGCCCAGTGCGAATGCGACAAACGAGTTATTCGCACTCAACCACAACAGCTTACTTCCTAGTTTATATTCGCATAATTTTCGAATTTAAAATTCGCTAATTTGTGTTCTCTTCTGTTTGAGAATACATACTTGCTGAAAATGGCGGGGGCAAGTATTTATACTGTGGCAGATAAATTTGTACAGTCATACACATAAGGCCAAAGAAACGGCGGCAGAATTGTGTATTGTATAAGATTATGTGGCTAAAAGGTGACTTTTCAAATTACAGCAAATAGAGATGTTGTGAAGAATGAGACTTGCTATCGGTCTATCTTGATATCACAAGGAGATGCGGTCAGAGGATAATGAAAGTATGCACACTAGCGCTATCTATTACACCACATACGAACTAATAACCTGACGTCATATATAACTCTGCATCGCGCAAGCAGAGTTTTCGGCGCGATTTGAAAACACACTACAGCTCGACAATAAAGGTCGGGCAGTTGCCTGGACCAGACAAAACCCGGCGGTGGATCCTCCTACTATCACGCAGTTTTGGAGGTAACTCCAAAGCACTATGCAGTTTTCTTGCCATAGAAGTTTTGTTCGAAACACTCATTACTTGAAATTGATATGACTACAAAACGAAAACTTATTTAATGTTTTAGCTGATGACCTATTGCTGCATCGTCATGGATACAGTTCACCTCATCATTTCACCCGAAAGACGTCCAATTATAGACAAAGGCCCCCCAAAACTTCGCCACGCTGATCGATCCTGTGTATCTCGCATTCATCAGATTCCAGCAGCCCTAAACAAATCGTCGGTCCACCTAGAATCTTCCAATGTTACGGCACAGTATAAATATGGACGAACATAACGAAAACTACCTACAAACATCGCGAATTACGCGACAACCGCTTAGAAGTCTCGTCGATGCGCGTGTTTGTATGAGTGTGCCGTTTCGATTACGTCTTCCGGTTTACGGTCGCCACTCCAGAACTTTTCATCCTCGTTGACCATCCGTTCTGCGAGCAATGTGCCCTGCCCATCAATACTTTGGTTTAGTTTACATGTATCCAGCAACAGTCTATCTGACCTCCACAGCTACTACTACAGGCTTTCGGGCTTTTACCATATCCGTACCTAATGAGTTTTACGAGACATAGAGGGGTCTCAATATGTTATTAACAGCCACCCTTAAACAAACGAATCCGTGCGTCAATTATAGTGGGGTTATAAGTCAATGGTGCATAAAAAACAGTCGTGGATAAAAAACTTGCCACAAAAACATAACACTTTTTGACGCTGATTGTATTTCAAGTATGATTGCATATTATCTGTTATGGAAAGGATTGATTAAATATATGAGTATATGGATCGGTGGTAAGCATCTATCAGCACAGCTCGTTGAAGTTAGATAGTATAAAAAGGGGGTTACCCTGGAAAGTTTTCCAGGAGTTTCATATACAGAAATCTGTAGTTATATTTTTAATACTACAGCCTCTGTAATAAAACAACTTTTTCTAAGGCAGTCAATAGACAATTCCCAAAACAAATTTTGCATTTTCCATACGTAGTTGTCGACAGCTGACCAAAATTTGTATGGAAGATATCTGTCCCCGCCAAGACGAGCCAAGCGAAGCGCAAGGTCACTGCATACCTTTTCTCAAAGCATTTCGTCGTTTTTTGAAACCCTCATAACTTGTGTTTGGAATATACCAGATAAACAAAATTCTCGGGATATAATTTCAATAGTAGACTTACTGAAAATATAAGGTTTCAATTGCATAGCTCTTATACTTTAGATTTTATAGATATCTAGAAAACCCTGATTTCGTCACTGACTCACTCACTGATAAAAAATCAATCTGACTAGCCTTTTCCCAACTATGTTGGGGTCGGCTTCCAGTCTAACCGGATTCAGCTGAAAACCAGTGTTTTACATGGAGCGACTGCCTATCTGACCTCCACAACCCAGTAACTGGGTAACACGGCACCCCTTGGCTAGACTGGTGTCAGATCTCAAGCTTCTGACTACTCGTAACGACTGTCAAAGATCTTCAAATAACAGCCGGGACCAACGGCTTAACGTGCTTGCCGAGGCACGGAGGAAACTCGGTATGTTGAAATGGTCACTCATCCACGGACCGACCTCGTCAAGCGTTGCTTAACCTTGAAGATCGACCCGTGTGGCTGTTATTATTTAGCCACGAGCTCCTCACTGACTCACTCACGTGATGATCTTCAAAATTCTTAGGGTAATTTCTAAACTCCTAGAAAGCTGATATTTGGTATATTAGCTAGTATAGTACACAAACAACAAAAACAATCTAAAACTTGGAACTTTGTATGAGACAGCCGCAATTTTTTATTTCAAGACCTCTAGTCTGAAAATTGTTATAGGGACTCTATAATGTTATCAAATCACACTAATCACAATAATATTATAAAGGCGAAAGTCTGTGAGTGTGTTTGTATGTTTGTTACTTCTTCACGCTCAAATGTCCAATCTGAACGGATCTGGATGACATTTGGCACAGAGATAGATTATACTCAGGTATATCACATAGTATACTTTTTATCCCGGGAATATGTTCCCTCGGGATAATTTTCAACTTTCACGCGGGCGAAGCCGCTGGCAGAAGCTAGTAAATAATAAAATTCATATTTCAGGATTTTTGTTCATCATTCCCCACCCTTTAAATTAGGGGATGGCACTTTGTATGGTTTTTCCCATACAAGCTTAATTTCATGCTAGAGATTTGAAACTTATACAACTACATATACTTCTTATTACAAATTAAAAAAATCATGTACAAGGTCTTTTTTTTTAAATCACCCCTCATATTAAATTAGGGGATAAAAGTATTTTTCGCCAGGTTTCAGAATATTACTACATTATTATACGAATAATATTACTAAAATATACTTGTATACTTCATTAAAAATTAAAATGTTTTCACAAGTATTAGGTCCTTACCTATGAAATTGGCGATATGTCGTACTGGCCATTTTGATCTCAAATATCTACGCTTTGGGTTGGAATTCTAATTTTAAATTCATACACCTATTTACTCATGCTTTTGTGTTTGGAAAACCGTAATTCATTTGTTTTTCCTCTTTTGGTTTTTTCTTTGCGCCAGACTTTTTTTTTATAAAATGGGAAACTTGAAATATCGCGTTATTTACGTGTACGAGTTCCATCGTGGCACCAGTGCTGCAGAAACGGCTCGAAGGATTAATGATGTGTATGGCGACGGTATCGCAAAAGAAAACACAGTGTGTTTTTGGTTCCAACGTTTTCGTTCTGAATATTTCGACCTGCAGAACAATCGTCGTGGACGGTCGGAGACCAATGTTGATAATGAAGAATTGAAGCAATGATATTCAAATAAACAATTGAAAAAAGTGTTCCGCGCATCAGCGGCAGCTTTTCATTCATCTGACATTTCACTACAAGTCGAAAGGGATGGCTTGATAAAACCAACAAGAAAAAAACAGAGCTAGTGTTTGTCACTTGCGTGTGAATGTAAACAAACATTATTCTGACCACCAATGTTGTTATCTTTTTCTAACCTCCAAATCAGAATATTAGGACAAAAATTAAATAAATTAGTAAATTGAGGTGTATTGCGTACTTACACATGGTATGAGATCCCTTCTTTTTTATGTACTTTGGTATCACAATTTCTTAATACACACGATGGCATTTTTTTATTTTGTTTTTGTTTCAACAAAGTCTATCGCTGTTCGCCATGCGTGACATAAAGTAAAGACTAAAGGTCACAATTGTGACCTATTCGAGTCTTCACAATGCGCGCGCTCATAGCATAACTGTTTATTTGAATATCATTGAATTGAAGGCTATTGTGGAAGCGGATCCATCGCAAACCACGTCCGACTTTATGTTCCTCCCTTACAAAACGCCAAATTCATATGTAATTATTTACAAATAGAAGTGAAATCCCACCAAAAACATTTTCATGCAAAATGTTGCCAAGACGAGACCATATGGCTCGCACTGTTAAAATGTTATAAGATCTCATGTAGAGCCAAGCTTCTAACACTACACGCACTGACTCTACAAGCCCTAACTTCACAAACCCTACTGATTCTTTTTAGGGTTCCGTACCTCGAAAGGAAAAAACGAAACCCTTATAGGATCACTTTGTTGTCCTTCCGTCTGTCCGTCCGCCTGTCTGTCTGTCAAGACCCTTTCAGGAATGTGTAGAGGTATCAAGCGAGTGAAATTTACATTAAATACTCAGGTCTAATGTCCCTTATAGCTGTTAAAAGATCAAAATTCTAAGCCAATGCAATCAAAACCCACAGGGTACTTCCCGTGAGCTCAGAATCTTGAATTTGGTACAAAGCAACGTTACAAGACGCACAGATAAAGGAATAATTGCGAAAACTGTAAATTTTTAAATAAATAAAATATTTTTAATAATTTTAAACTTACTTACGTAGAGGTATTAAATATAAATTCATATCAAATACTCAGGTCTATAAAACCTTTAAGCTGAGGTTTGTACGGAACCCTCGGTGAGCGAGTCCAATACGCACTTGGCCGGTTTTTTTTAGAAGTGACTGGCTTTCTTGAACAAAGTTGATCATTTACATGGCCAGAATCAGTTTGTAAAATATGATCACACTCTTCCGTAATACTCTGTATAAGATTTTTTAAGATTATTTGGGTCATGACAGTTCCACAACCAACCAATTGGTCATAGTCCATGACACTGTCATCGACTATGACCAATTGGCCATCATAGTCAGGGGTACCTATTTCTTCCGTAGTACTAATAGGACAAGCCCCACATTTCAGACAAAGTAAAGATTATTTTAATTGCTTATTACTCACACTTGCAAGGTTTTACTATATTAACTAAATAATTTAATATAGATTCCTTTATGAATGGTTGTACCTTTTAAAGGTCAGTCCAGTCATTCAAGGTTTGATAAAATTCTACTTAGTAACTTAAATAATCTTATGATGTCTTGTTAGTTATATATTGGTAACTATTAATTCTAGCACAGTTCTCTGTTGCCGTGAAATAATTATAACTCCAGTTCCCAGCGGGTTTAATGGCCGACGTCTCCCTAAAAGCAGCCATGCTAAAATGGGACTGATATTGATACGCAAGTCAAACAGTTCATGGCCCAAATCTACCACAATGTGGGTACCGGAAAATGTCCTGCAAACCGAGGTCAAGATGACGAGACGAGTAGCAGCATGACGCCTGTCGACAGGATTAATTCACAATTATCCAAAACGGTCAGGAATGGAGGGAAAAAAGGAGTGGCCTTTGCCCTTCAGTGGGACAGAACATGAGCCTTACCATGATGTAACAGTACTATCATAGTGCGACTGTAAAAAAGGAAAAAAAATCCAAAACACCCAACATTTTTTTATTTCTTACTTTTTAAGCTACATAATTTATCTTGTAGTAGACACGCTTCGATCAATAATCTATTGAACACGTAATTATGACACGATAAGCTTGCGAAAATACCGCGATTCAAACAGAAAAAAGTCCGTATCTTTTGAACGACTGAACCGATTTTCATCAAACACAGCTAATAACACTACCGATAATGTAATTTTTCAAATAAAGAAAACTATATCAAAATCCGTTCATCCTTTTAGGATCTATGATGCCACAGACAGATACAATTGCACAAACACACAGGTACACACGTCAAACTTATAACGGGCAGATCTATTTGTCTTGTCTCCGTCTCTCTCTCACAGTGAAACCATGATAGTTTCGGCACATCTTGTAGGGCCCAAGCCTGAAAATAAAATATGGGTACCTACTTTTTATTTCTAGAAAATTCCAGCTATCCGGTGAACCTTGGACCATTACCTACAAGGTAGTCGTAATGAGTAGGTACCTACCTAAAAAGATACCTACACGTCATACCAAGCCAAATATTCGTTAGTGTAATTCCAAATTAGGTTAGTTTACTACTAAAATCCGTTTCGTCACTGCTTACCGTAATGTTCAATGCGTCATCATCGTCAAAGTAACTTTTACTTACTGTTGTGAAAGTGTGAGCTAAAACTTATGATCTAAGGATGACTTTTTTTTTTTTTACCTCATATAGGCTCGCGCTTGACCACTATCTCACCTGATAGTAAGCGATGATGTGGTCGATGGTGGAGCACGCTTGCCTAGAAGTAACCTATTCACTCTTGACTTAAAGACCCCTAGATTGTAGCTATCGGGAAACACAGACTCCGGCAGGGAATTCCACTCCTTAGCTGTACGCATAATAAAAGTATTCCCAAAACGTTAAGTGCGTATGGGTGGGATGGGATGTCCACCATATATCGATGACGCATCGCCGTACGTCTGGTAGTCCGATGATGGAACGGGCAGGGTGGAATTAAATCATGCAATTCCATCGCATGACCGCAAAAACGTACTTATTTTTGCAAATTGGTAGCTTTTCTTCAGGAGTTCTACTATGCTTAGGATAGCTAAGCCAAGGATCCTAGACAAGACGTGTCATTCGTTGTCAGCGATGGCGAATAGGGCTGTTTCCTGAGTGGAAAATTATAATTCTATTTAGTCCGCATCAAAGTTCAGGTGTGGAGGCTTGTGACGTCACTAAGGCAGTATAAAGTGTACTAGCGGCGTGACGTCTAACGATATTTCAACGAATTATATAGTCGTCACACGTATTTTTTATTAATCTACCTGACGGATAAAAAACGAATTTTCAGTTAACTACCTTATTGGCGATGGTCCAAATGCCAAAATGTAGACATTTCGATAGCGTTTGACCTTCTTATAGTTTTTTTTTATATTTTTCCAATCGCTATCGCCACGCCTTCGATACAGAATGTCATTTGAATAGAGACATTTTTTTCCAGCTCCCCTTTGGCTGAACAGATCACAATCCACAATCTGTAAGTAGTTTTTGACAGCTTTGGGTCAACAAGATGTCACAATGGACTATGTGTGTCCAAGCTGGGCCATTGTGTAGACGCTGTAAAAGTTCACTGAAATTAAATGAGTCAAGTATTAGGTTAGGTTATGTTAAAACGGGCTGGTTTCCGCAACTCCACAACCAAGCGCGTATTTTGCGTACAAGAGTCAAGTATTTAAGTTTATATTAAGTACTGAACCTGAAAAAAAAAACAAACATACAGTCGAACATCGAACCTCCTTTTGGAAAGTGGGTTAATGAATGAAGTCTTACAGTGTACTATTAATCCATATCCATACACCTACTATACTTCTTAAAAGATAGCTTGATCTCTGCGACAGCTGTCAAATACAGTAACAATAGCGCTTGACAGACTAACAATAACGTAACATTAACGTATACGTCAGTTTGACATATGTCGCCGAGATCAAGCTATCTTTTAAGATGTATAATACTTATTATAAGTACGAAAATAACTCGGTCTGTATGTTACGTTTGATGCCTAAACCGCTGATCCAAATTTTGGTATAGATATAGAACTAGATAGGAACTTGAAGGATATAAATATCTCGGGAGTAAGTTCCTTTGGGATATTTTTCGACGTCTATAGTCAGAATTTTAATTCGATTCCAGATTTGACATTAGATACTGTCATTTTGTGAAATAATGATACCACATATAATAGTGTAGTGATGAACACAAAAATCGATAAACAATCAGTGTGTGTGCCATCAGTGTGCCAATTAAAGACTAAATTATTGATTTTATTTAAATAAATACATAATTATTCATAATAATTATTTATTAATTAGTAATCGCTGCTCTATTTTATAAAAAGTTAATATTTTTGTTTTTATATTAAAAACAAAACTTATACTACAAGAGCCTCGATAGTTTTCAGTATTGGCAACCCGTGCGCGCTCGTGCAGCTATCGCCATTTTGTTTATCGTGTCATTCGGCTTCATTCTCCCAGTGTGACTGCACGAATATCTTATTTCATTGCGAATCGATATTTTGTTGGGTTTTTGTTAAAGTGTTGTTACGTTGTGTTTGTTCTCATGATCACAATTTTTTATTTAATTCACACACAATTATAAAAGAAAAGTCTCAGATCGTTAATTAATCGTCAAAACTAAATTATCGGTTCAGAAATATTTAATTTCCTGATATACTTAGTTTACGAGAGTAAAATTATAAACGAGAAGAATGGATCCGGAAATATTCCATTTCCATATCGAATAATTTTGCAACGTCACTATTTAGTACTTGTCATAACGTCGCAACACTGAAATTGTCAAATCTGGAATCGAATTAAAATTCCGAGTATAGTATTTAAAAAGTGGTACAATTATGAGTTTATATGTTTGTGTGTTATTTACACTGTGAAAATAATAAGACTGGCTCCATACAATCAATTGGCTGTAAAACCTGTGCGACAGACACGTAAGTGACAGTAATAGGGCTCCGTTTGGACCCTTCGAGTACAGAACCCTAAAAGCTACTTCACAGCATACTCCAGGTCAATTGAACGAAAACCTTTTACAAGTTGTAGATATCAAATCCGGTTCTCCACCTTCTGCATGCAGTGTGTACCAGCTACAGGTCTGACGCGGTATTCACTTGGAAAATCAACAATTTTTCATTATTCTTTCTCATACCATTGTGTACCCGTCATTTAATCAATCTGCATAGCCTATGTTGGGGTCAGCTTCCAGTCTAATCGGATTCAGCTGAGTACCAGAGTTTACATGGAGCGTCTGCCTATCTGACCTCCACAATTGGGTAACACGATGCCGCTTGGCTAGACAGGTGTCAGATCTCAAGCTTCTGACTACCCGTAACGACTGTCAAAGATCTTCGAATGACAGCCGGGACCAACGGCTTAACGTGCTTTCCGAGGCAAGGAAGAAACTCGCTATGTAAAGATGGTCACCCATCCACGGACTGACCTCGGCAAGAGTTGCTTAACCTTGAAAATCAAAATGAAAATCAAAATTTCTTTATTCAATGAGGCCATTAAGCGGCACTTTCGAACGTCAAAAATAAAAATTAAATGTTATAATAATTGATTCTACCGTCCATTCGGAAATGTAGCTTGTTATGGAGAAGAACGGACAAGAATTTGGTTACAATAATCTTGTAGGAAAAATACATATATGTGAGAACGATGTAAAAAAAACGCACTTAAAAGCGTCTAGAGTAAAACAAACAATTAAAAATACAATAAATAGGTAATTAAAAACAGGCGGCGGCAGCTAAGATATGACCAATCCCAACTGATGGCGCCCGTTCACGAACATGACACATGGATCGGCACCACTCAGCTCAACCATCATGAAGGGAACCGAATGATCCAACACATGTGCCACCATCAGAGAGACATTAGAAAGAGCATGACACACTCAACTGCCAGGGCACACTGAAGTCAACGAACGACACATAGTTAAAGTAAATGGTAGATTTACAGTTGGTACATAGTACTCACATATGTGCTGTGCAGTTATATAATCCAAAAAATAAATTGAGTTTATACAACACAAATATACATTATAATTATTCGTACAGTCTTCAGCAGGTCCACCAATACTTCATAACTTTTCTGCTTATCACTTGTTTTTGTGCCCTAGTGGCTGTGGAGCTGGAATAGCGTTGGGCCAAGCATTTTTATCAGCGATGTAATCCCCCAACCTATAATATGCCTGCCTTGAAGATCGACCCGTGCGTCTGTTAGTATTTAGCCACGAGCTTCTATTTGCTAAAATGGTAAGAACTTTTTATGATAAGCTCGCGTTTGATCATCTGTGGTCGACGATACGTTGCTGAGACCTGTTCTAGATCTTTTTGCTGGCACTTTCTTAAAGTAATGGAAAGTACCTTATCCAATATCTATGAGTAATAAAAAGGACAAAGAAATTACGGCCATGCCCCATAGAAATCTCTTCTGCATAACTCTAATTGACAGCAATTAATGACTGACCACATCCACTAACTCACACACTAACTAATTTCTCTGTGACACACACGATAAATGTATCTGTCTCTTTCATTCTTTCTTTAATTTAATAAGCTCTCTCGCTTCCGCGAATTTATCTTACAGAAAAAAGACGTCACTGACCTCAATACTCGCTTGGACAGTTTCACATAATACTGGAGTAAACTGTTGTATTGAAATGAAAACTTTATTGGATAGGTATATGGTTCATTTTTGACTGCCGAAAACGTGGCGCTTCCTTCGAAGTGAATATAGCTATCAGTCGCAAAATGTTCAGTTGCTCTGTCAGTTGGTTATCGAACGCTGTTTTGAATACAGTTCATTGTTGTAATTTTTAAATATCGAATGTTTTATTATTTTTTAATTTGGTGTTGGCGAGCTGTGTGTTCCTATTTTTGAATTTGGATTTTGTAGCCGTTACTACCTCTTTCGTGAGTTTTGTTTTTAGTATTTTTATTTTTAGTCTGCGCGGGAGTCTTTTTCGTTGTAACATATGTTCTGTTTTTACTTGATTTTTTCTTTTTGTCTATTAATAAGTATTATTATTTCAAAGTTATTATAATTTAATGACAAAATGACTTTTACATAAGCGTTACTTAATACCTTTTGAGTTCATTTCAAGTGGTTTTTCAACAAGTCTTAATTACTTTAAGGAAAATAACAATAATATTTATGTTTGTACTTTACATAACACAATTAAATACAATGTTTTGTATACGTTTATGTAACCCGTTTTAAAGTACCATTGTTTCTAAGTTCTCTTAATATTTTAAACCTTTTCTATCAAATTAGATGCAGTCTGATGTTATTGATATCAGCAGCAAACAAACCAACATATTAAGATTATTATCATTAAGCTAATAACAGTAATAACATAACAATTTTGATTTAGACAATGGACAATGTATGTCCAAGCTGGGCCATTGTGTAGACGCTGTAAAAGTTTACTGAAATGAGTCATGTGTTAAGTTTATATTAAGTACTGAATCTGAAATAAAAAAAAACAACATACAGTCGATCATCGAACCTCCTCCTTTTAGAAAGTCGGTTAATGAAGATATACATGTACCTAAAAATACTTATTATAAGTGCGAAAATAACTTTGTCTATCTGTTTGCATGTTACGTTTTATGCCTAAACCGCTGATGCAAATTTTGGCATAGATTTAAATTGGAACTTGGATATTTTTCGACGGCTAATATGCTGGTAATTTATACTTGCCGTATTTGTACAAATATTTGGTCTAAGGTACGTTTTGCATTGGCAAATGTTCGCAAATATTTTACCAAATATGCCAAAGTGTAGTGCCAGCGTAAAAAGTAGTGACTAAATAACGAACATTCTTGCAATGTTAAAAGCTACAGTATCATTGAGTAAGCTTAAGCTACTTTATAGTCCAGAAAAATGTGTTTCCTGATAACTGCAACCAGCTACAACCTAGGGGTCTTTAAGTCAAGAGTGAATAGGTTTCTTCTAGGCAAGCGTGCTTCTCCATAGACCACATCATTGCTTACCATCAGGTGAGATAGTGGTCATACGCGAGACTAATATTAAGTATTTAAAACATGGTTCCTTTGTATAGGCCACTGGAGCGTAACTATGGGAAAAGCTAGTATATTATACATAACGCCTTTCCATATTACTTTATATGAAACATTTAGTTATTTATTATAGTCAATATTTGTGTATGTTTACCTTAACAAAATATATACATATTATAAGTTTTTAAGCTGACATGGTCACAATCATTAGAATTAATATTTGTTTCGGGATATTTACCATGTATATTTTGATTTTGGTTGAGAGCTCGATATTTTGTTTTATTTAAATATATATTGTTATAATTTTTTACCAATTCTACTTCAATAATATAATTAAATCATTTGTTTAATGCATCTGCCATGTTACTCGTATGTTATCTCTCCTCCAACCTCGGTTGAAGCCGCAAACATTAATTCTTTCTTTGTATCTGTATGTTGCATGAAGTTTAATTAAATAAATTATAAAGTAGGTATTATGTGCATTATTAGATATGACATTATTGTTTATTTTATATCCTTTAATACAAGTAACTGCACAACCTTGAACGGATAACATTTTATCGCACAAAAGCATTAGGTTTATAATTAAAACAAAAACAATCGTGACACAATGTCGTACAGATAATTTATAATAAAACCGGCCAAGTACGAGTCGGACTCGCGCACGCATTATCGCAAAAGACGGCAAAAAAATCACGTTTGTTGTATGGGAGACCCTGTTTTTAGTATTTGTTGTTATAGAGGCAACAGAAATACATCAACTGTCTAGCTATCACGGTTTATGAGATACAGCCTGCAGACAGACATACAGACAGACGGACAGTGGAGTCTTAGTAATAGGGTCCCATTTATACCCCTTTGGGTACAGAACCCTAAAAACTAACCTGCGTGAATGCCGAATATTATACTAAGAAAACGTACTCCAGATATAAAAAGTCCTACAAGATTCAATCTAATTCTATACTAAAAATTGCATCAGAGATTTAGGTGTGAAAACTTAACATCCAAACAAACTTAATGTACCTATGTTTATTATAGAATGTATCGGAGGACTCTCTCCCCAAATACATTTATATTTTATTTTCCATAAATCCATGTTCCTTTTTAACCAACTTGGTAAAAAGAGATGTGTATCCAAACATTTTGAAATTACTGTTGAACACAATATTGTGTTTTGTACTTATGATATTAAATAGGACTTTCTGATTGTTCTAATTATGTCAGTTTGAGAGTAAATGTATGATAGCTACTGATAAGGTCGTAAATAGCGTAGGAATAAGATATGTTGGTACAAAAGAGTCGTAGGTAAGGGGTCAAAAGTGCAGTCGTACCAACACTGAAGCATCTAAAATTTAGTTTTAAAATTGAGTCTATGATTCCTGACAGATTAAAACTTTAGCGTAGCATCTAAAGTATAGACTAAACTAGTCATGGATAATTGAACTACTTCTACATAAAAAATTTAGACAGTGGATTGCGACTGTACTAATTTTCTTAATTTTTTTCTCTTGCATTTTTTTATTATAGACCAGCTGGCCCTCGGGGCTTCGCTCCCGTCAACTGGCTATCTATCTACCTACCCTGCCTACCCTGGCTATCCTACCCCTAGCCTGGTTACCCTGCCCCCTACCCTGGCTACCCTGCCTACCCAGTCTACCCTGGCTACCCTACCCTGGTTACCCTGCCCCCTACCCTGGCTACCCAGCCCCTACCCTGCCTACTCTGCCTAACTTGGCTACCCTGCCTTCCCTGCGTACCCAGTCTACCCTGGCTACCATGGGTACCCTGGCTACCCTGCCTATCCTGCCTATTCTGGCTATCCTGGCTAACCTGGCTACCCTCTCTTCCCTGCCCCTACCATGCCTACCCTGGCCACCCTGGCTAACCTGGCTACCCTTGCTAACAATATAATTATATCATCTCTCATTTTTTTGAAATTATATTATAGCCTATGACACTCAGGCATAATGTAGCTTTCTACTGTTGAAAGAATTTTCAAAATCGGTTCAGTAGATCCAGAGATTACCCCTTACAACGTCACGAACTCACAAACTCACAAACTTTACCTCTTTATAATATTAGTATAGAAAGATATAGATTACTACTACTCAACAATGTATATGTATGATATTGACATGCGTTACCGGACCATCACATTCCTTTTACATTTTGACAGTTACCTCATACTTCAATTTAAAATCTAGAGTCAATGTCAACACTTCGTCAATAACAATCAACTTTAGTGTTATTTATTTTAAGTTGATTTTTAGGTAACCAACAAGTATTAAATTAAAAGGGCTCTTAATTAAGTATGGCTTGCAATGGTCTTTAAACTTTCAAATGTGCAACATAGAGCTGTTTTTCAAAATTTTGTGTTCTCAAATTCTGAATCCAAATATGTACTAAGGTATAAATGTAGTTAGTCTGAAACAAACTCGTTTTCCAAATCACAGTAAAAAGACAATGTTAACTTTAAAACTACTCTGTTATCAGAAATTGCAAGTCTTCCAATAGAAAACTGTTAAAGCAGCTCTAGCTGATAACGTTACAAATGGTCACTGCTCGTACGACAACGGTATTGTACTCGTACCTATAGAAATAAAATAGATAAATAAATAGTTCCAGAGTGAGACTCTTACAATTAGTTTTACCAAGGAGTACCATACCCTTGCTTCTGGACTGTGTGGTCGATGCTTCTGGTCTGTAGTATTATATTATCTGTGCTTCTGGGTAATTCTAATTGTAATAGTCATAATTATAACTTACGACTGTATTGCACCAAAGCGTTAGGCAGAGATGTGCCTAGTAGTACACCCACACATCGCCTATTAAAAACCAAATTTTTCGGCGGTCAGCCTTTTACCATCAAATGGAAAAATCCAGCTGCTAACTACTGAGAAATTCCTGAAGAAAAGCCTTATAAAACTTAACCCGGCTTTTCTCGAACCAACAACCACAGATCAAGACAGTCAATCCATGTAAAATTTTGCTGGATCTGGTGAGATTGGAAGCCAATCCTAATAATACAATTGGCAATCTTACTTCTTACTATGATAATAAACGCGAAAGTTTGTGAGGATGGATGTATGTTTGTTACTCTTTCACGCAAAAACTACTGAACGGATGATGATGAAACAGTAATATAGCTTATACATCAAAATAATACATAGGTTATAATTTATCAAGATATAAGTACTAATATAACGCAGGCGGAGCCGCGGGTGGAAGCTGGTATTATAAATGCGAAAGTTTGGATGTGTATATGTTTGTTACTCAATCACGCCAGAACGGCTGAACGGATCTGGTTGAAATTTGGCACAGAGATAGATTGTCTTGAATAGCACATACATTTTTATCTCGGTATAATGTTCCCTTGGGATGATAAAAAGCTTATCAACACACTTGCTCAAAATGTGGCTCTAATTTCACCGCAATTAGGTACATAATGACACCTGTTATCAAACTGTGACTTTTTCATTACTATTATTCACAAGTGAGATAAAGTGTTTTTTTTTTAATTTATTGGTTGAGTTGCTTTGTTCTTAAAAATTTTTCGATACAAAAAAGATCGTGCTCAATAGTAAAAATGCAACACATTTCATGCAACTTCGTATTTAAATAGATAATTTCAACTTGTACGTGTTTAATAAATAAAACTTTCACTCAAATATAATTTTTGTTTTTGTCTGTAATAAAGAAAACTTGAAATTCCCCATTTTGTACGTGGCTAAAATGCTATCCGCGAAAAGCCAAAAAAATATTCATTCTTTTTAGTCTATGGCCGATCGCCATTGTTAGATGCGCGCGCATAGGAAAACTGATTAATTTTGCCCGCCATTGCGAAAAAAAATTCACAACTCGTTTTCACTGTTGGAAATGATTTTTTTGTATTATTTTCTTCACAAGTGTGATGAAACACGTCGTATGATACACGTGTGTATTGATGATTACCGTCCTCGGGTCTCTTAAGACCCTCACCTAACGGCTCGGGTCTCAATGGCGCCTCATCGGTAATCACCAACATTACACACTTGTACCATAATGTACTATTTCACGCGGGCGAAGACGCTGGTCAGAAGTTAGTACTTTAGTACTCTTTGGTAGAGACTAAACTAAGTCGTACATTTTAGTATTATCAATATCTTGAATGACAGTATCATAAAAAAACAAAATGTGGATCAATGTTATCTCTAAGACAGTTCATGATATTTGGATTATTTATATTATTGCGTACTTTCTCAGAATTGTATGTAGGTTATCGATATGCTATCTGGGCACAATGTTACGCCAGTAGTACGGTATTATTTGCAAACATACGCTATATACCTACTTTAGATTGGACGCTGTTTTGGCTGCAATTGAAGACCAATACCATCTCAGCGATAAGCAATATAAAAACTTTGGGCTTGACCACTATCTTATCTGACGGTAAGCGATGATTTGGTCGACGGTGAAACACGCTTGCTTAGAAGAAACCTATTTACTCTTGAGTTAGAGATCCCAAGATTGTAGCTATCGGAAAACACAGACTCTGGCAGGGAATGCCACTCCTTTGCTGTACTCATAATTAAAGTATTCCCAAAACGTTTATACGCACGTATGGATGGGATGCACACCATGGACCGATGGCGCAACGCCGTACGTCTTGTAGTCCGATGATGAAACGGGAAAAAATCTATTAAATAGATCATGCAATTCCAGAAATGTAACCGATAAAAACCGACAAGATGGCAACTCGGTGACGATGTTCAAGGCTCTGGAGCTTTGAAATTACCAATGCCTCATTGCCGATGAGCATCTTGGCCCGCTTTTCGATCGACTCTACTCGTGTTTGTCATAAAGTAGGAAAATTAGAGGTATTTTTGACAGATTACCACTGCAAAAGTTCCTAAATACAGGAATGCAGTAGCGTGTTTCACCGTCGACAACACCATCGCTTACCAACAGGTGAGAATAGGTGTCAAGCGCATCCTATATAAAAAAACTTTTTGCAAAAAAATACTACCGACTTCCAAAAACAAAACTACAAACTGAAAAATAACTTAATTTTTTAAGTCGGTGTCTTTTGTAGGTACCATTTTTTTGCGTTATGGACACCGACTTCAAAAAATTAAGTTATTTTTCACTTTGTAGTTTTGTTTTTGGAAGTCGGTAGTATTTTTTTGCAAAAAGTTTTTTATTTTTCACTTTTTAGTTGTACCTACCTAATAGGCAAGTTAGTAAGGTAACTATAACGCCGAAATAGATTTCATAAAACTTGAACTTAACCGCTGAAATGAGAGATCTGCGTACCCCTTAAGAGCGTACTGGCGTGATGTTATGTTATGAAATGGTATAAACAATAAACAGACATGCGATTGCAGCAATCCCGAGAGATTTGCCGTTACTTATTGAAGAGTTCTGTTGTATATCTCCAAAGTTCTTCATCAGATCTCCACCAAATTAAAATGGGACCAATTTCGGAACATACGTTTTCAAACAAAAAAAGAATTTTTAAAATCGGTGAACAATTGACGGAGATATCGGTGAAAATACACAAAAAAAAAAAAAAGTGAACTTGAAGTTGAACATAGAACCTCCTCCTTTTTGGGAAGTCGGTTAAAAACCGACAAGATGGCAACTCGGTGACGATGTTCAAGGCTCTGGAGCTTTGAAATTACCAATGCCTCATTGCCGATGAGCAATTGAGCATTTTGGCCCGCTTTTCGATCAACTCTACTCGTGTTTGTCATAAAGTAGGAAAATTAGAGGTATTTTTGACAGATTACCACTGCAAAAGTTCCTAAATACAGGAATGCAGTAGCGTGTTTCACCGTCGACAACACCATCGCTTACCATCAGGTGAGAATAGGTGTCAAGCGCACCCTATAAAATATTTAAAAATAATGACGTCTCAGAGGCTTGAAACTAAGACGATCGGTTCTATGCGATGGCGATTGTCGAAATGCCAAAATGAAAGACAATAGACACGTGACATTTCGATAGCCTGTCAGCTTCATTGGTAGAATTTCAATTGACTCGTGTCTCAGAGGTGTGGCCATACGCTCTTAGAGTAAGGTTATTTTGAGTGTGTGTAAGGGACAGATTAATATGATTTGTATACATTTGTCCCTTACGCACACTCAAAATAACCTTACTCTAAGAGCTTATGGTCGCCCTCCAGGTCTTCCGTTGCGACTGCTTTGGCGTCTGACCAACTTGGCACTTAAGTATACTTTGACACGTCAGCCATTTTAGTCCCTGTGAAACAAAAAAGCAACTTTTATCTTTCACTAGACCATACTAAGCGGATCTAGGTAGTATTGACGCAATGATATTAGACCATAGAAATATAAAATATATCTATGTGATATACCGATATATATATTATATGTATGTGATAGACCGATGGAGGGTTATCTAACGATTAAAATATGATGGTCTGACTCACAGCCCATTCAAACATTCACAGCGCGAAATACCAGCTGGACTGTCCGAATTCCTTTCACTTCGTCACAAGTTATAGGTAGAATCAAACCTGTTGTCGGATCAGAATAATCCGCGAGTCGCTGCACAACCAAATTTGCTTCTCAGCTGGGGTGAGAAGTGGGGTACTGTGCAGTGAAAAGCAAAATTCACAGTCATCATTAAATTTGAATCGATGTATATTGGATTGTCCGAATTCCTTACGCTACTACGTCACAAGGTAGCCATACTTTCTCTTTGATTTGACGCCATTTTGCAATGGCTGACGGCGATCGCGGATTGTATCCTGATGATTGAAATATTTTAAGCATCACGTTTTGATAGAAATCCGGTTTTGTTTTGTTAGTTTGTAGCCAAAATCTAATTTTGCTGATATTATAGCCTCTACATTATTGAATGGCTGAAGTAATAGAAATACTTATTTCTTATATCTATGGCTTTAATTGTTCATTCCTTTCGTAGAGATTCTGATGGATCAAGACCTTCTTGGGCGAATTTTACCAATTAAACTTCTCTTTCTTTTTCTCTTCTTTGGCTACTGAGCCGATCTACCAGTTATCTGCCAGTGTTACCAATAAAACGACTAGGTATACTTGTCTAGACGACTAGGCAGCATGGTCTCAGACCTTAGCCTGTTCCGTCAGGCACAAATATTAAAAAAAAAAATGGAGCCGTCACGGGACGCCTGGTAGATGTGAAACATCGACGTTATTTCGTAAAAGTAGTATGCAGAAAAGAACAGATTGTGGTAGGAACTAAAAATGTCAATAAAATAAAATAAAAAATATAACGATTTTTTTTTCAATAAGAATGAAATTAAAATTAATAATTAATTTAAAAACATGATATGCAATGAAATTTATGTGAATTTTAATCTACCTAGAGAGTAGATTTTACATTTACTGGCGCTCAATACACACCAAATATACGCGTGCTAAATGCACAGATAAATGCATACTTTAATTATAAAAATATAATTAACTTACTGATGACTTGATAATGTGTCATAGTGTGATTTTGCTTTCTTTGCAGGAGGCTGATCACTTCCACTCTCTAAATTATCACGGTCAGACATTTTATTATCAGAACAGAAAAATGATTTATTTACCAGAAAAACACAGGTTATGAGTACTGTAATAAACAGAGTATACATTATAGGTATCCGAGCTCAGTGGAGCGAAAGAGATGGCTTAACGCCGGATCGAGTGAGAGAGAAACGCACAGTCGATTGCGCGTGGCGACGCGTCGCCACGCCAGAAATCGGTCTCACGTGCGCCTATAGATGTTTCACATCAAAAAGAATCATGAGCTGTCACTACTGTCAGCGTCATCATTGATTTGTCAATATGTGTTGACATTGACAGCGACAAGCGTGGACTTGCACGCGGTTTAACTCGTGCTGCGTGTAGTGTCTAAGACTAATCGCCCTTTGGCAGAAATAACGAAAAAAAAAGCACTAATAAAGTTAACTTAGATAAAAGCTTATTTTAACTGTAATCACCGATCAGTAATTGTCAAAATACATAAATGATAGGTTGTTTTTTTGTGTTCGTCGACCAATGACAGACATATTTATAGATTATCTTATCTGATAGATAAATATATCAGCTTGGAAAACGGTCCGATACCCGTATACGAGTATTATGAGAAATATTTTGAATAAGCTAAAATACGATTTTATGTTAGGTACGAGAACGTAATTTTTCTTTGATTAATTATATGATAATTACAATTGTATATGTTCCTAAATATCCATCATATCACATTTTTATACTAAAAATTATACCTAATTGTGAGTATCTCTTCATCATAATCATCATCTTCATTTTAGCCGAAAGACGTCCACTGCTGGACATAGGCCTCCCCCAATCGTCGCCACACTGATCGGTCCGATCGATATTATATTTTTATATATTCAAATATTGTTTAGTTTTTAGATATGAAAATAATATGTTTTGCATATTGTCATCTTAACTACTCGTACTCTATATACATAATATATATTAAAAACATATTATCCCTGAAGAATATTCAACTTCAAATTCTTAATTAAAATTAAAGAGTTAGGGATTATTTACCAAAACAACACACCTAAACATTATATTTATCCTGACATGCAACTTAGAATTTTCGATTCTAGAACAAAACAATCCTTGGCGCTGGTCCAAGTTAAATACAAAACAATATATCACACGAAGAACTATAAACAAGCACCCGATTTTGATAAACAACCATATCGATTGTCAAGTAATAAACTTACTTGGAAATTCTAATATTATATATTGTTTCAAGGGATAATTACAATACAATGCATTCTGTTGCACATATCAAGGTACAAATCCATTATAACCTGACCTCGCATAGTATAGGGTTGCCATACAATGCTAAGTCAGATTATATAAGATATCTGTCTGCTGTTCCCACATATCAATCTGTTAACCAGTATAACCTGGTCTTACATTGAATAGACTCTCCATACAAAGCAAGGTCATCTTATACTGGACATCAATCTGTTGTATTCATAAAGTTGTAATATCCAGTATAAGCTGGCCTCGCTTTCTATAGGCTGCCGATAAATTACCAGATCAGCTTATACTGGACATCTATATAGGCATCTTGTCGAGTCGTCGTGTGTACTAGAAATATTTGCGCAGTCAACAAATTTAGTCAGAACACGTTCGTTTTATTACCAATTGTAATACTACTTAGAATCTCGCATTCTTGGACGACTGAATAACTTAGGCACGTATGGGGAATACGGAAAACCGCTGTCTCGGCGAAAGAAATAACCTTGTTTTAAGGTATGCAAGTAAACAGTCTTCTACAGACAAACACTACGTGACAAAACGTTTTTTTTGTATTTTTTCTACGGTTAAAACCATTAGTGAAGCGATTTCTATAATAGTCTGTTCTAGTATTGTTACGTCTGTCGTGTCTGCAGAAGCCTTAATGACAAGCATTCACACGCTTGCCATGTCGTCTAAACTTTTAGCTTACTCGTATTAAGACATAAGGAAATATTATATAGACGATAGACACAAGGTGTGATTGATTTCATGAAGAGGTTATTCATATCATCTCTGGAAATCACCAACACGCAGTGGCTTATATGCAAAGCGAGTGCGTACCCAGGCATTTAGCAAAATGGCGTTTTATAGACCAGTTTGATACCCAATGTGAGAGCAGGTGCCCCTATACAGAATAAGACACACTTGCTAGAGTGCCCCAAGTGTCCATACACTTGCACTTTGGAGGACCTTAGAACACCACTGTCGCTGCAATTAACGTGGCCATAAGAACAGATAGGATAGAGAGGAGCTCGTGGCTAAATAAATAACAGCCGCACGGGTCGATCTTCAAGGTTAAGCAACGCTTGACGAGGTCGGTCCCGGGATGGGTGACCATTTAAACATATCCCGTGCCGCGAAAAGCACGTTAAACTGTTGGTTCCGGCAGTCATTTGAAGACCTTTGACAGTCGTTACGAGTAGTCAGAAGCTTGAGATCTGACACCAGTCTTGCCAAGGGGTACCGTGTTACCCAGTTACTTGGTTGTGGAGGTCAGATAGGCAGTCGATCCATGTAAAACACTGGTACTCAGCTGAATCCGGTAAGACTGGAAGCCAACCCCAACATAATTGGGAAAAGGCTAGGCAGAAAGATAGAACGAACAGGATAGGTGGACCCCCTTTGCCGCATTTAGACTCCTATTTGGTCCGTTGTGCGTGCAGGCCTCCTCTCTGTGAGAGAGAATGGCCCGAAACGCACCACGCTGGCCCAGTGCGGGGTGCTGCATGTCACATGCCTTCAAATTTTTGGTCCTAAGACATGCCGGTTTCCTTACGATGTTTTCCTTCACCGTTTTGATGGCGCGTTAACGTGGCCATATACTGGGCCCAAAATATATGAAGAGATTGCCATCGACTCAAAAATAATAAGAAGTTAGGAAGCCATCGTCAGATTATCAGATATCAGAGATCGCTCCTTTTCTATAACTACGCAAGAGATCTTAACTTTGCAGTGAGACTATTACTAAATACTTACCAACTAATCCTAGATTGCGTTTCAATGACGTCAGCCATTGTCTATCCAGAGTGATACATAGCAACTAGATTACGTTCATCGATCTACTATTGATTAAGTTTTGATTCGATCAGTATCGATTAAAATCTAGTGGCATAATCACAATGGCATTATCTTCATCAGCTTCTTTTTCCTGTTCGATATACTATACTTCATTTTATACGATATCCTCCTTGCCTTTATCATAATAATGTATATGGAGTCGGCGTAATATATGTCTTCTATTTTTTTATCATATCTTAATAATCACCTATTCTAGCCATATCCTAATTTCCATAATCTAAGTATCCATAGTTTTTTAGGTCTGCCTGTTATTGTCTATCCACATTCACACCAAAAACTTTTGCACCGACATATTCCTCATTCTGCCACATCACAATAATCTATGTCCATGCCGTAACCACACAATTTTGAAGTCATCGCTGCCACTTTCAGACTTCCTCTTACATCATTCCTTGTATTAACTTTAAAATTTTCGCGTCAAATTCCCGTGATATATAGTTTTTCAATCATTTCTTGTTTTAAAAATTTAGGTAACACCACACAAATTTCTTAGCATTCTCAACATCCCGCAGGGCGCGATTGGTCCTATGTTCAAAAAAGTAATCCAATTAGTGGTTGGTACAAAATGGTCAATGTTTCCTAAATTATACAATATTTATAACTGGTAGTCTAGAATACCTTTCATCCATCCCTATAGTGGCTTCTCTTCTGAACTTACTTTAAAAAATCTAATCCAACCTAACTAGCCCATATAGTCCCACTGCAGGACAAAGGCCAACATCTCCTTTTCCCATATATTTCTGAGGAGTCAAGATCGTCCAGTTATCTTCGCCTTGGTCTGGTATGACTTAAATGAGGATACATAAATACTCATCACTAAATACTCCTTCAAGTACATTCAACCCTTATTTTTGATCTCATCGAATCTGTTAATTATTCTTGGAACTAAAACAAAGAGCTGTATGACTAATTGATCAGACGTTTATTTGATATATGGAATATAAAATATGTTTCATAGTGGTATTTTTAATTCGGCGATTATGACACTAAAGATTTTTAGCTAGCTAAAGATTTGACGGAATGATATATACATTTTATCGTTGATTATAGTTGTGAAGCAATGTATTTTTACACAATGTTGTGAAGTCGCTTCAGTTAAAAGGCAACCATTACACTGTAATTCTTAATCGCGAACTTTGATTTTGATCACAAATTCGTTAGGGTTTTTCAATTTTACCTATATTAGGTACTCCTATATAGGTGCCAAATCCATCTACAAAGATAAACAAATACATGTTTTCCTTGTAGGAGGCGGAATTGCTGTGCTATGGTGAATAGTAATGATCGTATTATTTTATTGTCGTGAACCGTGACTGTTTTGAAGAACGCAACTTATTGTTTGTTATCTTTGAATTTAACCAATTACGTGGCATAAGAAAGCAATTAATGCATTACAATGAAATGCCCAGTGTCCTTTTATATAGGACAGTCTGTTATCGTGGTTTAGTTCGTACAGGACTGTAAAATACTAGGAATCTTTTCATGAGGGGATTAACTTCTATATTATCTTTTAGAATATAATATCTTTATTTTTTTCATCTGGCTCTCCTTAGGAAGTGACTAATGAACTCGATTCTCGGATTATCATTCTTAAATGACCAGATATCTTACCAAGGATAGCTTAATTTATGGCTGTTTCCTTTTATTTCAAGACTAGGTCTTCGTCATCATCTTCCTGCCCTTTACCCATGTAACTAGGGGTGGTGTCGGCGCAACACGTTTTCTTCGTCCATACCTTCCTGTCCCCCGTCAAGCTATCACTGACTCCCTTTTCTTTCATATCACTCCTCACACAGTCCATCCATCTTTTCTTTGGCTTACCACTCCCTCTTCATCCACATTTTCATAACTCTTTTAGTAACAATTTCAAGGCTAGGTAATACAGAACACCTAAAAATAAATTTACTCAGACTTATTCAACAAAGTTGGGATCGGCTTGCAATTTTACCGGATGCAATGTTTTACATGGAGTAATTACCTACAGAACACGTTAAAACCCTGGTTTGCATCGTGTCCCAATATGAAATAACTTCAAAGAATTTGAAAACAGGAAAACCCATTTTTTCTCAACAACAAAATCACAAATTCCCTTGCACTTTCGATGAATCAACCCGCATTTTTCAAACCCTTTTTTGATGAAAGATGGTTTAGTATCTTTTTTCGTTCTAAGAACCAAAACAAAGTGCTTCCTTTGTTTTGTCCTGGATAGTGAATCATAATGCAGGTAGAAAGTGTCTGAGTTAATTGGTTGAGTCAACCTTACTGTGGCTTTTAAAAGATTAGGTGGCAGTGTAGTATGACGAACGAGTAAGTAGCTGTTGTTTCTAAATAAGGTTAGGTAAAGAAATATAAATTAATGAAAGACGTGAATGGAAACGCCGGGAGACCTTATTGGTGAAGTTCTTCAGAAAGGCCAGGTACACAGTACTCATAACCGACGTGCTTGTACGACTAGATGTATGAACTTCAGTGAAGCAAAAGAAGTATGTAAGGATCGTAGCAGGTGGCGTTCTGTAACTTCTGTAGTTTCTGCCTGCCATGGGAAAAGGCGTGGGTTTATGTATGTATGTATAAAGAAATAATAATAGTGGTCTGTCATCCCAAGGCCGCAAGCAGAAAAACCGGAAGTTCGAACGACAATGTAGCGATAAAAATACGTACTCCATACATACATACACACATATCTATTTGCATGTTAATAGTCAATCTATCCAAAAAAAATATATATCTATTATTACTACTCATACACATACTTAATATACACATATACTTAAAACTTTTCTTACGACGCGATATGTTCCTTATTCTTGAATACGCTCCCTGTAGATTTTTTATCTCAATGCATCTGCGCATACGCATTGTCTTTCAATCATCTTTTTTGTGGCCCAATATTAATATTATTATAAATACTAGGCTAGTTTACAAAAGGCATACGTCTTACCATTACACTAATATTATAAAGGCGAAAGTTTGTGAGTATGTGTGTCTGTGTTTGTATGTTTGTTCTTCACTCTCAAACGGCTGTACGGATCTGGATGAAATTTGGCACTGAGATAGATTATAGTCAGGCATAGCACATAGGATACTTTTATCCCGGAAATATGTTCCATCGGGATAATATTCGACTATCACGCGGGCGAAGTCGCTGGCAGAAGCGAGTTGTTTTATAAATCTTTCCTTATAGTGTTTAAGAGGTAGATGCCAATGCGAAAACAGAAACTTATCAAGTTATTGTGTCGAAAATCAGCACTTAGCCCACTTACCGAAACAGAATAATCGTCTGATCTATATAAAAATAGAAAAACCCAACCAATTAATTAATTTACATTAATTAAATTTACCTAATAACGTATACCAAACGTATTTACCAACAGTACCTACTCAGTCCTACCTAATCATTTTTGTTCAATAACTGCGCAAAACTTCAAACCACAAAACATAAAGTGGGTCAGCAGTGTATAAGGTCAGTGTCCACCCACGTAGATAAGGTGACAAGTAGGTACCTACTTATCAACGTGACTAGGCGATAGTTTGAGACACCTACACCATACTAACGGTACTAGATTCTTAGTAATAGACACTTAACGGTATTTTTTACGGTATTTTAAGGTATATCCTTTTCGCAGTAGAACAATGGTGAATTAAATAAAACATTATATCACGGGCAATTTAACGCGATAATATCGATTATTTATTTACCTGTTTCACCCGACGTTTCGACCGTGTTGCAACGACCGTGGACCGTGGTGGATAAACGAAATCATCGCAAAATTTCCCGTGATATATTGTTTTTCAATTATGAAACGCGAAAGTTTTAAAGTTAATATTGCAAACTGGTGAATTATTTCAAAGTTGTAACAAAATACTACTACTTTTTATTTATTTACTTCATATAGGTTTTTTAACTTCATGTAACAAAAAGGTACATAGGCGGCCTTAATGCCTGAGGCATTCTCTACCAGTCAACCAAGGGTGGTGGAGACACAACATGGAACAGGGAAAAAAACGTTAAATGGGTACAAAAGTATATATAGCTAAAATAAACAAATATTATATTTATTATAATAATACCTATAAATATATATGTGTGTCGCAGGGAAAGAGGATACCAGGGATTTCATCTGGGGTCATCTCTAGGGACACCACGATATGACCGTAGATGTCGAATATTCTTATTTATTACGTCTTCTTACTAAAAATATTTAGTGATATGATAAAATACTAATATAATGTATGTGTATAAAAATTAGGCTATTCGAAGTACCTACTAATATAGGTACTTCGAATAGCCTAAGTTTTATATCGTGCAATATTATTAGGCCGACATACTTGATAAATTATTAGTACACCATACATACTTCCACCCCTCTTTCCACCCCCTTAAGGATGATAGCCGGATAAAACTATTCTATGTCCAGGGTCTCAAACTATCTCCAAACCAAAATGCATCTAAATCGGTTCAGCTGTTTAAGCGTCAATAGGTATCATAATCCACCGATTTCAGTAATTCATCATGAGATGACATTTTGTAGTAGCAGATTAGCGAGAGAGTTCTGTAATGGGTATACCTTTACCCTTTTCACGTTTACAGCTAAAATTATTTTCGTTGACTTTACAATTGAACGGAATATTCATAATAACGTGACTAACTGAGAATAACTTTTTTATGTACGTGCACAATTAAATGCAGGAGAAACAAAGAATTCATACCTTAAAATAAATAATTAACAAAAGACGAAGCTGCAGACATCATAAAATACCTGTCAATTGCCACTTTAGCCACTTCCTGAATATAAATCGGTTCTCGACCAAAAATATTCAGTTCCGTTATCGTTCAAACGGTATCTAGAATATAACCTTGAACTAATAACAATGCTTCTAAGTTAATTGTACTTAATTGTTTATTAATGATTTAACCTTCATTTTCTCTAGTTAATTGTCCGATATCAGTATTTTAATTCTTAAGTGGTTTTAAATGAGATTGTTGGTTTAAATATAGATGTTTTGCTAATTGTTTCCTGTATATAATTAGTGTAGTATTTGTATGATAAATTGTCAATAAGTAAATGTGTACAAGTTTATCACCTCATCACTAATTAGTTCACATACCTAAGTTAGTTCTTCCTTGTACTTTTTGAGAAATAAAACTTAAATATAAAAATTAATAATTTTCCTTAAAAAATATTACGCATATTATAAGCTGAATCAGAATATATTTTTTGCTTGACTTCCTGCGGTTACAAATTTTTGGTTTTTCCGACATTCACTTCTTTACTATAAGTCCTCATGGATGCAATAAATGCACCCTGGTACATAAGAAATGAAGATCTTCACCATGACCTTAAAATGGGATTCATCACTCCCATTTATTGGTAGGGAGCTGATTTTACAAGGAGTAACATAGACTAGGTACTATTTAGCCCGGAAAGAAACACAGTTCCTTTTAAATAACAATTCTACGAGTTTAACACGGACGAAGTCGCGGGCAACATCTGTCATATAAACCCTTTATGTATGTTCACCGATTTTTCCGACAATTATAGACCGATTTTGAAAATTCTTTTTTTGTTTAAAATAGTATGTGATATGATCCGATGAAGAACTTCGGAGATATACAACATTACTATTCAATAAAGCATCAGCCCTAGTGTAAAAGATCTCGGTCTGCATCTTGACTCGACGCTAGGCTGGCAAAGTCAGGTTTCAAGTATCAGTCAAAGAGTCAACGGGACCTTGCGTTGCCTGTATCGTCTGAGAAACTTTCTGCCTGCAAAAACGAAGGCTATGCTTGTGCAGACTTTAATCTTCCTTATAATCGACTATGGTGATGTGTGCTACTTTGACCTGAACGCGGTATTCCTGGATAAGCTTGATAGGCTCCTAAACAACTGCATCAGGTTCATATTCAACCTGAGGAAATATGACCATGTGTCGAGCTGTAGATCTCAGCTCAAATGGATGCCCATTCGGCAGAGGCGAAATTTACGCGCTTTGACCACGCTCTTCTCTCTACTCAACGCTCCCACCCCTCCTTCTTATCTCATCTCTCACTTTCAATATCTGTGTACTTCACACGCTAGGAATCTGCGTTCGTCTAACAATCTTCTCTTGCTTTGTCCTTCTCATACTTCTGATTTTATTAATTCTTCTTTTCATATTCAGTCCATTCTTCTCTGGAATGAGCTTTCTCTCGATATCAGGACGGCCACCAGTCAATATGCATTTAAGCGGAAACTGCGACATTATTTTCTGAACCATTAGCAGAGTCGTCTCGATCTCCTTTCTATTAATTTATATATATATATATACATATAAAGGTATTTATTATAGTAAATATATATGTATGTTTATTTTAACTACAATATATATATATTGTTATTCAATTTAACTTCTCAATTTTTATGCACCTGCCATGTTATCTCTTCGCCACCCTTGGTTGACTGGTAGAGAATGCCTCAGGCATTAAGTCCGCCTATGTATCTGTATGTTGCATGAAGTTTTAAATAAATAAATAATAAATAACGGCAAATCTCTCGGGTTTGCTGCAATGGCACGTCTGTTTATTGTTTACACCATTTCTTATCATAACATCACGCCAGTACGCTCTAAAGGGGTACGCAGATCTCTCATTTCACCGGTTATATTCAAGTTTCATGTTATTCGGGTAATCTATTCTGGCCTTATAGGTACTTACTAAACCACTTGCCTATTAAGTAGGTACAACTAAAATGGGAAAATAAAAAACTGATTTGCTAAAACATACCACCGACTGCCAAAAATAAAAAACTACAAAGTGAAAAATAACTTTACTTTTGGAAGTCGGTGGTGTCTCGTAGTTTTTTATTTGGAAGTCGGTGGTATTTTTCAGCAAAAAAGTTTTTTTAAATACAGGAAATCGAATTAAAACAATGGCGTACTTACAAAAAACCGGCCAAGTGCGAGTCAGACTCGCGCACGAAGGGTTCCGTACCATTATCGCAAAAAATGGCAAAAAAATCACGTTTGTTGTATGGGAGCCCCACCCAAAATATTTATTTTATGTTGTTTTTAGTATTTGTTGTTATAGAGGCAACAGAAATACATCATCTGTGAAAATTTCAACTGTCTAGCTATTACGGTTCATGAGATACAGCCTGGTGACAGACAGACAGACAGACAGACAGACGGACCGCGGAGTCTTAGTAATAGGGTCCCGTTTTACCCTTTGGGTACGGAACCCTAAAAATAAATATCAAGCATTATTCTAAGAATGTGTTGCGTATAATTTGTAGTGTTTCCTCAGTTATTCGGTGAATCATCGAGGCCACAAGGTTGATGACTTTGTCTGTTCGAAAATCGGAATGTTGACATTGTACACTGTGATATTAGGCGCCACTATTTACCTACTTAGAATTATGTCATAATAATTTTTATGTTCAACAGGACAATTATCGTCTTCTTTAAAAATAGTTTTTGTTGTCCGTCTGTATGTGCGTTCTTCTTAACCATTCAAGCGATTTTTCCACGGTTTCCACTTGTATCTAAGTACGGTAGGTACTATGGCAGAAGTGGCCCAGTGGTAACGGCCGCGACTTACAAGTTGTAGGTCGTGGGTTTGAACCCTGGCAGGCTCCCAAAACGGCGAAGGAAAACATTGTGAAGAAACCGGCTTGTCCTAGAACCAAAAATTCGAAGACATATGACATCCACTACACATCCCGCGTGGTGGATTACGGCCCATTCCCTCTCACAGAGAGGAAGCCTGTGTCCCAGCAGTGGGAACATTAACAGGCTGATGATGATGATGATGACCTACATATAAAACATGTCTTTTCTATTTATATATTTAACTAGCTTCTGCCAGCGGCTTCGCCCGCGTGAATGTCAAAATATACCCCACGGGAACATATTCCCGGTTTAAAAAGCATCATTGTGGTAATCCAGACTATAATCTATCTCTGAACCAAATTTCATCCAAATCCGTCCAGCCGTTTAAGAGCGAAGAACAAACATACAAACGCACACACACTCACAAAATTTCGCCTTTATAATATTAAGTGTGATTGTAAGCGTAAGTGACCTTTTGTATTCTAGCCTAGTATGGCTAAGAATATTAATATTGGGCCACAAATTTCATCCAGATCCGTCCAGCCGTTTGAGCGTGAAGAACACAGATACACACTCACAAAAACTTTCGCCTCTATAATTTATTAGTGCGATGTGATGTAGAGAAAAAGCCGTGCAAAGCCGGGGTGAATTGCTAGATAAGCTATAAAATAACAATCCAATCCATTAATTCTGAGCAATTTTATTCAAAAAAAACTTTAAGGCCTGACACTGCCAATCTCCCGGCCCAATTAAAGAGACAGCGACTGAAGGAAAAGTACGAAATAAAAAATACGGATTTATAACCGTGTCTTAACTTTAACTAACACGAATTTGTCTAAATCCACATTTATTTCTCTCCCCTCATTAGTTAGGTGGAAAAAATAATTTAATTCGCCAATAGGCCCTCCCCCACACACAGACAGACAATCACTAATTACCCTCGCAGTAAGCCATACAAATCGCCGAAAATGTTTACTAATTTATAAAAAGGAGAAAAAAAATTTTTTTTTCTCTCTGCAAATGAACTTATTTAGCTCAAGAGGGATTTAATAAAGATTTTTCACGGGTTCTCTCGGCTTCGACGAAGTTTTTGGGGTTCCGTTGGGTGTGAGTTAAACCGCGTGGTTCGACTTTAAAGTAAAAGTAAAATCTTTAGCAAATTTTATGGGGCCTAGCTTTTACAAAATACAAAAAATATTAGGACGGCTACTTATATTTATTCTATAAACTCTTGTGATTTTTTAATTATTATGATATCAAACTATCATAATAATGAAAGAATTACAAAAAGATTTGCTAGCTTCTTATAAAATTAAAAAAATAACCTGCCAAAGTGGCAGGCACACAGGCTCATGGACCGTCTCAAATTTTGGTCAGCAACTTAGTTAGCATTTGAGATCCATTTACATGCAATATATTTCGTAGGGAGGTAAAAATTTTAGAGTAAGATTTTGCGATATAATACATGCATACCTATTCAACCTTACGCTATTACAAAGTTGGAGCTAAAGTCAAATAAAATACGCAAATAGGAAAGGTACGGAACCACCGTCCAATCAGAGACTCGATCAACTTTTCTTCCGTCGACTTTTTTCACCGGCGACTAATCTCAACGATATTTCTCGTGTCGCAGATTGAATTAGTGCACAACAAACGCACCTCATTTCGATGAGAAAATACGATAAAATTATTTGTTTACCCTCCTGTTTGGGTTTTTGAAATACATGAAAATTCGTTTATACTGATTTGATAAATATACCATGTTTATTTTTTTAATGTAAGTTTATGTTATGTCCCTCTTTCATAATGTGCTAATATGTAGAAATGCCAAAATGTAGGGCTTCATCATCATCTTCCTGCCCTTGTCCCATGTTACTTCGGGTCGGCGCAACACGTTTGCTTCTTCCTTACCATCCTGTTCCCCGTCACGCTATCACTGACTCCCTTTTCTTTCATATCACACCTCACACAGTCCTTCCATCTTTTCTTTGGCCTTTCTCTCCCTCTTCATCCATCCACATTTATATATTCATAACTCTAACATGCGTTTTATCCCTCCTCATCACATGACCATACCAGGACAAGCGGTTTCCTTTCAACTTTTCTGCCACTAGTGCCACTTTCATACTTCCTCTAACATACTCACTCTCACCACTCCGCACATCGATCTCAACATTCTCATCTCTGCTACATGCAATCTCTTTTCATCCATCTTTTTCACAGCCCAACATTCTGATCCATACAGTATGTCAGGTCTAATCACGGACTTGTAGTTTTATTTTAACTTGATCTGTGGGTGACAAGTTGTTCCAGTGACCTCTCGCCATTTCATCCATCCTGAGTTGATCCGGTGCGTTACGTCTCGGTCTTCCTCGCTATCCTAGGTACCGGAAGTCGGCGCTGATCGGTATGGGCGTTCAAGCGAGAGTTATGGGCTCGGAACTGGAGAGACCGCTATTTTTTAATTACTATGGGCACCCGTTCGTTGACAGTTGACTCTGAAGTCAATGTTAGCGACATATTTTATACTCAAAAGACAAAGGTGACATTTAATTGACTATTTAAATAGATGCCCTCTCAATGACAGCCGGGACCAACGGCTTAACGTGCTTTCCGAGGCACGGAGGAAACTCCTTACATAGTATAAAACAAAGTCGCTTCCCGCTGTCTGTCCCTATGTATGTTTAGATCTAAAACTACGCAACGGATTTTGATGCGTTTTTGTTAATAGATAGAGTGATTTAAGAGGAAGGTTTGTATGTATAATACACGCGGGCGAAGCCACTGGCAGAAGCTAGTAATTTATAAATTCAATTAAAAAAATAGAAACCATAAAACTGAACAAAACAAAATCTTAGACATTTTTAACTCCAACATCGAGAGAAAAACATTAAAGAGACACCCAAGGAAGGGGCAGTCTACCTTCCACTTCCACGTAGGCCCAATGATCCTAAATTAACGTCGGAAGGGGCCTAATCGACCATTTTTTTCCCGCCTGATTACGAAAGGCTAATATTGAACCCCCTACCCCATTGGCTCAAACAAATGTTAACCCTTTATTCGCGCTTACCCCTTTCGAAAAAAAAGCCCATAAAATATATCTAATTAAAAAATATCCGCGTCTAAGGACTGACGCTCATAAAGAATGTCAATTAAGCTTGCGACGTTTTTTTTCTTTTGGCGAGTATAATTTTTTTTTTCGTAATATTTTCTGTCGTTCCGCGGCCGGCGAGGGTTAAGATAGCGAAATTAGTATCGGTATGAAATATTGAGTAATTTAATATTTGTAAGGTGGGTGGCGACTCCAACCCTTTTTTGTTCTGTTTGATGTTCGTATTTTTTTAATCAAGATTAACAACGGGGTGGTGTTTAAATATTATATTTGATATTTTATAATTTGGCGCATGTGTCGTTTATGGTGCTTATTTGGTGGGATAGCTACCTATTCTACGGCATTATTTTCACGGGCACTCGTTATTATAAATTAGTTGAAAGAATTAATACTACCTTTTTTTTTTTCGTATGTGATTTGAAACTTGGTTGAGCTTGGTTTAAACTTGGTTTAAAATCGTCAATGGTTAACCGTGCGTACGCTTACAGCAGTTTATTTTATTTACTTAACGGTTCCCCAACGCGAGTACGAGGATTATTTTTTGCTTTTTAGAGGTTTTTGTGTCGGGGATTTTAATTTTTTTAATGAATTATTTTTTCTTACCATTTCAACAAAGTTACACCATCTCTAAACGAGTATTAAAGAGCACTCTTAACCACTGACGATTTCAGACCTTATTGACCGAGTTTCAAATCACACACGAATAAAAACGAAGTTGGCGGCTTCATAAATTTTTTCAACTAATTTATAATAACGAGAGCCAGATTGTATGTTATGTCATAATTTAGCTAAACATGTTTCTACCTTTTCCATTATATTTAACACCAATTTATACTATGTTTCATGCAACTAAATTATTTGAATTTGGACAGACACACAGGTACACAAGCAACATACACAGGTACAAACTTATAACACCCCTCTTTTTAAGTGGAGGGTTATAAATAGGTTCAAAAATAAAAAGGGGCCGTGCTGAAAATCAGCATTGACCAGCGTCACAGATAATATAATACTAGCATACAGATGCCTCATCCCATACAAAGAAACCGTGCCGACGTAACTAGCGTTTTTCATCTGATTAATCTTGTTATTTATTGTACATCGAACGCGTTCGGTTCTGTTTCACGGTGATAGATAGATGGTGTTAGCAGTGACTTGCAAGTAAAAGGGTTTACTAAGTTCGTGAATATTTTTTTCTTTAAATACAGTGAAGGTTCGTTTTATAGTATTTATTGCCACGTTTTTACAGTATTTTTGCACCAAAATGTGTTACAATGCAAATTTTAACAATCGAGTGGAATGCCTCACAAATTAATAAATGCGCCATCTATTGGCATCAATTCTAAGTGTTCCGTTAAAATAATCTTTGAAATGTGAATTAAGAGCCCAATATTCCATAATTTTGTACTTAGGAGAGTTGATTAAACAAGAACATACAATTTTTATGTTCAATTCCAGAAAATGTGAATTTTACACACATTCAATAACAGATACGTGCATATCGCGCCATCTAGTGAGATTTATTTGAACCAAATTTTCTTTGTTAGCAATGAGACCCCGTGCCAGCGTAGTATCCATGCTGCACCTGGTCAGCATCGGCTGAGCCGACTCCTTTTGCCATACTGGAAATATTGTGCTTGAAATTACTTGTGTTTTGTTTATGCTGTAACATTTCTTAGTGGCAATAAATATTTTCTTTCTTTCAAAATCTAAAGTTGAAACAAACTCTCAAATTAGTATTCGCAAAGTAACTCAAAATTATATGCCGTCGACATCATATTGGATCTTTAAGACAAGAGGTGACGCGGTCATTGACTTCATTAATGAGGAAAAAAATCTTCTCAGAAAAACTTGGTGTGCTTAGTTACACCATGATTCTTGTAGTTATGTCACCATAATAAGGAAGGTTCTATATTATTTCAAGTACTTACATCATTTATGAGCAGTGGTGGGCAAGTGGTAACGACCCCGACTTACCTGTCGTAGGTCGTAGTTTAGAACCCAGGCTGGCGATTTACTTTTTTGAATTATTTCATCACCACTGCTCTTAAAACGGTGAAGGAAAACATCGTGAGGAAACTGGCATGTCCTAGAACCAAACATTCGAAGACAATGTGACTTCCACCTACCCGCACTGGGCCCGCGTGGGGGTTTAAGTCCTATTCCCTCTCTCATAGAGAGGTGGCCTGTGTCCCAGCAGTGGGAACATTAAAAGGCTGATGATGATGATGATGACATAATTTATGTAAAGATGTCGTGGTGATGCCTTTTTAGCCACGTATTCTCGCAATGCGCTGCGCTCCGTGACGCGGGTTCGATTCCCGCACGGAACAAATATTTGTATGGCCTACAGATAGTTGTTCCGCGCTTTGTAAACGCACCCACGATACAGGAAGAAGTGTTTAAGTGTGGGGCAACGTAATTTAAAAAAAAAAAATTGAAGTCTCTCTTTGAATTCCAAGCAATGTTTAATATTCTTCTTCTTGGTGGTTCCTCTCTGCTGAGAATCGCGAACTCTACCAGACACTGCATTGTAAACCTAGGTACATACTACCTCCAATATCCTCCTATTCATGTCTGACCATCTTGCCGATTCACATTCAAATCAAATCAAATCAAAAACTTTATTTCGGGCGTTGACTGATATAGGGTTCTTTACAATGTACAAGACACTTTTTATCCACATGTTTGATACCTTGTGGAAGACCCTACAATCTTTTTCAGAGGTATGATAATACCTATCTGCATAATAAATTACAATAACAACTAAATGGTAAATTCATCAAAGTCATCCATTTTCGTAATCAATGATAAAATTGCAAAAATTACGAATAAAATTTCCTTAATTTTTGGTATGTCGGAATGACATCAATGTATGTTTTGGGAAATCATTGCGATATACCTGAAACTACCTTTCGCTGAAAGCAGTTTCTTTGAAAACTAGATTAGATGGGTATTTAAAGAAATAAATTCAAAAGTTGAGGTAGATGAAGAAATACTTCAAACTAAATATAAAACCGTGGAAATTCATCTCGGAATACAAGCCACAAAAAAGACTGCATAAAAAAATCAGTTCACCTAAAACTACCTATTCATACATCGAGAAACACCTCCATTCCAAACTATATCATACATTGGAACAATCAAACATCTCAGTAGCGATGCACAAACACGCAAACATACAAACATGCAGAACGTCAGTTGTTAAACAAAATGGCTGTCACCGATGGTAGGTGGGTGAATAAATAAATACATACACTACTCTACTGCATCTAGGACGAACATAGTGGTGTACGATGGAATAACAAGGATGAGACTAGAATTAATGAAAGAAACAAAATCTATTATTTGAAAAATCTTATGCATCTAGAATATTGAAATTTTGTACCATATATGTTTAAGGAAGAATTTGTTGAAAGTTCATCCTCTAAAGCGGTTATTACAGGGAGGGATAGCTCTGAAAGTTTATAAGGAAAATCGTATTTTTTTCAGATGGGAATACCCATCGGTACACAGCGTGTAAACAGATAAAAATGAATGTCTGACGCACCTTGGGTGGTCAATGCTACCACCTCGCTATAGCTAAGCTCGCTAAGGGCTAATATTTGTACAACAGAATGCGTTAATATCACATTGCTTAGTTTCTGCAACGAGAGAACGTAGTATGTTTATATACTCGGATTCAAGAATAATGATCACCTGGAAATGTATTTTCTCTCATGGCCAAAAGCATTGCTAAGTTCCATGAAAATTATAAGACCAGTCAAATTACAGACACCATGGCTAAATTTGACAACAACGGATTATTCTCTTAGTGTTGGATATGTCTACAGCTACATATGCAGGCGGTGATAACAATATCATTAGGTATATGAATTTTCATGTCTACAATTCTGGGTGACACACGGAAAGAAAAATAAACTTGTCACAATGCCAACAGGATAAAATGGTGAAGTGACGAAAAAAATTGCAGTCATTAAATCTTCGCTTTTAGTAAATAATCCCACGTAATCTAGTAGTGACCACTGTTATTTAAATTATTATGTAAGGTTGACCTGTAAATTATTTTTGTGACACATATTTATTAGTGTTGAAATATGGGCTAGATAACGATGAGACAAATTTATTTTTTTATTTTTATTTTGAGCGTACACCGTCAAACAGTGGAGTAATCGCTATACTACTTTTGTATGGAAGAATGTCTGAGTAGGGCAACCTTAAGGTGATAATAAATTAACTTCCCTGTATGTGAAAACGGGAAATGGTTTAGTATCAGATTTGAGCTAGAAACTCAATGCATGAACGTCGGTATTCTAATAACCACTGGTATCTACCTTTATCACGACATTTCTATAAATTTTTCAGTGTTCAACATAGAGATAAATTTATATTATATACCAGAAGACTCCTCGCGGTTTCACCCGCGTAGTTCCCGTTCCCGTGGGAATACAGGGATAAAAAGTAGCCTATGTCACCCGGGGATAGAGTAGTTTCCCAACGGTGAAAGAATTTTTGAAATCGGTCCAGTAGTTTTGGAGCCTATTCGGTACAAACAAACAAACAAAAAAATCTTTCCTCTTTATAATATTGGTATAGAAAGAGGTAAAATGTCTAAGTTTGGTTGTTGGAGCTTTACTCTGAACTGCCGAAACCAAACCTTCGATTTCAAAAACTCTCTCACTCTAGAAAGCTGCTTTACCTGTAGTGTAGCTACTATTCTTGCAATATATGTAAAATACGGGAGCAATGCCGCATAAAAATCTAATCGTAAAAGCATGTCCACACTACACAAAACAGCCACGCGTTGCTCAAACTATGGCGAACTTTCAGCACACTGTGCTCGGTGTGAAAGCGCCGTTCCGATACAGTTGCTATCTTACACAAATATACAACTACCCTCCCATGTGTCGCTCTATATCGTTTGTGTATGAAGCTTCTATTTTACAGAAGAGATCTGTATTAAAAAAGTTATGAATAAAAGTTTGGAAGGAGTTGAATTTGCTGCTGGAGTCTGTGTTTTCTGATACTCGTACCTATAGTCTTTAAGTCAAGAGTGAATAGGCTACTTGTCTTGTAGGCACGATTGCTCTATGGTCGACTACATCATCGCTTATCATCAGGCGAGGTAGTCATCAAACGCAAGCCTAATCATATAATAACAACACTTCGAGGAATATGGGCGTGATGTTGTCGTTATGTGTTGATTATGTATTATGCCAAGTACGTGCACTTGTTAGTGATAAGATTATGAAGCCAGTTAGTACCAGAGCTCTTTGTGAAGGAGATCTTCCGGGGAAGTACTTACAGTCATACGTATTAGATAATACCGCCAAGCAGTGTTGCTATGTGCCGGCTAGAAAGATATGCATAAGGTATTTTAACTTTGTCCGTATGGTGGACCGTTCTCAATGCAATATCGCTGCACATCCTGAGATGGAAGCCATTTTCGTCACCCACGGGGTTCTTTTTTCAAAATTAGTTCAATTGTTTTCTGTTTTCTTTTCTCTCGCTTCTTTTGTGCTTTTCGCAAATAAAACATTTTGCTTTCTTCCAATGGAGAACTACCGTAGACGCTCTATGTACCGTACTATCAGAGGTGGAACCCCGGCTGTGCATTAATACAAAATAAAAAAGAAATACCTATATATATATACCTATTCACCCGGCACCCGGATATAATATTCTAAAATTGGATTGTAAGTAAGTCATGCACAGCAAATTAATAGTCTAGATTTTAGTTTCACAGACCATTAACTTGAATAAAATATGTATGTTGTTAATTTCCTCAATAAGAAATACATAATATATGTATAACAAAGATGATATTCGAATACATTGTGGTATACACCAAGGCGATCAGGTGACTGGAGTATAAGGAAAACTTGAATATGGATATTTGGTAAATCCATGTTGCAGCAATAATAAATACTTACATTCTCAAAATTGTGTGTAACTAACTGTTCATTATAATTGCTACTTTATACATAAGTTTCCTCTGAAATCAAGCTCACAAGTACCTAATCTACAGCAGCTTTTATCAAGAACCATTTTTGTTTTTAGTAGTTTTCAAGGTATTAGACAGAGTGATATTCTATTAGAATCAATAACCAGTTTAACAAAAAACCCGACAGCTTATGAAACGATCTAAAAAGACATAAACAAGAAGAAAATCATGCTGTGCAGTCGGAGGACACAAATTCGCGAGCTAGCTGGCCAAAACCAGATTTATCCTCCGACTGCACAGCATGATTTTCTTCTTGTTTACGTCTTTTTAGTTCGCTTCTTAAGCAATCAGGATTTTTGATCTTTTGAATTGACTTTTTTAATTTATAACTTTTTAGTTAACATTTTTTTCTCGAATTAGGTACATTTAAACATTTAACTTCATTCAAGTAATAAATATTTTTGAAATCATCCGCACGATGGGTTCGGAAGAAAAAAAAAGTGACACCACAATATGACGCCCAAAAGCCGCCTTTTTACTATATTTCAATTTTAATGTAGCCAGTAACACTCGCAAGGTTAAGACGAATTGATTGACGTAAGAATTATTACAATCGGCCAACGCGTTTGGTCTCTAGAACGCCACTTAGGAACAAACATAAATACATAGACTGATAAACACATTACCCTCCTTCGGCAGTCGGGTAAAAAATCCAAGAGGATTGGGATTGACCAGAGACCACGTGAATTTCCGGTAGCGCACGTCAAACCCATACATGCATAAACGCATTTCAGGCACAAAATTGGTCTCAGCAATGTTGTCCAACTTTTGTGTTGGTACTGGTAAAGTTTGCCTCGGGGTATGCTGGCTGGCAGAAAAAAAACTTCTGCATGGATTATAGAACATTTGTTCGAATTTAGAATCGGTTTAAATTTGTAGAACGTGTCGGTTGTTTAGGACGGAGGAGATTTGATTTAGACGATTTGATAAACTCCTTTCAAGATCGGAGACTCTACACTCGAAGCTGTAGACGACTATGTCTCCTTGGGACAAACTGTCCAGTTGGGTAGGTCTAACTTCGAGAAAGAGGTCAACCGTCGAATCCGACTCGGCTGGGCGGGCGTTCGGGAAGTTGCGCAGTATCTTTTCGTCCAATTTACCGCATTGTCTCAAGACAACCAGATCACTGGCAGACACCAGTGTGTGTTGCCAGTGATCATTTATGGGACCCAGACGTGGTCACTCACAATGGGCCTTATCAGAAAGCTTAAAGTCACCCAATGGGCAATGGAGAGGGCTATGCTTGGAGTTTCCTTGCGTGATCGCGTCAGAAATGAGGATATCCGCAGGAGAACCAAATTTTGCATAAGTTTGCAGTTTTGCAGTGGGCAGAGCATATTGCTCGCAGAACGGAAAAGTTCTGGAATGGCGACCGCGAACCGGAAGACGATGCATTGGAAGGCCTCCCACTAGGTGGGATGCATGGCTTGCTATGTCACACATACCTATCCAATTTTATAGCTTCACCTACCTACCTACTTAACATAAATACGGAGCTTCACTTAAAAACCCAGCCTGTATAATATCTTTGTGTACTGAAAAAGATAATCGTCAAAAAGCTTCGAAAATCAAAGCCTCCTGAAGAATTAAATTAAAACCAATCGGCTGTTTCATATTCAAAGGGATGCCATCAAAAGAACGTCAAAGATAATCAATTTTACAAATATCCTCCCCCCTACCCCCATCGTACGTCTTTTTCTTTTCCTATGAAATAAATCTTTTCAGACAACGCTCGAAGATACATTTGGTTACGTCTGAAACGTCTTAACTCCACATTACTGATACCCAAAATTGAACTTTATGACATTTAGATAGAGTTAAAATTTGACTGCGTTTGCGAAGGGTTGTACATAAAATGTCTCAATATACGAAAATATGATAACACTGTGTGAAAATATCGAACTCAACTTTATTAATACTGAACGCAGCGCATTATCCACCTTATCTCCTAAGTTTAAGCTTCATTTTCGCATTTCGTAGGTTCAGATAGGACCTTTATAAGTCGGGTAGTTGTCATCAATACCGTATAGTCTGCATTATCGTTATATCGTAGCATTAAGACTGAACCGTTCAAGGGAAAAATTGGTTAATAAATGTTCTATTAAGGCGCTTACACATCCTTCGACGTTGAGGAATTTTTCGTTATTAAATTTTGTTGAGCACTAAAATCAAACGATATTCGGGTTTTTTAGACTGGTGACCAGTTTTTAACCGACTTACCAAAAACGAGGAGGTTCTATTTTCGACGTTACGTTTGTTTTTTTTTTGTGTATGTTCACCGATTTCTCCGTCACTTGTCTACAGATTTTGAAAATTCTTTTTTTGTTTGAAAGAGTCTGTTCCGGAATTGGTCCCATTTTAAATTGGTGAAGAACTTCGGAGATTTGCCGTCATTTAGTGAAGAGTTACATTGTAATAACTCTTCACTAAATGACGGCAAATCTCTCGGGATTGCTGCAATGATTTATTGGTTATACCATTTCATAACATAACATCACGCCAGTACGCTTTAAAGGGGTACGCAGATGTGTACAGTTCATCATGGTACACTCTCATTTCACCGGTTATGTTCAAGATTTATGGTATTCGGGTAATGTATTATGGCATTATAGGTACCTTACTAAATGCAAGTTGCCTATTAGGTACAACTAAAATGTAAAAAATTAAAAAAACTTTTTTTACAAAAAAATACTAACTACAGACTTCCAAATAAAAGCACTAAAAAGTGAAAAATAACATTCTTTTTGGAAGTCGGTGTCCATAACGAAAAATAAATGTACCTACTAAAGACACCGACTGCCAAAAAGAAAGTTATTTTTCGCTTTGTAGTGCTTTTATTTGGAAGTCGGTAGTATTTTTATTGTAAAAAAGTTTTTTATTGTTTAGTTATCTGATGGACGGTTGTATTTTTATTTAAATTATTAACAGCAACTTATTTGTGGTGTCACAATATTATTAAGAAAGGATTAGGCTAATAATGAATTCCAGAAGTATTTTTTTATGGAAAATTAAGTACCTATATTCTATTCTATTTAAAGACATTTTTTTATCAACATAGTAACCACAAAGCACTCATACTAAGGTATAAATAATAATATAATTGTATCGATATCAGTACTGGCTTATAACACATCGATTCATTCGCTCAGGGGGATTCCCCTAAAATCATTCTTGCTACAATTTTTTTCTTAGGGGAAACCCGCGTTGGGCTGTGACCGTCTACATCTTTATTTATAACTGCATAATCGTGTGAGCAACCTTAGAATATTCACTTATCTGTTAAACAATGGTCAGTTAATCTCAACATTAAATACTTCGTAAATTTATTAATGCTGTTGTCAACTTTTTATTATTATTATTGATATGATCTCGTTTGACCACAACCTCACCTGATGGTAAGCGATGATGTGGTCGACGGTGAAGCACGCTTGCCAAGAAGTAACCTATTCACTCTTGACTTAAAGATGCCCAGGTTGTAGGTATCAGGAAAATCAGACATGGGATTTCCACTTCTAGTGTTCTTATTTATTTTTACTTTATTAATTTAGGTAGAATGTGTCACTAGGTCATCTGATTCAATGTATATGTAGGCAATTCATTCTAATTTTCCTTACGTTATTGTTTAATATTGAATGAAGGTTATTTTATTATGCACTAGGAAAATCTTAATGTCTTCTTGCTGACGAATGTTTACTGTATCATTGCCTGCGTCTGTGTTCCCGAACGCATACAACCCGAATCTCTTCAAAGTAAGATTGAACAGGCTTCTTCTGGGTAAGCTCACTCCATCGTCGACTTTATCGCTGCCACCAATGACCTAGACTAGAGTCAAGAGCACACACATCATTTCAATTATGTTTTACTTAGATTTTCATTTTTTTACGCAAAATACGCGCTTAGACGTCGAGTTGCGGACACCAGCCCGTCTTAATCTAATCTTAATCTAGATTTTCATTTTATTTAAATCTAGTTTTTAGGGTTCCGTACCCAAAGGGTAAAAACGGGACCCTATTACTAAGACTCTACGGTCCATCTGTCTGTCTGTCTGTCACCAGGCTGTATCTCATGCAATCATGATAGCTAGACAGTTGAAATTTTCACAGATGATGTATTTATGTTGGCGCTATAACAACATATACTAAAAACGGACTGGAATAAATATTTAAGTAATATTTACATACAACAAACGTGATTTTTTTGCCGTTTTTTCCGATAATGGTACGGATAACTTCGTGCGCGAGTCCGGCTCGCACTTGACCGGTATTTTAAAGATTTCGTTCAAGAACCGTGGATTTTTCTGGATAAAAGATTTTGTAAGGTACTCAACGATACTTTACCTTTCAATGGGTAACAAAAATTTTGCAATTAGTTCAGCAGTTCCATAGATTTACTCTTCAAAAATTGATGTTTATATAAACAATTTTATATTAGTTTAATAAACAGTTGGAGAAGTCGCGCAAAAACTTCATCATCCTATTAGACGAACCATGACCAAAGACCTCTCCAAAGTGTACGGCTAAGAAGAAGATTATTAGTACCTACAATCCCACTTCTGACTTCTCTTAAATTCTTTCACCGAATGAGTAGGCCCCTTAACCAGTGATCACATTATGACGTATACAGTACACCCTTCGACTGCCAGAGATAAATACAATCATTTATTATTAATGGCTGCTTTATATCTTGATTCGATGCTCGTTACTGTTCAGGTTTATTTATGTAGCTCTATCGGCTCTTTATGTTTGGGGTCTATGGATACAAAAAAGATCTATAATATCTTTTATTATTTAATAAGTTGTGATGATTTCTAATTTCTTCAGTTGTATGGGTACAATCCCGCTTCTAAAGTGTATAGTGAGAACACACAAGAAAAATTAAATCAACCTTCAGAAACTTGAAATATTTTCGGCATAATTTTGTAATTTATAACTGTTTCGTTGATTCAGGGGTTGCGAGCTCTACTGCAGGTCTTAGGTCCGATTCCCGGACTAGTGGAAGTATTATTGGATTTTCCAAATCTATAGAATTTCTTACAGGGGCGTAGCTACCGCCTTATCAATTATACGGGGTTTCCGGGCCACGGGGACCCCGACGTGCGTAAGCAAAAATTAAAACTGATAAAAAATTACCTAAGAACTTCGATGGGACATGAACGCCTGTCAGACCTGTCACTATTGTCCATAGAGGCAAAAACTGTAGAAAAACGTCATCATCAGCTATAAATGATTTAATAAATCAGTTTGCCGAAAAAAAGGCAGGGAGGGGGTGGATATTTAATTTGAAATGTTTGTAAAAATTTTGGAAAAAGTGAGAGATAGATAACTATGATGAATAAATATTTCTTTTAATTTTAATGCAAACATTTTTCTCGTTTGCGAGAAACCTTTACTTTATTAGGGCCCCCGAACAATTTTTTATACGGGGTCCGCCAAGGCAGGCTACGCCACTGATTTCTCTGTACCTAAGAAGTATCATAGGATCAGGGTTTGTGCCAGGTTGATAGTAAACAGGCCGCCTAAGATGGGACTTATACATTCACTTCTGCCTATCCCTTTGGAGGATACAGGCGTGATGTTACTTTAAGTTATCATTGTTTAATTAATAACATTTCCGTTTCTTTTGTTACAGCCTTCAAGATGCCGCCCACCAAAGACTACAACACCAAACAAACCTACGCCAGGTCTCATACTAATAGTAAGTATTGCTAAAATGTACTATTTAGAACGGATAGTCGATGGGGCTGAAAAGTTTAAAGTTTAGTTTTTTAGTTTAGGTAACCGCGTAATGGAAGACGCAGCGTTGAAAGTCTCCCTTCTAGGTGTACTGATATCCGCTGATGCTTCAAATCCCACATACAGTCTTCTTCTTGAAGAGTTCTAGGTACCTACTATTTAGTTTTAATGTCCGTGCATTATATGAGAAAGGTGATATACAAGCCTTGGCAACAACTAGGCATTGATAGACTTACGGCCCACATTTACACGTTCGTCCATCAATGCCTCTTTTGCTGGCCGCTGCAGTAATGTACTATTTTTTTATTAAAAGTCATTTTCTTGGTAACTGCTAGGAGATCCTGCTTAAACAAGCTGATTAGTTGGCATTTATTTTAAGCAAGGATTAGGTAAATTATTGTGATGACAATGCAATCATTATGTTTTCCAACACGATATATTGTGTGTAAAAATAAATAATCTAGGCAGATAAGACTGGAAAACCCAGGTGATACGACACAGTTGGCCAGTAAACAGTTGACGATTGGTGGCCTACTGCCAACTAGGTCTTTGTTCTCCTAACCTTGCGAGAGGTTTGTTTAGTGAAGACCATGTTGTATCTTAGTAATATTATATAAATATACAATCATACTAATATTATAAATGTGAACGTAAGATTGTTTGTTACGCTTTTACGCGAAAACTACGTAACCGATCATCATGAAACTTTGTACACATATTCTTGGAGGTATTAGAAGTAACATAGGATACATTTTATTGTAAAAAAATTAAAATACCAAAAGATATCACTTTTACCGCGATAACCGACATTCACGCGGACGAAGTCGCGGGCAATAGTTAGTATTATTATATAAATAACGAAAGAAAGTTTGGATATGTGTATGTTTGTTACTCAATCACGCCAGAACGGCTGAACGGATCTGGATGAAATTTGGCACAGAGAGAGATTATAGTCAGGAATAGCACAGAGAATAATAGCACTCTTTATCCCGGGAACATGTTCCCTCTGGATAATTTTCGACATTCACGCCGGCAAAACCGCTGAAAGGCTAGTTTAGTTTTAATCAAGGGTACAAATAGATAAGCATCTACTTTTAGCAGTCTGGGTGTGGTTGAGGACAATTATTATCATTATGAGCCTGTACTGTCCCATTGCAGGGTGCAGGGCTCCCTTCCCTCTTTCCACTTTTCCTGGTCTTCTGTGCGTGATTCAGGGCCCAACTCATCACGTAATTCTGTCTGGGCCTGGCACGCTGGCTTTTCCTGGCGTTTGGCAATAAGCTTACTATAAAATGAGACTTTAACATAACAGGCAAAAATGTGGGTTGGCCTTACTACACATCTCGGATTGACACCAGGCAATACATATTTCTCTGTATGTTATTAACGATGTGTTTCTCTAATTCCAGACGGTGTGACGATGTCAGCAAAGGTCTATCACCCAGCGACGAATCTCATGCCCTTGACACCTCCCCAGTCTCCAACTGGCATGGCCCCGACTTTTGGTGCCGGAAAATCAAACACCTCAACGTGGGGTCGACAAAACAGCAACGGAAAGTACTCATGATGACCATATCAATTCAGCCCGGAATACTACAGTGGGGGGTCTGTTCGGAGCTCGGAAATCTCGGAAGTTCCGATATCCGGCCCCAATATTATCGATATCTCGATTTAGTTTTGTTAAAGAGAAAAACAAGTCTTGTTCAGACCAGGCAACTTTTTGTTGGAAGCAACTTTATTTTTGCTATCGCGTAGGTAAGATATTTTTAGGTAATAGGTTTATGTGGTTAAAATACGGGTAAATTTATTGTTTTGTTTAGGTCGACGTAATATTTTGACCTTTTGTGTGACGTTATCATTCAGTAAATAAATGAGTATCTAGATATATAAATATTTTTGTCCTTGTCAAACGTCACTAAACCACAAAAGGAAGGTTCGCATATCACGTTGGTATTGATAACATCGTATTTTAGGTAACTACTTGTAACATTCAAATCAATAATTTAATTGTCTTATTGTAAACCTAAGTTTGAGCACTATGTATGTTTCAAACCCTAGAGACAAAAAATCGAGGACATGTGACATCCACCAGTCCGCACTGGGCCCGTATGGATAAAGGCCCATTCCCTCTCTCACAGAGAAGAAGCCTTTGTCCCAGCCGTGGGAAAATTAAAATGCAGATGATGATGATGACTATGTATGAAATCATAATGAATTATATGGCATATTTTGAGATCATACCCACCATCTATGCAATTTATATATAGTTTGTAAATTGCATTGTGATAAATATTAAATTGTCTATGCACCAAACGAATAAAAATAAAAAGTATATTAAAATGTCTTTCATAAAATTATCATCTCTAAAACTGTTGCTATCACATACAATCGCCATGTCTGAACAAGTCCTTAGGCTTACTTACACAAAAAAAAAAGTCAAATATTTAAAAAGTAAAAAAAAAGGTATTAAGCATTTATCAATGTAAATTATTGTAATATTATTTGTAAGTTATTGTAAATACTGTAAAATATGTGACGTAACTACCTATATATAAGGACAATAAATACTCCTGATGTATTTGTGCATTTATTCAATTGTTATCCTTATTGTTCTGCATTTCTTTTGTATATTATCCTCATATTGACGTGTATTAATTAACGATTTGTAGGTTCACGTTTATATACCTATACATAAATGTGGTTTACGCCGTGGTTTTTCAATGGATAACGTGCTGGTAAGGAGCTTCAATTTGAACCTACAACGTTACACAAAAACTGGTGCAATGATGAGTTATAGTTACTCTGAAAATTGGTTAAAAATAACACAACATTGGTCAATTTAAACTAAATAGATGCGGTCGGTGTTTCCTAGCTGACAACTCTTAAAAGAAACACCGATCCAAATACAGAGGACCATCTCTTTTAAAATCCATACAATTAATGTAATGGTGTGGTCAACTGATCATACATACAATTTAAAAAACCCGTGACACAAAAACCTAAAAAAAGCAAAAAATAAGCCTGGTACTCGCGTCGGGGAACCGCTAAGAAAATAAAATAAACTGTTGTAAACGTTTGCGGTTCCCCGGAGCGAGCACGAGGCTTACTTTTGGCTTTTTGCCTTGTAGTAGACACGTTTCAATCAACAATCTATCGAAACACGTAATTATGAGAGATTTAAAGAGTAAAATGCGGATAACTTTTGAACGGGTCAACACTCGACAAAACCAATATTTAAAAAAAAAACATCAAAATCGGTTCATCCGTTCGGCAGCTACGATGCCACAGACAGACACGTCAAACTTATAACACCCCATCGTTTTTGCATCGGGGTTTAAAAATAATCATGGTTAATGTCTGTGATGTCTTTTACTACACATTTTTATTTTATGATTTTTAAACTACATAATTTATCTAGTAACAGACACATTTCTCTCGACAATTGATCGAACACGTAATTATGACACGGATATCTTGCGAATATACCCCGATTCAAACAGTGAAACGCTTATAACTTTTGAACGGCTGAATCGATTTTCATCAATTATAGCTAAGAATACTCTCGATAAAGTCACCATTTATACAACACAAAAACAAAATCGGTTCTTCCGTTTAGGAGCTGTGATGCTACAGACAAATACACAAACACACAGGTACACACGTCAAACTTATAACACCTCTCTTTTTCAGTCCGGAGTTAAAAACATCACACAGATTTTCGTGGTCCTATCTAGGATAGTCATTTGTTAGTTATCGTGTAGCTTAACTCAGAACTTTAATTGGCAGTGTTCGTGTTTCATGTTTCCCACAACCTGCAGAGGGTCTTAAAGTCAAGATTGAAAAGTTTACATCTATAAGTAAGCGAGTTCCATGGTCAAGCACATGGGAGACAGCAGACACATGGTCAAACAAACGCAAGCTTATCAATAAAATAAACAAACACTTCTTGCGGTGGGTAGGTACAGACAGTACAGTTGACCACACGTCGCGTCGGTGTACCCTAGTTTAGTACGGTCACGGGGCTCCAACGATAAAAAAGAAAATTTGTTTAAATAAATTTCACTAGATGGCGCGATGTTCATCGATTTGTTATTGAATATTATTTAAAATAATCATTTTCTAGAATTGATCATAAAAATTGTGTTTTCTTTTTTAACTAACTCTACTAAGCAAAAAGTTATGGAATATTGGGCTTATTAACTTAATTCACATTTCAAAGATTATTTGAACAGATCATTTAAAACCCATTTCAACAGATGACACGTTTTTATATTTCTGAGGCAGTTGACTCTTTTTTTTTTAATTTGTATTGTGACTTTGGTACAATAAAACTGTAAAATATGCAAAAAATACTATAAAACAAATCGTCACTGTATTTAAAGAAATAAATATTCACGAACCGAGTAAACCCTTTTATTTGCAAGTCACTGCTAATACCATCTATCTCTTGGGTCAGAACGAACCGCGTTCTTGATGTACTTTTAGTAAAATAGTCAGATTAGTCAGACGAAAAACGCTAGTTACGTCGGCACGGTTTCTTTGTATGGGATGAGGCATCTGTTTGCTAGTATTATATTATCAGTGGTACGGTATAGTTTGAAAAGAAAGAGCTTACACAGGTTTTGTTAGTTAGACTAATTTACAATACTGGATAGTAAAAAAACTGGATGAACCTAAGGGACCAGATGAAAATAAGTAATTAAAAAAATTAAGAACTAAAATTATTACAAGGGCCCTAATTTCTGATAATCAGTCTTATCTATGGGTATCGTGTTACCCAGTAACTGGCTTGTGGAAATCAGACCAGCAGTCACTGCATGTAAATAATACAGGTATCCAGTTGCATCTTTTAGACTGGTGGCTGAACTCAACGTAGTCGGGAAAAGTCTAGGTACATTGAAAAACAATCACGCTATGACCATGGACAAAGAGTAGTTTTCTATCCAACTATCTTTTTTAGTTACTTAGGCCCACTTGAGCCTAACTCTTACTCTGAGTTAGTTGCTAACACTAGGTTAAATTGACAATATTGTATGACAAACTATCAATTTAACCTTGTGTTAGAAACTAACTCTGAGTAAAAAATTTCATGCAAGTGGAAACGTCCTTTATAAGAACCTAGGTACAACTATAAATGTGTGACCAAAAATATAAAAATGGAAACTATCTTATAACCATGCCTAAGGGACCTAACCTACCTATAGGCAGGTACTTTTAAGGACAAAAAATAATCATTCTAAAGGAAAAGACAAATGCTAAACAATATGGTTAGTTGCATGCGTTTACACAGGGTTTCGCCAGTAGAGTGTGTTGCCAGTGATCACCTATGGGACCGAGACGTGGTCGCTCACAATGGGCCTTATCAGAAAGCTCAAAGTCACCCAAAGGGCAATGGGGAGGGCTATGCTCGGAATTTCCTTGCGTGATCACGTCAGAAATGATGATATCCGCAGGAGAACCAAAGTTACCTACCGACATAGCCCGAAGAATTGCCAAACTTAAATGGCAGTAGGCAGTGCACATTGCTCGAAGAACGGATGGCCGATGGGGCCGCAAAGTTCTGGAATGGCGACCGCGAACAGGAAGACGATACGTTGGAAGGCCTCCCACTAGGTGGACTGATGACCTGGTTGAGGTTGCGGGAAGGCGCTGGATGCGAGACGCATGGGATCGGTCAATGTGGCGATGCCTGGGGGAGGCCTATGTCCAGCAGTGGACGTCTTTCGGCTGAAATGATGATGATGATGACGTCAGTGGATATGCAAGGAAGTAATCGAATTTTGTACTGAAAACCATGTTGTTGACGCCATTGTAACTACGAGTACCTATCTACGATCGGGAAAGGAAAGAAATTGAGTAGGTATAACATTGATTCATTAATAAAAACATAACACAATGGAAGGTAGTTAGGAGTTAGGAACACATTCAGGCGAATTGGCAGGATGCATTCGACGCTTAGAGATAGCTTTGGCACTGAATTGAGTGGAACTAGGAAAGGGCTACTTATGCGGAAGAGAATTCAGCATTCGAGATGATAATTAATTGCAACCTTATATAGTATATTTTTAGACAAAATGTTCTCTTAAAAAACAACTTAAAATTTAATTATTCAAAATGATAAAGTCGATAGTCACATCATTTTGTCAGCCGAAACACTGCTGGACATAGGCCGTAGGCAGCAATATCGTAATTTTGTTGGATTTGGTGCATTTAGGTGCCACAAAAGATATCTTTCTCAAATTGCCTAATAGTTTGGATTGATTTCGACGATCAATACCTATCGTCACTTAAATTGCTGCCATTGGACATCAAGATCGATTAGACATCTGCATTATCATATTCACTTCAGTTTTAAGACGTACCTACCTACACGGCTGGAGATAGGCCTCCCGCAATTGTATTAACACTGATCGGTCCTGTGCGTTTCGCATCCACCGAATTTCCACTGCCTTGCTTGACCAGCAGCCGAATTTATTTATTTATTTATTTAATACTTGATGCACATACAAGTACAGAGGCGGACTTAATGCCTTTGGTTCCAAACCTTGGTTTGGCATTTGCCGAATTCACTTACGCAATTCGGCTGCTGGTCATCGCTCCACCTAGCTAGAAGGAGGCCTTCCAATGTTACATCTTCCGGTACGCGGTCGCCACTCCAGAACTTTTCGGCCTCATCGACCATACGTTCTGCGAGCATTGTGCCCTGCCCATTTCAACTTAAGTTTGGCAAATCTTCGGAGCTCGGGCTATGTCGGTCGGTCATTCGTCGTCGGTTGGGGGTCGTCGGTTTTATAGTCGATATTTCAAATTATGAATATTATTTAAGTAAGTGCTACAGAGGGAGTTAATTAATTTAATTCTGAATAACCAACAACATTTGAAAAGGCAGCGCCATCTCTCCAACCTATCTGTAGGATGATCGATTAAATAGTAAGTCCGTAAATTAAACAATAGATGGCGCTAACATAGAAAACCAAGGCTACGATTTTTATCCCTAGCTAACTCAATGTATACTAAATAATATGGTTTCAAATTTCGGTAAAAAGCATTTTAGCTAAATTTGCAGCCATTGGTTAACTGGTTGAGTTAACTACGTATCAAAAACTGGGCCTCAGTGCTTCATTTTTGCGAGTAATAAGAGATTTTGAAATATTTGAAGAAATTCTGAGCCATGAAAAATACAAAATAATTGTTTTGAAAGTGAACTTTTTCCAATGATCTATGCAAATAAATTGGATTTTAGATCTATAAAGCGCCATCTATGAGTTTATGTCGTGACCAATTGTAATTTAATCAATGCGCTGTTGTTTTAGTGTTAGTATTAATATGTAGATGTCGCTATGCTCAAAACAAAAACAATCTCGCATCTGTATTAGTTAGTAATGACTGTCACTTTCACTGGGATGATTTGCCGTATATAATAGTACTCTGTGGGGATGGTTCACTCACTCTTATCCAGACCTGCCTTTTAAAAGTCTCGTGTTATAGTTATCGCTAAATACAGCCTACGACAGGGTTTTCAAATTTGCTACACATCTCAGTATCTGTGATGGATGCATAAAGGTTTCTATTGAAATATTGAAGATGTTGCTATCGGCGGCATTGACAACAGCTCGATTGACGTTGAACATTAAATCTGGACACCAATCCAACGTAATTCTCCTGCAACGCAGTCTAGTACTGTTGGTATCGATTTAAACGGTTGATGTCATCAGTGAACCGTAATATCTACCTACGAGTAGCATTTAAATGAGCTTACAGATTAACTCGATTTATACTGGTTTATTTATTCTTTATTGTACAACAAGACATAACATTTAAACAAATTGATTACAAAATTCATGTACAAAGGCAAGCTTAACTTCAAATGGAATTTTCTTCCAACAAACCTTTGAGTGATGTGAAAAGATATACCTACATTTATAAAGACAAATACATATTTAATTATATATCATTCATTGCGTTGAAAGGAAATGCTACCTTAATTTTCCTCTAGAAGACATCGAGAGAAGGGCCTATCGCGTAGGAAAGAGTTTCAATTATTATACGAGTAGATATGTATAATGTAAGCAACATACGATCGACACCGTATTTTGCTACGCAAGTCTAATAGTACCAGACCTGCAACGTATACTGGAAGATGCAGCGTTGGAATTGGAAGGCTTTCCTCTAGCTGGACCGATAATTTAGTAAAGGCTGCGGGTATCCGCTGGATATGAGACTCACAAGACTGGTCGATATGGCAACACATGGGGGAGGCCTATGTCCAGCAGTGTAGGTAGGTATGTCTTTGGACTGAAATGACGATGGTGATGCTGATGTCCAATCATTCTATTGATCATCCAATCTCAGCAATTTAAGTGACGATGGGTATTGAACATCGAAATGGATCCAAACTATTAGGCACTTTGAGATAGATACCTTTTGTGGCAACTAAATGCACCAAACCCAACAAAATTACGATATTGCCGCACCTATCCGTATGTTCTATAAATACAAGAATTTTAACTTACACCAAAGATAACGGGTTATCATTTAGTAACAAATTACCTGTTATAGCATTAACATTGATACATCTTACATCTTTCTACTGATTAAAAGATACCGGTTTGACAATTATTGCATTAATGAAATCCTTTATTTTGCTACTTATGATAACGAAATTGAGTAGCCATTTTATTACCCTGCCTATCGCGTTTATCTAAGGACGAGCGTGTCACACAATACCCAATCACTGCAACTCCTGAAAGCCAGAATCAACAGTGGCGATCACCAGAAAAGTATTGGTTTAAAAACATCTGCTGATGCATTTATGCTGGCATAACTCGCCAGGTTTTTTTTTTTTTATATGGCGTTTAAATTGTTAGTAATACAGCCCTGCAAGGTTGTTAGTGTTTTACCAATAGCCTTGCATATGTTACTTGGCGAACTATCAAAGACCCAGTACCTACTCAGACCATTTGGATGGTTCTGACGTCTTGTCAGACACATTGAAAGTCTGCCGTAGTAGCCCAAAAAATAAAGATATTTGCTATGAAAAACATCCTTAGTTAAGTATCTACTTTTCACCGGAATTATGTTCTTTACGGTAGTAGTAATATCATCAAAATCGGTTCACCTAGCCACCATGATCCAAATTTCATATTCGGGGATCGTTCTTACCTGTATTTGGTACATACACAGATAAAGTTCCAGCTTTTATAAAATAACTAGGTGGCCACCGCGGCTTCACTCCCGTCAACTGGCTACCTACCATCTACCTACCCTACATACCCTGCTTTTCCTACCCTACCTACCGACCTACCCTAACAGCGTAGCGGTCCTATCTAGTATCCTATCTACCTACCTACCAATTTGTTAAACTATTTATTTGAAAAAGATTAATACTACAATACGAATGTAAGCAACTTTTGTTTCTACCGAGGCGGTGGCGATCTAATTAAATTTTAGAACACTAAAGCTGCTATTGTGACTTAACTTTGATAGGTAGACATATTGCTCGTAGACTTTTTTTTCTTTAATCATGTAGTATATAATTGTTATGTATCATCGATAGTTTTCTCAGCGCACGCCAAATAATGAATTTTATAGGCACAATTTTGCTACTTTGGGTTGCATTATTGCTATTTTCATAAGGATCTCTAATGTTTATGAAAATATATTATAGCCTATGTTACTCCAAAATAACGTAGCTTTACATAGGTGAAAGAATTTCTTAAATCGGACCAGTAGTTTCGGAGCCTATTCGGTACAAACAAACAAACACACAAACAAAGTAAAAAATCTTTCCTCTTTATAATATTGGTATTGGTATAAACGAAGGTGAAATCGTCGAGGGTACTTACTCTATTAAGGAAAATGTTGATAATATCTTCATTATCCTTGAGATAATTTCCAGTCATTAATTCATTGTAACGAGTAAATCTACTTAAATCACAAAGCAAGTATTTTATCCTGATTTATTTCAAATCATTTGGAATCTGCGGGCGCAGCAAGTCGCCTTCTTCGAAACATTATTTCTGTAGTTATTTACAAATACCATCAATCCAAGTATATTGTTCCTTAGCCAGGCAGAAAGTCGATTTATGCCTGAAACCTGCAAATTCTAGGTCATCATCATCTTCCTGCCCATGTCCCATGTTACTTGGGGTCAATAGGGCTCAACACGTTTTTTTCTTACACAACTACAGTTCTGTTCCATACCATCCTGTTCGCCTTCACGTTATCCCTGACTCCCTTTTCTTTCATATCAATCCTCACAGAGTCCATCCATATTTTCTTTGGCCGTCATCTCCCTCTCCATCCATCCACATTTATATTCATATCTCATTTAGTAACATGTATGATCCCTGTAATAATCCATATATCATCCAATCAACATTACTATCCCAGGACAAGCGGTTTCCTTTCAACTTTTCCGTCACTGGCGGCACTTTCAAAATTTGGAGAAAGTAGTGATGGAGATGAAAATCATCTTTTACTTTTTATACCTATTTCTGTAACAGATATCCTCGTGTGTTCTTTAGTAACTACTACCATGAATTCTGCGCTGTATTACTAAATTGTAATTACAGTAAGGCCTAATAAAAGTTACCTATATTTTGAACTTATCCAGATTATAATGTTGTTTTCATTTACCTTAATAACCACAGATTTTAATATTCTACTCAGGCATGTGCATTGATTAGGTTGTAAATTAAGCTTATCAATGTAGTACACACAATACATTTTTAAAATGTTGGTAGTATAAAACCTTTTAAGATTATTTTGTAATTGAAAAGTATTCACAGTAAAATAGTCCCGTACCCGTACAATAATTATGTTTGTCTACGAGAAAATTTCGGGAATCAAGGAAGTGACACAACATTACTATTTAAAAATGTATTTATTGCTTTTAGAAGTATTCTCCGCGAAATTTGACACATTTTTACATACGATGGAACCAATAATTGAAGCAACCATTCCATTCGGAAGTTGGGGTCTCCAAAATGGCCGTTTTGTAGGCGTCCACAGCTTCTTCAGGTGGTGAAAATCTCTGACCACGCAATTTATTCTTTATTTTAGGGAAAGTATAGAAATCATTAGGGCTTACTTAGGTCGGGGCTGTACGGCGGATGGTCTAATAATTCTATGTTTTCTTGCTCTAAAAACTCTTTTGTTCTGTGCGCGGTGTGAGAACTCGCGTTGTCGTGATGGAGGATGATGCGGCGGTTGCAGTTCTCTTTACGGAGTTCAGAAACGACCTGTGGCAAACATTTACCGTTCTTTGTCCCTCAAGAGGAATAGTCGCAACATGGCCGGTTTTGGAGACAAACGCGGCCACCATTTTTTTTGCAACACTCCGTGAACGAACAATTTTTGTTGGCTTTAACTCATTTTCGAACACCCAAACTCGTGACGGGTTTTTTGTTTCGGGTTCGTACGCGTATATCCAGGATCCGTCACCTAATACGATGTTGTATACAGCATTTGAGGATCCTGTGTGGAATCTTTCGAGAGTTCTGACGCACCAAGTAACGCGAGCCGCTTTTTGCTCTTCACAGAGCGAATGCGGTATCCATCGGGAAAGCAAGTTTTTAAACCTAATTGTTCATGCAAGATTATTTGTATTTGACTCATGCCAATGTCTAAAGATGCCTGAATTTCGCGGTATGTCACATGTCGATCTTCCTCAATCAGCTTTCGCACAGCATCAACGTTTTCTTGGGTGACTGCAGTTTTTGGACGACCTTGACGGGGATCATCTGAGTTTGACACGTCCACGTTGAAATTCAGCAAACCAGCGATAAATTGTGGTTTTGGATGGGGCTTCATCACCAAATGCAGAAATCATCCGGTCAACACACTGTTTTTGTGTTAAACTACTTCGAAAGTCATAATAAATCATCGCTCTTGAATTTTCTCGAGTCAATTCCATTTTCTCAACGACTAAACAAGTTTGACAAAACCTTGCAAGAAATATAAGTACTCTCTACCGAAACCTTGTGACAAGACCGAGAATCTTTTTATAAATAAATAAATAGTATTCGATTTTTAAAACCAAGGAGTTTTCAATTAAAAAGATTTTAATATGACAGAAACAGTGGAAATATTCCATTTCCGATACTTTTAGTGCAGCTTATTTATAAAAGAAATCTCGAAAAAAAAATTGTCTGGTGACGCTGCTGGTTTCAAACTTTTTATTCTTACATAAATAGGCACATCATGTCTGTATTCCACGAAGAATTAAGCAGAGCTACTGGGTTTGGTCCCAGACGTCGCATTGGCGGAGGCCTATGTCCAGCAGTGGACGTCTTTCGGCAGGTATGATGATGATGATGACTGGTTTAGAGGGACAGCACTGTGACTTGACATATCTAATAATAAAGTGCCGTTGGAATCCTTGGGAAAGGTACGGAACCCTGCCAAATTAAAACTTAGATTGTCCTTTCTAGGTAAACAATCAATTGTTTGTGCAATTTTCTATTTGCCGTGCATCACGGAGGTGGCTAGCCAAATTACTTTTAAATCGATTTAAATTCATTGTCTTTCAATAATTACTCAATAGTTAACCTGTTTTTTTAAATCGTTATTATCTTTTTATAGCACCATTGTTTCATTCATAAATTGTTGTAGTTTTTAACTAGATTCATTTTAGTTCAATATAACAGTAAGGTTTGGGTCTTTTTGATGTATTGAGGGTCCTTTCCCCTGATTTTATTTACATTTACATATTTAATTTTCAAAATAAAGAAGCAAAAATAATAAAGAAAAAACAAAATAGTATTTGTAAATACTTAAAAAAAAACTCAAAACTCATGGAAAACAAAAAAATAGATAAAATGTAAGAAGGAACGTAAACGTTAAAAATGACGTCAAAAGCAACAGGAGAGTGTATGTATGAGTAAGATTAAGTTAGTATATCGTAAAAGTAGACTGGAAGCCGACCCCAATATAGTTGAGGAAAAAGGCTAGGCAGATCGAAAGATCGTTAAAGTCGACGATGTTCAAAACATACAGAAATATTTTTTTTCGAAAGTATCAAATATTCCAGTTATAAATAAAATGGCGACCAATGAGTTTAAAGCCTGCGTAAGGTCTACATAAACCTTATTGAGCGCGGTAGCCTCTTACGAAGCGCGACGTGCAAGATAAAACTGTTAAGGAAAATAAAAATAAAAACATTTTAGTACTTCAATAATATAATTAAAAATAAAATAATTGTTAATGAAATTAATGAGTCTCAAGCGCTAATCATGTTCAAGTTAATAAATAAAAAATAATTTATAATATTAAAAAAATATATATGTAACAACAATAAGCGAATGAATAAAACTGTAGTTGAAGAATTGAATTCACAAGTGAACTTTGTGCAAAATGGAAGACAATCATTTTGGTTCCACAAAAAGTGTGGAATGCAAAAGTGTGTGGCAGAAGAGGAAATATTTCTTTAGACAGGTACAGTTTTTAGTAACCTTTTTAGTTTTATTAACAAAAACAGTTTTCACACTCTTCTTGGTGTTGTCTAGGCTAGGGTACTGTCTACCCCAACTCAGGTTGTCGCAAAAGGTGACTAAATTGATATAAAATGGGATATAAAAAAATAGCCATTACTAGTGGCGATAGATAGTTATTAAATATATGGTGACGCACCCTGGGTTCCTTGCTGACTGGTTATTACTTTTTACTATGGTATGACCTAAACATTTAGGCTCCTTACTACTTAATGGCGCAACAAAATTTTAATTGCATCGAAAGACATTATTGTACTAGTATTTTCTAAAACAAAATTCAATTGAAAATCGGTTGAGTTGCATATAATTGCGTTCATGTGTAATTTCACATAATAAAAATCAATTAATATAAGTAAATCGATTCGCGTCGATCCATCAGGCAGATCGCTTACTTTATCATTCTTTTACACTTATCCCAACATATTTGAGATCAGTACAATTATGTCTTCGTCATCTATATGCCTCTATTTATCGTTATCTAAGCAGTCTTGTCTTGCTGGCCAGGGGGTGACTATAAGCTCATAGAGTAAGAATATTATGAGTGCTTGTTAGGGACAGATGTATACAAGTCATGTACTTTTGTCCCTTACACACACTCAAAATAACTTTACACTAAGAGCTTATGGTCGGCCCCTGGTCATCTTTAAGACGACGACAACCGCTTATGACCTTGAGGGAACAAAATGCGCACTAGTTTGGCACCCGCGCGATATGGTAAAAATTTCATTAAAATACGCTCAGACGTTTTAGTGCGATAGTCGTGTTTTTGCCCGTGTAAGACTTAACTTTACAAATTAAGAAAACTATGTTATACGAATACAATTCAAAATGTTCTTATATTAAATGTTAAAGGTATAATAATAATATCAATCTTTTTTTAAAAACTACTAGCTGTTAAGACGTGATTTTCATTTTAAAATCAGTACCTGGGCAACCGAGCTCCGCTTGGGTGAAAATAGAGAAAACGACGTTTTCCAAAAATGAATCTTAGCTGGATCGATATATTGCCCCTGAAATGCCCTGCATTGTAAATTTCGTTGGAGCCCTTTCCGATTCAGATTATTATATACATATATATATACAAGAATTGCTCGTTTAAATGTATTAGATTTATTGTGGGGTATCTTTGCCACATCATCTTTATACAGTCCACCTATGATTTCTTTGATCTTCCCTGTCTTAAAAGTTTTCTCACGACATTTACCATCTTCTTTACTACTCTGCCTACTATTTGGCGAAATTAATGCGTGATGTTTATTTTCTTCGTATGTCCCATATAGCATCGTATGTGCTGTAATAGTTATGTATGTCAACTCCAAACAGGTCTCAGGTAAGTCCAGTTATTATTGAGTGGATAAACCTTGCGTTTTTCCTTCCTCAAACGAATAAAAATAAAATCTAATAATAATCTAATCTAAATCTCACCGTGAACGGGTAATCAAAAAGGCTGACGACATAGTTAGTTAGTATGGGTTATTATGGACTAGCTGACCCGGACTTTGATTATGTACATAAATCCTATAGGAAATAAGCACTTTCCGTTTACAATTTGCCGGTTTTTTTTTTTATCCTGTTTTTTTATTCTAACAAATAACAAACTTACAAACAAACTTTTGTAAATAAATATATCTGTTTTCACGTGATGCACTTACCAACAGACAGCGTTTCATTTTTATTTTATACGGAGTGTACCGGAAAGGTGACGTCATATTTTAAGAACCGCTTGTGTCCATTTATGTGAACAACTTTTTAGAAGGAAAACACAGGCAAATCCTTAATAACAGGATTTTCTATGCAAAGCTCTCGCTAGCTGACCAAAATTTGACTGAGAGATAAAAAAAAAAATTTTTTTTTTTTTTTTATTCTCATGAGGGATTCCTAACCTTAGATATTTATACGTCCTTAAAGAGCTGGTCTTTAATCTCCCAAGACATTTATGTAAATATCTTTGGATCCAAAATTAGTTTCTTGCAATGTTGCAACCTAATTTTGGTCGTACTAGTAAATTGTATCCTGGGCCCTACGTTATGGTACCGGTAGAAAATGTAGGGTTGGTAGTCCAGTACTAGAGTCCGACATAACCCTCTGTTACCCAGACCGACGCTGACGGTACCTATCCATGAAGATATATATCTAAAGCAGACCCGCAAGATTGGCAGCCGACACCATCGTTTGTGGGATATGGTTAGGAAAATTGATAAATACGAGTAACAACAAGGCAGAATGATAATAACATTTCTTGTTCTATGTTTTCCAGATGCTAATCAGCAGTGGAGGATGGAGCTGCTACTTCATCATGGGTATGTTCTTCGGAGCCTCCACAGTGTTCATCCCTCAGATAAGGAAGGAGGCTAACTCGTTTGATGCTGTCAGTGAATCTACTGCATCTTGGATACGTGAGTGACAATTGCTTTTTTTTTTCATTGACCATTGACCATTGGAGAGCAGTGGTGGCCAAGTAGTTACGGTCCCAACTTACGAGTTGTAGGTCGTAGGTTCGAACCTGCTTGGGCGCTTTTTTTATCTAATATCCTCTCGCGCTTGACCACTATCTCATCTGATAGTAAGCGATGATGTGGTCGACGGTGGAGCACGCTTGCCTAGAAGTAACCTATTCACTCTTGGCTTAAAGCCCTCTAGATTGTAGCTATCGGGAAACACAGACTCCGGCAGGGAATTCCACTCTTTAGCTGTACGCATAATAAAAGTATTCTCAAAACGTTTAGTGCGTATGGGTGGGATGTCTACCATGTACCGATGATGCATCGCCGTACGTCTGGTAGTCCGATGATGGAACGGGCTGGGTGGAATTAAATCATGCAATTCCATCGCACACTCCCCGAAATGTACCCGATAAAAACCCGACAAGCTGGCAACTCGGCGACGATGTTCAAGGCTCTTTGACTTAACCAGTGCCTCATCGCCGGGGGAGAGAAGCTAGGGTATGTTTTGGTGGGAATCGCTGTTGGTGACAACAGCATTACCTATAAAATGCCAGAAATACCTTCTGCTGTAATCGTAGCGGAGTACCGTATAAAGCAGAGCCCTAGCCAGTCCGAGTCATCCACGTCCCCGTCGTTCTCCCTGGGACCTGCTGCACCCGCGCCGCCGAGCGTCCGCCACCCCGTGTTGCAGCTGAGCTAACGGATGCAGGGTGAAGGGCGAATATTCTGCGCCTTAAAACAGAATCGTCTCACTAGGGAGGATACCCGAAATAAAACCAAGCACATCCGAAGACTCTAAGGCGGCAGCCCCGCTAACGGATAAGGTCACAGTGGGCTAATCACTCGCTTGCCCGACAATAATTTGATTCCTGAAACCGAAACAGATAGAAACCGGACCGATCTTTTACCGACGACTTTTGGCATGAAAAAACGGACACGAATTGCTTATTGGAACGTACGCACGCTTAGCAATGATAGCCGACTAGCCCAAGCAGAAGCAGTAATGCTTAGCTACAAACTTCAGATACTCGGTCTGAGCGAAGTGAGGAGAAACGGTTTTGGTGAGCTGAGAACGTCCGGAGGCTTGACTTTGCTGTATTCAGGTAAAGAAAGTGAGGAAGATGTGCGCGAGTATGGCGTGGGGCTCCTCCTTTCTAATGCAACTAAGAATAGCCTCTTGGACTGGAAACCGATCTTAGACCGGATCATGTGTGCCCGCTTCAACTCAAGAGCCCGAAAGATCTCCATTATCCAGTGCTACGCCCCAACCAATGCATCATGCAAAGGTTGGGCGTGTTAACACTAACCGTGAGTGGCATATGGGTACACAGGGACTTGGAGTGTGCAACGAGAATGGGGAGCGATTTATCGAGTTTTGTCAGAACCACGACCTTACCATCGGAGGAACATTATTCATTCATGGCGACCACCATAAATACACGTGGAACTCACCCGATGGGGTCACCAAGAACCAAATTGATCACCTCGCCATTAGTTCCAAATGGCGGTCTTCACTGCTCGATGTCCGCAACCGCAGGGGCGCCGATATTGATAGCGACCACCATCTGGTAGTTGCTGAAGTCCGGCTCAAGGTTTCAGTAGCCCGTGCGGCCGGAGGACCTGGCAAGATTGGAAGAAGGTTCGAGGTGAGCAAACTACATGACTCAGACACGCGTAAAACTTTCCAGCTGGAATTGCGCAATCGCTTTTCTGTACTCGATGCTGCTACGGACTCATTAGACGAGGAGTGGAACCGCATCAAAGTGGCCTATACAGAGACCAGCTCCGTCGTTCTAGGGCACAAATCGACTCATTGTCGGGAGGACTGGATGTCACAACGCACGTGAAACCTGATTGAAGAGAGAAGGTATCTTCATCTGAGACTGCTTGAGACCCATAACGACGCCGTACGAGCAGACCTTAACATGCCATACCGTCAGAAACGCAAGGAAATCTATCGCGGTAACCGTAAAGATAGGAGACGGTGGGCTGATGGTATTGCTGATCGTGCTCAGCAAGCAGCAAACTCCGGCAACTTGAAAGAGTTGTACAATGCTACCAAAACCTTTACAGGTAACAGCAAGTCGAAGAAGAAGCCGCTGAAGTCCAAAGAAGGCCAGCTCATTGTGACGTCAGAAGGGCAGCTACTTCGCTGGCGTGAACACTTTGAAGAGGTCTTCCGTTTGTCAGCTACATCGACGCCTGGCGCGCTGCAAGTCAGTTCCCCACCATCCCAGCTTCTCAACATTAACACGGAACCACCATCAGCCTCTGAAGTTGCGGAGGCAGTCCGCTCTTTGAAGACAGGCAAAGCACCAGGACTCGACCTGATAACTGCGGAAATGCTACAAGCCGACTTACCCACCGCATTCGACGTCCTGACGCCGCTCATTGAAAAGATCTGGATCGCCGAAGAACTTCCAGACGAATGGAACAAAGGTCTTATTATTACTGTTCCTAAGAAAGGTGGCGTGGAAAGTTAGCCAGTGCGATAACTGAAGAGGTATGACGTTGCTCTCGATTCCCTCTAAGGTTTTTTGTAAAATCATCCTGAATAGATTGTCGAAGGCCGTGGAACCTCTTCTACGCAAGGAGCAGGCTGGTTTCCGCTCGAACCGCTCCTGTACGGACCAAATCAACACTCTCCGTATCATACTGGAACAGGCATCAGAATGGCAGAGGGAGACTTGTCTAACCTTTGTAGACTTCGAAAAGGCCTTTGATACGCTGAAGTGGTCTAGTATCTGGTCCTGCCTACTGGACATTGGAGTGCAGCCGAAAATAGTCCGTCTGTTGCAGAGTATTAACAAGAAAAATTCCTGTAAGGTTACTCATAACGGCCTCATATCGGATAACGTAACAGTGCACGCGGGTGTTCGCCAAGGTTGCCTCCTGTCACCGCTCCTCTTCCTAGTCGTTCTTGATGGAAGTATGCTTCGTATCTATGATAACAGGCGCCGCGGCATAGAGTGGGGATTATCCAACGTCTTGGAAGACTTGGATTACGCCGATGACCAATGCCTGCTGAGTCATACCCACGCCGATATATAAGCAAAGCTAAACGATCTACGTCAGGAAGCGACAAAAACGGGGCTCAAAATAAACATCCGGAAGACTCAGGAAATGAGAACTGGTGTGAAGAACCACTCACCGTTGCTGATTGGCACAGAGCCAGTATCTCTCAGTAACAGTGCTCTCGTCTGCATACCCATCGTTAATGTGCAGCAAGAATAAAGTTGCTGAGATTACCGACCCCTGAGGGACCCCGGCATTAATATTGAAGTGGTCCGACGAGCAGCCATCGATAACCACTCGAATGGACCGATCTCTCAGGAAGTCTGCAATCCAGTCACACAGACCACCGGGCAAACCGAATGAAGGAAGCTTACCAATAAGGCTTTCGTGCCAGATCCTATCAAAAGCCTTCGAGATGTCTAGGGAGACGGCAAGCGCTTCCCCGTGCCTCTCGATGGCCTAACTCCAGATGTGAATGGCATACACTAGAAGATCCCCAGTAGACCGATTTCGTCGGAAGCCGTATTGGCGGTCACTAAGGATATCGTTTGCTTCTAGGTAAGCCAGGAGCTTCATATTGAGTACACGTTATAGATATGGGTCTGCAGTTGGCCGGGTCAGCTTGACTGCCCTTCTTGGGCACGGGCTGTACGTTAGCCTGCTTTCAAGCATTCGACACTTTTCCAGCCTCATACGAAAGGCGGAATAGGCGTGTCAAGATCGGAGACAGTTCTGGCGCACAGGTTCTAAGAACGATTGCTGGTATTTCGTCAGGGCCGCTAGCCTTGTTCACGTCGAGGTTGCGCAGCACCATACGGATGTCCCATTGATGGATACGAATTTCCGACAAACTCTACTCGCATCCATCAGGAGAAGGAGGATTCCACAAAAAGAGAGGCAAATAAATTTGCCTTCTCCTCAGCGGATTGGGCCAGTGACCCGTCGGGTTTTAGCAGTGGTGTTAGTGAGAAACGGCAGAAGTTCGACTCGACCGCTTTACTACCTGCTGGGTAAGAAGCCAGTTTGATCCCTATTCGGCCAATGTGGTCGAACCGAGCTCTTCGCAACACCACCTTGCAGGACTTGGCAGCCCTGTGGAAGGCCTTCTTCTTCTGACCCACGTCACTCGCCTTGCGCGATCGAGTGTCGACCCAAGCCAGGTACGCCCCATGTTTAAGCGCGTCGGCGCGCTTACTTTCGGTGACAAACCATGGCCGGTCTTCGCTAGACATTGATACGTCAGAGAACGGCATGTAGTACTCCATTCCCTGACGCAACACATCCGTCACGGCATCCGCGCACGACGATGGATCAGTCGAAGAAAAGCAAGTAGGCTGCCAAGGATAGCAAGCGAAGAAAGATCGCATACCATCCCAATCTGTTGACTTGTACCGCCAAACACGCCGGGTGCCTCTTGGGCTGGGATCGGGCGGGGAATAAACGAACACAAACTTCACCAGACAGTGGTCGGAACTACCCAAAGGTGATGCTATCGACACCGAGTATCTGTTTGGTTCTGTTGTCAGCAGAAGGTCCTAGCAATTCGCTGTGTGCGAATCAACATCCGGTACCCTCGTTGCCCCGTGGACCAGCAGGGTGAATGTTAGCGCTAGCGAAAGCTTACGCATCTCCCGTCCAGCATGATCAGTGCACTGGTATGCGAAGAGCCACTCCTGGTGGTGGGCATTAAAGTCCCCCAGTAACACTAATTGGGCGGAAGGGTACCGCTGCTGTGCTGCATCAGCCGCCTCACTGTGGTACTCTGTGAGCCTGGTTGTCTCCTGATCTCCGCTGTGCGAACGGTAGACATAGGCGTAGATAATATTATCCAGATCTGTGTCCACCAGAACCCAGACCGTTGTGAATCTTGAGTCCTCAAGGTTACGGAGACGCCGATAGCAAAGATCGTCATGGGCGCACATACATACGCCCACCCGTGGTCTAAAATTGTGCTCCAAGGTGAACCCTGGGTAAGACAGGTACGACATGTCAGACGGACTCGGACTTTATAGAATAGAAATTCAGATGTGTTACCGAAAGACTTTTCATTTAATTTCTTCTTTTCATTTTGGACTTTTTGACGATCCATATTATGAAACACGCTCTAGATAAGTGACAGTCACGTGTCTAATACTTTGGACTTGATTAGCATAAGATATTGAACTGTTCCTAAATTTGATCGGAGATTGTTGAATCAGAATGTGTATTATTTGTCTTTTCTTCTTGTTGGTGGGAGGGACTGACATTTGCTCTGAAAAGGGCAAAAGTACAATATTAGCTTGGTTCCAAATTTACGGGTAATATGATATTTTCGCACAGGATGCAAGATGGGTCATATACAAGTGGTATAAGCCCAGTTGCCTAGCACCACGGCTAAAAATTATCATTAATATTAATGGGTCCTAACATTGTGAGTTGTATTTGATTCAAATAATAGATACGGCAAAAACGCTTGAACTTACGGCAATTTGTTCTAGTTGTCATGTTGAAGACTTCTTCTGAATCGACCGGCTGTCATTCGTCATCTCGGTAGTCACCCAATTTCTAGCATCATCTTTTATACAGCCCATCCATCGTTTTTTTTGTCTTTGATTTATTGTAAACTAGCTTCTGCCAGTGCCTTTGCCCTCGTGGCAAGTGTTTTCTTATCCCAATGGAAAATATTCCGGTTATAATCTATCTCTGTGGCATATTTTATCCAGATCCGTTGAGCAGTTCTGGCGTGATTTAGTAACAAACATACATCCACACATCCAAACTTTCACATTTATAATATTAAGTAAATGTATGTAATGTGCGTAAGAGAAAATACTCTACTTCTTCAATACCATAATTTTGTGATCAGTCCAGCGATACTTAGTAATCAGAAACAAGCCTACTCCTTTTTAACAAAAGAATAGTGGGGGATCTCTATGTGATGGTCGTGATACTTAGTTTAATTAAAATTCAACTAGACTATCTACTTACATAAATTTAAAAAGTAAACTCAGAATTTAACTACTAACTGCGAAATTAACGGGTATTACGTCATAGATAGAAGGAAAATATCACCTAAATAACCATAACGCCTGTTGACGTGCGAATAATGATAATCTCATGTTCGGTAAAATTAGTTACCTGGGGCTTACATAAGGTGGCATACTATCAGCATGTAGACTTCCGAGCAAAGCGGCATCGGCGTTACTTTCGCAGCGACACTGACACGGCGACAGAGCAATATGTACATTGGACATATGTATGGAGCACCATTCGAGCGGCGTAGAGATACTGGCGCGGCGACAGACAATACATTTTCAGTGTCCCTATGTTAATGAAGTCCATTTGCTCGGAAGTCTACCTTTATCATAAAGTTCAAAATATGAATTCACATGTGCTACTGAACTGTCACTTGAACCAGTAATGATGATTTTTTTTATGTTGAAATATAATTTCAAGTTTTTTTTGAAGCTAGACCAAACCAATTCCTCAGACGCAATCATCTTACTTGCATAAAAAAACCCACTCATCAAATTCTCTCTTTAATTTTTCAGCTGCCATCATGGTCTACTCAGGCCTGCCCTGGGTGTTTATCTTGCCAGCCTTAATGAAATACATCGGAAGAAAATATACCTTCACCTTCGTCTGTGTCAGCAATCTAATAAGCTTCGTGGTCTTCTACCTAAGCACTTCTGTCAAACACATCATCATCAGCGAAATCATCAACGGCATCAACTCTGGATCCCACTTCACTGTCTCAGTCATGATCATCACAGAATATACCTCGCCTAAACACAGAGGTTTTTTCTTGACTGTGAAATCTGCTACTCTCTTTTGGGGTATCTTCATGTCTAACGCTATTGGGACCTTCTTTCATTGGAGGTACATAGGAATTGCTGGGATTATACTTAGCGTGTACGGTCTTCTGGTTGCATTTATTTTACCTGAGTCGCCATTTTGGCTGGCCACCAAACAGCGATTTGAGAAATCTTCTGCATCACACAGATGGCTAATGGGAGAAGAAAAGGAATCAGAGGCTGATTGGCAAAAGTTGATTAACTTTCAGAAGAATCACAGCTTAGAATCTAAGTCCAAAGGTTTTGAGTCAAAAGGATTTGTAACTAAATATTACAATTTCGTATCTTCTAAGCAATTTTACAAACCATTGCTTTTGAGTTTGTTAGTACAATCTTTGTATGTATTTTCTGGTAAAGTTGTATTTAGTGTGTATGCTATTGATATAATTGACAAAATAACAGCAGGTCATAAAACGTCGGCTTACACGGCCATGTTAATATTAGACGGTGTCACAGTATTTTGTATGTATATTGGATGTATATTTGTAAAATTGTTGCCTAGAAGAAAATTATTGATAGGTTCTTCATTAATAGCAGTAGGATTTGTTTTATGCATTGCTATATATGCATATTTGATTAAATTAGATATTTTAGAAGAGAATAATTACCTAGCTATATTTTTGTTGATAGGTTATTCCATTGGAGTATGTTGTGGACCAGTGATATTGACTCAAACAGTTTCTGGAGAATTAGTGTCTTTGGAATGTAGAGGTCTTTCATCATGTTGTATAGATCTATGTCTCAAAATACTTTTAGGTACTATGGTCAAGATTTCTCCTATCATTTTCAAGTCATGGGGTACTCATGGTGCTTTCTTATTCTATGGAGTTTCAACTTCAATATTTTTACTTTTGATTTATAAGTTTTTACCTGAAACTAAAGATAAGAGTTTGCAAGAGATTGCAGAATGGATGAAAAGGTCTGAGAAAAGTCTTGTCTGGACAGAGGAAGTTATCTTTTTGCCTATGAAGTCCGAGAGAAAGTTAGAGGAAACAGAAAGTACTAGCTGAACGCGTTGTTGATTTGTACTGGTATGAAATAAATATATTTTTGTTAAACAATAAAAAATAATATTGTCTTAAATTGTGATTTTATTCATCTGTATTATAAGGTACCTTACACTGCAGAAATTGTTGTGTAATTATGATAGTTAACTTTCTTGTAACCTCATTCTGGCCGTTGAGTGCCTGGCGTAATTGTGTACATGTGTATTCCTTCACGGTGGAGTCAGTAATGTTAGTGTCTTTACAAGTATAATATCATCTGTATATACTAGAGTTTAATTAATTATTAGAATTTTAAATAAATACTAGCTGACCCGGCAAACTTTGTTTTGCCATAAAAACACCAAACATTCACCTACCTTACCCTACCCTACCCTACCCTGACCTACCCTACCCTAACCTACCCTACCCTACCCTAACCTACATACCCTACCCTACCCTACCCTACCTAACCTACTCTACCCTACCCTACCTAACCTACCCTACCGTACTCTACCAGGTATAAGGGGTATGAAATGAAATGAAATGAAATCGTTTATTTGCTAAATGTAGGTGTACAGATAAGATGTTCTTTATATAGATAGTCCCTATACATTTTGCCTTACGGCATGCAAATTTTTATTCTTCTTTAATTTATTTTCAGAAACACCAATATTTTTATAAAATTAAATTATCATTATTTAAAAGCAATAGCCAGTCCAAACATCAAAATTATAAACGACTTGAAACAGGAAATTAAAAATTGTTTAGGTTAGTATTAGCGAAACATTAATTGAAGACATTAATATAATAATAATCAAACATAGCAATGAAATTTCACCACAATAAATGGAAGTTACAAGATTGAGATGAATCAATGAATAATATAAATAATGTCAAAATAATAATCAGACTTCAGATATAATCTCTATGAAAAATAGATGTTGGCCGATTCTCAGACCTACTCAATATGCTCACAAAATTTCATGAGAATCGGTCAAGCCGTTTCGGAGGAGTACGGGAACGAACATTGTGACACGAGAATTTTATATATAAAAAAAATTAAATAATGGCAGTTCCTAACCTGATAAATTTAGTTTTGTACTTAACCAAATCAGTTTCTATTCAAAATTGTACGTGGATGAAGGTATTTTTAAATACCAAATTTTGAGAGGTGGTCTTCTAACTGGTATGCTAAAGGGATCAGCTCTGCTTATCTTTCTCGGCTTTCACGAGATTCCTATCATGCAGGCCGGTAATGTCAATACTATTATTATTGAATTTTTATCCTTGACACTTTTATAATTTAATTATTCATAAATTATATTAATTATTGTTCATTGAAAGTAATTTTTCATTTAACGATTTATTTAATTTATTTTAATGTTTTAGTGGTGTTTTTAATTGCCACAATCTTCGACACAATGTATGTTGTTACAAAATCAACAAATTATGACATAAGCAAGAGTTATAATAATGCTTTATGGAAATGTATGAAGCACCATAAGAGCGCAGCGATACTGACGTGTCGCTGCCCATACATTTTCAGTGTCGCTGGGTCGCTGCGTTAGTAGAGCCGCTTTACTCGGTAGCATACCTTTATCATAAACTCCAAAATAGGAATTTAGATGTGCTACCGAAAGACATTTCATTTAATTTCTTCTTTTCATTTTGGACTCTTTGACAACCCATATGATGAAACTCGCTCTAGATATAGATAGGACTTGTCTAGAGCCCATTTCAAGACTAGACTCACACATTCTGAATTCCACTCTGAATTCAGAGTCGGAATTCATAATCTGAATGCCGGCAATTTGTAAAATATAATCTGAAAAAATCAGAATGTGTGTGGAGCACAATGAAATTGTATACATTGCTGGGCTTTCTTAAATAATAATATGAATACCGAGTCTGGATTCAGAGAGGAATTCAGAATGTGTGTGAGAGGCCTAACGGGTTACTTAAATGTACAAACCCAATACCAATATCGTAGTAAAGTTAAATTAATAAATCAATATAGTAATAATTCTAGCAATAGATTACGTTAATTTGAGTTGTTGCTTATTCGATATTTTCCACAGGATGCAAGACGGACAGGATTGGTTGATATAGCGACACTTGGGGGAGGTCATCAGTGGATGGCTTTTGGCTAAAATGATGATGTTGATCTATAATCGTGTGTAGAAATATAATTTCAAGTTATTTTTGATGCTAGACCAAACCAATTTCTCAGACGCAATCATCTTATTTGCATAAAAAAACCCACTCATCAAATTCGCCCTTAAATTTTCAGCTGCCATCATGGTCTACGCAGACCTACCCTAGGTGTTTATCTTGCCAGCCTTAATGCAATACATAGGAAGAAAATATACCTTCACCTTCGTCTTGGGTGTTGCATAATCGATTGCAAAAATTAATTTGAAGGTTTTTACTTAGGACTTGGTTAGCATAACTTATTGAACTGTTGCTAAACTTGATCGGAGATTATTGAATCAGAATGTATATTACTAGGCTATCTACTTACATACATTTAAAAAGTAAAAATAGAATTTAACTACTAACTGCGAAATTAAGGCGTCATAGAAGGAAAATGTCACCTCTTCCGTTGACAAGCGAATAAAGATAATCTCATATTCAGTAAAATTAGTTACCTGGTGTTTAGATAAGGTGGTATACTATCAGCATGTAGACTGCCGAGCAAAGCGGCATCGGCGTTACTTACGGTTACACAGCGACACTGACGCGGCGACAGAGCAATAGTACATGCACATTGGAAATGTATGGAGCACCATTCGAGGGGCGCAGAGATACTGGCGCGGTTACAGACAATACATTTACAGTGTCGCTGCGTTAATGGAGACCCTTTGCTCGGAAGTCTGCCTTTATCATAAAGTACAAAATATTAATTCACGTGACCCGACAATTTAGACTATTTGACAGTCAAATAAATAATAATAATAAACATATTTATTTATACAAAAACCTTCGTCATATAGAAAGAGTAAACCTAAACTAGGAGATCTTGTGACTTAGGGGTCAGTGTTCTGCTGTTACTTTGATACCAAAATACTTTTAAAAAAAATTTTTTTTGCAAAATAATACTACCGACTTCCAAATACAAAAAAAAACAAAGTGAAAAATACCTTTATTTTTGGATGTCGGTGTCTATCGTGGGTACCAATTTTTTGGCGTTATGTACACTGACTTCCAAAAATAAAGTTATTTTTCACTTTGTTTTTTTTTGTATTTGGAAGTCGGTAGTATTTTTTTGCAAAAAGGTTTTTTCCCTTGTGATATCTTTGGGATATCGAAAAAAACGGGGTGTGTTTATCCCTTGGGATATCTCTTTTCCAACAAAAAAAGAATAATCAAAATCGGTTCATAAACGATGAAGTTATCAGCGAACACACATAAAAAAAATATATATATACGGTCGAATTGAGAAACCTCCTCCCTTTTGGGAATTCGGTTAAAAAATACGTACTCATCAAAATCTCTCTTTAATTTTTCAGCTGCCATTATGGTCTACGCAGGCCTACCCTGGGTGTTTATCTTGCCAGCCTTAATGAAATACATCGGAAGAAAATATACCTTCAAGAAAATATACTGACACAGACGAAGTCTGTGTCAGCAATCTAATCAGCTTCGTGGTCTTCTACCTAAGCACTTCTGTCAAACACATCATCATCAGTGAAATCATCAACGGCATCAACTCTGGATCCCACTTCACTGTCTCAGTCATGATCATCACAGAATATACCTCGCCTAAACACAGAGGTTTTTTCTTGACTGTGAAATCTGCTACTTTCTTTTGGGGTATCTTCATGTCTAACGCTATTGGGACCTTCTTTCATTGGAGGAATATAGGAATAGCTGGGATTATACTCAGCGTGTACGGTCTTCTGGTTGCATTAATTTTACCTGAGTCGCCATTTTGGCTGGCCATCAAACAGCGATTTGAGCAATCTTCTGCATCACACAGATGGCTAATGGGAGAAGAAAAGGAATCAGAGTCTGATTTGCAGAAGTTGATTAACTTTCAGAAGAATCACAGCTTAGATTCTAAGTCCAAAGGTTTTGAGTCAAAAGGATTTGCAACTAAATATTACAATGTTGTATCTTCTAAGCAGTTTTATAAGCCATTGCTTTTGTGTTTGTTAGTACAATCTTTGTATGTATTTTCTGGTAAAGTAGTATTCAGTGTGTATGCTATTGATATAATTGGCAAAATAACAGCAGGTCACAAAATGTCGGCTTACACGGCCATGTTAATATTAGACGGTGTCACAGTATTTTGTATGTATATTGGATGTATATTTGTAAAATTGTTGCCTAGAAGAAAATTATTGATAGGTTCTTCATTAATAGCAGTAGGATTTCTTTTATCGATTGCTGTATATGCATATTTGATTAAATTAGGTATTTTAGACGAGAATAATTATCTAGCTATATTTTTGTTAATAGGTTATTCCATTGGTTGTGGACCTATCATATTGACTCAAACCATTTCTGGAGAATTAGTGTCATTGGACTGTAGAGGTATTTCATCATGTTGTATAGATCTTTGTCTTAAAATACTTTTAGGTACTTTGGTCAAGATTTCTCCATTAATTTTCAAGTCATGGGGTACTCATGGTGCTTTCTTATTCCATGGAGTTTCAACTTCAATATTTTTACTTTTTATTTATAAGTTTTTACCTGAAACTAAAGATAAGAGTTTGCAAGAGATTGCCGAATGGATGAAAGGGTTTGACAAAAGTCCTGTCTTGCAAGAGGAAGATAACTTTTTGCCTATTACGAGGTAACGTTAGAACAAATACGCGATGTTCTGTTTTGAAGGAAATCTGATAGATGATTGCTATTTAGTAGGAGACAAAAGACAAATGAACTCCGTGAGAAGGTTAGAGGAAACAGAAAGTACTAGCTGAAAAAGTTGTTGATTAGTACTAGTATGAAATAACTATATTTTTGTTGTACAATAAAAATAATATATTCTTAAATTATGATTTTATTCACCTGTATATTAGATTTCTTAAACTGGAGAAATTGTTGTGTAATATGATTTAAGTTAACTTTCTTGTAACCATATTGGCCGTTGAGTGCCTGTGGTCATTGTGTACATATTTGATATCAAGCCGTAGCCGTATTCCTTCATTAATATCACCTGTATTTGCTAGTTACATTTATTCATTTCTTAACCTGGTAAATTTATTTTTGTACTTAACCAAATCAGTGTCTATTCAAAATTGTACGTATATGAAGGTATTTTTAAATAACATATTTTGAGAGGAGGTCTTCTAGCTGGTCTGCTAAATGGATCAGGATGATAGGACTTTTACCAAGATTTTAGACATGAAGGTCATCTCCTCCCGTCTGGAATCCTTAGGTAATTGACCAGACGACAAAATTATCCTTATTTACTTGTTTTGACTTAACTCACGACTTAGACGATAAGACAGTTACACATAAAGAGAATAATAAAAATAGTCACTTTTATCGAATTGCCGAATAAATCAAATTTTATCCATTAATTTAAAAGATAAGATAAAGGCTATATTAACTTTTATGTGATTCTTCAATCGAACTGCAGTTGCGGAGTGATTTTGTGCAAAATGGAAGATCATGAGTTGGAAAAACGTGTGGAACGGAAAAATAAATGGGAGAAGAGGAAATACTTCTTTAGACAGGTACATATTTTTTTAAATAATGATTAATCCTGCTTTTTTTGTTATTGACTTGAAGTTTTTATTATTTAGTTTTTTTAGAAGTCATTAATTATTTGCCGATCCGTTATACATAATTGTAGGTATTTTTAGGGTTCCATACCCAAAGGGTAAATCGGGACCCTATTACTAAGACTCCACGGTCCGTCTATCTGTCTGTCCGTCTGTCACCAGGCTGTATCTCATGAACCGTGACAGCTAGCCAGTTGAAATTTTCATAGATGATGTATTTCTGTTTTCGCTATAACAACAAATACTAAAAATGGAATAAAATAAATAATTAAGTGGGGCTCCCATACAACAAACGTATTATTTTTGCTGTTTTTTTGATAATGATACGGAAACCTTCGTGCGCGAGTCCGACTCGCCCTCGGCTGGTTTTATACCTGCTTGTGAAATAAATACTATACCAATCAATAATATCTGTCACAATGGAGCAAGGAAAATTTGTCATCGTTGGTATTTTTCCATTTACAAAGAAAACGTGTTTTGTCAGCCTGTATTTCCCCACTACTGGGAAAAGGCATCTACCATTCCTTCCTCATCTCTCAGTATTGTGCTACATCTCGCCAATTCTCGAGGAAGTCATCCAAGACGTCCCGCCACTTTTCCTCGGTCTGCCGCGACTCCGTCCAGAGCCCTGGTACTACTTTAGTAGAGCTTCAGTCTTTTGATATACGGGCTCACAGCTTAGACGGTTTTAATTATGTGCCTGAATTAATTTAACATTCTTTATGCGATGGCTTGAGTGTAGATATTGAGCTAGAGTCAAATTGGCCCCGGTATTTCGCGATGCCAATACGACGCCTCAGATAAATATGTACGAACGCACAATAAGGCGCCGGCGCGTCACTAGCTTATCTCTAAATCTATCACGTGTTAGAAAAATACAGTAATTATTTGATATAAACAGATCACATAACGTGCGCGTTGGTGGAAGTCACATGTCTTCGAAATTTTGGTTCTTGGACATACCGGTTTCCTCGCGATGTTTTCCTTCACCGTTTTTAGAACAATGGTGATGAAATAATTTGCATAAAGTAAAGCGCCTGCCTGGGTTCGAACCCATGACCTACTACGAGTAAGTTGGGGCTACTAGGCCAGTACTGCGCTCATACTGGCCTTATCCCAATTTATTTAGGCTCTTCTTTCATGACTTTTTTTGCATAGTTACATTTCTCTTCGCCGCCACCTTAATATCACCAGCAATTCTTTTTCATTCATCTGACGGTCATGCGGGACAGTGATATCAATAATCATTGTGTGGCAGTCTTATCTGACTTTTACTACCATATGTCCATATTTCACTGTCAGGATTTACGGTAACAATACTCTTGTCATTACTGATTTATTATAATCCTACAAATAGTGATAAAATCATACAGACAGAAATACATACATACACTCGCCCTTTTTTTTTCTCATGGGCAGGAACTTTCTATGTTCCTTACATACTCTTTCTGCTTCGGTAACGTTCATACATCTAGTCATACATCCACGCTGGTTATGAGTACTGCATACCTGGCGTTTCTGAAAAATATCACCAATAGGATCATACAATTTCGGAAATTTTGGTATACGTTGAATTATTTAAACATATTTTTGGCCTTTCCTACCTTAGTTCCTTTTTGGAACACCAAAGTGTATCGTATTACTCATTATCTAGGGTGCGGATGATAGGTTGTCGCTGTTAGATACTGGTATTTTAGCTACAGTAAGACTGAAAGTCGATTACAACGATGTTAATAAAAGGCTTATTTGATTCTCAAGTATCCCTTCCATTTGCTATTCACCATTGTAGTATTTATAACATGAATTTTATCAATACTAATCTTCGTTCCTCAGATGATGATCAGCAGTGGTGGATGGACCTGCTACTTCATCATGGGTATGTCCTTCGGCTCCTCCACAGTGTTCATCCCTCAGATACGGAAGGAGGCTAACTCGTTTGATGCTGTCAGTGAATCTACTGCTTCGTGGATACGTAAGTAACTAATTAGGAGTTCATTGAAAGAAATATTAAAATTAATCGAGTTATCGTTTAATATTAAAAAGGAATATAGTAAGATTTTGCCGAAAGGATAGGTAGAAGTCCTCATAATTAAGTGGTTATTGTAGGAAAGGCAAACCATACCAAAAGTAATGATGTACAAGAATCACTAGCAATATAACATAGCATGTTGACAAAATAAGACAATAAGGTCAGGCGTTTAAAAAGAAGAAATAAACAAAATTTTTATATTGGCTCTATCTATAATGAAAATATAGTATCAATACTATACAGAATTTTTACAACATGTTGGAACATTTACTTACTTATTTTTCTTGATTTATGTTCCAGCTGCCATCATGGTCTACTCAGGCCTGCCCTGGACCTTTATACTACCAATCTTTATGAAGTACATCGGCAGGAAATACACATTTATGTTTGTCACCATCAGCAATCTGATCAGCTTCGTGGTTTTCTACTTAAGTGTCACAGTCAACCAAATCATCGTCAGTCAGGTGATAAATGGCATAAACACTGGTTCCCACTTCACTGTCTCAGTCATGATCATCACAGAATATACCTCAGCTAAGCACAGAGGATTTTTCTTGACTGTCAAATCTGCAACTCTCTTCTGGGGTATTTTCATGTCAAATGCCATAGGAACATTTTTCCACTGGAGAAACATTGGCATAGCTGGTATTATATGCAGTGCCTACGGATTATTGATAGCAATTGTACTCCCAGAGTCACCATTTTGGTTGGCCACGAAGCAACGCTATGAAAGGTGCTCCGACACTCATAGGTGGATGATGGGACAGAGCAAGCAAGCAGAAGCGGACCTAGAAAAGTTGATAAACTATCAGAAGAATCTCGTGCTGGAGGAGAAATCTAAGAATTTAGAGCTGAAAGGATATATAACTGGTTATCTACGAGTGATTTCATCAAGGCAGTTTTACAAACCTTTAATTTTATGTTTGCTCGTACACTCATTGTATATATTCTCTGGCAAGGTTGTGTTTAGCGTATATGCTATAGACATAATTAGTAAAATAACTGCCGGACATCATATATCGCCTTATACTGCGATGTTAGTATTAGATGGTGTTACAGTATTCTGCATGTATATAGGATGTTTAGTTGCGAAAGTATTACCTAGAAAGAAATTACTGATAGGCTCTTCTTTAGTAGGAATTGGGTTCCTTGTGTCGATTTCTTTATATGCATATCTTATTAAGTTGTCACTTGTAGTTGAGAATAATTACTTTGCTATATTTTTGTTGATAGGTTACTCAGTGGGACTATGCTTTGGTCCTGTTATATTGACACAAACGATTTCAGGAGAATTAGTTTCAATTGAAGCCCGTGGACTCTCATCTTGTTGTATGGATCTATCTTCAAAGATACTTTTAGGGACTTTAGTTAAATTGTCCCCTTTACTATTTAAGTCATGGGGTACTCATGGGGCATTCTTATTCTTCGGTCTATCTACTTCGTTCTTCTTATTCTTGATTTATACTTTCTTGCCTGAAACGAAGGATATGACTTTGCAAGAAATTGCCGAATGGATGAAGGGGAATAGAAGGAGTCCTGTTTTGCAAGAAGAAGCTAACTTCTTACCTCCTGAAAAGAGTTAGAAAAATATGATAACATTATTTATGAAGCTAGTCATTATCTTCATCTTATTTAAGTTATAATTTTAGGTTATTTTGTTAAAAAACTTGTTGTTTGTAGTTGTATTCTAGAGTGTAACAATAGTTGGTACGTCTATATTTGGTGCCAAGTTCTCAGAATGATTTCTTATTCACTGGAATAAGAACGATTGATTTTTCTGAATTATGATGGAAAAATTACATTGATGAATTAATTGATTGTTTTATTACAGATTTTCCCTCATTACCTTTCTAGTTATTTAATTAAAAACATGCAGCATTAAAATGTATTCATTTTATTGACATCGTGGTATCTATTAAATAAATAAATATCTTAAAATTATACCACAAAAATATCGAAAAAATGGCAAAAAGTAAGTGAATACTCTGCCTGATCATTTCGGGATTATCGGAGCGATGTAATGTCACACAAAATTACGTTATTGTCAGTAAGAAGATCACATTATCGACTACTTAATAATAAACTCAATAATTTAGTTTTCTAAAAATCTAATGTCAACTTAGCAATGGCTAGTTGACATCTGTATTTTTTTTTAATTCTTTAAATCGACAACGGGTCGAACCAGTTTTAATAATACAATCTGAATTAGCATCCATATATTAAACTTGACAAATATTGTTTGGATTCCGTAGATACACACCTACAAAAATTATATTGGTATTCATTGATGAAAAAAAGTGTTGTAATTTTTGAGGATGTTGAATGAACGGGTTGGAGCGCCCTTCGTTCCCGTGAAGCTGTAATGTAGTGGACATCGACCAACGAAATTTCGTGACAGCTTAATAAGACAATTGGTAAGTTCAGCTTCCAGACTAACCGGATTTAGCTGAGTACCAGGGTTTTACATGGAGAAACTGCCTATCTGAACTCCACAACCCAGTAACTGAGTAACACGATGCCCCTTGGCAAGACTGGTGTCAGATCTCAGGCTTCTGGCTACCCGTAGCGACTGTCAAAGATCTTCAAATGACTGCCGGGACCAACGGCTTAACGTGCTTGCCGAGGCACGGAAGAAACTCGCTATGTTAAGATGGTCACCCATCCACGGACCGATCTCGGCAAGCGTTGCTTACCCTTGAAGATTGCGTGCGGTTTTTATTATTTAGCCACGAGCTGTCACGTGACTTCGAATTTTTGGTTCTAAGACATGCCGGTTTTCTCACCATGTTTTCCTTCACTGTTTTGAGAGCAGTGGTAATGAAATAATTTACACAAAGTAAAGCGCCTGCCTGGATTCGAATCCACGACCTACAACTTGTAAGTCGCGACCGTTACCACTGGGCCACCACTGCTCTCCAAAATAAAATACAATAATAAAAAATAAAATCCCGTGCGAGACCAAAAAGGCACTTAACACCATAACTCACCTAAAGAAAGGCGATGAGATAAAATTATAATAATATTTTTTTTTATATAATATTAATTCATCTGAATTAAGAGAATATTTTGTAAGAAGAATATAAATAGCACGCACAAAACTGCAATGACGAACGGCGCACGGGGATAGTACAAAAAACAACAGAAAATTCTCACCCCTAGTAGTGTATAAATAGCGACATCTATGGGCAGGAGGATATACTATGACTTTTACGTGCGCAGCGTGCGCGCCATCTATGTGAGCACAATGAAGTTAGTTTTCTGTAGTTATTGACATCGATTCCACATAAGCGTGCAATAGCCATTTAACAATAATTGTTCATGTTATTGATACAAAATTGTCATGCGCTAACCAACATCAGCATATTTAGGCAGCACTGTATGGCTATAGAGGGGTGTTGCGGGTTGAGGGGAAGTAGGTATAATAAAATAAAAATAAAATGCTTAAAAGGCGGTCTTTCAAAATAAAGGAGGTGCACATAAATACGTTGTATTATTTATTATGTCCTTTATTTAATTTCTTTCTTATTTGTTACATTACATACTGTATATTTTAGCACTTTTTGTATTTTGACCTAGAAAAAATAAATAAAGCCGAATAGGCTCCGAAACTACTGGACCAATTTTAAAAATTCTTACCAATTGAAAGCTTCATTATTTCTGAGTGACGTAGGCTATTTTTTAATCCCGAAAACGGCTCATGTGGGGTGGTCCACGGGAGCGAAGCCGCGGGGACAGCTATATTTAAATAAAGTGGGAGTCCCACCCACAGTATACAACAAGATGTATGCAAGAAGAACCTTAGTATGAAGAATAAAAGTACGAGAGGCATGAAAGAGGAATAGAATGAATGAGTTTGAAAAAGAATAAGCGCCAACTACGTTGACGGGATTAGTATTAAGTTATTAAAAAAAAAGGTAAGCAATGATATGGATGCGGCAGCTCGCTTTGAAATGTTTCTCAATGTTGCCTGCAGTACCCTAAAATCGTCATTGGTTTGAATCGAATTATCATAAACACAATATTAGGGGTCAGTACGTCGTGTTGACATCACGTGTCTAGTTTTGGCGTTCAAGGGTTTTTAGTAAGTTTCAAAAATGAGTGAAACGGACTTATCGAGGGATGTTTTCGATTGGGTTTATTTCTTGAGACAAGTAAGTAATATTTTATTTATTAGCCAGTTGCCAACAGTAATTTTATACGACTGCCAAAAATAGTAGCATTAAGATATCCATATTTTTTATTTTTAGTTTAGACATTTTTAAATGAAGTTCCATACTTAATAATGTTTTTTTTTATTCATAAATGATTGTGAAATATAAATTTGGCTCATATTATTCACTAAATATATTATCACTACATATTATATAAAAAAAAACATTTTGCAAAAAAATACTACCGACTTCCAAATACAAAACTACAAAGTGAAAAATAACTTTATTTTTTGAAGTCGGTGTCACAACGCAAAAAATTGGTACCTACGAAAGACACCGACTTCAAAAAATAAAGTTATTTTTCACTTTGTAGTTTTGTATTTGGAAGTCGGTAGTATTTTTTTGGAAAAAGTTTTTTTAATTTTTCACTTTTTAGTTGTACCTACCTAATAGGCAAGTTAGTAAGGTAACTATAACGCCAGAATAGATTCCATGAAAATTGAACATAATCGGTGAAATGAGAGATCTGTGTACCCCTTAAGAGTGTGCTGGCGTGATATTATGTTATGAAATGGTATAAACTATAAACAGACATGCGATTGCAGCAATCCCGAGAGATTTGCCGTTCTTTATTGAAGAGTTCTGTTGTATATCTCCGAAGTTGTTCATCAGATGTTCACCAAATTAAAATGGTATCAATTTCGGAACATACTTATTCAAAGAAAAAAGATTTTTTTAAATCGGTCCACAATTGACGGAGATATCGGAAAACATAAAAAAAAGCAAACTTAATGTCGAACATAGAACCTCCTCCTTTTTGGGAAGTCGGTTAAAAATAAAGTTCCCGCCGCATCTGTATGCGATGAACTCAAAAACTACTGAACTGATTTTCATGCGGCTTTTACCAATAGAAAGAGTGAGAAACGAGGATGTTTTTAGTGTATAATTTGCCAAGGGCGAAGCCAGGGCGGGTCTCTAGTTATATTTAACTTAAAATAATAATTCCAGCCTGTTGCTGTCCAACTGCATTGGGTTAACAGTGCACTGCATACGTGTGTTTTATTTTGCGTACCTGCACTCTTGCATGAAGGTACGCCACATGTATGTTAACACTAGTTGCCTGTCGAAGACGTGGGCTTCTTTAAATCCAATAAAAAAAAAGATTTGGAATATTTAAAATTTTATAAACATTAAGAATACAGACGTGGAATAATTAAACAAACTACTTATTTTGGAAACAAATAAACACATCGTTGTATAAATAAAAACCAACAGTTATTTGGTTGTTTTGTGTCAGCTTCGAGCTCTATAAAAACATAATAAATAAGTTTCACGTGTTTTATCATCATCCTCCACAGTTCTCCAAGCTTCTCTTTTTTGTTCCAATAAAAATCTATGAAGTTGTATTTATTGTTTTCTCGCAAGTGTGTAAAAAACGTATTTTTATATATCAAAAACGTATTTTAATATAATTAACGAACATCCATTCTTGCCCCGTTTTATCACAAGAAATCTGCTTTTAATTTGTAACAAAAAGCAGGCATTGGCATTGACCTTGCATATTCTAAAAGCAGTATCTTTCTGGAATGCGGTTTTAATTTGAAATCAATTTTTCGATATTGATACCGTTTTATCAAATAAAAGTATAAAAACATAAAAGTTTTAAACTATTTAGAGATATTTAAGTAGAATTACAAAAAAAAAATTGCACGCAGAACGGATGGCCGTTGGGGCCGAAAAGTTCTAGAGTGGCGACCGCGTACCGGAAGACGCAGTGTTTGAAGGCCTGCCACTAGGTTGAGTGACGATCTTGTCAAGGCTGCGGGTGTCCGGTGGATGCGAAACGCACAGGACCGATCAGTGTGGCGACGTTCGGGGAGGCCTATTTCCAGCAGTGGACGTATTTCGGCTGAAATTATGAAGTATAATTAGCCTGAGTCCCAGTAGTAAGAACATTAAGAAGTCTGATGATGATAAAGTAGAATTTTATGTATTGTTTTGTTTTTTTTATTATTTACTGTAGATATAGATTATGCAAAATTTAAAACCCTAATATATGAAGCATCTTCAGTAAACAAAAGTCTGATAAATTATATAATTTAACATTATTAAACAGTTCTAATGATATTTTTTGATTCTTCGATCATGTCAATTTTATTTATATGTAACATGAATTATTCAATGTTATGGGTTTGACACGTATTTTTATTAGTTGATTTCAATAAAAAATCTATTTATATAACATTAATGTAACCGGAATTATGGCATATTATAATATCAACACAAAAAATAAAAACGAGCTATACGGCATGCGTATACCAATAAATTTGCATGAATTTACACCAGAATAAGGCATATTTTGGTACATGAACCAAATTTAATGTATAAAATATAATGATGTGTAAGTAATTATCTTGAATACTGAAGAATTGCCAAACTTAGGTGGCAGTGGGCAGGGCACATCGCTCGCAGAACGGATGGCCGTTGGGGCCGAGAAGTTCTAGAGAGGCGACCGCATACTGGGAAGACGCAGCATTGGAAGGCCACCCTCTACGTGGAGCAATGAACTGGTCAAGGCTGCAGAAGTCTGGTAGATACGAAACACATAGGACCGGGCAGTGTGGCGAATGGCGTTGGAGGAGGCCTATGTCCACTAGTGGAAGGCTTTCGACTGAAATGATAATTAAAATAATGAGTTACATTAAACTTTATGGAAACAATAAAAAAAAAATGTCTTCATTACAGCTACTGATCAGCAGTGGTGCGTGGTCATGTTTCTTTATGCTGGGACTCTGCACCGGGTCTCCAACGGTGTTAGTTCCTCAGCTCCGAAGAGAAGCCAACTCTACTGATGCTGTGACTCCGGAGATGGCGTCATGGTTACGTAAGTATACTCAAATCTAGCTTCGACCAGCACCACCCGTGAAAGTATTCCAAGGGAACACACACACTTGTATCTAAACTATACTGGCCTACAAAACTTAATGCCACAATTTTGAAATTGCAATTTCTCCTAAACTTATAGAAGTTTTGAAGTTTAAAAGCTTTACAGACAATTTCATCAACTTCCTTTGAAATTATAGTTAATAAGTAACATTTTTAACTTAAAGAAATATAGAAACCAAAAACCTTATAGTGACATTTAGGTAACAAATGAGAGAGTTTACTGAGAGAAATACGAAAAATAATTAAATTGTTTTAAGAAGTTTTTCAACAGAGCCCGAGGAGGCAATATCAGCTATTAAAAAGTATTGGCGTAAAACATACTTATAATTTTTTAATTGAGTATTTGACAATCTTGGTTAATTAATTCATTAGTTATTTAGAAATAGAAGCGTTTTATTAATGTTATGGTCTGCTGGGTCTCTGTAAAATACTCGCAACGTAAATTTAAAAAAATTATGCAAACAAGGTTTTTAGGTTTTCTGCCCTTACACAGTCACTTATAAAAGTTATTATCATGTTTCAGCTGCCATGTTTAGCTACGCTGGAATGCCCTGGGTCATCATCCTGCCAGTCTTAGTGGCATTTCTAGGCAGGAAAATCACCCACGTTATCATCTGCGTTTCCACATTCATCGGTTTCCTCATATTTTACAACAGCAATGATATCTACTCGATCCTTGTCAGCGAAGTATTCCAAGGCCTCGTCACCGCTTCTTATCTCACCGTCTCAATTGCCATCATCACTGAGTATACATCAGCTAAATACCGAGGCCTGTTCTTGACCATCAAATCAGCAACTTTCTTTTGGGGTATACTGGCCTCAAATGTTATTGGAACATTTTTCCATTGGAAGAATATAGGCCTATTTGGATTGCTGTGTTCTATTTACTGTTTATGCACAGTATTTTTCTGGCCAGAATCGCCACTTTGGCTAGCAACTAAAGGCCGCTTTGACCAATGCTCGAAAGCCCACAGATGGCTGAAAGGATCAAATATATCTTCCGAAGAAGAACTCGAAAAGCTTATTGCTGACCATCAAATTGAAAGACGTAAAATATCTCTCAGAAATAAAGTCGTAGAATCTGTTAAAGTAGTGGCTAAGAAACAGTTTTATAAACCTGTGTTATTGTCTATGCTTTTGATGACATTATATATATTTTCGGGCAAACTAGTATGTACAGTGTACGCTATAGATATGCTTAAGAAAATCACCAACAATGAGTCTACTGCCTATGCTGCCATGTTAATATTGGATGCTGTGACAGTTTCAACAATGTACGTAGGATGTGCTTTATCGAAAGCATGCAAAAGACGAAGTTTATTACTAACTTCTTCTTCTATTGCAATCACATTTTTGTTTTTGCTATCTCTAAATCTGTATTTAGTAAAATTATCAGTCATAGTAGAAAACAAGTATTTATCAATTATATTGTTGATTGGCTATTCAATATCTATTAGTTGTGGACCAATGATTTTATCCACATCTATATGTGGTGAGTTAATATCTTTGGAATGTAGGAGTTTATCCATGTGTGCTATAGCATTGTCTTTCAAGATGATCAATGGGCCTTTTTTAAAAGTAAGTCCTTATATGTTTAAGACTTTAGGAATGCATGGGACGTTCTTATTATTTGCATTGTCTTCGTCTGTTTGTTTAGTATTGATATATGTATTCGTACCTGAGACTAAGGATAAGAGTTTGCAAGAGATTTCTGATTGTATAAAGGGTTTGAAACCTCTAGAAGAGGCTAAAGAATTACTACCAATTGCATCTAAACGTGTGACTATTGTACCTAGTAACAAAAGAACTCTAAGTGAATAAATTGTTAATCGTAGTAATGCTGATTAGAAAATAATGTGCCTTGCTTTTTGCATTATCAATAAAAAAAAGGCAAAAAAACATGTATTTTAATAAACCAGTTACGTATCTGGTTTCTTAAAATACATGTTTTTTATAATAGTTTATAGAAAAAGTTTCTCAGTTTAGTATGTACATATTTTAATCTCTGTCCATTCCGGGTTGCCTAGAAGAGATCGCGGAATGCGTTTTTAGTATTAAGTTTCTTTTTTCTTGTTTATTATGGTGTACAATAAAGTGTATATAAATAAATAAATGTTTTTGATATATATATATTCATTCTTTTTTTGCAATAGGGATGATGGCGGGGTAAGAAACCACAAATTCTATTTAGTCTGCCGCCATGCCGGTTAAATTATCACAAAATATTGGACACGTATTTTTTGCTTAAACAAATCAATAACAAAATAACGCAACTTCTATGTAAAAAGTGTACCAAGGCATGACGTCATGCCATATTTTGACGCACTGTATCGTCATAATTTTTTTTACGTAACAAAAGAAAAATACGTAGACAATATTTTTTGGGAATCTTACTAACGGACTAAAAATATTTTTTGGTCATCATCCCTATTACATGAAACTGCACCTAACCCAAATGGATTTTAAAAGTTTACGGTACAACCCCTAGGCCACCATTCATTGTCCTTCATACTATGGGGAAAAAATGTGTAGATAACGAAAAATTTTTCCTAATTTATTGCCCGAGGCGGTATCGCTCCGCTCGGGTCCCCGGTTCAATGCCCGGGTTATCTTTCAAAGAGAAGTGTTCCTTTTCCGTTTATTAATTAGATTTCAACGGAAATTAAGAAATGGAAAAGCGCAGTTTTTCTCGTTTTTCTGGTATGTTTCTGCGAAGATCGCTAATTAACTTCTGTGATGTTTGTGAATGATAATTTTAATTATTGTGCTGTTTTAAACTTGAGTAGTATTGTTTTTTTTTAATTATAATTTTATGTAGATTCTATTGCGTGACGAACGAACTGCGGCATTCATTTAAACTTCATATTATTCTCTCGTAAGTATCAGCATGAGCTGTTCAGCTGTACCAATTTCTTAATTCATGCCACACTATGACTGCTGGTTTTGGGGCACACAGGGCCAGCAAATAGGTGGATACACTGCGATATAATTTCACATCAAGATGTGAAAGCGCGGTCTATAAATGTATCATCATCACGAAGAAGAATCTTATGCCATGATAAAAAGGCAGTCAGCCAGTATTGCTGTTGACTGCTGATAGTGCCGAAAGGGCTAAACGAACCGTTAGTCATCATCAGCCTATAGCAGTCCTATGCTGGACATAGGCCTCTCCAATTGCACGTCTTTTGCTTCGATTTTCGGCAACTCTCATCAAGCTACCCTGATGGCGTCCAACCTTACATTCACCAGTTCGCGGTCTCTTCTCAAGAAGGTCATTATCAGCCGTTAGTAACCTATCGTTACTAATGGCAAACTATCCCTATTTTAGCCCGAAATCATCTACTGGCTATACACCAACATTAATTTCTCCAAGTTCCTTGCGCCCTTCATACAGGTACTTTTGCGACTTTGACAGTGTCCTCAACTAAATATGCTTTTGGACATCTAGATTGTACCTAGTCGATACCTAGAGTCACCAGAATGAGATGCAGCATTGAAGCAGTCGCAAAATTACAGCACCGTTCCTCCAAGTATCCCAAATACGATATCAGTGGAAAAACGTAGGTACATTGTTATAGAAAAATACACTAAATCGATGCTATAAATTTGAGTACAATGGGTATCAATTTTTCGAAAGTATGTTGCAAGTAAAGCAGGTTGATTAGCAAGCATCGCAGAAACGTCGTGGCAGTGCATAGTGTGAAAAAATTCGAACAATTAAGTTAATCAGAGGGAGGCCATTCGGTCAAAACAGCCTGACCTCTGCAGATCTGCAATACTGAATTGCTACAACATACTAAACGGTCCATCCAAAAGTACTTTCAATCAACTAATTGATGAAAAAAATCACATGACGAGCCGATATATCACGGAATACGTGTCGTTTCTTAATTGTGCAGAAGTTAGTTATGATTTGATGTGTCTTCATTGCTGTAACGAGTCTAATGTTGATCGCTATCGATTTCAAACGGTTTACTCTTGATTGGGCTGTTTCTGATTGGGTATCTGTTGTGGTGAAACGCCTTTAGTGGTATGTGGCGAAATTTGGTATGTAGTATTTGGCTTTTATTAACGAAACCTTATTGAGTTTGGCTTCATTTCAAGCAAATGGTGCCCTTAAAATGGTGTAGAAACAGTCATGAGAAAATCAACAACGTGTCATGAAAAATAAAGATGGTTGGTATTTTAACAATCCGCAGAAGTCCCGCGTGGTAGATTACAACCCATCTCTTATAGAGATGAGATGATAATATAGGCAGCTAAAAGTTGACTATAATTAAATTACATTGTGTTAGTACATAATTGAAAAACAGTAACAATGAAGAGATTATTTACAGTCATAAAACTGTTTACAACTTGAAGGCCTGCGCACGAGGAACTTTTTTCCGCAGAGATAAAAATAATTCCTTCTCTTTCACTTAGAATGATATTGAACACAACGGAAAACTTGAGAAATAAAACTTCGGAACACACAGAATTATCATTACCATTTTTGATTCGGCATGATAGCCATAGAAGTACATTCTATAAATCAAACTTTTGTCCTCTGCAGATAAAACTCCCTCGTCTGCGCAGGCATTACAAAATCGATGCCGTTGCAGACCTATTAGATCCAAAGTGAAACATCATGCGATAAATTAACCGTCATCAAGGCCAGCCCTGCAAATGATTCTGGTATAACCCCTGGCTGAGACATAAAATTGATTTCCAAGAACAGACTATTCCCCAAAAGAGCCTAGTCGAATCAGTAACAATCCCCAGGCCCACTATCAATAAAGCGCCACGCGGCACTGCCGTGCTACTGATGCATTTTCTATTATTAGATCCTCTTGATCATATGCCATCAACGAGGTATTGACCATCTCTAAATATAGCGGTGATGCCACGAACGTTACTCAATGAATCGATTGCTCCTGAACGGGGTTGTGACTTGTCGTGATTCCTGAACGATTTATAATGGTCGTTTCAATAAGTGTTGGTATGTGGGACGTGGTTATGTTTTTGTTTTGTAGTTGGCTCTTAAGAAAATTGATTGATCTGTATGGGTTTCAATATAGTGAAATGTTGCCTAGCCTATATAGTGAATTACAGAACTTAAGAAGTTAAGAAGTGTATCAGGAACTCATACGCAGGTGTGCAGTACTCATAACCGGGGTCCATGACTAGATGTATGAACGTTAATGAAACAAAAGGATCTATGGGAAAAAGGCATGAGTAGGTGTGGGTGGGGTGGTAGTAGGTATGTACTGAGTTTCATAATATTGCAGATGTAGGAAACCCATCTAAAATCATCATCATCATCATTTCAGCCGAAAGACGTCCATTGCTTGGCATAGGCCTCCCCCAAGCGTCACCACACTGATCGGTCCTGTGCGTTTTGCATCCACTGGACTCCCGCAGCCTTGACCAGGTCATTGCTCCACGTCTGCCGGTACGCGGTCGCCACTCTAGAACTTTTCAGCCCCACCGGCCATCCGTTCTGCGTACAATGCCCTGCCCACTGTCACTTAAGTTTGGCAATTCTTCGGGCTATATCGGTAACCTTGATTCTCTTGCGAACGTCTTCGTTTCGGATTCGATCACCCAAGGAAACACCGAGCACAGTTTTCTCCATTGTCCTTTGGGTGACTTTAAAACTTCTTTGAGGCCCATTGTGAGCGCCCACGTCTCTATCCCGTAAGTAATCCCTGGCAACACACACTGGTCATAGACTTTCGTCTTGAGACACTGTGGTAAGTTGGACGAGAAGTTACCGCGCAACTTCCCGAACGCTGCCCAGCCGAGTCGGACGGTTGACCTCTTTCTTGAAGTTAGGTAGGTCCTACCTAACTGGAACGTTTGTCCCAGGTAGACCACAACTTCGAGTGGAGAGTCTCCGACTTTGATTGGAGTGGGTACAACAAGGGCATCTAAAACGAAACAATGGAATGAACTAATCAACTCTATCACATGTGGGATGAACGATGTATGAAAACAACAACTTTTGGGATGTGCTTGATTCCAGTCTAAAACATCCTTTGAACAGGAGTCCAGCACAAGTCTCAGGATGCAGTAGATCTAGTCAAGGGACCGGTAGATAGAGGAAAGAAAGGCCTTCGCCCTACATGGGACGCTTTAGGTCATAATTTGACACTACTACGAGTATTTATAAACCAAATCCTACAGTCGAGTTTTTAGTTTTACGCAATTACCAAAACGCCTGAACTTATTTTCATGTTTATAAACTAATCCCTGTTGATTAAAATCTATAATTTATAAGGCACTCATTGTAAGTTACCTTTCAAGGTTTCCTATCCGTCTTCGCAGGAACGTTCGGATATTATGTCTCCTGTTCAATATCCTTTTAAACCCTGAATACCCTGGATATCTGCGATTGTTTTTCTTTTACTCGCCCTGCTGATGCCCTGTGCAGATTCCTATCATTATGACATTTCCTCAATCTCAAAACTGTATTCCATTTTTTTGTATTAAAGTTTTTTTTTATTGATTGTTTATAACCGACTGCACAACAGTAGGTTAAATAATTGTTTTTTTTGTTAATGATATAAATTCAAACGGTTAATATAATCAAATACAATTTTGTTGTACGCCCTAAATGGCAAAGCATGTAGATCCTATTACCAAATGTTATTTTAAGACCATGCAAATCTATTGAATACTCATGTTTTACAAAAATACATATCTTACCTCATCTTACCATAATTATTGTAATAAGATCCTTCTACTATTATAAACGTGAAAGTTTTTGAGAATCAGGATGGATGGAGGATAGTTACTCTTTCAAGCAAAACCTACTGAACGGATTTTGATGGAACTTTACAGAAATATAGCTTGTACATCAGATTAACACATAGGCACATTTATAAAGATATTATGCGGGCGGCAGCATATTATATGTATTTTTTATATTTATTAAGTTAAGGTATAGGTATGTGTGTGAGTGTGGTTTAAGTTATTTTTGTATATTTTAAGTTATTCTTGTGCTCTTCGATCTGTACTATTTATTTTCTCTGATAAGTGTTTTTTTCTGTACCTACATAAATAATAGTACATTAAGGTACAAGTGTGTAATGTTGGTGATTACCGCTGAGGCGCCATTCAGACCCGAGCCGTTGGGTGAGGGTCTTAAGAGGGCCGAGGACGGTAATCATCAATACACACGTGTATCATACGACGTTTTTCAACACACTTGTGAAGAAAATAATACTAAAAAATCATTTCCAATAGTGAAAACAAGTTGTGAAGTTTTTTTCGCAATGGCGGACAAAATAAATCAGTTTTCCTATGCGCGCGCATCTAACAATGGCGATCGGCCATAGACTAAAAATAATGAATATTTTTTTGGCTTTTCGCGGATAGCGCTTTAGCCACGTACAAAATGGGGAATTTCAAGTTTTCTTTATTACAGACAAAAACAAAAATTATATTTGAGTGGAAGTTGCATGAATTGGGTAGCATTTGTACTATTGAGCACGATCTTTTTTGTATCGAAACTTTTTTAAGAACAAAGCAACTCAATCAATAAATAAAAAAAAAACTCTTTTACTCACTTGTGAATAATAGTAATGAAAAAGTCACAGTTTGATAACAGGTGTCATTATGTGCCTAATTGCGGTGAAATTAGAGCCACTTTATGAGCAAGTGTGTTGAAAATAAGGTTTATACTAGCAATACATTATTATTATACAGCCAGAATCATGTTTAATTTAATGCCACCCATAGACTGCAGATGAAAATCAGTTCAAGATGGCAACCCCAAGTGTTACTACGAATATCTCTCGTTATGCTGAGCTAAGGCTCTTTGTTCATCATCGTTCCTCTTCTCTGTGAGAAGGAATGGGCTGTATAATACACCACGTGGGCACAGTGTGTGTTGGTGGGTGTCACATGTCATCGAATTTTTGGTTCTAGGTCATGCCGGTTTCCTCACGATGTTCCTCGAACTTGTTACAAAAATGTAATATTTTCATAATTTATGAATTTCGTATTTATTTAATGTTGTGTAGTATAAGCAATGTTCTTTGTTTCTTCCATTATCTGCTTACAGAAGTCCACTACTGGATATAGGTCTCGAATAACACACCCGATTTTACTTCTCTCACCCGGGTTCTGATTTGTCTTCTTTACTTTTGGCCATTCGGAGCTCGTGGCTAAATAATAACAGCCGCACGGGTCGATCTTCAAAGATAAGCAACGTTTGCCGAGGTCGGTCAGAGCATGTGTAATCATCTTTACATAGTGAGTTTCTTCTGTGTCTTGAAAGACACGTTCAGCCGTTTGTCCCGGCTGTCATTTAAAGATCTTTGACAGTCGTTATGGGTTGTCAAAAGCCTGAGATCTGACTTCAGTCTTGCCAAGGGGCATCGTGTTACCCAGTTACTGCGTTGTGGAGGTCAGATAGGCAGTGGTTCTATGTAAAACACTGGTACTAAGTTGAATCCGGTGAGACTGGACGCCGACCCCAATATAGTTAGAAACGGATATATGGCCAGTATGGCCACTGGTGGTCAGTTCATTACAAATTTTTATTTAACTTGCAATGTATGTATGTAGCTATATATGTTAGCTAGTATTATATTATCTGTGATGTAAGTTCGGGTCAAATCTTGCAACTGAATTTTAAAGCAGATGCAAGTTGAAATTTACGCAAAATTTCATCTACTCTACTACTTTTACGTTTAAATTTGTTGACAATGCATGGTTAGCAAAGTGAGGTGATTCTAAATCCAATATGGCGGACGGCCCAAGATGGCGGACTAGTATTTTTGTGCACTGCCATGAATATCGGTATCAAATGAAAGGATTTGCTGAGTTGAATACGAAACGCTTGTTTTTTTATTGATTTAATTTTCACTTGAATTTACTGTATTTTGTTCCTTTACCAGAGGCCTTAGTGCGAGTTTTTACTCACGCTTAATTACGTTAACGTAAACGTAAATTTTTATTGAAACTGTATAAGCGCCATCTGGTGATGGTAAGCAGAAACCTCTATTTTGTATGCATTTCGATTACGTTATCACGAGTAAGTACGTGAAAATCTCGGCATAAGGACACTGATCACCCAATGCCACCAATCCATTCCTTTCAGAGAATTATTTTGGTGGCTGCATCATAGACACGACCAAATTGTTTCCCACAATACTTCACAAAACTTTAATTTCTCCACTGCATGCCACAAAAAAAGTATCCGATGATCAAACTAATTCTGAACTGGGTCACAAATACCACAAAGTTTGCTTCTCTGTTCACACACCAATTATTTCGTGTTTGGTCTGTGAGTCATATCAATTGATTTAGAGCTAAATAATTCGATTGGAGTCTCTATGGATGTATGGGAACGGGGAGACGGTTCAAGGACATTTTTGGTGTCAATTTTATAGGTTTTAATTCAAGTTTTATTGTTGGTTGGTATTTTTGGCCTGCGGTGTTAGTTTTGTCGTTTTTGAACACTTGAAGCTCACATTGTATTTTTAACCGACTTTCCAAAAAGGAGGAGGTTCTATGTACGACTTTGTGTTTGTTTTTTTTTGGGTTTAGATTTCATGATATTCATGAAATCTATTCTGGTATTAAAGGTATCTTACTAAAACAACTTGTCTATTACGTAGGTACAACTAAAAAATAAAAATAAATAACTTTGCCGAAAATATACTTCCGACTTCCAAATTAAAAAATTACAAAGTGAAAATAACTTTATTATTGGAAGTCATTGTCTTTGGTAGGTACCAATTTTGTGGAAAAGTAACAAACATCCATCCATAAATCCATACAACCAACCTCACAATCTTTCGCGTTTATAATAGTACTAGCTTCTACCAGTGGTTTCGCCCGCGTGATAGTCGAAAATTATCCCGAGGGGACATGTTCCCGGAATAAAAATTATCGTATGTCCTATTCCTGACTATAATAGATAGATAAATAAACTATTTATAATCTCTCTCTTTTTTCTAAGGTAGGTACAACTAAAAAGTGAAAAAAAAAAACGTTTTCCAAAAATATATTACTGACTTTTTTTTTTAAGTCGGTGTCTTTAGTAGGTACAAATTTTATGCGGAATGGACATGTTTTTTTTCTTTTTGTCCTTTTACGTTCTAACTTGCTATGAGAAGCAACTAGAGGATCAGAAAAGTGACATTCGATGTCAGCGAAGGCGATAGTCGAAATGTCAAAACGTAAGGGATGGATCACGTGATCTTTCGATATCGCTTATCAATTCCATACAGTTTTGCCTTTTTGCATTCTTTCGATGATAGATTGTCACTTGTTTATGGCTTCTGCGCCTTGCTTGTGGAAAGGAGCATTGCTTTTACTCGAAGGTGTATCTTACGACCTATATCTGTCAGCCTTCAAAGAAATAGTGTACAGCTTACAGGCATCTTCTGGGCTTGCTCTTTCCAACGAAGACCTCATCTATAATTTTCAATCAGATTGCGATCGAGGTCAAGAGCTGGATCATAGTGAATTTAATCAACTATGAATTGGTAGCAAACACTGTCCATTCTACCTCAAAGGTAGAAGAGGGGTTTACACTGGATTGCGTCCAGTCCGTTGTTGCTTTACTAAGTAAATACTGGTCGACGTTTCAGTGTTCGTTTCATAAACTGTACCTGGGCGACCGAGCTCTGCTCGGGTGAAAACAGAGAAAACTACGTTTTCTAAAAATTAAACCTAGTTAGATCGATTTATCGCCTCGGAAACCCCCTGCATACTAAATTTCGTGAAAATCGTTGGAGCCGTTTTTGAGATTCAGATTATACATATACAAGAATTTCTCGTTTAACGGTATTAGATAGATAGATTTAAGATTTATAATTATGATTATCAGCATAGCTCGGTACTAACAATTATTTATCCAAAACTAGATGCCACACGCGGCTTCACCCGCGTTTTATTAGTACTCCTCCCAATATCTTTATAAATTATAGCCTATGTGCTATTCTGATGTACAAGCTATATTACTGTAAAGTTTCATCACAATCCGGTCGGTAGTTTTGCGTGAAAAAGTAACAAACATCCATCCATCCTCACAAACTTTCGCGTGTTAGTAGTGGTACTAGCTTCTGCCAGCGGCTTCGCCCGCGTGACAATTATCCCGAGGGAACATATTCCCGGGATACAAAGTATCCTATGTGCTATTCCTGTGCCAAATATCATCAAGATCCGTCCAGCGTGTGAACGTGAATAAGTAACATAAAAACAAACACACACAAAGTTTCGTCTTGATAATATTAGTTTAAAGTAGGAAATCTAGCAAAAAAAATCAAAACAAAATCAAATAGAAATACAAAAAGCTATGCCCCGGGTGAGGATCGAACTCACGACCTTAAGATTATGAGACTTACGCGCTGCCTACTGCGCCACCGAGGCTATGTGAGTGGGGCGCGAAATTGATTATCAGTTTGTGACGTCATCTATTTTTATCTGTCAAGTGTAGTTTACAAATAAATAGTTGCAGTATTTGGCATGACTTCGTCGAACGTTTCGTTCGAATTATTTTTAACAAGCTGTCCCAACAATAAGTAGGTTCAAAAATAGATAGAAATCAGAAGACATTATTTGCGTACTAATGGCTAATTTTTCAATAGTCAGATTACTTTTACAATAGAATACTAATATGATTCCAGTTTGAAAAATTTTGTCTTACAAAAATCACAACAGGCTAAAAAAAACAAGTTTATACAAGAAGCTTAAGATCTACATATATTTCACTTATTAGGTACCTATGGTAGCGTGGAAATGTTTCTATCCGGTAATAACTAACCAAAATGAAACGCGTACGCGAGTAAATCAAATCTTTTAATTCAACAAATCACGATTTATCAAACCAACAACCAATTTACCTCTACAAAAAAACACACTACCCACCACCAAAAAAAAAACAAAAACAATAATTCAACACCGTTTAAAATATCAGAAATTAACAAAAAAGGCTAAAATGTCATGTAAAATTTGTACAGCCACCGCACATGCACGGCCCGGCGTCGAACCGCAACTATTGGTGGACGGGTGCAATTGACAGCACACCTCAATTTATGGCCCCACTGTCTACCGGGCTAGGCCATGGACTGGGAGTGCTGGATGTGGCCTGGCTTGTAGGCATTGAAAAATCGACATTGAAAAGGTTTTTGAAAGTGTTAGCTGACAAAATATAGTACGAATGTGGACAAAAATATTGTCTGGATGAGAACAAAATTATTTATAGTTTACTATACCTATCTCTCAGGATAAGATTAAATAATGTATACAAAATTTATTCTTATTCTTATGCTTTATTGTACACAAAACATAAAAACGGAAAACCACATCGCGTCATTCATCTTGCATGTGATTGGTTGATGTGTCATACTCTTTGCCCTTTGCTCTTTCCGAATTCATTACGCAATAAGGCAGCGGAACACACTTGCATACATACATTGCAAGTTAAATAAAAGCTTGTAATTAGGAAGTTGTTTTCCAAAATATATTTAAAAACATTGTATCTAACTAGCAAGAACGTCTATATTTATTGAGATTTTATCGTTTTCAGCATAAGAAAATCTTATGCAATTCTTATAAGGTACTATTAGGCCTAGCTAATTTAATTATTTTTCATCACACTTGCACGTAAAAAGTATCTAAACATACAGGTTAACTTGGCCGTAATGCCCCATATAAAACCCTCGGGCTTTCTTTTTGTCATGAAACCCTAGGGCGGTAAGTAATATTTTTTTTATTTATGGCACAGCACACAGGTCATGCAAGTTCAAGCAAGGAGTTTACACGCAATTGAAAAATTTTCTTAAAATATTATCTAAACAGGAATTTATTTGCAATCTCGCTACATGTTACTTAACAAACATACATTTAACTTAGTTAACATGTAGCTAGATTGCAATTAAATTCTTAATAATCGATTTTAATAGTTATAGTTTGAAAACGTCGAAATTATTTAATTCTTTTTACACTCCGTCATGGCTGTATACCTACGTAAGTATTTGCCCTTAAAGTTTCTGAACGAAACACTGTATAATCTGTGGTGTGGGCAAAAATTCGCCAACCGTTAAAAAAAAAGTTCACGTATTTCGTAATAACAGCTGTGCTGACTTGTGTATTAAAGCTTATAATTCATAATTATTACTCGCAAATGTGATGAAAAACATTGTATGTATCACGGGCGGTACGGGAATTACGAACCTCGACTCAGAAAGCCATCAGTCTTCGACTTCGGGCTTCTACTAGAGCCTCGATCGTAATTCCTTACTTACCGCCCTTAATACACAATGTACTATTAAAACAATCTCATTTAAAAAGTAATATGTAATAAAGTGATAAATCAAAAAGGTTACCAATGATTAAATTTTATCGAAGCCATATCCAGCATTCCTATGACCGGCGACAGAGGCAGTATTTAATTAATTCTACCATTGGAATAGTGTGAATTCTGACTGCAACTGAAGTCCTCGGTTATTTTGTTTTGTCGTTTTAATTAATGCCTAGTGGCGTATCGGGGCGACGCTATAAATAGATTATAGCATAGCTAGCTAGTGGGTGACTGGTTTTAGGTGTTTTAATATAAGAACTAGATATTTAACTATATTTATTTTAGTTATGGTAGGATAAAATGAGTTGAGGGCTAGGAGGGAACTGGCACTCGCCTCATATATTTTCGAAATATTGACAGGGAAGTTGCATAATGCAACTGTTTTAGGACAGGTGTGTCTGTGTGTTCCGGACAGGTATACGTCTGGCGACGCCGGCGGCTGAGCTTGCTAGTTGAGCCGCGCAGTCGAACCAACCTGATAGAGGCGCCGCTGACGCGTGCACTCCGCACGCTCAACCTCGAGGCTATTAAGACGCACCTATTCTGCTGTACTCTGGGTGAATTCACAAGGTTTAAAATTTGTTATATTTAGATACTGTTATGTTATAGATTGTTATAGTTATGTAATAGATTAGGTTTACTGTAGTCACGCATTATATCCATGGGGTCCGAGTGCGCATCGAGAAATTAGCACAAAGTTCGTCGACTCATTAGCACAAAGCTGCCCTTTTCTTCGGCCAGAGTATCAGCATTGCCATCCAATGTGGCAATGCTGCCAGCCTTCTGGGCACGTTTCCCATTGACATCGATGTGGACGAATTTTTTGATGCACAATGAGCTCTTTTCCGTCTCCCTTTTGTATTTGTATCTATATCGGTTTGTTTTTTTTAAGAATATTCAATTGTATATATGTTAAAAAACTCTAACTGTTACAATACATATATATTTATAGAACTAGATATTAGTATGTTTGTAGGTAACAATAGGTGTAGTTGGTAAACATGACTGTCTCAAATTTATGTTTTAGATTAGATAAGTAACTAAAATAAAGGCTTTTTGTTAAAACTATGGAAACTAGTACGTATTTATTGTAATTTTTGTGTAACTTATTAGGTATATTTGTTTTCTTTTTTGTTCGTAGTCACTTTATTGACATGTAAATAAATAATTAAACGGTTTTGCTCAGGAAACACAAGGATATATTTCTAGGTAGGTATTAACCCAGTAGGAAGACATTGATTGGTATAAACTCAACTGATGAAAATTGTTATAAACAGTATTCAATACTCAATCACTTACTGCATTCCACAATGTATAGTTACTTTCCCATATCACGGGCACCTAACGCGAAGAAAGAAAATTTGGTTCAAAAAAATTGCACTAGATGGCGTTATAAGTTTCGATTCGTTATTGAGTCTTGTGAAATATTAAGATTTTCTAGAGAAGATCATAATAAATCTATGTTCTTGTTTAATTAGCTCTCCTAAGCACAAAATTAAGGAATATTGGGTTATTAAATCTCATTTAAAAGATTATTGAATGGATCATTTATTTAATGGGTCATAGATGGCTCGGTTTTAAATTTCTGAGGCATGCCAGTAGATTTTTAAATTTGTTTTGTAACTCCTTTTGGTGTAATGAAACTGTGAAAACTTGCAAGAAAAAACTATAAAACAAATCGTATATGTATTAAAAAAAAAGCATTCACGAACCGAGTAAACCCTTTTACTTGCAAGTCGCTGCTAACACCATCTATATCCGTGAAACGGAATCGAACGCGATCGATGTGCTTAGAAAAATAATCATCTTAATCAGACGAAAAACTCTAGTTACGTCGGCAAGGTTTCTTTGTATGGGATGAGGCACCTGTATGCTGGTATTATAATATCTGTGCCCCAATGATATTCTAGTAAACAGATAAGTCATTTATTTCTTAACAATATACATTGTGTAGAAAGTAATAAGTAAAATAGAGACAACACGATACAGACACAATATACACTCACAAAACAACCGAAAAAAGTGTTCCGCAAAGCAGCGACAGCACACATACACACTTTACATTCATCTGACATTTCACTACAAGTCGAAAGGGATAGCTTAATAAAACCAATAAGAAAAAAAGAGACAGCTAGTGTTTGTCACTTGCGTGTAAATGTAAGCAAACATTATTCTGACCACCAATATTTTTTTCTTTGTCTAACCTCCAAATATCAGAACTGAAAAAAAAATAGTATTTTGAGCTGTTTTGCGTACTTACATATGATATGAGATCCCTTCTGTTTAATGTACTTTGGTATCATAATTGGCACACTTTCTAAATATACACGACGGCATTTTTTTTAATTTTGTTTTGTTTTAACAAAGCGTATCGCTCTTCGCCATGCGTGACATAGACTAAAGACTATACGTCCCAATTAGGACGTATTCGAGTCTTCACAATGCGCGCGCTCATAACATATCTGTTTACTAGAATATCATTGCTGTGTCCGTTTTATGTCTAAAGAAAACCAAAATATAATCGCGATGTAAAACAACCACCAATGACGAAAACTCCATACAAATAACTACCTAGAAACACTCTCATTCCAAAACTTAGCCAATATTTTTCCGTTATCGTCCAAAAATAATTTATAAGTAATTTAATTAATGAACCACCCTCTAGCTATCTATCTTCAAGCCAAATAAAAAAAGGTTCTCAGCAGAATCCGCGAATGAATAAATCATTTGCTAAGATAACCAACAAAATAATTAGCTGTGATGGGTAAGGCGCCTTTTTTCTTAATTAAAAATAAATATCAAATGAAGACGTTATCAGGAGGATGGGCGTTCGATTCGCTTGAAAATGAGAATGGCAGGTGCGATTTATTTTTAAATTTGGAAGTTCTGTACATTTTTTTAGTTGAAAGCTGAAAATTTTCGTTATTGGTGCTACTAGAGTTAAACTGAATTTGTCATACCTAAAACGTAATTTAGGTATGACAAATTCAGGTAAGTATGTCGTGTATCGATAATCATACATAGGTACTGTCAAAAATATGTCCCTATATAATAAAGTAATAAATACCTACCTATAAACTTTTTAACCGGTAAATGCCGTAATTACCGAAACAATAAAAAAACCATTGTGTCTCGGGTGGACCCGGGTTTCCGCCAGTCAAGTAGTTAAAGGTACTTTGAAAACCATATTCTGACAGTATTGGACAGTTTTCTTACTTTCAAAGAACAGTCACTAAATAAAATATGATCTCATATCGAATCAACATAAAATATATTCAAAATTTCTCACTTGCTGATCATCGCAAATACCTAATTACACACAAGTTACAAGTTCAGTTGCTTCGTCTGCTCAGCCCCTATTTGAAATGCTAAGATAATCGTCCCCAATAAAACGCAACATTTTTTTTGTCCAACGGAACCCTAATAATAAAATCGCACCTAAGGCGAGTCGCCATTTTGTAATCGATTTTTCATTAAGAATACTAACGAACTTAGGGTGGATTGAGATGTATTTTTATCTTAATTTTCATCTGTAAACAGTCTCGAATACTCGATACCTACTCAAGATATAGGAAATATTTATTACGGAAGACGGTCGCTTAAAAGTGTAAGTTAATTAAATAAAAATACTTAAGGAAACAACCATCTATGTAAGGAAAACTAGCAAAACTTATCGAATAAATTTACCACCATCTCATAGACCACATTTTGGGCATTGAAAATTTTAGGAATTGAACATTTTAGATAAGATAATAGTACATTATGGTACAAGTGTGTAACGTTGGTGATTACCGCTGAGGCGCCATTGAGACCCGAGCCGTTAGGTGAGGGTCTTAAGAGAGCTGAGGACGGTAATCATCAATACACACGTGTATCATACGACGTTTTTCAACACACTTGTGAAGAAAAGAATACTAAAAAATCATTTCCAACAGTAAAAACTCTGTGAATTTTTTTTCGCAATGGCGGGCAAAATTAATCAGTTTTCCAATGCGCGCGCATCTAACAATGGCGATCGGCCATAGACTTAAAAACATGAGTTATCTTTTTTTGGCTTTTCGCGGATAGCGTTTTAGCCACGTACAAAATGGGGAATTTCAAGTTTTCTTTAAAACAGACAAAAACAAAAATATTTTTTGAGTGAAAGTTTTATTTACTAAACACGTACATGTTGAAAATATCGTCCTCGGCTCTCTTAAGACCCTCACCTAACGGCTCGGGTCTCAATGGCGCCTCAGCGGTAATCACCAACATTACACACTTGTACCATAATGTACTATTAAATACGAAGTTGCATGAAATGTGTTGCATTTGTACTATTTAGTACGATCTTTTTTGTATCGAAACTTGTTTTAAGAACAAAGCAACTCAACCAATAAATAAAAAAAAGAAACTCTTTATCTCACTTGTGAATAATAGTAATGAAAAAGTCACAGTTTGATAACAGGTGTCATTATGTGCCTAATTGCGGTGAAATTAGAGCCACTTTATGAGCAAGTGTGTTGAAAAATAAGATAATTTATTTGCATAAAACATGGCATACATAGGTGTTATATTAGTATATGAGATCATACACGTTTTCCTTAAAATTAAAGAATGCAGACTTTAACGAATAAACTAATTTAAATTTACAAACATATAATATATATATATATATAAGTTTTTAAACTGTCACTAACACTGACATTAACATTATAAGCGGGATATCTACCATGTTTACTGTTTGTAGAAAGAAATATGGGAAACTCGCTACAAACAGTAAACATGGTAAATATCCCGCTTATATTGTTCATGTTAATATAATATATATGTTTAAAAAAAATCTCAATATTATAGAAACTATTTTCATTCAGCCATTTATATAATTTAGTTTTGAATAACCTGCAATTCAATATTTTCAATACATTCGGTAATTTATTATAAACACGTACACATATAGCTTTTATTAATTTTGCTAACCTAGGGCGCTCATCTAGTACAAGTCTGTATTGATCACGGCGACTTCGAGAACATATTTCCTCTGCTGTTTTGAACAATTCTTTATATTTCTTAACAAACATACATGCTTCATACAAATATAATGTAGGTAACCTTTTAAATATTGGTTGACATGATTCATCAGATGTAATCCCGTATATGCCACGTAATCATTTTTTTGGGGACGAATGCTCTGCTATGGTCAGTGCTATTTCCCCACATAATCCAAACCATAAAGAGGACTGAACATATCCACGGTATGACATCACAGCCGTTTTTATATTTGTTACCTTTTTGATCTGTTTAAGAGCGTATACAATTATTTATGTTTTTGCATACCTTATCGATCTGAGCTTGCCAGTCTAAATATTCGTCAATGTAACTCTTAAAAACTTAGTTTGTGTCACTTGTGTAATTTGTGTTAGGCATAGGACATTTTGGGTATAGGACATTTCGAGAATTGGACATTTTGGTAATTGAATTGGACATTCTGAACCAGGGACTTGAAACAATACAATATATATTACTAATATTGTTAATAAATAGTTGTAGATTTCGTTCCGTTTGATAGTAACGTTATAGCCAAGTAGTTAGTTTATCACGATCCTGGTGGAACGCTACACATTATCGTTACTGGAACTACCCCTAACGCTATTTTGAATAACGTTTCAAGTCCCTGTTCTGAACCTGACCGGGTTGTTCAACTTCATTACTCCCATGGCCTATTCCACAATAACTGTTACTCAGCATTGATTCGTATTTCCTGGATAAAAATCCTGTTACTCAGCATTGGTATAGCTTTCTACCAGTGTTTTCATAAACGTCAACCATTGTCTAACTCTAAAAGTCCAAATTGTATGGGATTGACAAGCGTAACCAAAATAACCGTTTTGGACTTTTCACAAACGTTATTCCTGATATAATATCACTTTGACTTGAGCCCCAGGTAAAATTGATTTATAACGATGTTTTACTTCAAGGATAGTCTTATCTCATACTTCACTTTCAATATCTGTGTACTTCATACGCTAGGAATCTGCCATATCAGGAAGGCCACAAGTCAGTATGCATTTAAGCGGCAATTGCGGAATTATTATTTTCTACACGATTAGCAGAGTCGTCTCAATAAAACGCCATCTCTATTACTTGATATATATATTTATAGGTATTTGTTATAGTAAATATATATGTATGTTTATTTTAGCTATACCTATATAAATACTATTATATCCATTTTAATTAATCACGTTAATATATTTTTTTTATGCACCTGCCGTGTTATATCTCCACCATCCTTGGTTGACTGGTAGAGAATGCCTCAGGCATTAAGTCCACCTATGTACCTTTATGTTTCATGCAATTTTAATAAATAAATAGTTATTGATTAGCCCATGTGTGGGAAAATGATCCTATGTGATACTAGCTTATGCCAGCGGCTTCGCCCGCGTGCATGTCGGGAATGACCTCAATTGGAGCATTATACCGGGATGAAAAGTAGTCTATGTGCTATTCCAGACTATAATCTATCTCTGTGGCAAATTTCATCCAGATCCGTTCAGCCGTTCTGGCGTGATTGATTAACAAACATACATCCATCCATGGAAATTTTCGCATTTATAATATTTTTAAGTACTCGTATGATACTATTCCGAATAATTCAGACTCAGGTTAGTTTCAAAAGAATTATGCATAATTAACGATACGACACTTTTCAGACCATTTTATAAAATTACAAACCATAAATTCTTCTACAAATACCCAGTTATTATTGCAACATTTTGTCGTCTAAATTAGAGCATAAAAATTTTACATGTCGGGAGGAGTCTGGTGGTAGACTAGTGAAGTGAATAAGATATGAATCTTTAATTTTCCAAATTTATTAAAACGCTAAGCGAACTCTGCGTTCAAACAGCAATATTTTTAACGACGGAGGTTAGGTCTAGTGATGTTCTGTTTGGGTATGAAACCTATCGATAATTTTTAGGATGTTTGTAAATTGTTAGATTCAGAAATTTGCTATTAGTATTTTCTTTAGAATTCTCTGTTTTTAAGAGTATTTTGTTTAAATATAAAACATGGTTATTTTTTTTTAGTCAACCTATGCTGTCCCACTGCTGGGAAAAGGTCTCCATAGCCTTCCACTGTTCCCGGTATGTAGCCTTCTCCGACCAATCTCGACCATCAAGTCATTTGACTTGATGGTCATTTTTAATTAAAAAAACACCGGCCAAGTGCGAGTCGGACTCGCGCACGACGGGTTCCGTACCATTATCGCAAAAATATAAAAGCGGCAAAAAAATCACGTTTGTTGTATGAGAGCCCCACTTAAATACCTATTTTATTCTGTTTTTATTATTTGTTGTAAAAGCGGCAACAGAAATACATCATTTGTGAAAATTTCAACTGTCTAGCTATCACGGTACATGAGATACAGTCTGGTGACAGACGGACAGACAGACGGATCGTAAATTCTAAGGTAAGAAGCGTTGGCTCACGAAAGAGGAAAGGAACGAAGGCAAACCTTTGCCTAAGATTGGGACAAAAAAAAAAAAATGATCACGAAAGCTATTAAAAAAAATACGTTACCAATATTCGCGTTCAAATAGTATCGTTACATTGAAACGTGGTTAACTAATTAGAATCCACTCTTCCTATTGTCACCTCCACTAGTGAAAAGTAGTTCATGAATGAAACAAATTGATTGCAAATCAAAAGAACTTAGTCATCGATAAAAACGAAAGTCACGTACGTGATGACTGCATCGGCCATTCATTCAGCATCACGCAATTACATATTACCAAAACATGGACGGCGCCAGACAATTAAATAACAATAAATGCCAATAAAACGATGACACTATATGACACGGAGTTGATGTGGTATAGAAATAGAGTGCTCACATGCATTATAAGTTACCAAAAATTTGAGCCACTGGCCAACAAACCTTTTTGCTAATTTAAAATCTAATTTACTAACAGTTTGCACCACACGTACTTGAAGCCAACGCCACACACCGTAAAATGCCACAGGCGTGGCGCCGGGGTGTGGTGGTACTCTTCTTCAAGAAAGACGACAATGCCCGGCTGAGGAAGTATAAGCCCATCTCGCTTCTAAGCCATGTCTACAATATGTTTTCAAAATTCATCACGAATCGTCTCGCCCGCAGGTTTGACGATTTCCAGCCTCCCGAACAATCCGGTTTCAGAAAAGACTTTAGCACTGTAGACCACATACATACTATTTCGGCAGGTTATACAGAAGACTGAAGAGTATAACCTGCCTCTCTGTGTAGCGTTTGTGGACTACGAGAAAGCCTTCGATTCGATCGAGACTTACTGTAATGTAGTGTCTCCAAGGGTGCCAAATCGACTACTGGTACATCGAGGTGTTAAAATGTTTGTACAAAAACGCCGAAATGAAGACATCCGCAAGAGAACCAAGGTTACCGACACAGCTCGAAGAATAGCCAAGTTTAAGTGGCAGTGGACAGGGCACATTTTTCGCAGAACGGATGGCCGATGGGTCCGAAAAGTTTTGGAGTGGCGACCACGAACCGGAAGAAATTGCGTTGGAAGGCCTCCCACTAGGATCCGCTGGATGCGAGATGCACGGGACCGGAGGCTTATATCTAGCAGTGGACGTCTTTAGACTGAAATGATGATGATGATACTAGTAGCAGTTTAAAAGGTACAAGTAAACATAAACACATACAATAAAACAATAATGATTTCAAAGCGACTTCCATTTCTGCCTTACTCCATGTTAAATAGAGAATGCATACAAATTGATATGTGCACAATAGTATCGGATCAATTCAACATGACATCATCACGGACATGCAAACTGTTCTATATATGTAGTGATTCAATTATTCTATATTTATGTCAAATTGATTGCTCACACGGTCAAGTCGTGATAAATTTTGAATTAGTTCGTTGTTTATTAAATGGAACTGCTATTTTACAGTGACTGATATTTCGGTAAATTATTGTTTTGTGATAGTTTGTGGAAACCTGGTATACTCCAGTGTTAGCTGGGCAAAAACGTTTTTAGGAAAAAAATAATGAATTTCAGACGGATTTTTTTGTTACTACTGTGTTTTGGCCAATGTTTGTGTACACTGAATAGACTTGTCAAAGCGTTATATACCCAAAAGAAATCTCATGAAGGAACTCTCCTCGGGAATAGTTGTCATTGCAAGAGACTTGTGTATAAAAAAATGTTTTTATTCCCATTAGTGACGATACAAAGGATCAGAAAACCAATGGATTTATACTCAAATATTAAAAATACGTGATGTACAAAATTACAATGAAGCATGTTATTTTACCAACACAAAAGAAGTTGTGGAGGGAGGAAGCGAGGGCTTGTGAAAGACGGAAGTATTGGAAGAAGACCTTTACCCAGCAGTGGTACAGAAAAGACCAGCAAAAAAGAAATAAAAAACGAATTTATTTGTTAATTGGCTTAATGTTATTAATTGTTACACTTGTTAACCTAATACAGTATAACATTATGCCATAGTAATAGCATGCAAAAACATAATTAAAATTATAAAAAGAAATTAATCGACACTAAAGAAAAAATATATCGACAAAGTTTCGACCCCATCCCTACAGTTGGTACGCGATAGGAAATTAAAATTTTCCTCTTCATTTAAAAAGAAGCACTGCCGCAGGCTAACTCCTTAATGCGGTTCTACATCTATTTCAGAGTATACTTTAATACCCATCGATGTAGTCGCAGCTTTATGTAGGGATACTGTTTAACATAGTCTGTGTAATAACCTGTTTCGAAGTGAGTATATTTTTGCGTTTGTGAGAATCTTATGTTCTTTTTTTTTGTATTGTGTCGGTTGCATAACAAAATCTGATTAGTTTTTACTTTTTAGGACCGATTTTTCAATAGTCTGATAACTTTTATCTGAGGAATAAAAATGGCAGTTTGACAGATTTTGTATAGAAAAATGTCAAACGGCCATTTTTATTCCTTGTTTATAAGTTATCTGATTAAAGGGCCGACCCCTTTATCATATTAATTAAGGTTCAACTAGTCGACGGCATCGACTATTTCGTGCGCGAGGTTAAAATGCATGCTATCTCATCCGACAACACGTGCGAAAGATATAGATGCTGTGATGAGCAGTAAGAAGCTAGTTCGCGTAAGAATTAGCACTTTTGCAAATTTGTATCGAAATGAATGATGATTTAGGACGAAAACGAGCGTGCGAAATTTTACAAACAGACCTTTGACAGTCTAGATATCATGTAAAAGCTACTAAATGTATATTTTCAAAATAAAATTATTTGCTTTGTTGAATTACTAATCTATCCCTGTATGGTGGCCGTTTTGCATTTTTCTTTCTTTGTTGAAATATTGAACTTTCGACGCTAATAACTTTCAAATATTTTATTTTTAAACTTTTTTGTTTCCATACAGGGCTAGATAATGATGAGAAAAATTGATATAATTTTTTATTTTGAACGTACATCGTGAAACAGTGGAGTAATCACTAGACTACGTTTGTATGGAAGAATGATCGACTAGTGTAACCTTAAGTCCTTATTTTTATACATACCTACTTAAACTCCGCCTTATTGGTGATAGTCTTCAGAAAGGTCATACTCACGAGTCACGATCTATAAATTCGAACTTAAACGAATCAAAAGGAGTATTGAAGTATCGTAGCTGGTGGTGTCCTATAGTTTCTAACTATCCCTACGGGAAAAGGCTTGAGTTTGTGTATACGTATTGTTGCTTACCAAAATGCTTTGCAGTTTTAAGCGATTATAATTTAATTCGCGTTTGTGTTTATAGTTAGAGAACTACTAGACGGATTTGAAAAAAAAAAAGTTTGTATGTATTAGCCACATTCATGAGAAAGGCTATATAGCGATCATCTGGAAAGAAACCAATATTATGCCTATTTTCAAACACGGGGATCAGACCGATGTGAGCAATTACAGGCCCATTGCTATTTTCTCCAGACTTGCAAAGGTATTTGAAGCCATCATATGCCCTGTACTAGCTAGACAATTATCACAGCTAACAATAGACAGCCATTATGGATTTATGAAGAGGAAATCGACAGCTACAAATTTGGTGTACTGTGTTGGAATCATTGTTGAGGCGATTGATGTGGGTTGATGCAGTCTACTCCGACTTCAGCAAGGCTTTTGACACAGTAAACCATAACATACTCGTCATGCAGCTTTAAATGTATGGCGTTTCGGATCCTCTCTTTAGTTGGTTTCAATCATATTTGTCTGGTCGGATATTAATAAAGTAAAATAATACCAGTATTCAGCTGCATCTCTACTTGCTATATATAGGTTGTATATTCGCACCTGAGGCTAGAAAAGAGGCAAGTACTTCGGCAGCGTATTTCAATCTCATACCTTTTGGATCTTTTGTCAATCGTTATGGCTGATACTCAGTTTATCTAGAGCCTCTTGACACAAAAGGAGCATATTTAACACGAAATTCTAATTTTTATATATTAATAATAACGCCAAAGAGGCTCATCGGCAATGAGGCACTGGTCAAGTTAAAGCTCTAGAGCCTTGAACTTCGTCCCGAGTTGCCAGCTTGTCGGTTTTTTTAATGGTTAGTGGTTACATTTCGGGTGCGTAGTATGCGATGGAATTGCATGATCTAACCCATAACTGAGCATATGTTTAATTTAAATATATTTTTATATCATTCCAAAACATTAATTTTCTGTAATGATAACAAAATTATCTTTCCAAAAATAATTGTATTCACTTAACTTCGAAAACCTACAATAATAAAAGAAAACTTGAAAATGGTTTACACACTTTTTTTCTGGCGCTCGAAAGAAAACTATACAATCGCACTTATTACAAGCAAACTTTTTTTTTGTTTTTTTTTTTTAATATTTAACTTGCAATGTATGTATGTAAGTGTGTTCGGGTCAAATTTTACTACTGAATTTTAAAGCAGTTATCATCCACCGATTAAGATGAAATTTTTCATACAAGTTTAGTTTGGTGGACAAAGGTGGTGCTGAGAAGAATACGAAAAATGCTTGTTTTAAAAAAAGTTTTTTTTATGAATAATGTTTTTGTTAAATTTGATTTTGATTGAAAAGTCAATTATCATAATGAAAAATTAATAGTGTTCTCAATGGACTTCATATAATTCCGTTCATTCAAAATGTCCCATAACCTAGATATTCGTTCGAAAATAGTATGTTGCACATCTGCAGCTGTACGCATTCCACCTAGCCCGTTTCATCATCAGACTACCAGACGTACGGCGATGCGCCATCGGTACATGGTGGAGATCCCACCCATACGCACAAAACGTTTTGGAAATACCTTTATTATGCGTACAGCTAAGGAGTGGAATGCCCTGCCGGAGTCTACAATATGGGTGTTTAGTATGTGAGTTGAAAACGCAACCGATAGACGATACAGAAAGAAATTCCTAGTGTGGGGCAACGTTTTTATAAGAAAAATAAAATAAAAAGTAAAATATATATATAAATATGTTTCTTTTAAGCAAGCGTGCTTCACCGTCGGCCACATCATCGCTTACCTTCAGGTGAGAATGTGGTGAAGCGGTGTGCGGGAGTGGTGTAGTATAGACAATAAAAGAAATAAAAAACGACGCAGACATAAACCAAAATACATAAACAAAAAAACACACGATTTTCAAAGTCTTAGCAAAGCTCTAAGACCAGACGAAAACTTAAACATAATTCAAGCATACAATTTTAGCCGAAAAAACGAATTCAAACGTTCTTTGCTGAAGGAAACTTAAAAATGCCTTCCTGAATCATCATTTAGGACTTTAAATATTCAGGAATAGGGTTTAGTTTTGAGTGATAATGGTGGTTTCTTTGAAAACGTATTCCGGCTTCAATTAATTTCTTGCAAGCCGTTTTACGTTTTCAATACAGTAGGACCTGCATACGAGTTTATTATAAGTTTGGGAACTCGAAGTTGTCGACTTGTCGTTGCAATTTCGTGGGATCTTGTGTGTGAATATTGGTGAAATGCTGTAGAAATTTAACAAGATAGGGAGGGAGCTACTTATTACCTATTCACTCTGAATTCACCAGTTACCTATATTTTAACGGAAATCTGATGTATGTATAGTACAACTATTTTCTTAATGTCCCTCGTCAATCATCGCATTTCCGAATATAAACCAGTGCTAATTTCCATGAACATCAATTAGATTCATTGTGTATAATAATTTGAATTCACAGCTAAGTGAAGAATAATTATTTAGTAAATAATAAGGGAAGAACTGCCAAACTTAAGTGGCAGTGGGCAGGACACATTGCTCGCAGAACGGATGGCCGACGGGACCGAAACGTTCTGGAGTGGCGACCGCGAACCGGAAGACGATACGTTGGAAGGTCTCCCAGTAGGTGGACCGATGACCTGGTTAAAGTTGCGGGAAGGCGCTGGATGCGAGACGCACGGGATCGGTCAATGTGGCGACGCCAGAAAGAGGCCTATGTCCAGCAGTGGACGTCTTGCGGCTGAAATGATGATGTTGATGACATCTAAGTACTTTATTCTTGTTTTAATTTGATTTCCATGTGATCTATATAGAGCTGTAAAACTATTTTCCTTTAATAGCTTTGCTCCCGTTTTTTAAATAAATTACATTAAGTTATAAGAGTATTAACAACTCTATATACTTCCAAGTTGATTGAGAGCGTCCGGTCTGCACCAAGTGCAAAGGGCAACTGATAGCAATCCGACGATTGACGAAACACGAAGTTTGCCGAGGGACATTAAAAAAATATTTGTATTGTGATTTTTTTGTGCCCTGGATCCTGCCCTCTATATTGTCATTTTTCTCTGTCACCCTAGGGTTTGCTGTCAGAGCACTCAATATTGAGCTAACCTCGCCTTTGTACATGTAATTTATTATCACACTGTATGTTATGTTGTTTTTGGTGTACTTTATCGAATCAAGAAGGTAGTGGCGACGTTTGGGGGAGGCTTGTGTCCAGCAATGAACGTCTTTCATCAAAAATAATGATGATGATTTAAGATTCATTTTATAAAGGCTGAGTCTAATGCCAGCAACCAGACAAAGGTCTAGACTCGGGGTTGTTACAAAAAAGTTCTCATCAGAAATATCCGCTAACACTTTTATTAATCTTCACCTGTAGCCAAGTTCACAATATACAATCGATAACGCTAGTAGAAAACGAATCAATGTATGGGAATGACACATCTGAACGTTAAGTCACGTGGTCAGACCATACAAATAGAAGGCGTTAACGATTGTAGAAAGAGATTCGATACGTTTGTAACTTGGCTAAGGGGGGTCTGGGTGTCGAACCCAAAACCTAATCTTCGTCTAACGTTAGCTATAGACTGCTAGTCAGATCAGTCAACTAGCTCTGTCTAACCTCAATAATTATGAAAGAATTAATGCTTGTTTGTTACCTAATACAACTATTGATTGTTACCTAATACAATTCTGCAATTATCTATTGTTACCTAATCAGGTTACCTACATAAACAACATTGTCCTTTGAGTTGTATTGACAAAGCATACATCATTGATTATTGTAATTTAGGGTTCCGCAGTATAAATTAATGCTTGTTTGTTACCTAATACAATTATTGATTGTTACCTAATACAATTCTGCAATTACCTATCGATTGTTACCTAATCAGGTTACCTACATAAACAACATTTTCCTTTGAGTTGTATTGACGAAGCATACATCATTGATTATTGTAATTTAGGGTTCCGCAGTATAAATCGAAGCTGCAGGACGGTTCAGTAGGTGTCAGAGCGACGACGGGTTGATTGAAGTTCGCTTGCTCCATTGCTTCCGTAAGTGAAGATAGTGACAAGGATTTTATGGAGTGGACAATACCATCTTGTAATATTTTGAATAAGAATATTGGAGTGAGGTAAAACGAGTTGAAAATTATATATGGCACAGGTTCAAGAGAATATCATTTTTTTTTTATCTCGTACAAAAACAACAGAACGCCACTAGCTACGATTCTTACTACGACACTTTCTAAAAAAAGAAGGGTTTTAAAACTAGAAGAAGGTCTGTGGCTCCGACATTTGACACCATGGTGTTTCGTTCACAAGATTGCTTTGTACACTTCAACCATCTACTGACTTACAATCCGACCAACTGACCAACGCATATATTTTAGGCGTTTTATTAGTCTCAGAAAAGTAAATATAATAAAATATGTGTTACCTACAAAGGGTTATCCAACCCCTCTATACAGTTCCACGTCCCGAAGACAAGCATCTTGGCAGATAATTTGATTTGTATTTAATTAAACAATGACATCGATTCGTCGACGGAGGCACCTCGAAGCCTGCCCATCCCCTATCGGAATTCTCGTTAAGACTGATGGAGGTCCGTGTAGTTTGTCTGTTTGTTTACATTGAATATTGAAATTAGGTGTCGATTGAATTTGTGGAATATTTTGTGTTTTGGGGTGCATTTCTGCCACCAATAATTTATTTGGTACCTATTTTAGGTAGATCGTTACAGTAGTCACATCTGATATTTGTGTCTCTGAAATTGGCTTTGTCAACCATTGCGCAAGAAACAGTTTGTCATCGAGTATACTGCATACAGTAAGTGAGATAGGACGATGCGACAAACGTAACCGAGTAAAAGAGGCAGTTATACAATGCTATTTTTAACTTCAACGTTAACACAAAAAAGTTAATTCAATAAATCAAAAAACCCGACTGCTTAAGAAGCGAACTAAAAAGTCGTAAACAAGAAGAAAATCATGCTGTTCAGTCGGAGGATTCATCTGATTTTCGTCAGCTAGCTCGCGAATTTGTCTCTAAACTAGTTTTCTTTCTTTCTTTTTTCTTTCTTTGCGTACATAGATACATAGCAATCTATGTACGCAAAGAAACACATTACCCTCCTTCGGCAGTCGGGTAAAAATAGCAACTGCGCAGGGTCTTACAGACAACTTCAGAGATACAAAGATCCACTGTGACTACTGTACTGATGTATGTTTGTTAAATATTCAAAACTCAACTTAGCCAGCACATAATTGCGCAGTCCAATATTTTTTGGCAATACCAAACAAATTTAAAGGGTATTTGTAATAATCTTTCATGGAGTCATATCCTTTGCCCTGCCGAACTCACTAATGCAATGCAATGCACTAATGCAGGCAAGATGTTTTATAGGCGTGTTAAAATAAGTGACGATATTTACATGTGACTTTTGATTCTGCAGAAGCCAATACTTATAATATTCATGTCCACAAAATATGCCCCGCGCACAAATTTCGACAGTTATACGAGCGGGCCGTCAAATTATACAAGTAAAAGGTGACACGCACTAAAACGTTTGGTTTTTAGGAAAATTCTGATAATACCGTCTTTAACAGTGACTGCCGAGGCGTCTCATTGTCTCTGTGACTTTTACCCAAAGACCTTATACTTCTTATACGTATAAAGTCTTTGCTTTTACCACTTTGACCAGAGACGAGACAAATGACATACTATCAGCGGTAGCGATTGCCAGAAAGTTAAAAACGTATGAGATTACTAACTCATACAGTGTTTAACTGTATCAAAAAGAACTTTTCTCAAACATGCTTGGAAATTTGAGCATTATTTTGACAACCTTCTTCGAGATAAATCGATATTGCAGTACTGGCCAAATACATGCGAGCAGCGGCCGGCAAAAGTTGTATGAAAATCCATATCTGTCGTGTCTAGCGGCCATATAAATTACATAGTAAACTCATACCTGTCGTGTAATTTAAAAAAAAGAACGATCTTTTACTCCGAAGCATGGCAACCAAGGAGGTAACTTATCAAAGGTTTTATTTAAATTTCGAACTGGCTTGCAAATAGAACGCTGTTTATGGAAAAAAAAACAAATGAACACTAACGCGGGAACAATTATTGTTTTTCGCCATTGATTTTGACAAAATGAGTTCTAGGTACTACTTAGTTTAAATTTCCGCGCATATTTGAGAAAAGTACTATACAAGCCTTGGCCACAACTAGGCATTGATGGACTTACGTATGTGTGCCTCGGCTTCGTCACATTTACACGTTCGTCCATCAATGCCTCTTTTGCTGGCCGCTGCAGTAATGTACTATTTCTCAAACATGCTTGGAAATTTGAGCATTATTTTGACAACCTTCTTCGAGATAAATCGTAATTGCAGTACAGACCAAATACATGCGAGCAGCGGCCGGCAAAAGTTGTATGAAAATCCATATCTGTCGTGTGTAGCGGCCAAATAAATTACATAGTAAACTCATATCTGTCGTGTAATTTAAAAATGGAATGATATTTTCTCCGAAACATGGCAACCAAGGAGGTAACTTATCAAAGGTTCTATTAAAATTTCGAACTGGCTTGCAAATAGAAAGCTGTTTATTGAAAAAAAATCAAATGAACACTTTAAGGTTTAGCACGCACTGCGATTTTTATTTGCGCGGATTTTTGTAGTAGTATTCCCGCGTGGCTTTTTTACCGCAACGCGTGCGGCTTCATACAATTCCATAGGCCGCAGAATGGGCGGGAAAAAATCGCGCGAATAAAAATCACAGTGCGTGCTAAGCCTAACGCGAGAATAATTATTGTTGTTTGTTGTGCGTCATTGATTTTAAAAAGTAATTGTATTTGACAACATGAGTTCTAGGTACTACATAGTTTTAATTTCCGCGCATTATTTGAGAAAAGCACTATACAAGCCTTGGCCACAACTAGGCATTGATGGACTTACGTATGTGTGCCTCGGCCTCGCCTCGGCCCACATTTATACGTTCGTCCATCAATGCCTGTTTTGCTGGCCGCTGCAGTAATGTACTATAGTTTTTGTCTACAGTTTCCCCTCTTATAATTAAATTACAAATCTCAGACACACTTGTTTTCCAATTTACTTTGGACATTGGCAGAATGGTCGACATCGGCTTTGCTTGCCATAAAAAAATATAGAATAGAATAGTATGAGATTGACAAGCGGTATCGAAAAGTCACGTGATCAATCCTTACATTTGGCCTTTGACAATGGAAATAAAAAATAGTATATAATTTGAGTGATAAAACGGTGAAGGAAAACATCGTGAGGAAACCGGCATGTGACCTAAAACCAAAAATTCAAAGACATGTGACATCCACCAACCCGCATTGGGCCCGCGTGGTGTTCATACATCGCCGTAATCAGCCCATTCACTACACAGAGAGGAGGCCTGTGTTCCAGCAGTGAGAACATTAAAAGGCTGATGATAATGATGAACCTCTGATAGTCGGTAGACACAAAAATCCACAAAAAAACAAACACATGTCATGTATTTTATCTAATCATAGAATTATATCCACCTGCTACACTTCACTTGCAAGTATACCGTCTTATGACAAAAACAACACAGCGGTAATAAACTACACCCACTAAGCCAGAGCTCTGCCTACCCCTAAATCATATATTAGCGGCAAAATGAGACTAATGCGAGACTTATAATCAAAGAAAGAAATTTCTGGCTAGCCACACGTGATAATAACGGAGGGGTTATAGTGGAGAAGAGGAGCGGAAAAGGTTTAGGAATAAAATCGCTGCTTGAATTATAATTAGATTAATAGATCGGTTGTTGACTTATCGGAGAAGCTAGACCAGTCTGTCCATCTCTATGTCTGTCTTAGGACTGTATCTCTCAAACCGTAATTGTTGGTGTGACATTACTGGTCGAATCACAAATTGAGGATTTGGATTTAAGAACGGATCAAACCCTACTTTTTACAGTATTCGGGTTAAACTTTGGCAAATATCTAAATTTTTCTATTCAGAAACCGCCGTCATCATAAAACATAATAATACGGTTATTTATTTATAATTTAAGCACACAAATGTACAGAAGTGGAATAAATGCCTTAGTCATTTTCTACTAGTCAACCTTTGGGTGATGCAGAAATATATGGTGGTAGGTGCAATCACGATAGTGAATGGATTTAAATATTATATAAGTACTTACTTCTAATATCACTATAATATCAGCAATTACAACCAATATATCTTTTTATTATTGATAGGCTTCGCTTGATCACTATTTCACTTCATGGTAAGTGATGATGTGGTCGACAGTGGATCATGCTTGCCTAGAAGTAACCTATTCACGCTTGACCTAAAGCTCCCTAGGATGCAGCTATCGGGAATCATAGACTCCGCCAGGGAATTCCACTCCCTCAAACATTTCTCAAATAAATCGCTAATACACCCGCTACCACTCTCTACCATGCCCTCTACCTACCAAATAAAGGGGAGGCTGGACCACTGTGGACATCAAAGCGTTAAGTGCTTCTTTTGCTCATCGAATCCCATTTAGGCCGGACCTACCCTCGCGATAAATAAGATTATTTCGGTTACACTTTATCTCTCGGTTTTCTTATAGCTTTCAAGTAATGGTGTTACTTAGTTTTTGACTTATTTAATGGTGAAAGGTTATGGGATATCTAATGGAAGTTATGGGGATTTGAGCCGCTGTGAATTCTCTATGGGTTTGGTGAGATGTATCCAATGTCTGGATGTAAGAAGTATCTGCTTTGTGGCCAGAATTAATAACTAGACAGAATAATTTAGTGGTATTTAAGAGTCACTTAAGCAGGTAACAGAACAGATGGCCGATGAGCAGAAAGGTTCTGGAGTGGCGAAGCGGAAGACGTTCCGTTGAAATGCCTCCCGCCAGGTGGAACGATGATGTGGTGAAGGTTGCGGGGTTCCGCTGGATGCGAGACGCACGGGCCCGATAAATGTAGCGACGCCTGGGGGAGGCCTATGTCCAGCAGTGGACGTCTTTCGGCTGATATGATGATGATGCTTGACATTCTATCAAAAAAAAGAAAGAAAAATATTTTATTTGCGCCAGGCACGACGCATACCATAAAATTAACAAAAAAAATACATTCAATACAAAGTATGCATCACAACCACGCAAAACGGTCATCGCTCAGCATAATGCTGGGACTCTCGTGCGAGAGAGAGCCACAGCGCTGGATTTCAGCGATAGAAAGTGTCGATTGGGTGACTCCGAACCAATGAAACCGTAATGACGGAGCGAGTAATTGGGTAAACATAAATAGGTAAATTAGTGTTTAAAAATTCATATAATTAAAACAATGGGTATATTTATTGTTTACTCACTAAACAATAAGTATACCTACCCATTGTTAAAAGTAAATTTGGGATTGACTATCTGACTTATCGGTTGCGGCAATCAATCCTTTATTTAGAACTTTTGACATTGGTTAGATATCGGTAAGAATGCCACTTCCCCTTCGATATCTAACAACTTTCAGCAAGAGTGTCAACGAGTGCCTCGAGAGTCGATGAGAGTGACAACCGCTCTATATATGTGACATTTTAACTACAAAAGCGTCACGATAGCGATTGGAAAAAATACAAAAATAAATGTTTTGGTAGGCTTGCGCTTGACCACTATTTCACCTGATGGTAAGCGAGGATGAGGTCGACGATGCACGCTTATCAAGAAGAAATCTATTCACTCTTGACTTAAAGACTCCCAGGTTGTAGCTATCAGGAAATATAGACTCCGGCAGGGAATTCCAATCCTTAGCTGTATGAATAATAAAAGTATTCCCAAAACGTTTGGTGCGTATGGGTGGGATGTCCAGCATGTATCATGAACGGGCTAGGAGGAATTAGTTCATGCAATTCCAACGCACGCTCCCCGAAATGTAACCGATAAAAAGCCGACAAGCTGGCAATTCGGCGCCGATGTTCGAGGTTCTGGAGCCTAGACTCGACCAGTAGTCTACATTGCCGATGAGCCTCTTGGGCCGTTTTTAGATCGACTCAAGTACATACAGCTGGTACTTGGCAGATCCGTCCCAAGCACTATCGAAGTGCTACGTGACCAATCCCTTTCATTTTGGCATTACGGCAATCTCCATCACTGATAAAACGATATTTCATCTAGAGCTTCTAGAACTATAAAAAACTATACAAATAATTACGTTCATCACAAAACGCAAATAATAATATTTTCATTCAAACAACACCAAATAATGTTTCATCTAGGCAGATTACACACACAAAAATAATTCCTACAAATACAGCTTTAATAACGTAGTAGCACAAATGATTTATATTTAGGAAACATTGCAAGCGAATAATCTAAAAGCCATAAGCTTCCGACGAAAAATGTTCTCGTATTCACAACTGGACGTGGAACGGAATGGCGTAAACCTGAGTGTACAATTGCGAGGAATGTCTAATGAGGGAAATTGGGAATTTGTTGTAGGTTTTACTAGAGTTGTAGTAATGTGACCGTACGAAGCCACGTGCCAGCCAGTGTTTAAGAAATGCATGTTAGTAAAGACTGCAAATTATTATCCTGCTAAATATTGTTATCTGCTTTTCAATTCATTGTAGTTATACTACAATATTAATCTAAATAAGGCATAAAGTAAACAACTAAACGTTTTCTGTGGTTTGCGAAATACATGTACTCATACAAAATAGTAGAAGTAGTCCAGCAGTTGACGGCATTCAGCTGAAATGATAATGATACAAAATTATAGCATACTGATATGTTGAGGGTATACAATACTGTAACCTTACTCACATAATATACGACTTAAACACGTGTGATATTATCACTAGTATAAGTTACCACTGTGTAATAGGGATGATAAAGGTAGGTGTAATAGGTAAAATCCTACTAATTTCAACTCTAATAAAATCCTAGTAGTTTTCCGCCGTTGTACCCTCTGCCTTATCTAAAACCAAACACTAATCCTTCTATATACACATTAACGGATCTGTGAGGCGCAATCCGTACAGTCGTACAGGGATTTTCTCCATTCGATGTGAGCCGAGCCATTTCTCTCTCAAAATACTACATTTAATTGAATATGTCCGTGAGTGTGTACTGGGATTAATTTATTTTTGTGGTTATTATTTCTGTTTTAATGATAGAATTTCATATTTTGTAGTATTTAGTTCTTTAGGTAGACTCTTCGGGAACCGTTTTTTTAACATTCATTCTAATTTCTGCCAGTAATAACCCACTGCTATGATTTGGCATTATTAAAAAGATTTTCAGAGAGCAGTGGTGGCCCAGTGGTAACCGCCCCGACTTCCGAGTTCGAACCCAGTCAGGCGCTTTACTTTGTGTAAATTATTTCATCACCACTGCTCTTAAAACGGCGAAGGAAAACATCGTGAGGAAACCGGCATGTCCTAGAACCAAAACTTCGAAGACGTGTGACATTCACGAACCCGCACTGGGCCTGGGTGGTGGATTAAGGCACACACACACATACACAGACGCTCACAGAGAGGATGCCTGTGTCCCAGCAGTAGGAACATTAATAAGGCTGATGATGATAAAGATTTTCATAAGTATAGAAATGCCAATGCATTCCACAACTTTCATGGACAAATCTGCTCGTCTGTGGAATGCATTGCCTGACTCAATTAAATGTGCTCAGTCGTTGCCTGTGTTTAAAAGACTTATCACGGAACATTACTTGTCGCTGTAATCGTGCTCTTAGTTTGTTGACATACATTTTGTCTATGATTGTCATACGTATTTCTTTTTTCACTGCTTATATTTTAAATATGCATGTATTTATGTATCTATTTTATAGCATCTATAATTATCTATTTGTGTTTTTATTAAGTATTATTGTATCTTTATGTTCTTTGTTGGTATTGTTGCACCACTGTCAACCCCATGTCATGTCCAGGCAATCACTGTCCATTCCAGGTTGCCTGGAAGAGATCGCGTAAAGCGATAAGTTGTATATTTTTTAGTTTTAAGTTTCTTTTGTTGCAGTATTTTCTGGTGTACAATAAAGCATAAATAAATAAATAAATAAATAAGTATGTATTTTTATATAAGTTCTGAAAATACTCATTATGGAGAGTTCTACACTTTTGTCCGGACAGGAAAGTTTAAAATGTTTGGGCTTCTATATATTACCATTGGATATATTGGTTTGTTATAGTTCAGATAATTAATTTCGGCAACATGACACTCCTTTAGCGATGCCTGGGCTAGGTCCCTTAAATTTGATGCTTCGTCATCCATTGTTGTCAACCTGTCACAAAAACCGTACAAACATCCAAACATCTAAAACCGATACACACAACCAACTTCCACCATACCCATTTTCCCTGAAAGTGGCAAAAAATACCCTTCAGAATAATATCCCATCAATTCTCATATTCCAGATCATTACACCCATATCGAAAAGAGCGCCTATTATCTTATTAGAAATTACTGCTGTGTACGACAGGCGATTATCGTCCTTATTACATGGGGGTGCGAAGGGGATGGGGGTGATTTTGCTGTGGAGGGTAAGAGCCGTTTATGTAGCATGCTGTTGTTATTACCCGTATTGGTATAGTGTTTGCTGGATGTGGCTTGAGAAAACTTTGTAGATGTTTTCATTATAAATCTGGTCTTCTTTATTTGTTCTTTGTAAGGCCTTTCCTGTGTAATTTTAATATCTTAAGTTTCCACTAGCATTGATTGTTGACCTAAGCTTCACCACGAATAAGCGATTTTTTTTTGTATTATGTCACGTCAGACAATCTACCACCTTCACCTTCTCCAGCTGTGGCCTACAGTAATATCAGAGTTATTACAGATGTGTTGCCTTCCCCGAGTCAAAGTTAAATATACAGAAAAGAAAGAAAGTAAACACATTTATTTGCCACAAGCCACTATAGAGAACACAATATAAAAAAGAAAAACAAAAAGAAAACCTAAAACTAAACAACAATAAAAAATAGAAAATGCCATAAATATAACATTTTGTGTCAAACGGCGGCACCAAATATGACCAGTTTAGGTAAATGTCCGCAACTAGTGCCCGACGCTGGTTTTCAACTGGACCTATGTCAAGTGTCTGTAATAATTTTGTTTTTATATCCTTCAATGCAGAGCAGGCACCACATGCTACTAAATAGGAATAGTTTCGTAAATATTGTACAACTTGGCAAGATTGAAGAAGACACGAGACAAGAACAATATTTGTTTCATAATCATTTCAGCCGAAAGACGTCTGGACATAGGCCTCCCCCAGGCGACGCGACATTGACCGATCTTGTGCGTCTCGCATCCAGCACTTTCCCGCAACCTTAATCAGGTCATCGGTCCACCTAGTGGGAGGCCTACTAACGCGTCGTCTTCCGGTTCGCGGTCACCATTCCAGAACTTTTCAACCCCATCGGCCATCCGTTCTGCGAGCAATGTGCCACTGCCATTTAAGTTTCGCTATTCTTTGGGCTATGTCGGTAACTTTGGTTCGCCTGCGGATATCCTCATTCCTGATGCGAACACGCAAGGAAACTAGGAGCATGGCCCTCTCCATTGCCCTTTGGGTGACTTTAAGCTTTCTGATAAGGCCCATTATCAGCGACCGGTCCCATAGGTGATCACTGGCAACACACACTGGTCATAGACTTTTGTCTTGAGACACTACGGTAAATTGAACGAGAATATACCGCGCAACTGCCCGAACTTCACTCAGCCGAGTCGGATTCCACGGTTGACCTCTTTCTCTAAGTTAGACCTACCCAACTGGACCGTTTGTCCCAGATAGACATAATGGTCTACAACTTCGAGTGTAGAGTCTTCGATCTTGATAGGATAGGAGTGGGTCGTTACATTGGCATTCACCATGACCTTGGTTTTTTTTCATGTTCATTTTAAAACCCACTCTCCATTGTCTCAGCCATGACTACTATGTCGTCGGCAAACCGAAGGTGACTGATGTACTCGTCATTAACGTTGATGCCTAGCCCCCTTCAGTCCAGAACCTTGAAGACATCCTCCAGCGCAACAGTGAACAGATATTTCTTTAACCAAGCCACATCCAGTGTCTCTAATTCTCCAGTAAACATTGTATGAGTACGTTTGTTATTACTAACTATCTGCTCACACCACTCGTCGCTAATGGCATTTCTTTACCATAGGCATCGTGTACATCGTGCATCGATGCCGTTTTATGGGACACATGTGGTGGTATTATGTAGGTGATATATAATTAATCTTAGACAATAATCTTCTGTACGAGGAAATTGGTATTAGAGGATGTTATCCAATATTTTGGTTTTGTTGAAGGCACTATTGGTTCAGTGGCTATGTGGATTAGTTGAGGGTTGTTTCTTGTACAACTGAAGTGGTCTACTGAAGTGGCCTATGATACCTTAATCTAGAATGTGAACTGCTAATAGAAAAATAAGCTGTTTGATAGACACAGGTATTAACTATTTTCTGTAATGTGTTTGTTCCTATGTGGGGTTACAGATACCAAACGCGTTAGCCGATTTTGATGATTCTTACGTCAATCGATTCGTCTTACCCTTGCGAGTGTCACTGGCTACATTAAAATTGGAAAATAGTAAAATGGCGGTTTTTGGGCGCCACATTGTGTGGCCCTATATTTTTTCTTCCAAACCCATATTATGGGGTATCAAAATAAAGGGTTTTAAGAGGTGATTTCAAACATATATGACACTTATTTGTTTAAATGTACCTTATCCGAAAAAAAATGTTACCTTATAAATAAAAATAGGTTAATTCAAAAAATTAAAAAAAAACCCGACTGCTTAAGAAGCGAACTAAAAAGACGTAAATAAGAAGAAAATCATGCTGTGCAGTCGGAGGATACATATTCGCGAGGTGGCTGACCAAAACCTGATGTATCCTCCGACTGCACAGTATGATTTTCTTCTTGTCTACTTTTTAGTTCGCTTCTTAAGCAGTCTTGGGTTTGGTAAGGTTTTTTGATATTTTGAATTAACTTTTTTTTATCATGCCTCCCGAGTCCGCGTGTCTCTCATCCAGGTGTTCCCGCGACTCTGATGATTAGTATTACGAGTAGATTTATTCACTTTATTGTGCAAATTAAAATAATTTTGAGGCAGATTATACGCCACAGGCACCCAGTATATCTTAGTGTAATTTTATTAAGGGAAAAACAAAGTATTTTATTCTCAAACATGCATGGAAATATTGTCATTATTTTAGAAAAAAGAACACGTGAAGTACCAAAATTTACGGACAAAGAAAATCAAATCCATTGCTGGAACGATTTTTGAATTTGGAACATTACAACGCACCAGCAATGTTTATTGTAACTTTTAATATTAATTAAATTAAATGTATCATATAAAACATATGTTTTATTTCCCTGCATTCTTTTGAGAAAAGCACTATATATGCCTCGGCGGAAATGGCAATTGCCTGTCTCGTATTATTGTGTCTCGCCTACGGCTCGGCCTTCAAACTCATACTCGACCTGCAATTGCCTATTTCCCGGCCTTTGCAATAATGCACTATTATCCAATGGCAATAAGTGTACATGAGGCCAAAACAAAGCAAATCTCGGATTCTATCCGTGCGTCATCGGCTCGCATCCCATGGGGCGTCATACCAATATTTTCCAATATTCCCCATAATCGACTGCGGTGTCATTACTGTCCGTGCCGACATAAATTAATAGAGGCTTCCTTCCCTTCCGAGGGTGGTTAATAAGGGAAGCCCGACTTCGATTATTTGTGCTCTACCGATGTTTGTAATGAGAAGAAATGGTTAGGTTGTGTGGACAAAGATTTTGGGTGATCTAATAATTTCATACGTTCAGAGTGATCTGAAAACTCAACTTTGCCTCTAGCATTTGATTTTTGGGAGATATTGTAGTGTAATTTCGGCAATGTTTTGGTGGGAGCAGCAGCCTAATTGCGTAAGTGAATTCGACAAGGCACACGGTTTGAATGCCATCAATCGACCAATCACATAGACGGAAATCCACATCGCATCTTTCATCTCGCATTTGATTGGTTGATTCCGTTGATTGATGGCGGTAAAACCCTGTGCTTTGCCGAATTCACTAGTGCAAGTAGGCTGCAGGTCTCTATCAATTTTGTTCAGTGAAAAGTTTGACTGTTGATTAGTCAGACCGTGTTTTCTGGTAATGAAAATGACAAATTTATTTCTGTGCTGTTAACTGTTAACACTGCTGTTTCTATGGGCAGCAGAGTTCTCTGTTATAAATCTATATCAAACTAATAATATAAAAAAGTAATATCTATTTTTCGATTATTGATTGTAATAAAAAAGTCTCTAGTAACATTATCTTTGAGTGCATGTCTACTTTAATTCATCAATACATCTATGAAATCTGTAGAAATTATGTTTTTGTACATCCAAAATACTTTAAAAAATATAGCCAGGATGTTAAAGGATAACCAGCAGAACTCATAGCAGCATTTTTGGATTTTTTGTCTGTTTATTTTTATTTATTTATTTTACGAAACCAATGTACGATAACTTTTATACATAGAAATTGTGCGTAACTTGAAGTATTACTTAGTTTTTGTTTCATCGCAATCGGTTCATTCTATCAAAAGTTATGTGAATTTAAAGTGTTCAAGAAGTAATATCACAATACACGCAATTCAGATACTCGGTACAGTTGAACTCCATATTCGATAGATGGAGTTGTGCATTTGACGTCATTTTCGGAATGGCGATGTTAAGATATGCCGCGGAAGAATCATACTACAAAAACTCGGTAGGTAGGTAGGGTAGGTAACATTGCAAATACGGTAGGCAGGTAGGTAAGTAGGGTAGATAGATAGTTCTAGGTAAATAGGGTAGGGTAGGTAGCCAGTTGACGGGGGTGAAGCCGCGGGCACAGCTATTTCTGGAATAAATGCACACTTTCTCCGGATTATTCTACGGAAATAAAGACACAACAAAAATGTAGGTAGTCTATAAAAACGCTTTTAGATTTTTACTAGCAAAGTGCACTTACCCATAAAATAATCAATCTAATAAACGACAAAACGAATGAAATCTAATGAGCGGCTGTAAAACGCACAATTAGCTTCTGCGAAGTCGGGAAAAATCCATTAATTCCGTCGTTAAATCTTATATCAGTCACCCCTAATTAAAAGTCACCCCCTGTGACTGAGGTATCAGTTTAAAGTGTCTTGTGATGGTAAGTCGGTTGCCGATTGGGATGTTCGTGGTTCGATTTCTTTTATCGAGTTGTGGCATTCCAGTTGTTTTAATGTTGACGGATGTTTATCTGACCGTCTATCTGCTAATAGCTGCCGGCCGAGGCTCCGCCCGCGTGTTATAATTACTTCGCCCAATCACACTAATATTATTAAGGCGAAAGTTTGTGAGTGTGTGTATTTGTATGTTTGTTACTTCTTCACGCCTAAACGGCTGAACGGATCTGGATGCAAATCGAAAATTATCCCAAGGGAATATTCCCGGGATAAAAAGTATCCTATATGCTTTTCTAGACTATAACCTATCTTTGTGCCAAACTTCCAGATCCAGCCATTAGAGCGTCAAGAAGTAGCAAACATACAAACACACACGCACACACAATCACAAACTTTTGCCTTTATAATATTGGTGTGAAGTGTGTGTGCCTATGTGTTGTTCTGATGTATAAGCTATATTTCCGTATAGTTTCATCAAAATCCGTTCAGTAGTTTTTGCGTGAAAGAGTAACAAACATCCGTCTATCCTCACAAACTCTCACGTTTGTAATAGGTGCAGGATGTAGGATTTAGGTACACACTTTTCAACTGACCGATTTCTTGGCAATTCAAAATGCCTGAAATGTTTTGAGTTTGACTTGAGCTTTATTTACGAGTGCAATATAAAATATCATCACGCTTGAATTTGTCGATCAGCTAGGTTGACATGTAGGTACATACCGTACACTCCAATTATGATTAAAGTTCCACTGTATGTAATAGTGGGCGAGCTTTTTGACGGGCACAAATCCAGAATCTGGACTGTATTTGAGAATTTATTACAGGAAAACACAATTGTACGGACGGACACAATAACATTGTGACCGCACTGGAAATCGAAATCAGGACTACACGCTAAACCGTCACTTGCAACTACTCCTATCACAACGATGTTGATGTTTAACAACAGACAGTTTTCTGATTCTTAGTAACCCAACCAATGGTTATATATGATAACAAAGGTGTTGCAAATTTCTGTAAAACACCATTTTTTAGGATTCCGTACCCAAAGGGTAAAAACGGGACCCTATTACTAAGACTCCAATGTCCGTCTGTCAGTATGTCTGTCGCCAGGCTGTATCTCATAAACCGTGATAGCTAGACAGTTGAAAATTTCACAGATTATGTATTTCTGTTGCCGCTATAACAACAAAAAATACTAAAAAACAATAAAATAAATATTTAAGTGAGGCTCTCATACATCAGACGTGTGTTGTTTTGCGACAATGCAAAATAACGGCAAAAAATGGCTAAGTGCGAGACGGACTCGCGCACGAAGGATCCTGACCCTTCGTGCGCGTGTCCGACTCGCACTTGGCCGGTTTTCTTCAGTTGTTAACCTCACAAATGGTCAAACAAATTGTTAGACTAACAATTGACGAATAAACGGGCTTTACCGAAACCATTGGTTAGCATATTTAATTTAATTCCATTCTTCCAAAGTATAATTACATTGCGTTACATTGTTTCTTGGACATAGTCCATGCCCAAAATCATTTTGCCCCATAATGGGCAAAAATATCGCCTCAGTAACATCAGAGTGACACAGAAGGGAGGATGCGCCATTTTGCCTAATGTCCATTGCTCACGAGATAAACTTCCTCCCGGGGGAGTGAGACCTAAGGAATCAATGCGGTGAGGAAAGAGGGGTACTCTTTGTTCTCGATAGTAAAATGTGGGCAGATTTGATAGGCTTTTATTTTTACGATGTAGTTTATTGACATGACTAGTTGTGTTTATAGATATGGGGCAAGGTTTGGCAATTTCAAAAGTAAATAATAGTTTTCGAAGTAGGTATACAAAAATAGCCAACAGTGCTATTTGTTAGGTACTAATACACTTGCTTATTTATATCTTCTTTAAAAAACAGTTGTCTGACAATGTATTAGAAAAATACTTGATTGTATTTATGAATCAGTAGCTTACTTGTATAAAAATAGTTGCAAAGTTTAACTATAACATACACAAAAATAAATGTATCTACATTATAGGAAATGAGTAATCTTGCCAAATATAAAGTTTTTTACTGGCTAAATGATAAATAGAAAGTTGGCAACTATTTTAATAATCAAATTAGATGGAAAAAAGAGTAATGTTACTGGTGTTACTTTTACTATTATTTCTGTATGCATGGTTTCCTTTTTTTTCATTTTATGTTGGCACCTTGTTTTTAAACCTACATGTAAATTAAAATAATTTTATTAAGATTTTGTGTGTTGTGCTGTGTTTTTGTGTGCACTAAATAACTGATTTATCTATATTTCTAAATAAAAACAACTGTCAAAACTTTTTGTAAAAATCTGTGGATAACAATATTTTCTCAATCGAGTTCTTCTCACTTTTCTCTCACAGTTACCCATAGTACCTCTCTCGGTAGTAATTTCGTCACAGATGTTTTCTATGCTAATTCTATTGTTTTTTTTGTTAATTTTTATGTTCTTTTTCATGCTCGATTTATTCCGTTCGTCCGTTCGTTTTAGGATTAATGATAATGCTTCTCTGGATGGAAACCTTCGGCTTAATTTCTTTGGAGATTGAAAGCTGTCTTGGAAGAATTGCCGATAAAAATTAATGGGCGATGATTAGAATTAATTTAATAGACAAGATTTTTTTTGGAATTTCTGGATGTTTTTTTAATGGAAAATAGGTATTCCTCTTCGTCGTGTCGATGATTTCATTTGCAGTTTTAAATTTAGATCCTCGCACAGGTCCTTCATGGTACAGGTGTTTGTGCACAGGGAGCAGGACAACAGATGGGGCATCGTTTGCGGTGTGGTTCCACAGTCGCATTGTGGCTGATCTTAGTACCCCCATTTGACCAGGTCGTACCTACAGCGGCCCACTTGGCTTCGCAGCCTATTTAAGGCTTTCCAGGTTGGCAATGGCAGTTTATGCCCAGCTGGGCGCTTTTCTGCAGGCTCGATATAGTCAGTTGGAGGGGGGTATTTGAGGAGCCACAGTTTTCTGCGCGCTTCGACAGGGTTGTTGTCGTAGGTTGATGGAAAATAGGTAAAAGCATGCATTTATTGTCGTGCATAGACTTGTGATAGTATTATGTAGTACTGAACTGTTGGATAGATTACCAAAGTGATTATGAAAAGACGAACATGACTCCTACCGAATGGTATTACTAGCTTCTGCCAGCGGCTTCGGCCGCGTGAATGTCGAAAAATATCCCGAGGGCACATATTCCCGTGATAAGGGGTATCCTATGTGCTATTCCAGTCTATAATCTATCTCTGTGCCAAATATCCGTCCAGCCGTTTGAGCGTGAAGAAGTAACAAACATACAAATACACTCACACACTCATAAACTTTTGCCTTTATAATATTAGTATGATAGTAAGATTTCTACAAACCAGCAATCAGCATCCCAATAAATAGATTTTTCATACCAATATATTTTCAAAATTTGAATTTTATAACTGCTATATTTTCTAGACAGCAGAGTGCTTAACGTAAAATTCATCTTTACAAAAAAATATTTCAACTTGCAATACTCAAAACGTATTTCGAAATGGCAATCACAGCATTCTTTTTTAAAAGTATTCCAAATTCAACCTTTCAAAATATTGAATGCTGGCTGCCACCCTTTAAAATCCATCTTTCAAATTAACGTTTAAAAAATACTGGCATAAATAAAAATTCGTAAAATGCAAGACGCTGGGGACCGGGGCGGTTCGAAATTCGAAAGTTTTTGTCTCGATACGAATTCATTTCGGCTAATATTCGATTTTGATTTCGGCCAGTGTAAGATGACATTTCGTAATGGCAAATTGATGACATTCTATCATTTGCAAAATAGGTGCTTAACGAACTGAATTCCTTTTATTTTATTTACGGATTTTCTTGACATTTTCTTTACTTTCACTTGCTTTTTTGTGTGAATGTTTAGAGAAACAGATAGATTTGCTTTTTATTGAATACTGAGCAGATTCATAAGTTAAACTTTTATTGAAATCTTCAAGTTTACCAACAAAATCGAGAGATCAATGAAATTAGGAAGCTTAATAAAGTTAAAGCTCGAAGTGTTACCTTCGAGCTTTAATTTAGAAAATCACAAAAAAATGTGATACACCAAAACAGTCACAGATCTTCCTAAATTGGTGCATTACACATCACTGCCCTGGAGCTAACCAAAAAATTTAAGCAGTCATTAATTCCGAGTATAATATTCGCCCCCCGTCCCCCTCTTGGGATTGGGGGGCGATTAATCTGTGTTTAATGTCGCCCCCGAAAATATAAAAAGTAGCTAATCAACAGATTGGCAACGTTTTTCGCCTGAGGGTGTGTGAACGGCGCTTTGTAGTTTTTTTTTAAGGTTGCCAGACTGAATTGGGACCGAAAGTAAAAGTTTATTATGTTGAAGATAATAGCAGGCACTCTAATTTTTAACCGACTTCCCTAAAAGGAGGAGGTTCTATATTCGACATTATGTTTGTTTTATTTTTTATTTTTTGTGTATGTTCACCGATATCTCCGTCAATTGTGGACCGATTTGAAAATTCTTTTTTTGTTTGAAAAAGTATGTTCCGAAATTGGTCCCATTTTAATTTGGTGAAGATCTGATGAAGAACTTCGTAGATATACAACAGAACTCTTCAATAAATAACGGCAGATCTCTCGGGATTGCTGCAGTCGCATGTCTGTTTATTGTTTATACCATTTCAGAATATAACATCACGCCAGTACGCTCTTAAGGGGTACGCAGATCTCTCATTTCACCGGTTATGATCAAGTTTCATGAAATCTATTCTGGCGTTATAGTTACTTTACTAACTTGCCTATTAGGTAGGTATAACTAATAAGTGAAAAATAAAAATAAACTTATTGCAAAAAAATACTACCGACTTCCAAATACAAAACTACAAAGTGAAAAATAACTTTATTTTTGTAAGTCGGTGTCCATAACGCAAAAAAAATGGTACCTACTAAAGACACCGACTTCAAAAAATAAAGTTATTTTTCACTTTGTAGTTTTGTATTTGGTAGTATTTTTTTGCAAAAAGTTTTTTTAAGTTTATTATATTTTCAATCAGTAACATAGTTGACTGTTTCGAATATACGAGTGTCATGCGCTCACCTAAGCTTATTCTGCAAAGACGGAACGAAAACTTATTCAAAGCATGGCACTGGTAAGATGGAGAGACACAATAATAAAGGTAGTTTGAGCGGTGCACACAGCACACTGCAGAAGATCGCATAACTTGGAGACGCGTCGTATGACTTTGATCGCGATCTTCAGCAGAGAGGGAACGAAGAAGAAGAATATAGTCGAAAATCTGTTAATGTTGTAGGTGTCCACTCCAGAGTCGGGAGTCGCGAGACGATTCCCGGTCATCGTAGGCGCGGGCTTGCCCGAGCCAGGCCCGAGTTGACGGCGCGTTGTGTTCCACGCGCGCCTCAAAGAGATATCAGCAAAAGTGAGGGGGGCCGCTAGAGCTGATGCCTGCCTGGGTCGCGGTAAAAGAGTTACCGCAGTCCTGGCTCAAGCAACTGAAGAAACATGGGTGGGTTTTAGTCAGTAAAAGTATGACACACCCGCCCGCTTCACCCAGAGCGGGTAAAGTCATTGGATGATTTCACACCGCAAAAAAAATCAATCCAAGCCGTCGTCTTTTTATCATTCGATAATAAATTTTTTGACATTTTTGTGAATTACTTCTATGACATTAGAATGTACCAATTTTTTCTTCAACAAAAGTAATGAACATGGTTAATGTTAGGGACTTTCGTGATGGCGTGACACAACCAACATTGCGTTGTTAAGCGATATCGCGCACGTCTAACAAAATTTCAACTACAAATCGGTTGAATTACATCTCATTGCGTCCATGTGAACTTGCGATTCCGCTTAGTAAAAATCGCTTATCGGTATGATATAAATCCAATCGCGACCGAGACTTCAGAAAGGTCACTATGTTTAGTTGAATCCAAAACTGCTGTATTGTGAATTATCATGTTTAGTTGTTAAGTAAAAATGACGCATCCATGTTAAATTCCAAATACAAATAAAAAAAATGGAGCCGTCACGGGACGCCTGGTAGATGTGAAACATCGACGTTATTTCGTAAAAGTAGTATGCAGAAAAGAACAGATTGTGGTAGGAACTAAAAATGTCAATAAAATAAAATAAAAAAGATTCGTGCGCTGCACGCCATCAGCTGATTTTAAAATAAAGTTCTGTCAGTCTTAATAAATTTATTCTCTAAGCAATTGTTTTAATGCATTAATTTCAATAAGAATGAAATTAAAATTAATAATTAATTTAAAAACATGATATGCAATGAAATTTATGTGAATTTTAATCTACCTAGAGAGTAGATTTTACATTTACTGGCGCTCAATACACACCAAATATACGCGTGCTAAATGCACAGATAAATGCATACTTTAATTATAAAAATATAATTAACTTACTGATGACTTGATAATGTGTCATAGTGTGATTTTGCTTTCTTTGCAGGAGGCTGATCACTTCCACTCTCTAAATTATCACGGTCAGACATTTTATTATCAGAACAGAAAAATGATTTATTTGCCAGAAAAACACAGGTTATGAGTACTGTAATAAACAGAGTATACATTATAGGTATCCGAGCTCAGTGGAGCGAAAGAGATGGCTTAACGCCGGATCGAGTGAGAGAGAAACGCACAGTCGATTGCGCGTGGCGACGCGTCGCCACGCCAGAAATCGGTCTCACGTGCGCCTATAGATGTTTCACATCAAAACATAATAATAACGAAGACTTTTAAAACAAAATTAAAATTGCAACGAACCAAATAAAATCGCAAATAATTTTCAAGTCGGATTAGCATAGCTAATAAAATTATCTGACATCAAACAAGCAATCAATATTAAAGAGCATAGCAATCGCATCGTTCCGGGCACTGGCTTGATCACCAGTCAGGTTGCCCTCAACGGTCCACGGCCGGGAAAAAATTAAATTTGCCAAGTCGATTTCATTTTTCATTAATTCATCGCGGAGGGTTGGTTGTGGGGATAGAGAAACTGGATACGATAGTTTCAAACGAGTTCACTTACGGTAAAGTCAGTTGATATTTAAGTGTTATGTTGAGATCTGTTAGGATTGTTGTGTTTATTGTAAACTTCCTAGTGAGACATTGAAACAGTAAGTGATAGGTAACTGTCAGATTTATAGCCTAGTAACTAGTTATTCATGTAGCCAGTTATTTGGTCATAATTACAAAGATTAACATCGTCTTTCTAGTTTGCTAACATCGCACACGCTACATTGCTAAACAACAACAACAACATTGTTTGCACGAGGCGTCTCTTCATACACATAAATAAGAAGTAAAATGAGATAAACAATAGCACAACAACGTCCTGCATGATTAGCCGCAAAGTAAAAATCAATTCTTAAATCTTATCAATGATTTGAATGTATTTTTAAGTACACGATTTAGTTTGCCAAGTAACGCCTGCATAAAGTCAAACCAGCATCGATCATACTGATAATCGAGGATGATTTGAGAGAGAAATACTGATTTTCTCTAGAATTCTCGGGGCCACAGATAATAATTTGGTAGCGTATCGTGGCACATCTAGTCCACCGACATCACTGTGTCCCTAGTCGATACCGAGTTCCTATATAAAATTTCCCTCAGGGTTCTCTTGCTCAAAAAATACGTTTTTTTTCTTTGCACAAGACTGTTTAACCCTCAAATGGTGGCTAATTTCCAGACGAGATGGCTGATTAATTATTGATAGACACTTGAGAGATCGCAAGTCGAACTGCTGTTTGTCTTAAATGTTAATTTTTCTCTTTTTAATCCCTCGGTGCCCATGTTTTTTTTATTAGGGAAGATATTGTGTTGCGTCGATAAGTATTTTTTTTGAAAAATGTCTTGGGTTTTATGGTGTGTGTCTGAATTGTCTTGTCTTGTGAATTTGTTAATGAATTTGGTGGAAGTTTCGTGATCTCAATAAAGGAAGGATTCCGTTTCGTTGTCATTTCTGACTGGTCGTGTTGTTGATATTTGTCGAATACATGCAATTCCCGGCAAATCTAAACTGATATTATAAACCTGAAGAGTTGGTTTGTTTGTTTGTTTGAACGCGCTAATCTCAGGCAATACTGGTTGAAATTGAAAAATTAATTTTGTGTTCGATAGTCCATTTATCGAGGAAGGTTATAGGCAATAACATCACACTACGGCCAATAGGAGCGCAGCATAAATAAGAAAATGTTGCAAAATCGGCAAAATTATTCCTTTTTGGGAGCTTCCGTTGCGTGCGCTACGTAAACGGTTAGTTACGCAAATATCATGTATGATGGAATTTTTCTCTTTAAAAGTTCTAAAAATAAAATCCTCGACAGCATATATCTATCTTTTAAGATTGAATCACTATAACCTTTTTTATAGTAATCAAATTTGTTAATTTGCGAAGGAGTTTTATCAACATCTATACTAATATTATAAAGCTGAAGAGTTTGTTTGTTTGTTTAAAAGCAGTGTAGGTAGGTAGATAGATAGCCAGTTGACGGGAGTGAAGCCACTGGGGTCAGCTAGTTGAAAATAAAAATCGAGATGGGTAATATACAAATCTCGGTTCCCAAGTCAAGTTGCGAGTCTAAATAAATCTCATGACTAAGAAGAGCAATGTTAGGTATGTAAAATGTGCAAGTATTTGATGTCAGGTGGCCTGCTATTCCTGACCTGCAAATTCATCTGTAAAAGACATTAACTTCTCAGACAAAAAACACCAATGAGCATTTGTAATAATAATGACAGTAAGTACGCGTGCCATAAACAAATCGAAAACCGCAAAATCGAACTCGATATCACCACCTAACCGCATTAACGGAAGCCTTCCATCCTACCAGCCAAGCGGCCACCGATGCTGCCACGGGCGGCCAGGCGAGGCCGTCACAATGACAGGCCGTCAACAGCCCGTCACGCGGCGGCCCCGGACAATGCTCGCGTGTCGCGTGACAGATATACAATCGGAGACGTGACCCGCTTAGATACAGCGTGTTGTTTAGTTGCGTGGGCGATTTAGTTGGAATTTTCGTAGAGGATGTTTAAGTTAAGAGAAAAATACAATAGGATATATGGCCCTTTCTTTGCCTCATATGGATATCTTTTATTCCCAGCATGCTTTGAAGAAGGATATTTTTGTAGGTCCTAATTCGTTTATCAAATTTAATTCACTGAAAAGAAGCTAAACTATTGCTAAGTGCCCCTGGCTACTTTATATCCCTGAGGACTAGATCACGGAAGTGAAAACGCGAGTAAAACTTAGTTTGTAATAACAAAGACATCGCAAGACATCTTTCAAACAACGCTAAAATCTTACAATTGCCTGAAAATACGCCACAAGTGTTCATAAAAAAGACCTCTCATTGAACCCGACAAATCTATGTGGTAGTGGCGGAATAATGGAAACTGGCTAAATTGCCACAAAGAAAACAAACATACATATAAAAAAAAAGTCACCTAAAAAAGAAGGCAAGAAGGTGTAGCTTTAAAACAATAATTAACTTGAAACAATCATAAGAATAACGTTGACGCTGACAATGAGAAGCCAGCCTGATGTTTGCGAGACGTTCACAATAGAGTTGCTTGCCTACTTGCAAAGAACAAATCAACTCTTTTCTTACAAAAAATAATGTTTTTTTTTTTTATAGGGATTCCTTTCACCCACACGACGTGGTTGTTGTACGTAATATAAAGTTTCGTAATGGAAAAAAACCATCTACTAAGTTTCTTTTTTAATTTTTTTTTTTTTTTCAGAATGCAACCGTATTTTTTTTTAGAAGTCTGTTTATTTTTGTCCTCCTTTTTTTTTTAAATCGGTTACAATAGCGAAATAGCTAGTTGATTTGACCCAAAAATAGCCCTTTTTTGGTGTATGTAACAATTTTACCGTTTTTGAAACTTATTTTTGGCCAAATCAGTAAATTATATTTTAAACAAAAAATTTGAAATACTTCTAAATATCTACAAGTTTTATATATAAAAATTACGAACAGTAAACTGCCAGATATAATATTTTTTCACAAAAATAGCTTTAAGTAGTGAAAACGTGGTCTCAAGATGTTTTTGGAAAATAAAATACAATTTTAAAAACACTCTTTTTATATCTAGGAAGACAAAAATATATTTTCTCAAACATGCATGGAAATATTGTCATTATTTTAGAAAAAAGAACTCGCGATGTACCGAATTTACGGACAAAGAAAATCGAATCCATTGCTGGATCATTTTTTTAATTTGGAACATTACAACGCTCCAGCCTGGCTCCAGCAATGTTGATCAAATCCATTGCAGGAGCGTTTTTAAGGTTCCGTAGCCAAAGGGTAAAAACGGAACCCTATCACTAAGACTCCGCGATCCGTCTGTCTGTCTGACTGTCTGTCACCAGGCTGTATGTCAGGAACTATGATAGCTGACAGTTGAAATTTTCACAGATGATGTATGTCTGTGGTCGCTATATCAACAAATACTATAAACAGAATAAAATCAATATATAGGTGGAGCTCCAATACAACAAACGTGATTTTATTGCCGTTTTTTGCGATAATAGTACGGAACCCTTCGTGCACGAGTGCGACTCGCACTTGACCGTTTTCTTTTGATTTGGAACATTACAACGCTCCAGCAATGTGGTTGTAACTTTTAATATTAATTAAATGTATATTATAAAAGGTATATTTTATTTCTCTGCATTCTATTGAGAAGAGCATTATATATGCCTCAGCGGAAATGGCAATTGCCTGTCTCGTATTAGTCAAACTCATACTCGACCTGCAATTGCCTATTTCCCGGCCTTTGCAATAATGTACTGTTACCACATTCTCTGACCTGTTAAATCATTTATATGTATATATAGTTTCAAATCACAACGGGGCCAAAGCAGTCTCCACTTCAAAAAGATCACCCTATACTCCAAACAGGTCGGTACCGACAGCAATCTAAGCGTCCATTCAATAAAACAAGAACAAGTCACACTCCGCATCGGTCATACATGGCTAACCGTATTCAAGTGGTCTGAATGGTTCAGCGCTGGACAAAAGATCCAGACGCTATTGGGTTACCCAACTATTATCTGGGTCAGTAACCAGGAAATGGAATAATGGGTGACGAGACAAAAGTAACGTTATCGGACCTTTTTGAAAGGGACTGTATAGATGCTTCATTTGGATATTGAGAGGCTGTTTTTGTAATAATATGTGTAATATATTTTTTTATTTACTTTATTAGTAAGAACAAAAATCTTAATAATTAATTACGTCCCAGCCTAAAAGACTAATAAGCAATTTAACTCTAACTTAATATGTTACGTGATAGATTATGTTAAAACTAAGAATAGTGTCCATTAGCACTTTTACAAAAGCCCGTAGCACTTTCTTAGAGTATATATATAACTTATAAAAACATTATAAGTTATATATATATATATAACTTATAAAAACATTATGTTCATGTGTTATATGTATAGCACAGCGTTGTCACTATTATTAATTCACTTTGTACACTACACTAATTCAAAAGGTTTAGTTCTTTTTAGCCTACGCACTAAGTCTGTATTGTCTAGCAGCTGGATATCCTCAACAGTTACATGTCGATAAAGTCTTACTCGTGGGCTTCAGCAAATTTTTGGATGATGATGGCGACGAATTTCGTTTTAACGTCACGGTGAAGATCGTCATTTCTTATGTACCAGCGTGCATTTACAGCATCTCTGCGCACTTTATTTTGGAATTGTTTAATTTAAATGAAGAAAATCTTTGATTAACTGCAGTGGAAATCAATCACGCAAAGGCCGCTCAAAACCAACTTCAAATTGCGTCACTCTTCAAAATTTTAAATAGGTTATAGGCGACTTGCCACACTCAGAGAGAAGTACTGTGTCCCAAAATTGGATACGTTTTAGGCTGATAATTCAAGTACTTACTGGTGATCATATACCTACCTGAAAGTCCGACAACCAATCTTACTAAACGGTACCCTATCGTGTGAGTTACTGGGTTGTGGAAATCCAAAAGATAAACGGTCCCGTATTCTAGCTAGCAGCATTCAATTAGAATATAAGCAGATCCAATCCATATGCTGAGGCCATTCCTATGTCTACATCAATATGTAGATGCTCTTAAACTTTTGAAGAGACATACAAGAACCAAAAACTCCAAAATAATTCCCAATAAAGCACTGACTTACCTCTAACCTATAGTTAAGGTGTATATTCATACAGCTATTCGCAAGAGTGTTAAAAACTAAAAATCGCCGAGCTATGTTAAAACAGAGTGCATACCGCACCAGCGCAGGAAACATCATTCTGCGATCCGGTTGTCAAGTCCCCTGATAACGCTGGTTTCCTTCCCACATTAGCATAGAGGCTAAGGTCACGCGTCTGCATGCCATCAGAGCTGACATGCCAACTGGAAATATGATATTATGATGACCTTTATAATCTAGTTATTTCACTAAAAATATACCCACATATCAACTTTTTAACCCAAATACGGAAAAATCAAAAAGGAAAGATTATGATCTTAGTCCTTTATTTGGGTATTAGCTTGGTAAGTAGACGGAACATCGAATGTCTAATGGTTACATTTTGGCTACGGAGATTGCGATACTTCAGATAGATGACAGTAAATACGTAGCTCAAGGCAATCATGTTTACCATGTTTGAAAGGTGATTAGATCATGTTGTACTTTGTAGGTAGGTAGATATTATTTTAACCACGAAGAACTCCGTTTTAGAAATGAAGGTGCAAAGCAAATTACATTAAGTAAAAGAAAACATTAATTCAACAACAAGAAACATTAAATTGATTTTGCCCAAAACCTCCTAGCTAGTTGATACAAGATGTCTTTACGCAACACTGACCACATTCCACCAAGTGTACTGTCGACTTATCCACATAAAAAATGTAAACCCTTTCACTCATAAAAATATTCATAATTAATTCACACGAAAACTCCAAAAAAAGCTCTAAGACAAAATAAACAACGCGCCATCAAAAGAAATCGATCCCAAACCCACTAAATTATGAAGCTACCCACATAAAAAATATTCGCCGAGGCATTGAAAGATTGAAAGGGGGAAATCACTTAACTTAGGCAATTTATAGCTAAATCTTGCCCGTGGGAGCGCCGTGGTCAGACTAACAACGTTAGCTGGTGGAGAACTTATAAGCCGGTGGAAATGTGCCCGTGCCCAGTTGGGGCCAGATTGATGCCGTGAGGTTAGGGTGATTTTTTTCTTTTTTTGGGTTGTAGCTATTGATTTAAATGGATTGAGGAGTTTTTTAAAGGGTTAGTTAATAGACAAAGATTGATTTAAAATAAACTCGCCTTCACGATAACTTAATAAAAGTGTGACTATCAATGCGTCTATTTTGGAAGCTTTTATGTAACTTGCCTTGTTAGTGTGGGTTAAATCTTGCAACTGAATTTTAACGCAACGGAGTATTGCGCTGAAACACTTGCACCTGCACACACATTTGTTTTGGATGACAATAAGATATAAGATTTTTATAAGACTACTGTTAATAGTATTGAGGTCAAAATATTGGTTATTTTTTACAAACTATTATTTAACTTGCAATGTATGTATGTATGAAGTGTGTTCGGGTCAAATATTGCAACTGAATTTTAAAGCACTTATCCTCCACCGATTAAGATGTAATTTTGCATAAACAATTAGTTTGGATGGCAATGCATGGTTAGCTAAGAGACGTCATTCTAAATCCAATATGGCGGACGGCCAATGATGGCGGCCTAGTTATTTTTGTACACTGCCTTGATATGTGTATCAAATGAAAGGTTTTGCTGAGAAAAATACGAAGAAAAGCTTGTTTTAAAAAAAGATTTATTAATATTTAAATTTTTATTTGTTTGATGAGCTTATTTGCTACCTCTAAATAAAAATGCGAAATTCTATAGTTATAGAGGGCAGCCAGGTACCCTACTATGTGGAAAATCTTCAGGATTTTACGGCTATTGGAATGGTTTGCTTACGGCCATAATTACGTCACGTTCCAAGACCTAACGTTTCTTCCAATTCCTTCTGATTGATAACCTACACGTTTCAAAAAGTACCACCATCCGATTGCCAAACAAGGTCATCTCAAAAACAATCTCCGGCTGATTCGAAGATATTTTTTATCCTCGGACGGCGTGCCCAAACGGGGCCGCGGGCACGTCTTCCGCCCAATTTGAGGGTAGTGGCAAATCGTTGGCTATTGACGGCCTGAGTGTTATCAACCCCTTCGGGAATGGGGGTGGATTTATTTTTCCGCATTAGTGTCGATGTATTTCAGAGATAAAGTGGTTGTTCGTGCTTGTTTTTGTTGGGTCTCTGAATAGTTTATGTAGTTTGCAATGTTAGGTGGCCCCATGGTCAAGATTTAATAAACAGATAGATAAATAGTAAAAGCTTTGTATGAATTCCACGTAGGAACTTATTAGTAGTTAGGTTAAAGGTATGGCCACTGGATTTAATGGCCAAGCTTATAAACCAATACTTGTTTTTTTCTGTGTCATTGATTGAAGTGTTAACCTTGCAAAACTCGTATTCAGTTGCATCCGGCAAGAATGGTTATCGACTTCAACAGAGTTAGAAAAGGCTTCGTAGATTGACTGGAGAGCATACTAACATTATTCTTAAAAGACTCTAAGAAAGTGCTTTTTATTACCGAGGAGATAATCAGTTCGACAAGTATGTATGTAATATTGTTGGAATTGCACAATATTCACATATGTTACTATGTATGGGCTTCTAAACACGTGTGCCAAATTTTATAAGTGTATGTTTGTTTCTCCACGCATTTCTCCGAAAGTACTTATCGGATCTTAATTATTCTTTTTTATTGGATTAAGTATCTCTCAACTTAGGGAAAAATGTAAGTTTCATCAAAATCGGTTCAGCCGTTCTCAAGATATAGAATATACAACAGAACTCCTTAGCGACAAACAGTACGTATGTGTAAATTAAGTTAGTATGGGTATTTTGTCAATCCTGTAGTTACCTTACCATAGACTTTGCTCACGTTTAAGCGATAGAGTACTAAAACTAAAAAGAGAGAATTAAAAACATTTTCACAAAAAAAACGGCCTTCTAAATTAAAACACTAAAAAGTGCAAAAATAACTTTCGTATCGGAAGTCGGTATCTTTGGTACCTCTTGTTTTTTATCGTTTACAACACTGACTTTCGAAACAAACGTTGGTTTTGAACTTTTTAGTGCTTAGCTTTATAAGTCGGTTTATTTTTTGGTGAAAAAGTTATTATTTCTCTCTTTTTAGCTTTAGTACCCTATCGCTAAAAAGTGAGCAAAGTCTGTTATAAGGTACCTACAGGATTGACAAAATACCCATAATAACTTAATTTACACATTCGTGCTGTTTGTCGCTAAGGAGTTCGTTTGTATCTGTTTGTTCCATACTTGAAAACTGTTAAACCGATTTTACTAAAACTTACACTGTTCCCTAAGTTGGGAGATTCGTTGCAGTCCGATAAAAAATATAATAAATTAAGGGACCACCTAATAACCATCTAAATAGGTTAATATTCAACCTATTTTTATGTCTGTAGTTAGTAAAGCGTAGTTAATGCAAATCTCGCCGCCATTTTCCCCGATATATCGCCACACAAATCACATAAACCCATAAAAAGAGAATGACCTGCCAAAAGTGATGGTGTTCTGGCGAAACAATACGCCTGTATCTATGAACATCACCTTATCGGCCTGAGGGAAAGGCTACTGTCGAATAAATATAACAGATAAAAAATAAACTTATTTTTCCAAACGTCTAAAAATGGCCTTATGTCACACCGACGTGTATCTAATACTTTCTTTTAATTTTTTGTAAAAAATTCAAGAAAAATGTCATTCTGCTTTATTAATATTTATTTATATCCTACTTGTATTGAAGAAAGTTTTTGAAGGATGAATGGATAGATGAATAGTCTCTGGGTATAAAAAAAAACCATGCGGGTAAATCCGCGGGCAGAAGCTAGTGTTCAATATTATACACACGTGTAAAAGCCAGGGAAAATTACTGAACGAAAATGAAGTAGAAAAATTATCTATGATGCTATGTAACAAAAAAGTTAATGTAGCATTGTATTGTACAGCGAGCTGGTGTCCGCAACTCAAAATCTAAGCTCGTATTTTGCAGAAACAAATCACAATAAAAAAAAAAACAAATCAAAATTACTATCTTATCTTATTTTATCTTATCTACTTCTTAGAAAGTTTGTGTGTTTGTTACTCTTTTACGCAAAAACTGCTGAACGGATCTGGATGAAATGGGGCACAGAGATAGATCACATACATTATCTGGAATAGTACATAGGATACTTTTTATCCCCGCAATATACCCTTGGGGTAATTTTTGATATTCACGCGTACGAAGACGCTAGCATATGCTTGCCCTTGGGGAGGCCTATGTCCAGCAGTGGACGGCTTTTGGCTGAAATGATGATGATGATGACGATTTATAAAAAAAATTGAAAAAGAAAGAAAGAAAAATTGAAAAAAAGAAAAAAATAAAGAAAGAAAAGAAAAAAATATTTGAAAGCATGTTATTAATTTTTATGTATTCAACACTTAGAAAAGTATAGATTTTACCTAGCAATTTCAACAAAAAAGAATAGGTTTAAACAAAAAACCTATTTGAGTTAACAAATATCGCCACTTACAATAAAAAACCAAATCCGTTACTCTACGGTCTGCATGCACTATAAAGTGTGGACGGCCGGGGGCAAGTGGGTTAAAATGGAACACAGCGCAATAAAACACCCCTTCTGTCCATAAATATCCGAGTTCGGAAGTTGCTCTGTTAGCGGTCGGATATTTTTTCCCCCGTCCACTCTATTTTGCGGATACTCAATGGGGTGTCCTTATTTATCTGTTTCGAAAGTATCGGGAATTTGTGAAGGAATCCGGGATATGTTTATGAGTTCGCGCTTGAGTATTTTCTGTTGGAGAAAATTGACAAAAAGACTCTAGGCAAAATGTAAGGGATGGATCACGTGGCATTTCATTCATCACCATCATCATATCAGCTAAAAGATGACTGCTGGACATAGGCCTCCCCCAAGCGTCGCCACATTGACCGGTCCCGTGCCTCCCGCATCCAGCGGATCCCCACAACCTTGACCAGGTCACCGGTCTACCTGGCCTTCCAACGCAACGTCTGTCGGATTGAAACACTCCAGAACTTTTTACCCCATCGGCCAACCGTTCTGCGAGCAATGTGCCCTGCCCACTGCCACTTAAGTTTGGCAATTCTTCGGGCTATGTTGGTAATCCTGGTTCTCTTGCGGATCTCTACATTTCTGATTCGATCACGCAAGCAAACACCGAGCATAGCCCTCTCCATTGCCCTTTGGGTGACTGTTAGATTTTTGTTGAGGCCCGTTATGAGCGACCAAGTCTCAGAGCCATAGGTTATCACTGGCTACTCGTCTTGATAAACTGTGGTAAGTTGGACGAGATGATACCGCGCAACTTCCCGAACGCTGCCCAGCCGAGCGTCGGATTTGACGATTGACCTCTTTCTCGAAGCTGGCCCTATCTATTAAAATGGGATTTAAAACTGGGATTCAAATATCCAAATCCAAAGGAAAATAAATCGATATTTTATTGGTGCATGACAGTATCACACATTTTGGAATTTCATCAATCGTATCGAAGCTTTAGTTAATAGAATGTCATTTGGCTAGTATCTCTGATTCAGGATTAGAAAAAAAAAAAAAAAAAAACTAAAATGAGAGATTCATCATTCACTTTGCCCAACACAATTTATTTAGGATTGGCATAACATATCTTCTCCGTAGCCACCATCTAAGTATTGTCACCTCATTTCTAGATTATCACCCTTAAAACAATTAATTCCTTCGTGGGCAGACAGTGCGTTCGCCAGTTCCTCACTCTCTCTGCTGATCCCCAAAGGAGCCATCATCGAAGGATCACCCGGACATCCATTACGCAATGTACTGTGCAATTCCCAAATCTTAGTGCAAGCGGGTCGCTATCCAAATCTTTCACAGCCGTTTGTTATTCCCTTCTGTTAAAACCAGCTTATCGCAATTTCTGCGGTTCTTTAGTCTAAAATGAGAGTACCATTGGAATGAACATTACTAAAAATCATTGCAAACAAACTGCAGCTGTAAAACCTGAAAAAAATACTGCGTAGCTTTCTCATATGTTGAAGTCATACGTTTTATCTCATGCTACCAAAGCAATTCAAAAAGATACATAAAACGCTTATTCTCAATAGACATTCCTATCTTATTCCATCATATTTCGTGGCCATTACTTCCTTTTCCGGCGACCCTTCCAGTTGACATTCAAATTGCCACTATTTTTCACGAACATATTTTATTATATTGCAAGATCCCAATAAAGATATAAAAATATCGTCTCGGAAAGCCCATTGGCCCTGGGCATTGTGTAAATCTGTCTCAATAGAAAGAAGGGAAATAGCCGTTTAACCCTCTCCTACCCTTGTACAAATGTATCTTTTTATCCCCCCGATATTCGGAAAAAAGAACAGTGGCTTTAAATTAAAAACTTTGCTAAAAGTTTCCCTTGATTTGTGAATGTGGTTAATTTAAGTATTGAGCCAATTTAAATATTCTTTTGGTTGGAATGGTGAGGTGTGTTTTTGTAAGGTTTTAATTTTGATTGCATTTTGTTCAAGTTTTTCCAATAGACGGTTTTAATTATACGGAGGAACTTTTTTTACTTACTTGTGTCGTGGGTTGGGTTAACAGTACCAGATTGATTGAATTGAATACTGAAATTCTTTGGCCATGACTCGAAGCGAAATAACGACTCCATTGAGCGCCTGGTAGTGCAGGGCAGAGTGGACCGTAACAGGCCACGCGGTCGTAACATCATAACCGAGGTGACCCGATTCAGTTAAATCTGCAGTGGGAGGGCTTGTCAATGAATGCACCAAACTTTTAATTAAAATAACAAACTGGTGATTATATAGACTTCATGCACAAAAGGTACAAAGGTTGGCTTAATGCCTTAGGCATTTTCTACCAGTCAACCAAGGATGTTGAAGAGATAACATGCAGGTGCATTGATTAAAGAATTTAAAAAAAAGTTGTTATTAACATACCAAGATAAGTAAAATATACGTACTTATATATTGCATATAATATATACTTATATAAATATATATATTTATGAAGTAACAGAAAAGAAGAAAGTGAGATGACTCCTCCTTAGTTGTGTTGAAAATAAATCCGCAATTTCCGCTTGAATGCTAACCGACTTGTAGCCGTCCTGATCTCGAGAGGAGGCGCAGAGCAGAATGGACTGAATATCGAAGGAAGAGTGAACAAAATCAGTAGTATGAGAAGGACGAAGCAAGAGCAGATTATTGGAAGAACGCAGATTCCGAGCATGTGAAGAAGATAGATATTGGTGATTGTGAAGCAAGTTACAAGAGCACCAGTGATTGTACAAAATGTATAGTGACCATGAAGAAAAAGAAGAAGATTGAACACTGCAGTGTACATCTGTTTACTACTACAATACGGTAAGATTAATCATTATGTAGTTGCAGCATAAACAAATAATTAAATAAAACATCAATATCTTCCAAAGCATGTTTCATTAAATTTTAAAACTGTCATCCTCAAACAAGAAGATTTTAATCAGTCTGAGAAAAGTCACGTACAAAATTAAGAACCGCAATTCCAATGAGCGCATCGGAACACCAATAAAGACAGAACGAGTGAAGAATGTTAGCAATTTAAATTTTTGATTCCAACTCCAATGGAATGCTCGTGACTTTCCAGCGCTGCAATATCTGAGCCCTTTTTAATAAAGTTAGACGTTATATAAGAATAAATTCGCTGAAAGCGCTGCCGGTGACAGGGGCACGGAAGTCATAAACCACTGAAGATGTTGATTGAGTGAGAAACGGTAGAGCAATTACTGGTTTATTGGGAAAAATTGCTAATGTCACCGATAGGAGGAAGTAAGCGCTTCTGCCACTTTTCAAAGAGTTAATTAGTCATTGGGGGTGGGGAATTAAGGAAGTGATGGAAAGGGTGGCTTTGGAATTTGATTGGAAGAATATTGTGTAAAAGTATACATCTTAAAGATGCTTTTTTTACCGTGACGCGATCTACATTTCGTTCCCAATGAAGACGTTTTAAAGTGGTTTTTGCCAATATCAAAACATAAATGAAATAAGTCTAAACACTTATTAAGGAAACAGTTTAGAGTAGTGACATATTTATTTATTAAAACTTCATGCAACATAAAGGTACATAGGCTGACTTAATGCCTGAGGCATTCTCTACCAGTCAACCAAGGGTGGTGGAGAGATAACATAGCAAGTGCATACAAATAGAAATATTTTTTAAAGTAAAATTTAAGAATATATATATATAGTTAAAACATTTTAACAAATATGAGCAATACTGGCTTAGATATAATATTTAGACGAAGCGGCCTCTCCTTTTTTAATATTACCTATATTTTGCGATACTCAAAGAAAGTCATATGAACCGAAAACATATTTTGATATTTTTTGGATATTTTAGTAACCGTAAAAGAATAACAATAACCAATGTGTCAAAACATATTTCTGCAATAAAGGAGATGGTCCAAAACTTTTGGAACGAAAACCCAGAAGTCGATACGAACTAATTGTATGCCGATCGATTGCTTTGAACAAGCGAAATTACCCTACCCAACTCATACACTCCAAATCCATGGTATATCGGAGCTATAGGCTGAAAAATTACGAATGAAAAATCATTACATAGCAAGGATTTTCTTAACCCTAGTACCAAAACCAGAGACACCTCTGGTTAATAATACATAATTAAAAAAAATAAAACTGTATTTCTTTTCTTCGCTTCAATGTCGATATGCAAGAAAGAATCGGTGTCCGGTAAATAAAGGACGTCGGAAGAAAAACCATCTCTTTTTTTTTAGGTACCTATTGGTTCAAACTAATAAATAATAATTAAAATGAATAGAACGATCAAGCACACCTCTGATTTTTATACTAGAGTTAAGAATATCCTTAGTAGATTATGATTTTTCATGCATACTCTGTCAACCTATATCATTGATTCCCCATAGATTTGGAGTATATGACTTGGGTAGGGTTATTTCACTCGTTCTATGCCATCGATCAGCATAGAGTTTGTTCGTATAACTGTTGGGTCAATTGTGAAACATTTCCTTTCTAAAAACCATAATTTAAAATAATATTGAACCCACATTGAACATAAAGTAAAGCAGGCAACGTAAACAGGTGGGCACCAAACACAAATACAAGTAACTCTAACAAAAGAAAAGCCCGGCTTTTATAAAATTAAAAACGCAGCACAAGTAATGATATTAAAATTCAACGCTTACGTTATGGCCACTAAATTAGCGGGATAAAGGGCGGAGCGAATATCGTGCATTATTAGAAAATACTAGGACCATCATAAATAACCATCTTTTTAGACTAATATTATGAATGCGAAAGTTTGTGGGTGTGTATGTGTTTGTATGTTTGTTACTTTTTCACGACAAAACTACTAAATGGATCTGGATGAAATTTGGCACAGTGATAGATAATAGTGTGAAATAGCACATATGATACTTTTTATCCCGGGAATATGTTCCCTTGGGATAATTTTTTACGTACACGCGGGCGAAGTATCCTATGTGGTACTCCAGACTGTAATCTATATCTGTGCCAAATTTCATACTGATCCGTCCAGCCGGTTGAGAGTGAAGAAGTAACAAACATAAAAACACACACACACACACACACACACAAGATGTGCCTTATAATATTAGTGTGATAATTATTATGACATCTACATATTGATATTACTTAAATAATATACAAAACATTTTCATTATTATTGCTATTTTTTTTTGACATGACATCATTATTATTGATCGCTTTTTTAATTTGTTGTTGTGAGCAGTGGTGGCCCAGTGGTTACGGTCCCGACTTACGAGTTGTAGGTCGTGGGTTCGAACCCGAGCAGGCGCTTTACTTTGTGTAATTTATTTCATCACCATTGCTCTCAAAACGGTGAAGGAAAACATCGTGAGGAAACCGGCATGTCCTAGAACCAAAAATTCAAAGACATGTGATATCTACCAATCCGCACTGGGCCCGCGTGGTGGATTATAGCCCACTCCCTCTATGAGAGGAGGCCTGTGTCCCAGCAGTGGGAACTTTAAAAGGCTGATGATGATGATGATGATGAATCTAAATTTAAATTATCTATACTAATATTATAAAGAGGAAAGATTTGTATTTTTGTATGTAACGAATAAACTTAAAAACAACTGGACCGATTTCAAAAATTCTTTCACCGTTGGCAAGCTACACTATCCCCGGGTGACATAGGCTACTTTTTCTCCCTGTATTCACACGGGAACGGGAACTACGCGGGTGAAACCGCGAGGCGTCCGCTAGTTATAAGTATTTTAATTGCTAAGTTATGTGTAATGCTTGCTATAAGTATAACCAAGATATAAAATCTAAATATTTTGCACGGCTGATATACCGAATAAAGTGAAACCTTTATGTATATACCTACCTATATTCTTTCAAATAAATGTAATATCAATCATTCTTATTTTATGTATTACCACGGGATCCCAGCGCACAGAAAGACATTTTAGAATTTTTATGTTTAATCAACTCTCCTAAGTATAAATAATATTGGGCGCTTAACTCACATTTCAAAGAATATTTTAAAGGATCATTTAAAATTGATGCCAATAAATGGGTTTTAAATTTCTGGGGCATTCCACTCGATTGTTTAAATTTGTGTTGTAAGAGATTTTTGTGCAATGAAACTGTAAAAACGTGCAAAAAATACTATAAAACAAATCGTCAATGTATTTATGGATTCAATATTGACATATTTTCTTGCAAGTCGCTGCTAACACCTTTAGTTGCTGTTGTTGTATGGGTTGAGGCATCTGTAGGCTAGTATTATATTATCTGTGGCATTATACAGAAAAAAAAAAAAATGTCATCTTTCCTGAATCTTCTCCCTCGCTTCCCAATCGCTGTTTTCACAGCCCCACCTAACGTACAGTGCAAACGGACATAATATTTGTTTTAAACAGAGCCGGCGTGCCCACGTAAACTTATTAAAATATTTCCAGTTATATTTAATTAGTGTTTCTGTGCCATTCGTCCCCTTTCTACTCTAGCTCAGGTGTATCGCAGATTCGGCTTCGGCTGTTCATTTTTTTATTAAATTAAATTTATTTTTAGTAATTATGTTTTCTTTTAACCTTATTAGGAAAGGTAATAAACATTTGTAATGGGTTCTTGTGTAATTTCATTCTTATTTTTAGATGGTTTTCGATGGCAAAGTTTTCATAACTCAATCAATCTGTTTAGCCAATTCCCAACAATGTTTAGGTCAGCTTTCAGTCAGTCCAACCTGATTCAACTGAGTACCAGTACTATACATGGACCAACTGCTTATGTGATCTCCACAACCCAGTAACTGTGTAACATGATACCTTTGGCTAGACTAGTGTCAGATTTGATAGATTCTGACCACTGTAACGACTGACAAAGATCTTCAAATGACAGCCGGGACCAACGGCTAAACGTGCTTGCCGTGGCACGGAGGAAACTCGGAATGTAAGATGGTCACTCATCCACTGACAGACCTCGGCAAGCGTTGCTTAACCTTTGTGGTTGACCCGTGCGGCTGTTATTACTTGGCCACGTGCTCCTACCAAGGCGATGATAAACGATCAGCTTCAATTTTTTTACTGTACTTAAAAAAAAATCTTTTTCACAAAGAAAAATAACCGACTTCAAAAGCAAAACACTAATTAAAAATAAACCGGCTTCAAAAGCAAAACACTAATTAAAAATAAACCGATTTCAAAAACAAAACGCAAAAAAGTGCAAATTATCTAATCGGTAATCGGTGTCTTTGGTGCCTCTTGTTTTTATCATTTTTGACACCGACTTCCGAAACGAAAGTTATATTGTACTTTTTAATGTTTTGCTATTGAAGTCAGTTTATTTTTTTGTGAAATAAAAAAAATATTTCTCTCTTTTTAGTTTTAGTACACCATCACTAAAATGAGCAATTTCTATAGTACGGTATTAGGATTAACAAAATACCCATAATAATTCAATTTACACATTCGTACTGTTTGTCGGTAAGGAGTTCAGTTGTATGCTCCATATCTTGAAAACCACAGGACCAATTTTGATGAAACCTACACTATACATATCCAACAAAAAAAGAATCATCACCATCCGATAAGTAGTTTCGGCGAAATGCGAGGAAAAAACATACATAAATATTTACTTACAAACAAACAGTCATACACTTATGAAATTTGAATTTGGCACACGTATTTACAAGCCCACATAGAATAACATAAGTGAATATTGTGCAGTTCCAACAATATTACAGACATTCGTGTCGAATTGATTACCTTCTTTTTTTTGAAGTCGGTAAAAATATCACAAATCTCTTTTCTCATTTATAAATTAAACATAACCAAATGAAGATATGCAGGCAACGAGTCACCAGTTATTATTTGTGAAGCTACAGTTATTCCCGACGGCACAACGGAATCGTACGTGTAACTTTAGAAAAATGTAAAATAATGTGGAAATTTACAAATAAACAGTGCAACTGTGGACATGTATATGCATTATTATGTAGAACACTGGTTCTGTATATTGTTTTCAGAACGTACCTACGTTACTTTTTGTTGTGGAACCGCGGCAGAAAATACCTACATTTTCAAGTAAGAAAATGGCCTGTGTATTATTGAACTTTCTGGTTTGGATACGATCTACATGTCTATTTTTATTGTTTACTTAAAATGTATTTAATACTGCATATTTAATTTAGTTATTTAGTAGCTCCAAGCTGACCCAGCAAAGGCAGGAAAAAAGGACCTATTGTTTTTCGTTCTTTTTGGTACCTATTGTTTTTCGTTTTTCGACACCGACTTCGGAAAAAAATGTTATCTTTCGCTTTGTAGAGTTTTGTTTTGGAAGTCGAATCAATATTTTTGTTACAATGTTTTATTTTCTCCTTTAATTTTGGTAGGTACCTCCAATTACCATGAAAATCATTTATAGCCAAAGAAGAAGAAGAATGAAGAAGAAGATGAAGAAGAAGAAGACGAAGAAGAAAGAAGAAGAAGAAGAAGAAGAAGAAAGAAGAAGAAGAAGAAGAAGAAAGAAGAAGAAGAAGAAGAAGAAAGAAGAAGAAGAAAGAATGAAGATTGTAATGAAATGAATGATATCTCATGAAGATTCCAATTAGCCCAAACACGATTAGAATAGGTACATTGTTTTATTTTGGAGTGCCAGTGCCCACCTTCCAGCTGCATCATCAGATCAGTTCCATGGTACCATTTTCCTCAGTCCCATTCATTTATAAGTATTTGCTTCATCATAGTCGGTTAACTATTCGAGTTCCAGTGGTCATATTTGGTTTTCTTCATTAGTGCCACTTCTTCTTACTATTACTTACTATAAAACAGTGGTGTATTATCTACAATTTTTTCTACCTCATTCAAATAGCAAGCATTTCTCTACGCAACCCTAAAAATACGAGAAAAAGCAAAAGTACAATAGGAGCGCAGGTCACACCTGCGCGCGTATTATTTCATAATTTAGAGGGCGGACCGCGAGCTAATGATGTTTTTATTTTATGTAACATTACGCTGTGATTGAGGACCTGCATAGGTCGCCCCGCTTCCGCGTAAAGGTGTAAAAATTGTATAATTAAATTAATGTTATTTGCATGTGTTGGTTGGCTTTGTTGTGCACGTTTACGATGCTATGGGTTTTTGTTTAATAAGAATGGAGTGGTTACCGAGTACTAAAATACTCTGGATGGCTTCCCACTAGGTGGACCGATGGCGATGACCAAGTCAAGGTTGCAGAAATCCGCTGGATGCCTGACACGGGGGCGGCTTATGTCCAGCAGTGGACGTCTTTCGGTTAAAATCTTGATGATCGGTTAGACTGAGGTTATTACTTTTATAAAACGCTATGGACTGAAACGTTGTCTTCATTATAACAAAGCCTGAAGCGACTATGGTTATTGAGTTGTGGTACAATAGTACTTAATTTGATGTTAGTCATAACGATCATGAACGTGATGATAGCAATTTGTTATAATCTTTATTCAAACTTGAAATTGGTAAAATATACTAATGGGTCTTATATATAAAGTGGGTACAACAATGTTAGGTGCCTGTACTAGGTAATCCTGTATCACAGGCGGCACGGGCTCAAACAATGCAATAGGAAGGACAAGGAATTTTTACAATATTTTCTTAACATTAGAATAGTGACAGAGATATATGGCCGGTTTCTGAAGTAACTAAGTATGTGCTTATCTCGATTTAAGCATCTGTCACCCTTGATCATCTGCCACTTTAAGTTTTCTGCGATGCTGAGCAAGGTTTGAGTATACGTCGTCAAGTCATGCCAAAGTATACCGTCATACAAAAAACCTTCATTGACGTTCAATTGGGTTTCACAACTGAGAAAAACACATTTGATCATTCTCAAATTCTCAAACCGTTGTCAACGTTACATAATCAGTGTGGCCAGATTGGGCGACTTTTCGCCATTTAGGCTTAGACTCTGAAGGGTGGCCGAGGCGACCAATTTTTACGATCGGCGACTGATCGCCAATTAGGCTACCCTAAAAAAACTGACCAAGTGCGAGTCGGACTCACGCACGAAGGGTTCCGTACCATTACTTAAAAAACGGCAAAAAAATCACGTTTGTTGTATGGGAGCCTCACTTAAATATTTATTTTATTCTGTTTTTAGTATTTGTTGTTATAGCGGCAACAGAAATACATCATCTGTGAAAATTTTAACTGTTTAGCTATAACGGTTCATGAGATACAGCTTGGTGACAGACGGACAGACAGATGGATCGTGGATTCTTAGTAATAGGGTCCCGTTTTCCCTTTGGGTACGGAACCCTAAAAACATGGGACTATTTTAGGCGATTTCGGAATAAGAATGTCTAATCCTCAGGAATGATGAAAATAACTGGAAATCAAAATGCTTTTTACAGTTCATCTCTTTTTTCATTATACTTCAGTCGTGACAACACAGGGAAAATAAAGAAATGCTTAAAAATGTTTTATGCGGAACCAATAATGATTATTGTGTCAAACGCATTAAAGTTGATATTAGATTCTAGGGTGTTCAAGGCAACAATGGAAATTTACGTTTCGTAAAATGTTTCGTGGTTTTAATGAATAGTGGTCGTCTTGAGTTTTTTATAAATGGAAAACGAAATTTTCGGCGACTTGGGACTCGTCAAATCTGGCTACACTGGTTACATTTGGCAGTTGATAGTTGACAACCCCTTGCTTAAACTTTAATCAAGAGAAATAAATACAAAATAATATATAAAAACTTATAAAACGAGTGATGAAGATACATCCTTGTCTTCCTTAGAGATGCCTCAACGAAGACCGATGCGTGGCAGAAGAGTGTTCGACCTAAATTATCGAAAACATTAGATTGGATGCAAATATTTCACGCCTGATAGATCTCAGTTGCTCGAAGAACGGGTGGTCGATGGGGCTGAAAAGCCTCCCTCTACAGACCGATAACCAGGTTGAGGTCGTGGGCATCCAATGTATGAAAGACGCACAGCACCGGTTGATGTTGTGACGCTGAATGCTGAGTGCCGGGAAGGCCTGTATCCAGCAGTCTTTCGGCAGAAATGATTATTATGATGAGTGAGATCCTCAACAAAAATATTTGAAAGTGCCAGTTTTTGTGTTTGTGGTTGCCAGTGGCTTTACCTGCGCGAAAACCGAGAGTTATCCTACAGGAACTATGTGAAAAGTGAAGATGGACCGGTCAAATGATTCGCGATAACCAAAGGAAATGGAGAAAAGCACCAAGATGAAGGCACAAAGTGTAAGCGAAGGCGCGCTGTGGTATTGGCGAGTAGTTCATGAGAGATCCCAGTGGAAACTGTTAGTGGAGGCCTAAGCCAAGAGGCTCTTAGATTAGGATTTTTTATAAACTTTAAAGATGTATTGTATTGACTACAGATTTATATCTCTGATTTCAGAATAAAAGGCTTTGTTATTCCGTTTATTTATTATTATATCTATTTTTTATTATTAAATCATTTTATTATTAGTCATTGGGTAATTGTATTCCAAATGATATATTATCAAAAACGTTCAACCATTGAGTTGTGATTAACCAATATCTAAACATACAGACTTTCATACCTACATAGAATATTAGTAGGATCCTTACGATACGAAAAGGTTACAGCGATGAAAATGTGTACAGAATTTGGCTTTTGTATGATACGATTTTGGTATCAGTACCTACAATAAAGATGATAAAAACAGCATGATAAGTCTCATTTATTTATTATTTTACAAAATAAGTAGGCAAATAATGAATTGTTCGTTAACATATATTAAAACACAGTCCTCCTTCATCGGCACATATCTGATGGCACCGACCCTGGCTAATATTGTTTTCCTTCGGAGGCTCTTCAATGGCTAGAAAAGCCTTTGGTCTTGATTTGAAAACCCAGGTCACTCATTACAAATTTTATCACAAAAGTCCATATTTGTTGGTAAATCACAATTGCAATCAGATTCTGTGTGTGTGTCAGACACGAATTCTGTGTGTGTGTCGGTTCTCTTCCCACTTGAGAGATCTTATGAAATTCTGAGTAAAATATTCTGTAGTTCTATGAGGTATCACAAGAACCAGCAACTGCTTCCTCGGAACACATTCACTTTTAGTAATTATAAGCTTAAATTCTTGATTTTGGCAATAACAAACTATATTAGATATTATTTTCTTTCGATAAGACATCTTTGAAAAAATAAATACGGTTGCTATGACAATCTTGAAGTAATTGACTAGTGCCTACGATCCATTTCATAGTTTCATAATAAGGTTGTATACATTTCAAATAGGTATCTATTAAATTGCTTAATTATGAAAAATCAAGTAATTAAAGATTATAACACATTTAATAACTTGTTTTTTTAAATCTTGAATGAAGTAATATAATACTAACGTACTGTTTATAGCTTTATAATATTTATATTAGTAAATTTTATGAAATCTTGTGATGTCTCGGATTTCTATTGTAAAATGGAACGTAAGGGTGAAAGAGAAAGTGAACAGATCTTTGACAGGTCCATACTTATGTAGGTACTTAGGTACTTACTTAACTGAGCTAGGTAGATACTCAATTGTGAAACGTAAAAACTCAAACGGTTCCTAAATTATTTGACACTGATTTGACAATACTCAACTGATTATTGCTGCTTTACTCAAATCAGAAACCAGCCAATAATCATTTATTGATAATCTGAATTATTAAAACAGATGTAAATTAAAGTCAAATTCTATTAATAATGATAAACAGTTGATTCCTAACTTATCTTAGTTTAGGTTAAATTGTCCAAGTTTTGGTGTTGTCATCATAAAAATATGGTCTTAAACACTCTGAGAGACATTACCCTAAAAGATGAAACAAAGATGGCCGTCGATCAACTTTCACCTGATTAGCACTTAGATTCTGACTTTTCTTGATAGCCCATGTAGGGTTATGTATTCCACATAGAGGCGGACCGAGAAGCACATTATTTCCTGGGACACACAAGTATAGTTAAATATCTAAGTTATTTATAAAAATATATTCCTAAGTATGGTACCGCTACCTTAAATATTACTGTAACAAAAACCAACAAAACTTAGCCCAACCTCAACGACTCTTTGAAACTAAGTTAGAAGACAAAAAAAGAAGAACACTTAAAAGAGTGGAGTATCAAAAACGCATCAAAGATTGCGGAGAGTACCATCGGGCGCAAACGCAAATAAATGAGCTTAAAATTTAAAATTATAATGGGATTGTGTATCCGGTGACACAAATGTGTGGAGTTTGTTACTAACGACTTGGGCTGAGACGACGAGCTGACGGACAGAGGAGTAGAGTCGATGAGAACTAAAGATTTTTAGGTAAATGATCTGGTTTTGTTCTTACTACAAAGTCGACATAATTGAGTTTACATTGATGTGCTTGTGCGATGGTAAACTAAACTGAGTCAGCCTAGGAACTAGCTTCATATTTATCATTATCAGTTAAAACGATTGGTTCAAAAGGGCAATTATCAGGGCACGCAGGCCTTAAAGTCTAAAATCTGATCGTTTTGGGACAACATCACATTTGTAGGCTTCAGAACCTGGTACTCAATCTACAACTGCGTGCTTTTCATCCCTTTTCTATCATGTGTATTTTTCCATTTCAATGTGATCGCACCGCAGAGCGGAGTAGTTTTGGGTCTCAACATACTATGTTATTAAAACGATAGGTTATGTTCATTAGGAAAATTGGTATATATAGCTGTTTCCCTGTTATACACATCTCCAAATTATAACATACTAGGTTCTGCTTCTTATTCGGGTGAAGCCGCGTAAAAAGTGTTTTATCATCCCAGGAGAATACAAACTATCCTATCTCCTTCACAGGGTCTCAAACTGTTTCCTTGCCAAATTTCATCTAATTCGGTTCTGTAGACCCAAAGATTATCCTCTACAAACTTGCAAACTTTACCTCTTTTTATTAGTATATTAGTACAGAAAAACTTTTTCTATTAAAAACGTTCAAAACCATTGTTCGCAAAAATCTTTACATTCACAACTCCACGCCATCCCCTGTCGTATAGTTTTACCTGCCATCTCGTGGCAACTAATTGTGAGTGCGGATAAAGTATGGTGTGTAAGATGGCCTTAGTGGGGCGATTGCATCACCGCAGTGTGTAACTACCCTATGCGTCTGCTGCTCGTATTACGGCACTAGTTTGAAAATAAACTCGTATTACATGTAATTTTCAGCAGGGGACAGGTTTGCAGAACTTAAGAGGCGGGTTGGAGACTGCTTTTGGTCATTAACGATCGATAAATGTTACATTTTGACTAGTCGACAATTGCAGGTTTGCTAAAAAAAGAATATTCATTGGGTGGCTTTAATCTTTGACAAATGCTTTTCCTCCTATGTTTGGAAAAATACACGACACATTATAGCCCGAAGAATTGCCAAACTTAAGTGACAGTGAGCAGAGCACATTACTCGCAGAACGGATGGCCGTTGAGGCCGAAAAGTTCTAGAGTAGCGACTGCGTACCGGCAGACGCAGCGTTGGAAGACCTCCCTCTGCGCGCGAACTGGTCAAAGCTGCGGGAGACCGATGGATGCGAAACGCACAGGACCGATCAGTCTGGCAGCCCTTGGGGGAGGCCTATGTCCAGCAGTGGACGTCTTCCGGCTGAAATGATGATAATGATGATGGAAAAATTTACATTGCAGGGTAAATTTTCCATCATCACTATCATCATTTAGTATCAATAGACAACCATAGAAGATGTGAAGTTACAAAAGTATATGGTCTCTATGATATTTCAGTGTACCACCAGTCTGTGGTTACAGTCAACACAATCATGATGCATACCAAAAATAATTGAAACAGGTCAATAAATTTAAGTATTTAGAGTTAGCGCAACATACTTCTTCTTGCATATATATTTCTTTGTCATCTCGATACACATCATCACTTGTCATTTAGTTTCTTATTGGTCTACTCGACTCTTCAACTACAGCCACAGTGAAACCAACCAAATCCACAAAAGCATAATTTACATACAAAGTCTCTCACTCTGAACACGGCAGCATCAATGGCTTGTAAGAACATATTACAGCGTCGTGACTTAAAAACATGCAGCTAAGGAAGATGTATTGTAAGTGCAGTTTCAGCCACTTGGTAAGGCGGGTAAGGTGGCGCAGTCAGGAGTTTTGTTAGGCGCGGGTAGGCTTAGGTTAAGATTCAGGAGATAGATTAAAACACTATCTGATTTTGAAATAGATTAAAACTAGCTTCACTCCGCGCTCCGAAAAATGTTTTGCTATGCCAAGGATACACATTATTGGGATTGAGAAGTATTTTTTTATTTTTTACTACACTTTTGAACGTCAACAATTAAAATTTGCAAGTAATAATAATTGATTCTACGGTCCATTTGGAAAAATTGCTTGTTATGGAGAAGAACGGACAAGTAACTGCACACTTATTCTTTAAAAAAAAAGTGTTTTACAATATTTACAAACATCACAACATTAAGTGACATTTATTAAGTGACAATTGTTTTTATAATTATGATTATTTTATTAAATTACTTATTAAATATTAAATGCTGTTAAGTGAATTGATTTAACCTAATAACTATAATATTGTACTCTTCAATCAATTTTAAATTGTGCATGCAATGTTATTAATGTGTTAATTAATGTATATGAATTCTTATGTATATTTAATGTTATTTGTAATGCTTTATATGGGGAAAACTTCCTGAAATAAATGACAATTTCATTTAATTAATTCACATACGTGAGGACCATGCACCCAGAATAGCACTACATACTATATACGTATAGGTATAAAGCATTAACAGGTATATTCAATTATTTGATAAGTAGGAACATGGTTCTCACAAACTTACAAATATTGCAAACATAGGTAAAATACCTTATTCAACAACCTATAAACTCTAATTCAATATCCTATGTCCTAGCGAAGTAGGTAGTCCATCCACGTGCCAAATTCAATCAAAATCCGTTCAACATTTCAAGATGAAAACTCAACAGACAGATATAATATACTTGGTTTTATTATATTAGAGTGGACAAGATTACCTGATCTTATACCGTAGAGACCTTATTAATCTACAGATACAAACGCGATGACTGAATGTCCTTTGGCAGATTTCAAGGTCGAGAAAATGGGTATTGGAATTTTTCAGTAACATCTCAGAGTCTAGATTTGTTCTCGGTTGGTGACAATAGATTCGCTTCTCATTACATTTTACTTAATACGATAAAAATCCATAGTGTTTCGCGCTTGCCGAGTCCTTGGCAGCGAAAGTGTTCAAAATAACTGGTGAAATGTTGATCACAGGGTTGGGCAGAAACGTAGGGAACTGCTCTGCCGACCCTTCGAGTCAACCCTTAAAATTATCTGAAATTTTTGCCCAATAATGCAGCTACAGAAGAAAAAATACATTTCCTCTAACCAGATAAACGCCAAATCAATGAACAAATAAAGACATTACGTAAACAGATAACATAACAGCGCAGTTATTAAACATATATTATCGAGCAGCCCCGCATTCGTTCCCTGCTGAGGCAATAAATGTAGAAGTGGAGTCGCGCGTGAGTTGTGACCACTGCATCGCTCCATTAGTGATTATTGTACAAGTTTTCGGCTAACAAACTGGACGATCAGAGATGTTAGGTTGCTGGAAGAGACGGCATGGGGAACCCTGATTTTTGCGTGGTAGTTGGATTCTATGAAAGAGCAAGGTTAAAGTTAACACGAAATGCAAATGGTACGAAATTGCATGACATTATTTTGATATTGAACTGGTATAAGATTGTGCTTGGTGTCGATGTCGATACGATTTTTTGCAAGTGATTGATGATGATAGATTGAAGTATTTTTTCATTCCTTCGAGAGTGAAATAAGCCTTCAGTAAGTTTAGTTCTTTTTTTTTGCATGTGTAAATCTTTATGGATGACCTCCGCCTTCGGAAGGGTGGAGTAGTCTGTCAGACTCTAACTGACTGAAGCCATTCGATGTTTTGCAACTAATTTTGGCCGGACACTGAAGTATAATAGTAATTCACGCGGATCTAGTCATCCTCTGAGCCTAGCCTAAAAGCTAAGCCTAAATGTGGTAACATTATTGCAGCAGAAATTATTTGAATCTTTGAAAGTATTCCTTACATTCTTAAGTGGCAGTGGGCAGGGCACATTGCTCGCAGAACGGATGGCCATTGGGGCCGAAAACTTCTAGAGTGGAGACCGCATTGGAAGGCCTCCCTCTAGTAGGTGGAGCGACGACCTTTTCAAGGCTGCGGGCGTCCGGTGGATGCGAGACGCACAGGACCGATCAGTGTGGAGACGCTTGTCCAGCACAAGCACGCCTATGTCCAGCAGTGGACGTTTTTCGGCTGAAATGATGATGATTACTGCTTTCATTAAAATTAAAAATCACTATAATATGCCCAAACAGAACAGGACCAACACTCCTCAAAGCTATGTCACATCCAGCACCACTACATCTGCACCACCGGACACAACTCTGCCAAATTCTTTGTACGTATTTACTCCTATTATTTATTGCTTTCGTATCGACTGCGCTCCGAGCGTGCCAAGCGCGCTATTACTTCGCCAGTTAAGCCACTTCCAGTACTTGTGTTTCTTTGTTCTTGTTACAAAATTAACTTTGAGTTTTTGAATGAGAGTGCCAATTTTGTTTTCATATTGAAATTTGGCTGGCATGCCCTGTGGTGGATTATGTTGTATTCATTAGTTGGTAGATAAGGATCTAGTGTATGATACTGCTATGGGATGTTTGAAGATGGCAGAGAAATTATTGCAGTACAGTCGCTTAAAGACGCCCAGGACCAGCCAATATGATGTCACTTGGGGGAAACCTATGTCCAGCAGTGGACGTCTTTTGGCTAAAATGATGATATGATGACAGTCGCTACTAAACTTTGCAATTCAAAATTTCTCTCAATTGCGAATTTAAGGAGGAGATGAATCTTTCCATGACCAATATTTTGTCGTAGAATTGATTGTAACGAATAATTGTTTTTTCAGTTTTAAGGAATCATTATACATTTTTAATTAAAAGCATTAGAAGACCATTCGTTGTAAGTAAAACAAAATTAAATTATGTCCTAATTATTTGGAAATAAATCATTAGGAGGATGATCGTACTCATTCCAAATTAGTTTCGCAATACCGAAAATGTTGAAAGAAATTATTCTAACTCTTCGAATGTTCCAAACTGTGTCCTTTGCCGAATTCAGTTACGCAATTCGGCTGCGGACCTCTGTTTCTTGCATCCAAGAGACGCTTGCGCTTCACCAGATCCTCGGTACATCTTGTAGCGGGCAATCCTGGCGTGTTCTTTGAAAATCGGGCTGAGTCCACAATGTTTTTTAACGTCTGTAAATCCTCATATATTCGGACATTTACTCAGGTGCAGAGGCGGCTCGTGACATTTATTTATGGGAGTTCACAAAAAAAAACGTAAAACTAGTACCATTTATTTATTTTTACAGAAAATCCATTCTGATCTGTTCTGTTTAGTATTTCTGTTCTGCAAACTTCATAAATAGCATCTAAAATGTCATTCTGAATGGTTTAGACGTAGGTACCTTTAAAACGGAACTGCTGGATAAATGCTGTTTCATAGCTAAATCGATCTCTGACACGAAATCAACCAAACCTCTATAGATTCCGTAGATTCATACTAACCCCGTAAAGCAACTTGAAATGCACCACAAATACCACACAATCTATTAAACGCCGTATAATATATCGATTTTCATCAACGCGTTCATTGAACTTTTTAATAGATTTTCGATACGCAGAATCGAGCGCCTTACGAATATATTGCCGGCCGATAGGTGCCAATTGAACTTCACATAACTAAATTTTGCATTTTCAGGACATGGTAGCCCCTTAGCTTTAAGTTCGAGACGCATTGCAAGAGCCTTTTCATATTTTTTTATAAAAGACACACTGTATTGTTCCATTTTTAACACAAATATCGCGCTAAACTATATTTAATACATAATTAAAAGAAAACTGCGAAGAATCTACATGCTACCGTAAAGTAACTGACTCCGAGTGTTTGTTTACATAAAATTGACAACGGCGCACAGGCATAAGTCTCCCGCGCCGCCTTGCGCGATTTGGCAACGTCGCGCGTGAGCGGCGCTCGAGATTAGGCTAATTTCCCATACAAAATCTTCTGTTTCACGCGTCGGACTGTGTCGGTGTTTCTCTTTCGCACTCATTGAATACAGTACTAGAAATCGTACTGAATTTTGTTTCATAGGAGCGCAATCGCTTGCGCTCCACTCCACACGTTAGGCACATACAACTTGAAGCTAAATGTGCGTGTAGGTAATAGTTAGTTTCTACTACGTTTCTAGTAAACTGCTATTATGAGTGTATTGTATAGGCATAGTAGAAAGAATTTATTTATAGGATTTTATGAAAATATAGATTAAGCAATTTTTGTGGGAGTGCACTGCACCAGCGCTCTTTAGGACGAGCCGCCTCTGCTCAGGTGTTAATCAATCGGTAGATCAATCAAAATGCGGTTCCCCGCTATGTCCATACATCGCGTCGGTTAGTTGTCAGAAAAATGTAGAGAAATATCTAGCATTTAGTTATTAAATAGCTGTTTTCTGTTTGTTTGAATAGTCTATGGTGTACCCCTACACTTTGGCAACCCTAATTCAGTTTATGAACCAAATTAAAGGTAAAACGGCGCCCAATACGCAAAATACCCCTACGTCACTCAATCGTAGTGTAATGCGAACAACATGTGACGTCACGGGCCAATACCTCACAATATCAATCCTGTATTTAAAACAAACTTTATTTGCTATCGAAATAATCCTTATATTCAAAGTTATAGAGTTGAATGTCGTGTGTTGGGTTGTTAATGTGAGTTGTGAATGAGATGCATTGCTCGTTCATTGGTTTGAATGCGAATTTCGAATAATGTTAAGGATATTGCAGGCTTGGGTTTTAATTGCCAGGTTTAAATTATACTTGCGTGTAGGTACAATGTTTGTTTTTCCTAAGCTTTTCTTACAAATCATATACAAATCATATCTAGAAAGAAAGTTTGAACAAAAAAAATAATCGACTTAAAACAAAACACTACAAAGAAATTCGCATAATAAAAACTACTCATCAGATCTTGATCACATTTAAATGGGGCCACATGAAAAGCACCAGCTTTGAAATAAAAAAAGAAGAAGAAGAATCGCGTAACAAACATACTAAAACATACAGTCGAATTGAGAACCTCCTCCTTTTTGAAGTAGGTTGAAAAGTATTTATTTGCCACAAAACGACATACAGACTTACAGACATTAATTAATTGATTTTGCTTATCTAATCTAAGGCCTTGTCTCTGTCGTGGTTAAGTAGCATCAAAACCATATTTAACAAAAGTATATCATCACAATTATTCTCTTTTGCCCTTGCCCAATTTATAAGGTGTCGGCGCAGCATGCCTTTTCTTCCATACGATGTTAAACTTGTGCATATCGAGGGTTCACACGGCTATTTGAATTAAGCGACATTTTTGGCGCTTTACAAAAAAAACATAATATTTTTTTTTTAAGTTTTGTGAAAGCCGCACCGTTTAGTCTACATTTTTTTTTTAATGGTGTTATTACCAGAATGAAATGTCGCTTGATGCAAAACTACTTCAAATCACTTTTAATTAGAAACAGGCAAAACGAATTACGAAATTTATGCCAGGACAAACAGATTAAGTCAAAATAACAAGATGTATGACGTCCATCTTTTGTCAAATTGTATAAAATTTGGTTCGCATCAATCAAATCAGATTCAAACTAGACCTAAATTTACTGATGTTTCAAGCGACAAAAAAGTACTCATATCGCCATGAAATCGGATTCATACGACGCAAAAATATCTGTCGATGCCGAATATGTATATATCTCAATATCGGCCAGGACGTCGATTAATACAAATAGCCGGTGAACCCTCGATATGGTAAGTGATTTTTTATGGTAAGCAAAAGTTATCTTCTGAAAATCATTCAATAGCCCAGTGTAAACTACACTTTAAAGGCCATGCAATTGTCCGGTCGACCAGCGTCATCCGATGTCCGGCCGGCGGCGATCCGGAATGATCCGGGACACGTGGTGTTCCGCTGCTATTCCGATATCGATACGTATTGAGTTGAATTGATAGAGATGTGAATGTCGATGTTAAGTTCTAATGTAGTGAGATCCTATTCCCCATCAAGTCAAAGCTCCAGAGCCTTGAACACCGTCGCCGAGTTACCAGCTTGTCAGTTTTTTATCGGTTACATTTCGAGGAGTGTGCGATGGAATTGCACGATCTAATTTCACCTAGCCCGTTTCATCATCAGACTACCAGACGTACGGCGATGCGCCATCGATACATGTGGACATTTTATTTACACACCTTATAATACGCGTACAGCTAAGGAGTGGCATTCCCGACAGCTACAATCTAGGCGTCTTCAAGTCAAGTGTGAATAGGTTATTTCTAAGCAAGCGTGCTTCACCGTCGACCACATCATCGCTTACCAACAGGAGAGATAGTGGTCAAGCACAAGCTGATAAAATATAATAAAAAAAAAAAAAACACGTGCACGGGATATTTTTACACTGAGACACTAAGGTGGCACGGTGCAAGGTTGTTTTCTAAACACAAGTGACTTTGTTACCTATCTAGAAGAATAGTTATACTGCACCCACAAAAACGATTAAGGAACTAATACCTGTGTCCTGTGCCTGTAGCCTGCACCTGTGCTGTGTGTGCATAATATTAAATATGTAATCTAGTCCCATGTTTTTTTTTATTGTTTAGGTCACACAGCCAATAAAATGGGTCTACCAACAGGACCTGAGAACCTAAATAGAGTGACATTTTTACAGCAATAGCGTTTATCGGAATGGCAAAATGTTTGAAATGGATCACATGACAATAGTTACCGCTGATACGAATACTCTACTTCTTATGTACGCTCGGGGATGCCTATGTCCAGTAGTGGACGTCTTTCGGCTGAAATGATGATGATGATGAAGATCGAAACATAATTACGAGTATATTAGGCCTCCTGTCTGTAAAAGGAAGCGAACTGTAATCCATTACGGAAGCGCTGTGAATGTTGGAGAATGACACAATGTCTTCGAATTCCTTGAAGGACATGTGTCAGGTCGCCGGCTCGAAGGACCAATGTTAGCTCGTGGATGAAATGAGTGGACTGTATTTTTAGGCGAAATGGTTTAATGCCGTTATAATTACAAATAACTGTCCCGGTCAAACAATACTATAGTTTAAAGAGAGAGGTGTCGACTGTCGCGGTGGAATCCGTGGTAGCGAGAGTCCGCCGAGCCGCGCCGCGTCGCCGCCGCGCTGTGCTCTCACACACTGATGCCGTGTGAGTCACTCAGATGTGTGTACAGCGTAAACGGCGCGTTTCGGCCGCCCGAAGTGTTGGGTAGAATTCCCAACAATCTCAATGTTTTCAAAAATGTTCTGAATTTTGGCAGGTACAAAAATAGCAACCACCCATCCAAATCTTGACCTCAACCACACTACCTTACCTCCAACCCTTACTCCTCTAATCATATAACTTACAACCATAACATACAATAGGGTTGTCCATCACTCACAAGATACAGATACGGGTGAGGACGCGACACAGTAATTCCATTCTCCGATATATTTGACGCAAATAAATTATAGTTAGTGTGACAACCCTAGACATGCAGATCGGGGTTGACTCGTCTTTTGGAGTGGTTTATTTATTTATTTTGTGAAATTATTTTGACTTTTATGAACATATTTGGAGTATTGAAAACAAAGAAAAACACCTTATATGTAAGGAGTAGGTGTAACTAAACTAAATATAAAGAGTGATATTTTGTTTTTAATATCTCTGGAAGTAGGTACTGTACTGATCCGATTATGAGAACTCTTTCACTGATACATAACTACTAGCCAGCTGCTTCGCCCGCATGAATGTTTTTATTTTTATTACTATCTTTTTAATGTGAGGTAGTAGAGTAATTTTATTGATTTAATTTTATTTTGAATTTAATTTTCTATTTAATTGTAATTTTAATTTTATAGATTTATATTTTTTATTTTAATTTAATTTTGGCTTGGATTTTAATTTTGATTGTGGTTTGCTTTTAATGCTTTAGATTTTAAATTGATTTGTAACTCTATGTGGTGCCTAACCTTTAAGAAATTGTAATACTAACCTTAGATTTTTTTTAAACTTGATATTTAAATGTATCAGTAGGTATATACAACTGTTGGTTGTAAAAAAGAAAGATAAAAATATCCAGACTATAATCTATATCTGTGCCAAATTTCATCCAGATCCGTTCAGAAGTATTTGCGTGAAAGAGTGACAAACATACAAACACACTCACAAACTTTCGCCTTTATAGTATTAGTATAATGTGATACTATCGCCGAGTGTCTGTCATAGGCTTCTTTTGATATAAGAAAAATGTTCAGTTCCCATGAGATGGGCAGTTTTGGATTGTGGATCCGCATAGCAGATTTAATAACTTTACGGTCTCTCATTTTAAATATGTTTTTGATTTGTAAATTACCTACTTGATTAAGTCCGCTCAAGATGAATAAATTATTCATTAAAAATCTTTAAAAAATACCCTTTTCGTATTCTTCTCAGCAAGCCTTTTATTTGATACCCATATCATGGCAGTGCACGAAAAATACTAATCCGTCATCTTGGGTCGTCTACCATATTGGATTTCTATTAGAATGACGTCACTTAGCTAACCATGCATTGTCATCCAAACTAAACGTGTATGCAAAATTTCATCTTAATCGGTGGAGGATAACTGCTTTAAAACACACACACTTACATATATACATTGCAAGTTAAATAAAAGCTTGTAAAAATTGCCAAAGGACTAGGTATTGGTAAAGTGAAAGCGTCACTATTGCGATATTTAATAGCTTCAACATTATATTTACGTGACAACCCTCAGGGTACATGCAAATCAGGGGGTGACCCCACGTCTTTCGTAAAATATTATTTATGAGTCGGTATGATATTGTCAAATGTTAAGTATTACTGACGACTCTATCAGTTCTGTGACAGTTTCTTTTTACCCGACTGCAAATAAGGGGGACAACATTTCCTGTATTCCTGTAATACATACATACTTCTTACATATTTCTTAGAGAATATAACTTGGAGATTTAAATCAATTGTGCTTCTGAAGGGCTTTACGTAGGTGGTTAATAGAGAATTCCTTCAGTTTAAATTTAAATGACCTAATTGTATACCTACCAAAAATTTGCATGTCATTATGCTATGATTAAATATGTTAACCTACTATTATACTACCTTTGTAAGAACTTTTGTAACCATATTTATCTGCAAAAACATCTTTGACTTTTAAAAATGCTATGGCTAGGAAAGAGGTAACTATTCAGATGGCGGAACATACACATGTTATGATATGTATGGAAAAAAAGACAGGCTGCACTGATCCCAATGGCATATGTAAAAGATAAAGTTTCCTATTCAATTTATTTGGCAAACATATGTAACATGATAATAATTTAATGGATCAACATGTTTAGCCTCACTCGGCGTAAAATATTGAAATAATTATAAACGTTATTTTTCACTTTGTAGTTTTGTATGTGGAAGTCGGTAGTATTTTTTTTCAATTTTTTATTTTTGCTTTTCACTTTTACTTGTACCTACCAAATAGGCAAGTTAGTAAGGTACCTATAACGCCAGAATAGATTTCATGAAACTTGAACATAACCGATGAAATGAGAGATCTGCTTACCCCTTAAGAGTGTACTGGCGTCATGTTATGTTATGAAATGGTATAAACAATAAACAGACATGCGATTGAAGCAATCCAGAGAGATTTGCCGTTATTTTTTGAAGAGTTCTGTTGTATAACTCCGAAGTTCTTCATCAGATCTTCACCAAATTAAAATGGGACTAATTTCGGAACATACTTTTTCAAACAAAAAAATAATTTTCAAAATCGGTCCACAATTGACGGAGATATCGGTGAAAATACACAAAAAAAAAACATACTCCAAGTCGAACATAGAACCTCCTCATTTTTGGTAAGCAGAACTCTTCAATAAATAACGGCAAATCACTCGGGATTGCTGCAATCGCATGTCTGTTTATTGTTTATACCATTTCATGGCACAACATCATGCCAGCACGCTCTTAACGGGTACGCAGATCTCTCAATTCACCGTTTATGTTCAAGTTTCATGATATTCGGGTAATATATTCTGGCGTTATAGTTACCTTACTAAAAAACTTGCCTATTAGGTAGGTAAAACTAAAAAGTGAAAATAAAAAAAACTTTTTTGCAAAAAAATACTTCCAAATAAAAAACTACAAAGTGAAAAAATACTTTATTTTTGTAAGTCGGTGTCCTTAACGCAAAAAAATGGTACCTACGAAAGACAAGTTTTTTTATCTTTATTACCTAAAGAGAAAAACAAAAGTTATATTTGAGTGAAAGTTTTATTTATTAAACACGTAGCAAGTTGAAATTATCTATTTAAACACGAAGTTGCATGAAATGAGCAAGCAATAGGTACATTAATTTATTTGTACTATTGATCACGATCTTTTTTGTATCGAAACTTTTTTAAGAACAAAGCAATTCAACTAATAAATTTAAAAAAAATACTATAACTCACTTGTGAATAATAGTTATGAAAAAGTCACAGTTTGATTACCAGGTGTGCCTAATTGCGGTGAAATTAGAGCCACTTTATGAGCAAGTGTGTTGAAAAAAATATTATTGTTGCGGCTAAGTAGAATCTACTGGCACCGACCTAGGGTTTATTGAAGCACGCAAGCCCCACCACGACATCAACGTAGAGATACTGCGGTGGGGATATATTATATGTATATATATATATATATATTTATTTTTAATATTAATAATAAATTGGCAATTAAAATTAATGTTAGTTTCATATATAAAATAAGAGTCAGTACAAAATGTAGTAAATATAGCCTATAACAGACAAAATATGTCAAAAATTAAATTAAAATACAAATTCTTAAAAAAACTCATAATTCATAAAATCAACAATGTTATATTAGCACTTATCAGTAAGCAGCTTTTTAAGTATTTTCTTAAATAAATTAATATTGAATTTGCTTAGTGTCATTCGGAATTTTATTGTATTAATGGGGCCATGCATACAACACTTTTTGTTAGCAGGATGTGTATGGGCTGAGCATGATGAGAAAAATACAAACACAGCTATATAAAAAACTAAGATTGTTTTAGATTTATATAGATTACCATAGATAAAACTCTAGAAAAGTGACATTCTAATAAACGGTAACGATTGTCTAAAGTCCAAAATAGTAGGTAGAAGAAATGATCAAATGTCACTTCTAGGCCCTAAAGGTATCGATCCCTAAAAGGAATATTTGTTTAAGGTACGAATTAAACCAAATACGAATTTAATTTCGGTTACCAGATACTTATTTGCTACAAAAAAGGGAAAACCTGTTCAAAAAACTGACTTTCCAAAAAAGAGGAGGTTCTGTGTTCGACTTTATGTTTCTTTTTGTGTTTTCACCGATTTCTTCGTCAATTGCGGATCGATTTTGAAAAGTATTTTTTTGTTTGAAAGAATATGGTTATATAATTTATATTCCCAAATTGGTCCAATTGATCTGACAAAGGTTTGACAGGTACCAAAACTAAAAAACTATAAATAAAATCTTTTTACAAATAAAAACACCTCCTCCTTTTTGGCAGGTCGGTTAAAAATCACCAACACACACATACAGGTATAAAAGCAGAAAATTTTGAAAAATCTTTTTATAAAAAAACGGGTCGTGCTACCATCAATCCAGGGCTATCTCTAGAACCGTTACCCGGTACTGACCCGGTTATCCCTAAGTCCGCGAGTCTCCTTTCATTTATTACACCCGATTACCAACCCTTGCCATGTCACTGCAGAGGATTTTGTAAGAAAAATGAATGTCAATTGGTAGGTAAATACGTAGTGGATTGGGTGAATTGGGGTTAGAGGGTAGCTGGTCAATGTGGTGACTGATGGATTGATTGAAGAAAATTGGGGTTGGAATTAAAGAAATAATTTAAGTATTTTTATTATAGACTAGCGGACGCCTCGTGGTTTCACCTGCGTAGTTCCCGTTCCCGTGGGAATACAGGGATAAAAAGTAGAATTTTTTAAATCGGTCTTGTAGTTTTTAAGTTTATTCGTTACATACAAAAATACAAATCTTTCCTCTTTATAATATTAGTATAGATAGACTCGCGCTTGACCACTATCTCACCTGATGGTAAACGATGATGTAGTCGATGAAGCACGCATGCCTAGAAGTAGTATTTTCACTCTTGACATAAAGACACACAGGTTGTAGCTATCTGGAAACACAGACTCCGGCAGGGAATTCCACTCCTTAGCTGTACGCATAAGTTGAACGTTTGGTTAGACTGCTAGAGCAACGTTTATTTCAAACGGAATCAATTCACATAATTCATTCGTACACTTCAACGTAAGGTTCAGTTGAAAATCAGCGTCAGGCAACTCCCAGTTGTCTGGCATTTTGCTGAACTGGACCTATTTAGCGCAGCCGCGGGGCACACTATGTATGTAATTGTTTTAAAATTAAGTTCCCTTTTATTTGTACCTACATTGTGTGTATCTGTGTGTGCCAAATAAACTAGTTTTCTTTCTTTTCTTTTCTTTCCTTCTTTGATTAAGCGTAAGAGTAAAGGGTATCACCGGAATTGAATGATTTTCTGTTATTTTATAACTGGTTGATTTTTTTATCTTTTGTAACAAAAATAGTTAATTGTATATATAAGGTGCAATAACAATTTAAAAGGCGAGTGTTTTTTTAATCCTGAGCGCAGCGAGGGATTCAAAGTACGTCACTCCAGCTTAAAATTGTGTTGCTACCGAGGTGGACACTCTACTTTTTATCACCTGAAAATAAGTAACTGCACCTAGAACAAGAACGTTACGTTACGTACGTTTATTTATTTACATACCATAAGACATAACACTGAAACAATTAGAGACTTATGTTTATATTTGAACAATTATGGAACTGCATCGTGACAATTGTATTAGTACCACACGTTACAGTTGCAGATTTATTTTTTAAGTTGGCTCGCGCGCGGTTTTCCAGCCAGTCACTTGTTCAATACAATGTTCCCGTGTGGTCCGAAATAGAATTACAATCACTTAGTCTTTTACATATTTAGATGCAGTTTTTTTATTGTAGATATGCTCGCGTTAAACCTATCTCACCTAATGTATTAGCCTAATCTCCAAAACCTTTTTCATCCTTAATTCTCTTAGTGCTCTAATAAAATAGATTTTCTCTCTTAACCCTTTCAAACCGATTGATACCCAAAAACCCTTTAAACACCCGATACAAAACATCGGAGGCTCACATTAGGAAGCTTCCTAAAGGCTGACATTAGGGAAGGCCGAAGGGGCTGCATGACCGATGGAGCCAATAAGTCAGCCCGTATTAACACCCCATACTTTAATGGGTCACATATGAATAATGTTCAAAGGAAATTTCGTCTATTAGAGAGGATTCCGTGATTTCGATGATGTTTTGAAGTTGTAAGGGAGTGAAGTGTTGTCACGTGTAGCGTGTTTTTAGAGGCTATTAAAGCTTTTAAAGGTTTTGTCAATTCAGGGTTATAATGATGTTGTAATGAACAATCAATGCAGAAAACTATGAGTTTCATTATTGTTTAAAATCTTCGTAACTTTCATGTCGACTTGGGCCCGAATGTAATTTAATTGCTCATTATAATGGTGAACATACATAAATAAACTCACGCTTTTCTCCCACGGGGGTAGGCTGAAACTACAGAACGCCACCTGCTACGATCCTTACATGGTTGTTTTGCTCTACTCACATTCATAAACAATCAAAATCAAATAATTTATTTTGAATTGTCAAACAAAATATGAATCTAGTTGCACATTCGCAAGCGTCAGTAGGTCTCTATGGAGAAGAATGTGCAAGAAACTCCACGGACACTCTTTTTCATCAGTTATAATTACAATTATTTGGTTACATCATTCTTGTTGGAAAAATACATATGTGAGAACGATGTAAAAAGAAAGCGTCTAGATTAAAATAATCAATTCAAAAATAAAATAAGTATGTAATAAAAAGCAGGCTGAAGCAGTTAAGTTATGACCAAACCCAACTGATGGCGCCCGTTCACGAACATGACGCTTGGATTGGCGCCACTCAGCTCAACCATCATGAAGGGAACCGAATGTTCCAACGCATGTTTCACCAACATGTACATGCAACGGTGAAATCATAGTTAAAGTTGGTAGCAGTTATTTAGGTTCACCTAAAATACCTACCTACAGGCTTTTACTGGGCAATACCTAATTGGAATAAGCCAATAAGACGGTCGGACGCTTTTGGTGAAATCAGCGAATTACCTTAGTAAGAATAATCCAATTTGTAACTATGATTCCTGTCACCCAAAACTAAAGACAAACACAACCGTCCTTATTAACAAACAACACGACGAAAAATACAAACAAACATCTATCAATCACTAACCACAAACATATAAGGCTAACCCTTTACTGTCCATCGCATCGTACGTCATTTATTACCTCGCAAATCCTCCGGCTCCTTCCTTGATATCTCTTATTTATTGTCAAAATGCCAACTGGGATGAAGCGAGAACTATTTGTCATTGACAAAGCTTTTTGGATATGTGCGACCCTTGGATATTGGTACGAGTCTTAGGGGTGGGTTGGATGCTGTTACATGATGTTTTGGTATTCGGATATTGTATTTTTTAAGGGTCAGTCTGTGGAGTGTTCTGTGTTATTGATATTGGGACCATGGACATACGTTTTCATCCCAACCTTTTCGTATTTCAGAAAGTGTCTAAGATTGTTTTGATTATTATAGTCTACCATTCAAGAGCCCAAGAAATGTGATAATCGATCAATACAATTATGATATTGCCCTTTGGATAGGTTGTGAAAATAAAATGGCTATAGACTATTTTTATAAATTAAACAAATTATTTGTGTTTTCATTTGTAGGAGGGATTCTATGATAGGATAGGATAGCTACACTAATACTGCGAGTGCCATAGACTACTTAACATCCAAAAAAAATACACGACACAAAATACCTGGCCAAAAGAGTGACGCCACGCAAAATGGTAAGTCAAATAAAATTCCGAAATTCAGTACCGTTTTATACAAACTCTTACCGTCGTGATTCAACTAATTTCTTCGTCAATATCGCACACTTATAAATATGATATGACTGTAAGTATCGCCCCAGTACGGCTGGGGTTGCCAATGTCCTATTTCTCGATCAGATAAGACGTGTATAAGTAATGGCAGGCTGGATATTGAACGTCAGGGCTTGGACGAGGCGACGCGAGGAGGCGTCCGGTTGTTGAACGATTGTCATCTGTTGATGACTGCCAGGGTTGGCACAGCTAATGACGGTATATTTTAATATAAAGAGGATATTGAAAAATGTCGAAGAATGATCGTCAAAAGTGGGTTTTTCCAGATTGTTATGAGTCTGGTAAAAGAAACAAAATAAACAAATAATTATAGTTTATATTACAGGTATCAATTTATTAAAGGTATAAAAAAAGATTAATTATAACTTTATCAGCATTGCCATCCAATGTGGCAATGCTGCCAGCGTCCTGGGCACTTTTCACGTTGACTGCGATGTGGGCGAACTTTTTGGTACCCCTGCCCTTTTTATACGCGTTCGTACTTTTATTTTATTTAAGCGTTTATTTATTTATTATATTCTTTATTGTACACCACAAAATATAAATACAGGACAAAAAATCATAAAAGAAGAAGAAGATAGATAGTGGAGAAGATATATATTGATATAATAGCAAGTGAAAAAAAAAAACAAACAAGGTGATTTCCGCAGATATAAATCTAACTAGATGACGTGATTGTATGTACTTCGAAAAAACGGAGTAAAGTTACAATCAATGATCGTAATCTGAGCTTTTCATTTAGCATTTTCGGCACCGGAAATCCACCGAAATCTAGAAAAATTTCTTCTTATGCTATATTGAGCTGTAAAGAATGTATAGAAAAAGTTGGCCGAGGCATTGGAAATGTTTTCTTTCATTGGTAAGTAAATTTGTTTGTGTAAAAGTGGCACGCTTGGTTTTCATACAGATGGAGGGCCTTGCGTTATCTAGTTAGATTTATGTCTGTGGTGATTTCAGTACAAGAATCATCCAGAATTTTGACAGTGTTGACAAAAAAACCGTAACCGTCATCACTTGGGTAAAAATCACGCATTAAAATACCTTAGAAAAGATCGAAACCAGCTTGATGTCGCTGTACCTACATATAGAGTTCAGACCTTAAAAGCTCAGACAAAAAATCGCAGATACTTCCAATGAACCAATCAATCTAAAGAAAGCCTCCACCACTCCATTACTTACCAAACCTTCTCACCTAAACGGCTCTCCATTAAGAAAACCCACAGGCACCGATGCCGCCCGATTTACTAAACCGAAACCCAACCCTTTGAGTTTAAAAAACAATTTATTTTCCTCGGCAAAAAAAACGAACCGAAGAATTTTCCCCGATAAATATTTGTTGTTGGCAACCCTGGAATTGCTGGCATGTCATGTCCGAGCCCTTTTCAAAATGCCTGTCAACTGCGTAGGGTGGTGGTCAGTGTCCCGGATTGTGTCCGTTGGCAGAATTATATATTATTTATTGATATGTTTACCTATGTGTATGTTTGTAAGTAATTTTGGCAGGAGGATGCGATGTCTTCCTCTGAATGGTTAAAGTTTTGCTTGTGTATGACAATGTCTATTTCGTAGAGGGTTCCGATAACTTGAATAAGGTGCTATTTGAAAGACACAATCAAGCTTGGCCATTTTTAATCAAACATACAAGCTAGACAAGCTTTACACGAGGTTTCACCCCCGTGGCCTATAACACAGGCCCCGTACATTTTTCTGGATGAAAAGTGACTTATGCCACTCACTTAGTTTTCTATTAAGAAATAGATTTTTAGCCGAAACAGTTTTTACAGTGAGAATCGGAACAAACAAATCGAATAAAATATGTCATCCCATTATACAGATTAGTTTGTCTTAAAATCCCTAATAATAACATAATATGGCTTAAATAATATTATTATTAGGGATTTTAAGACACTATTTTTTTACAATTATTAATACTTATCCTAACGACTCTAGCGAGTCGGTGACACCGTCAACTCGGTCTGTTTGCCCAACTTTGGCTTTCCTCCAATTCTTTCCACTCTGTTCTGTTAAGCGCTTTCCTGGTCCATATTTTCTCTGCTATGATCTTTATTTCGTCTTCCCACCTTCGAAACTGTCCACCGCGTTTACTTTTCCTATTTCTTGGGTATCAAATACTAATTGTTTGTTCCACTTTTCTATGCCTCTTATAAAATGGCCAGTCCATTTCCACTTTAGTTTTCTTATTCTGGTTATTACGTCTTCAATTTTCTTACGTTTTCGGATGGTATTGTTGCGTATTCTGTCGGACTTTCTTATATTTAGCATGCTTCTCTTCAATGCTGTCTCCCTTAAAATCCCTAAACCTTACATTAAATTTTCAATCGATATAAGAACCAGCTGCACATAGGCCTCCTCCAACTACCACCACAACCACACCGTCCTATGCTTCTTACTACTTCTTGCTTATCCTGATAGTAGATCCAACTTGTGGTAGGCTTATTTATACTCCTATCAAGATATTGTCTTGCTTTTTTATGTTAGTCTACACTGTCCCACTGCCGGGCAAAGATCTCCAAATCTTTCCAGGTATTTTTTTCTTGAGCCACCTCGAACCCATGCAGTAGGCATCTCTTTCTGAGCTAATCTGTTAAAGTGAACACACTGTACAAAACTGTTAAACAGTAAAGCAACTGACACAACGCTCTCACCCACCCAATACACACCAAATCCCCAATATTTATGAATCAAACTCATTAACATTCTATCATCCGCTAACACATCACTCAACACCACCAATCAAAGCCGATACACAAATAAATTATGGACATCACTAAACGCTAGTGAGGGGCGTTCGACATCGATGTCTGCGGTCAGGATCGCGTTAGGTTTACATTATTAATGATTCATTTAGTTCACACTAACCGGGCGGCTCTGCTGATCCCTTTGGGTTTTGATAGGGATGTGGTGCGTTGTGGTTTTGTATCGATAGATTATTTGTGAAGTTATTTGGTGGATGTTTTGTGTTAAGTTAGTAATGGTGATGTTTTGTCATTATCAATCACATTGATTGACATGCTTAGTACAATATGGAAGATTATAAGTAAGAACAAACAGAAAGTATTCGCTAAATAAAAAAACCGGCCAATTGCGAGTCGGACTCGCGCACGAAGGTTTCCGTACCATTATAGCAAAAAACGGCAAAATAATCACGGTTGTTATATGGGAGCCCCACTTAAATATTTATTTTATTCTGTTTTTAGTATTTGTTGTTAATACATCATCTGTGAAAATTCCAATTGTCTAGCTATCACGGTTCATGAGATACAGGCTGGTGACAGACAGACAGACAGACGGAAAACGGAGTCTTAGTAATAGGGTCCCATTTTTACACTTTGGGAACGGAACCCTAAAAATCACGCTAAAGGCGCATTTCATGCAACCTACCAAGAGAGCTTACACAAGTGGCATTCGCTCAGTGAAAGAGATTACCAAAATTACAATTGAATTGGCCTCGTAATATTTTGGAAGTGCATGTCAATCACGTACATTTGGACTTTTTAGTAATCGTTGAGACCAAGGTACCTATATAGGAAAAGTTAGTATTGAAAAGTAGTGAACTTCGGTAGAGATACCTACTATCTGGAATGAAATTAATATGGAATCAGTTATATCATAAGCATGTCATCAACTTCATAGCTACTAAACCAATCTGTAGCTTTTCGATATCGATAAACCGCTCCACTGTCACATCCCTATACTGATGTTTAGTCACTGCAATCGGCGATCTGATTAATAGTGCTCCCGCGAAATGTTTAATCTTTCGAAGCGACTCGAGCCGGGACCCTTTGCTCGGCGAGGCAACAACACATATATTATGCATTAAACTATCGATGTTTTGCTTAACAACACTACAATATGTAAGAGAGTTTAGTGTAGTTCTTGATTATTGTTTGTGAACTATGAAGATAACTAGATTTTTTATTTGCTTCTAAAATGTTACCACGTGATACGGATATCTATTGGTAAAATCATCATCATCATATCAGCCGAAAGACGTCCACTGCTAGACATAGGCCGCCCCCAGGCGTCGCCGCATTGACCAGTCCCGTGCGTCTCGCAACCAGTGAATACCCGCAGCCTTCACCAGGTCACCGGTCCACCTGGTGGGAGGCCTTCGCGGTCGCCTCTCCAGAACCTTTCTGCCCCATCGGCCATCCGTTCTGCGAGCAATGTGCCCTGCCCTCTGGATGATGATTTAGGATGAAAACGAGCGCGAGAAATTTTATAAACAGACCTTTGGGAGTCTAGATATCATGAAAAAACTACTAAATGTATATTTTCATAATTAAATTATTTGCATTGTTGAATTACTAATCTATCCCCGTATGGAGGCCGTTTTGCAATTTTCCTTCTTCATATGGTATTTATTTTCGCCCAAAGATGCGTTAAAATTAGTGTTGAAATATGGAACTTTCGACGCTCATAACTTTCAAATATATATAGGGCTAGATAATGATGAGACAAATTGATATAATTTTTTATTTTGAACGTACATCGTCAAACAGTTGAGTAATGGCTAGACTACATTTGTATGGAAGAATTTTCGACTAGTATAACCTTAAGTTTGGCAATTCTTCGGGCTATGTCGGTAACCCTGGATCTCTCTTGTGGATCTCTACATTTCTGATTGGATCACGCAAGCAAACTCCGATCATAGTCCTCTACATTTCCCTTTGAGTAACTTTTAGGATGAGGCCTATTTGGTAAAATAATCTTGGAAAATTCTTGTACGTTTTCTCACTGACATTGAATTTACAAAATAGAATAATTCTTACCTTGAGCTTCAAATAAAAGAGTTATGAATATAAATGAGGATGGATGGAGATGAAGGCCAAAGAAAAGAGGGATGGACTGTGTGAAGAGTGATATGAAAGAAAAGGGAGTCAGTGATAGCGTGACGGGGACAGGACGGTTTGGAAGAAGAAAACGTTTTGCGCCGACCCCAAGTAACATGAGATAAGTACAGGCAGATTATGATGATATAGAAAGTGCCTTGGTAGCTTTTTATATATATGAAAAACCAGTACCATGAAAAGTTCAAAATCTATGGAATTGCCCACCATTTTAGTATTTTTAAACTCTGACGCTGTAAGAATATCTTTATATGTGTCTCTAATTTCATAAGCAACTGCTTAAGATAACGTGGGATTGAAGTGGACTGTTCTAACAAATAATCATGAACATGAGAAACTTAAGAGTGCTTGTTCACAAGGCACTAGATTCATCAAGCAAACTTTAAAAAAACAATGAAAAACTTCTCAAAACTTATTATAGACAAACTTTAGTCTATTTAGAACAGAATCGCAACATTAGTCTTACGATTAGCATCGGAAATAGGCGTTTTAGCTTTTAGTTTTTAATTGGCAAAAAAATTGTTTTTATTTCATGTAAAACAGCCCCATTTAAACAGACACTCCTCTAAGTAGCTCATGTTCGTGATTATTTAACAACTTATTCATCAAAACTTTCTCAGGGCTGAGATTGTATCTGGCCCTTTTTTCGTTTTTTATTTTAAACTGGCCAGGAATAAAACGTGGAAAACCAGCGTGTCAAGACGTGCCATGAAACTTCTAGCAACATGCTCAGGACCTGCGTGGTGGATTACAGCCCACACACTCTCACAGAGATTAGGCTTGTGTCCCATCAGCAGTGGGAACTTTACAGGCTGATGATGTCTATCATCAGCTTTTATTCTAACAGTAGGTTTGAATTTACAAAAAGAAAAAATAAGGTTAAGGTATTTTTGAATTGTCAGCAAAAAAAAACTCAATGTCAAATGTATTTATTTCAAATGGGCCATTAAGCGGCACTTTTGAACGTTAAAAATTATTTACAAGTAATAAAAATTGATTCTACCGTGCATTCGGCAAAGTAGCTTGTTATGGAGAAGAACGCACAAGAAACTCCATACGTACTCTATTAAAAAACAAGTTTTTACAATATTTACATAAGTACAAACATTAATAAATTCATATACGTGAGAACAATGCACCCAGAACTACTATACTACATATACGTATAAAGTATTACAAGCACTAAAAGTTGCGAATGTGCAACCAGTACATTCGCAAGCGTCAGTAGGTCTATATGAAGAAGAATGTGCAAGAATCTTCACGGACACTCTTTTCCATTATTTTTGGTAAATTACCTATATTATGTTTAAACAGTGTAAAAATACGTGGATCTAGAAACATTTAGATTAAAATATATAACCTCAAAATACAATAATTAATTGAAAACAGGGCGAGGCAACGAAGTTAGGACCCATCCAAACTCATGGCGCCCATTCACGAACATGACGCATAGATTGGCACCACTCAGCTCAACCATCATGTTGGGAATCGAATAATCCAACACACGTGCTACTGTCAGAGAGCATTTGAGACATACTTTTAACTGCCAGGGCACATTCAAGAGCACATTTATTCAATTCATCTTTATAGATAGTCAATTGTTTTACCCAATTTAGCACAAAAAGTCGTGTAGACACGAGTATTAAGTTTCAAATGATTAGGCAAACATCTCGGCGTCTTGTTAGAGCCGGGATCAAACGGCGGGGTGCGCCAAACATGGGGTATCTGAGCTACCCCTCTTGAGGTTGGGGCCGGTAATATGGCGCTTTTCTGATGAATTTATTTTTGCAGAACTTTTTGAAGAGAGAATGATGTGAATAGATTTTATGTAGGGTTTTTAAAGTAGGTTAGAGGTAATTTAGGAATGCCCGTAATTACCGAAACAATAAAAAAGCCATTTTGTCTCGCGTAGATACACGTGATGGGCACACAAGGGGTTCATACTTTTACAAGGTTCTTAAATAGATAGCTTGAAGTTGAGAACTGGAGAAACTACAGATACTTTACTTTATTAAGAGAAGTGTTCATACCAAAGTAGGGTGTGATGAGTTCTCAACTTTTAATTATCAATTCAGAGACGGTGTGATGGAGATGCGTTTTGTATAATAATATTCAGATCGAAAAAAGCAAGGCACTTTAAATTCAATATGAATTAAGTTACAATACCTTTTCAAGGTTACACTAGTCGATCATTCTACCATACAAACGTAGTCTGGCGATTACTCCACTGTTTGATGATGTACGTTCAAAATAAAAAATATATCGATTTTTCTCATCATTATCTAGCCCTGTATGGAAACATAAAAGTAAACAAATTAAATGTTTGAAGGTTATGAGCGTCGAAAGTTCTATATTTAAACACTAATTTTAACGCATCTTTGGGCGGAAATAAATACCATTAGAAGAAGGAAAATTGCAAAATGGCTTCCATACAGGGATAGATTAGCAATTCAACAATGCGAATAATTTTATTTTGAAAATATAGATTAAGTAGTTTTTTCATGATATCTAGACTCCCAAAGGTCTGTTTATAAAATTTCGCACGCTCGTTTTCGTTCTAAATCAACATCCATTTTGATACAAATTTGCAAAAGTGCTAATTTGTATGCGAACCAGCTTCTTACTGCTCATCACAGCATCTATCTCTTTCGCACGTGTTGTCGTATGAGATACCATTCATTTTAATCTCGCGCACAAAATAGTTCGTGCCGTCAACTAGGGGAACCTAAACTTAGGATTTCCCCAATCCTATGGAATAAAATAAAAATAAACTTTTTACCATTTGGGATAAATAGGTGGGTAAATAGTTTTTTTCTTAAATTATACTATAATATCTTATCTCAAAATCGTATTTATTCTGGAAACTCGGTGCGCCATCTTACCGGCCCGATTTGTTCAGACAATCGGGAGTCTTACCAATGTTTTCTTTGTTCGAACCGCGGCAAATATTTGAGCTAATTATACGCTTGATTTAACACTCGCGTTCAATTTACAAGCATTTGTCTTTCCTAACAATGCTTGTTCCGTGTTATGCTGAAGGGAAGTTTATCGCGCTTTTTGGGCATATTTATACGATTTCTTTTGGAGACTTTTAAACAATAAAGTTCTTTTGGTACACATCGGTCTGTGTTGATGAAAACTAAAACATTGTTCTATAAAATATAAGATAGTGGTTTAACGAGGTCTTTTGTCTGAGTCGATTAATATGAGGATTATGTATTTCTTGCCAGAGGCAAGTAAGGGGTCAGGGAGAGGTTCTATCAGAAGTCTGATTAGATCAAATTATATTGGTAAATTTGCCAGTTCCATCGTTCATGCAGTAAGAACCAGATTTTCAGAATGATTCAGAGGAAAGTGTGCATTTTTAGGGTTCGGTACCCGAGGGGTCCAAACGGAACCCTATTGGTGGCACTCACATGTCCGTCTGTCCGTCGTCTGTCACACGGGTTTTACGGTCAAACGGTTATGGACGGAGCTAATGTCTTTCAAATTTTACAGTATAAGCATTTTATTGACCCAAATCCACGCAAATTGTCATTTTATTGGTGGCTATTTTAATTGTGGCTCCTATACAGCTAAAGCCTGTGGGGAGTGAAAAAAAAAATTGACCTACCTCATCGAGTAGGGCCATATAATTGTCTAGATAAACACTATTTTTTTTTTGTTAATATTGTAAAACAAAGGAATGAGAACGCACCAAAGTCAGCATTTTTTAGACAATTTTGTTCCGTAGATTTTTTTAATTTCTTTAAAAAAAAAGAATACCAATATTTTATATATAAACCAGATTTTGTAATTCCCTCATTTTTCCTATTACAACCAACTTAATTTTGCGGTTTGGTACGGAACCCTAAATGTGCGAAGTCCGACGTGCACTTGGCCGGTGTTTTCATTAATAAATATGGTACCGAATCTATCAGCATAAATAAACATGTTACACTTATTATAAGCCCAAAGAGACCGTTTTAAATATTTCTTTTTCATTCCAAAATGACGTGCATTTTATTACCAAAATATCAAATCCGAAAATAATACCAAAAAATTCAATATACCGAAACACTAACCCTAAAACGCCGCATCATTTGTCACAGTAAGTTTCAATAAGGGTACAATGTACCAACTTCATATCATACCTCAGGAATATTCCAATATTATGATTTATGATATAATACCGAATGGCATGTGACTATTTGCGCCAGCCAATATAAAAAGAACCCTAAAAATGTGATGGTTACAGTGAAATGTGGGTTTAGGGACGTTGGTTTGTATTAAGATAAATATTTTTTCTCCCCTAAGGTATGCAAAAATGTCGCTCAGATATGCCCCGTTCGGGATAATACTAAAATAGCGGGAAGCAGTTTTTGTTCATATAAATCTTCAATAGACTTAATACACTGGAGTGCTATTGGATTTTGGTGAAAAAAGGGTAAAAAGAAAAAGGGAATGAAATGTTTTGTATTTTTATTATGAAGCTGTAAAAAGAATGGTGTGTTTTAGAAGGCTATTTGTATGCATTTTGAAATGAAAATGTAAAAATGAAAATTACGCCGTCACCTTTTTTACGATTATTTTAGACTTTCTCGCACTTATCATATCGATCTATCATATCCACAGAAGAAAGGTCGCGAAGCAACTTGTTTTTTCTGTTAAAAATAATATTTGGAAAATATTTATTTATTTATTCTGTGTCTTCTGTACTTATACTTTAGAATACCACTAGCAGTTGGGTTAATAATTTAAAATGCTCATGAAATCAAAACTAAGTTATATTAAGGATTTAGAAAGTCAATACTTCCAGTAAACGATCTGGATATCTGAAGACATTAATAATTCTGAAGTGAAACTCTGAAAAAGGAATTATAAACAAGATACCCATTTCGGACATCTTTTTTGTTAGTAGGATCAGAATACTTATTTATATAATAGCCCCCACATTCTAATAACTCTCATCAACCCCCATCATTAAAAGTGTCCTATTCAAAACAAACCACCACACTCTCGATCACACTCTAAGCCCACAGTTAAAATATTACATGTACCATACAAATATAAAGCGAATATGTGCGTTATTTATTAGGTGCGAAATACTTTGATAAATCACCACCTCCTCGAGGGGTACAAATGTACCCCCCACGCATTGTAAGGGTTAAAATTGCTCTGACTATAGGAATGGGAGTGTGTAAGAAATATATCGTAGTATTAGAGACAAATATGATTGAAGAAAATTGGTGTGTTTCTTATTTCTTATCAGTTGATATACAGGCTTTCTTCTTTTGTTTGTTTTTGGGGTGGGCAGGGTTCTTGGTTAAAGGGGTAGATACGAGTATTCGTACTGAAGTACGTAGATCATAACATCCGAAGCGATAGGTCCTGAATTAGACCTACTGACTTTAGTAGGTACACGCACATTTCACGGGGTTAGTCTTTTTGGTTTCCGTACCTCAAAAGGTAACAAAAGAAACCCTAATAAGATCAATGTCTTGTCCCTCTGTCCCTCTGTCTGTCCGTATGTCATCACCGATTTTTCCATGAACGGGTTTACCTAGCAAGTTGAAATAGATGTTTAAAAATCAAGGTCTACACGATAAAAAATTATGGGCAATTTTAGATTTTTGCGAAAACTTGTAAGTACCAAAATTTACCTTAATTTTCAACGTTTTCATTTTTTTTATGTTTTTCCTTTACTTGTGCTGTAAGACTAATTTCAACCAAAATAGTACCCTATAGATTTTACTTCGAAAACCTTTATGGTATTTCCCGTTGAACTAGTTTAGTTGTATATAGGCTCGTGCTTGACCACTATCTCACTAAATGGTAAGTGATGATGTGGTCGAAGGTGTAGCACGCTTGCCTAGAAGTGTTTGAAGTCAAGTTATTTCTCTTTTATTGGACTCTATGCCACTAACTGGACAGCTAATAATATTTTGTCTGACCAGGGCGGGCTGTGGAATTGAGCCTGGGGTTCTGGGTTCAATTAACAGAGCGAAAAACATTCAATAATCATGCTAGTGCATTGATATCGGTTTTATGGGATCCGAACTCACGACCAGTAGCACTAGACTTAACGGGGTACGGTACTTCGCTAATAATTTAACATAAACCTGTATTCTGCCAAGGCATAGCCAGATTTCTTTAGTATACTCACATTTCACTGGCTTAGTTAATTTCCCATTTATTGCCACTAACTGGCAGTGGGCACAAATCCAACAACAATGTCTGTCCTGGGAATTGGATCCAGAGCTCCACATTCAATAATCAAACTATACCTGTAGTGTATTGATTACCAGAGCATTGGTATCGGTTTCATCTGATTCGAAGCTACGACCTGTAGCGCAAGAGGCCATAAGTCAACCACTGTGCCAAACGAACCTTTTGACTAAAATAAATATCTTTCAGATAACCATTGGACAAAAAGCCTGATAGCTACAACCTAGGGGTCTGTAGGGCAAGAGTGAATAGGTTACTTCTAAGCAAGCGTGCTTCACCGTCGACCACATCATTGCTTAACAGCCGAGATAGTGGCCTTACGGGAGCCTAAAACAAAACAAAAAAGAATCAATCAACACAGCTCACTTCCAGATAGAGATCTCTATAATAATGAAAAATGACAATCAATAAATTGCCAATTTTCTCACCCACCCATTGCTTCCACCCACGTAAAAACACACAATTACAGACGAACACAGTGCAAATAAAACATCAATACACGATGATAAAGTACACAAAACACAGGGTACCCACCCCTCGGGGACGGGGGTAGCTCTAAGAATAAATGCCCTACATAAACCGGAGTGCTAGAAAATGTACGTGAGCGTTCTTAGCACACCATATGCGGGGATTTGTATAGAGCTGATAATTCGAAAGTTCGGTGTTTTGTTATGGGGGAAATTATGGTTAGATGTGTGAATGAGGCGATTTTGGAGTCAGATTAAATAGTTCTTTTAGATGCAAAGGTTGACAACGCAACTGCGAGGTGCATCGTTTTGCATGTGTCCATAGGAGGTGACGATCAGCAGCCTTATTTCGTAAGTGAATTCAGCAAGGTAAAGGGCAAAGAGTATAAAAAATTGACCAATCACATTCGAGACGAAAGACGCGATGTGGATTTTATAAGGCTATAGATAAATAGTGAATGTGATCGCAAGCTTTTGTTAAATTCAATCCTAGCGTAAGATACGAGCCTAGGTTTTTTATAACTAAGAGTATGTTGGGGTTAGACTCCAGTCTACCAGTTTTAGCAACGAACAATATTATTATTAGTCTTATTAGGTATCTGAATTTGTTATTCTCATGATATGTGCTGTGATTAATACTACAGCCAATCAAATGACTTTTCACTTGACTACCGCCAGCTGCAGGCTCGTATCTTGCAAGAGCAAAACGATATCGATTTTTGCGCAATAATTGCTCTTCAATACATAAAGTTTTTGTTGGTCTTTGAAGTTTTTGGCGGTTTTTTTAAGTAAGTGTATTTGACAAACAGCGAGCAATTAGCAAACGATTGTGTAGGAGCTACCAAACCTACACTGTAAGTAATTCCGACTTTTATGACATAAAGCATTTGATCGCGCCATGATGGCTGATTCTTATAAGCCTGCCGGATAATAGATATTCAACTGTTTTCAAATCGGTGCAAACGAATGATATCATTTTATCACAAGTCCAAACTAAAGTGTTATTAATTACTACTGAACAATTGTCAAAAGTGGATACAGTGAGCATCGTTTGTCGTGAACAATATCGAGTAACTAATGAGACGAGTGCTGAACAGTGTCGAGTAACTAGTGAGACGAGTTCTGGTGGTAGCGGCATCGTGCGTTAAAAACGAGTGAGGAAGAGGGTAGACAGATATGTCAGCTCATAAACAACACCCCCCCCGCAAAGACTTTAGTTCTCGTGATCATGGCGCTTGTAACGGTGCCGAAATATCGAGCTCTCAACTAAAAACAAAATATACATGGTAAATATCCCGAAACAAATATTAATTCTAATGATTGTGACCATGTCAGCTTAAAAACATATATTGTTATTAATTAGGTTTTTCCATGTATAATTTTCAATCGGCAATCCGATATCTAGGTTTCTGGCTGGTTGATGGTAAAATACTGGACCTCTATTGCAAGATGCTCCTAAAATTAACATCAACATCAGCTACCAATATTTGAAGTGAAATGAAAAACTAAATAACGTTGCCAGTATACACAGTTTTATCTAAATTATTTCACTAAATTCACACGCCCGTTAAACATTTTCTTCAAGAAATATATCCCGTATTTATGGGTAGGTATCAACAGCTCTATATGAATACCGAACGTCTCGTTACAAAGACGGTTTTCTGTGGCGTAACGCGCGAGTATCGCATTATATCATTTATAAACAAAATGTGTTAAAATAAATCGCTACGTCGCGCCAGGAGCCTCAGATACGCGGTTTTAATGGCCACACACGATGTGTGTATATTTTATGTCGCCGTTTATTTGAGGATCATTTTCGAGATGATTTGAGTACGAAATGAAAACTGTTTCTGTGGTTGTGTTGAGGAGTTTTTGTTTTGGATTTGGAACACGAAGTTATACCTGGATACTATAAATATGTATGACAGTATAGATGAGTTACTATGTTACATCGAGTTTTAGAAAGAGAGACACAACCAGTGATGGCAACGATGCTCTACAAAGCCGATTTTTATGGTTCCGTACCCAAAGGTTAAAAACGGGACCCTATTACTAAAACTCCACTCTCCTACTGTCTGTCTGTCTGTCATCACGCTGTATCTTACGAAGCGTGATAGCCAGACAGTTGAAATTTTCACAGATGATGTAGTTCTGTTGCCGCTATAACAACAAATACAAAAACAAAATCAATTAAATATTTAAGTGGGGCTCCCATACAAAAAACGTGTTTTTTTGCCGTTTTTTGCGATAATGGTACGGAACCCTTCGTGCGCGAGTCCAACTCGCACTTGGCCGGTTTTTTAAAACTTGAAGTGAATTAACGGCAGCGTAAGGACGAAACTATTTACTAGTTTGTTACAGTTTAGATCTCAATCACGGTCATTTAGGCCAATTTCTACCAATAATGAAAAAGCAGTTAGCGACAATGATATTTTAAAAAACGTGCAGCTTCTGTCAATAACCTAATACAATAGTTTTTTAGTAGAAATTCTAATTAGTCCGTCAGTTTGTTTACTAAAAAATATTGACACGTTTTTTTTTACAAATATACAAAAAATTACGCCGATGCAATGAGATGAAATTCCGCGTGACATCACGCTTACACTTAAGTAAACGTTTTCCCATTTTGACTGACGGGTGACGGACCAAATATTATTATTATTTTTTACGCTTGTGGCTAAATAATAACAGCCGCACGGGTTAATCTTCAAGGTTAAGCAACGCTTGACGAGTTCGGTCCGTGGATGGGTGACAATTTCAACATAGCGAGTTTCCTCCGTTCCTCAGAAAGCACGTTAAGCCGTTGGTTCCGGCTGTCATTTGAAGATCTTTGACAGTCGTTACGGTTAGTCAGAAGCTTGATATCTGACACCAGTCTAGCCAAGGAGTACCGTGTATCCAGTTACTGGGTTGTGGAGGTCAGATAGGCAGTCGCTCCATGTAAAACTCTGGTACTCAGCTAAATCCGGTAAGACTGGAAGCCGATCCCAATATAGTTGGGAAAAGGCTAGGCAGATATATAAAACATTCATATTGTAGTCTGAGATTGTAGTGCAAGTGGGACTTCGATGTTCAATAACTTTATCAATAACACCTTCAGAAGAAACAACCAACCAAAGCAATACAAAAGACAGTTAAAACCAATTAACAATCACTGATCCATCAAAACTACCTTCAGGCGTTTACATAATGACACCCGCCGACACGTTCCCCGTCGAAACAATAGCTGTAGCAACAATTTTCTCCTGCATCCTGACGCGGTGTACCCAGGGTACCTAGCTGGTACCTAGGTGGTACCCAGGTGCTACCTATAGGGTACCTACATATTACCGTCCCACAGCTAAAGTTTCACTATAAGACATTTGGCCGATTTTGAGTTTATAATAACCTCAGCTCAACCTTCAGCAAAAAATTCTCTATCAATCTCTAAGCAGCGTTTTTCTACTATCAATAAAATTAGTAAAAATGTTTATTGGTACAAAAAAGGTTACATTAAGGTTTACATACACGTACAGCTGTATTGAAAGAAATCCATTGTAACCATTGAGTAATGAACCCTGCCTCTCAAACAGGGGCAAATCTGAATCTTAAGAGACAAAAAAGAATAGATACGGAAAAAAATATATAAAAAGCTTTTTAACAAAAAATCAAACCGACTTCCAAGACGTAACACTTCAAAGTGAAAAATAACTTTCTTTTCCGAAGTCGGTGTCTTTTGTACCCATTGTTTTACGTTATTCGACACCGACTTCTGAAAAGAAAGTTATTTTTCACTTTGAAGTGTTACGTTTTGGAAGTCGGTTTGATTTTTTGTTAAAAAGTTTTTATTTTTCTCTTTTTAGTTTTTGTAGGTACCTCCAATTAATATGAAAATCATTTATAGCCAAAGTACATCTTATGACTATTCCAATAAGCCCAAACACGACTAGGATACATTGTTTTATTTCGGGTTTCTAGTGGCCATTGTGGTCTTCTTCATCAGTTCCACTTCACCAAATGATACTTTCTGAATGCAAATGATTGCATTATTGATGAAAATAACAAAATCGCTACATGTATGCCTTTAATATTTGAGGAGTTCCCTCGATTTCTCTAGGATTCCATCATCAGATCCTGGTTTCCTTATCATGGTATCACCCTTGGGATATCTCCTTTCCAACAAAAAAATAATCATCAAGATCGGTTCATAAACGACGAAGTTATCCGCGAACACACATAAAAAAAAAATATATATACGGTCGAATTGAGAAACCTCCTCCTTTTTGGGAAGTCGGTTATTATATATATATACGGTCGAATTGAGAAACCTCCTCCTTTTTGGGAAGTCGGTTAAAAAACGTCCCAAACTGCTAATTATACAAAAATATTTTTGATAAGATTAAGTCATTGATTTAAATTAACTATGTGCCTCTTCGAAATGGAGCAAATAGATATATTTTATAATGCCGAAAACTTATGATTTAAAGTTTTAAGCAGCATCGATTTTCATTTGTGGTTTTATTTTTATTTTATTTACGATAGGCTCGTGTTTGACCACTATTTCCACTGATGGTAAGCGATGATGTGGTCTACGGTGAAGCAAGCTTACCTAGAAGTAATCTATTCACCCTTGACTTAAAGACCCCTAGGTTGTAGCTATCAGGAAAAAAAAGACTACGGAAAGGAATGCCACACCTTAAATGTACGCACAATGAAAGTTATTTTTCGTCAATAACTAAAAATATGATTTTGTCAGATAATGACACTTTAACTGTAGGACGCGCGCATAGGTGGTTCGACAGGCCACCCGGAGCTAGAAAGGTGCTCCGCAGTGCGATAGGAAATTGTGCGAAAGCTTAGATTCGTAGCCGTGGGCACTGCCCATCTGGGTGCTGTGGAGAGAATAGCGTGGATCGACGGTTGCAAATTTATACGGTTTTTTTAAAAGAAGATTATATTTATTACAACCGCGTTGTCTAAAGAAGTGGTCGTAAGCGCGATTATCGAATGTGGAGTAGGTACTGGTTTAGATTCTCTGGTTGAGCACAACGTATTGGATTTTTACCCGAATGCCGAAGGAAGATAGTTTGTTTACCAGTCTATGTATGTATGTTTGTTCCTATGTGGCGTTCTAGAGAACAAACGCGTTGGCCTTTTGATTTTTGAATTAACTTTTTTTTAGGCCATATTTTTTTCTATAACGGGCCTAAATCTGTTTTTCTACGGGTAGTATTTAAACGCAAATCAAAAAATATCCTTTTTCTACGCAATAAGATTCCGAATTCCCATCAAAATTACTGATTGCACAGCAAAATATTCAACTCAAAATATCACTAAACACACTACAATTTATTTTCGCAGCGTACAGCGATTTTTCCTAAAGCAAAAGCTTTTTCATCAATGCACAGCTAATAATCTTAATGCACATTATACATGTTAACTCTTTTTCTTTTAAATATAGCTTCTATTTTTATATTCTGTATCAATGTCGACGGAGCCCCGCTGCGCGGGGCTCCTATTTCTGTACGCAGGGTCTAAAGTAACCTAACAAAGGAGCCGAGTTCGCTCGCTTTGCTCGCTCACTTCAGCTCCCGTCATCTCGTTCGAACCTAACCTGTCCGTGTCGGGGTGCCCTAGGCTCCCGAGCTCGCTTCGCTCGCTCTTGGACTGTTGGAATATGGAAAATTTCCTGTGCAGTCAGTATTTATGCTATGTATGTAGTATTTTTGTACAAAAATAAATTTAACAGTATTGCATTATGAGGAAAAAAGTAATGTTATATTGATGTATAATTTCGTTTTATCTGCAGTTTGAGTTTTGTTAAACATTTAGTGTATTTGTAGTGAAGTAAGTTATTAGATGTAAATAAGAATATAAATGATGAGTATGTATTGATAGGCGATTTATAATATACCTTTTTCTAGCCTGTTAGTTACTTGCACTCGACTGAAGTATGGTGAAATCAGGATGTGCTACATAGTCTTCGCTCTCTAAAGAAAATACAGGCATGATATTAACTTTTGTTGTGACGGACCATCAACATTTCAGACCAAAGGCGTCCACTGCTGAACAAAGGCTTCCCCCAAGCGTCACTACATTGACCAGTCCCGTGCGTCCCGCATCCAGTGGATTCCCGCAACCTTCACCAGGTCATCGGTCCACCTAGTGGAAGGCCTTCCAACGCAATGTCTTGTGACGAATGCATGAACATAATAATAAACATCTATGATCGTGTGTTGATTGATGGATTATAACAAAACAAACAAAGTGTGAAAACTATCTAGTCTGTAAATGGTATTATTTTACGCCTGTTTCTGTATGTCTAGAAATTTTTATCACTTTTTTGACGACATACTTGTTGCAAGTTCTCACTTCAACATAAGAAGAAAATTTACATTTTATTTGTCTCATCCACACAAATCCCACCTTGCACATTCAAAACACCAGAGGCGTTATTACAGGTTGGCACTCGGCCCCACTATTGAATATCGGACAAAGAGCTCTAATTGTTCGTGTGCTGACACTCCGCAATGCGCCTCTGGAACAGTCTGGAGCTCTGGAACTCTGGACACTCTCTAATATCCGCGGCTGGAAGCTCTATAATAAGTCTTTGGGAATAGGGGGAATAGTTTTATCGGTCTGCGAATGGAATGGGACGCTGATTTGTTTGCTAAAGGGGGAATTGTACATATCATTCTGTTTTTGAAGCAGTGATATTGTAAAAACATGATTTAAATTATTAATCAGAGTTAATTTATATCGTGGTATTTTCATTGACTGCGGAAACTGTAATGTAGATACTATTTACCTTGAGCAGTCAGCTCCGCTACTAGGTAATCATATATGGAAAATAGTATCTATTCTTTTTACTTTTAGTTCTGGACATGTTTAAGTAGGTATATACAGCTTTCACTTTCACTGTCAAAAGGTCACGCACCTTTATGGGTCAAGAATTCGTTAGCAAAGTTATCCGACCTTCGTCAGTCGTTCAAACCTACGCTAGCTGAGGGGGTACCCACCTTATATTTCCAGGTATTCGACTTAAGAGGTAAAATTACTTTTTGGATTTTCGCTTCGGATTATGAAGCAGATGCTGTTTTAAAATTAAATTACGAAAAAAATGGACTTATTGAAGTAAAAGGTATTTCCAAAATCCTTAAATATCTTATCATACAGATTTTTAAAGATTTGTTCAGATTCAGATATATTTATTTGCATAAACATTATACGTACAATAAATAATAATAAGTGCATGCAGGATAACAATAACAGAAATCGCTCAAACATGTTTGCCACATACTATGGCGTGCAAATCATGAATTAATTAATTAGGTATCACAATTAATTTCAACAAAACAAACAAAGTAAAACAGTGAAAACTAAATGCCAAAAATAAAAAGATATAAAATAGCAATTTAAAAAATTGTTATAACACGTCTGAAAAACAGTTTAGGTAAATACTGTAGGCTTTGGGCTTAACTGCATACAATTGTGTGGTCAATGCTATTTCCCTGCATGGAAATTCTTCGCTGGATGCACTGGATCAACAATTGCGGCAGTGACCGTCTTTCAGTTGAAATGATAATGATGTGACATATTTGCTTTGTAGTGAAGGGAGAACACGTCATTATTATTAATTCTCTCCTATAATATATACGTTATTTCAAAGACCATCTAATACGCGATGATTAACACGGTTAAGTTAAAGTTAAGCGAACTATCGCCCGATGTCCGCTCACAAAGAACTTAGACACACATCACTTAGCATAATAGTGAGATCAAACGAGCATAGAGCTAAGAATATCTAGAGGGAGTTTATGCAGCCTAACCGAATGTCCTTTCTTTGGTATTGTTCGTCGAATCGTTGAGCTCCTTAAATTCTGAGTTGAGCTGCTCGGTTATTGACAAATTCGTTCACTGACTGGACAGGTCCACTCAATCTGGCTGGTTTTTTCCTCAAAAGACCATTTCAGGCATCAGTCTACATGGTCTTCATATGATCTAACCAAGATTTTGTCTGGACTTTAAAAGAGACTGTGTTTCTTCTCAGAGTAGTCAGATAGGAAACGCCGACCTCATCTAGTTTAACAAACTGTGATCGACATGTAAAAGTGTTTGTACAAACTAACTTACAGAAATAAAATCATTTCAACTTAAAGACGTTCACTGCTGGACATAGGCCTGGCGTCGCCACATTGACCGATCCCGTGCGTCTCGCATCCAGCGCATTCCTGCAATCTTAACCAGGTCATCGTACCACCAAGTGAGAGGCCTTCCAAAGCATCGTCTTCCGGTTCGCGGTCGCCATCCCAGGACCTTTCGGCCCCATCAGTCATCCGTTCTGCGAGCAATGTGCCCTGCCCACTGCCACTTAAGTTCCGCAATTCTTCGGGCTGTGTCGGTAATTTTGGTTCTCCTGCGGATATCCTCATTTCTGATGCGAATTCGCATGGAAACTCCGAGTATAGCTCTCTCCATTGCCCTTTGTCAAATCCCGTTGTGAGCGACCACGTCTAGGTACCATAGGTGATCACTGGCAACACACACTGGTCATAGACTTTTGTCTTGAGACACTGCAGTAAATTGGACGAGAAGATACCGCGCAACTTCCTGAACGCCGCCCAGCTCTCAAGCAGATTTCCCATTATAAGTTATTCTGACCATAAGAGTCACATGTCTTCTTATCACCACGCCTCGCCTGATCACGTACTATTATGAGAATGACATGGGCCGTGAGAATGGCCTCGGAATCAGCAAGTACGAAGGTTTAGAGAATACAGGGAGCGCCCGTTTTAGTAAGGAACTTTTAAATAGGATTTACGCTTTGATGTAAAAGGGGCATGAATAGTATTTACATGTAAAAATAAACTAGTGGCTCTGTTAGCTGTAGACCTTGCGAGTCTCTCTTTTTCGAACCAGGTTTTAGATTTTTTTCTAAAAACTAATTCATGAATCGGTTGAGCCGCCGGACATACGAAATAATTTTTGGCGAAGCTGAAACGTAGAAGGTTCGCTCGCGCTTCGCGCTCACTCGGTCAATAATTTGCACATTGACGTAGCTTAAATCTTAATATACATAGAAAGAAACAACCAAATGAAAAAGTCGTTTGTTTCGTGGTATTTACTTCAATAGTCCATCAAACGAGCACAAAATTAAAAAGTACTGTACATTTAATTTAGTATGTTAAGTTCGTTTGTTTTAATAATCAAAATCAAAATTTCTTTATTCAATTAGGCCATTAAGCGGCACTTTCGAACGTCATAAAAAAAAATGTAATAATAATTGGGGCCTACCGTAAATGTAGCTTGTTATAGAGAAGAACGGACAAGAAACTCCACATTTACTCTTTAAAAAAAAAATGTGTTTTAGACACCATGCTAATTAATGTCCGTACTATTAATGCATAAAACCTACAAAAGATACTACCCCATTTGAGTACGTACCACGAAAACGAAAATCCAGCGCCACCTCTATTCTCCTCACCAGTCTACAACACCCAGCCCGCGGCCATATTTCTCAAAGGTCTGTACAAAGGCGATACGTGGCAGAAGCATCGTTGAAAGTTATCTATCCTATTCGTGGTTAGTTAAACAATAGTCCATTACAACTAATAACATGGAGTTTGGCTAACGTGTGGGATCAAAGCGTATTTTGATTTCTGACTGACGGTTCTTTAGTCGGTTTTTGGAGTTAAGTTAGCCTTAGATACCTATGTGGTAAGTGGAGTTAGTATCTTTGGGATTAAAAAGAGCAGATGTGCCCCTGTGGTAGCAGCCGCGATTTACCAGTTGAGTGCTTTACTTTGTGTAAATTATTTCATCACCATTGCTCTCAAAATGGTGAAGGAAAACATCGTGAGGAAACCGGCATGTCCTAGAGCCAAACATTCTAAGACATGTGACATCTAATCGGCACTGGGCCCGCGTGGTGGATCACGACCCATTCCCTTGTGGGTGGAGGCTTGTGTCCCAGCAGTGGGAACATTAAACGTCTGATGATGATGATGATGACGTATGTTTCACTGGGATATCAAATATCACGAGGGCGAAGCTAGTAATTGTTCCACTAGTTGAAATTGTATTTGAACTGAATTGTTATTGATTTGTTTTTTATTGAAATTGAAAACTTTAAATTTATTTATTTTAATTATTTTGTAGTTTAATGATTGCAATGTAATTTTTTTTTAAATGAAATAGAATAAATGGCTTTCTATTTTATGTTCCAATAACATAAGCTGCATTTTGTTATATTTACTGTTCTAATGTTGGAAGTTACAGAAGTCTGACTTCTCACAAACTTTTTATTTCATTACTGTGCATGGAGAAGATAGATTGGATAATGCTTTAAGAAGCAAAATAAGCTAACCCTTCACTAATGCATTTTCGTAATTTTACGGCAAGTAATTAACATCAGCGACAATAAAAATCTATCAATAATTGACAAGCCTTATTTAAATAAATACCTAGTCTTGTCTTTCTGTGCTTTTATTCATAAAACCCTTCCCTTACATACTTACATACATTGGAACTCTGATACACAGCAAATAACCAACAACCATCTTGACATTCAAAGGTTGCCCCTTGGTAGATATAAATACTTTTATATAGAGTTCTATTCATGATTCTAACATCAAGCTATTGATAGATTTTTTATTTTCACTGATGATATTCTAACATAGCCGATAGAGAATTATTTTGCTTCAGTTCCATTTAATCCTTCACCAGCCCCAGGCTACCAAGCTCTATAATAAAGTCCACCTTATAGATTTCATAGGGAATCACTGGCAGGTAACAATTTTATCAAACAACTGTAAAATCGATATGCCATGGCCAATCGATGATGGTGTATGATGGTTCAAAGGTAATGATAACATATGAGATGTTTTTAGTACCATGGGGAATCGATGGCTTCGGGCGGTTTCCCTACCTAAGTTGTTCGTGGAATATTGAGGAAGTTAAGTTTGTGATAAAGTAAATGATGTTTTGTTAATTTCGATAGCACGAGGTGGTTCGATAGGTGGTTGTAAAATGTATTGGGATAGGGGTTAAATGTTTGATGGAAGGTGCTGATGGAGTGGTGTGGGTATTTTATTTGGTTGGAAATTGGTTGTTCAGTTTGCTGTTAAAGTATTTAGAATAGGTTTGTTAACTTCGCAGATAGTTTGTTTCTTAAGTTGCATTTTTAACCGACTTTCCAAAAAGGAGGATGTTCTAAGTTCGACTATGTTTCTTTTTTTATTCACCGATATCTCCGTCAATTGTGGACCGATTTTGAAAATACTTTTTTGTTTGAAAATGTATGTTACGAAATAGGTCCCATTTTAATTTGGTGAAGATCTGATGAAGTACTTCGAAGATATACAACAGTATTCTTCAATAAATAACGGCAAATCTCTCGGGATTGCTGCAATCGCATATATGTTTGTTGTTTATACCATTTCATAACATACCATAACATCACGCCAGTATGTTCTTAAGGGGTATGCAGATCTTTCATTTCACCGGTTATGTTCAAGTTGCATAATATTCGGGTAATCTATTCTGGCGTTATAGCTACCTTACTAAACAACTTGCCTATTAGGTATGTACAACAAAAAAGTGAAAAATAATAAAACTTTTTTACCGAAAATATATACTAAACTACAAAGTTTAAAATAACTTTATTTTTGGTCGGTTGGTTGTTGGTGTTATTGGTAATTGGTATGGCTTTGCAAATCGTTAATGAAACACGTGAAAGAAACACAAAAAAAAACCCAGCCAAGTGCGAGTTCGAGTACGAAGGGTTCCGTACCATTTTCGCAAAAACAGCAAAAAAAAATGTTTGTTGTATGGTAGCCCCACTTATTTATTTTATTCTGTTATTAGTATTTTTTTGGAATAGCGGCAACAGATTTACATTATTTGTGAAAATTTCAACTGTCTAGCTATCACGGCTTATGAGATACAGCCTGGTGACAGACAGACGGACGGACAATGGACTCTAAGAAATAGGGTCCCGTTTTTACCCTTTGGTTACGGAACCCTAAAAACCGAGACTACATTTAAAACTTAGATATACAATCATTCAAGTCTATAAATAATGTCATTATTGATGAACTAGCATCATATTATGTCTAATTACGTACTTAAAATAAAAAAGGCCTGCCCCCTGACGTGTCAAAACTATCATAGTTCGACTGTAAAAAAGGGACAGATGTATACAGCTTATGGTCACCCACCATAAGCTCTTAGAGCAAGGTTATTTTTAGTGTGCGTTAGGAACGGATGTATATGACTTGTATACATCTGTCCTTTTTTTACAGTCGAACTATGATAGTTTAGAAACGTCAGGTCCAGATTTATTTTGAGTGTCCAGATCGCCGAATCGGCAAAAGACAATGGTGATTTCTATTGTGTCTGCTAATTAGCGCTTGACAGGATATCTCTACAAAACATCACTCGGAAGTAGAGAAATATAAGTTTAGCTACCATTTTCGTATCGTCCCGCATCCGTTGTAACTCTCATTTTAAACCAACCAAAAGTATTTAATTGTTACAAACAGCCTTATAAAATCAAATAGCCACACAAACTTTAACCCTACACTTCCCACTTACCTACACTTAACCCACCAAAACTTAACCTTCCAAAGTTCACTTGACATAAAGGTCACTTATCGAAGGGATGCGGTCTGATCGACCGGCGTAAGGTCAAGGTGAAGAGGGACGAGTATTGGGCGTGATCGATGGGTGTCCGTAGGTGGTTGTAAAATGTATTGGGATAGGGGTTAAATGTTTGATGGAAGGTGCTGATGGAGTGGTGTGGGTATTTTATTGGCTTTCAAGGATTGGGAAATTGGTTGTTCAGTTTGCTGTTAAAGTATTTAGAATAGGTTTGTTAACTGAAAATTTGTTTTTTATCCGTCAGGTAAATTAATAAAAAATATTGGGCACGTATTTTTTCTTTTGACACGTAAACCTAAAATGAAGACGATATAATGCGTTGAAATATATCGTGTACGTGACGTCACGCTGTTATTAAGTTTAATTTATACTGACATAGTGACGACACAAACCCCCTTTGTCATTTTTAATTGATTTGGCGTCTCCAATATTATTTGATAATCTCACTGACGGACTTCATAGAATTATTATTTTTCTTCCCAGAAAACATCCCTATTGACATTGTGTGTGAGTTTCTACAGAACCAATAATATCAATCTTCATATCCTTTTCCAAATTATCATCTCATCATCAACCTTTTAATGTCCCCATGCTGGGACACGGCCTCCTCTCTGTGACAGGGGATGGGTCGTAATCCACCACGTGGCCCCAGTGCGGGTTGGTGGATGTCACATGTCTTCTTGGTTCTAAGACATGCCGATTTCCTCACGATGTTTTCCTTCGCCGTTTTGAGTGCAGTTCCAGATTATACTGGGGTCGATTTCTAGTCGATCCGGATAAAGTTAAATTCTAGTATTTGGCATTGAGCAACTGCCTATCGGACCTCTACTACTCAGTAAGACTGGTCTCAGGTTTCTGACACCTGTAATGAAAAAGCCTACAATTGCGGGTTCAGCAGCTTAACGTACTTTTCGAGGAACAGTGGCGTTTGGGTATATTTAAGATCTCTTGCTAGGCAATACATTATTTTTAGAAGAGAGATGAATGGAATGAATTTAAAGTATTAAAACACTGATGTATTGTCCAATAGGTTTTTAGGATTAAATGAGCTTAATGGACTGATGGTGTGAAGAATGAAGTGAGTGACGCGGCCCTTGTTGGATGTAACGAGGATGCCTGGCTGTCTTGATAGCCCAACGCGAACTAACTCATTGTTAAGAGTTGAATGAATGTGTGGCATAAACTGAACTTGGCAGAATGTGCGGTTGCACCGTAGAGTATACATATGGATAGTCACCTTTCTTATTTTTCATACTTTTTAGGAGAATAGTCTGGCGCAACGTAAGGTTTCATTTGCATTGAATTCCATTCCTTCATTACTTCATCATCCTCTTATCCTGCCCAAAAATATTACCAGAACAAGTAACCAAACTCCGATAATCCTAAAAACCATAAACTCTTTCGAACTCCTTCGTAACATACATAAAAAGTGTCAGTACACGACGTAACGTTCAAACGCTGACGGTACAAAAGTCCCCCATGCTCGGTTCGCACCTGTTAACCTATCAATAACAGATATCCCGGTACGGGCCGTCGAACGTCCCGGCACGGAGATGAAAAACGATAAGTCAGTATAGGGTTGACTCAGTATTTCAGGCAATAATTTGATAATTTACAACAGTTTTTGTAAAATGCCCTGATCTTGCAGCAAAAGGTATACAAAACCAAAAATGTTTTAGAGCTAAAAACAATTTTTCTTTCTATTTTAATCTTTCGAGTTCTATACAATGTTTACTTACATAGGTACATACAGATGCAGAGAAACTTCACCCCTTAGAAGTGAATCTATACACCTACGTACCTTGAACAGTCATTTGAGTTCTAACTTAGTTTTATTCAAAGTTTAACGTACCTGTACCTATTAACTATCAATGATACAATTGTCTTTGATTATAATCGACAATCATGATGGATTGTTAGAGCCAAATGCACAGGATTCGGCGAACCCAGGACTTGTTAATTTCACCCTATTTGATTGTTAAGATTTTTTAAATAAAAGTAAATGTTCAACAGTAATTTAAAATGTTTAATTTCATAAAATAATGGTACTACATGCTTCATGAAAACATCAGTAAGCAAGCATGTTGATAAGGTGAAAAAAAAAACTCCGGAAATATTATATTCCCGAAATAAAAATTCTATAGGAAACCAATCAAACTGCCAGCCCTATTCCTGAAGCCGATCAACCTGTTGCGCCGAATATTCGATACCCTTCAATGGCATGCTAGACAGAAACAGCACGATACCATCAGACCTTGGAGTGAGAGGGACAGGTCACAAGTGTGAGGGCCCCACTAGAGCCCACACGTTCCAATGGTTTCAGCGGACCTATAAATATATGTTCGAACTTTGGTGCCGATGAGGTGGGGTGGAATATGCTCTACTTTGAATTTTCTTGTAAGTTAAGGAATTGGTCAGCAAACTTTAACTGGTTGAATGTCGTAATTACCGAAACAATTAAAATAGTGTCTCGCGTGGATCCAAGTTTCGGCCTTTCAAGGGTTAAACTGAGGACCTGCTCTATGTGAGGAATGAGGATATTAAGAAAGGCTCGAAGCACAAACATTTTGGAAAGTACAGAAATAGTTATACGCGGCAACGCTGTCCATCCTCTGGCACCTTAAAAGCGATGTTAAGATGACCTTGACGCGCACCGCGAAATCTTGTACAAAGTGGCGCAAGAAATGGGTCGAAAAGTGAGACAGCCCATAAGTGCAGGGATGGCGAACCAACGACAAGAAAACTCCTATCTCAGAAAATGCTTAAACTTTAGTTAAATATACATTATGACAAACAAATCACATTTAAGGCTTGGAAATAAATAATATTTACATCAATTAATCATTATTTACCTAATGCCTCCGAATAAAAATTCCAGTTCTGGACGTAAGGAAAGGTCACGTCCCCAATAAAACTCTCTGTAAAACCTAAAATAAAAATCTAGGACCAGAGCACCGTACCCCTCACTACCATCGAGAAAAAAAACCGCAAAAGCGTCGTAAAAAAAGAATCATTCGGCCGTCCCGTCCCGGAAGCTATCGATGTCCGGAGACTAGGGCTGTCCCGCACGGGACTTTATTGAACACCGGGATCACATTTGCATATCGACAAGTGATTTTAAATTCTCTCCCGTGTCCCGTAATTGATATCCGGGATTTTAAACGGGAATGGAAGGTGATTTTTTAACCAATGTTGAGTTCGATGTGATTTTAAAATGCTGCTGCATTTTCAGGTTGATTATTTTTTGTCGGTGAGGTGGAAAATGTGTTTTCTTTTGTGGATTTTATTGGGAAGCTAAGCTGCTGAAAAAGCATGGAGTTTTAAATATTAAATACGTACAGTTTTTGGTCAGTAATGCAGATTGATATAGGTAGTCATGAAAATAGAATAGGAGATCAGTATTTATTCTTTGAATAGAATAAGTTAGTTGGTACTTGGACTTTAGACAAAGTGACATCCTATCAGCGATAAACGTCATAAGTAAAGAAAAAACCGGCCAAGTGCGAGTCGCACTCGCGCACGAAGGGTTCCGTACCATTATCGCAAAAACGGCAAAAAAATCACTTCTGTCATACATCTAGCAATTTTTGACAATCGTTATTGCTGCAAGAATCAGGAATACCTCACAAATTTTAAAAACGCACTCTCTATTGGTATGGATTTTAAATGATCCGTTCAAAAATTCCATAATTTTTAAGCTTAGGAGAGTTGATTAAACAAAAACATACAATTTGTATTATCAATTCTAGAAAATGTTATTTTTACGCAAAATTAAATAATAAATCGACGCATACCGCGCCATCTAGTAAAATTTATTTGAATCAAATATTGTTTCTTAGTGTCGGGACCCCGTGCCTAGACCCAATTACAATCAATGGGTTAACACAATACAGAAGATATATCTTAAAAATTTAGTTCTGGTCTGAAGTTTTAGACAAAGAGTAACTAAGTGTACTATCGATGGTGACTTTGAAATTACAGAATGTAAGGGACTCCAAACTTGTTCTGGATGCTATCCAAACTCTAAACATGCTTGGGAAGCATAACAGAATAAGGCTGATGTGGGGTCCTGGGCACAAAGGAATCCATGGTAACAAAATGGCAGATGAACTGGCAAGAGAAATCTCAGCAAATGATTTTGTGGGTCCAGAACCATGTGTAGTCTTTCCGACGTTTCTCGTAAAAACCACATTCAGAGAGTTTGCAGATCAAATATAACAAACACATTGGCTGTCTAATACCGGTCTTGAACACTCCAAGAAATTCCTGGGCTCTAAGTTCAAAGCACGGGAATGCATTTGGTATATGAGCAGGGGTAAATCCGCTACCTGCTTGGGGCCTTTATTGGGCACTTTGGAACCAACGAACTGCTCATGAAGATGGGTCTAACCACGACACCCACGTGCAGGTTGTGTGGGGAACATACGCAACGCATGGAGCACCTTCTGTGCACTTGCGATGCACTGGCTGGTAAGCGAATGAGTCTCCCAGGGGTTGGATATCCAAAACCAGAAGACTGTAGGCTCAATCTCCTAGTCTCACTGTAAAACTCATGAGAAGAGTTTTCATAAGGGATTGATCACGTGACATTTCGAAAGCGCTTTGTAATCGCATACATTTTTAAAATGTAACTAATCACTATCATGACGATTTTGTTGATGGTAGAAATATCAAATATCTAGAGCCTCATTGACCTATTGTAAGTCTTCCTACTTTCAAAGTCCTCATTATGATTAATTAAAAAGATGACGCACTAAGAGCCTTATCATAAAATAGTATTATTAACAATTAATCTGATCAGCTGGCATTAGCCATTTGGATACGTTCCAGATCGCCATAAAACATTACTTACAAAGTTTTGCAGGGAGTAGAACATTGTTCATTTTTTTGTCTCTTATTGGAAAACTGTGAATGTGATTAAATAGGTACTCCTACATCAAAGCTAAATTAAATAATATAAAAGTCTTTATATTAAAATACACTGACAACTCGTTCGTAGGGAGAATCTCGTGGCTGTGTTATAATAATAACAGCCAGCAACGGTTTTTTTTTGTTTTGTGGGACAATCCCACCGCACTTTTCCCAAACTAGTGCAATTACTGAAAGCCAGAATCAACAGTGGCCACCACCAGAAAAGCGCCGAGGCAATGAAGCTCGACGAAGTTCCGGAGAAAGATATTTAACTATCTTGGATTCTGCAACGAAATTGATCAGCTTTATTTTACTTTCCTCCATATCAAGCAGGAGACAGAACAAACAAGGCCAACAGGCACAAAGGGTCGTTTACAACTGGATTAAGCTCAGTTGCCTAGCACCACGGATAAAAATTTACATTTTGAGCTGTTATATTTGATTCCAATATTATGTATGGCAAAAACGCTTGAAAGCACGGTAATTTGTTCTAGTTTCAACAGGTTCGTATAGTAAACAACTCCAGATGCAGCCTGTACCTTATTCAACATAATATTGCGTTTATTCTACCAAAGAATATACTCCGATATGATGTGCAGATTGTACATATTCGCAGTCAGATGTAGAACACTAACATAAAGGCGAGACAACGAGCTTGAAGGAAAATAATTGTTATCGTGCCCTGTGAGAAATTGGACAACAAAATGATCCACCTCCAGCCACGTCCTGGTCCTGGTCCAGCTAAGCAATGCTTGCCGTAATCAGTCTGTGGATGGGTGACCATCCATTACAATCAATCATCGTCCGTGTCAAAGCAAAAGCACATCCATTGGACCTGCCTTATTGCGTAATGAATTCGGAAAGAGCAAAGGGCAAAGAGTATGAAAAATCGACACATCTCACATGAAAAAGAAAAGATTGAAGAAGAATAGAGTAACGTGTTGACAAGTTAGTGGATTGTGCAGCCCAGAGCGGCAGTCGCTCATTATAAAATATTGGTATCATCTGCACTCTAAAGATGTATGCAAAAAGCACAGATATAATATAATAAATTCATAATATTATTAATATCGGTCTCAATATACCGGTAAAGTAATTACATTTGTGCTGCGAGCACAATCAGCCAATATCAACGTAAAGCGATCCCAATGAACGGTGAAAAATTAGCGGCCGCCTGTCACACCGTAATGTAATGTGCTCGTTTATTTTATGACAGAGCAGGTCATGAATTAATTTTATTGGTAATTCGTATTTCATGGTATGGCGAGCAGTGGTGGCCCAGTAGTAACGACCCTGACTTCAGGCAGGCGCTTTGCTTTGTGTAAATTATTTCATCACCACTGCTCTCAAAACGGTGAAGGAAAACATCGAAAGAAAACCGTCATGTCGGTTTCCTCACGATGAACTTAGAACCAAAAATTGGAAAACATGAGACATCCACCAATCCGCACTGGGCCGCGTGGTGAATTACGGCCCATTCCCTCTCACAGAGAGGAGGCCTGTGTCCCAGCAGTGGGAACATTAAAGGCTGATGATGATGATGGCGAGTGTTTAAAGTCTGTTCAGAAAGACATGAAGGTCGTGGTATATCTACTGAAGATGCTTAGCAGCGGAATAAGTGGCGCCTCAGGACTAGGAAAGCCGACCCTGAGTAACAGGAAGTAGAGAGGTAGAAGTAGAAGAAGGTAAATTTTATTGCAAGCTATGCATTTATAATATTAGTAGTACTATATTATGCCTTAATAATATTAGTGAGATGTATGCATGTGATTCAAAGTTTTAAAGAATAGCTAAACTTACTTTTTAATAGAATAGCTAAACATAGAATTTAAAATGATTTTTACATATTCAATACAAAGGTCCAGATTATTAAGATCTGCGTCAGATCCATTCTAAAGAAGGAAAAAAAAAGTAATATTTTTATTTTTTTGCAATTCGTGTCTAATCTATTATCACGGTGTAACAGCCACCCAGCAAACATCAGAAACCTCGTTCAAACATAGCTGTCGCTTAAAGGAGCGTTTACAAAAAAACCTCAACCGACCGAAAATTAAATAATGAAAAAATAAAAAATATAGCCCCCACTTCCCTTGTACAGATGAAATTTGATTAAAAAATCACGATTATTACGCGACCACCCCATTGTGGAATTTGAAGACACCCTTTACACACCAGAATTGCCAAACCAAGCGAGCTTACTCCTTATTTGGTCGTCACAAGGACGATTTTTTCGACGCTAACAGTAAATTTATCGATGTATTTTTCAAACAGTCGATCTCCCCCCTCCGCCCATCCTTCAGTAGTACCCCCTTTCAATAATTTTTCATCGTTCTGATCCGCTCTCTTTGCGGCCGACTCTTTATACTTAGATTAACAAAGTTTTTAAATTAAAATCGGCGTAACAAATATCGGCTTTGTTCGTGAAAGAGGTTTTTTTTATTAATTTCTCGGAGACTTATTGATGTTGGTTTGAATTAACGTCTGGTTTGTTTAATATTGCTGAGTATTTTTCATAAGTTTAACGTTTCTGAGCCCTTTGTTTCTGTAGATACCTACTACCTTGATATTTATTAAATAATTTAGTTATTTTTCTGGCTTTTCTTTGTTGGTTATTCGTCCCTAAATTGGCAATCAGTCTGCCTAGCCCTTAACCCAACTATGTCAGGGTCCTCAACCTGTCGAACTGAATGCAGCAATATATATATGTCTACTAGCTTCTGCCAGCGGCTTCGCCCGCGTAAATGTCGAAAATTATCCAAAGGGAAAATATTCCCGGGATAAAAAGTATCATATGTGCTATTCCAGACTATAATCTATCTCTGTGTCAAATTTCACCCAGGTCCGTTCAGCCGTTTGAGCGTGAAGAAGTAACAAACATACAAACACACACACACGCTCACAAACTTTCGCCTTTATAATATTAACTAGCTGACCCCCAGGGCTTCGCTCCCGTCAATTGGCTACCTACCTACCATACCTACTCTACCCACCTACCCTACTCTACCTACCATACCCTACCTACCCTATCCTTCCTACCCTGCCCTACCCTACCTACCCTACCTACCCTACCCTACCTACCCAACCCTACCTAAATACCCTAACCTACCTAATCATGCAGTACATATGTTTTATGTATCATCAATAGTTTTCTCAGCGCACGCCAAAGAATGAATTTTATATGAAACATTTTGCTACTTTGGGTTTCATTATTGCAATATTTTTTTTTTCATAGTGGCTTCCACATAAATGGTAGATATATGCTGTCAAGGACTTTTATTTGGAACTATTTAAGACTACTGTACATTATATTTGTGTATCTCCAACGGTTAGGCAGCGCACGCGAATATAGCTATCAGAGGGCAGTTTTTTTTCCGACTTACTTGATATATATCATTATAGTATGACCAAATTACTTAAAATGCATTATAAATTGTAGCCCATGTGTTATTCTGGTGTATAATCTATATTACTGTAAAGTTCCATCCAAATCCGTTTAGTAGCTTTGACTGGATATCTGACCTTCACCCAGTAACTGGGTAAAACGATACCCTTTGGCAAGAGTAGTGTCAGATTTTCGGGTTTCTGACTACCCGTAACGATTATCAAAGATATAAGTACAAAATACAGCCGGAACCTACAGCTTAAGGTCCTTACACCTCTTTAGTTGCGGTAAAACGGTTGCTTACTAAAGCATACTGCTTATTTAAAGGCTAGGAGAAAGATTTAAAAAAAATATAATTATTATTGATTCACGTACATTATTTGTGAAACATGTTTTTTTGGTGTAACTAATAGTAATGATTTAAAAAAAAATATGCTTACGCCTTGAGGCGTATATATTCCCCAATGTTAACGCAGTACTGGCCGTGCGCCTGGTCGAAGCCAGAAAATCAGTATTGAACCTCCTTTTGAAGAGTTTTGTTTGCGAAATGTGATTTGCAGTTTTGTTTGATTTACTATTCCGGTTATGAAGAAATTCTAGCCATCCATTTTTCTGTGTATTAATATTTCTAAACATCCAAGTCTTTTTGGAGGCATATTTTTTAATTGAATAAGGATAATTTTTTGCTACTTTTACTGTTAATTATTTTTTTAAACAAAACCTAACGTAATAACTATTTAATGTACTTTCAATCAATTTTAAATTTTGCATGCAAAGTTAATTAATGTATATGAATTATTATGTATATTCATTGTATTTTGTAGTGCTTTATATGGGAAAATCTTCTTGAAATAAATTATAATTTAATTTAAATTCAATTTAAAACTATTAGTTACACGAAAAAACTACGCTGCACAAATAATGCACATAAAACAATATTTTTTTTGAAAACTTAACCTAGCTTTCGAGGAGTATGCTGTAGAAAGTAACCGTTTTACGTCACTAAAGCGGTGAAAGGCCCTTAACGTGCTATCCGAGACACGACAGAAAGGTATATCAACGAGAATAGATTTTATTCATGGCTTTCTACAGTGCATTTTTGCAGGCAAAGTTTCCACCCCCTCTCCAATCCATTCCATTGTGTAATCACAGCAAAATTTTCATATTCCACAAAAAAAAAAAATAACTCAAACAAAAACATTGACCATCAACCATCATTTTAATCAACTACCAAAGGGGTTTTATTCATAACAATACACATATTAGGCACCCTTGATGTCCTCGAAGCTAGTTTTTGAGATCAAAGAGGAATATCGGGCGAGTCGACAATACGATGCATGGATGCACGGATGCATATGCATGGGACATCGTCGCATGGAATATGTATGAGAGCGAATGAGGTCGCGGGTGAGTGTGGATCTGGCTTTATGCAGTTATTGAAGCTTGTTTTTTTAGGAGTATTTTTTTCGAGTTTATAGGTGATTGCGATACATATTTGTTGCCAGGATAAATTGTTATATTAGTTTTAAAGGTGAATTCGTTTACGAAATTAGGCTTCTTACTAGTAGATAATGCTTATAGTACCTGAACTATTAACAGAATATCTTAAAAAAAAGTTTTGTCCGTACTTACATTTGGAAAATTTTCAATACTTAATACAGTCTTCAGCTATCTTTTAAGAAAAAGTACCTGAAGAAGTCCTTGCTTGCTCCTTGAAGTACGTGTAATGTAATTTTAATTAACATTAAATGAGTATCTATGAACTTTATAGAACTTTTTAGTTCTGGAATGGCAACCGCGAACCGGAAGACGATGTGTTAGAAGGCCTCCCACTAGGTGGACCGATGGCCTGGTTAAGGTTGCGGGATGGCGTTGGATGCGAGACGGAGATCACGGGGTCGGTCAATGTGCGACGCATAGGGCAGGCCTATGTCCAGCAGTGGACGTCTTTCGGCTGAAATGATGATGAGAACTTAAGTGTAATTATTTACCCAAAAATAATTTATCGACTCCACTATCAATACTATAGTTTTTAATCATTTTCTTATTTACAGCCAGTTCCAGTTTTAAAAAGGTCACATTTGAAAGGTGAACAAAAATTTCGATGCAAAAAATATCCATCTGGAAATTATTCCTTCTCTCACTTGCATCACCCTCTAGACAACAATACTTCTAATAAGACGAACCCTTTGATCTGCTGATTACTAATGACGACTATGAGGAAGAGTGACGATCAGTGGCAGTCGTATTCAATCAACGATATGAGTATTCATGACGATATGAATTTGTAATCGGTTTTACCCTCGCGGATGTAGGGTTGGTAAACAAGAAAAGTGTACTGGAAACACTGTTTTTTTTAATGAAAGCATTTATAGCTTAGGGCATAATAGGACTTCTAGTTTATATTACCCGAAGAAGTAAGAAGAGGTAGGTATAAATATAATCTACTAGCTGACCCCCGCTGCTTTGCTCCCGTCAACTGGCTACCTACCTACCTAACCTACCTACCCTACCCTACCCTACATACCTATCCACCAACCCACCTACCTTACCTACCTACCAACCCACCTACCTTACCTACCCTACCCTAAATACCTACCTACCCTACCTTACATTATTTATCATCAATAGTTTTCTCAGAGCACGGCAAATAATGAATTTTATAGGCAAAGTTTTGCTACTTTGGGTTACGTTATTGCAATTTTCATATGGATCTTTAATATTTTTGAAAACAAATAGCCTTTGTTACGCCGGAATAATATACCTCTCTATAGATGAAAGTTTTTTTTACCGGTCCTGTAGTTTCGGAGCCTATTCGGTACAAACAAACCAACAAAAAAATCTTTCTTTATAATATTAAATGTAGTATAGAGTATATACAGTGATAGATACAATAGGTACAGATTTTCCAAGTTTTGTTTAAGTCCTACAATAATAGCGTGAAATTATTACCATAAACTGGGCACTTCTGAAAAGCAGCCCGGTGTTTGTTACTCAGGGAATCTGATGAAAAACCCAGGTCCATTATATCCAGCCTAGAAACCGAACCCAAGGCCCGGTTTCCATTTTAAGTAGGTACTTCTTCATTCGCACAAATATTGATTACTCAATTGTAAAAAATCGTGTTTATTTGTGAGACAACCCTGATACTAAATAATAGAACTAAGCTGATACAAGGGTTAGTATAGGTGCAATAAAAGAATGCATGTTATGCATAGCTCGTGATTATCTTGTTAGTCAAAGGGGCATAATAAATTCAAGAACTAAGTTTAAAATGTTTAGTAAAGAGTCAAAATGCAAATATTGTATCGCAATGAGTTGTGTTTCAATATTTAAGAGTCACGCGAGTTTTAGCATATACATACATACATAAACCCACGCCTTTTTCCCATGGGGGTAGGCAGAAACTACAGAACGCCACCTGCTACGATCCTTACATACAAGTTACATCCTAAGTTTTAGCAATTATATCAAAGTTTAATATTTTAACTCTAGATCATGAATAATTAATCTCTTACTAAACATATTCTTAGAAATAAACGAATAAATAGAAGTACCCGAAACAGATATGTAGGTCAAAATCGAAAAACAAAACTAAATATTTATATTGCAACTAAACCATACAAAGGTACTTTTGAATAGTAAACAAAAAAACTAAAATTAAGCTAGTTGCACATTCGCAAGCGTCAGTAGATCTCTATGGAGAAGAATGTGCTAGAAATTCTACGGACACTCTTTTCCATGAGTTTTAATTACAATTATTTGGCTACATCTTTCTAGAACGATGTAAAAAGACGCAAGAGCGTCTATAATAAAACAAACAATCCCAAAATACAATAATTAATTAAAAACATTTCAAGGCAGCCAAGTTGTGACCAATTCCAACTGATGCTCCCGTTCTCGAACCTGACGCATGGATTGGCACCACTCAGCTCAACCATTATGAAGGGTACCGAATGATCCAAGACATCTGCCACCATCAGAGAGACATTTGAGAGAGCAAGACACACTCTTAACTGCCAGGGTACATTCAAGTCAACAAACTACATAATAGATGCAGTAAATGGTAGATTGGCGTGGCATAGAATAAGATTGTTACTATGTAGGGCAACGACTGTAGTAACCCCAACAGATGGCAAATATCAGTCCACATAGATAAAACCTAATCTATTTAGATCTTTCAATACTGACGGATAACTGAAGTAATCAGGTAATCAGTCCAAAAATTAGTTTTCCCCTGCACATCATGTCGACGGTAGCAAAGAAACAACGGCTATCTACAAAATCACTAGTTTTCAGGAGAGCGTTTTTAAAGCGAAAATGGTATAACTTCTACATGAACAATGCTAACTTTTTCAAATATCAATAGTTAATTAATACGGCATTTCGAAAAAACATGTTTCAAGAAAACATGTCAGGTAACTGATATAGGTATATATATATTGTTTTCGAATTATGGCAGATGTCTTTATCTACTTCGCACAAAATAAATGACAAAATCAGTTCGTTCTCTTTTCCTTGCAAAAAAATACTACAATTTATTTCATATAAGTAATGTATTATAATGACATGTAGATTTAAAACCTTGAGGTTGTAGGCATAATTAAGTACATTCTTATTAGTTTAAAATAGTCGACCGCCCATGCTGAAACGGACAACTGGCATTGTACAAAGCACATACGGACAATTATTTTAGTTGTGCATTTGTACTTCGTTACTTCGTCAAAAAAGCGTCTAGTTGACAGATGGACAGTGGAGTCTTAGTAATAGAGTCCCGTTTTTACTCTTTGGGTAAAAATTACTAGATAAAGTAAAGAATTCTGAATTCAAACACGTAAAAAAAAGTCGCAAAAATGCAGATGTCTTTTTTGTTCCTTGCGACCTTCAATATATTATACTGGTAATTAGTTGCATCTGGTGAGAGAGGAAGCTGACTCCAACGTAGATGGGAGTAGGTTAGGCGATGATAATGATGACGACTGACGTATAATATGTCATGAGACGAAATAATAGAACCATTAACATGTCTGTATCTAGAAATAACTTTTATTAGTGGTCATATCGTCCAAAATGGCCGCGTCTTATCTGTCATCGAGGCAATAAACAACTTCTATAGAATAAACAGTAAAACATCATCATATCCTGAACGATGAGAGACCACACTTGTATGAGTAATCAAGTTTTTGGGTTCCGTAAAAAAAGGACAGATAATTTTGTCCTGATAAATTTAAAATATCTATAAGTTTTCCTGAACTAAGCGTGCTTTTAGTGCTCAGAACTTTGCGTTTGAAAAAAAATATAAAAAAGAAAAAGAAATAAAGCAGTGTCAGTTGTCAGTGACAGTGGTAGATGTCTTCAAGGTTCTGGAGGGGGCTTGGCATCAACGTTAATGGCAAGTACATCACTCACCTTCGGTTTGCCGACGACATAGTGGTCATGGCTGAGACCATGGAGAGCCTCAGTAAAATGCTCGATGATTTCAGTAGAGCTTCCGATACAGTGGATCTTAAAATGAACATGGACAAAACCAAGGTCATGAATGCCCATGTAACACCCACTCCTATCAAGATCGGAGACTCTACACTCGAAGTTGTAGACGATTATGTTGACTGGTAGAGAATGCCTTGCTGCATTAAGTCCGCCTTTGTATCACCATTGTACATGAAGTTTAAATAAATAAATTATGTCTACCTGGGACAAAGGGTCCAGTTGGGTCTACAACTTCGAGAAAGAGGTCAACCGTCGTATCCGACTCGGCTGGGCGGTGTCCGGGAAGTTGCATGGTATCTTCTCGTCCAATTTACCGCAGTGTCTCAAGACAACAGTCTATGACCAGTGTTCACCAGTGATCACCTATGGGTCCGAGACGTGGTCGCTCACAATCGCTCGCCTTATCAGAAAGCTTAAAGTCACCCAAAGGGCAATGGAGAGGGCTGTGCTCGGAATTTCATTGCGGCATCACGTCAGAAATGATGATATCCGCAGGAGAACCAAAGTTACCGACATAGCCCAAAGAATCGCCAAACTTTAGTGGCAGTGGACAGGACACATAGCTCGCAGAACGGATGGCCGATGGGGCCGAAAAGTTCTGGAATGGCGACCTCGAACCGGAAGATGATACGTTCTAAGGCCTCCCACTAGGTGGGCCGATGACCTGGTTAAGGTTGCGGGAAGGCCCTGGATGCGAGACGCACGGGATTCGTCAATGCGGCGACGCCTGGGGGAGGCCTTTCGGCTGAAATGATGATGAAACCAGACAGAACACTAAAATAAAGTATACAGAACCACGTCTCACATAACAGATTCCAAACTGCCACGAATCAGTAAAACAAACGGCAATTACGAACTTCTTTTTAGTAACAATCTTGATCTGTTACTTTGTATTATTGTTCAGGTTTCTAACATTTGGACAAGGTATTATTTTAATAGTCAATTTACCTGAGGCATTATGTAGGACATACAATAAGAAGTCGCCTGGTTTATGGTCAATCTTTATCTTAGTTGCACCATAGTGGGAACGACTCAATTGTCATTAGAATTAGTCATACCACAACGGAGCTTCATATCATATGCCAAAATAACCGGCCAAGTGCAACACGGACTCGCGCACGAAGGGTTCAGTACCATTATCGCAAAAACGGCAAAAATATCACGTTTGTTGTATGTTTACTTAAATATTTATTAAATTCTGTTTTAGTATTTTTTGTTATAGCGGCAACAGAAATACGTCATCTGTGAAAATTTTAACTGTCTAGCTATCACGGTTCATCAGACACAGCCTGGTGACAGACAAACAGACAGAGGCGTCTTAGTTATTGCTACTGTTTAGGGTCCCGTTTTTACACTTTGGGTACGGAACCCCAAAAAGGAGATACCATTGATCATTACGAATTTTCGGTTCAGAAAATGCTTTTTTTTCTCACTGTTTTTTTATTGTTAATTTCTCCTCCCCAGAAAATTATTGTGTTCCTCTAAGTTCAAGATAAACAATTTTTTTTTCATTTTTTTTCTTTCTGAAAGCTCGCATTTTTATCTTTGAGATCACTGATATATGGTCAATCCACTTTGAATAAGCGGGGTAATTTATTAATTAGTTTATCCTCGCACTGGAACGCCTTGCAGTAATTACACCAATGGAGTACAATCTTATAATAAATTCACTGTAAGTCCAGTCTCCTCACGATGTTTTCCTTCACCGTTGTCAGTAATGTCCAAGATGAACTTGGAAAGTACATATGTAATACTCAATTCATATATGAGAAGAAATCATAGATCTACAGAAGAATAATAAAAAGCTGAGTCAAGAAAAATGAAAATGTCCTGCAACTCCAGCGTTCCCAGGGTGTACAGACATGGCTTTGTATATCAAATATGAAATACTTAAAACATCATATTTTCTTCACACTCCAATCAAACCGAATAACGTCTCATCCATCGAAACTCCCATAATCTCATTTACACCATCGATTATAATATAAATCGGCGAATTTAAAATCTACCCCACCATTACTGAAGGGAAAATATGAGAAATGTCATAAAAAGCAATAAAGGGTGTTCATAAAGTGTTGTCGATATATAAAAATGTTAGATATAAAATATATATTTGAATGTGAGAGTTCCCGTCGCGTTGAATGCTTCCGTTGGCGGAGAATAATATTATAGAATTGCAGATGCTGGCAGTTTAGAACTGACGATGTTTTAAAGTTGGTAGTAGTTTTGTGACTATAAAACGGTTTATGAAAGGGTAGTATTTGATCATTAATGACAACTGGTTTCTGTCTTAGATTGGATAAAATACAAGTAAAATTTCAAAATTAAAAAAACTCCCGACACAGTTTTATTTCATACCACATAATTTATCTAGTACATATTAGATACGCTTCGATCGGCAATCTACTGAACACGTAATTATGACACGATATCTTGCGAAAACACCCCGACTCAAACAGTAAAACGCCCATAACTTTTGAACGGCTGAACCGATTTTATTCAAACATAGCTAAGAACACTCTCGACAAAATCACCTTTCAAACAAAAAAAAAAACGAAATCAAAATCGGTTCATCCGTTTAGGAGCTATGATGCCACAGACCGACATACAGATACACAGCAACACACATTAAACTTATAACACCCCTCTTTTTCCGTCGGGGGTTAAAAAGAGACTTCTTTTGATGCAAGATGAGCCAGTTTGCAAGGTACTAGTTGAGATGATGACGTAACTCTCTGAAAAAGGGGTTCCAACAAATCTTACCAATTCTTATTTTTATTAACCTTCTAGTTTTTGCTAACTTTTACTGCAAGATGATACCAATGGTCAGGATAAAATAATTGATATTTTTTCTGTTTTTCTATCATTTTCTGCACCATCCTAAAGCCGACTGGTAAAAAATGCCTTAGGTATTAAATGCGTGTAATTTACATTAAAGTTTAGATATATTAATTATAAGTATTCCATGTCCAAATACAGGTCATGTTCTACCCTTGTGCTAAGTTTCGTTTAAATTTAGGCAGTCACTGAGGCGTGATTAATTAACAAACGTTCTCCTATCCAGATTAGAATGGATAGGAAATAAAATTGAATTCAATAACAAAGATAACTCTGTTTATAATGATACTAAACTCAACAATATCCAAAAACAGAAGATAACTGTGTTTATAACGAAAGTTACCTTCACATTTCCACAAAACTTTATCATACCACACCGATCCAAGCAATATTCCTCCACAACATACACTGCCACCCTAGAGTCTCAACTCCGGACCAAAGTCTGGAATATTTTATCCAACCGGAAGAGGATATTGCAGCGGGCCCGATGTCTGTCGTTCCATTTGTCAAGTCGCCCGTTTGATAACAAAGAGGGCGCCACAAAGAAGTGTGAAGAATTGCAGGCCAGTGACAGTTCTGTTTGTCTGCGTATCTGTTTGCATGCGTGGTCGTTTTGTTTGATTGAATGTTGAAGGGTTTTTGTCTTAAGATTTTCTTTGTGCCTTGAGTCGGAAGCGTCGTCATAGCAATTGAAAAATGTATGAGATGACGTGTACTAATGAAATGTCCCGTGATTACGCCCAAATATTTTCTATTTTCTACAGACCAAGAAATAAACCCCCCTACACACTTGCAAATATTTGCGCAATATTATTTTGGAACAAAAAAATACCAACACGCACGTGAACATAAAAATCGAGAATCCCAAGACTTATCCGCGTAAAATATGGCGAATGAATATAAACGTCTTCAAATACGACGATACGGGGTAGTATCGGTTGAAATATGTTTACAATAACGGTAACTTAAAGATACACTGCCGCTTTGGGGATGAAGAAGGGGGTGAAAATATTCAATGTTTTTTGCGCATTGTTCAAAGTATTTTTGTGAATTATGTTTGGTAGAGCTCGAAGTTTTGATGTTCGTTTTAATTTCGCGTTATTCTATATGTTTATGCAAAAATCAGCACTTTGGAAAGTAGCACGGTTGGCGCAGTCGTTGAGCGGATTCGATTCTTGCACGGATCAAATATTTGTATGACCTACAATAGTTGTTCAGGCTCTGGGTGTTGTGTATGTGAGTTTATATGTTTGTAAAAACCCACGATACAGGAGAAATTCCTAGTTAGGGGCAAAGTTATAAAATATAAAACAATGCTACGTATAATTTGAAAATCTGGGAGGCAAATAGTATAAAAAAAACAAAATAAAGAAATAAGGGGAAGAGAACACGGCACATCCATGAAAAATTCCTTTTCCCTGCAGTGGGACAGAACAGACTGAAAATATATAAAATATAATGAAACTTACATACAGTAGTAGACGAGCCCAATATCTAATAGTTATACCAAATCAAGAGGAAAATGCTACTAAGAAAAAAACAATACTGCAAAATGATGTCGTGGTGGCCCAGTGGCTGACACCTCGCCTGTCGTGCTTGAGGTCGTGGGTTCAAATCCGGGAATGTGACTTATTCAAATTCATATGTACTTTTTAAGTTTATCTTGGACATCACAGGCAACCGTGAAGGAAACCTAGACTTACATAGTTAATGTAAGTCTGAAATAGCCTAGTCAGAGGCCCGTGGGGTTTTCCAGAGGCGGCTTAATTAACTCTGACACCAGAGGTGGCCAAACCTCACAAGAAGAGAAGAAGAACTGCAAAATTATAAGAAACTGCATACTAAAGACAAAAATCCAATCTATACTTCATTACTACAAGCTCCAAAAGACTTATCTGTCTCACCATAAATACCTAGGAATAACAACAACCAACAAGACACAATACCGTACCGAACAATTCAAAAGACATATCACAGAAAAATCTATTAAAGCACACACAAGCACACATTCACACTTCTTTCCGTACACAGTGTCTCTGTGTGTCAGGGGGGGAGGGAGAACGGAGTGAAATCTTCAGTAGATGGATGCTCTAATATTCAAATGGAATACGGAACTATTATTGTAGGAGCTACTGTCGATATGTATGTTGTGGGAGCAGTCTTGATCGTTGGGGAGGAAATATTGGTGGGAATATTTTATGATTGATTAGCTTATGCCAGCGGCTTCACCCACGTGAAAAGTGTTTCTTTATCTCAATGGAACATTATACCTGGATGAAAATGCCTATGTGCAATTCCAGACTATAATCTATCTCTGTAGCCTTTTTGGCGATATTGAGTTACCAACATACATCCATCCATCCAAACTTTCGCATTTATAATATTAGTAATATTAATGCTGTAGATTGAAGGCGTGGCATTTTGCTTTAGGAGATCATCATTTACCACCAGTGACCAGCAGTCTACTGCAGATTATAGGCCTCACCAATGGCACTACCCATCTAGATTTAAGGTAACTCGCATCCCGCTGCTAACAGCTACCCTAAAGGTGCCCTACCTTACATCGGCCAATTCGTGATCCCTACTCGAGAACACAATTACCACAACGGTCATCGGAGTTCAGAAGATTATGTTCTACTATTACTTTGTTTGTCATAAAGCCCCTGGGAAGCTTCTATTAAAAAAAGCAGGTAATGGATTACCTGTCATGATATAAGTGTAACAATGATAACTAGTATTGATGCTCTGAGTAGTACTGATGATGTTTGAGCTGAGTGGTGCCAATCCATGAGTCATGTTCGTGATCAGGCGCCATCAGTTGGGATTGGTCATAACTTAACTGTTTCGGCCTGCTTTTAATTACGTACTTATTTTATTTTTGAATTGTTTGTTTCACTCTAGACGCTTTTAAATACGTCTTTTTACATCGTTCTCACATACGCGTTTTTCCAACAAGAATGATGTAGCCAAATAATTGTAATTAAAACTCATGGAAAAGAGTGTCCGTGGAGTTTCTTGCACATTCTTCTCCATAGAGACCTACTGACGCTTGCGAATGTGCAACTAGATTCATATTTTGTTTGATAATTCAAAAGTACGTGTAGGGTTTATTTGAAATAAACTTTTTGATTTTGATTTTTCTCTAAAATGATTATGAGTTCAAAAAGTTTTGCGTATTTCGATCAAAATCCTTTCCAAAGACACCATGAAATGTCATAAGCTTATCAGTCGACTCAAAACTCATCTCAACCCACAAACGAACACAAAATTTAATCTCGAAACACGACACATTACACATAACGCGAAATAAATCATAACAGAACCTAAAATCTAAAACTCCAAGTCAAAATGAGCTGTCAAAAGTTATGTGCCCCGAGGCGGCATCAAGTATCAAGACTGTAGGGCGGCGTAGCGAGAACTTCTTTGCATACTTCCCGGGAACGGGTGTTGGTGTGCGATACGTCACTTATATTATATTGTCTGCCTACACATATTGTGAGGCTAGTGAGGGGGTAGTATCGGTAGGAGGGATGTGGGGATAATGTTGCAGTGTTGTGGTGGTATCGATGAAGTATAATCTCTTCTTGGTGTTTACAGCAAGAGTAAAACTGAAATCAGAAAAAAAGTGAAGTTCAGAAAAGTTATCTTCATATGGGAAATCATAAAAAAGTCTCCTAATTTTTACAAGCTTTTTAATAACTTGCAAGGTATTTATGTAAGTATGTATGTACGCATGTGTGTCCGGATCAAATCTTGCTACTGATTTTTAAAGCAGTTATCCTCAACCGTTTAAGATGAAATTTTGCATACACAATTCAATTCAATTTATTCATCAACAAAATTTGAGTACAATGATCATCCTTAAAACTACCATTTAAATATAACAGATGATTGAGGTGTGTTCCAGCAGAAGGCAGAGCAAGACCCAGTCCTGCGCTAGGAATTAACTTGTGTTACAGGCACTAGGCACCTACTCCACCATCACACTTGCAACACACCTACAAACACGTTAGTATTAGGAAGATTTTGACTCTCTGATTTCCCATTTTAGGCAAGCCTGTATATAGGGAATCAGTGTAATAAAAAATAAAATAAAAGAAAACTAATATTAAATATATAAATGGATATATGAATGAATATATAAAAATATAAAACGTGCCACATTTACATGTATGTGTGTGTGTGTGTGTGTGTGTAATGTATGTATGTGCGTGTGATGTATGAATGTGGAAGGGCCTTAATGTAGATGGGATATTTAGATACTAAGATCCTTGTACTGAGTTGGTTTTATGGACGTTAAATTTTTTGTATGAGTTATTTTAATTATTTAATGCAATTCTATTTATATTCTATTATAGAGATCTTGCAATTACTATCTATTGATTAAGTAGATTTTCAGTTAGGGTTGGATGACAATGTACGGTAAGCTAAAAAGCTTGTGTAAAAAATGTATTTTATTTGGTGCTTTCTTGTCTTACCGTTTTGTATATTGAGGTAGGTGAGAAGAAGATGATAATAAATCTTGGCCTTCAGATTCTAAAAACCCAAGAAACTGACTCTATGAAATCTATAAGACAAAACCAAGAGCCACAACTATTTCATATTAATTCTCCTGAATATCTACCCCTAAGCTTCCTGAAAACCATCGACAGTCAAACTACCCACCAAAATCTATCGATAAACCCCATCACTACGAGATATATCAGCTCACTTCATTTACCCGCGCTACCGTATCTTTTGTTTGCTATATTTTTGACAAGTACAAAGCGAAATCTGCGCTTGTCATATGTTTGACAGACGACGGGGCGAAGGGGGGTGAAAGGGGGGCAAATAGGGGTGATAAGTTGTTATTAACTGCACTTGAAGACCTATGGATGCATAGTTTTGTGTGTTTTGGTGAGCTGGAAACAAAACACCTTGTTGTTATGAACTTGATGGGGACTGAAGAAAAGAGTTTACAGGTAAATAAAAACAGTGTTCAGGGTTGAAAGAAAAATATTTTCTTAGATCAAAATTAATTATGAAAGTAAAAATTTTTTAGATCCCTTTAATTTGCGTTTGATAAAGGTCGTGAAAACTGACATGGATAATTCAATGTTTGTGATAGTGTCATGTTTTCAGATCATCACAGTGATACTTATTCTCATTGCTAGAAGCTGTATTTTTTTTAAAGTGTTTATTTTGCATTTGGTACATAATGAGGCAGTTTTATAGTAAGGTACATATAAAATTCAAAAAAATATTCCGGATTAGATTACCCGAACAACAACTTGAACATAACTGGTGAAATGAGAGTATACCATGGTGAAGATGTGGATATCTGCGTACCTTTAGAGCGCACCGGCGTGATGTTATGTTATGTTTACGCCGAAACAATAAACAGATATGCGATTATAGCTATCCCGAAAGATTTGCCTTTGTTCATTGAAGAGTTCTGTTGTATACCTCCGAAGTTCTTCATGAGATGTAGGCACACATTTGGCGCAGTTGTTGAGCGATTGACTGCTACGCTGCGTGTCGCGGGTTCGATCCCCGCACGGAACAAATATTTGTATAGAATAGAATAGAAAACATTTATTCGACATAGACACAACACGACAGCAAAAATCACAAAGTAACAGAGAAGAACAGTAAAAAAAAGTACAAACAAGGTTTAAGAATAATTGCGCCGGGCGTGCCTATACCGAAAGGGCTACCAACTCAGCATTTGCTGGGCGTCAGACACCAAGCGCTGATTTTCAGTTGGCACCCCGCTAGTGACACACGGACGTGGGTAAATAAAATAGATACTTAATATAATGTCATAAAGTGCAAATGTGTGCTTAACTTGTAAATTGAAAATATGTAAAATAGATAATATAAAGTAATATAAAAAATAGATATAATGTAATATGATTTATAGTATATAAAGTGCTACAATATGATGGTTTAAAATTGTCTCAAAACCCCAAATGACAGTGTGGCATAGACGCAACCGGCCTATCACATCCAGCCAATCTCTTCCCGACTCATAGAAATGTATGACCTACAGCACAGCTTTAGATACGTAGTTGTTCCGGCTCTGGGTGTTTTGTATGTAAGTTTATATGTTTGTAAACGCACCCACGATACAGGAAGAAATTCCTAGTGTGGGGCAAAGTCTTATAAAAAAAAAATTGATCTATAAATTTTAGAAGACCATTTATAAAAATTAAGAACCTCCTCCTTTTTGAATTCGGTTAAAAAACGAGAGAAAGTCTCATGGCTGCGCCAAATACTTCCAATCAGCAAATTTCCAGACAACTAGTACATAGTTGCCTCACGCTGGTTTTCAGATAGAAAAAAGCTTTAAAAAGTCATCATTTTTCCATAACCCGTTGTGCTATATTTACGACCTTATATACAGTGTCATAGTGATATAAGTAAAGCCTCCGTCACTCCGCGTTTACGAATACATTTCATAAAAGCGGTGAACAGTAGGAACTGTAACAATTTGACATATTATATAGTGGTGTTAAGTTATCCCCCCTCCCTCCTCGATACTGGCATCGCGCTTTTAGACACCTTTCCAATGGAAGGTGTTATGCCGTAGAAGAAAATGGCAATTGTTTATGGTAATTGTTTCTGGAATATGTTTAGTATCTAACGCAGACGTCATGACTTGTTATAAGCTTTACTATAAGGGATGAAAGTACACATGAATATAAACCACTTCGAAAATCAACTCAAAAAAAAAATTTTTGTCCTTGATTTTGTCGGTTAGTGCGAACATAAAATGTGATTCTTTTTTTTTCATATTTCTGTTGTTTGTAATATGCATGATAATTTTCACCCTCCGAAAGAAAAGTCACCGTGTAGGTAACTACCTACGCGGCTACCTAAAGCGCCGCAATAGCGAACATGTGAAACATTTAAGGAAAGGAGGAAAATCGATGCACTGGAGATGTGGTGCTGGAGACGTTTGCTGCGGATGCCGTGGACTGCTTACCGCACCAATGTATCGATCCTAAAAGAACTTCACATCAAAGAGAGATTATCGTCGACTGTTCAAATACGAATACTAAAGTTCTTTGGGCATATAACTCGTAAAGAAGACTCAATGGAGCGTCTTGTAAGAGAATGAAGGGCAAGAGACACTGGTGTCGCTCGCCGACCAGATGGGCAGATCTTATTAAAAACATCACCAAAGCTACGATGATCGACTGTTCCCACATTGCGTCTAATAGAACCGAATCGCGATGCATGACAAGAGCCATCATGCATCAGGACCCACAAATGACCACGACCGCTCTGCCAAGATATCACATGACCAATCCCTTACATTTGTCATTGCGATTGTCGCTGATAAATTGACACGTAGTAGTGTTGTTGTAGCCTCAGTATGGAAGAATCAGCAGGCATCGACTGCATCGGTATCCGTATGTAACGTTATAGGCGACCACTGAAAATCAGCGCCATGCTATGGATTCTCATCGGCACAGCATTATGCTGAGTGGAAGCCTTCTTGCCACAACCACGACATGCATCTGTTTTTATTTATACTCACATATATATATATTTTTTTTAACTTGTGTTTACTAAGATAATTTAAAAACTACTAACACTATCGTTAAGGTTTTACTTTAAGCAAAGTCTACCACTATTGTTTTTGCTCTTGTAATCTACTAATGTTTGTACGTTGTTTTGTGGCAATTAAATACATTTTCTTTCTTTCTTTGTATGCTATTACTGAATATGAAAGACTCCTATGTCCAAGAAGTGCAATAGACTTACGTAAATGCTCTATTATATGCCTGGTCTATCTAACCCTGCAATGTTTTAGGCAATACCCAAAATTTTATTAAAATACTAGCATCTGCCAGCGGCTTCGCCCGCGTGTAAAAAATAGATAGTAGCCGATTCTCAGACCTACTGAATATGCATATAAAATATCATAAAAATCGGTCAAGCCGTTTCGGAGAAGTATGGTTACTAACATTGTGACACGAGAATTTTATATATAAGATTAAAACTTCTTGGCAAATTGCATAATAAAAAATGATGTCTGCCTATTGACTTAGCACATCACACCATCCAAACGTCTTCGCCTGAAACGTACATAATTTGATTAATTTTCGACTGGCACAAAATGCGAGCTGTAATTAAAACTAGCGTAAGTGGTTGCCGCGATAAGGGTAGTTTCGGGGTGTCTCCCGCTTAGATGTGGCGTATCGGCTTTCGCTGGTATTGTTTGTGCGACTGTTTCGGGTGCGGTGTTTGGAGTCTTCTTTGATAGAGAGAGATGAAAAACATTGCTTCTTTTTTTGATGACGACAGATTAAAAACAAATTGTTGTCAGACCAGTATTTAGCAACCTGAAGACATTGCTGTGAAAATATATAAAAAAAGTGAGAACTACTTGGAGAAAAAAAAAATAGAAGTACTAAAATCCTCTGAAATGCATGTGGAAAGGCCAGGACTGGACATTGCAACGCTGCTTGGGTGTGTGCATCAGAATGGCGGGTGTATGACTACAAATGGGCATGCTATATGCTTGGGAGCAATGTACGAGCAATGTACTGAATGTACGTAAAATTTGAAGCAATGTACTATTTTAATACCACAGTTTTTAGAAAAAGTATTTGAGTCGCCAACCTGATATCAGAATGGCGGGTGTATTACAAATCTGAACAAATTACTAACTATCTGACTGTGAAATGCCTACCATAGCAATGTACGAGCAATGTACGTTATCATATTAAAAGCATAACCAGATGCTATCAACGGTTAAAAAGTTATTATAAAAATAAAAATTCTCCACATTTAGAGCCTTTTTAATTTTATTAGCAACTAGTTATGCTTACGTTATACGTTGCTATGTCTAAACTCAAGGGATTTCTTGTGTGAAAAATGGCAATATTGGCCATTTGATATGCGTGAGAGCAATGTACCGAATGTACGTAAAAATTTGAAGCAATGTACTATTTTAAAACCACAGTTTTAGAAAGTGTGTGATCTCCAACCTGATGTCGGAATGGTGGGGGTCTATTCAAAATCTGAACAAATTTCCAACTATCTGACTGTGAAATGCCTACCGTAGCAATTTACGAGCAATGTACGTTATCATATTAAGAGCATAAACAGATGCTATTAACGGTTAAAGAGTAATTTTAATTTAAAAAATCCCCATTTAGAGCCTGTCCAATTTTATTAGCAACTAGGTGTGCGTACGTTATTCGTTGCTATGTCTAAATTACTCGCCGTCAGTGCTGCCAACTCGTCTAAGCAAAAACGCGCTGTTAGCTCTTTAAAAAAGCGCTAATTGGTAGCTGGTAAAAAAAAAACGCTGATTCGGCGCCACATAAAAAAAACGGCCAATAATTTGAGACTACTACAAACGTATTTCTTTTATTGAAATAAAGTATTTTACATAAAAGAGTTACACACATTTACTTGTTTTTTAAGTAATAACGTGTTATTATAATTATTTTATAAAATAAAATAAATTAATTCATCATCATCTGATTCTACTACATTGCTTCTGCCGCCGAATTATGGATGGTCTTGATCAGTTTTGGACTTGAAATTATATTTATCTGTGGATGAAATTTCCTGAACACGTCGTTTAGAAGTTGATAGTTAGCAGTAACTTTTTTTTAAAGGCATTCCAAAGTTTCAAAAAGCGCTAGATTTAGCGCTAGGCGCTAGAACGCGCTATTGAACAAAAAAAGCGCTAGATCTGGCGTTGAAAGCACTAAGTTGGCAGCACTGCTCGCCGTCCAGCCTGTCATTTTACATTTTGACAGCCCAAAAACTAATCATTTAGTGATGAACTAACGTGGTAACCGATTCGATTTCATATAACAATTGAATTTATCAATGAAAAAATTTTAATCGATTAAACACAGAGTTACTTTATTTTTACTTTTTACCCCACTGCCGATGGAGGATAATGTGTTTATCAGTCTATGTACGTATGTATGTATGTTTGTTTCTAATGGCGTTCTAGAAACCAAACGCGTTGGCGGTATTTTGATGATTCTTACGTCAATCGATTCGTCTTAACCTTGCGAGTGTCACATTAAAATTGGAAAATAGAAAATGGCGGATATAGGGCGCCAAAAGAAAAAAAAAGGAAAAGTAATGTAGTAGTAGTATCAAAATCAATCAAAATTAATTAGTTTATTTCAAATAAACCTTAGAGGTACTTATGAATAGTCAAACAAAAAAAAAGATGACTCTTGTTGCAAATTCGCAAGCGTCAGTAGGTCTCAATGGAGAAGAATTTGCAAGAAACTCCACGGACACTCTTTTCCATCAGTTTTAATTTCAATTTTTTGGTTACATCATTCTTCTTGAAAAAATACATGTATGTGAGAACAATGTAAAAAGAGGTGCACGTCAAGCTTCTAGAGTAACAACTAATAAAAAAAAGTACTATAACAGGCCGAGGCAGCAAACTTATGACCAATCCCAACTGATGGCGCCCGTTCACGAATATGACGCATAGATCGGCACCACTCAGCTCAACCATCATGAAGGGAACCGAATGATCCTACACATGCGCCACCATCAGAGATAAATTAGAGAGAGCATGACACACTCAACTGCCAGGGCACACATAAATCAACGAAACGACACATAGGTGCAATGAATGGTAGATTTAAAGTCGAAACATAGTAGTCACACATGTGCTGTGCAGTTATATAATACTAAAAGAAATTGAGTTCATACAATACAAATATATTAATACAGTCTTCAGCAGGTCCAACAATACTTCTAAACTTTTCTGCCCATCACTTGTTCACCCTAATGGCTGCGGAGCAGGACCAGCACTGAGCCAAGCCTTTTTATCAGCGATTTAATCCCCCAACTTATAATATGCTTGCCTGCATAGTGTGCGTTTTATACATTTCGTCTCATTCAGTTCTAAAATGTGGGGCGGTATTTTATTGTAACATTTTATACAGTACCCCATAAAAGATGTTGCTACTTTAGCCAGCCTGAAACCTGGTTGAATTAATTGGTCCCTATTTCTAGTAACATAATTATGTCTGTTTCCGTTTTTACTAAAAATATTTTATCTAACGTACATGATGTTTTCATAAATATATTGATAAGGTACCCTCATGATGTTAATGTCCTTAAACAGTTGCATTAGAGAATCGCGCCGGCGAAGAATTTATATCGCTCTGATGGCTCGTTTTTGCAGAATAAAAATCGACTCAATGTCTGCAGCCCTTCCCCATACTAAGATACCGTAAGTCATTATACTCGCGGTACCTACATCAGCAAACTGACGAATTTTTATAACAGCATAAGCTGCCGAACTTAAGCAGGGCGGCTCTGCAAGTGATATTAAATGAGGACCTCATTGTAACCTTGAGTCTAGCGTGATCCCAGGAAAACCGTTTTATCGATGAATTCTAGTATTCTCCCTGTTTAATATAATGTCACAATCAGCACTTTTGACATTCGGTAAAGCAAATTTTACGAGCTTAGTCTTTTTAATATTTAAAACCAAATTCAACGCTTCCAACGCTGCGTCTTCCAGTACGCGGTCACGGGTATCACCCTCTTGGCATAATTTTTTTCGGCATTATGTTTTTTGGCATAACGCTTTTGCATAACTTTAAATTATACTGCGGCATAATAATACTTTGGCATACTGCAAAGGTTAGCATAACTGTCATTTGGTCTAATTAGTTTTGCCATAATTTGGAGTTGCATAAATATTTAAGTTCTGGACCGCGTGCTGGTCTACGGGCTTTAAAATTTACTTCTACCATTCGTCTTCTCAAGGATCAACATCACAAGAATCCATTTTAGTGTAAAAACCGCACAAACATCTTACTTTCATTTAGAACTGAATTTTTCGCCGCCATAAAATGAATCAAGATGTCATCGGATCGAGAGTAATAACGATTTTGACGCATGCGCGGACTCAACAATATGTCGCCAAAAATCATCCATTTTACTATTTTCCAATTTTAATGTACCCAGTGACACTCGCAAAAGTTAAGATAAATCGATTGACGTAAGAATCATCACAATCGGCTAATGCGTTTGATCTCTAGAACGCCACTAGGTATAAACATACATACATAGATAGATAAACACATTATCCTCCATCAGCAGTGGGGTAAAAATAAAAGAGAAAATAAAACCAAAAATAAAATAACTATGTGTTAAATCGATTAAAATTTTTTCATGGTTAATTTCAATTGATAAATGAAAACGAATCAGTTACCACATTAGTTCATCACTAAATGATATGTTTTTGAGCTATCAAAGTGTAAAATGACAGGTTAGACGGAGAGTAATTTAAACATAGCAACGTATAACGTAAGCATAACTAGTTGCTAATAAAATTAAACAGGCTCTAAATGTGGAGAAATTTTATTTTTATAATAACTTTTTAACCGTTGATAGCATCTGGTTATGCTTTTAATATGATAACGTACATTGCTCGTACATTGCTATGGTAGGCATTTAACAGTCAGATAGTTAGTAATTGGATCAGATTTGTAATACACCCGCCATTCTGATATCAGGTTAGCGACTCAAATACTTTTTCTAAAAACTGTGGTTTTAAAATAGTACATTGCTTCAAATTTTACGTACATTCGGTACATTGCTCGTACATTGCTCCCAAGCATATAGCATGCCCATTTGTAGTCATACACCCGCCATTCTGATGCACACGCTTGGGTGAGGACTAGGTGTATATATAGCAGTTGATGTCTTTTGTATAAATTATGATGATGATGAAGAAGAGACCAGTAGTCTTAATATGATTTGTTTCAGCCATTAGGGTCCCAGTGTGAGAGAGAGACGAAGTGATACTGGGTGAAATAGCGTTTACTCTTTTTCGCAATGGAATCATGACGGTATTGATACATTATAGTATGGTTCAAGCAGTGAAGAGGTTAAGAAACTGAATTCATGTTACTCTGACTATGGCACTTTTTAATCATTTAAGACAGAAACTTATTAATTCATTGAGAAACTATTAAACTGTTTAGTTCTTTTTATAAGATAGATGTTTTATGTTAAATTTTCGTGTGAAATTTTAATGGCATAACTGTCATGTCGATATTTTTTTTGACAAGCTTTTATTTAACTTGCAATGTATGTATGTGTGTTCGGATCAAATCTTGCAACTGAATTTTAAAGCACTTATCCTCCACCGATTAAAATTAAATTTTGGATACACGTTAAGTTTGGATGACAATGCATGGCCAGCTAAGTGACGTTATTCTAAATCCAATATGGTGGACGGCCCAAGATGGCGGACTAGTTATTTTTTGTGTACTGCAATGATATGGGTATCAAATGAATGGGTTTGCTGGGAAGAATACGAAAAAACTGTCCCACGGCTTCGCTTCCGTCAACTGGCTACCTACCAACACATCTACCCTACCTACCCTACCATAACTACCCTACATACATGATTGTTGTGTAACTTAAACCGTTTACGCAGCGCACGCAACGGAAGCTCTCAGAATATTTATTCCCGTTTTTGCAACATCTTTCCTCTCCGCTCCTATTAGTTGTAGCGTAATGTTATATAGCCTATAACCTTCCTCGATAAATGGACTATCTAACACAAAAAGATTTTTCAATTCCAACCAGTAGTTCCTGAGATTAGCGCGTTCAAACAAACAAACTCTTCAGCTTTATAATATTAGTATAGATTTATTAGTTCTAAATCAAACCTCGCACCCTAACCCGCCGTATACACTACCCATGTGTGTTGCGACCACTTTTCCCTAAGTACTTATATCAAGCGTTTGACTTTGACAAGATATACTTAACTTATACTTAACTATGACTTGTGTTAGCTTATTATTTCGCTAACTACTTTTAACATCCGGTTTGCGTAAAGCTAATATAAAGTTCGTGGTGGATTGGTAGGTTTGCTTGTGTCACTTGTGGAATGCATTGAAAGGGTTCATATTTTAGTACCTTGACTGGCAAGTACCTATTTGGTAAGTTAGTTTTCTTGAGCTGAAAATTAATTATGGGTTGTTTGAACGTTTCTGTTAGTTTTGTTGTAATTTGGCAAAAATTGGTTATCTCTAATCTCTAAATAGTATAAAACAAAGGCAAAACCACGCAACGGCTTTTTATACGATTTTCTATAATATAGTAAACATTTATTAAATAAATACAACCGACATCCAAATAAACACACTACAAAAAAGTTTTTTATTTTCTATTTTTAGTGGTACATAATGGACAATTTCTATAGTAAGGTACCTATAATGCCCACAGTGATGCCAGAATAGATTACCCGAATAACATGTAACTTGAACATAACCGGTGGAATGAGAGTGTACCAGGGTGAACTGTACAGATCTGCGTACCCGTTTAGAGCATACTGGCGTGATGGTATGTTATGAAATGGTGTAAACAATAAACAGAATGCGATTGCAGCTATCCCGAGAGATTTTCCGTCACTTTTTGAAGAGTTCTGTTGTATATCTCTGAAATTCTTCATGAGATCTATAAATTGGACCATTTCGGAACAAACCTCTTTCGAACAAAAAAGGAATTTTGCAAATCCGTTTTTTTATGACGGAGTTATGCCAGAATATAAAAAATATAGGATCACCTGAATTGAGAACCTACTTTTTGGGCAGTCATTTAAAAAACAGAGCGTAAAGGAGAAATAAAGGGTAGTTATTTCAATGCAGTTATTAAGTTTGTATTTTTAAAGTATCACGTCATGTCATAAGTCAAGCGCTTCGAACCACATTACAATTTTTGGTGAGCTAATTATGTCATCTTAGGCCTGCCTTTAAATGCCAAGTCATTTGAAATTGTAATCCTCTCTTACATAGTATATCTTCGTCATAGATATTATATTTAAATTTCAGTTTCATTTAGAATTTGGTATTTATTACAAGTAATATGTATTAGTCTATTGTTTCAGAAATTATTTATGAATTTTATTAGTTAGGTAGTTATAATATATATATATAGTATAATATCCGTTACTATTTTGTGCCCATTGCCGTTGAGACCATGGGCTGTTGGGGCAGTGAGGCCAAGAAGCTCATTAGTGAGATAGGGCATAGGCTAAGGGACAAAACGGGTGACTCCCGCTCCAGCTCGTTCTTGGTGCAAAGGTTAGCCATTGCCATCCAACGTGGCAATGCAGCAAGCGTTATGGGCACCTTTGCGCCGGGAACAGTTAGGGGCGGGTTATTTGACTAGTTATAAGACAACGCTTTTTGACGTGTCGTTGTGACTTTGACATATCCGACTTTAATTATTGTTCATATGTTTTATATTGCATACCGACCACTGTTATGTCCTTTTTAACCCAAAAGTTGACTGGTAGAGAATGCTTTGCTGCATTAAGTCCGCCTATGTATTACCATTTTATATGAAGTGTAAATAAATAAATAAATTGGCGCCAGGCATCTCTTCGTCTTCTATCCATGTATAATTGTATTCTTCTCTATAGACCCGTCCTTTCTAGACACTCATCACATAATCCATGTATCGTTTCACAAAGCAAGTTAAAAGTAAAGAAAGATAGCAAAATATTTATTTATGACTCGAACAAAAAGTTAATAACAAATTAAAAAAACCGGCCATGTGCGCGTCGACCCACGTGCAGTAACAGGGTTCCGTAGTTGCACAATAATGCGGACTAAGAAGATGGTTTTTTTGTTGTTTCATGAACATTTAAACGGTTTCAGCGGCTCACGCCAAACGTAAACATCATTAATTTAGAAATCATTATTAATAAGGATGTTATGATTTTATTTTGTATATTTTTGCATGGTTTATAAACTCATTATTTTACACAGCTAATAACCTCATATAATTAATTTTTCACTGGAATTTGTATTTTTTTTACTTTTCCAGGTACATTTTATAAGTTGGTCGACTATTACTCGTAAACTTGTAAAGCCTACTTGGCTCTGATGGTTTTCCTTTTAATTTCGTTATATATACTACTTCCGTGTTATTTTTACTTTTGTACTGAACTCTAACAAAAATTTGCAATTTAAAGCTTAATTTAAGCAAACGGATCTCTGCATCGGAAAATTGTTTTCACAGTTTTGGTTTAATATTTTTAAATGGCCTATCCAACTATATCCCACAACATGGGATAGACGAGAAAAACATATCCATCCCCACTTTTCGTGTACGGGAGGTAAACCCAAAGATTTTTTTTTTTTGGTTTTTACTTTACCACTTTGTCGGAGTGATTAATATGTATATCCCAATTATAGCTTTCTAATACTAAGAGTCTCTGAGCTAAGCTGCGGACGGACAGATGGACATGGCGAAACTATAAGGGTTCCTACGTTGACTACACGGAACCCTAAAAACGTAGAAAAATGTCGTAATTATGGTTAGTTTTCCGTTTTCAATAATCTCACATGTAAACTAAGTAAGGATTACTTACTATCCTCCTTGTATGTAAGAATCGTATCAGGTGGCTTTCTGTAGTTTCTGCCTACCCCCATGCAAAAGGCGTGAATTTATATAAGTATGTAAATAAACTCAAAATTAAACCCCACCACAGAATTACTCAATTCCAAATAAACCCCAGAGCACAAGGCTTCGCGAAATAGACAACAGCAACATTACTCCGTCTGTCAGCTGTTATCTCCGAAACTCTCGCATCGGACGCGTGACAAAGATATGTTCATTTTCTAAAATAATCAACCCATAAATCCGGGGAGAATGACAGCGGAATCGGTACGAGACGGCTCGTGTACACACGGCCTTATTTATTTTGTAGACTTGACGTTACACTTGGTTTTGGTTGCGTTAATTGTTGATGAAGAAATGTGTGTCTATTTGTCTGCAATAAGACACAAAAATTAATGGCAAATAAGACCACAGTCATCCTTATATAGTTAAAAATGGTCTTCGTCGCCTGCCATCATAATCATATTCATATCAGCCGAAAGACGTCCTCCGCTGAACACAGGTGTCCGGCAAGTTGCCACAACCTTGTTTGCCTGTAGAAATCTGCAATTCCGTAAATATCGCATATGCCTTATGAGAGTGAGAGATCAAAATGAAATATCTCAAGCTTCACTTAGACACCATGATCGCCGACGCACTACCGTTGTCAAAAATGAAGAAAATTCGTCAAGAAGTTTAGTCGTGCACATCGTCAGTTTAGAAATTATTAAATAAATAAAGAAAATATCTCATGTACCTCAACAACTTGACTGAAATGCCGCAAGTGGCCTAAATATTTAAAAGTTAACCATTGATTCGAAAAGAACAAGAAAATGTACCTTTCAATACTTCAACTTGTATACCTCTTCAAACTAGAACACAGGACCACTTAATGGCGGCCAAAACAGGTATGGTCATAGCTCCTCTAAAAAGATCTCTTTGCTTAAAGACAACTACTTTTAAACTCCTGACAACGCAGATACAGAAGCGAAAATACCAGAATACCCTGACCAGTCAACAAAACGTCGAAATTCAAGTGACATACATACAAAACCACATACAAACGCTAACTTTAACCAAGTTATCGTGGAGTGCGAACCGACGACACACAGGCGAGAATAATTCATCGAACAAATGCATAAATCAAAGGCAATACACACTTCCAAACTTACCTGACAGCTGGCATACTTAAAAACAGATAAACTCTCAACCTTATTTTGAAGACCAGAAGGTTGTTAAATTTAAAATTGGCAGTTTTGCGACGGTATTTCATAAGTTTGTCTGTCTAGCAATTCGAAATCCGAACGGGCGCCTATCGCAGCCCGGTGATTGGTCAGGGCGCGCGTGGCTATGATATAAATAGTGCGGTTGATGCTAACTGTTGGGCTAATATGGAATATGGGATTGATTAATTGGGGAAAATGGAACACGTGTGAGTTCGGTTTTATTGGATCGGAAAGGGTAGAGTCGGGAAATGGGGAAACGGTTTTTTTGCAGGTGACAATTTGCTTGCTTTTGCAATGAGCTAATGTCCGCTGGGGTATAATAGAGAACTTTAAGCGTTGGTAGAATTGAATGTTTTCATTCTATATTTCGCATTTTCCCTGATTATGCAGTATCTTGGCAGTGATGAAGGAACAAACATGGAAGAAGACGCAAATGGTGTAATCATTATCACTGCTGTTCTACTGATCGAATAAGCTTGCAGTTCAAATTCAATTAATCAAAAACGAAAACCCTGATAACATTTACCGTCGACCCCTTTTCTAGATGCTTCGAACTTGAAGGTACATTTATTCCAGAATTATCTCGATCGTTGAGATCTAAAATGACTATGCAAAACTCGTAGGCAAACATTACCAGGTGAAGTTCCGTTTTTTTCTGATAATCGAGGGTTAGGTTTACATATTTATTTATTAAAAACTTCATGCACAAAGGTGGCTGACTTAATGCCTTAGTCATTCTCTACCAGTATACACACAGGTATTATCTTAAATCTCTCAAAATACAGCAAATTTTATAACATAACGACCTTTTTATTCTCTTTACATTCCCGTTAATTGTCATAAAAACTATAAAATAAATCCTAAACGAAGTCCATCTCCACACTATCACAGCGGATGCTGTAAAATATGCAGAAGGCTTCAGTCGGATACCGTGCGGCATGCGGCGTGTTACCAGCGAGTAACGCCTCCATACTGCCAGCTTAGCTATCGATTGACACATGTGTTGCGCTTGACGATTTAGCTGGTGGGTTAAATGGAGGGAGGAATATGACACCTGTCCCAAAAGGGGTAAGTTAGATTGTAGGAATAGCTAATATTCAATTATTATATATATATTTTTTTTATATTCAGTCATTCTACCAGCGATGGTGATTCTCGGAATGCCTAAAGTCAAAATTACTCGTTGCATCCAAACTCCTACATTTCGGGGTACATCTGTTCCTGTAACTGATCTGTTAGAGCTGCTTGGCACGGAATTGATATCCAGTCTCAACTTCGGCGCCTCCATTGAGTACAAAGCCCACATTGCGGCAATAAACTGGGCATCCTAAACAGAGTGAAGCGATACTTTACGCCTGGACAGCTTTTAACTCTTTACAAAGCGTAAATCCGATCCTGTATGGAGTATTGCAGCCACCTTCAGGATGGCTCAGCTAAATATCAACTGGCCACACTTGATTCGGTGGGACGCAGAGCTAAGAGGCTCATCGGCGACGTTAAACTTGTGAATGCCAAGCTTCACAGCTTGGCTCATCGCCGTCGTAAGGTTGCCTGCTTGTCAGTCTTCTACAGACTATACTTGTGTGCTCATGAACTCCACGACCTCATCTCACCAGCTCCCTTCTACCATCGGACATCAAGACGCACTGCAAGTTACCATCTTTACCTGGTTGCATTCCACCAATTCGCACCAAGCGCTTCGAAACATCCTTCATAATGCGCACAGTAAAACTCACTGCCTGCGTCTGTGTTTCCGAACGCCTACAACCCGAATCTTTTCAAAATTAGAGTGAACATGCTTTTTACCCGACTGCCGAAGGAGGGTAATGTGTTTATCAGTCTATGTATGTTTGTTCCTATGTAGCGTTCTAGAGACCAAATGCGTTGGCCGATTTTGATTATTCTTACGTCAATCGATTCGTCTTAACCCTGCGAGTGTCACTGGCTACATTGAAATTGGAAAAGATATAAATGGCGGATTTTGTGAGGGGAGAGTTTTTATTTTCCTTCCCAATCCATCGTGTGTAAATTTACCTAATTTAAAAAAAAATATAACTATAAGATTGTATATAATAAAAGTTAACACTGCTTAATAAGCGAAATAAAAAGACGTAAACAAGATGGCTGACCAAAACCAGATGTAACCTCCGACTGCACAGCATGTTTTTTTTTTTCTAAGTAAGCTCACTCCATCGTCGACTTTGTCTCTGTCACTTCTGACCTAGACTAGAGTCAAGAGCAAACCAATGATAAAAAAAATGCCGAAATGTTATAGATTGATCACGATATTTCGATAGCGCTTGGCAATCCAATACATTATTGTCATTTTGAATATGAAACCAATGAGATCACTTAATTTTTAACCGACTACCCAAAAGGAGGAGGTTCTTAATCCAGTAAAATTTTTTTTTCGGGTATAATTCCGTCATATATAACGGATTTGCAAAATTCTTTTTTTGTTCGAAAGAAGTTTATTCCGAAATGGTTCCATTTATGTTTGGTAAATATTTTCGATCGACTCAAGTGCATCCAGCTGGACTTGGCAGATCCGTCCCAGAGATGAGAGTACTCCTTGCACGATCGAACATGCGAACCTGTCTTCCGTGAAGGGGCAACCAGAACTGACTGATAAAACTCACAAATTTCGCCAGCTATGATTTAAAATGAGGCAAGTCTATTGTTTTTGTTTTATTCTAGCTCCAGGAAAGGTGTTACTTACTGAGAAATTCCTTATAAAAAACCCAATAACTTTTAGCCCACCTTGAAAATCGAACTCTGAATCCCACGGTAAGCAGATACGCTTGTGACGTTGCGCTAGTTAAATTGGGCCGCGAACATTAAATAAATAAATAATATTTTTTTTTATTTTCAGACACAGTCCATAATATTACATTATTTAATTAAAAGACTTTCTTAAGTACTTCTATGACTGTTAAGTATATAATTTTTAACCGACTTCAGAAAGTAGGAGGTTATAAATTAGACTCCAAGTATATATTTTTTTTGTGTATTACTTCGAAAGTTTTTACTAGGTGAACCAACTTTGATGATTATTTTTTTATTTGAAAGCTCGTGCTTATCGTGTGGTTCCTTGTTAATTTGAAACATTTTAATTTTTGAGTTATCCTTAATAAGGCTTATTAACATGGTAATATAAGCAATCAAAACAAAAAAGAGAAAAATAAAAAAGTATAACAAAAAAAATTAATCGATGTCCAAAACAAAACTACAAAGCGAAAAATATGTTTCTTTTCGGAAGTCGGTGTCAAAAACGAAAAAATATAGGTACAAAAGTCCTCCGAAATGAAAGTTATTTTTCGCTTTGTAGTGTTTTGTTTTGGAAGTCAGTTTAATTTTTTGTTAAAAATATTTTATGTAATAATTATTATGCATCAATACATAACCAAGGATGCATTTATTTTCAAATCTTTAACTACGTAGTGAAAACTGTCTCTGCAACAAGATACTATAGCCATAACTATGTTTTTTTTTGAAAAATCAGTCAAATTCATCCAAAACCAAATGTAATTAGAAAACACGAGGTACAAAGCCTTCTATAGCAGGATGCTAACGCAAATCTGTCATGCGATTATCCTACGTTTGTAAGCCGGACAAGTGGACACGCAACAGATTTATAGTTGTCGTAAATCACTATTTCAATATTAGAGACACACGCCGCACGATTGTCGCAACGGTCTTATTAGTTGCATGTCGCTCGCGTGTAATCAACCCTAATGTAATTGATGCGAAGACACTGGAAGCATGGGATGATGGTAAATTAATGTTAGGTGCCGTTAATGATATTGTTGTGTTTGTAATTAGGTGTGTCCAGATTGTAATTAGTATAATTTTGATGTCTGAAGATGCGACAAAATTGACAGTGTCAGAATTGAAATATTGGTTGAGCTGCGCCCGGTAATACTCAAAGCCGGTTGGCTTCTAAATTAAGATATTAACTTACATGAAAAAACTGGCCAACTGCTAATCTGACTCGCGCCCAGAAGGTTCCGTATAAACAGCTACATTCACCAAAATAAGTAGGTAAAATTACTAAGGTTTATAAACAATGAAAGCACCGGACATAGCTCTAATGAAGGGACAAAATTAATTTTGTCTATCGAAAACTGTTGTCCCCGTATATCAATATACAACATTTTTACTTTTTCAAGTACATTTTATAAGATGGTCGATTATTACTCGTAAACTAGTAAGGTCTCCTTGACGGTGATAGTTTTCTTTTAATTTTGTTATGTATACTTCTGCCTAGAGTTTTTTTCACATATCCTAAAGCAACCATTTAGCTGGCACACATACACACACAAACAAACACACTTGACTCTAACAAAAAATATCCATTTAAAACCTTACGCCACCCCATGGGATAGACGAGATCCTAAAAAAAAACACTTTATCGGCGTGATTAATATGTATATCCATGCCAAATTATAGCTTCCTAGTGTTTCAGCTCTGAGCTAAGCTGCGGACGGACGGAAGGACATGGTGAAACTATAAGGGTTCCTTGTTGACAACGGAACCCTAAAAAGGGTGCCAGATGAAGATGAGTTTCGCAATGCCAATCAACTTAAAACCTAGGTCACAAATGTCAAGAGACTTTATATATCTAATCTTGGCAGTAAACATGAGTTTGACGATTTGCCAACATTTATTTCTCTTTGGGAACATGTTACACCCATCAACCTGTACTGTGCCTATGTAGGTAGGTGCTATGGACCACACTCTTTCTTATACAGAATACCTATGTCCCAGCAGTGATAACGTCTTAGGCTGACAAATGCTAAGCCAGAAATCAGGATCTAGATTTAACTATTTTTCTACAACTTTTAACTGGTAATGACTTCTCATCACAGAACTCATTGTTAATCTGAGTAGGTACCTAAATGAAAGATTCGACGAATAGATTGAAACTCACGTGAGTATTGGCATAGCTACATAACATGCTAAATTTGAGTGACACATCTTCTACTTCACCCTTTATAGATTATAGTCGTCATGTTACATTTACATCTATCACAGACTATCCAAATCTCACCACAGCCTACCAACACCAGTGTACCAAGCACAACAATTCCGATAATTGAATCATAATGATGTAAGACGACAATACAATGGCGTTCGATGCTGATGGCGTATTGATCGTGTTCAGCGGATGGGTGTCGCATGATTTATTACGTCACTATAACATTGGGTTCTGATTGTCAAATGGATTGGATCATTAGGGAGGGGGTGGATCGGTTATTGTTTTGGGTGTCTTGTAGCTATAATTGTTGCTGAAAACAGATAGATGTGTGGGAGGATACTGGTTTGACACATTTTCGCGGGAAGTGCTGTTTTAAAAAAAGAATATGTATGAAGGTAGCTTATACAAATATAAGAGCCTGGGTTGTGACAAAATGTTACTACAAGTCCTCTTCACCAAGTTTAATGTATCTTGCCTTAGGATGAAAAGATACACCGTGGTCAGCATTGTGAGCAATCGAGGTATTAATTTCCGAACAAGTTATTAATTTTGTAAAAAGGTAAACGGAATTACAGGACGGCTTTTTTTTGGCTTGTAAATCATCCAATGACTTGGCGGGAGGGCGTGTTAGACATTTACTGACTAAAACCCACCCGTGTTCCTTCAGTTGCTTGAGCCAGGGCCGCGGTAACACTTTTACAAATTTATCCGCGACCCAGACAGGCTCGACCCTCGCGGACCCCGTCAGTTTTTGCTGACATCTCTTTGAGGCGCACGAGGAACACTACGCACCGTCGACTCGGGCTTGATTCTTATCGGACGGCGAGGTACCTATTACTCGCCGTCCACACGCCCGCACCTACGGTTGCCGGGAATTGGCTTGCGACTCCCGACGCACAGGGTGTTTTCTGCGGTGGCTGTGTGAGGGCGTCTCCGTTGCGTCTCCCTCACGCGTGCCGTCTCCTCCTTCGTAAGTATTACTGCTTCGCAGAAGGAGGATTTATCTTCCCATGCCCTCTCCCTCCTTACCATGGCCAGAAACAGAGCTGGACGCGAGAGGTCGCTATCACCAATCGCCAGCACGAGGACACGGTGGTGCTCCGCCCATGCGGGGCAGATCTCCACCGTATGCTCCACCGTGTACTCCAGGCGATCCACACAATGGTGACACCCGGGCGTTTCCTCCCGCCTAATCCTGAACAGGAACCTCCCGAAACAGCCGTGTCTGGTGAGGACCTGCGTCAGGTGAAAGGTGAGGACGCTATGGCGCTTCTCAAGCCACTCCTCAAAGAGGAGCCTTATCGCCACAATTGTAGCTTGCCGAGCGCTGGGTTGCGACAGTAGTGTGACATGGCTAGTATCGACGCAATTTAAATTGGGTTGCGATGCATGGTATGCCGAATGATCGGACAGGATAAGACAAACATCGACGTACCTTTGCACACCCAGCATTTATGAGTGCGAGCAGTTTTTCTCCCGAACGAGTATACAGAAGTCTAAAAACAGAACCTTACTTTGCCAGCTATATTTTAAACGATTCATGCAGATAACAGAGGAGCAGAAGAAAGAGGAGATGGAGGTATTGTGCAGAAACCTATCACAAAAGCCAAATTACAGTTCATCAACACATTCACTCAAAACTCATCGGAAACCCCCCTCCCCCCACTCACCTGCATACAATCCGATAATAACGTAAGATTATTAGGCATGAATTATAGTCGCAATTAGGCGCGACAGCCAGGGAAACGGCTCCGTCGCGACAATGCGACGGACGCGCGTCGGACAGTTGCTAACGTAAATCAATCAGCGGATGAATGGAGGTTGTGTTATGATAATGTTGTAAGAACTGTGATATATAATGTTATTAGATTGGTGATGTAACAAAAGCAGAGGCTATAAATGTGAAATACTATCAAGAAAAGCGTCGCGATGGCGATTGTATGGGATTGCCAAGCGCTCTCGAAATATGACGGGATCAATCTCTTACATTTTGACTTTTCTACCATTGTCATCACCGACATCGAGTAACTCTTTGTCTGGAGCCTCAGATAAGGTATGGTACTCGTACGTAACGCCTGAAGAATCAATGATTCCATTTCATTGTTCTAGAAATCAAGGGCTAGTTATATTGCATAATAGCTAGACTGTTCTTGCATATAGCTAGAATGTTCGGTCATTCCATAGTCTTCTACGATTTATTGAGGTAATTATAGAATTGTAACTGCTATGACCTACCAGAGAGATATTATGTGCATTATTTGGTTATCAGTTTATATTCATGGTTATAAATATAGTCCCAGTTGTTTCGTTAGGTGTCGTCTTTTCCATGATCTCCTGGCACGATGTCCTTATAATACTTGATGATGAGTCCATTTCAGAACTATCATTCAAATTACACTACAATGATTCTAGATAGTCTGCTTAGCTGTGCCTGTAGTAGGATGCGTACAGATCCCAACCATGGCTATCTGAACAGTGGCCACCGTTATGTTTTATGATTCTCCTGCGGATCTGTTCTTATTACTTCATACGTTACTTTTCTAATCGAATGAAATGAGATTTCCGTTCCTGGGATTGTAATCCAAAGTACCTCCAATTAGTCTAACAAATAGAATAACGGCAGGGCTGTGTACACTTACAGCCGTGCTCACGGTATTGCGGGCACAGATCGCGACGCATAGTTATCTGGACGGCGCGCGGCCGCCACCGCCGATATGTTTTGTAGTCTCGCAGGCAGCGCCGCTGTGGACGCGTGTTCACAGAGGTAGGAATAGCATAGAGGCAGCTTTATGGAAACTGATTAGAAATTATGTATGCAATTGGAATTGAGCAGTTTTCTTGCCTATCGATCTAAAATCTAAAGCAAACAACACTTCAATCTCAGTTGCAGTTTTGTAATCAGAATAATTTATCACGATCCAAACTGATTATGAATTGTTTTCTCTAAATAGCTGGAAACATCTGAATCTCTATAAATGTTTTTGGAGAAAACATCCTAGTCCCCCTGTCTTATTTATTTCAACTCTTTATGTTGTGAACTTGTGAGATGTTCAATGGTATCCTGATATTGTGAAGCACAACAAGAAACTTTTTCGAAAACAATACTAATGTTCTTATAATACAAGTAAAATAGAAGTTAATAGAAGCTATTCCTTTTAAAAATAAGGCATCTTACATACCACACAACACCAGTCGACTTGCCATATTTTCCAATTCATTTTCTAAAATCAAATCTCCCAAAAAATCTACACTGTCCATTCTAACTTAAGGCTAGCTCCACACCCCACCATACCGTGTGGCTAGCCGAAATTTAGATGTCACAAGTGTAGCTCTTCTGGCTAATGTCCGACTACCGAGTTGTTTGTTACTGCCGTGCGGCGCACAAGATGGAAGATAGCAGCGAATTATATGCTCTTGTGTACCGGCCTAATGGGTTAGCTTTACTTTGTGATGTGCGCCACAATTTGCATGGATGGCAATTTGATTGATGGGTTCTGGTTGCAATTTAGTTACGTAGAAATTATTGTTTTCCTACGCAAATATGATTTAAACTTACTGTTCTTTGGAGTTTAGGCGAATATTACTATTTTAAGTTTCGTGTTGAAGGTGGAGGCTATAAAGAAAGAAAATTACAAATATTTCAGTCGCATTGAATCAGAAATGTTGAGTAAAATACCTGTGCAATCTTCCCATTGGTCAAAAGTCAGCAACTCAGTGAAATTAGTAAACCTACACATCTACAAGGTTTCGGTCTGTAAAACAATCTATAATGCAAGTATAAAAATCCGTGCCTACTTAATTAAATTAATATATTGGTGAACAACAACAAACAGGCAAGCAAAAAAGCCACGTACACACTAGATAATCAATCCGCAAACATACTCGTAATAAGGCTGTACACACACCGCACGACAAAGCGCCACAAATGACGCGCTCGCGATCAACAAGACTCGCTTGTTATTCAATAACCGTCCCGGGCGATATCAATTTATCACAGGTTCAATGAAGGCGAAACTATATTTCATTGCTGTTCAGCCTGACATTGAATCTCCGATGGTATCTGCGAATAGATTATGAAATTCCCCCGTTCATTGAAATCCCAACCTTAAATTCTCAAAATCAAAGTTCAGTTTTGATTGGACTTAGAAGAGGAGATAGGTCGTTTAGTGGGATGATGAAGGTTGCATATTGACGTCATCCAAAAGGGAGTAGGCAGTCGAATGCAAAACGGTTGAACCATGGATTTGGCATATGTTATAGGGTGGTAACTATTGTCTGACACACGGTTGAAGTAATATTTAATTTGATGATTAATATAATATTTTACCTAGAAGGCTTGTTGATACAAAGATGGTGTTTTCATAGTATACCCTGAGGCCTTCCATATTCGAACAATTTGATAGAACTAACTAAAGCAATTTTATTAAAGTTGACCGATAATTTAAGAAAAATTAAAATTTTATAAGCCAAGTGTAACTTAAAGGCCTATGTCCAGCAGTGGACGTCTTCCGGCTGAAATGATGAAGTGTAACTTAGGAAAAGTCACATGCGGTAAGAAGTTTTCGCATCACTTATTATTTGACTTGTTTATATTTGTTTTGAGTCGCATAACCTGTTCTTGTAAATATAAGTTGTATAGATAGATAAATACTAAAGAATAGAATAGAAAACATTTATTTGACACAGACTCAACACAACAGCAACAATTACTAAGTAACATGGAGGAACTTAAAGACCTATGTCAAGCAAGCTCTCCCTACCAGTGGGATCGATAGCCGAAGCGTTTCTTAGATGCCTCCACACAGTCTTATGGCGCAATGGTTGACATGATGTTGTTATTTTTTTTAATGGCAATTTGCCGAAGACAATACCTGCCAGTGTTGTGGAGTGAAGACTCATGGGTATATTTGAATTTACAAATTAATTTTTAATTAATATCTTGAACTTTTTGTGGCGATCCTTTGAGGTATTTACAGGATTTTGTATTTTTAGATTAGAAATTACTCTATCAAAAGAAATATCTTTCTTGAATTCTTTAATATGCATTAGAATGCGGATATAACAGATTCTAATGTTTTTTGGAGTATTTGGCAGCTAATTATATCGAGTCAGCCTTCCCAGTAAGCTTTGCGAAGGTATTCAATACTACAATAAAAATCTCCGTCCCACTATCACGAGATCACTTCTGTCAATGATTTCACATATTGTCCATTTGCGTAGACAGTTGAGACACAAAACTACATCAATTTTATATCACAATTACCACTAGGAATCAATCTGTAACAACCGCTGAACTTCACCCGCAAAAAGCCATACTTTTAAAATATAGAAAACATCAAGAAAACAATCGAAAATCACCCCTCCGAAACAAATGGTCCGTATGTATCCCACCTAATCTATATGTCTTAGCTGATTCGGGCGGCTGTATTTCATATCGAAACTAGTGAGCATGCTACTAATTGCTGCCCGCGCGCGTATTGCGACAATTCCATTTGTCTGTCTGTCTGTACGAGCCCTTTGATTGAGCCCGTGTATTGGTACATTTGTGCTGTATTCGGGATTATGGCAGATATTGTTTGAGTGTAAGCTGTGAACGTAAATAATGTGTGATTTGAAGCGGTTATGGTGACAGTGATAGATGTTTCGTTGTTTCTGTTGGTTTGTTGTTATGGTTGGAGATGTTTGGATATGAGAGGCTTTGAAAGAGGCGGTGAGAGCCTCGCGATTTTGTTGATTCTAAGAAGCACAGGACCGGTCGATGTGATGACCGTATATACGAGAAGTAGGATTATATATGTGATGCGGAGGAACGGAGAACATTATTTTAAAAAGTTTTAGTATGATTTGGAAGTCTCCAAGATGCAAGATAAAGAGTATAAGTTGTGTCAAAAAAGGGTATAGCTAAGAAAGAAGAAATCATTGAGATGACGGATAATTGAGAAGTATTCATAATGATGCGGCAAAGTGAGGAGAGTAAGACAGGGATAGGAGTAAACTAAGTATAAAAGTATACGGTTATAAGAGCAGAAGCAGATCAAACAGAAGATGGATTGTGTGAAAGATGATATAACTAGGAGAGAAGTGAACACTGAAGTGACCGCTAAATATAGATATATAGCAGAAAAAGCCTTAATGCAACGACCTCAAATAAAATGGGATAAGGGGAAAGGTGATGGTGGCAAATACTGTGTGTCATGTTGGTAACTACAGTGTGTGTTGGTGAACTACAATCATCAAAATAAATGTCTGTTATTGTACAATATTGTAATAATCACAATGTACCTTTTGAAATTTCATCATTTTCTTTCGAAATTTAATTATTTTAAAATCTTTATCTGGTTAGCATGGTGGCATTTAATATACAATATGTCTATTGCCAAAAAAGTTTTATTGGAAACTGCATCTTCCATTTAATTCCATCAATCATTATTCCAATTTCCCACTTTTATAGATTCATACAAAAAGGAATGTTTAATCTAACCCCCCAGAGCCATCAAACGCCACAAATTAACAATTCCAACTTTCAATATACGTCATAACCCTAAAAAGCGGTGGCGGGCAAAAACGACCAACTTAATAGGATTGACAAGATTCCGGACGACCAATAAAAGATGGGGGCCGATCCCATAAAACTATAAGGAGGAAATATGTCTAGAGGATATTTTCTGAGCTATAACCGTGACCATTGGAACCCCGAATGTCATACCAATGAATTCATGTCCCGTTTTTTAGCACGGTTTATCACATTTCTTTATTACGGTCGGTCGTTTTTTGGCTTGTTGGGTATGTATTTTTATAGGCAGCATTCGAGGGGTTAGCCAGTTTTACCGCGAATTTGTTTATAGCGCACATATTGGTTTCGGTGATCGCATTGTCTGTTTTATATTTTAATAATGCTGTAATAGGTCCGTGTTACGTTTATTTCTATTTTATTCTGGCTGTAAAAGTGTGGGTATTGGGGACAGATTCTTTTAGTTATATATATGTTAAAGTTCATTTTATGTGTGGAAATGGAGTCTATATCTATTTAAGGGCCTTTAGTCATTTCTTAAGAGGTAATATGGGCAGAGAGCGCCGACTGAATTTCCATAGTAAAAAGTCTATTTCCTCCTCCAATTTTGGACCAATTTGAAAGATATTCCATAAACTGGAAAATAAGATACATATAATAGATATGCCCCTATGTTTTCCTTTTTCATTTATATTTGTTAAATTTGTACACTAAGCCTCTGTTGACAGGGCAATTTTGAGCATTTTTTGAGGGTTCTAGTGCTTCTAAAGATAATGTATCATCAAAAAGGAAAACATAGGGCCATAGAATATATCTTTCATTTAAAGTTTATGGAATATCTTTTAAATTTGTCTAATATTGGAGGAGGAAATAGACGAGAGCCAAATCTCGAATTATGACTTTTTACAAAGGAATTTCGTTCGGCGCTCTCTGCCCATATTTCCTCCGCTGCTGCTGTACAGTACATTATCGTTTTCAGGCATACCAACAATGATTAGGCCATTTGTTTTCGTGATTTTAGTGTTGGCGTAATGAAGAGTAGATATGATTACCCCTTTAGTCGTTTCTAGTCCTTTCAATTATACCCTACAATATCGTGAAGAAGGTTCAACGAGATTACTGTATTACCAGTTGGTAAGATAATAGAATCACTTAAAAAAGGTACTAAAATATTTTTCGAAAAAATATTAAAATCTTGGCCATTAAAAACCCAACCCGAACCAATCAAACGCCAAGTGAAATGCATCCTCCCATCGTCCAATATCATAGAAATGTCATAATTATGACACTCAAGACTACTAGGGTGACATCGACATCAAACACTCCCATAATAAGACAAAGCAGTGAATACAAAGGGCTGTATTAAAAACGCGAGTATTGTGGCCACCCCAATATGGAGGGCTTTCGACTCGATCTCGGGAAGACATCCATTAGGTATTATTGAAAATTTTAATATCAAAAATTGCGAAGAGGGATTTTTATGTTACGATACGATTCACGACGGACCCCTGATTTCTGTTTCAAGTGTTTTGAGTTTTGTTTTCAAACTTTTCTTTAATCTGTCATTATTTTGCAATAAACTATGGTTTGACATGTTCATAATTCCAAATATTAAATACAAAAATCCACCTTTAAAGACTTGCTATAATAATATTATGGTGGCATACTTCCTTAAATATTACTTGTGTTTTAAAGATATTTTTCCTTATAGGTATTTTGTTTTATGAGACTTGTTGACTTCTAATATTATATAGCTCGCTTATGCGTTTACCATCAATGTGCAAAAAAAGTATACCATCTGACTCCATGAGAAGCAGTTATGTTTAATAAAGGTAAATTTACACAGTCAAGATATTTTGCATAATGGCACCCTGTGTATGGAACCTGTATGAGATTGGCACTGGAGAATGGGGATATGCAGAAGTAAAGAGAGGTCTGTGTCCAGGGGTCTGCAAATGAGTATGTGAATGATGATTAATATTATATGTGAAATTTATCTCTCGTAAAATTGGTTACTTTGACTAGTGTACGATATTTTTTGCCAACGTAACCCAAGTTCTTTGCAAGAATTCTCTTCAAGAATTTAATCTACATCATCATCTGACTATCAATCTGGTTTTCTTACTGCTGAGAAGCTACCTAAAAAGCCTGCACTTTTCTCTATTTCAATATTACGGACATACGACAGGGCTACGACAGCGTCACGACTAGAATCGTAACAACTAAATTTTGTCGGAAACGTTTCAAGGAATATCATTTGGTATCGCGAGTGAGCCACTTCGGTTTTATAGCCTTCTCTGTATTGTGCGATTTGAATGTTACATTCTTGATATTTAGATCAATATCTGTTTCAATGTTTTGCTATTTTATACTGGCTTTGCATGTATGAGTTTGTCATAGGTATGTTTAGGAAAACCTTGGGCTCACAAAGTGGCATTCTGTAAGCGCTGAAAATTATTATAAGTTTTATATAAATGTGATTAGCTAGTGACATGACGGGAGTGAGTTGAGTCGTGGTGGTCATTAAATCTTATAATTTATTTTATAACCACTGTTGTCCAAACGGTGAAAGCAAACATCGTGAAGCAACCGGTATGTCCTAGAACTAAAATTCGAAGACACTTTGACATTTACCAACCCACACTGGGCCCGCATGTTAGATTATGGCCTACTCCAGATGGACTAGGAGAGCATAGAGAGAAAACCTCTGTTATAGCAGTAGGAACATGATAGGATTATTATTCTATTAAGTCCACCTTTGTACCCTGATGAGCAGTGGTGGCCCAGTGGTATCGGCAGCGACCTAAAAGTTGTAGGTCGTAGGTTCAAGCCCAGGCAGGCGCTTTACTTTGTGTAAAATATTTCATCACCACTGCCCTCAAAACGGTGAAGGAAAACATCGCGAGGAAACCGGCATATCTTAAAACCAAACATTCGAACCACTGCAACACAGCATTACGGCCCATACACTCTCACAGAGTGAACGCCTGTGTCCCAGCAGTGGGAACATAAATTCTTTGAACATGATGATGATGATAAAGATGATGTACCCTTATGACGTTATGAAGCACTAAGTTTTAACAATTAAGGCGCAGATACCCTTCAGTAGCTGGTTTTAAAATGAGAATCTCGTCTTGACGGGTATTCCTAATTTTTTGAAAAAGAAATATGTTTCATAGACCATTTTCTTAATAAGTTGATCTAAGAAAATTTTGAGTTTTATTCGTAAAACATAGTGTTATTAATTTTTAAAGTTATGTCTAATACGGACAAAAAATTGTTAATCGCACCAAAACCGCCAGGCACATTTTAATAAGATTTTGAACATCTCAAAAACAATTTAATTATATACATTTTGATATAAGGCTTTTTGTTTTAAGATCATAGAATAATAAGGAAAGTATAAAAAAAAGCATGAATTTTAGGTCGCGCGGGTATGAAACGAGTGCTCGTTTTGTTCCTCTTGATTATATCTACTTGAAAAACCGTCAAAGTTCGTAATCGTAATTCGATACAAATAACAGCGACAAAAGTTTAAGGTAGTCAAGTGGATTGTACTGTTTCAGTTAATGGTATGAAGGAAAAATTTTGATATGTCATGAAAATGCAATGCTTATTGAGTTCTAACTGGTGACGAACGCGCTTACGAGATACATTGTTATCTTTTCACTACATAACTTGAATTATTGTGTACGTTCACGATAGTAAGTACCTAAAATAAATAATTCAATCAATAGGTATAACCCAAAAACTAGCATTTAATCAACATTTAGCCAAGTTCTTACATACTGATCGCATTGACAACCGCATCAAAACATTCTACGCTTCTCAAAAATTCACACAGACAACATCTGTCGGAGATTTTTTTCTACAAATCTTAATCCATGCTCATCAAAGATCGGAAAAAAGTCGAATGTGTAAGATTTTGTTGTATTTTGTTATAAAATAAAATTATAAAGCGTAACATATCCAGCTGAGTACGTATCGAGCTGGATTGTGAAGTATGTAAGATAAATTAGGGGTCCGTATCGGATAGTCATAGTCAAATAAAAATAATAAAATTAATTTCAGATCCAAATAGTTACCCCATAATATTTAGTTTTACCTACGTGAAATTTTTTCGGATTTAATTGTTGAAAAAAACCGTAACAGTAAAAATCACATAATAGTTCCAAAAGATAAGAATGAATGTTTTAGTACCTGGGCAACCGAGCTTCGCTCGGGTGAAAATAGAGAAAACGACGTTTTCAAAAAATTAAACCTAGCTAGATCGTATTATCGCCACCGAAACACCCTTTTTTTTTTTTGGGTGGTAATTCATCCAATGACTTCTCCCGCTCTGGGTAAAGCAGGAGGGTGTGTCAGACTTTTACTGACTAAAACCCACCCGTGTTCCTTCATTTGCTTGAGCCAGGGCCGCGGTAACTCTTTTTTAAATTTATCCGCGACCCAGACAGGCATCGGCCCTAGCGGACCCCGTCAGTTATTGCTGACATCTCTTTGAGGCGCGCGTGGAACACTACGCGCCGTCGACTCGGGCCTGGTCCTTATCGGACGGCGGGCTACCCATTACTCGCTGTCCGCAAGCCCGCGCCTACGGTGGCCGGGAATCGGCTTGCGACTCCCGACGCCCAGGGCGTCTCCTGCGGTGGCTTGGGGCGTGAGGGCGTCTCCGTTGCGTCTCCCTCACGCGTTCTGCCTCCTCCTTCGCGAGCATTACTGCTTCGCAGAAGGAGGTGACAGCTTCCCATGCTCTCTCGCTCCGTACCATGGCCTGAACCAGGGCCGGACGCGAGAGGTCGCCACCGCCGATCGCCTCCACGAGGACACGGCGTTGCTCCGCCCAAGCGGGGCAAACCTCCACCGTATGTTCTACCTTGTCCTCCGGGCGACCCTCACAATGGTGACACCCGGGCGTTTCCTCCCGCCTTATCCTGAACAGGAACCTCCCAAAACAGCCGTGTCCGGTGAGGACCTGCGTCAGGCGGAAGGTGAGGACGCCGTGACGCCTCTGAAGCCACTCCTCAAAGAGGGGCCTCATCGCAACAATTGTGGCGTGCCCAGCGCTGGGTTGCGACAATCGCCCTCTCCATGTCGCCATGAGATCCTGCCGGAGCTCTGGCCGCCGAGCCGTGATTTGTCGCGGCAGCGGATTTTCGCCTCGGCATTTCGCCTCCTCGCGCCATTCCCATATTTGCGCGAGGACTTTTGCCTCCAGATCCCATGGCGGAAATCCAGCAAGGAGGCTCGCCCCCTCACCGGAGACCGTGCGGTATCCCCGGACCAGCCGAATGGCCATGACCCTTTGGGACGCGTTCAACCGGCGGGCTGGTCGCCACCTCAGGGAACGCGCCCATACTGGTGCCCCGTAAAGGGCCATGGACCGCACGACCCCCGCGTAGAGCCTCCGGCAGGAGGCGTTTGGACCCTCTAGATTGGGCAGGAGCTGCTTGAGGGCAGCCCCGGCCCGCTCCAGTCTGGGAGCCAAACGTCGGAAATGCTCGACGAAATTCCACCGGCTGTCGAGGACGAGTCCCAGGTACTTCATCGTCGACCCGACGCCGATGTGAACCCCTCCTACCGTTATTTGGGAACCCGGCGGTGGCGCGTTCCGAGGTCCATGAAAACACATGGCCTCGGACTTGTGCAGGGCCACCTCGAGTCCCAACTGCTGGATCCTCTCGACTATTGTCGCAACCCCGCGTGTCGCGTTTTCAGCCGCCGCCTCGTGCGACCTCCCCTGCGCCAGGACTAGCGTATCGTCAGCGTAGCAAACCACGCTGACGCCACTAGGGAGATCGGCGCGCAGCACCCAGTCGTACCCGATGCCCCACAGATACGGCCCCAAGACAGATCCCTGTGGGACACCACACGACATCTCTCGCCGGTTCCACTCTACCTGGTGACCGGGGTAGATGACGGCCCTGTCCGTCATATAGGCCTCGACTACCCGACAGAGGAAGGGCGGCATCCGGTGATACCGGAGTGCCTCCCCGATGCAGCTCCATGGCAGGGTGTTGAAGGCATTGGCGATGTCTAGAGACACCGCCAAGACGACCCCGCCCCGGGCTACTGCGTCCCCCGTCGTGAGCGCTCGCACGCGCATGATGGCGTCCACCGTAGAGCGCCCCCTGCAGAAACCAAACTGGCTTTCTGCCAAATCCGGCCCCACCCGCACCAGCCGCCCGACGAGGTGGTCTGCAATAAACTTTCAAAGAGCTTGCCCACCTCATCGAGCAGCACGATAGGCCGGTAAGCGGAAGGAGAGTCCGCAGGGCGCCCCGGCTTCTTAATGAGGACCAGTTTCCCCGTCTTCCAACGAAATGGGTACTGGCCCCTCTCCAAACATGCGCTAAAGAGCCCCCTTAGTCGAGGCCCGAGAGCCTCCAAGGCCAGGACCCAGGCTTTTCCAGGTAAGCCGTCTGGTCCTGGGGCGGTATTTTTGGCATTCAGCCTGCGTACCTACCTAGCTAGATCGTATTATCGCCACCGAAACCCCCTGCATAATAAATTTCATGAAAATCGTTGGAGCCGTTTCCGAGATTTAAATTATATACATATATATATAGTTACATATATACAAGAATTGCTCGTTTAAAGGTATTATATTTATGACATTCTTAAATTCATCGGCTGACAGAGAACGCATAGCTTGAAACGGTAGGTCTAGATGCAAAACATTTATAAAAGGTTCCATATACAGAAGTAAAACTTTCTACGAGAGTTTTTCATTATTACCAACAGAAAATGAGGCGATTGTGATCACATTAGCCCTTATTTTCTGTCTAAATTAGACAAGTTCCCATTACTACTTCGAAATTGTCACGTAGTACAAAACAAAAATAATCACATTAAAGTCAAGTAAGTACCAATAAAATCAATTACAAAACCTACGGAACCTTCAGCACCAAAAAAAAACAACAGCACACCCCTGATACATTTTTAAAAAAAGAATACAAAAAACTACCTTTCGCGATTCGACCTGTGTTTAACCGCTGTCAAGGGTTGTCAATCATACCGCTTCGGCCCCGCCCGCCGACTCTCGTTTGACAGCCCTAGCCTGATATTATTTTACTTGTTTTTGATTTTGTTTGGTCTGTTAGTTGTTATTGTTTCTTATTAATTAGGGCTTCATTGTTAAATAAGTTATAATATTTGGTTGGTAACTATTTATTTGATGTGTTTGTCCAATTGTATTTCAAAGTTACAATATTTTACTGTTTCAAATAGTGTCACCTTTGAAAATGATATTTTATTTTTTATAAATAGGTAATATCGTGTTTGACCACAGTCTTACCTGATAGTAAGCGATGATGTGGTTAACGGTTGAGCACGCTTGCATAGAAGTAACGTTTTCAGTCTTGACTGAAGCCCCCAGGTTATAGTTTTCAGGAAATATAGAGAGACTGATGATATAGAGAGATGAGCAGTGGTGGCCCAGTGGTAACGGCCTCGACTTACGTGTACATAGGTCGTGGGTTCGAATCCAGGCAGGTGCTTTTCTTTGTGTAAATTATTGCTCTAAAACGGTAAACGAAAACATCGTGAGGAAACCGGCATGTTCTAGAACCAAAAATTCAAAGACAAGTGACATCCATCAACCCGCACTGGTCCCGCGTGGTGGATTAAGGCCTATTCCCTCTCTCACAGAGAGAAAGCCTGTGTCCCAGCAGTGGGAACAATAAAAGGCTGATGATGGTTGTACACCACAAAAAAACGTACAGAACAAACGTTCATAAACACAAGTGTAAGATGGCCGGTCTTATCGCACTAGGCAATCTCTTACAGACAACCTTTGGATGGACTGAACGACCTATCCATGACGACAAAACCTAAGTAATTATTTAAAAAAAAATGGGGTTATAAATCATTTGCATTGGAAAATCAACAATAGTAAACAGTAGCAGTTATGTGAACCCAGAATACAAGCCACAGATTTGGTGGGCCAAAAATCTTCCTGGTTTTATTTAATTATTGAAAGGCTTGCATTGACCACTATCTCACCTAATGGCAATTGATCACGAATATTTTTGGCAGGCCAATGCTATTCCTTGGACAGTAGCAACATTCGCCTATCACGGCCGGTTTCTGATTTAAGTATTTGAGGTTATGAACGCATTGAGTATTTGTCAAACTATACTTTAGCCTGAAAACCTGTCAAAATTTGACACTAAACCAGGGTTCCAGAGTATAAAACGTTCCTAACCTCAAATACTCAATTCAGAAACTGGTCATTTCAATGTTAATCAACAAATTTTCAGAATCCAATACATTTCTAAAAGAGAAAAGAAATATAATAATATTTCTTATACTAATCAAAAATTCTAAAATGAAATATCATTCTTAAAAAATCCTAAAATATTCGACCACGTCGCAGCATTGACATGAAACTGACAGCTGACAGATGGACAGACAAACCGATATTTATATACGTAGCATCGCTTATTATTAAATCATCAATCAGAATTAAGTTCAGCTTCGAAACCATGTTTAATTACTGGTTACGGGTTATTGATTAATTTCCATCATATTTTATGGATCTTGAGGCTACTTTTTTGTAGGACTAATAAAAAGTGGGTATGATTTCTTGCATTTGTCTCAAGTCTGATTTCATGTTTATTAGAGTCATTTGAAAGAAAAAAAGATAGTACATTTATTTAGCACAATCTAAGAGACACTCAATTGTTATTCTGGACATAAGACACAAAAAGAATACCAAAACATGAGAGAAATTAAGCCTCACGGCTGTGCAAATATAAGTAGGTTTAGTTCAGCAAAATACCAGACAACCTGTGTACCTGACGCTGGTTTTCAACAGAAACCAGAAGGCCAGAAAAAAAAAAACAATGGGCCAAAAGATATTGGACGCATTTTTTGTTATTACCTTATCTTGACATAACAATCATTGTAATGAGATAATATTAACATTGAACATTTTTGTAGTGTTGCCAAGTGAATAATTTACTAAAATTGAGGTCATTTACTAACCAATATTATGGATTCAATGACATTATTGATGTTTTGTAACTTATTGGTTGAAAACCATTATTTTCTATCAAAAATCAACTCATTCGTAAATTCCCAACTCCAAATACTAAATTCAGAAATTGGCCCTAGAAAATTTACGGTGTTTTATAAATAGCAACAACCAGAAATGGGTAAAACTTAACTTCATTTATTTTATACACAACCCACACACGAACACATAAATACAACAAGTACTACAGATTATATCTACCACAAAAAAATGCTCGACTTACCAAACAAATCGATAATTCTCCAGTACGGTTTTTGCACAACACTATTGTGTACCACTCGATAATCTTGATCCATTGAGTATCATTGAAGAGGGTTATTCGCAACGCAGTGTTCCGTAAATATTCGAAATAATCGGATCAACACAGGTAGGAAATGACATTCATCGAAAATACCGCAAACGTTCTTTTTTTTTGTTTTCCAGGTTTTTTTGGATTGTTTTTGTCACATGTTACCGAACGTGTTACATGGGTTAATAGGTAAAAAAGTGTTTTTGATGTGTACCGAATTTTGTTTGGTGTTTACCGATTGATATCGTTACTGAGGTAAGACTATACAGAATCTACACTAAAATGTAGTTTGTTGGACATTTTTGGTTTTAGGTGGAAATTTCAGGAAGTAATTCTTCGATTACAAAAATCCTCCACACTATACCTGTTTGTCATGACTACTCTGCAGATGCACGGTTCCTGTGTGATTTGATAAACCACGGGAGTAAAGCCGCGAGAATAGATGGTTTAATCGTAAAGAACCCCTGAAATACACCTCAAGTACTCTTCGATTGATTGACTGGAATTGAATTGAATTGTAAGCTGCTCGGCTTGAGATCATCTTCATACGATGCGAAGAACTGTGAAAAATACTGTGTGTCATAATGACAGCAGTAGAGATGTACAGAGATATACGTTTGATAGCATACGTCTACCAGTATGGAGCTGCAATCCCTAATCCCCAATTCTTATATTTTGGGTACATAATCTCTTCTAAGTGAAGATTAGATAATTCTAATAAATTACCTTCTAAGTATGTAGCCATGTACCTGTAATAGAATCTTCATATTATTTTCTCACTAAAATGTATTTATTAATTTACACATACAATTATTTTTACAGGTAGAACCCAAGGTAACAAAAGTAGTCATACAATGCGACACTCAGCAACGCCCCGTAAAACTGATCACACACCTACTCGCTTCCATAATTGACCAGTCCCAGTCCCAGTTAACGGCTCCGGGCGTCAGCACAAGTTAACTAGAGGACAACACAGTAATTGTCACCCTCTGGAATTCCGCCCAAGAGCAGGAAAAAATGTCCAAACGCTGAGAGACGCTATTAAGAATCATAACAGCCCGACACACTGGTGCAAATTTTAATAGGTTTGTACGGGCTACCGGAGTTTCGAACAGACTCTGCTTCGTCCCCAACCTTAGCCTACTGTTTGGAACGAGTAATGCCAACGATTCTAAGATTTGTGGATTGTTTAGCATCCCCCGAAAAACCATAAAGACGTAATTTACCAGAGCAAGATTGCGCCTCACCTCCAACCTATAGTACCACCCACCATCCCTATTACAAAGAGAGTTGGGTACATAAGCGGGTAAAACGGATAGAGGCCAAATTGCCTCATGTATAAGTACCGTGTAAATTTGTTCTGCATCTTTTCCACCATCTGAGCAACAGCTGTTTCAATCGACGCTTTTGATGTTACCAAGTTTTGTCACCTGTCAAACGAAGAAGAGGTATTTACCTGAGTAATGAAAACTAATAATAATAAAATCAATTGTGCCAGTCACTCCCTGCCATTTTATAGCCGTGTAGTTCAACAGTGGTCAGGCAGGGGCCAGTAGTCTTCCTATAGTTTTAGGCAATCGATCCACTAAAGCAATTAAACTAATCACTAAACTATTTTTTTGCAATACTCCTGCACCAACCGGGGATAGCCCTTGGGTGCTCTTGTGCATTGCATACAGGGATAATCGTCGGTTGGTGTCACATTTCCCGATACATGCCTCAGGGGCCTCGCATGCCTTTCAAAGGTCCGGGACCCTAGAGTCCCGAGATTGCCAAAAATATAAAAACTATTCCATCTTCCTTTTAATGAATGTATCATTATTTCACATGGAAATACAGTCGTTGACCCAAATCTCCATAACCCAGGAGAATGTAAAACTCCTAGTCAATAGCAGAGAGCATTCAATGAATATCGTTGGCTACATGTAAAACAATCTCCCATATTGGCCGTAAGTTATTCAAAGCCGTACCAGTTCAACTTTCTTGTGTTTTATTTGCTCATCGAGTTGCGATACTCTGTGTATGGGCTATGGTATAAGATAGAGAGAACGAGTAGGATAACAGCAAAAATATACTTTTGCTAATCGTTTTTATTCGGCAATGGCGTAAGAGTTGTATGAGCGGGTTCACACACATGACACTATTACACATCCAGTAAAAATTACCGATCCGACAAAATATACAGCAGTCCGTTTTACAGGTCCACTTTGTCGTATACGTTTTTATTCGGCAATGGCGTAGGTAGTTGTATGAGCGAGTACACAGACTCAACAGTATTAAAATACTGATCCGTTTTTTTGGCAATTAGTGGTACACTGACTAAATGTGGTGTGAGCATTACCCCCAGTTAAACCTACCCCAAGTTAAAGTTATTTACAATTAGAATAAAATCTTGTTATTTACACTGAGTAATTTTGTGTGCGGCCATTATGAGCCATAGAACAGGTGACCGTTGGGGTAGACTTGTTATTGAGTGGAGACCACGAATCGGTAAACGTAAGGTGGGACGCCCGTAGACTAGGCGGAATGATGATCTTTGCAGGGTGGCTGGTAGTAGCTGGATGAGAACTGCCGAGAAGTGCATTAAACAGGGTGCGATTGGAGGGGCCTATGTCCAGCAGTACAGTGGTCAGACAGGCTGAGGATGATGATTTACATAATATTTATCATCATCATCATGATCATTTTCAGCCGAAATACGTCGCAAGGTTATCTATATAACTATATATATATATATAAAAGCGAAAGGTGACTGACTGACTGACTCACTGACTGACTGACTGATCAATCAACGCACAGCCAAAACTGCTAAGACTAGAAGCATGAAAATTGGCAGAAAGGTTCCTCAAGTGACGTAAGTGTGCACTAAGAAAGGATTTTTGGAAATCCTACCCCCAAGGGGGTAAAAAGGGGGTTGAAAGTTTGTATGAAAAATCTAATTCCTTTGGCCAAAATTCTTGAAACTTAGTTAAAATATTATTATTTGTAAATCGAAAAAATCTGATTTCTTGGGTCAATAAACATGAAACTTGACATAAATACCAAACTAAATAAACAATAAAGAATTTCATTATTAGTTTTCGAAACTACCCCCAAAGCATGATTTAGGGGATGTTATTTTTATTGAAGAATCTTATATCTTGGGTTAATAAACAAGAAACTTGACATAAATACTAACCTCAATAAACAATAAAGGTTATCATTATTAGTCTTTTGAAACAACCCCCAAAGTCGATTTAGGGGGTGTTGAAGTTTGTATGGATAAATCTGATTTCTTGGGTCAATAAACTTGAAGTTTGCTGCAAATACTAACTTATATGAATAATAAAGGTTGTTATTGTTATTATTTGAAACTACCCCCAAAAGATGATTTAGGGGATGTTATTTTTTTTATCTATATATATAAAAGCGAAAGGTGACTGACTGACTGACTGACTGATCAATCAACGCACAGCCAAAACTGCTACGCCTAGAAGCATGCAATTTGGCAGAAAGGTTCCTCAAGTGACGTAAGTGTGCACTAAGAAAGGATTTTTGGAAATCCTACCCCCAAGGGGGTAAAAAGGGGGTTGAAAGTTTGTATGAAAAATCTAATTCCTTCGGCCAAAATTCTTGAAATTTAGTTAAAATATTATTATTTGTAAATGATAAAGATTGACATTATTAGTATTTCGAAACTACCCCCAATTAATGATTTAGGGGGTGTTGAAGTATGTATGAAAAAATCTGATTTCTTGGGTCAATAAACATGAAACTTGACATAAATACCAAACTAAATAAACAATAAAGAATTTCATTGTTAGTTTTCGAAACTACCCCCAAAGCATGATTTAGGGGATGTTATTTTTTTTTAAGAATCTTATATCTTGGGTTAATAAACAAGAAACTTGACATAAATACTAACCTCAATAAACAATAAAGGTTATCATTATTAGTCTTTTGAAACAACCCCCAAAGTCGATTTAGGGGGTGTTGAAGTTTGTATGGAAAAATCTGATTTCTTGGGTCAATAAACTTGAAGTTTGCTGCAAATACTAACTTATATGAATAATAAAGGTTGTTATTGTTATTATTTGAAGCTACCCCCAAAAGATGATTTAGGGGATGTTATTTTTTTTGCAGATTCTTATGTCTTCGGTTAATTAGCATGAAACTTGACATAAACACCAACCTCAATAAACAATAGAAGTTGAAACAACCCCCAAAGTCGATTTAGGGGGTGTTGAAGTTTGTATGGAAGAATCAGATTTTTTGGGTAAATGAACATGAAACTTGACATAAATACCAACCTAAATAAACAATAAAGGTTGTCATTATTCGATTAAGGTGTGTTAAATCTTTTTTGAAGAATCTTATTACTTCAGTTAATAAACATGAAACTTGACATAAACAATAAAGGCTTTCATTTTTACTTATTCTACCCCCAAAAGATGATTTAGGGGATGTTAATTGTTTTGCAGAATCTTATATCTTCGGTTAATAAGCATGAAACTTGACATAAACACCAACCTCAATAAACAATAAAGGTTTCGTTATTAGTTTTTTGAAACTACCCTCAAAAGACGATTTAGGGGGTATTACAGTGTTTTTGAAGAATCTTATTTATTGGGTTAATACATTTGAAAGTTGACATAAATACCATCCTAAGTAAACAATAAAGGTTGTCTTTATTAATTTTTCGAAACTATGCCCAAATGATGATTTAGGGGGTGTTGAAGTTTGTATGGAAGAATCTGATTTCTTGGGTAAATAAACATGAAACTTGACATAAATACCAACCTAAATAAACAATAAAGGTTGTCATTATTAGTTTACTTATCTACTCCCAAAATACGGTTAAGGGGGTGTTAAAGTTTTTTTGAAGAATCTTATTTCTTCAAAAATATAAATTTAAAACTTGGCGCAAATACCAACATAAGGATACAATAAAGGTTGTCATTATAAGTATTTCGAAACTAACTCAAGGTAAGAATCTTACTGGACAGGGTTTCTTTTTTGACGTGGGGTTCTAGAGGAGCACTAAGGCGCAATTTTGCGGCCATTCAACCTTTAAGGAGCTGAAAAGGGTAAAAATTAGTTTGTATGAAAAATCAAATTCCTTGGGGATAAGGTTGATACTCAAAATTTACATAAAACATTTTTAAAACTTTCTCCCAGATAGGGTTAGGGGTTTTAAAGATTTTTTTGTGGAATCTCACTGCGCTATCTGACTAACATAAACGATAAATAAAAAAGAGAAGAAAATAGTGAATAGCATATTTAGGTTTTTCAAAACGCGACCCCCAACGGGGCAAAAAGGGGTTGATAAGTTTTTAGGGGAGGATTTTACTTTGTGGCGGTAACCTAAAATTTATTATTCTTTAAGTCAAATAACGAATCGTCCCAATCCAATAAACCCTATATATCTACGATACCCATTTTTTATTGTTTTAATAATAGCAAATTTTTGGTTTCCTTCACTAACTGCATATAAGAATATCATTTATAGCATAAACGAAATCACGCGAACGAAGTCGCGGGCAGAGTGCTAGTTATTATTATATATTAGGAAGGCCTTCCAACGTTATGTCTTCCGTAATGCGAAATTTTATGTTAAAAAGACTAAATAAATAATTGAGGCGTGAGCTCGCTGTATGTTAATTTTTAACCGACTTCCCAAAAAGGAGGAGGAATTCGACCGTTTATATATATTTTTTTTTAATGTGTGTTCGCGGATAACTTTGTCGTTTATTACCGATTTTGTTGATTATTTTTTTGTTGGAAAGGAGTTATCCCAAGGGTGGTACCATGATAAGGAAATCAAGAAATCAGGATCTCGTGTTTGGATCCTAGAGAAATCGAAGGAACTCCTCAAATATTACAGGTATACATATAGCGATTTTGGTATTTTCATCAATAATGCAATCATTTGCACTCAGAAAGTATAATTTGGTGAGGTGGAACTGATGACCACAATGGCCACTGGAACTACGAAATAAAACAATGTATCCTAGTCCTTGAACTTACTGGAATCGTCATGAGGTTTATTTTGGCTACAAATGATTTACTTCATGTTAATTGGAGGTACTTACTAAAAGTAAAAAGGGGAAAATAAAAAACGTTATAACAAAAAATCAAACCGACTTCCAAAACAAAACACTACAAAGCGTTAAATAACTTTCTTATCCGAAGTTGGTGTCGAATAACGGAATACAATGGGTACAAAAGACACCGACTTCGGAAAAGAAAGTTATTTATCACTTTATAGTGTTTTGGAAGTCGGTTTGTTGATGATGAAAATATATTCATTGCGAACGATGTCAGTGTTGCCATACAGCGTTGTTCCATCGTTAGATAGCTTGCACCAATATGTAATGTACCTACGGTGTTGTTCGAGTACACAGCCTCAATTCTCAATCCGCTAGGTTGCTCCACTTGTACCACATTATAAAGGGGATGTCAGAATATACGTCAAACGTCATCGGCCTGGAAGACAGCTCTTCGGTTTTGATACAGCCGTGTCTTATAAATAATATATCCATGTGCCCTGGAACTTATATCGACAACATTCCTTTTCAAATTTATACTTTGTCTGGTAGATATTAGGGTAGGTTACTGATTGGCAGTTATAGAATCTTAAGGATGAGTTTCTAAAGATTTTGTAAAGATGAGCAACCAATTATAAGTCAAGTTTGATATTACTCTTTAGAATTTTGATTTCTTTCAATTCTTTTTGTATCGGTTTGACGAGCGAAGTGGTTATTTATAATTAAAATGGCGATTCCTGATCTCTTTGCGTGTGATACGATTTTTAATTTTGTGTCGATCAAAAGGATTATGTGTGATTCTAATTTAGGATTTATTTTTATTTGAAGATTTGCTTTGCATAGCTTCGAGACCTTTGTTAATTGAACAGGTATTAGCAGATCCAGGAGCTTTTGCAAATGTTTCAGATTCTTTATCGATGTGTCAGTATAATAACTAACCTGTATTCCTTAAATAGGTAGACATAGTTGTGTTTATTTTGATTTTAATAACTTTTTTTATGTACAACTTTTAAATAACACTTTTTTTTCGAATGCCTTTTAGACATATATTTTATAATCACATTAAAAACCCCTTCATTTTGATACCCCACTCGATGGGTTTTGGAGAAAAAAAATTTGACTCCCACAATATGGCGCCCATAATCCGCCATATTTTTGTTTTTTTTTAACGTCACTTATTTAAGAAACTTGGACGGTCAAGACCTATATAACGATGTCTTAATTATAAAAATCCGTCAAGTGGTTTGAAAGATGTGAGTTAATAAAGAATATTATAAACATACATACATACAATAAAGAAACGCGCGAAAAAAAAAACATCCACAATTCCACGTTTGCCAGTTGTGTTCAAGTTCTATAAAGTGGGGGTGAAACTATTGCAATCAACTGGGCACAAATCCAGCCGGTCATTTCTGTAAAAATACTCATCAAGAAAATTTTGGTGAAGTGAGCATGTAGTGAGCGGTCGTCCCAATTCTTGTTAGGGATTGACAGTTCAGTTCACCTAAGTTATCATGGTAGGATAGAACTATATACTACGGGACTATTGCTAATATTGTGCTAATTATTATCTAAATTAATCTTCAATAAAAGTTCTAATAGATATCAGTTGATTTGTGAGGAATATGGAGATTACAAACGGATGCTATCAGAATATACATTGAAGCTGCATGCAACCCAATGAATTTTATTCCCTTAGGAATTTTGTGCGATACTTGAAAGAAGTGGGTGGTCTATTGCTTGAATGGGACCACACACTTTGCGTTATCCATTGATGCGTTTTAGATACTTACTCCTATCAATATTCTGAATATTTATCTTGGCAAACGAGTTATATCGATAGTATTGATTAAAAAACTGAAGTATTCTGCATTCGTCCCACGTTTCTTTGTGTGTGGAACTTTGAACTTTATCAACGTTTGGTACAGTAAGTAATATACGTAATATTTTTCTAATAATTTTTCTGTTTATATGTGACAATTTTGTGATGATTAAATATTTAATTTAAAAAAAAATATTATTGCCACACTAACACTCTTGCTAACGAAAATATTATTTGTTTTGATTATCTGCAAGTCGTCCTAAATGGGCCGTAGGCATGTAGGACGAGTTCATGAATTACTTGTATTTTCGTTTGTAGGGGGTAATCTCACAAAGTATCATACTATCAGCAAGGCGGTGGTCGGAATGCCAAAATGTAAGAGTTTGGTCACGTGACACTTCGACAGCGCTTGATAATGCCATACATTTTTTAAATTAATGTAAACGCTACTAACACGCTTTCGATAATTATTAGAATGTTACTTGTCTAGAGCCTTTTAAATGATTTCCTAAATTCGTTTCATCATCTGCCTATAGCAGTCCACTGCTGGACAAGCTTCGATTTTCGGGAACTCTCATCCATCTGCTACCAGCCATCCTGCGAAGATCGCGCTGCACCTAGCCTAGTTTACTAATTCGCGGTTTCCACTCAAGAACTCGTCTATGCCGAAATTCGTTAACTTCTATAATATAAAAGTACACTATCAAGCTGAAATTCCTAAGATACTCTTCATCCTGGACTGTGTTTTTATGGGGCTTATGGAAGCGAAGCTGCGGGACAAACTAATAGCATACAATTATTTAAATGTCGAAGCCAAAACTACAAATCCTTACGATTAATGATGATCCAGAACCAATACAATCACCCGAAACATCGATTCAAGAATACTTAATCAAACGCTCCCATTCAGAGTCAATTCCACATTGAAAGAACAACAAAATACACCATTATTAGTTATTTATTTTCCAAATGACAATAATACTGCTACCATAAAAGTTCAGGCCAATAAAAATCAATACAAACTCGAGCTGACCAGAACTCCCTGGTTGATTGTCTGTGGATGTTGTACGGGAAGTGGTCAGCTACTTACGGCCCGATACTACTTGTAAATATGGGTATGAGCAAAAAGATTATCCGTGATTGTTTATTGTATTGAATCGTTTATGTACGGTCCGAAAAGCAAGTACAAGAATTCAAAAATTATTAACGTGAAAAGTGACAAAAACTTTCAAAAATGCAACACTATCGCATTAGATACGGTTTTCAAGGAATTGTCTTCACAGGATCCGATGGTGATATAATAAGGTTTGTTTTCTGAAACTTACAAAAGAGCATAGTACAGCAATCAATATCCAGGTCCAAGTTCAGTTAAAGTCGACGTCTATTTAATGAATCGATACATGAAATCAAAGTACCCTTTTTATTAAAACACTGGATAAGTATAAGACCTATTCGGGAAAAAAAACAAGAATAAGACATCTATTTGACCTAAAGCAGAGAATCTCCACAGTTTAACGATATTATGAACCTCTTTAGTCAATCAAACAGAGCTGAAACTCAAATTTTTCATCAATTTCAATACTTACGTGCTGTGGTGGATCATTTTTGTATACATCATGGTTTTCATTCAATGGAGTTTAGGTTTTTTATTTAAGTAGTCAAGAAATATTAGAGAGTATTGTTTTGCTGACCGTGCTGAAAACGGTAGGCAAATGAGTTGTGCGAGTGCCGATACCCGCGGTAGAGGACTTATTTTCATATTTGTCCCTCTACATTATTTATTACATTTGTCTTAGGGTTGCCCTTGAAACCACGAATATATATCGTCATTTTATATTTTGACATTTTTAATAATTACACTGACATTCTAGAATGATAATTTGATCATATGCACATTTTTTTTATCTTGCCTAAACATGATATGATATTCTGAATTGTTATTTTGATTTTAATATTATGATTTTGATTTGTACTTTATTCTATTATTAATAACATGATGCTCTGTATGTTTTTATCATCTTAAATATCTATTGGCAATTTGTTGTGTGTACTGTACTCATGTTTGAGCAAATAATTATTAAATTTGAATTTAGAATCACAATTATTTCCTAAATCATCCTTTACTTAGATTAATTTCACTTTATCTGCTAAATAAGTAGCATGTTTATACACGCCAAATAGTTTTAAAAGCTGTGAAAAACAGCCCGTTAAAGAATTATAACGGGCTAATAAGAGTATTTTGAAGACGCAATATACATACCTACTCTAACTAAGCTGTGGTCCATACCGGTGCATAACAGTAAGCCTATAAAGCTGCCTCTTCGAAAAATAATGGATCAATGTTTCCCCGGATGAGCCGATTGTGCCAAGTTCATTCCACAACTAAATATTAGATCTCAGTTTCAAAAGTGCAAATAGGTACATTATTGTAAAATTACATAAAACTTTTAGTATCATTTTTGTAACTCATATCCATTTGACAGTAGTAATGAGGTATATTATTGTACATGCACTGTATATGGTTTCTGTAGAACATCCATCATAATGAATAATCCACCATATTTACTTTATTACCGTCCAAAACTCTTTCGAAAAACTAAAGGACATTGTAGAACCGATAGACAATTAAGATAAAATTTTATGAGTCCCGAAAGGGGCAACCATGGACTTTGACGTGACCACGCGTATTGTTCATATTTTTTAGTCTGCCGATTGTCCCATAAGCATGGTATTCAAATTAGGACCGAGCATTGTGGCCAAGGAATACATCGCCGATGTTTGCGCTGATCTTAGGGAGAGGTTATGTTAGAGAGAGTTAGTATTAGAGTTGTGATTCTAACTAAGGATTATTGTAAAATTGAACTACATGATTAAAACTCGAGAGTTATACAAGTTGGAGGAAAAACGAGTGATAATCAATTGCGTTAAAATATAAATCAAATGGATGAGACTGTTAAAAACATTGCTGCATATACTCGCATCTTTGCATTATAAGGCAGAACAAGAGAAATCAAAAGCGAACGATGAAAATAGAAGAGAAGTAAATCAAATAAAGAATATTATGTATACCAATAGTAGATACAGAATATAGTACTACACATTTACAGATAGTATATATAGAAGTATTGATAGATAGTGTAGATATAGAAGATAAAAAAGAATCAAAGCAGGTAAGTAATTAAAGATTTGAATCGTATCTCTCGTATGACTCACAATTTCTAATATAAATTCATTCAGAAATACTGCTGCAAAACAGCCTTTAACAAAATTATTCCTCACTGTGTTCGCACCGCAGGATCTTGAATAATTATCCTATTATGTATCGCATTCTAAACAGATAGCTCTATTTGAAGGCACGCTAAATCTTTGTTTTTCTTCAAGATAATCATTTTTATGTGAATTTTGCATGCTGTCGTTTAATAGTAGGTACTCTAGTATTAAAAATATGAATGAAATGTAGAGATTAACTTATTGATGATTTTCCAAAAAAAAACGTGAATGTGTTTGTGAAAGATGATAGAATTAGATAGAAGGTGACAATTGAGATAAAGATGTTTTTCAATAGGACATGCTGCCCCGACAATAAATAAATTATCAACAATTCAATCTAAGAGAAAAACATAAAGGTATCACAATAGACCCAGAAATCGATACGAACAAACTGTATGCCGATTGATTGCTTAGAACGAGCGAAATTACCCTACCCAAATCACATACTCCAAATTCTTGGAGTATCGGAGCAATTAGAGAATAAAATGAAGATGACCTAACCTTTACTATAGCATAGCTGCATAGCACGATCAGTATTCTCTCAACCTATACTAGGCATTTCCAGCAATTTGTCTCTGACCATTTGCATAGCAGTCATGCATGCCCCACTGGCAAAAGTCCTTATAATGCTGAAAACATTGCAGAAAATTTAAGTTTCAATATCAAAAGAAATAGTAATATCTTGCTTTACAAATAAAGGAGATGGGCTAAAATGACTGAAAACCGCAGAAGTCGATACGTACTAACTGTATGCGGATCGATTGCTTATAATGAACGAAATAACCTTACATAAGTCGCAGATCCCAAATCCATGGTGTATCAAAGCTATAGGCTAACAAAGTATGCATGAAAAATCATTATCGATTAAGGATTTTCTTACCTCTAGTACCAAAACCAGAGATAATCTTGACCGTTCTATTCATTTTTAATAGTTATTTTGAACTAATAGGTACCTAAAACAAAATAAAAAATGGTTTTTCTTCCACCGAAAAAAAAAATGTAACTTCTTTCTTTCCCAAAATGTCGATTTGCAAAGATGAGTCTGTTTCCGATAAATATAGGTATTTATCGGAGACAGACTCAACTTTGCCTTTCCCAAAATGTCGATATATATCGACATTTTGGGTAAGAAAGAAGTTACAGTTTTTTTATTTTGTTTGTCTGCCAGCTTCTTCTCCCTCGTAAAAGAGAACCTACTCCCGGGAATTAAAGTATCCTTCGTACTTCCCTAAGATCCAAACTATCTGGTGTAGTATCAAAATTTGTTCAGCTGAAGTGTAGATCCAAATAAACAGACAAACAGATAGTACTTTCGCATTTGTAAAATTAGTTTGGGTTTGATTGGGTGACAATGCAGAGGCCTATATCCTCGGAATTTCCTTGCGTGATCGAATCAGAAATGTAGATATCCGCAAGAGAACCAGGGTTTTCGACATAGCCCGAAGAATTGCCAAAGTAGCAGTGTGCAGGTCACATTGCTCGCAGAAAGGTTCGGGAGTGGCTACCGCAAACCGCAAGATGTTGCGTTAGAAGACCTCCCACTAGGTGGACCGATGTCCTGGTGAAGGTTCCGGGGATCCGCTGGATACGAGACACACGAGACCCGTCAATGTGGCGACGCTTGAGGAGACCTATGTCTAGCAGTGGACGTCTTTCGGCTGATATAATGATGATTGATTAGATACTTATTTTTTTCACAAGTTTTTGTATTCGTTAATTTGGTAATAAGTAGGTTAACTTGGTACGGTATTCAATCTTGGCTTGCTGTGCGTACAGCAAGACCACCCACGTATGTCTTTGTACAGGAGGAAAAGGCCTAAGGGAAGTACTTTTTATCCTGTTGGTTTAAGCAATGACGTAGCACCTCGTTTAAATTTTTAAGCGATCTCGTCATTTCCAAAATATAACGAAGAGTTGTATGTGAAGGCTTGTCAGAAATATTTGAACAGGGATTTTTACAGGTTTTCCCATTTGAAGCCCGGATCCTGTCCGTTTATCTTGCAAACGTACACCTCAAATATGTCCGAGAAAATTTTAGGAAAAATTCAGTTGTTCGCCAATTCACATCAAAGACCCAATGTAGCTACACTTTTTACAACAACGAAAAAATGAACAGACACACAGTGGTACACAACCTTTTCTTACCGCAAAAAAGTTTTCCGTGGGCCAACCGGGCATTTTTCCCTCCGCCATACAAACGAACCGCAGCGTTTAAAATACAGAAAAAAAAAGTTGTCGGCACTCGCCTCGACCGACAAAAGAGGATTTTTTATTTTATATTCCAAATATTAAAGGACATCGTTAGCGGTTAGCATTTGTTAAATATCTGAAATATTTTCGTGAGCTTTTAGGGCTTGAGTTTGTTTTTTTTTTTAGCAACGGCACGCGAGCGAGTTGTCTTGTTTAAGTGGGGTGTTTAAAAAATAAAGTTTTTTTTTTCGCCCAACGGTTATTGTTTTGCGAGAGTTGCAACCTTTCACCGCAAAGGGTGTTGTTATAAGTTCTTGAAAGGAAAGTTTTTAATATTTTTTTGTCCAGATGCTTGGACGTTTTGTCGGTCTGTGCGGTTGAAGATTTGTTCTATTTCTGTTGTCTTAAATTTGTTAATTGTATGTTTTGTTGTGATATTTTCGTTTAATCGTGTGATAAATTCCACAATCGTACCACTGTCTTTTCCCACGGCAAGGTTTTTATTAGGATCAAGTTAGTAAGACAACATTGTAGAAGAATGCTTGAAAGGCTAATCACCAAACGAAAATTTATTTTTCCTCTGGATATTTAGTTGTACAAGGACATATCCCATACTTTACCGACACCACTAAGAAAGGTTTGAACAGTGTTCGAAGTATCCTACCTTAAATATAAATTGTTAATATAAATTCTGTGAGCTTAATTTTCTTTTCTTTCCTAGTCGTTACTGCCCCATGGCTGGGCAAAGCCCTTCTCCAAGTCATTTCAGGTACTCTTCTGTACTTCTTTTCTCCTCTTGTGTGTGCTTCTTTTACAACCAGTACCAGAAAAACACCACCTTTTTCCTCCTTTTCTAACCTTATAGCCTATTAGGTCTTTATTAGGTGTTCAAAAAGTCACAAATTTCTAAATCAATCAACCCCAAACTTACAAACGAAATCGCTTAAATATTAACAGTGTAACCTCTGGAATTCAATGAGCTATATCAACATTCCCGATTGAGCCCCCGGGGCGTGTTGGGGCACGTGCAAACGTCATGCAATATGTTGACAATTGCACCTTCTCTTGCCAACAGGTGGTGGAGTTCGATCAGGTGTGTTCGGATCGGGGGAAATTGCTGGAGTGTGTACTCGGGCTAGTACCTAACTGTTGCGCTAGACGTTTGGAGTATGGCCATCCTGAGGTAGACCAGAAAGGCAGATATGGACTTTGCGTGCCAATGTTGGTTTTAAAAGCAATTTGAAGGTTCTTTAAATCTTCGTTGCTATATTAATGTGAAATTGGCACTACACACATATTGATACCCACTGCTACCTTTTACACATTTAGTGGACTTAGTATAAAAGCTTTCTCTACTTTGACCTTGAACTGAAGATCTATCTATGTATTTACAATAGATTAGTATCACATTTGATCACTGACAAAATAGAGGCCTTCGAATAACGGATACAATGGCTTGATTAAAAAATATAAATAGCACCTGATGACCTGACTAAAGTAATAACAGGACAAGGTAACACATTCTGCCACAGATTTAAACTTATTTAAGCTGCATTGCACGACAATTGATAGCCAGATTTAGATAATTTCTTGAATTCTAAAACCAAAAGTCCATCAAGCAGCTTACCCTGTCTAAACACAGCACAGTGCATACCATCTAATTCTCCGAGGAGCGTCTATGCAACGACATTAGACATTACGTTACAACTTAGTTCAAGCAGTCCCTGATTTGTTCACACTTACACATTATTCCAACTGCTTTTGTCACTTTCCGAATTTGACTTGGGATATTCGAGAAAAGGGTATTTAGTAATGGTGAATCTGATTTTGATCTTTAAGTTCATCTCTATTTGTGATTTAAAGGAAAGTTTAGAAAATGTTCAGCCATTTTTGGATAAAACATTGATTGAATCCGCTCTAAGTGAAACTCACAGGTACGGCCCGCTTTGGGGAAACATACGTCCCAAAAGACGTCTTTCGGCTGGTAGTGATGATGATATTGCTCTACTGATAACATATTTTACCTAAAAAGACGGTTCCTCAAAAATAAAGATTTTGGTAAGGTAATCTACACTATAAGGTGGACTAGATTGAATAGAACGAACGCAAATCACAAGTTAACCAACATTATTCAGAAATGTAAAAATTGGGTCACTAACTTTTTACGTAAAAAGGCAGGTGATGAACTTCTCATGTACCTAATCAATACTGATAGTGGCTTAGGCACAAAATTACAGTACCTACGTAAATTTTACTAACTATTGCCTCTTATAAATGCAAAACCAGAATCAACTCCAACGACACATGCACGCCTAAAAATACACGTCTATCTCCATTCTCCGATCTTAAAAAAGCATATATCCAGAAATATGTCGCTTAGATAACATGTCATTACGCTCTCCACGCTCGGCTAGCATTGCGCGCGTAGCGAGCGTAATTTTTATCGTTCTACTCACATCTGAAACTTCAGGATTAATGATCCGGCGCGTCTAGTCATACGGTTCCGCCGAATGCCGTAAAAACGCTATGCGCAATTCAGTTTTGTTGAAGGATTTGTGAAGTTATTTGGAGATGGTATGTTTGGTGGTGTATTGAGTGATGATTTCATGTAAGCAAACTCAATTCAATTATTTCAACATGACACTTTAAAAATACTTTGAATTGTCAAGGAAAAACAAAGAATTAAAATGAGACTTTTTCAAAATTCATTGCATTTGCAATTTGCATGGTGTATCAATTTTCACTTCAACTACTACATTTGTTTCTATCAAATCGATGCATTTTTAGTTTAATTAACAATAATAATTAATATTATAATTTTTAGTTCATCAAACAATTTGCAAGTATATACATACTCTTCTTCTTCTTCATAAACATGAAGGGCTTCTTCTTATGTCTCAAGTTTATAAAAATAAGATGAAATGAACAGCATATTAATATTTCTACTCTTTCTCTCTTATAATATTTTGTACTTTTTTGTTTTTTTTCCTGTATCGTGAGTGCTTTTACAAATATATAAATACACAAACAGCCAGATTTGGAATAACTATATGTAGGCCATAAAAATATTTGTTTAGTGCGGGAATCAAACTCGCGACACGCAGCGCAGCAGGCGATCCCTCAGCCACTCCAACCAGCGTGTCGTCATTCATTACTTCTTCGTTCAGTTATTTTACTATGCTGATGATCTACACTAAGCAATATGCTATTCAATTACTCAGTTGCCACATCCATCTCACCCTCACGTTGAATCCACGTCATCCGACCTTTAATTGCTCTCATCCTGATACGGCTGGTATATCGAGCGAGAAAATGGGTTTTTCGCTGTGGTAAACGGTAGCAACTTTGTACTACGGCACATTATCGGATTTGCTAGCAGCTCTGTGCGATTGCATGTAAGCTTGTCGTGAATGGTACTGACATAGTTGTCTGATGTGATTTGTATTTAGTATGTGTGTTGGTGTTTTTATGGGTTTAGCAGTGCTTTGGGAACCAGTTTTGTGTTTCTGGTTGCTGTTTAATCTGTATCATCCGACAGCTGACTTCAGGACAAAGGCCCAGCAGTTGTATTGGTTCCGTGATTTTTAAGTTTTTGATCAAGGGATTAAGTGAACCACTGGTCGTATTTTTATCAGTTGTATGTTTATTTGTATTAATACTATCTCCTGCACTTTTTTGAGTACATAGCATACGTACTTACAAAACCAACTTCGAAATGTTATTGACATTTAGTCTATCATTTGCCTGAAAATCTAAACGATTACTTTAGTTTGATCTTAAACACCTACTATGCAAATTTGTGCATTACATTTGTGACACAGTTTTTAAACTGGAGCAATGCTACTACCAAACTACATAGCATATCCAGCTTTGAAAGTCTCTAATCTTAAACTACCCTGTACAAATACGAAATAGCCTGCAGCAACTCATCTGAACATATAGACGAGCGTATCGAACAAAACCTTGAAAAAAAAACACTGTTATTAAATGTTCATTAAGCGGCGACAACAAACTTATAAACAAATTAACATCACGCAATAATCACTCCTAAATCCAAAGAAATAGAATTCAAATCAACCGCATTAACAACTTCGTCACTTACTTTACATAAATGATGAAGTTATTTGCAGTTTGTTCAGAGGAATTTCACTCTTATTGTAGGGGTGGAATGGTAAAAATAGCGGTATATTTGCTGGTGTAATAAAAGCCGCAATTGAACGAAACGTAACTAGTGATTTCGAGGTGAACCGATTTGGATTAATGAATTAAATATACTCGTATGCTTGTGTTTACGTCTGGATAAAAATATGTCTAGAGCATCTACTTATAGCATTTTTATTATTAAGGAATCAGAAGAGAAGGGCTATCTGAGAGCTGGAAATAAAAGTGATGAGGATTCGCAAATGTGAAACACTTGTGTATTTTATCCTGTTGAGGTTGATAAAATATCTTGTAGGTATGACTTTTATAGGAGGGTGAAATGACCTTTGAATTATAAATCAAATATGTATGTATATATATTAGTTTTAACGAATAATTTGAGTTATGGTCAATGGTATTATTGAAAATATATGCACATTATAGCTTAGAGTCTTTAGGGTTCTAGTTAAATTATAATTACAAGAGATAATGAAAAATAAATCATGCAATAGTTATAAAACGCGTTTTAAATTCGGAGTTTTTAAGGTTCGATACTGGGCTCCATAATTATTACTAATCTTAATATAATGTCCAAACAGCAAACGTTAAGTTCAAGATGATGCAAAATTCACTCCCCAAATCATAGAAATTACTACGGTACCTTTATGCAATGTCTCGGTAAATTAAACAACAAATCTTCAAATCAGTAGAACGAAAAATCTAAGATTAATGAACCTATTTTATCCGCACATTAGCTTCGAACCGAAAAATATTTTAGGGCAATTAAAATATGGTCTGTTATTTGTTGCAAAAGAGACAAAAAATCACGCGTGACGCCTCGGGAGAGGGGTGGGTGCGATAGCAGCGTGCATATCTAAATAATTATATGGCGTTAACGGATAATGATTGAAAGGTCTTCAGATGTCGACAGAGTAGTTTCTGAGACAGAGATTTTGGAGTTTATGGATGGATAGGTAACTTGAGCTGCTGATGATCACTGGCAAGGTCGAAGGCAAGAGGCCGTGGGGCCGCAGCCCGATCACATGGTCTGACCAAATACGTGCAAAGCTGAACACCAAGCTGCATCGTGCAGCTTGATGTTAGAAAAGTTGATCTCCTGTAGAGGGAATCACGACCCTCAGTAATGGGGTGAAGCGAGGAGGTGGGGGAGGTACGGATATAACTTTTAGGTACGAGAGGAATAATTATGAATTTTGTAGCCACTAGCTAGACCGATCCCCTGGTTAGGGTCTTGGGCATCCGCTAGATGCGAGATGCACGGAACCGGTCAAGGTGGTGATACTTGGGGGAAGCCTATATTTAGCAGTGGATGCCTTTCGGCTGAAATGGTAATGATTTTATAGCACAAGTGAATAATATAATATTATTTTCTACTAATAATTGCATTAACACTTAGTACGATTACGTTGACTTTAATGCTCCACTTAATAGCATTATTAGTCGACTGCAAAGTAGGGTTGCTTTTTATCATTAGGTAAGTAGGTACAACACTTTTTATGACCTATGGAATGGATATAGGTAATAAGTACTTTATCATAATACATTTTTATTCCAAATTTGGTTGTTCTTCACGACGCTTTCTATATTTTTAGGAATGTTAATATTTGTGCTCAAATAAACTATTTGCTGCTAAAATTTGACAGTACAGAAAGGATTACATCATGAGAATAGCATCTTGAAATTTAACCATAAACCGTTGAGTTGCAAAATGTGTTCAGATTTTTGTAACTGAGCATTCTTCTAAGTAATTTTTTATCTCATAATTCAATCAATTTACATAACCGAAACGGCTTCCATATATCTTTATATTTTGCTTTAAATTACGCAAAAACCAGTAGCAATATCACAAGAAACAGGTCTAATAAAACATTCGTATGAACATGCAGCATATATCTTGTTAAAAAATCAAAATACATGCAATGATAATAATTGTGGTGTATCTACACGTACGACCGGACTATTACATACATAATATTCTAAAACAAGACACTGTCCACTTTCTTGTTCCGAGAAAATACATAGTCGCAAGCGCACTTCATTGGAATCGATCGGGCGTAACGTATCCTATCTCTCTTACACACAGACCGTCAAACGGAGAAACTACAGGAGCGAGAAGCACAGATATAAATCCTACCGATCTATAAGCCACGCCCCACAATCGATCTGATAAATGAAAAACCCGTTTGAGTGTGCGGGCGCAATGATTTGAATCTCGTCATGACTTGATGTTCGTTTCGCGATTACTCGTGCGCCTCGTTGCTTTGTATTTAAAATTATCTTTATTACCCCATCCGTGGGAGTCTTAAATCTCACATTTAAATGTTTATTACAACATGACTCATAATTATGTACGTTTTAAACGTTCAAACGTGAATCTCTCTGATCCTAGGCAGTGTGTGAGGTCAATGTTAGTTCGTTGACATGCTTATTGAGTTATTTTTGCTACTTTTGTTTGCCTTTTCCCGACTCTTAATAGGCGAATGAGTAATTTTTGTGCACGAAAATATGGTAAAGATCATTTAGATTTAGCGATGCACGTTCTGAAATGGCAATTTTTATTACAGCCAGAGTTACGTAGATTTTTTCCTTCTAAATAATCATGACTTTTTCATTCCTTCATTATCGACCACATTTGTCTCTTTTTCTTTAAATCTGATAACCTAGATATTGCGAGACTTCGTTGACGGCATCGACTTACCTTTGTTTTTTAAGAACTTGAGAGCTTTTTTGTAAATATTACGATCATCTTTGTAACTTATCTTCTTTCTGTTTTAGTGAGTTCTATTCCAAGCCAGCCTGAATGCCAATCTTCAAAGCTGGCATATTTAAGTATAAAAATTAACCTACTTTCAAAGATCTATCAACTACTTACCTTGAAATTAAAATGAACAAACACCTGTAAAACAAAGCTTTTTATCATAACTTTACGCTACTCTACGATAGATGGCGCTCCTTACCTCATAACTCCACACTCAACTCCTGCGCACAACACACTAACGCCATCTCTTGTCAAGCTTCGGAAACTGCCACCACAATCTTCGACCAATTTGATCAGAGCTCTGATCTGTGAGTACAGTTATGGAGAAAGGGTTTATCAATGTTTGGTCATCAATAATTCGATTTTAATAGCAGCTGGAGAGGTTTGATACATTCGTACCGTCTGTACAATTACTTTTACCTCGAATGATTGCTTGAATGATGTCTGATAATTCGTATGAAGCATGCGCAGCCTGATTGCGTTATTTCTTATAGCATATTTTATTGATGTTCCCTTTAAAGATATTTATTACGGGGAGATGTGTCGTATTTCTACGTCTATCATCAGCTGGGTCTATTTGTGGATGAATCCGGTTGATTTTTATGAACTTACATCAGTCATGCTTTTTTGTTCTGTAATTGTAAAGGTACTGTCAATTAAGAAAAAGCTCGGAGTGTATCAATTCTTTAGAGTCAAAACAAATATTTTGATGGTTTACTTTTCTACTCTTTCTTTAAGTTGTCATTGGCAACATGTTCGTGTCTCATTTATCACCTGTCATTTTGGGTATTTCGCCCGTATATTGTGACTAGTGACATACTTAAAGATTTTGGTAAAACCTATGTTGTTGATGCAAGTCGCAATTACCTGATGAAAATATGATTATAATAGTTTCAACGTGATTCCACCATACAAGGCTAATACAGGCTATTTGTTCATAAGTCAGGAAAAACATTAAATTATTCGGTTAAAATAGTTATGGATGATAGTTACTTTGAATTGAAAGCGTATGTTATAATCGTGAGACCGAGATGAACACGATTTTAAAATGATTTGGTGCATGATAAGTTGTTAAATCTAATCTAAGCTGGATTATCTCTTGCTTGTAAGGAACATGACAATTTAAATAGAACATAATGTAGCTAAGGATATTGTTCTACAGTCTACCTCTATAACTGAGGGTAAGGTTTTGTGCCACAATAAACAACAGATTAGAAATAATAAAATCGATACCAGAAACGAAAAAGAATAACCGATTAATCTGTCAAAAAGACACAAAAACAAAAGGCTGAAAAGCTTCGTTCAAATATCGGTAGGTACTCAAATAATCTAAAAAGATCACACTCATCGGATCAAAACCCTAAAAAGTCATATCAATTTATCAATAAATAAAAAACACCGGACTCAACCCAGTCCCCATGATGACACAGCAGATTCGAATGCTTTATGATAAAAAATCGTCCGGCTGTCATTGAGGTCAATAAAAGATTAATTTTGATGTTCAGGAGCTGACGGGTTGGTGGCAACTGGGTTCGACAGATTAAGGAAAAAAGAATCAGGATATTTGAGAATGAAATGTTGATTTTATGTCGGTAATAACTGGTCGATAACACTAGAAGAGCATTGGAATGGTGACAAAAGCAAGAGTGCCTCTAAAAATACTCGTAGATAAATCACAGAAAAACAGAATAAGATAGGTACTTCTAAACACTGTTAGGACGACTTTCTACAAAGGCAACAAAATGAAACCGTCTTCTTGAAGTAAAATTTCATATCGATAGTATACATGTATAATTTCTGTAAGGAATGCCAGGTTTTAAATTGAATTTGCATATACAGTAAGACCTGGGTTGAGTGATCTTATACTGAACAGGGAAGCATGTGAAAGAGGCTTCTACTCAGCAGGGAGTTGAAGAAGGCAGCCAATGATGAAGTTAGCGATGATTAGAAAGGCCACAAAATTAAACTTACGAGTACTTATGCAAGACAGCGACTGAATAAAATACACGAGTATTAAAGTAAAGATAAGTATTTGACACCGATAGATCAATATTGTCAGTAATTCTCAAAATCCAATTGGGATACCAAAACTTTAATCCTAGTGATCCAATGACATTGCAATATGTCGTTATTAGGTTATTGGGATTGACCGTAAGGCTAGAGCTTTACCAAGCCTTAAACCAACCCAGTGATGTTGAGTAGATCATAACATTTTTGAAAGCTTAATCCAAAAGCTCAGTTAAAACCAAACAGTAGCCAGCAAACCCCACGCACATCCAAAGCTTATCGCTAACTAACGATAAAACTAACAATTAACACTGTCAACAGGAAGCTGTCCTATGGACCAATTTCCTCTCCTCTCGGTCCTTTGTAGCTAAACACATCGTTACCATACAATGGTGGACCAAATTGTCGCTCTGATCCCCATAATGTATCGATTTGAATATTTTGACGGTTAATTCTCGGGTTCGGTTAAGAATGGTGTGTATAATAACCCCGTTGATGGTAAATTGGTGCGGTAATGTAGTATTGTGATCTATTGAGATGTCTTAGATTTAGTTTAACTCTAGATTTCTATTTGCTTGAATTCTCTGTACTCAGTCTATTTTTCTTTAAATTTTGTAGGTTTTGTTAATCTGCAACTTGCATGATTGTGACAAACCTCCTCGAAGTATTATTTCATTAGATTTGTTTCATTTTTGTAAGAAAGCCTAGATTTCAAATTAAATTTCCAGATACAGTACGACCTGATGTTGACTCACTCCGACCAGCGAAGAAAACAAAAAGTAGAAGGCTTCTACTTGTAAAAAAGTGGAACAAGGTTGCCAATGATGATAATGATGATTGCTGATTCTATGCAAGTAAGCATAACTAATATAACCTTCTATATTCGTCTTAGTACTGTGACTCTAACAGTACCCACATTTATTTCAATATACAACCCCATTACAAGACTAATACCGCCGCAATAGAGCATAACATACTAACCACAGTAAAACTTAACAGGGCAAAGATAACCACAATTAAAGGAAAAGGAAACCATAAAATAACTTTAGAAGAAGCCATACTAATCAACAACATGGTACACTTAACGGCATATCAAGCTATCATTACCAGTATAAAATGAACAGTCATTGTAAGGACAGTGAAGATAGTGCAAGGTCTGGTTATATGGGAGGTGTAGATGCTGGTATATATGATGTCAAAGAGACAATGGAAATTAAGAGCGTCACGTGATAAAATTTAAAACGTCTCAATTCTTTGATCGAACTAAACGTGGAGCTGCTGATGATTGACTTCCTCAGCGTGGGCTGCCAAGCATCGGATTATGTTAACAAGATTAGATTGTTCTTAATGGCTGTGAGACGAGTGAGGCGTCGATTGTTATAATTAATGAGTCACGCCGTTATCAGGTCACGAGGGTTGGAGATATGGACCTTTTGTCTTTGCTAGGAGTTACTGTTTATATTTATGTCTAGCATCTGACGTTTGGTTTAGTACCTAGTGCTAACAGTTTACATAGATGACAAATGCTTTGCCATACATATTTTCTGATGCAATCGTTTTGATTTCAATGTCACCCTAGAAAGATAAGCTTAATGTGATGTACGTAAAAGAAAATCATGCCTAAAATTGACGCGTGTTCTATCTAGCTGTAATATATTTTAATTTATTTATTTATAAAAAATCAAAAATCTAAAGTATGGTTCTACCATGAAAAAAGGTAATTTAAAAATCAAAAACCCGACTGTTTAATAAGCGAACTAACAAAAGATGTAAACAAGTAGAAAATCATGGTGTGCAGTCAGAGGATACATATTCGCGAGCTGGCTGACCACCCTGTCTAACAATGAACTTATTTATAAAATCCGTCTAGCGATTTGCAAGATAAGAGGTAATAAAGAATATTACATACATACAAACTAACAAACATAAAAATATACAAACATACAAACACACAAATATACAAACATACTAACATGCAAACAAACATACGAACATACAAACATCTTCTTGGTCGCGTTCTTCATTACTGAAGGTCGTGTCCCTGAAAGGTTCTCGTGGCTTTATGCACAATGTTCTTCCACTTCAATCGGTTCTCCGCTTCTCTCAGGGCGGTTGCAACAGAGATCCAGTGAGGGCGGTGACCGGCCGCGGGATCTTTTCCCATCCACCTTGCCCATTACCACCTACTTCTCTAGATTGTCTGGTTCCCGACGGGTAATGTGACCAAAGGACTGAGAATCCTTCGGTAGCAGAGCGTGGTCAATCTGTCTTTTATGCCTAGTTGCTCAAGGACAGATTTGTTTGATGCGGAGCATTCTTCGCCAACACCACATCTCAAAAGCTTCTATCTTTCTCCGTTTTTTGCCCGAATCGTCTACGACTCCGATCCGTCAAGGGATATCGCGAAGACCAGTATCCGGACTAGTCTCATCTTGGTGACTTTGGAGACCTTTTTGTCCTGCCAAATACGTGTCAGCTTACTCATCGCAACTTTGGCAATTTGAGTCCTTCTCCTGATCTCTCTTTCGGTTCCTCCCGGGTCAGTAAGTAGCGATTCGAGATATATAAACTCGCTGACAATTTCTAGGTCCGCGAGTTCCTTCGTTCTAGAGAGTAGACCAGTTCTGTCGGTCAGCATGACTTTTGTCTTCGATTTATTAATGGTGAGTCCAACCAGTCCACTCTCATATTCTACTCTGCAAAACAGATCAGCTAGCTCCTATTCTGAAGCCGCAAAGAGTGTAGTGTCATCCGCATATCTCAGGTTGCTGATCTTTATTCCCCCGACAGATACGCCTCCCTCCCATTCTTCTAAGGCTTTCCTCATTATGTATTCACTATATATATTGAAGAGAATAGGAGAAAGAATACATCCCTGTCTTACCCCTGTTTCTGGCTTGAAAGGGCCTGAAATGACAGCATTAACCCTTACCATGGATACCCCGTCCTGGTACAGATTAGCGATCAACGAGACGAGGTGTTGAGGTACGCCCATCTCTTGCAATATGGTCCACAGGCAATCCCATCTGACGCAATCAAACGCCTTCGAGTAATCGATGAAACACATTAAAATCGGCGTGTTGAAATCTCGGCTTTTCTCAAATATACATACATACAAACATACAAGATACGCGCGAAAAACATAACCCTTTCCTTGCATCCGGTTAATTAGAAAAACTTGTGAACATTCTTTCTTGCATCAGAAACATTTTTTTTACTTTAATAATCGGAGATTTTGTAATACAAAAAAATAATTCGCTTATCTTAAATTTATTAGTAACATATATATAGTTACATAAAAGTCCGCCAGAAACAGCAAGATAATCATTCGTCATTTTGACCCACGTAGTCGTTATATTTCAAAATCGGTGACACTTACCTCGTCGATAAGGTTAAAGTAATTGCCGATGTAGGAGTTTTATAATGGCTGTAAAGCTAAAAGAAAGCCAAAGCCAAATGTAAACCGAGAGGCAATCTCAGATGAGATTTTATGGTAAGTAAATTAATATCATCGATTATTCTGAACTCTTCAAGAACATCAAAAACTTCATAGCTTATTGTCAAGATGCAGTTGCGTCCAAATCCAAGTATATTCAAGGTAACACAGCAAAATTATTTAAGTGGTATTAAAGTTTGAACAGTTTCAATCACTTCATCGAATTCTTTTCGAAGATCTTCGTGCTAATTAGATTCATCTGCTAATTCCTGCACTTATAGTGCTATTTCAATTATGGTTTCTTAATTGAAGCTTCAATCATTACGATTCCTATTATCTATGCTACTTCACTGTCTTTTTGTTCATGCATTTTGTTTAAAGTTTATGGTTCAAGAATAACAACTCTCATATTTTCTATGACATCTATTCCAATCCAAACCACAAAAGACCATTCAGATATACTTTATAAGAATAATTAATTACAAGCAACGATACCATAAATATCTAAATCAACAAATAGAAATGGATGAAATGATCTGTCATCATACATTGAAGAGATGTATGGATGATGGATGGAATTAATAAAGATATAAAAGGTCATACAATGTGTGGTGGATCGACTTTCTGTGTGGAGACAAATTGTGACTCTTTAACCATAAACACTGTGATGATTTTGTTCTGGTTAGCGTGTAGTATATGGTAAAATAACAGATAGTAATTTGGAGGTGTTAACTATGCGTCTTCTGTTAAAATGTTTATGTGGTCTTATGTTATGGCTTATGGTTAGCAAAACATAATAGTTTTATGCTCAATTTAAAATTGTTTTGTATATTTAGTCAATTGTTCAACCATATGGTGCTTTGGAAAATAAAATCACTGAGCCTAGTAACGAGTAAACACATCAAGTCGTAAGGAGGTCATTTCATAAAAAGCAAAAAGAGTTTGTAGGGTTCGTACGTAGTGTTGTTCTGTAATTTTTCCCTACCCTAGTGGGAAAAAGTCTTGAGTTTATGTATGTATATTTTTATATCTCTCAGATTTTTCTTAGTTCAGAATTCTTATCCATCCTTCCACGCACACACAATATTAATCTCAAAACTGACCATATACTATCAAAAAGAGTATTAAATATGAAAACTCTTAAAGGATTAGAGGCGGTGACAGATTCGTATCCACAATAAAGGTGACTGCTCACAATTGATTTATGATTTCCAGGCGAATAAAGCCTCGTGTGCAATAGCCTTTATTTCTTGTTTTATTTTCTTTATGAATGGAGTTGTGGAGTCATTGGCTTAGATATATGTCTATATTGTAGCTGCTTCGATGGGTTTTAAATCCGTTTACGCCTCATGTGTGTTCTGGTGCTTAGCTTAAGTATGAATGAAAGGATTGTTGGAGTTTATAACAGATGACTGTATTTTCGCTGATATATATTTTAGCTGAAGATCGTACTTAGCAATTTTCCTACTCAGGCATACAGCCACAGTATAGATATCTATGTCAGCATATGCCTTTAAAGCAAGAGTGAACAGGTATTTATCGGTCTCACTCGTTTCATCGTAGACCCGTCCATCGTCTTCCATCAAGCGAATTTAGAGTCAAGAGCTGGTTCATCGAAAAATTTAAAAAGGTATACTCAAAAGCAAGAAATTTATATGAAAAGTTTAAAAAAAATTACTCAAATGTCTTCTATTATCACACATTTTATCAAGACTGTGGATCGCTTTTAGACAGAACGATATCGCTTCCTAATAACTAGAAATGTTTTTAACGAGCCCACTACCATCTATATTGATGAGTATATCCTTGCTTTCAAAACCTTAAAGGAATATGATAGGCCAAAGAAAAATCTGTATCAACACAGCAAATATGAATTTACCACACAAAATATAAATGCAATGGTGGCATTACTGGTTGCGTATTGTTAACTGGCCCACAATGGAGTTTGAATCAAAGCGTATAGTTGTGGGCAAAAATATCGCCGGGTATGCAGCCCCGGTGATGTATAGGATTGTAGGGCTGCTGGGTTAGTTACATTTGAGATTTTAATGATTATATTTATATTAAAATACTAATAGGTCTCTCTCTCACACCGGAAGCTCTCTCTCATGGTGGTTTTAAAACGTCATAGTAGGGTTAATGGTCCCCGTTCTTGTTGCAGCAGAATTATTGGCATCTGTATTGTAAAAAGTTCAACTGCGTGCAACTCATTTGTTTGATAGTTGTCGTGTTAGTTTAGGTAAGCATAAAAATTGTAATAAACACATTATTACAATTTCTGTTTCCTTCTGATTTTGATCTTCTTAATTTGGAATTTTTTAAATATCTTTAAAAAAAGCATCATAAAATATTTATTAAAATTACCGATTATTCAGCAAAGCCACTATTAATATTAGACCAGTCACATGCACGACCAATACAAATGTGTATTATTGCTAATAATTTATAAACAATAATCGGCCAGTGACAATCCTGCGGGGTGCGTAGGCGACAACACAGTGAGAGGACATCGCCTGTGAATGGACCCCTGAACAAGCAGGGAACGCCAACATTGGGATTGTTTTAAAAGATGAAAACTAGAAGCTAAAATTGAAGGGGCTTTCGTAATGGTAAGTATAAATTACAATGATGATTATTACTGTAAAAAAGAAATTATAAAGATCTGCACCTGAGAAAATAAACCTAGAACCAGCGCATTAATTGCGTAACTTTATACTATAAATCCATCTTCTCGACAGCGTCAAATATGCAGTGAATACTGTTGAGTTGTCAAAACGAAAGGAAGTGCGAGTGCTTTGTACTGTCAAAACAAATACGCAATTAGGGTGCAGAAGCTCAAAGGGCAAGAAAGAATATGTCCAAAAGATTAACAACGAAGTTGACAAAATCAACTCAAACGCAGATGGCACCTAACTGCGGCAGTGTAGTCTTAACTAAAATAAATTTGAAATTTAAAAAAAAAACAATTGGATCTTGTCAGATGTCTTTCTAGTCAAATAATATCCTTTAAGAAAGTAAATATTTACAACCAATGAAAAGTTATAAGGACAAAAGCAAACCTCAACCAAAGGTTGCCAACACCACCAAGCTTACTCGAAGTCATAAAGAAATCATAAATTACATTACAATACAAACAGGCACGATATGTACTAATTTCAATGGTGTGGGATTCAATTTTATATGAATTAAAAGTCGTCTCAGAAACCCTCTTGTGGTATTGTTTGGTATGGTGAAAATAATAGCTTTTTTTGAAAGGACGTACTAAGGAGTTTCGATGGTAAAGAAAGGTTGGATGTCAACTTACGGAAAGATGAGATGATTTACTAGTTTACCAAGTTCAGTTTAAGGTATGAAGATACTGTAACCGAGCGTAAATGATGATTGAGCTTTAGAAATAGACTGTCACACAAGTAAGAGTGAGAGGGTGAACGCTCTAGGAACCTGGAATCTTACTCTGACGTGTCAAAACTATCATGTTCCTACTGTGGGAGAGAGACGCTACGAGAGCTATACATGACAAAGATCCCTTTTTAACCCCCGACGGAAAAAGGGGTGTTATAAGTTTGACGTGTATACCTGTGTATCTATACCAATATTATAAAGAGGAAAGATTTTTTTGTTTGTTTGTTTGTTTGTACCGAATAGGCTCCAAAACTACTGGACCGATTTCAAAAATTCTTTCACCGTTGGAAAGCTACTCTATCCCCGGGTGACATAGGCTACTTTTTATCCCTGTATTCCCACGGGAACGGGAACTACGCGGGTGAAACCGCGAGGCGTCCTCTAGTTTGTGTATAAGCCTGTGGCATCATAGCTCCTAAACGGATGATTCGATTCAGATTTTGTTTTTTATTTTTTGAATAATGTCTTTATCGAGAGTGAGCTATGTTTGATGAAAATCGGTTGAGCCATTCAAATGTTATGAACGTTTTACTGTTTGAATTGGGATATTGCCGCAAGATATCGTGTCATAATTACGTGTTCGATAGTTTGTTGATCGAAACGTCTATTTTACTAGATAAATAATGTAGTTTAAAAAGCTTGAAAAAAACTGTGTCGGAGGTTTTTAAAATTGTTTTTGTTTATAGTGGATTCATGATGGCGTTGACATGTTATATATAGTACAGCACCAGATTTTTTCCTAAATTTCATGTGCCGTATTTACGGTACCTACATCTACTTACTTTGTACTGTCTATTATAATTCTACATACATTAGAAAAGTGAATTTCTGGCAGTTTGGATATATGTTAATCAATCACGCCTCAATGGCTTAACAGATTTGGATGAAACTTGGTACACGTGTATACCTTAATCTGATAGTGCATTCCCTTGAGATAAAACACTTAACATTTATCACATTATATTTTTCAAACAGCACAGAAAAAGACGACGTACCTACACTGGGGATGACCTATGTCTAGCAGTGGATGTCCTTCGGCTAAGATTATGTAATGAACACGCTTTTATTAGCTTGGTATATACATATGTATCTATGAATCTATGTAACGGAATCTTTGAACGTCATTCAAAAACTCGGATTAAATTGAAACTTTGCACACTTATCAAGGACAGATGAAAATGCAATAATTTAAATAGTTTGTCCCATTATCCTTACCAGAATATTCAGGATTAGCGATTGAACTAAAAATAAATAATAGTAGAAAAACTAAAAACAACGCTTTATTAGAAAACCAAAATATAGTAAAAAATATTTTATTAATCACACTATTCTTAATTAAAATTTATTGAAAATTATTTTCTACTTTTTAGTTTAGTTTTCTATTAAAGCGTGTTTTTTAGTTTTTTTTTAACTATTATTTATTTTTAATTTGTAATAGCAAAATTTTATCCTACCACAGCCTAAAAAATATTCACCAAAACTCAGTCTGTCAACTTCGAGAAACGTTAGTAAGTAGATCCAAACAAAACACACCTACTTTTGTATCGGCCTCACTTTTTGTTTGCCCACAACATTTGACTGCTTTTGTATCGCACGTCTCAACAGTTGATTTATTATACGAATTTATATGAACTATTAATTAGAAAAGTGAATGAATAGGAATGTGTCTTCAAGTTTTCAATCTTCTGTTATTTATGGTTGCTGGATCAATGGGATGATCTAAATAGACACAGAGTAAAAAATAAGGTTTTTGTTTGAATTTCTATGAAATTAAATGTCCTCATATGGCCTAGTTATTGGGGTTTAGAGAACTGATGATATTAAAAGTTTATATTTATATGACAGAAGATCTAGTGTTGTAAGTTATATATATTCAGCTGATTATATAGTTACACTGAAAGACAAACTCACCCATAGACATACATCTAACTAGATAACGCGATTGTATGTACTACGGGTGCCAGAAAACGGAATAAAGTTACGATCAATATCGTAATCTGAGATTTGAATTCAGCATTATCGGCACCGGAAATCCACCGAAATCTAGAAAAATGCATTTTGATGCCATATTGAGCTGTAAAGAATGTATAGAAAAGGTTGGCCGCGGCATTGGAAATGTTTTCTTTCATTGGTAAGTAAATTTGTTTTTAAATTGTTTGTGAAAAAGTGGAACGCTTGGTTTTCATACAGATGGAGGGACTTGCGTTATCTAGTTAGATTTATGTCTGTGAACTCACCAAACAACCTAATTCTTTTGTAACACTTTTTTAACCAATATTATGTAAATAAATTATGTGATTTGATTTGAAAAGCCTTCACTGAATGATTACTACTTAGAATCTAAAATTGAAAATGTTTAGAAACCATTGTTAATATAAGTTTGAAATTGTGAACCCCACTTGAGCAAGCGTGGTGATTAGTGCCTTCTCTGTATAAGAAGAAGCCTTTTTCCTGTAGTGCGACAGTGCAGACAGCACATTATACAGAACCTGTGCTAAGCCCAGATATGATTTGCGATGCATCCGTCACTAGGTACTTGTACTTCTAGCAATCATTTAAGAACCAATTACAATTGTCAGCAAAGTACATACCAAACACAACAAAACTAAGGGTGTCGCCACACTAATGTCATTGACACGATATTGCGTGAACGGATGTCAAACGTATTTAATAATTAAGACTTTACAGCTACCGTCTGTAATTATCTTAACTCCGTCTTCCATCTCATTTAAATTTCAACCTTGTATCTTTTAATGAAGATTCGAAATTCGTTAATGTTGGATAGTTGTATAGTTTCTTCTGTCATGTGAAGAGTATTGATGACCAAAGTCATTCGTATGAATATAGGATCATGCAGTCAATTATGTGAGCCGGCGATCATCGCACGGATAGTATTAATACTAATTGGTTGTTTTTTAGTATGTGTGTCTGTTCGTTTGTTTAATAGTTGATGTTGTATGTTTGATGTTCATTTGTGTTAGATTGTTGGGATGATCGACGTGGTCTGTATTAGAAGTTAGAAGCAATTTGGAACATGGGTTATTCAAAATATACTTAGGTACAGCACATCGTAGAATTCTGTGATGGATTAATTAGCTCTGACACCAGAGGCTGTTGGAGTATAACTCTGGCCATTTTTATGAAGGCTTTATTTTTTTAATTAAGTACTCTCTGTCAGCGCTGTCTCGGTCTATATGTTTAGAAAAATATATGTCAATTGTCTGTAAAATCATTATTTCCACTGCGCCCGTATTGCTTATTTCCATAACCCTGTAAAAGAGGGCGCTTAATTGTATTTAGTTGCAGGTTTGAAGTGTGTTTTGACGACACGTTTGGCGTAGTAGTTGTCGTTTGCTGCGCTGCGTGTCGCGGTTTCGATTCCCGCACGGAATAAATATTTGTATGGTCTACGACTCTACAGATAGCTGTTCCGGATCTGGGTGTCTTGTGTGTGGAGGGTTCGCGGTGACTGCTAACGCGTGCCCGTGTTTCCGCAATAAGCAGCACAGGAGGACACCCTGGAATTTTAGTGGGTTGGTGTCCCACACAACTGCAGTATCTCCCCGTGGTAGTGCAGTATGCATGAGCGTTTCTCCAAGCAAAAAAAAAAGATAGTGTCTTGTGTTTTGAATTTAAATGTTTGTAAACGCATCCACGATACAGGAAGAAATTCAATGTGGAGAAAAGATTGTTTTTAAGAAAAAAAAAGAGGTAATGAAAATCAAATACATGCTTTGAAAACGATTGGAATGCATACAAAACTTCTATTCATGATTTTGGAAAATGGAATTGCCAATGATTTGGCAAAATGGTAGAAATTATTTAATGTCTAGGATGAGCACTCTCTTCTTTCTATAAACTCCTCTGTAGTTTACAGAGTACAGCTAGTTAAATGATGGCAAACTCGTAGCTGAATTATTCTGGGCTGACTCCTTCAAGATGGCCATCGACAGGCTAAGAAGTTTAATAAGATTCGCAATAATTTCTCATTACCGTAAATCTAAAGCAATACAAATTCCTAAATATTTGCAAACAGTCTTCATCTTTGACAGCTATTAATTCATAAATAACATGACGCACCTGCTGATAACTTAATCCCGATCGATGTGATGCTGTCCCTGTCTCTCTCTACTAAAAATCAATATGTCTGTCTTCCTCTAACGGATAAGCGGAGCTGTCAAAACGTCAAATAAAATTAAGCTAAAGTCGGTCAAAGATTAAGTACTAGAGGTGGATGCAGATGCGATTTTGATGTTGATAAATGAATACTTGCACTCTCGAATATTTATTTCAATACTTCGTGTCTAATAATAGGTAAGTATGACAATTATAAGAACGAATCTTAAACTAAACTTTTAAAAGGTTTAAGATGTTAAAAGTTCAGTTTCAATTTCTTGCCTTTAAGTTATCGGCATTATCGTCAATTTTAGGCCCAGCTGTCAAGTCTGATAAGTTACTATTATTTTTCCAATACTGGAATAATTGGATCACTATTGTCATCACCATCGTTATTCTTTTCATTATCATACTCAGCCCAGCTTCACAACTAGCATCTGCCTCCATGCCTTCTTCTTCATACATCGAAGAAATGCGGTCGCAGACATCCGACTGTGTGCATCCGTCCTAAGTAAAAAACACATAATTCTAGGTTTGTCTATTTCCTCCTCCAATACTAGACCAATTTAAAATAAATTGCCATAAACTGAAAAATAATCTTTTGATGATACATTATCTTTTTTTCACTAGAACCTTAAAAAAATGCTCTAAATTGCGCTGTCAACAGACACCTAGTGTACAAATATGAAATAAAAACATAGAAGCACAACATATATTGTTTTTATACAATTTATAGAATATCTTTTAAATTTGTCCAATACTGAAGGAGAAAATAGGCGAGAGCCAAACCTCGAATTATGACTTGTTACTTGGGGTATTCAGTCGGAGTTCTCTGTTCGCATTTCCCCTTAACCTTCATCTCAGAAATCACCTTTTTCTTGCCATATATCTGCATAGCCTTGACCAATCTGCAAATGTTGGGATTCGGCTTCCAAGGCTAACAAGATGAGTTCTGTCAGAGTATATAGTCTTAAGAGATATAGCTGAATACCAGTATTTTACATAGATCTTCTATATCCATTAAGCGCTTCTACCACTATTCTTTTTCGTCGTTCCATCACTGCTGAGGGTTGCGACTACATTCAAGATTGGGTTCTTCTGCAGTACAGTGTGGACTGCTTAGTACATGCTGTCTTCAACTGCCTCTTCTATTTCATCTGACCATCTTGCCCTTGGCCTTGAGCGCGTTTTGCTTCCACTCAATGATTTTCTTACGCCTCTGCCGTATCTGCATCAAGATACTCTTTGACTCAACCGATTGGAAAATCGCTTCAGTAATTAATTGAGACGCGAAGTAATTTGATGACAAACTTGATATTTTGGGGAATCGCTTACGGTCAATTAATTTTGCTTCACTCTTCCCTGATCAGTTATTTTGTTATTAAATTATAGACTGTTTTGATGATGTCAGTTGCAGTAGGCAGGGAATGGTTGGATTTTGACGAGTGGCAACTGGTAATCAGATTTGATTGAATATTGTTTCTTACTACTGTTTGTTTATTGAATTGAGGATTTTTAGGTTGGACAACTTATCAAACTCTACTTTAGCATGAGAAATTGTCCAGTTTTAGCGTTTATACCTCAACAACAAATTCTCAGGAATTGGAAGATAGTCTTGTTTTGTATAGTAATGGTTTTTTTAATGTAAGTATAAAGCTAATAGAGGCATGCATGTTAGCTGAAATATAGGTTAGATTTCCAAAAAAAATATATAATATAATATAATTGCTACTATTTTAACCCCCGCCGGAAAAAGAGGGGTGTTATAAGTTTGACGTGTGTATCTGTGTGTCTATCTGTGGCATCATAGCGTCCAAACCAACCGTTCAACCGATTATTTTTGTTTAAAATGTGACTTAATCGAGAGTGTTCTTAGCTATGTTTGAATAAAATTGGTTCAGCCGTTCAAAAGTTATGGGCGTTTTACTGTTTGAATCGGGGTGTTTTCGCAAGATAAATGTATCGGGGTTTTTTTAATTTTGAAATTTTACTTGTCTCTGACGATTTCTTAGCAAAGCTACTGATACAAAAGCTTAAAAAGACCGAAGGTGATATTGATACAAGACCATCATTTGTTTTCAAAATAACCAGAAGGATATCCCACATTTACATGTCAACGGATTCACCAATTACCATAAAGCATTAAACTTTTTTGTCCCCAAACAACAAATGACATATAAAAATAAAAACTTTTAATAAAACCCGTTGCGACAAATCGCCGTTCGCTGCGATTAGTCGCCGCGTTTTTACGACATATCTGTCAGAGTTCGTTCGATGCCAATCTAACTTTGTCGAGACGAAGTAACACATTTATAGCATTACATGTGCTGCGGTTGTTTTGGAAATCAGGTAAATGGAGAATGGCTAATGTTGACAAAGGGAAACTAGCAGAAGAATGATCATTGTGTACATAATGAAACTGATGACAGATATATTTTACTTTAGAAAAAAAAGAGTTCAGTCATATCTACCGATATTAACCTTTCGTGTGCCGCCAATTAGATTCAGCCGTGGATCCACGCCCTACACACACGAAAGGAGTCATTAAGTATTCCTTTAATGCTACTTACCTACCTTACTGTGATATCTAAAAAACTAGTGGAAATTGTAAGTTTCTTGGGGCATGAACTCCATTAACATTGTTCTACTACCTAATACATAATTCACAAATTTTATAAAAAGGCATCAATAAATATTGTATGTCTCCACTCTTTCTCTACTAGAACTCCAGACACAAATTGTACTCTTCTTTGAATATTAGACATTCACGAAAGCATACGAGTCGTTCTTTTATCTACAACACAGTACAGATACAACTTATTTTAAGTTTTTAATGAAATATCCTTTGGCGAAGTTGATCTCAAGCAAAAGAATTATTTAGTGAGTTCAGCTTTGTATCAAACCTATGAAGATGATGAGGAGTTAGAAGATGGGACATTGTCTACATTGGTTCATTAAATAGTTGGTAAAGTCATAGATACAGTCTATTCATTTCTATCTGGGTATTTAATGAAACAGAAAATATCTTGCAGAGAAGTTGGAATAGAAAACACTGTTACAGTAATCGATTTGCGCTGTTGGTGTATCTTACATTACCTTTGTATCATAATTTCAGCCGAGAGACGTCCACTGCTGGTCATAGGCCTCCCCCAGTCTTCGCCACATTAGCCTTTTGCCCTTGAGTATGATGGAATCATACCGCTTCTTAAGGGCCTTGAAGACCGGTGTCCCAACTGCCTTAAGGAGTTCGGCCGTTATTCCGACATCACCCGGTGCCTTGCTGTTTTTAAGCTGTTTCAGAGCCATCCTCATCTCGCACAGGCTTACGTCCGGGATGTTTTCGGTAAAGTGTCGGGTCAATCTAGCTCTTGGGTCATTTGCTAGATTCGCAACGGGTTCAGATTCAGATTCTGAAATATCATCGTTGTAATCGTCCACGGAACTCCTTAGACACTTGAATAAATCCTGGAGTTCAAGATGAAAAGCTTTCGGGGTTTTGGATCTGGATCTGTGCTGGATGGAGCGCAGATTTCATCAGTCGAGACCTGTCAAGCTTAATATTAATGTTCAATGCACCTCTTACACCTTTCCCGTTTTTCACCGAAGTGATCACAGGGAAATCATTGAACATTTGCTTCTTGATTGACATGATGAAATATTTCGTTGCACCATCGGAGCTCTGCCAGGTCCACTTCCTGTGATCACGCTTTCTGAAGAAGGAGTTTATCATATAGAGGCCCTCCTTCTCCATTAAACTGGCCAGTAGGTGACCCCGGTGGTTCGACGTCCAATTCCAAATTGCCCCACTTGCAGCTCGTCTACGTCTCGTTTGCCCAGTTTCGCGTTGAAGTCCTCCATGACAACGGTGAAGTGAGTGTTGAAAATGTGCATGGCTCTAAAGATATTCTCATACATGCACCTAAGGTACGCCAACCTGGTCGACACACTCTCGATCTTTACCATGTTATTCACTAGAGACTTGTGGACGATAAATCCATCACCACCCTGGGATCACCCTCATGGAAATAGAGCAGGTTACCGGATTTGAGGTTTATCGAGTCCTCCCCCTCTCTTCGGACTTCAGATAACCCTATAATTACTCCATTTTAACCTGCTACATTCCTCTTCGAGTTCGCTGATCTTCTCGTTGGTCCGGAGTGTGCGCGTGTTGTACTTTGCCAAGTCCAATCGTCGGTGTTTGTTGGCCCCTCGTCATGCCGTAAACTCGACCACTACCGTAGTAGACAGTAGGCAGGCTGCCGGGCACTACAGGCCATTGTTTATTTGTGCTATTCATGGAGAGTGTTGTGCCATAATCGCCACGCTTGGCAGAAGGGTAAGCGATCGCAGTATGGTTGTTCCAAATGCACAGACAACGCTGCTGCCTTCTCTGGTTTGCCCTCTAGTCGCCTCTCACGCACCTACCGGAAGACATCACCATACGGTACCTTATGTATAGGCATAGGGTTGTGATTCACATGAAAAGAGTAATCCTCAAGGTTGTGGTTAATGCATTATCATCTAGAAATGTTTTCTTTGAAAAGTTGGTCTTCTATTTTAACTATAATAATTCTCTTGGTTGTATGACGACCGAAAATTAGCACTTATACATTTCCAGGCTGATATAAACCGAAAACCCCAGTAAATAATTTGCCAAAGTCACAAAAAAAGGACTATCAGATAACAAAACAATTTGATGACGAATCCAATCTTATGTCGATGTATAGCCGAAACAATCCTGATAACATGACTATACATTTCCTTTTTAGGGTTCCGTAGTCAATAAGGAACCCTTATAGTTTCACCATGTTCGTCTGTCCCTCCGCTCCGTCCTCCCGCAGCTTAGCTCAGAAGCCCTTAGTACTAGAAAGCTATAATTTGGCATGGATATACATATTAATCACGCTAACAAACTGGTATTTTTTTTTTGTGTTACCTTCTTTCTCGTCACCTTTTTTCTCGTGTCTCCCATGGCGGGGGTGTCGTTGGATAGGCCATTCAAAAATATTATGGGACTGTGAAAACCAATTTTCGATTCAGAGATCCGTTTGCGTAAAATTAAGCTTTAAATTGCTATTTTTGTTAAATGGTTGCTTTTGGATATGTGAAAAAATTCGCGGCAGTGGTATATTATCACGAAATTAAAAGGAAAACTATCATAGCTAAGAAGGCTTTACAAGTTTACGAGTTATAGTCGACCAACCTATAACAACCTATAAAAATAATGTGTGGGCCGCCGAAACCGTTTAAATGTTCATAAAAACTACAAAATGCCATCTTCTTAGTCCACATTATTGTGCAACTACGGAACCCTGTTACATGGCCCGACACGCACATGACTGATCTTTTGTCTTTTCGGTTAGAGGGTAGGCGAAGACGAAGCGTCATCGCTGTCAAAGTATTCAGCAATAAACGGAATTGAATTTTTTGTCAACAATCAGATTACGATATTCATAGTTGTTCTTTTTTTCTGCTATGCTTTAGACACCGGTTTTGCTTGTGTCATTTAGAAGGAATAGTTAGGTGATTGTTTTCAAGTACCTGTCTTCCTGTGGACACCTTCCACATTGTAGACTTTTGATTTGTTGACTTTGCAGAATGAGAGAAGCAAAGGACCGGTCGATGTCACGATTTTTCGGGGAGGCCGACGTCCAGCTGTGGTCGTCCAGCATCATTACAGCCAAAAAAATCTTTTAGCGGAGTAAACGACCTGACTATAAATCTTACGTAAACCTTCTCTTATGAGAATTGATCAATCCTATTGGTCCATCAAACCATTGGATTTTTAATAATTTAAACCTTGAAAATAGTTTCAATGATTTTAAAGATTTTTTCAATACCTACCTCCTTTATCCGTCAATACAACTTCACCATTTTCATACCTAACAGAACAACACACAAACAGACACCCACACTACGTGTTCCTACAAAAACATTACGTATTTCCTTGTTTTCCTCCAATCTTATTTATAGCTTGTTTTTATTCCGAATCTTTGGGATACAATCAAAAGTTCTGTTCATCTCAATCAAACTTCTTTAATAGCCTAAGATTCCGCTGCTAAAATCTCCAGGTATATTTTAAACTTAATTATAAATGACACTTGATAATAGAATAGATTGCTGCAGAGTTGTCTGGAAATATCTAGCCGCAATTACTTTAATTAGATAAATTTTAAATTATTTGATAACTAACCCCCTGTAATATGAAGTTTTGAAAAACTTATCCAACGTCATTTGAAAGAAAATGGTGTATAACGTAGGAAAAAACAAGGTTATTATTATTATTTATTAAAATACAAGTTTATAAAAATTTTAACTTAAGAACTATGCCCCAATTTCCAGCAATTGCCAATAACTAGCTCTCAATTAACCGCAATCTGTGGAATGCCAGTTTTCCTGCTAAACCAGGCAACCCATGAACGGCGGGTATCTCAGAGCTAGATGATGTTGCATAGAGTACGATACAGGATAAATACAAAATGTCTTTTTTTTTCGGAAGAAAGAAAAATTATAAAAAGAAGAGTTACCAAAGTTAACGGTAACTCTTTTTATAATAATTTTTCTTCACCGACTTCCGAAACCAAAGATATTTTGCACTTTTTAGTGTATAGGAAATACACTAAAAAGTGCAAAATATCTTTTGAAGTTGGTTAAATTTTTGTGAAAAGGTTTTATTTCTCTCTTTTTATATTTTATATACCATCACTAAAAATGAGCAATTTCTATAGTACGGTACCAAAAGAATTGACAAAATACCCATAATAACTTAATTTACACATTCGTGCTGTTTGTCGCTAAGAAATTCGGTTGTATGTTCAATATATTGAAAACTGCTGGATCGATTTTGATAAAACTTGCACTGTTCCCAAAGTTGAGAAAAAAATTATCACGATCCGATAAGTAGTTTCGAAGAAATGCGTGGACAAACATACATACAAACATACACTTATGAAATTCGGCACACATGTGTTTAATAGCCCATATAGAATAATATGTGAATAATATGCAGTTTCAACAATATTACGTAAATACACGTGTTGAATCGATTACCAACTTCTTTTTTTGAAGTCGGTAAAAAAAAACATGAAAATCTAGTAGCGGCTAGAAACGGCCAGGCAACCTTGCAGTAATCTATTCTACTATCAAAAAACATTCTACAAATCAAGTTTTATTAAAAACAATATTCCTTCAGTTTTTTTGCAGTTGGATCTGATACTATAAATGTCCCTCTTACGTCACGGAACCCCTCGCAATAATTTCGTTCTGTATTATCGCCTTTTCATTTCGCGATATATTTTTATTTTATGGACGATTGTTAAAAAGTTTCAGCGTATTTTTGAGGTTCAATTATATACGTAATGATGATAAGTTACGGGTGAATTTGAGTGGGCGTTTTTCGATTAATGTTATGAACAAAGAATTTTAATAGGTAGGTAGGTACTATATTGGTGTAATTTTTTTAACAACTAACTCATTATAAACTAAACTGTCGATAGCAATATAGTGCAAAAGCAAGAATAATATGATTTTGAGTTAATATAACACATTTTTTTTAGATTCGAAGCCATGTCACATTTACCAATCTGCATTTGGCTCGGGGGATGGATTTCGGCGCGCATCCTCTGACTGAGTGGAGGTCTGTGTCTCAGAAGTTGGAAAATTATAGGCTGGTTATGCTTAAAAAAGACCAACATACAACAATTCAAACACATCCATAAAAAGTAGGTAAACCAAATCAACAAGATTTAGACGTCATTAGAGCAAATGAGAGAAAACTACTCCAAAGCATAAACAATCTTAACCAGCATAAAAATAATTACCCCAAACACCAGCTAATCATATAAGTACCACACTAGCAACAAAAAAAAACACAAATAATTAAGTTATAAACACAATTAACAGAAAACATTACAACAAGACATTATTACAAAAAGGCTCATAAGAAAATTGTCTCCTCTCAAACTTATGTCCGTACATAACTTTACATTTAAAACAGTTTTAAAAATAAATTGCGAAATACAAATTACCAAATACAACATCAATATCGCATTCAGGCAATAATCGTCAGTTTGTAGCCTAAATGACCTTCGGGAGATGGTGCAAACGATGAAAGAGTAGAGGCTATTTTATTTATATCAAATATCAAAGCACAAAGCCGATCTATGTGGCTACAATTAGGGGAGGTATATATCCAGCAATGGAAGTCTGCTGAAATGATGATATTTAGTACCTATTCATATTTCATCATCATCATCATATAAAGCCGAAAGACATCCACTACTGGATATAGGACTCCCGCAAGCGTCACCACATTGATCGGTCCCGTGCGTCTCGCATCCAGCGAATCCTTGGAAACTTCACCAGGTCATCGGTCCACCTCACCTTCATATTTACTATTAGGTTTTTATGATTCTTTTTCATGTTTAAAAGATCCGATATTTTGCTTATATATTAGCAATTTGAATTAAACTCAGTTTGATAATTGTTGCTGAATATCAGCTTCAAATCAAAATATGCTGTGATGGTGATCCTTTTTGTAACATTGTCAATTTTAATATTGCTATATATTTTAAAAGTTTGTATGATATATTGTAATTCTTTTATTAGTTATATTGACTATGGCTAAATAGTCACTAAAATAAGGTTTTGTTGAATTTTCTTTTTATTTATATATTTTTATTTTTTTAAATGTACTTCATTATCACCAACATTATCATCGTTACCCTCTCCACACTTTCTTTTCTTATCAAAAACGTATCAAAATTCTTATGCAATGTCTGCACCGTTATTAAGATGAATCCTTACCCGCTGCCTCCCATCCCTTCACCCACCCACAAACAGTAATGTCCACTTTGAATTATAATTATTACCGAGTTAATGTATGTCTTCTTCAGTTAAAGCATTGGGTGTCCCTATTTTTTGTTGTCAACTCACAATATGAATGGCCGACCCGCTGCTGCGATATTGGAAAAAAAAGTTCTTTTTTTCTCTGTTCTTTTTTTGAACTGATGTCCCTCCAATGCATTTCCGATTATGGTCGCGTTTTGTTTTGGTAAATGGTTATTGCGTTCCTATATATGTTTGGGTAGTTAAATTTTATTTGTGATCGTTTGTTAGGCTTGCATTCTTATTTGGATTAATGTTCATTAGTGAGTGCAATATGGAAGAAATTGCATTTTATCTGCAGCTTTGTTTATCTTTGCCTTTTTTGGTTCATATGATTTTATTTAATTGTGAAGCATTCAATGGATTTTTTTATTGGTAAATTATACTGCAGTTTTCAGACTTATATACCTAAACAGACAGAGATAAGAACATACGGATAGACATACTTACAGGACGAAATCTTAACGGTTTCTTTATTACACTATGGCACACAAAAAAAGGATGGCCACTTTTTTGAAATTAGTAGATATATGCTACCTACCTACGCATCATCAAATAACCTCAGAAATATATAAAGAGTGTTAAAATACTCTTAAAATAATCTAATTCCCATATCAGAAAACCAGTGTTGAATTGACACATTTGAATTTGAAATTCGAATTCGATTGACGCGTTCGAACATGGCCGAATGAGTAGCGCGCGTTCGACTGGAAAAAATATTTATTTACACGGTTTTATTTGCCGTTTTGAAATTAGACTATAGTCTTTAAGGCATGGGGGTAAAGTTCGATGTTGTATGGAATAATGTTTTGCGACTGAAAATAGGTTTGGAAGTTCGACGGGTTCGGTAGCAAGTTCTACCGATTGGAAAGATATCTTATAAATACATTCCGATGAAACAACGCGGATAACAAATGTTATTTGAATGCAATAAATAAAACAAAACAATGGGAATGCCAACCTATGTATACGATTTAATCCCTGTTTGGGTACAAGAAAATAACCTGCAGAAAGGTTGATAAACCCTACATATTATTGAACCACTTTTGCAATGAAGGCAACGACGGTAACTAGTAGAATCTTTGCCGTGATATTTTCTCTACGCACTAAAGCATAACTCGGGAACCATAATATATAGCACGAGACTATAAAAACAATTGCCCATCAAACCACAAAAACCTACCTAATTAAACTTCAAAAAAGAACAAACAAATTGAACAAAAAACAAGAATCAAAGACCCCTCGGTAGTTCGTGCCCCTAGTACGTGACATTGTCATCGAGATGAGGAGTATCACTCGACTCCATCGGAGGCCAGTTCGTTCTCAGAAGGCCTCCGACTGACCTCCAGGAACATTGGAAACCGTACGTGCCTGTACTTTGGGTTAAGAAAGGGTTGTTATATGGGTTTTCACCGAAGAGCATAGGATTTATGGGGCTTTTTGGTGATTTAGTAGGTTCGGATTTCTGAAGATTTTTGAGGCTTCCGATTACTCTTATAGTCAATAGTCTAAATTGATATTAGAATGTAACAATCTCGATTTGTAGCGATAGATAAATAGAAAATGATTTACTATACAACAAATTATAACACGTTTTTACACTTCACAAATAACTTTTGCGATCAATAATTAAGCGAACCTAGATGTAAATAAAATGTTGTATTCTACCCACGCCAAAGCTTTAAGACAGTGCCCAGTACCTTTTTAAACTGATCTTATGGACGTATGGATTTCAACACAGCATGAACCATTCCCATAATAATTTACTTAGTTCGAGCCTGCTTGAGTGAAGAATGGCTCCAAAAAGTCCTTTATTTCTTGTGCCAATAATTTAGTTTGGCACACTATTATATCCAAACTAAGGTTTGGCAAACGGTCTCATCAAGATAAGTGGCTACAGTTACAGGCACTTTTAGACAAACAGATATCGACAGTATCAAGGAGCTTGCTAACTAATACAATGACCATCATCTCCGAAGGCGACTGCGAACTACGCGGAGACCTTTCTTGCCGTGGCGTTTGGGATGCTCAGAGGGAGGCGTTATTTGATATCCGTGTCGTAGACACTGACGCTCCTTCTTATATTTCACGCCCTGTCGCCTCTGTACTTAAATCCGCCGAAGATGAAAAAATAAGAAAATATTCAAACGCTTGTGAATTGCTACATGCAACATTCACCCCTCTTGTTACATCCGTTGATGGAGTATTCGCTTCACAAATGTCTACCTTCGTAAAACATCTTGGAGCTGCAATCGCTGACCGCTGGAATAGGTCCTTTAGTGTAGTGATGGGTTGGTTAAGATCAAGAATCATCATCTCAATAATCCGTGCAACTAGCATGTGCATTCGCGGCATACGTCATAAATTCAAACCAATAGCCAAGTTATTCGGCTTCGACGATGGAGCGGCCCTACCTAGACATTGATGTGGATGTGGCCGACGACCCAAGAAGATGTCGATTGCAATATTTCGCGATGGCTAAATGAGCTTGTTTTATAAAATAATTATTCATCAATTTGACTTTAATGTTACTGTAGTTATATATTATTGTGTATTGTAATTTCTTAGTATTTATAAATAAAAGTATTTCAAAGATACAATGACATAATCTTCAGACAAAATAAAGAAATATATCATACGCCTCAAGCTTAAATCGAATTAAGCAGGTCACATCTGAAACATTCGGGGTGATATATAGCTAAAATAACCACTCATTGGGTTGCAAACAGCAGCAAATGGTAACGCAGCAGTCTGAGAAGGATATAGAATAGAATACTCTTTATTATGTACACCAAATATGTTACAGAAAGTATAGATGAAGAAAAAAAAATACACTGGGTGACACAATGGGCGGCCTTATCGCTAAAAGCGATCTTTTCAAGACAACCTAATATGATACGATGAGCTAGAGTAAAAATAATTAAATATAATACTTAGTAATTTTATCAGTGCCCTTTAATTTCAACAGGAAGAAAGATGGTGCTAGCACTTCCCCGGTCGATCTTCCACGAAGATCCTTTACAGCTACCTACATTTCTATAAAACGTATCTTTGAATGAAAGCAACTTCTTGGCACCTCTATATCTACCTATACAAACAAAAGCAATTCCTTCCGCACACATATATACATCACGGTATAGATTAAGATGTATGTTATTCGCGCGACAAGTTATTAGTTATGCCCGGTTTTGAACGCGTCTTATTCCCGGAATGACACCCACGCCTGCAACGTATAGAGAAGTTACATATTAATGTCACTAGATGTACGTGGAACTGCTGGATGTGTGCACAAATTAGTTGCATGAAACTTCTCAAAAGAAGCGTTTGAACTGTACTGGGATGTGGAGCGAGTCAACTAATAATTTACTGTGGGATGCTGTAAAATTGCCGCATCGTGTTTTTGGAAAATTTCGGCCTTGTGGTATCATGCCATCTGAGGTCCTAGGCAAAGTGGAGTACTTTAAGCGATGTTGATGGTCGTAATGCCAAAATGTAAAGGATTGATAACGTGCCATTTAGATATATCTTGGCATTCTCATACATTTTTACTTATTGCCAATGGCTATGACGACGCTTTCGTCGACACTGTTTTTGTTGTATAAAAATAGTGTCGACGAAACACTGTTGACAATCTGTTATTTAATGTAAATGTGTGTGATATTTCCTTATGTAGAACTAGCATCTGCCAGCGGCTCCGCCCGCGTGTATAGTGATTTCTTATCCCAAGTTAACGTTATACCAGGATGAAAAGTAACCTATGTGTTATTCCAGTCTATACAATCTATGTCTGTGCCAAACATCCAGATCCATTCAGCCGTTCTAGAGTGATTGAGTAACAAACAAAAATTCACACGTCAACACACATCTATCCAAACGTTCACATTTCACACCCTACCTATCCTGCCTACCCTGCCTACACTGCCTACCCTGCCCACCCTGCTCACCCTGCCTTCCCTGCCTACCCTGCCTACCCTGCCTACCCTGCCTACCTTGCCTAACCTGCCTACCCTGCCTACCCTGCCTAACCTGCCTACCCTGCCCGACCTGCCTACCCTGCTTAACCTGCCTACCCTGCCTACCTGCCTACCTGCCTACCCTCCCTACCCTACCTACCCTACCTACCCTACCTACCGTCCCTACCAACAAATTTTTATCTATCATCAATAGTTTTCTCAGCGCACGCCAAAGAATATCTAATAAAATATAATAGGCAACATTTTGCTACTTTGGGTTACCTTATTGCAATTTTCATAAGGATCTCTTTTTTTTTTAATATATTATAGCCTATGACACTCAGGAATAATGTAGCTTTAAGTATATATGTCACACTGCCAGCCAAATCTCTGACGATTGACAGAGATAGCAAAAATATGTATAGGTTTACCAACGTAATATGTAAAGAAAATCTTCCATTTTAGTTAAATTTTCACCGAAATTCATGACTTCGTCATTCAAATAATAGATTGTCATTATCTATTATTTGAATGACGAAGTCATGAATTTCGGTGAAAAATTTAACTAAAATGGAAGATATTCTTTAGATACTATGTCTCAAACGTTTAGCAAGCGCAGAAAATATACATTAACTTATTAATCACTATATGCTAAAAAAAGAAAAAAGCGTTTTGCTAATACTTTCATTGTGCGCACAGCTAAGGAATTCCCTTCCGGAGTCTTTGTTCCCTGATAGCTACAACCTTGGGGTATGTATGTCAAAAGTGAATAGGTTACTTCTAGGCAAGCGTGCTTCACCGTAGACCACGTCATCGCTTACCATCAGGCGAGATGGTGGTCAAACGTAACGATAATAAAAAAAAGAATCACTTTCGCATTTATGAATTAAATTGCAATATTTAGCTTCAAAAATCTTCCATGGCTCTAAGTCTATGGTACCCAGTCTGTGGTCGGTCGTCGTGTGGTCAAACCGCTCGCTCTTTACCTTTTGTCTATGCTTTATGCCCGCTATTAGTTCGTACAACTATTGTGGTAGGATTGATTAACATTCGAGCTTGAGCTACAAAGAAAATGAACAAGAAATTGTATTATGAAGGCTTTTGAGACGTTATTGTCGTTTTAGAATTTATTGTGCAGTGGTAGTCGGTAAATATGGCGATTATTATGGTAATTTGAGATATAGTTTGAAGTTTATTGGCATTGTATTGGCATAGGCTATTTAGAATACTCACACTAATATTATAAGGACGAAAGTGTATGAGTGTGTTTGTTACTTCTTCACGCCAGAACAGCTTAACGGATCTGGATGAAATTAAATTTGGCACAGAGATAGATTATAGTCAGGAATAGCACATTTAATACTTTTTATCTCGGGCATATGTTACCTTGGGATAATTTTCATCTTTCACGCGGGCGAAGCCGCTGGCAGAAGCTAGTCTGTATTATAATAATATATTCCCAGCCTATTGCTGTCCCACTGCAGGGCAAAGACCTCTTCTCATACAGAGAAGACACGAGCATTCTATGGTTTGTGTCCGCTTTTGTGCCCTAAAATGGTTATTTTCTAAAGCATACTCCTTAGTAACGGCTAAGTTAAAAGGAAAAAAAATAATGCACTGATTCATGAACAATATTTGGGCAACATGTTTTTTTCATATGATATATACTTTCGCTTAAAAAAAAATATAGCAGAACAACACACGCAATTCAGATGCTCGGACAGTTGAACTCCATATTCGAAGGATGGCGTTGTGCGTTTGAAGTCGTTTTCTGAATGGAAGAATGACCCTGGAAAAATATTGGTAGGTAGTAGGCAGGAAGGAAAGTAGGGTAGATAGGTAGGTAAGAGGGTATGGTAGGCAGTTGACGGGAGCGAAGCCGCGGGCACAGCAGGTATGGAAATAAATTATCGACACGTTACAAACTTAACGCAAGTCAGGCTGTTAAAAATTCGTTCAAGCAAACACAGCAGCTATCGCGCGTTTGGCAACTTGTCATATATTTATTACCTTTGCGTTAATTTTCTTTCCAAAACTTGGGTCAGATTTCTCATGATTTCGCCGAAGGATTTCATAGATTTCTTATCGGTAAAATCAGAATATAAATTATTATAAACGACTAATAACCCGTAAAGAATGAAGCTATAAAATACAAAAAATCTAAAAAGGTTGTAATCTATTAACACTTAAAAACAGTGGCCCGGTCGAAACGACCCGCGTATAGATTTTAAATTTATTTACGATTGAAATACTTTTTAAATTACGCCATTAATTTTAGAAAATGTACACGAATTTGGTATTTATTTTTAAGGCAACAAGGGTTGGAATTTTATTTCACAAAAGTAAATAAAAGGTTGTCACATGAATTAATAACCAATTTTAACGTTAAATTTTGCATTTAAAAAGCCGTTTGTCAGAGAGAATTCGATCTTATAATCTGCCTAGTAAGGTTGTATGTGTAGTTTTATAACATACAAATAAATGGTTTGATGTTCAGGTATTTCTTACGCGCGGAGGGTCTGTGATAAATAAATATCCACACAGTTTGACAAATGAGTGAACACAGCCTTTATAGAGGCGGCTTGTCCGAGAAACAGTGAAGTATTAAATGGTATGCATCGTTTTAAATATCTTTTTAAGTTAAATTAGAAAAACATTTCTTTGAAATCGGGTTTTGGACAGATAAGCATTAATTATTATGTGGAGACAGGTCACCTTATCAATTCTTTGAACAAATTTTCTCTGATCAGCTAACACTTTTGCATTTAAACAAAAAATCGTATACAGTCACAGTTTTTCGCAGTAACAAGCTTTTGCACTCCAACTTGACATCACATCATGAATAATTCTTACACTAACACAAAAACCAATCGCCAATAAATCAAATACAACTGCTAAACTAACACTTAAATCAATACAAGCCATAAAATAACGACAAAAAGAAAAAAAAAACACAAAAACATATCAGATTCCTCTCTCAACGTTGTAAAACACAAACGGAATTCATATTAGCCGATTAATAAATTCCCAGAAAATGAAAATAAGACATAAATTTAAATAAAATACACCATAATCGGTCGGTTCAATCTAAAGTGTCCACGGTCGTGTTCTTAGCATTGTTTTAGATGTACAAGATTCCAGTTCGCGTGATGTTTATATGAGAGATGAGTTTTAAAGTTTTGAATATTGTTTTTTTGAGGCAGCGCGGATAGGGTTAAACAGACGTCGGTGAGGGCATTGACTTGTTGTAGTTAGTGCAAGGATTTTGATGTAGGTTTGTACTTGTTAGTAAGATTGTTACCTAAAGAATTTATCTGCGTAATTGGATAATGGAGGACAAATGAAATGGATGGCTTTGTTAGTAGATAGGTATAACGTGTGATAATAATCAGCTGCACCTGATTGTAATGGAAATGGACTGAATCTAAGATATACCTAGTATCGATATTTAATAAGTAACTTTGTTCTGGATACACACAATTGTTATCCAATAAGCAGATTATTGATGGGTAAGTTAGTGGTTTTCCTGCCAAATATTGGATAACAATTGTAACGATCGAGCTCAATTTCTAAATGGCAAGATATTTAGCGGCAAAAAATCATTTCTTTTCGCCTTTGGCTCTATCTAGCATAATGCAGCTTTTAACCTTTCTTCTAAATGGGAAAAGATCTGAGTTAGAGCAGTAGGAACATTAAAGGCTGACTGACTATTTTAAATATTGACTTACTTCGACTTAACGTCCTATGTCGCCTAGATGGGACAAGGGGCATTCACTGTTGTCTTTTGGGAACGGTCTTGAGCTTCATACTACACGCTGTAAAATCTATCGAGTCGTACAAAAACACCTAACAAAAGAGAATCCCACACTTCCCAGCCCAACATTGTCTGATGATAAAAATAGCTCACAAGCAGCTCAATCTCATTCTCTATTAGCAAATCGCACTTGGAATAATCAAAATAATGACGACAGACCACCGCATAGGATTCGATTAGCAAAACTACCTAATTAAAGCCGCGAGTCCACCATAGCAATACGAAGGAAATTACCTTGGCACCATGATCACTATAATTGCAAGCATTCAGCTACCGGTCTTACGAATCTTCCATCACTTTCACTCTTGTTAAAACTTCTATGCGCCATCCCATTCCTACTTTTAGATTTATAAATCCAATTCTGAAATCAATTTGAATTTTTTAGATTTTCGATTTTGTGTGCGTTGTGATTGGGTTGGTTTTCAAGTGTGTATATTGGATAGAGTTGCTATTATGTGATCGTATACCGATTATTGAGGTAATAATACACTGATACTGTAATGATATGCAATACCAATTCGATTTGTTAATTTTTCTCGTGATTGAGTTTGATTCTGTACTGTAAGTCTATAGGTAAAAGCTTACTGAGCGAAAAGGCTTTTGAAGGCTGAACATTATAGAAATATCGTTTCTTTGTTATCAATTTTGATTATGATAAATACTTGATCTTCACCAACATACGCGGCTGCTATGTTGTCAGTTTCTTCACACATCACATCACATATCATCAGCCTTTTAATGTTCCCACTGCTGGGAGACAGGCCTCCTCTCATAGAGGGAGTGGGCTATAATGCACCACGCGGGCCCAGTGCGGATTGGTAGATGTCACATGTCTTTAAATTTTTGGTTCTAGGGTATGCCGGTTTCCTCACGATGTTTACCTTCACCGTTTTGAGAGCAGTGGTGATGAAATGAAATACACAAAGTAAAGCGCCTGCTCGGGTTCGAACCCACGACCGATAACTCGTAAGTCGGGACCGAAACCAAGTCAGTTTCTTAATCATCTAAAATCAAACTGTTTTCAAGTCTCAGAGCAAATTAATTCCTTCTAGTCATGCGTACAATGACATTCTTAACCATACCTGGTTCTTCGTAAGACAGTGGTCCACTGTCCGTCGGTATCATCCCATCACTAGGCAAAAGATAGATATTTTTCGGTCCAGGGTAGGTGTGGATCCTTCATTTTGTTTAACTCGTCCTGCTATCTTCGGCGTGGTCGGCCGCGCCTTCTAGCAGTATCAAGAAAACCTATCCTTACTAATATTGTAACTAGTAACTCTATCTATATTTTACGTTTTCACGCCAACCGCAAAACAAATTTTTTAAAAAATTTGATGTTGGTGGTTTTTGGCTTGGTATTATGGTTTTTTGGTATAACCTTGGAAAAAGAGATAAGATACTTATTTGTTCCGGGAGTACATTGTCTTGGGATAATTTCCAGATTTCTGCGCAGGCGCAGCCTCTATCAAAACCTAATACAAGTACAAAAAAGTCTAATGCCCACCAGGACTACTAGTTACACCTCAGTGAACAACTACATTAAATAAAAGAAGTCAATTCGATTCATCGGTATTCATCAAACGCGGCATCGATGCTCGTTCCGCTCGATTACAATTGACTGTAATTACTATATAAATCGAGTTATAATTGGTATCGGTTTATTGAAGGTGAAGACTCGATTTTATTGACTATTTACTTGTTTATTTTATGAATGGTGATTGGTGGTTATGGCGCCTTAAAATCAACATTTAATTTGCCATGTTTGAAAAGCTAACACACAAACCGATAGCCAGTACCACTCAAGGTATATTCTAGGAATATCAAGAAAATATATGATTTAAAATTTCATGGAAAATTTAAATAAATATATCATCAAAAAGCTTTATAGCTTTGTTCTTACTGATTTAAATTTACTCTTATTGACGGACAAGAGAAGATAGGTAATTTTAATACTTAGTAGTAAATGGGCACCTACCTATTTTAGGCACAGTACCTACTTCACAGTAGAGTCCCAACAAAGCATGACTTGCAGAAATCATCACAGAAAAAAAAGCCTAACCAAGAAAACTAACACACCAACTTGAAAACTAACTCCACAATTCCCTACGAATCAAACATCAATTCCCATCAACATTAGCGTAAACCCAAATGTAAAATAAATCAACAGAACATAATGACAGAAGGTGGCACAGTAGCTGAGTGGCCGGTGCCGCTAATAGATGGCGCTAGCGGCGCGGCGCGGCTCAATTTACAAATTAAAGAGCGCCCGCGCACGTTCGCCGCCGCTGTGGCGGTTGCCGTATTCTGATCTAAGTGGATGGATAAAATTAAATTATTAGCAGGGAATATAAAAGTTTGTGAAGGATATGTGGAAATATTTGTTTTCAAATATTGATGGACCCGCGTTTGACCGCAGTCCTACTTTTTAGACTGAGTCATACGCCAGTGCGTGATATTTTCAAAAGGTACTTTCTCTATATACGAAATTCCTTTAAAATGATCTGTGACAGAATTTGGAGGCTTCTTTTATGTAACCCCCTCTGAAGCATATATAGCTGCTCGCTGATTATTTTAAGACTCTTATCCACTCGAGAGACTCGATTTCATATAAAATACAAACAAAACCCATAATTTTCACATTTATCCATCATCATCTTAATATTTCATCTCAGAATACGTCCTCAGCTTCCGAGATTGAACTTTTATAGCTTACAGGCGCATCATCACAGGGATTGCATACAATATTGATTTTACATTTTTTTGATCGTCCACAATGAAACGACTTCGATAATGAACGGTTGACTTCCAGTTTAGATTGAAATTCTGAGTACTCACGATTTTATTATTGATAAATGTGGCCCTTGCGTTTGTTATAGAATTAACAGAACTTTGAGATTTTAATGATGCCATACCAACTATACTGATAGTCATGTGAACTTCTGTCTAAAAGATTTTTGAGATTTTAATGATCCTAATATATAGAATTGACTTAAACTAGCTAGCTTTGGAACAATGACAATCTTAAAGGAGATGCAGACCTATTATGGAGAAACAATGAGGAAGTAACAGAAAATATTAATTTATCTAGCCTTTCCCTAACTATAAACCGGATGCAGCTGGAAGACACGGATCGACTGTCTATCTGATCTCCACGTCCGAGTAATAGCTAGCACGATACCTCTTGTTAAAGACTGGTGACAGATATTTTGGTTTATAGGTAACTGTACCAACAGTCCTGTTGAAGATTTACAAATTACAGCCAGGGCCAAACAAGAAAGAAAAGATGAATATGGAAAATGTAAATAATGATATCATCATAGTTTTGTTGTTGTGATCAATATTGAATATATAATCAACTCATAGAATCAGTCACGCAGAAACTTTTTAGATGAAAAACATGTCCCATCTATGCTACAGCCGGATAAACCCCAACAAAGTCTCAAGCAACAATTTCACATCTGACTCGATCCAAACAAAAATATCGATAAAAAATTCCTAACCCAAAAAACCGTCAAAGAATCGATATAACAAGAACCGACAAAAGTCACTATCGATACCTGTTTACGACTCCCACGATTTTTTTTAATATCAATGGCAATGTCAACCTCCTTGTAGGTTCAAACAAAAAAAAAGTCTATTGTCGATGATGTCCCTTTGTCTGGGGAGTTTTATTCAAAGAGGATTATAATCGGGTATCAGGCTTATTGAAGTTTATTCGTGGAGAAGTCTTTGATACCGTTTGTTTCGTTACGTTAAAAAACTGAAATTAAAATATTTTGGAGTATTTATGTGTTTGTTTGCTGTGCTTTCTTATCTTTGATGTGGTTCACCAAATCGGATTTCTTCAAAATTTGACAATATTCTGCTATTGTGACCATCATCATCTTACTCGCCTTTTCCTCAACTATATTGTGGTCGGCTTCTAGTCCTAACCTACCTAATACCTACCAGTAACTTTATTTAAAATCGAGCGACTGCTTATCTAAGTTCCATGACCCAGTGGGTTACACGATACCATTTGGTAAGACAGGTTTTAATACTTTCGGGATTGGTACTTTCTGTTTGGAGGATTCAGTATGGATTGAATGATGGTCATTCATCCCTTGAGAGACCTCGCGTTTTATTTTATTTTATTTTATTTGGGAAAATAAACGGTTACACATTACAGTATGGTTAAGAACTTAAAACTAAAATGGTATTATAAATGTATAACCAACAACATTTTCCACATAATACAAAAAAAAAATTAAACTAACATGAACATCGTGCGATGTAAGGTAGACTTTAAGGTATGAATAAATGTTAAAATAAAACTAAACTGAAAGTTATACATGCAAAAGAAAAAAAAAAAAAAGAAACAGAGAAAGAATTGAACTATGATTTTAAATTATTATGTACTTAAGTCTGCTATGGTTTTAAGAGCAATACTTCTAAATTTCCCAGCCGAGACAGCAAAGAACTCAATATCCTGGAAAATTTTATTGAACTGAGTGGTAAGACGACGTAGGGGTGCTCGCGAGCCCGCGTTTGATCGACAAGAGGTTACAGCAAACAGTGGTCGCGCGCGCACACCCCGACATATAGTTTTTCTGGGTACTACATAACTAATTCTATTGTTCATATCTATACAATCAAATTTATTGTTACATAAATCAAACAAAAACATCGATTCCAACATTATACGTCTAGATTTAAGATCTTGAAGTTTAAATTTATTTAGCAAGTCGCTATAAGATGCATACTTGCGAAAACAACGGTAATGCATGGCCTTTAAAAATTTACGTTGTACTCTTTCTATCATGTTAGAATATTTTTCATAGAAGGGATTCCACACCGGGACCCCGTATTCCAACTGAGACCTGACCAGAGTTTTATATAGGTATAAATAAGTACTAGGACGCCTAAATTCCAGAGCCGATCTCATTACAAACCCGTACATACGAAAAGCATTGTTCACAATTTTAGTAACGTGAGCATCTAGATGGAGTTTGTCATCCAGCAAAACACCAAGGTCACGAACCACTGTTTCTCTTGCTAGATCTGTATTATGCAAGGTATATGCATGCTTTATTAAGTTTTTATTTTTAGTAAAACTAATGCAATGGCATTTGGATATGCTCAATTTTAGCTTGTTTTTTACACAATATGCAGAGAATCTATCTAAGTCTTCCTGCAGCAATAAACAGTCGCGTAAATTAGTTATTGGTCTAAAAATTTTTAAATCGTCTGCATATAGTAATAATTTAGAATTTAGAAAACACGTACCTATATCATTAACAAACATAACAAACAAAAGAGGACCCAGTATAGAGCCCTGAGGAACACCGGAAGTAACATTTAGGGTCGCAGAATTAAAACCGTTTATCACAACTCTCTGAGATCTGTTAAAAACGTAAGAAGAGAACCATCTCAGTAGGTCGCCACGTATGCCATTAAAGGCAATTTTACTCAAAAGCAGTTGATGGTCCACTTTGTCAAACGCCTTTTGGAAGTCCGTGTATATAGTGTCAACTTGAATACGAGAGTCCATACTATTAAATAAATAGTCAACAAAAGATATCAGGTTAGTGGTAGTTGATCTTTTTTTGACAAATCCATGTTGTTGCGGAATTATGCTATTATGCAGTAAAGGATAAACTTTATCATGAACAAGTCTCTCGAATAACTTGGAAAAAACAGATAATATCGAAATAGGTCGATAATTTTCGATGTCCTGTTTAGGTCCCGACTTGTGAACAGGAGTTATATTTGCGAGTTTCCAAGCTTGGGGAAAGACTCCTTTTGAAATGGATAGATTAAAAATAATTTGTAATGGCACACACAGATTAACAGCGGTCTTTTTAATGAACACGACTGGTAAGCCATCTGGTCCCGGACCTTTTGACGGATCCAATGCTTCTAGCGCACTTAATATTTCATCGGCAGTAAACTGAATGCTACTAAGGAGAGAACAGGTTTCCGAGTAATCTCCGTACTGCGACGAAGCACTGTGACTTGAAGTGGATGGCTCATATACCGAATTGAAAAAGCTTGAGAACAAATTACAGATGTCTTCAGGGTTGTTGGCTGAATGATTACTATAGTGCATGATAGAGGGGAAGCTTGTAGAGGATTTGCGGGAAGAAATGAACGTCCAAAAATGCTTAACATTAATTCGGATGCCGTCTTCTACAGAGGCAATGTACTTTCTGTAACAATTTTTGCTCTCAACTTGGAATCTGGAGCGGTAAATGGAAAACTGTTCGTAGTCTGAGATATTTTGATACATCTTCCATTTTACCCAAGCTTTGGCTTTATTTTTGTAAATATGAATAAGCGATTTTGTGAACCATACCGGAAACTTTAACGATCTACAGTTATTGAATGGAACGTGTTTCTTAATAATGCTGAAAACAACGTCATAAAACGTGTTCAAGGTATCGTCAACGGTTTGGTTACCTAAAGATTCCTCCCAATTAATGTCTTTTAAATCCGCATTTATGTCATCATAATTTGCCTTGTAATAATTATATTTTTTAATCACCTTGCGGGCCATCGAATCGTATGGTACACTTAGAGAAATAAAAACACTAAGTGGTGGGTGGTGGCTGTCAAGCTGCAGTAAACAGTCTGTGGCTCTAGAAACATTGCATTCACCGTTACCAATAACCAAATCCAATATTTTGCCACCCGCATTGCGTATTGTATTGTATTGATGAGCGTCGAGGAACGACAAAAGTGCACGCATATGATCACTAACGGGGGAGTTACCTCTACAAACATGAGCCGATAATGAAGTACTATCTGTACAAGTGATCCAGTCGATTTCCGGAAGGTTAAAGTCTCCTACCACATAGAAATTATCAATGTTTGTGCCACCAAGCAGTGCTTGCAAAAGTTCAAAATATTCAGCATACGCAAACTCTGGCGTTTTTGGTGGTATATATACTGCAGCAATAATTCGGCACTTACCTCCACTTGAGCTTGGCAATTGCACTAAGATGTGCTCAACGCTGGCATGGGTTGCGATTTGCGGAGCCAATCTAACTGAATGCAGACTCTTCAGTACAGCCACGAGAACACCGCCTCCGTCTTTTTTATTGGTGGCAACACGGTCACGATCGCAGCGATGCACCACATAACGCTCATCAATAAACTCGTTATCTGATATCTCGGATGTCAGCCAGGTCTCAGTCAAAATTATCACATCATAACAATTGGCTAGAATATTCATATATAAGATATTCAATTTAGTGCGGAATCCTCTGCAATTTTGGTAATATATAACTAGATTATCTGCCATTATAGCGCAAAACTATATAGAATATGGTCATAGATGCATTTACCGTTACTAACGCAACCGCAACTAGCAAGGCATTATCGTACAATAGGACGTTAAAAAAATGCGAACAAAATACAAGAAACACAACATAGTACTTAGAGAAATGGATTAACATTAACAAACAACTCACAAGGCCGCATATTATGCAGTGTTCAACTAAAGTCAATAATAAACTAACTATTAAAAAAGTCCAAAGCTGTGCGCAACGATTACGCAGCAAACCGAAGAATGACGGATTATTCACTGTCGAGTTATTTTTCGATGGATACAGCGCCTTGGCCGTCAATCGGTGCCGCGTAGCCAGGTTTGATTTTAGAGATATCGTGCGCGTTCCGAATTGCAAAAGACCTTGTCCCCTCCTTTTCACGGACAAGGATTGTTCCATGCTTAACCCAAACAAATTTATAATTGTGTTGTTTGGCAGCGTCTCGACACTCACGAAATAATTGTTTATTTTTTAGTGTCAGGTGTTCATGCATATAAATCGGCAGAGATGTTCCTGAAACGCCAATTTGGGCCGTGGTAAATCCTTTGCACAACCGTTGGGCACTAAGGACGTTGTCACGTAGTATACGTGATCCAAATTTAACTATGATGTTTTTGGGCTTGTTTTGCTGGTGTGCATGTGGGACACGGTGAATAGAAATAATGTCACTTTGTTGCACACTGCACTTAATTATGGCCCCAATATTTTGCATCATGGTGACAAGGTTTTCATTACGCCTTTCAGGGATGTTGCATATCTCAATGTTACAATTGCGGGCACTCTGTTCCAAATTATCAATCCTTGCCACAAGCTCTGTAACGATTGGCTTTAGATCAATGGTCTCTTGAATATTTTTATTAATATTGGTAACTTTCTTACTGAGATCAGCTTGCTCCTCAGCAGCAAACTGGACCGAGCGTTCGAGGGAGTCAATTCGTTCAGTTGTACTAGAACACTTCACATCTAACTCTGTAACTCTCCGACGCAGGGCTGATTGCTCCGATCGGAGAGAATTAAAGTCATTTTTTATCTCTGACGTCACTTGATTGAGTGAAGTAAGTTCGACTTTCATTGATACCATACTCTCCGATATTTTATTAATACTTGTTTCCAAATCCCGTCGCCACTCGTTGATTGTAATCTTCAACTCCGTTGACAAGTCATTTATAGCTTGTGTCCACTTAGAATCCGGCTGTTTACGTTTATTGCGGACTGACACATTTTGATCGCCGCTCAATGGGGAATCAACCTTGGAACCAACCGTTAAGTCGGTATCCGAATGGAATTTTTTCTTGTCGGGTGAATGGGACATAGTATTGTTTCCGTTAATATTCAATTTAACAATCTTTGTTCAAATTATAATATTTTTAAAAATGGAAAAAGAACTGCGTCTTGTGAGGATCGAACCAGCGGCACACTGCGTCGAGTAGCTCTAGTGATACAAAAAGCACACCCGCCGGCCACTCGACCACGGTGACTTTAAGTTGTGTCTCGAAATTCTGCACCAGTAATTAGAGTCTCTCTGTGTGAATGACTTGCGATAAGCTCGAATAATGAGGTCCTTTGTTCTCAAAGTCACAAACAAGGTCACCTTGAACACTCAGAAACGTTAAAGTTTTTAAGTATTTTGGCAAATACTAGTATTAAACTGAATTTAATTGATGATAACCATATATATTTGGATTCCACAAGAGTCACTGTATATGTCACAATAAAAATTTGCCGAGATTAGCAGCAAATTACCACTTATTTCACTCAATTTTATGGACTGATTTTGACACAGTACACTCACAGCAACGGTCGCACGAAGTGAGTTTTAGAACCAATCGACCCGTGTGACTGTTATTATTTAGCCATTTTTAGCTTATTATATATGTTACCACTATGGACTATACGGCATTATTCATAATGCCCGGGCAATTTAAAAAATGCCCAATTTGTGTAGGCAATATGATAAAAACTATTGAAATAATTAAATTGACTGTGCTGAATAATGCCCATCACTTATTGGGCCGGATAATAAAAGATGTGTTTTTTATTATTTTAATGTTGATATTGGTTTTAATATGGAATGCTCGCTCACTTCAGCTCCCGTCATCTCCTTGGAACCTAACCTATCGGTGTCAGGGTGCCCTAAGACTTCGCTTCGTTCGCTTTTGGACTAATTCATTGACCATAATTATCGAATTGCCCAACCGTTACGTGGCAATATTCATAATGACCAGACAATATGATAAATTTAGAAGTTTAAATCAGTATTCGAATTACATTGTCCGATTTGACTAAATTTATAATGCCCGGGCATTATACATAGTGCCCTGATTAATTACTTGGTCCATGACATGCTTAACCTTAGCTCAAATGACAGGCACAGTCAGCTAAGGTTCATCCGAATGACATCTTCCATTGAAAATCCTATAAGAATCAATCCATTGTATCTTTCCATTTTTCAAATTAATACACAAAACACTTGCAAACAATTTCTTTACAAGCCCATAGAATGATTTGTTCATCAACCAAATTATTTTTACCGTTCCGAATAACCTATTATGAACTGTATTGAAAAGTTAATGAGAGTCACATTAGAATGGCAAAGAAAATGCCACCAGCAGTTTAAAAAAATTGCGTTCGAAAGATTGTAAGGGAGGATTGGTTTTTAGCAAAGTTTAAAGCCTCAAAGCGTCTAATATTGTAAGTCTTAAGCCAAAGACAGAAGGTTTGGATTCCTTTGGCTTGGATGGTGATGATGGCATAGAAGAGTTGGTAGTAAAAAGTGTCGTATCCCTCCCATTTCTTTATCAATCACGTAGACAGACAAAAAACGTCTGCACATCGAACTGAGAGTCACTTACGTTAATGGACGCAGCCCTGGAGTGCAATGCTGAGGTTTGCCAAAGATTAAATGCAAAGGCGACCCAGCAGAGTTTCTACTATCCCATAAGATGGTCGCGTAACTATGAAATACGTAGGTACTTCCAATATTTAACAAAAAACCGGTACAAACTGATCCGACAATAATATAGGCGTTTGTTTTAATATGGTTTACTTGACGTAAAATTCAAGGTTTATTTTTTATGATAGACATTATAAAACTGGGTAGGTAATTATCTACCTAATGGGACAATAAGGTAGTTGACAATATATATATTTAGTCCGTCAGTTAGATAACCTAAAAATATTGGACACGTATTTCTTCTTTTCCACGTAAGCAAAAAATACAACGATGTGCTGCACTTTACTGACAAAGTGATGTCACAAACCCTCACTGTAAATTTTTATTTAATTGATTAAGTAAAAAATATGAGTCCAATATTATAAAAAATCTCAATAATGACGTACTAAATAGAATTATCATCTTTTTTAACTAGGAAACATCCCTATTGCATAAGAATTCGCTGATGCTATTAAAAAGACAATGTCACAGGTTTAAAACCAAAACCACTACTTTTATAAAGCATGTTCATATTTATTATCTATCATCATCCTGTTCTTTCTTTCCCATTTATTGGAGAACAGCATTGACTTCTCCTTCCACACATTATTATGAGTAATAATCTTTATAATATTGTTTTTATCGAGGTATCGATATCTACCTATGTCTCTGTCTCAAGCGTCCTCACAGAACTAACACTTTCATAGGCTGAATCCTCCGTCTTAGCATTTTATGTCCTTTCTACATCTACTTCATCTACATCCAATGGGCATTTGGTATTAGCTGTCATCATTTGCCGATTGTCTCGCGTCGACTATAGAGTGATGGCCCAGCATGGCTCGTGATGGGGATCATGTGTGAGCCCTTTGTATCATTGTGTGTGCTTGTGTGTGTTCAATGGCTCTCTCTGGGGAGTATTTAGTAGAAAGAAGTGATTAGAATGTGAATATTTTGAATCAGCAGGCAGGCAGTCTTAGATGTTAATTAGGATTGTTTTAATTATGACTAAGTTTTTCACATTGATTTTAGATTAATGAGCTTTCTAGTGTTAGTTTCAGTTCTTTGAAAACACTCGGTTCAGAAAGATTTGTTTTATTAAACCTCATACGTATTTTAACGTAATGTAATAAGTAAGCTAGGGTTATGGTTTTAGGTTGCATTTTTATTTGTACAATCCCACTGCACTATTTCCAAACCACTGCAACTTCTAAAAGCCAGATTCAATGTCTTGAAGAACGAATTTGACTGTCTTGGATCTCGCAACGAAATTAATCAGATAAGAATAAAAAACTACTCCTCGTAGGAAAAATACTAATTTCCACTTCTCTTCATACCTAGCAGGAGATAGAACAAACAAGACCAATAGGCACAAAGGGTCGTTTACAACTGGGATAAGCCCAGTTAAAAATTAGCATTAATATTAATGGGTCCTAACTGAGTTGAGGTGCGCAGTTATATTTGATTCCAATAATAGGAATGGCAAAAACGGTCGGCCGGTTTAGGTTGTATATTAATATTTGGTGCTCTTATAAGTATCCATACAATCTCTACAGTATGACCTCTGTAGTGTAGAACATTGCTTGGCATAGGCTTAACTGTTTTTCGACAGTTAGATTCATCTATCAATCCAGTTGAAATGACCCACAGTAGTTAATCTGCTTAGGCAATTTCAGATTTTCGGTCCTTATAGTTTTTTTTTTTTGTTATTCATAATTAAAGATTTAGCGTGTTCTCAAAGGTTACTAATCCTCCTAACCAACTCACAGGCTTCACTCACCTCCAATAAATCAAATCAAGGTTCCACGACTCAGTAATCGTGTCATCTGGCATCAAACTGGAATCGAACCCATTGTCTCGCGACTGACAGATACCTCAATACGATGGTTTATGGCTCGCGATCAGTATTGTCGGCTTATGCTGGCCCATCTGGATTGAGCTTTGAATAATTTTAAGTAGGGTGAGTGTGCCGGTTGTTGGAAGTTACATTTATAAAAAAAAAATGTAGGTATCATTTCTAACTATAGTCTGTAATTTTAATGCCGCGGCTTACAATTTGCAGGTCTTGGGTTCGAACTCAGGCAGGCGGTTTACTTTGTGTAAATTATTTCATCACCACTGCTCTCAAAACGGTGAAGGAAAACAGCGTGAGGAAACCGCCATGTCCTAGAACCAAAAATTCGAATACATGTGACATCCACCAACACACTCTGGGCCCGCGTACTACGGTCCATTCCCTCTCACAGAGAGGAGGCCTGTGTCCGAGCAGAAAAATATAAAGTTATTTTTCACTTTGTAGGGTTATTATTTGGAAGTCGGTTGTAGTTTTTTTGTAAAAAAAGCTTATTTGCCATGAAAACGAGAAAAAATTGCTTATCGGAAAACCATGTGCTTAAATTTCACCTTGACTTAAAGCCTTAAAATTTAAACCGTTAAAATAAGAGGGTCATCAACGGCCCACTCCACCCTGTTCCTCATCCACGCCACATACAATACCAGCTATATTTTATTGTCAATGTTAAATAAAGTCATTATATTGATTGAGCGACCTATCTGACATTTTTTGTAGCTTTGCTCGCGTTCGGGACAAATCGATTGTGATGGACGGCGCACCTTATTGAGGAACTACCAATTTATTCGTACACCTCCTTAGAAACACCGTCACTCTTATTTAAAGTAGTTAGAGTTTAGTTTTGAATGGTTTGCAGATTTTCGGTAACGTGGTTTTGCTATGGTTTCTTGATGATGTAATATAGAGAAATAGCCGTAGAAATCGCATAGAAATAATGTGGTAATACAAAATTTGTTATATTTTGGATACATTGGACGTTTGACGTAAACATATGCTTGTCATTAGTTTGCGTCGATTCTGATTGAGTTGTCGGTGTGGACGATTCGATGTGGTTGATCGGTGAAGGTTGGTGAATACAATGGGCAGTTGCCGGTTGCATATGTTTTGATGTGGTGATAACTGGTCCTTTCTTATATCTTGATAAGAAATATGACTGCCGTGTTGTGTTGTGTTTGGATAGAAAAAGGGAGACAGATCTTCTTAGTTTTGGTAGGCTTCTAATCTCCCCACCGGGGGAAAAACAGTGGACTGTATTATTTGTAGGCTCTCGACTGTCGTCGATCAATCGTACGGTTATTTTGTCTGATAGCAGAGCCTTTAAGATACTTGTCGCAAATTGGCCATGCCTTAATTACCGGGTATACCTTGTCGTAAAAATGGTGATTCTTTAAACAAGCCCCTAACCTATTCATGATTTTTGGGCCTAAATGAGAAAAACGATCATCAGTATCATCCCAAAATACCTACAGCGTAATTTTGACTTCTTTATCTGCTTTGCTGACCTGTCATTACAATCATTCAAAGAAGTCCAGTGGCCTTAGTGCGAGCTTAAATACTCTTAGTTTAAGTTTATTATTTGTGTTGTTGTTAACGTAAACAGGATAAGCGCCGTCAGGTGACACTACAGTGAAACACAATTATTCCATATGATGCGAACGTTGTCAGTATAAAAACTCGCCCTAAGCACTCAGATGTGTATTTTTAAAGCAACAATTAGCACACAATTTGACTTCTAAAATCAAGTTATCCACCTTCAATTTCACCATGTATCACATCCTGTTCTCCTCAAAACCTACACAGTCACACAGCCTTCAACCCATACAGCCTGTGCAAGTTTGCCCGATCTTGCCCGAGCCAAGCTTACCCAATAAATTACTGCCACATTAAGCTGGCAGCCATCGAACGTTGTTCGATTTCAAAGATTATCTATCACTAAGACAGTATCGCGACACCGGGATCTTCCGTGAGCCGGAGGTATGGTACAGGGGGTTCTGGTTTTGGTAATATTGATTTTGTTTTGAAGAGGAAAATGCCTGCAATACTGGTCAAAATCATGATCTATATTTTTGCATTTGGTTGCCACCTGATAAATTAGGAGCACAATTTCATGGTTCTTTTGATTTAATATTAGATCATGCAAATAAGTAAGAGGACTGTGAAATCAGTGGTGATTACAAATATACTAGATTTTGATATCAGATTTATGGATCCAGCAAAAGCTATCGCAAAGCGGCTTGCTGGGAATATTTTCAAGTGACATCGTATAAACGACTAAAGTCGTCACAATCTAAGAAGTCCGTTGACGTTTCTCAATTTACATACCGCGATAACTTTTTACGTACAAATTCATAAATCAAATTCAGAATCCTAATTAATAACTATGTTACCCATACACTATAACAACGAGTATCATTCGCAAGCATCAAGTTCAGTCATTATTATAGCTGTCAAAACGGGCTTTTTATTTTATGAGAACTTTAGAAGTGCAATTGCAGAATTGACCATTAAAAAGCCTCCCCCAAGCACGGCAACAATGACTATACCTGTGATAGCGCAATTGCATGAGAAGATATTTCATCGAATGACATCGATAACCAATTTAAATAGCTACCAATGTCCATATGCGCCGTCGGTTTGTTTGCCACTTTATGACAGAAAAAACTCGATTCGAAAACTCGTCGATTTTAACACTTTCCCAAACCTTCAGTATCACCCTGTACGTTATGCGCAGTGGCACCCGATCGGCTTATACCGATCGCGTCTATCACCTCAATATACCGATTATCTTGATCTAGTAGGCGAGCATAATCATTTTTATCTATCTATCTGGCTTCCCGAGGAAGTACAGGAGTGATGGATGACGGCAGAGACGCGGTATTTGTATAGTTTACTTGTTACTGTGGGTAATTTGGGAGGTTTAGATAGCTTTTGTTTAATAAGGTGTAGATACCAAAAATAGTTCATAATGATGCGTATACTCGTATACTACTAGATAGAATAGAATAGAAAACATTTATTCGACATAGACACAACAACAACAACAATCACAAAGTAACAGAGAAGAATAATAAAAAAATGTACAAACAAGGATAAGATGCCATACCAATAGTCAGGTAAAAGACCAACCAGACCGAAGACGCTGTGGAAGTGGTGAATAAAATTTAGACGTACCTACCCACGACACGAAGAAGTAGAGGTAAATTATCAATTAGCAAATTGCAATGAAGTCAGGACGTAATTACTGTCGTACTTGTTTATAATTCGAATTAATATACCAAATAATTTATATTCTGACTATATGTTCTGCAACTAACTAAACCCTTTTATAACTGTCACCTTATTGACGCACCTCGTACATTTTATTGTTGTTACAGTTAATTAGTTGCCTTGGTCCTATCAAAGTAGCAGGCAGTCGAGTTTATCTTGCATTACGCAAGATATGTGTTACCTAAATTCCACGTGGTCAATCCTCCACATTTTGACTTTTCGACACTTGTTATCGCTGAACGAATGTAACTTTAGCTCAAAGATCAAAACATTGTGTCCTCTACAACGGAGATTTCAAATCGTGATGAACACATTTGAATCGAGTAGCAACGGTTCCATTCACACATTCCTAAGCCCTTACTAATGCCTTCCATTCATAAAAATAAACTACTCATACTCATACCGATTCAAATAAAAGTATCGATTTTTTAATTCGAATCGATTTGATCCTTTGGAAGTTTGATAAATGAATCGAATACAATAGTGGCCAGTCACCGGACGTTCGAAATATAAAAATTAAAAAAATATACAGCTACTGTCCGTTTGAACTATTAATCAAACTTTTTTAGAATCGACAATATTAATTTTACTGTTGCTTTCGTCTTTATTTGTGAATACTCAAAGTTTATTTTTGTTCGGTACAGCTGTAATCGTAACTTTTTCTTAGTGCTCATTGATAAAATAAAATTGTTTGGATCTTTTTGGCTGCGTCTACCACAATTTCGAACTTGTTGTTGCATTTAATCTATGAATAATTTTAATATCGGCGGGTTCGATTCAAGCTGGTTCGAAATAAGCATATCTCTGCTTAACCCTTTAGGACACAGACACGATGTTTTAAAAAATAAAAAGGGTTCATAACTAAATTCAGACCTAAGATCAAACAAAAACACCCAACCACTCATAAAATCTACTAAAATAATACTTATCGATTTATTACCTTTGTTAACTAAACAAACATCACGACGCCAGCTATGAGTAAGGGGCTAAGCAGTAATTATACCGACACATCGTCCATCAATTGATTTAGTGTGGCTCTTCTTATTTATCGTCGGTTAATATTATTTATAGGTGCCACTGTAATGGTATATCTGTGGAATATGAGAAAATGGTGGGATGGTCTTATCTTAGAACCAAGTCGTTTTAATTTATCTTAGACTAGGAGTAAGTTTTGTTTTTTGATGGGCGTCTTGCATTTCAATCAGGGTGATTGGCTACTGCTTAACCGGGTGATCCCGTGGAGAATAAACTACAGCCTCCCACCAGGCATTAAATGCTTAACCTAAACGACCACGCTGAGCGCTACCCCATATGTGATCAAACCTTGGTTCAGTAAGTCGTTGGAGGGACAACTAGGGCTGGATCATGATTAAGTGATTCTACTATCCGTTCGGAAAGTACAGTCAAGGGTCAAAAGTGCATTCATACTCTCCCAAAACACAAATGGCTAGTTCTTGTAGAAGAAGTTAAATTATCCACAATTGATTCAATATTTTGTATAGAAATTAAAGTATAGATTATTCCTACTAACCGCGACGTCTTGAAATTCTGCTGCATTTTCTGTTTTGGTAGAGTGTGACTGCAATTTTGACCCTTATAGTACCTACGTGGAGAAGAACGGACAAGAAACTCATATTTATTAACTAATTATTTAACTACGGTACAGATAATATAATACTAGCATACAGATGCCTCATCTCATACAAAAAAGCCGTGCCGACGTAACTAGCGTTTTTCATCTGATTATACCGATTATTTTTTGTAAATCGATCGCGTTCGGTTCCGTTCCACGGCGATAGATAGATCACAATTTATATCCGTCACTTGGGTGTGAATGTAATCAAACATTATCCTGCCCACCAATGTATTTACCATCTCTTTCTTTTTCTAACCTCCAAATATCAGAATATTAGGAAAAAATTTTTGTAAATTGAGGTGTATTGCGTACTTACATATGGTATGAGATCCTTTCTGTTTTATGTACTTTGGTATCATAATTGGTAGACTTTCTAAATACACACGATGGCATTTTTTAAATTTTGTTTTTGTTTCAACTAAGCGTATCGCTCTTCGCCATGCGTGACATAGACTAAGACAATACGTCCCAATTAGGACGTATTCGAGTCTTCAAAATGCGTGCGCTCATAACATATCTGTTTACTAGAATATCATTGATTATCTGTAAATCAAGTCAAGCCTACCATTCGAAAACCAGAAACAAATGACGACGCATACGACGCATTTTTCTTTTCGTGCGTTTTCCACATCAAGTACCAAACTAACTTTCCCAATCTAACGGCAAATAGCAAGTTCCCAACTTACACACAATTTACCGATCGACCACACAAATAACAATATTAATTCGTTACCGGAATCCGGTCCTGGAGCGTCGGTCCATGAATCTTCGACATCCGCGAGGGAGGCATTTAATTTGTCACTGCTGTCAAAATGATGTTAACTGCTTAAAATATAATCGGACGCTATCGGCTCGGTGAGGATCGGGTGGTATCGGGCTTTGACGTAAAGCTTGCTCGATTTTAGATCGATTACTGTATGGCTTTTTTTTTTGGAAAAGTATACCCGCTTTCGTTTTGCTGATTGCTTGGATGGATACGTTGAAGATAAATAAAAAGCATTTAAATAACTTCAATTTCGGCAGTCGGTGTCAAAAAACAAAAACAAGAACACCGAGCAGAAGTTTCTAATGACACTGAATCTCTATGTACGCCAAGAAGTTAGGTAATAACCTGATCTTGTCTATTAATAACACCATGAGCAGTCTTCCAACTGCTGGCATAACAGGATATTGAAAGGTATCAATACATTAGTGCTAACGAGATAGACAACAATCAAAGTTGTGTCCGCAAAGGTTTTGAAGCCAATAAACACATTTATATCATCAGTAGTCAGTTTCCCCTTTAAAATTGATTTTGAACATCAATTAAATCCAACGATAAAATCAAGGTCTATCACGATAAAATATTCGTCATGCTTAAAGCATGGTTATTTAAATCAAACTTAAATTTAGCGCTCAAAAGAATACTTATCATTTGTTGACGCTACCGCCCACACGGTATCGCTCGCGAAAGTACATTACTGGTACAAAAACGATGCCTTTTTTGTGCCCTAAAATGCTGCTACAGAAAATTTAGCACAAATGAATCCGAACCAAAGGAGAAATTTAATTGATTGCCAACTTTTATAGGATTTGGTGGTTATATATGTATAAATTTTCAGGCTCGCCAAGGGAACTTAGTAGTCAATAGGTATCTAGATTGTAGAGGAGATGCAGTCGATCTATTTTAAACACTGGTATTTTATTATTTATTAAGATTTACCTGCCCCAGTGGAAGTAGCTAAGTTTTGGCCCAAAAAAATTTGAACGATTGTAGTGCCAGCGACAAGAAGTTCGAAAGCGAGAGAAGATTGTTTCTTCTTCTTCTCCGTGTTTCTTAAGTGTAGGTAACAATTAGCCTCAAAGTTACAGTCGGCAATTAAAATTTTCAACTGCATTTGTTTCGACATGCGTACCCTAAAATAGTTGAGTATAGAAGAATCTAGACAGGTGAGGATATCCTTTTGGTTTGAATTTTGCAAGGGACACATGTGGCAGTCCAAGTAATATTTCAAGCCAAGCTTACAAATTATTTATCCAACCTTCCTTTAAAAACACTTTCCTCAAAAATCACAGCAACATCTTAGCCCCTTATTGTCAGTATCGATAAAATATGGGCTGCCAAGTCAAAGGCCGCAAGGTCCCAGAATGGAGCCTCCCAGGATTATGTCCATATCGGCACCCGTTGAAAAGTTAGATCGTTCCTAATTATGATTTATTGACGCTCCCAAGTAACCTCGGAGGTTTTCAAAAAGTTTTTTTTTGTTTACTCTATGTCCATCGACAGTTTTGAGGATTAAAAACCTGTTTGGGTATGGAAATGTTTGGGAATAATTGAATATATTGTTATACAAATATTATTGTTTTGACTGTGTGTTATTTGGTTTTGTTGTTGACTATTTTTGAACAGGATTGGTCGTTTAGAAGTAGCTACCGTATTATTGATTTATGCTTCTTATACGAAAGATATTTTTTTCTTATCGTATTGTTTCTGAAACACAAAACTCATTAATTCATTCATTCCTTTGGCGCTACAACCCTTTGTGAGTCTTGGCCTCCTCAACGATCTTCTTTGATTTTGCTCTGTCACTGGCCTCTTTTCGCCAAGATGTTTTCCTTCCTATCCTCTTTAAATCTTCCTCGACACAATCTATCCAGCGCTTCCTGAGTCTTCCTCTGGGTCCTTTTTGAATCTTAAACACAAAACTACTTATAATAATTAAATAAAAGGTTCTAGAATGTGTCTGCCTATTTTCATTTCATAAATGCTAAGGTCTCATAATTGACTGGATTGAATGGTTTCTTTTTTTCATTTCATGCTTTTTCCTCCTGCCAGTTCATGCATTGTATCCTACATCCGTGGGCGTATATGTCGATTTGTTTGATGTATGAACCATTGAAGCGCTTGTAATAACACCAAATAAACAGATGCTCATAATTTAATCGGTGAATATGTGATGACTGTAAAAGCATACAGTAGATACCTTCCTACCAGAACGTAAATCATTTTCTTCGTCGTATCGAGGATCCCATTTTTTTGTCCTTTCTTTAATATTTTGACCAGAATTCAGCCACGTCGATAGCATTAGGGTTACCCTCGTAGAAGTCTTTTAGAGTGCAGGTGCGCAGAGTGCACACAGGAGGTGAGACATTGTTTGGGAGCTACCCATAGAATCCCTATTGCTGTGCAATCGCATTGTGGGTCATTGGAGTATCCCCATCTGACTAATAAGTCAGATGGGGATACTCCAATGACACATTATGGCTACAAAGTCAGGTGCCTACAGCGGACCTGGAGATTTCCAGATGGGCCATGGGAGTTGGTGGCCTGCAGGGAGCTTTTATATCCATGATATTGAGAAACACTCTACTAACCCACACTTTATTCAAAATTCAAAAACCCATTTAAAGCAACGTAAATAAATAAATGAAAATATTTTTTTATATTAAAAGATATTTTTAAACAAGTTTTTATATTCAAAATAAAGTAAATTATCATGAAAACAAACAAAAAAATTGTGCATAATTTCCGCTCAATCGAACACAATCAGGCAAAGGGTAAAAATTATTTTGCAAGCTTTGGTAACACATACACCGACACCGGGACAGGTGGAAAACCAGAACAGCTAAGTATAGGTTTTTCAATTGTTCTTACAATTAAACCTAAACAGCAGGTTCCGTAAGAGAGTCGAACTCCTTGCAGATGAACATCCCAGCATTGGTGTAGCTCTCTGTTCGAAACAGCATACGTCCATATGGCATGGCTGGAACCCAGATATGCTGTAGCTGGTTCACATCCATGTTCTTGAAGACGTAGAAACCCTGGAAAAGAAAAGAGATTACAGACTAATTGCTAAATTGTTTTACAAACTAATAGTTCATCGGCAAAGAATCAATACGTTTTTACTTTACGTCCAAGTTACTAGAAGACAACCTCCAAGAACAGAAAAATACCCTTAAGGGAAGTGAGCGTAACGTTGAGCCTGTGCCCAAGAAGGGCAGTCGTGCTGACCCAGCTAAATAACCATTTCAGTTACGTCCATTCAAGGGTATAGAATGGGTGCTCAATTCTAAGCCGCTAATATGGCATCCACCAAAATTGTTTAACTGAGGGCCTTCTAGCGTATGCCATTCACATCTGGAGTTAGGCCATCAAGAGGCATGGTGAAACTCTTGCCGGCTCCCTCGACATCTCGAAGGCTTTTGAAAGGGTCTGGCACGAAAGCCATAATGGGAAGCTTCCTTCACGCGGTCTGCCCAGTGGTCTGTGTGATTAGATTGCAGCCTTCCTGAGGGATCGGTCAATTCGAGTAGTTATCTATGGCTGCTCGTGGGACCAATTGGATATTAATACCGGGGCCCTCAGGTATATCTTATTGAATTAGACTGAAATTATTTCGGCTGCACATAAACAAACTGCTAAATCCACCTTTGGGTATGCAGACAACAGCACTATTGCTGAGAGATACTAGTCCAACGCACGGGCTACTGGGTCTCAGGTCCGGTCTCTCCGTGGGATAGTGATGAAGCGCTTGAGCTTGTCCTTGGAGGCAGTCTCTGAATGGGGCGATGCCAATCTGGTCAAATCCAATGCCACTAAAACACAGGCGTGTCTTTTCGCCGCTAAAAAGAGCAATTTCACCATTTCCCATTTTTTGCCTGCTTCATCTTTCCGAGGTGTAACCGTGCTGATAACGATAAACGTTGACATAGACCCCTAGTTTTGGGCCATACATCAGCAAAGGCTCAAGTGGCTGCAAAAAGTTGGGGATCCTTGCGAAAGTGAGACGGTACTTCACGCCAGAACAGCTGCTTAAGTAGTATCAAGAGCAAGTTTTTATCTTGCATGGATTTTTGTTTTCATCTCTGGGATAGATCTGCCAAATACCAGCTTGATGCACTAGAGTCGATCCATAAACAGACCAAGAGGCTCATCGGCAATGAGGCACTGGTCGAGTCTAAGCTCCAGAGCCTAGAAGATCGTCACCGAGTTGCCAGCTTGTCGGTTTTTATCGGTTGTATTTCGGGGAGTGTGCGATGGAATTGTATGATCCAATGCCGCCTAGTCTTTTTCGTCCGTATGATGACGTCGATGCGCCATCGGTTCATGGTGGACATCCCACCCATACGCACTAAACGTTTTGGAAGTTCTTTCATTATGCGTACAGCCTGGAAGGAGGAATTCCCTGTCTGAGTCTTTATTTCCCGATAGCTACAACCTCGGGATCTTTTAGTCAAGAAGGAATAGGTTACTTTTAAGCAAGCATGCTACACCGTCGACCACATTATCGCTCACCATTAGGTCAGATAGTGGTCAAGCGCGAGCCTATAAATACATTGTGGTCCTCAGTCATATATTGATTTCCATAACGTTAAAATAAAAACTTTATAAGCGGTACGAGTTTTCTGTCAAATTAAGAAACTGGTAACAGCTGAATGTAGTTTTAAATAAATTTCTATATTATAAGCCTATGTCCAACAGTCGATTGCTTTTCAGAGTAGTGATCGTGATGAGTAATGCGAAAGCCTATTGAGCAAAAAACCTTCCGATTACAGTAATATTTAATAACTAGGGTAGTTATACCTTAAAGAACATACAGTTTTTTTTTGTCATACTTGACCCCAGTGGTTGCAAAGGTGAAGTGAAGCAATGTACCATGGCAGTCCAGGTTGTTGAAACTGCGGATCTGTCGCCATTTGCCATTGCGCCAGGAGAAGCTTTTCATCTTGATCTAAAAGTAGGAGTAATACAATGATTAAGTTTAGAAAATGTTTATAAACAAGCATTTTTGTATTTCTCTCAGCAAGCCTTTATATTTAATACCCATATGATAGGCGTGCATAGAAAGCAATTGATCCGCCACTTTCGGGGGTCCGCCATATTGGATTTAGAATGATGTTACTAAACTATCCTGCAGATTCCTGCATTGTCATCTAAACCAAACATGTTTGCAAAATTTCAGTACATTCGGTCGAGGACAACTCTATTAAAATTCTGTTACTAGATTTGACCCATACCTACAAACTATAAGGCAAATTAAAAGCTTGATCTAAAATCACTGAAACTCCTGGAAAATTAACAGCGGCGACCACCAGAAAAACGCCGAGGCAATGAAGCTTCACGACTCTCGGCAAAAAAAAACCACTGTTTTGGATCCCGCAAGTCAGAAAAAAGTACAGCAGATTACAAAAAATATAATTTGAAATATCTTCTCTATTTTTCCTTGCTGCCTTGCTTCTTTATCTCAATAATAGCTACCCTAACATCCCGGCAGTCCTTCACAACAGTAAGATTTCCTCCTAGCATGCTCTTTCCGTTGACATTCTCGACGAACGCATAATATATCATTGGCGGGTTCTTCAAGTATGGTCTGCTGGGATTAATACAGTCCTTGACACTCGTCACTGTAGTTTTATAACGGCCCTGAAATATAGAGATGATTATTGAATTAGACTGAAAAAATTCGCTTAAGAAAATAAATAACTTAATTTACTCATTAATGTACTTTCCGCATGGTGTCGGACGTAAAGAATCTCACCATCCCATATTTTCCTGTGGGTGTCGTAAAAGGCGACTAAGGTACACACCAGAAAATGGGCAGCAGCGTTCCCTGAGCAATTTAACAATAAACTGCGCTCGCCAACCCGCGTGACAAACGTGGCGATTACGGCAAACCCCCCCAAACCAAAATGAACAGCACAAGGCAAAAAACGGCCCCGAGTGCCCGGCAACCCGTTTACCCACGACTACAGTAGCAGTCGAGGCGATGGCGTGGCAAGGGGTGCGAAGAATCCCCGGAGTGGACCCGGTTACCCCAATAAACACCGATGACTGGACCTGGCAACGTATAACACGCGATCACTCCGGACCGACGAGAAGATAGCCGTACTCGGGGAAGAATTGAGCGGGTTATGATGGAGTATTATAGGGTTATCTGAAGTCCGAAGAGACGGGGAGGACTCGATAATTCTCAAATCCGGTAACCTGCTCTATTTCCGAGAGGGTGACCGGCAATCCCAGGGCGGTGTTCGAAACCAATAAAGGTTTCGTCCTTTTTTTGTTATTTTGATGCAACACTGTGTCAATCCGCTGTCATCGATATTGACAGTTTTTGGTTGGGTTGAAGTTAGCTACACTTGAAAAATTGTTATTGATATCGCGAGACGTAAACGTTGGTCTTGATTTAATTTTGTTGAAATTGTTTTATAACAAACCAATCGTTATTCGAAATTACGTTCGCGATCCGCGAGTGGTACTTTGACTCGCCCGTGCATTTGTTTGTGTATATATTTCGCGCGCAGCGAAGCATTTTTGTCAGGAACGTGTCTAGCTGGACCGGGAATCCCGGCCCAGCCCACGTCAGTTGTCCCTTTATTATATATATTTTTCTCCCTATAACCCTCGACCGGACACGGGACTTAACGAGACCAGGCGACCCCCAGGGAGACAAATGTTAGTTGTAGATGTAATTTGTGTATGTTTGTACAATTGTAGGACTGTCACTTTCCAGCCTATGCGGGAATCAGTATCCCAAAAAACAAACCCCTAGTTACCGCTGCCACATATCGCGGTTTCGCGGTTCTAGACCTTGTAGGATCCAGGAATCGCAGCATTGCTCATGGGCCCCAGTGTTGCCTCTTAGCTTGTGATCCGCAGGCCTGTATTCAACAGGCGGTGTTGGGTTTATCGTCCACAAGTCCCTTGTGAACAACGTGGTGAAGATCGAGAATGTGTCGACCCACTAGGTGGCGTACCTATACTCAGAATATCCTCGAGATATTCGCTGAAGGCCATACACAGGTCTATACCCGACCTCAGCACACCTCGACGACGAGGAAGAGACCATTTATGACGATATTTCTAGAGCCATGCATGGTTCCCTGACATGTTTGGAGTTGGACGTCGGAACCACTGGGGTCACCTTCTGGCCAGTTTTATGGAGAAGGTTAGCCTTTATATGATGAACTTCTTCTTCAGAAAGAGTGAGCACAGGAAGTGGATCTGGCAAAGCCTCGATGGCGCTACTAAAAACGAGATCAACTTCCAACCAAGAAGTAAACGTTCAATGATGTATCTGTGATAAATAAGTTGAAAAACGGTAGCTATCACCGCATTGTGTAACATTAATACCAAGCTTGAAAGGTCTCGACTGATGAAGGCTACGCTCCGCCCAGCACAGCTCTAGATCCAAAACCCCGAGAGCTTTCAGCTCGAATTCCAGAATCGTTTCGAGTGCCTAGGGAACTCCGTGGACGAATACATCGACGGGTTCGTGGAAGCTGTCCTTGGGTCTAAGTTTTTCAGGACCCACCGTACAGATATAAACAAAACGCTCTCTGATCCTACTCTCAAGCTCATGAAGGAGAGGAATGAGATAATCCTGCAGTATTCAGACGATGCGTTGAAATATCGGCAACTAAATAGACGGATCTCAAAGTCCTTGAAAAACGAACTCCGCCGCTTTAATACCGAGCGTATTAAAGACGCGATTGAGCGGAATAAGGGCTCCAAGGTGTTTGAAAGAGATATGACTATACTGATACTGACAAAGCCAACGCACGAAACTGAAGGCAGACGATGGCAGGATCGTTTCCGCCAAACCGGAGCTTCTGAGAGAGATCGACAGATTCTATGGGCAGTTGTACACGTCAACCAGTAAACCCGTCGTGAATCTAGCAAAAGACGCTAGAGCTAGATTGACCCGACACTATACCGAAGACATTTCGAATGTCAGCCTGTACGAGATTAGGATGGCTTTTAAAAAGCTTAAGAACAACAAAGCACCGGGTGATGACGAAATTACGAACTTCTGAAGGCGGATGGAAAACCAATACTTAAGGCCCTTCAGGAGCAGTTTGATTTCGTCATACTCAAGGGAAAAACGCCACAGGCATGGTGCGGCGGTGTGGTGGTGCGCTTCTTCAAGAAGGGTGTCAATGCCCTTCTGAAGAACTATAGGCCCATCTCACTTCTTAGCCATGTCTGCAAGCTGTTTTCAAGAGTCATCACGAATCGTCTCGCGCGCAGGTTTGACGATTTCCCGACTCCCGAACAAGCCGGATTCCGTAAAGTCTTTAACACCGTAGAACACATACATACGCTGCGGCAGGTTATACAGAAGACCGAAGAGTACAACCTGCCTCTCTGCTTAGCGTTTGTGGACTACGAGAAAGCCTTCGACTCAATCGAGACTTGGGCTGTGCTGCAGTATCTCCAACGGTGCCATATCGACTATCAAGTAGACTAAGTGCTGAAGTGTTTGTACAAAAACGCCACCATGTCAGTTCTACTTCAGGATCAGACCTCGAAACCTATCCTCGGCCTTCTGCAGCGAGGTCACACCTCGCTGCAGAAAAAGAGAAAGAAAGACAGGGAGACGACATATCTACGAAACTGTTCACCGTTGCACTGGAGGATGTCTTCAAGGTTCTGGACTGGAGAGGATTAGCCATCAACGGCGATGGCGAGTACATCACTCACCTTTGGTTTGCTGACAATATATTGGTCATGGCTGAGACAATGGAGGACCTAAGTACAATGCTCGATGACCTCAATAGAGCTTCCGAATCAGACCCACTGTTTCGGAAGCTTAGAATGAATATTTATTTATTTATTATATACTTTATTGTACACCAAGATAAAAACATAATAATATGTAAAATATATGGAATATGGTAAAAACCAAGGTGATGTTGAATGCCCTTGTTACACCCACTTCTATCAAGGTCGGAGACTCTACACTCGAAGTTGTAGACGATTATGTCTACCTGGGATAAACGGCCCAGTTGGGTATATCCAACTTCGAGAAAGAGGTCAACCGTCGAATTTGACTCGGCTGGGCAGCGTTCGGGCAGTGGCGCGGTATCTTCTCGTCCAACTTACCACAGTGTCTCAAGATGAAAGTCAAGTTATGACCTATGGCTCTGAGACGTGGTCGCTCACCATGGGCCTCATCAGAAAGCTTGCAGTCACCCAAAGGGCTATGGAGAGGGCCATGCTCGGAGTATCCTTGCGTGATCGAATAAGAAATGTAGAGATCCACAAGAGAACCAGGGCTATCAACATAGCCCGAAGAATTGCCCAACTTAAGTGGCAGTGGGTAGGGCACATTGCTCGCAGAACGGATGGCTGATGTGGCAGAAAAATTCTGGAGTGGCGACCGCAAACCGGAAGACGTTGCGTTGAATGGCCTCCCATCAGGTGGACCGATGACCTGGTGAAGGTTGCGGGGATCCGCAGTATGCGGGACGCACGAGACCGATCAATCCAGCAGTGGACGACTTACGGCTGATATGGTGATGATGATACTACCAATTTTTTAAATTATAAAAATACAGTAACCCACCTGTTTCGGCACAGGGTCCAAGCCACCGTATAACCATTTTAACGTTTATTTAATATTTATTTATCGATAAATAGATATTTGAAACTTGATGATTTTTTATTTTAATAAATGTACCTTGTCAACACGCTTTAATTTAAAAGTTAAGGAGATTTTAAAAGTGTTCATTTTTATTTGAAAAATATTAAAAATAAGTCATCTTACAAAAGTTGGAGTTGGTTCAGTTCCAGCAGAGCACATTGGCAGTAAAGAAGACGTACACAAAAATATAAAAAGAAAACATTGAATCATCATGTCGGTCCGACATGGGCACAATCAGTCTGTTAAAAACACATTATCTTTTGTTGGGTGTCAGTACAGTAAATATTTAGGTACTGTTTGCAGAAAATGAGGCAAATAATGAGCCACAAATGGACATAAAAATATTATAATCTAGCTAATGTAAATTACAGTATCATTCATAACATCTAAATAATTTAATGGTATGGAGGATAATGAGACGAAAGGTTTCAGTATGAATATGATTTGCTACATGGGAGAAAACTAATGAAATGATGTATAGACAGATGATAAAGATGAACAGAGGGTGATAATGCGGCTAGATAGGATGAGATGACTGCTGACAACAGTGATGAATGGACCAATAAATTAAATCTTATTCTTAATTTCCTCACATCAAAAAAAACCGCTCCCAAAATTTTGTAACGTGAACCCATTCATACCTTACCTCTTCTGTAGTTATTTTTGTAACCGAGCCTTTTCCTCCTGCCAGTTCATAGATTAAATCGTTAACCGAAGTCGTATAATTAAGTCGATTTGTTTGATGTGTGAACCATTGAATCACTGATGATACCACCAAATAAACAGATCTTCATAATGCAATCTGTGAATATGTGATGACTATAATATATAAGCAAAAGGGCGTAAATATAACGTATATAAATTGAGGAAGATAATCATACCTAGATTAACACAGTATAATTGTTCTTCTTCTTCCTGCCGCCTGCCTGAAGTCGGACTTACTTGTGCGTCTACGCCAGAATTACCTATCCTGGGTTGGTGATGGTGCAAAATTTTGCTCCGTGAAGTCCCTCTCGACAGTGATCTACCAATATACTGGTGGTCTGCATAGCTTTTTAACCGACTTCAAAAAAGGAGGAGGTTCATATTTTTGTTTTGTATATGTTACCCGATTACTCAAAGACGACTGGATGCTTTGAGATAGATGTGCAGTGTGACGAGAACGGTTAAAGTGAGAATTGAGTATATTAGAGGAAGTTTGAAAATGGCGCCAGTGACAGAAAAGTTGAAAAAACCAAAATCAAAATCAATTTATTTTTATTTTACATAGGCCTACATGGGCACTAATAAAAAGTCGACAAAAGGTGCATGGTTCGGGTTGGTCGTTTCCTATGGAGAAGAACCGGCAAGAAACTCCACGGTTACTCTTTTAAAAATGGTTTGGTTTTACAATATTTCCATGTTACAGCATTAGTACTATGGGGACAACGTAGGCCCGACAATAAGTCGTAAGTAACTAAAAAAAAAAAGTTTATATAATATATAACAAAGTTAACAAATGTTAAATAAAGGGAAACCGTTTGTCCTGGTATGGTCATGTGACGAGGGGAAATGTAACGCATGTTACTAAAAGAGTTATGAATATAAATGTTAATCGATGGAGAGGGATGGGACAGCCAAAGAAAAGATGAATGGACTGTGTGAGGAGTGATGTGATGAAAAAAAGGAAGTCAGTGATGGCGTGACGAGGGGCAGGACTGTATGGAAGAATAAAACGTGTTGCACCGACTCCAGATAACTTAGTAGAAGGGCAGGAAGATCATGATGATGATCAGCTCAATCGAACACAATTGGGAAAGAAGTAAAATTTATTTTACAAGCTTGGTTATTAAAAAAAAGCATTAGCTTACATCGATAATGGGACAGGAGAAAAACCAGAACAGGTAAATAAAAGATTTTCAATTGTCTTTACAATTCAACCTAATAAGCAGGTTCCGTAAGAGTTTCGAACTCCTTGCACATGAACATTCCAGCAATGGTGTAGCTCTCTGTTCGAAACAATATACGTCCATATGGCATGGCTGGAAACCAGATATGCTGTAGCTGGTTCACGTCCATATTCTTGAAGACGTAGAAACCCTGAAAAAGAAAAGAGATTAAACAAGACTACTTGCTTAATTATTTACAAACTAATAGTTAATCAGCGCAGAATTAATTCTTTTTTTCGATACGTCAAAGTTACTAGAAGACAACCCCCAAAAACAGAAAAATAATACCCCTTAAAGAAGTGAATGAATGTACCCTCCCAGTCGGGCTGAATCGATTAAGGACCCATTTCAGTTACGTCCGTCCTCTTCGAGAATATGGGACGGGTGCTCAACTGTAAGCTCTTGTAGAAACTAATGACATCCTCAGGACCGCCAAAATCCGTCAACTGCGGACATTCTAGCGTATGCCATTCACATCTGAAGCACTTGCCATCTTCCTCGATATCTTAAAGGCTTTTGACAGGTTATGGCACGAAAGCCTTATTGCCTTATTGGTAAGCTTCCTTCACTCGGTCTGCCGCGTGGTCTATGAGATTGGATTTCAGACTTCCTGAGGGATCGGTCCATTCGAGTAGTTATCGATGGCTGCTCGTCGGACCACTTAGATATTAATGCCGGGGTCCCCAGGGGTCCGTACTCTCAGCGAACATATTCTTGCTGCACATAAATTGCTAAAACCTTTGGGTATGCAGATGACAGCCCTATTGCTGAGAAAACTAGTCCAACGCACGGGCTACTGGGCCTCAGGTCCGGTCTCTCCGTGAGGCCATGGTGGAGCACTTGAGCTTGTCCTTGTAGGCAGACTCCGAATGGAGCGACGCCAACCTGGTCAAGGTCAATGCTGCTAAAATACAGGCGTGTCTTTTCTCCGCTAAAAAGAGCCACTTTATTTATTTATTATTTATTTATTTAAACTTCATGTACAATGGTGATACATAGGCGGACTTAATGCAGCAAGGCATTCTCTACCAGTCAACCTTTGGGTTAAAAAGGACAAACAGGTGGTAGGAGTACAAAATAAAAATGAACAATAATTAAAGTCGGATATTAATAAACTATCTAACAAATAAAATTCACACACACACTTTCACCCGGTTCCATCTCTCCGAGATATAACCGTGCCGATAACGGACAATCTTGAGCTTCTTGACGTAACCTTGACATAGACACTCAATTTTGGCCCATATATTGAGGCGAAGACTCAACTAGCTGCAAAAAAGCAGCTGTTGGGGATCCTTGCGAAGGTGAGACGGTACTTCACGCCAGAACAGCTGCTTAAGTTGTATCAAGACCAAGTTCGATCTTGCATGGAGTATGCTTGCTGGGATGAATCTGCCAAATAACAGCTTGATGCACTGGATACAATCGAAAAATGGGCTAAGAGGCTCATTGGCAACGAGGCACTGGTCGAGTCAAAGCTCCACTTGAACATCGTCGCCGAGTTGCCAGCTTGTCGGTTTTTATCGGGTGCATTTCGGGGACTGAGCGGTAGAATTGCATGATCTAATTTTGCTTAGCCCGTTTCATCATCGGATTACAAGACGTACGGCGATGCGCCATCTGTACATGATTGACATCCCACCTAAACGCACTAAACGTTTTGGAAATGCTTTAATTATACGTACAGCTAAGGAGTGGAATTCCCTGCCGGAGTCTGTATTTCCCGATAGCTACAACCTCGGGATCTTTTACTCAGGAGTTAATAGGTTATTTCTAAGCAAGCGTGCTATATCGTCGACTAGATCATCGCTTACCATCAGGTGAGATAATGGTCATACACGAGCCTATAAATAATAATAATGTAATCCTCAGTCATAACTTGTTTTTCAAAACTTTAGAATGACACTTTAAAAGCTGTACGAATTTTATGGAAAATTATGTAACTGGTAGCTGAATGTAGTTTTAAATGAATTACAACAGTCAACTAATTTTCAGGGAAGTGATGGTGATGAGTAGTAGGTACAAAACCTTTCAATTACAGTGTATTTATTAGCCACCCTTACCTTAAAGAACATACAGTTCTTTCTGTCATATTTGACCCCGGTGGCTGCATAAGTAAAGTGTAGCAAAGAACCATGGCAGTCCAGGTTGTTGAAACTGCGGGTATGTTGCCATTTGCCATTGCGCCAAGAGAAACTTTTCATCTTCATCTAAAGTAGTATTAAAATGATTAAGTTTAGAAAACGTTTATAAACAAGTTTTTTGAATTCATCTCAGCAAACCTTTATATTTGATGTCCATATCATAGGGGTGCATAGAAACCAAATGGTCCGCCATTTTCGGGGGTCCGCTATATTGGATTAAGAATGATGTTACTTGCTAATCCTGCAGATTCCTGCAGTGTCATCTAAACCTAAAATTTCAGTACATTCGGTTGAGGACCCTTATATACTAGCCAACCACAAGGCAAGTTAAAAGCTTGATCAAACATGTTTTATAGATTCCTAACCATTGTAACGCCTAGAAGAATCAACAGTGGCGACCACCAGAAAAACGCCGCGTCAATGAAGTTTGGCGAGTCTTGAAAAAAAATTCACAGTTTTGGATCCCGCAAGTCAGAAAAAAGTACAGCACTTTAAGGAAATACATACCTAATTTGAAAAATCATCTCTTCTCTGTCTTGATGCCAAAGACTTCTTTATCTCAATAATAGCTACCTTAACATCCCGGCAGTTCTTCACAACAGTAAAATTTCCTCCTAGCATGTTCTTTCCATTGACATTCTCGACGGATGGGTGATATATCATTGGCGGGTTCTTCAAGTATGGTCTGCTGGGATTAATGCAGTCCTTGACACTCGTCACTGAAGTTTTAAAAGGGCCCTGAAAAAAGAGATGATTATAAGACGATAATATAATAATAATAATATTATTAATAGTAAGACTGAAAAAATTCGCTTAAGAAAATAAATAACTTAACTTACTACTGAACACTATTTTTTTTTCAATTTACAAGTATAGTAGCCCACCTGTTTCGGGAACAGGGTCCAAACCACCATAACCATTTCATCGTTAAGATTAGGTTAATAGATATGTGAAACTTGATGATTTTGACAAGCTTTTATTTTACTTGCAATGTATTTAATTGTGTTCGGGTCAAATCTTGCAACTGAATTTTAAGGCAGTTATCCTCTAACGATTAAGATGAAATTTTGCATACACGTTTAGTTTGGATGACAATGCATAGTTAGATAAGTAACGTAATTCTAAATCTAATATAGCGAACAGCCTAAGATGGCGGTCTAATAATTTTTGTGCACTGCCATGATATGGGTATCAAATTAAAGGATTTGCTGAGAAGAATACGAAAAAGCTTGTTTAAAAAAAAAGATTATTTTTAATAATTTATTTAATAAATGTATCTTGTTAACACGGTTTATTTTAATAGTTAAGGAGATTTAAAAAGGGTTTTTTTATATGAAATAAAAAAAAAGGCAACTTACATAAGTCGGAGTTGGTTCAGTTCCAGCAGAGCAAATTGGCAGTAAATAAGATATAAACAAAAATATAATAAAAAGAAAACATTGAATCATCATGTTGGTCCGACATGGGCACAATCTAGTCTGTTAAAAACACATTAACTTTTGTTGGGTGTCAGTACTGTAAATATTTAGGTACTGTTTGCAGCAAATGAGGCAAATAATGAGTCACAAATGGACCTAAAAATATTATAATCTAACTCATGTAAATTATAGTTTTATTGATTACATCTGAATAAGTTGATGTCAGGGAGGATAGTGGGAGGAAAGTTTTGAGTAAGAATATGGTTTGCTACAAGGGAGAAGACCAATGAAATGATGTATAGACAGATGATAAAGATGAATAACGAATATAAAGATGATGATAACTCGGCTAGATATGATGAGATGACGGCTAACAACAGTGATGAATTTACCAATAAGTTAAAACTTATTCTTAATTTCATCATCTCAAAAAAAAACCTTCTCACAAAATTTACTTGCGTGAATCCATTCATACTTTCCTCTTATGTAGTTATTTTTGTAAACAAGCCTTTTCCTCCTGCCAGTTCATAAGTTGTACCGTTAACCGTGGGCATATATATTGATTTGTTTGATGTATGAACCATTGAATCACTGATGATACCAACATATAAACAGATGCTTATAATTCAATCTGTGAATATGTGATGACTATACACGCTTAAGGGCGTAAATATAACACACCTATATTGAGGATTAACACAGTACAATTCTTATCTTTTTCTTTCCTCCCCATTCCTAATTTATTTGGGATCGGACTTCCTTGTGCGTTTACGCTAGGATGACCTATTGATCAAGTCCCTCTCAACAGTGATCCACCAAGATGCTGGTGGTCTGCATTGTTTACAAATCGACTTCAAAAAAGGCAGCGATTCTCAATTCATTTTTTTATCTGTGTTACCCGATTAATCAAAGACGCCAGAATTCTTATTTTATTTTAAAGGGTATATTTTCCTGGTGGTCCCATGGTCAGCATCTAATGATGGAATCCTGGCGAAATCGAGGGAACTCCTTAAATGCGTATATATTTTGGTATTTTCATCAACAATGCAATAATTTGCATCAGAAAGTATAATTTGGTTAAGTGGAACTGATGAAGAAGACCACATATGGCCACTGGAACTCCTTAATGCTAAATATGTCACGGGTATAGAATAGTTAACCGACTATGATGAAGCAAATACATATAAATAAATGGTGGTCGTGCAATCGCATGTGTGTGGGTCATTGGAGTATCCCCATCTAACTAAGTTGTGCCTGCAGCGGAACTGACTTCGTAGTCGATTCGGAGATTTTCAGATGGGCCGGAGTTGGTGACCTGCCTGGAGCATATACTAATCATACATAAATTAAAACAGCATAGTATGACACTACTAACCCGCACTTCATCCAAAATAATTCTAAACGCCATTTTAAAGCAGTGTAGATAAATAATTGAGTATCGCACTGCTCAAGTTTCTTGTGGCTAAGGGAAATATACTTACAGTAATCTAGGTATATGCTCCAACATCTTCGTATGGTAACGACGGGGCAGAAGAGTTCTACGACGTATTCAACAGGGCATGCGATGAACATAGAGTGACTTGGACACTGATTATTGGCGATTACAATGCCTAGATTGGTCCAAGAAGATCATCCGATAGCACGAACGTTGTAGAACCGTACGGCCTGGTTGATACGAATGAACATGGTCAACTCCTTCTAGAATTTGCATTTGGGCAGAACTTAAGTGTCAGTAACAGCTTTTTCCCAAAAATCCACAACGTCGTTGGACCTGGTCTTCTCAAGACAGTCACACGAAGAATTAAATAGATTTTTGTCTCTCGTCGAACAAGCAAATAATACTAAATTTTGAAGTACTTAACAGTCTAAAATTTAGTTCAGACCACCGTCCACTTAGAGTTGTAGTTAATTTCAACATGAAGATTCATCGTAACAAAATTATTAGAAAAACAATAAAACAATAATGATAAAACAACATTATTTGCAAATAAGGACAAAGGTGAACGGCAGATTTTGTACCGCATACTTTTTTTTGTTGTTCGGTTATAGAATTTGTACCACTTATTAAGGCAACTAAACCATTTAGTTTCATGTAAGTTTACTATTTTTAGAACTTCGGATTAATTAATAATAACAATAAAAAGATTTGAATAAATAAACGTAATAAATCGTAAACTAAACGCAGTTATGTTTATAGAAGTTGCCTGATGTAAAATAACACAAATATTGAAATGATAATTAATTATTTAGAAATAGAAATACCATTAAAAATAATCAAGCTCATCATTATCAAACTGTTGCAGTCCGCTGCTGGACATAGGTATCTCCTAATGCACTGAGTAGGTACGATCCTCATCTCAATATAGCTACTTAATTATAAGTAAATCACTACAAAGATAGCAACAAACAATTTAGAACATTTACTTTACACAACATGTAACATTTACCTATATGTAACAATTTACTACATTGGTACACTAGTACATAACCTTAAAAATAAACCTGGTTATAACTTTTACGTCCCAAGATCTAAAAATCTAAGAATTTAAAAAGGATTATCTATGATGTTAACTACCAATTAAAACAAAAATTATCCCAAAACACGAAATTTTATTAGCGGTACGAAATGCCCATACAAGCCTGCCATTCGCCTTTAACATGCAAATCAAGAATTGTTTCAGCAGAATTGAATTGAATTGTTTTAGAGTCATAGAGTATAATAACGTCAAACATGTCATCACAACAGCTATAGTCAGAATTTTAATTCGATACCAGATTTGACATTAGCTACTGTCATTTTGCGAAATAATGATACCACATATAATAGTGTAGTGATGAACACAAAAATCGATATACAATCAGTGTGTGTACCATCAGTGTGCCAATTAAAGCTAAACCCTATCGAATTGATATGGGCGCAGGTAAAGGGGCATGTAGCTCAAAATAATAAAACTTTCAAATTGACAGACCTGAGAAATTTATTTCAGGAAGGCATTCAAAAAATTACGGCTACCGAATGGTCTAAATGCGTATCCCATGTTGTCAAAGAAGAGGAAAACATGAGTAGGCTAGATATGTTAATTGAAAATATCACAGACACATTTATAATAAATGTTACAGAAAGTGACAGCGATAGCGATAGCGATGACGGCGACAATATATAAAATAAATTATTACCATAATACATCTATCTGTTTTATTTGTCATGTTCCTTCATGATCACATTTTTTTATTTATTTCACACACAATTATAAAAGAAAAGTCTCAGATCGTTAATTAATCATCAAAACTAAATTATCGGTTCAGAAATATTTAATTTCCTGATATACTTAGTTTACGAGAGTAAAATTATAAACGAGAAGAATCGATCCGGAAATATTCCATTTCCATATCGAATAATTTTGCAACGTCACTATTTAGTACTTGTCATAACGTTGCAACACTGAAATTGTCAAATCTGCAATCGAATTAAAATTCCGAGTATAGTCAAAACATAAAGTGCCTTAAGACCAAACAGTAAAAGCTTACTGACCAAACAGTTCACCTTACAGAGGAGAGGCAGAATCTACCATATCAGTCCTACGAATACAGAGAGCTGGACCGAAAAGTAAAGCGGAGCATCCAAAAAGATATAAGACTTTACAACACCGAACTCGCTCACTCCGCTTTAATGAATAACCGCTCTTCGACGTCAGCCATGCGGGGGATGGATGCAGGGAGATCCTCTATAACACACTTGAAGGACAGTAATGGTGTGAGACAGGGCGATATGACAAAATAATCCAAATTTGCACTCAATTTTACAAATCATTATACTCAGGTGACGACACAACTTTCCAGCTTGCAGATGAAGTATACTCATGCGCTTATGATGTCCCAACGGTAAATGGCTTTGAAGTTCATAAGACTCTCAGTAGCGTGAAGTTCAATAAAAGCCCAGGAGATGATGTTATTACAACAGACGCACTGCGAGTTGGAGATAATTTTTAATACCACATAATTGTAAACTACTTAACTCAATTTTAAAAACAGGTATTTTTCCAAGTAACTTCTGTCATTAACAACATAATTCTGCTTCATAAAAAGGGAGACGAATCCGATATAGGCAATTACCGTCCTATTAGCCTTGTCTCACATTTGTACAAAGCTTTCATCAAGGTCCTCTAAAATCCCATTCCCGGCTTGTCCACTACCGACCACAGTCTACATTATTTGAACCAGATGATAGAAGAGCACGAAGAATTTAACTTACCGTTGTACCTTGCGTTCGTGGATTATTCCAAAGCATTTGATAGTTTATCACATAAACCCATATTTACGACACTCTATAAAAAGGCAATAGAACCCAATTATGTTAAATTACTGGAACGAATCTATCCTGATAGTACAGCTTACACTTAGATACCACTGGCCCATCCTTTCCAATTCGAAAAGGTGTCAAACAAGGGGATCCGCTGTCACCAAAACCCTTTACAGCAACGCTTGAAGAAGTCTTCCGAAATTTAGATGTACACTGGCGGGACAAGGGTATTGTGTTGGAGACAGAAGATTAACAAAACTACGCTTCGCCCACGAAATTGTCCTTTTCTCGTCCTCGGCGGCCGAGTTAAGCCTTATGCTGGAACAACTAAGCCACGCCAGCCTCGAGGTCGGACTCAAAATTAATATGACGAAAACAAAGTTAATGACGAACAGCACGAAACGCAAAATAGACATTGAGGGTTTGGAGGTAGAATATGACCATGAGTACATACAGTACTTCGTTCAAATAGTCTCTTTCCAGGTGAGGCAAGACAAAAAAGTTTCTCGACGCACCTAAAACGCATGGAAGAGCTATTATTCGATGAAACACGTAATGAAAGAATCATTTCCACTTGCCCTAAAAAAACTCATGAATATGTGCATCCTTCCTACCCTCACCTACGGAGCGCAAACGCAGTCGTTAACGAAACGTCAAAAGTCTGCACTCGGGGTCTGGCAAAGAGCGATTGAACGAAGTATACTCCGAGTCAAAATCATAGATCGCATTCGGAAAAGTATACTTCGTTCCAAAACACAAATCGCAGACGTAGGCAAAACAGCCGCCAAACTAAAAAGGAATTGGGCAGGCCACATCTACCGCATGTTGCATCAGAATTGGGCAAAAGTAACCACTGACTGGATTCCGAATAACAGGAACCGGCGACATGGAGATGCCGTGACGGATTAGACGTCTATATGAAGGAATGGCCAGATGCAGCAAGAGATAGGAAAAAATGGAAAGTCGGAAGGGAGGCCTTTGCCCTGCAGTGGGACATAACAGGCTCGTAAAAAAAAAAAAAAAAAATAGTAAAACATATTTCAAACAAGTTTTTAATTTAAAATCAACATAACTTAAATTGTTTAGATATGTAAGTTTCTCATGAAAGTGAATACCATCGTAATTCTTTTGAGGAATTCTTAACCGTAATTCAGTAAATTATCACGAAAACTGAAGAGTGTTGGCTTGAAATTTTGAAAAACTAAAACAGAATACTTGTTCTGCGAATTTGGAGGTCCCTCTAGTTCCGTGCCTATAGCTCTCGCTGGAACACCCATACCGATCTGCTCCGACTGCTGGTACCTAGGGTCGCTTGTCCAAGGGAATTGCGAGGTAGACCGAGACGTAACGCACCGGATCAACTCGGGATGGATGAAATGGTGACAGGTCACTGGAACAACTTGCGACCCACGGATGCCCCTCAAATTAAAGAGTAAAATTTACAAGTCCGTGATTAGACCTGTCGTACTGTATGGATCAGAATATTGGGCTGTAAAAAATATGGATGAAAAGAGATTACATGTAGCCGAGATGAGACTGTTGAGATGGATGTTTAGAGTGACGAGAATGGTTAAAGTGAGAAATCAGTATATTAGAGGCAGTTTGAAAGTAGCGCCAGTGACATAAAAGTTGAAAGGAAACCGTTTGACCTCGTATGGTCGTGTGACGAGGAGAGATGAAACGCATGTTACTAAAAGAGTTATGAATATAAATGGAATGGATGGAGAGGGAGGGGGTGGCCAAAGAAAAGATGAATGGACTGTGTGAGGAGTGATGTGAAAAAAAGGGAGTCAGTGATGGTGTGACGGGGGACAGGATGGTATGGAAGAAGAAAACATCATCATCATCATCGGAAAATCTAAAATTAAGTATTCATATGCATTCCACTTCCTTCTTTGCCAAATCTTTCACGATTCAAGCGGCTCGGTTGTGGAATGTATTACCTATTGAAGTGAGGTGTACTCAAACACTGCCAACGTTCAAGAAAATGGTGAAGGAGCATTACCTTTCACTATAAGTTTTATTCTTCTCCTTTCTCTGTTATATATCTGATATGTATTAGTATATTATGTAATATTGTATGTATGTGTTGTATGTTATTAAGTCCAAGTAATATTATGTTTGATATTTTGTACACTGACAGCCCTAAATTCTTCTCCCATCTTTCAGTCCATCCAAAGGTTGTCTGTAAGAGATTGCCTAGTGCGATAAGACCGCCCATTGTAAACTTGTATATTTGAACAATTGTCCTGTATGTATTTTGTGGTGTACAATAAAGTATAAATAAATAAATAAAAAGTGTTGCACTGACACCAAGTAACATGGGACAAGAGCAGGAAGATGATGATGATCACGTAAAAAAACAAAAAGTCTGTGCAAAATTGCCGCACAATCGAACACAATCGGGAAAGGGGTAAAATATATTTTGCAAGCTTTGGTAATATATACACCGACACAGGAACAGTTGAAAAACCAGGACAGGTAAATAAAGGTTTTTCAATTGTCCTTACAACACAATATATGCCTATGGACTTGTATGTTGCATGAAGTTTTAATAAATAAATACATTCAACCTAAAGATCAGGTTCCGTGAGAGATTCGAACTCCTTGCAGATGAACATCCCAGCTTTGGTGTAGCTCTCCATTCGAAACAGCACACGTCCATATGGCATGGCTGGAACCCAGATATGCTGTAGCTGATTGACGTCCATGTTCTTGAAGACATAGAAACCCTGGAAAAGAGAAGAGATTAAACAAGACTACTTGCTTATTTATTTACAAACTAAAAGTTAATCGGCGGGGAATCAATTCTTTTTTAAGTTACGTCAAAGTTACTAAAAGAAAAACCCCAAAAACAGAAAAATAATACCCCTTAGTTAATTGAGTGAATGCATGGAAGCAAGCTAACGTTCAGCTTGTGCCCAAGAAGGACAGTCGGGCTGACTAGGTTACAGACCCATTTCAGTTACGTCCATCCTCTGCAAGAGTATGGAACGGGTGCTCAACTCTAAGCTCTTGGCATACCTAGAAGCTAACGACATCCTCAGTGACCGCCAATATGGCTTCCACCAAAATCGATCAATTGCGTTGTGCATACTAGCGTATGCCATTCACATCTGGAGTGAGGCCATCGAGAGGCACGGAGAAGCGCCGTCTCCCTCGACCTCTCGAAGGTTTTTGACAGGTTCTGACACTTAACTGTCCGATTATCTGAATTGCGTGTTGTGATATTCTACTTCTTGAACACTTTAAATTCATTTTGATAGAGTGAACCGATTGCGATGAAATAAGTATTTCAATTATGTAGAAAATTTATCTTCACATACATTTTAAGTGATGCGTGCAAATAAACAGACAAACAGACAAAAATTTAAAAAATGCTCGAATTGGGTTTCTGTTGGTTATCCTTTAACAAACTGGCAATTTTTCGTCGCATCATTAGTGAGATAATGCCCAAGTGCGAGCCTATAAATAATTATAATGTAATCTTCAGTAATAAATTGGTTTCCAAAACTTTATAAGCTGTACGAATTTTCTGACAAATTAAGTATCTCATCATCATAATTTCAGCCGAAAGACCTAGGACATAGGCCTCCCCCACATTGACTGATCCCGTGCGTCTTGCATCCAGCGCATTCCCCCAACCTTAACCAGGTCATCGGTCCACCTAATGGGAGGCCTTCCAACGCATCGTCTTCGTGTTCGCGGTCGCCATTCTAGAACTTACCTACTGGTAGCTGATGAATGTAGTTTTAAATGGATTGCTATGTTATAGGCCTATGTCCAATAGTCAACTGCTTTTCAGGGTAGTGATGAATGCATTAGCCTATCGAGCAAAAAACCTTCCGATTACAGTGGGATTTATTACATACCCTTACCTTAAAGAACATACAGTTCTTTTTGTCATACTTGACCCCGGTGACTCCAAAGGTGAAGTGTAGCAAAGAACCATGGCAGTCCAGGTTGTTAAAACTGTGGGTATGTCGCCATTTGCCATTGCTCCAGGAGAAGCTTTTCATCTTCATCTAAAGGAGTATTAAAATGATAAAGTTTAGAAAACGCGAGAGTTAAGTTAATAAGTTTAGAAAACGTTTGTAAACAAACTTTTTGTAGTCCTCTCAGCAAGCCTTTATATTTAATATCCATATCATAGGGGTGCATATAAGTAATGGGTATCTCGCCATCCGATAAGGACCAGGCCCGTGTCGACGGCGCGTAGTGTTCCACGCGCGCCTCAAATTTCATATTGTAGAAATAAACAAAATCCTAAATTCCCTAGAACACTATCTATCCCACGTGGTAGCGAAACTGTTAATCTTTATTTATTTTCCAGGGTTTCTACACCTTCAAGAACATGGATGTGAATCAGCTCCAGCATATCTGGGTTCCAACTATGCCGTATGGACGTATGCTGTGGAGAGCAGAGTGCTACTCTAAAGCTGGAATGTTCATCTGCAAGGAGTACGATACTCTTACGGAACCTGCTTTTTGAAATTTTGGTTGAAATTAGAAAGTGAATTGAAAAAAATACAATATTTTATTTAATTTCACCTGTGCCAGTGTCTGTCTATTTTATTATTTAATAATAGGCTGGTGTTTGACCACTATCTTGCCTGATGTTAAGCGATGATGTGGTCGAACCTAATCACTCTTGACTTTGTGACGACTATACCAGCATACAGTACCTATCAGGAGCCCTACCATGATCTCTTAGAGTACGGTTATTTCCATATTACGTAAGGGTTTTTTTTATTGGGACAATCCCACCGCACTATTACCAAACCACTGCAACTCCTCAAAGCCAGATTCAACAGTGGCGACCACCAGAAAAGCGCCGAGGCAATGAAACTCGACGAAGTCCCGCCGAATGAATTTAACTGTCTTGGATCCCGCAACGAAATTAAACAGAAAAGAATAACGTAGATGTAGGAAAAAAATACAAATTTCCACTTCCCTTCATACCAAGCAGGAGAAAGAACAAACAAGGCCAATTGGCACAAAGGGTCGTTTACACGTTCGTAAGTTACTGTTGTATATTACCATGAGCTCTAAGATCAAGGTTATATCCAGTGTCCGTAAGGGACAGATGTATCTGACTTACATACATCTGTCCCTTACACAGTGGAAATAATATTGCTCTAAGAGCCCATGGTACGGGCCCAGGGCGTAAATAACCAAATTTAATGTTACCCATTTTCAGGTGTTTGATTTAGCTGATATTTTACAAACACTTTGTTTCTCGTGATTATATAATTTATTAAAAATTGTATAGTAGTAGTAATATTATAAGCAGTTGTTTAAAAAATATATTTACAAAATATAATATTTTTTTTATTAAAGAAGGCAAGTTCCAACAGAAGCTATTCTCAGTCACTCGATTGGATGGCAAATCACCCATTATGGGTTGAGCTTAACATTTGAAAATGATGCCACGAATAGTGCGTCTGGCCGACAAAATCCAAAATTCACGCTGTGAAATGGCTACGAGGGCGTAGCAACCTGCGTGTGCATTATTAATGTGTCGGTCGGACACCAACAATTTTACCAACGCTCCTCCTTTAGGGAGCAACAATGCAACTATAAGGCAAGTCAAAAGCTTGATCTAACATATTTTATAGGACAAGTCTGGCTCATTATTCCTAACCACTGTAACTCCTCGAATAATCAACAGTGACGACCACAAGAAAAACGCCAATGCAATGAAGCTTGACGAGTCTCGGCAAAATCCGAGACTCGTCAAGCAGTTATAAGAACAGCAGAAAATACTTCTCTGCTTTGCCTTGATGCCAAAAACTTCTTTATATCAAATTATCAATAATAGTTACCCTAACATCCCGGCAGTCATTCACAACAGTAAGATTTCCTCCTAGCATGCTCTTTCCGTTGACATTCTCGACGGATGTATGATATATCATTGGCGGGTTCTTCAAGTATGGTCTGCTGGGATTAATGCAGTCATTGACACTCTTCACTGAAGTTTTAAAAGGGCCCTGAAAAATAGAGATGATTATTGAGTTAGACTGAAAAAATACGCTTTAATGAATTAACACTTTTTATTATTATAAAAACACAGTAGTACTTTGGGATACAGGGTCCAAGCCACGGTATAACCGTATATAGTTTTATCTTTAAGATTAGGTAAATAGATATGTGAAGCTTGATGTTTTCGTTAGTAAATGTACTTTGTTAACACGCTTTATTTTAATAGTAACGGAGATTTTTAAAAGTGTTCTTTTTTTATTTGAAAATATTAAAAATAAGTCAACTTACATAAGTCGGAGGCGGTTCAACTCCAGCAGAGCACATTAGCAGTAAAGAAAACGTAAAAAAAAATATAAAGAGAAAACATTTAATCATCATGTTGGTCCGACATGGGCACAATCTAGTCTGTTAAAAACACAGTTACTTTTGTTGGGTGTCAGTACAGTAATATTTAGGAACTGTTTGTGTATACCAAATGAGGCAAATAATGAGTTACAAATGGACAAAAAGTATTATAATCTAACTCATGTAAATTACAGTTTCATTCATAACATCTAAATAAGTTAATGGCAGGGTAATGAGAGGAAAGTTTTGTGTATGAATATGATTTGCTACAAGGGAGAAGACCAATGAAATGATGGTATAGACAGATAATAAAGATGAACTGCAGAGTATGATCCTTCGGCTAGAGAGGATGAGATGACTGCTGACAACAGAGATGGACCAACAAGTTAAATACTCCTGCTTAAAAAAAAACCGCTTGCAAAATTTGCTTACATAAACCCGTTATACCTTTCCTCTACTGTAGTTATTTTTGTAACCAAGCCTTTTCCTTCTGCCAGTTTATGAATTATATCGCTAACCGTGGGCGTAAATGTCGATTTGTTTGATGTATAAACCATTGAATCACTGATGATACCACCAAATAAACAGATCCTCTTATTACAATCTGGCACTATACAAGCAAAAGGGCGCAAATATAACACATATATATTGAGGCAGATAATAATACCTTCTTTCGGGTCGTTCTTTCTGCCCCATTCCCAATTTATTTGGTGTCGGACTTCCTTGTGCGTCTACGCCAGGATGATTTATTCTGGGTTGATGATGGTGGAAATTTTTGCTCCCACAGGATACCTAGACAGTGTTATACCAAGATGCTGGGGATCTGCATTGTGTTTACGAGGTAACTCTAAATCTTCTCGTCTTATAATGTGACCATATCATCTGAATCTGCTCTCTCTGATTTTGTCGGTAATTGACGCTACTTTAAAGGATCCTGTTATAATTTCGTTCCGCAGTTTATCCAAGCAAAGTATAACTATCACAGCATAGTATGACGCTCTACTAACCGGAATTTTATCTAAAATTCTAAACGCCATTTTCAACGTAGTATCTACTTATTACCTTAATCATTATTATCATCATCATCTTCCTGCTCTTATCCCATGTTACTTGGGTTCAGCGCAACATGTTTTCTTCTTCCATACCGCCCTGTCCCCTGTCATAATATCACCGACTTCCTTTTCTTGCAAATCACATTTCTTTGGCCTTCCTCTCCCTCTCCATCCATCCACATTTATATTCTTAACTCTTTTATCGTATCATGCGTTTCACCCCTCCCAATCACGTGACCATACCAGGACAAACGGTTTCCCTTCAACTTTTCTGTCATTGGCGCCACTTTTAAACTTACTTAAATAAAACACGTTTTTATTTTTAAAATATTTTTTTAAACTACTGCTTATATTCAAAGTTGTATAGACACAGAAATAAACGTGTGTGTTTTGAAAGCTTTGGTTATATATACACAGTGAAGACAACGTGAAATGTACGCCTGGGCCCGTATCATGACCTCTTAGAGCAATATTATTTCCACTGCGTAAGGGACAGATGTAAATAAGTCAGATACATCTGTCCCTAACTCACACTGGATATAACCTTGCTCTAAGAGCTCATGGTTATATACAACAGTCCCTTACGTACGTGTAAACGTCCTTTATTTGTATGTTTTGCTACTCCTCCGTTATTCTTTTCTGATTAATTTCTTTACGGGATCCAAGACAGTTAAATTCATTCGCCGGGCCTTCGTCGAGTTTCATTGCCTCGGCACTTTTCTTATGGTCGCCACTGTTGATTCTGGCTTTGAGGAGTTGCAGTGGTTTGGTAACAGTGCGGTGGGATTGTCCCAATTTAAATATGAAACCCTTGCGTAAAATGGAAATAACCTTGCTCTAAGAGCTCCTGGTATGGCTCCTGATAGGTACTGTATGCTGGTATAGACGTCACAAAGTCAAGAGTGAATAGGTTCGACCACATCATCGCATACCATCAGGCGAGATAGTAGTCAAACGCCAGTATATCATTAAACTAAAAAAAAATACACAGACAATGGAATAGGTGATGTTAAATAAAATATTGTATTTTTTTTTTCAATTCGCTTTTTAATTTCAACCATAAAAAGCAGGTTCCGTAAGAGTGTCGAACTCCTTGCAGATGAACATTCCCGCTTTGGAGTAGCACTCTGATCTCCACAGCATACGTCCATACGGCATAGCTGGAACCCAGATATGCTGTAACTGATTCACGTCCATGTTCTTGAAGGTGTAAAAACCCTGTAAAAGAAATAAAGATTAACAGTTTCGCTGCCACGTGGGATAGATAGTGTTCGGAAATTCAGATGTTGTTTTTTTTGTACAATATGATCGACTGATGTTGTAATATGCATTTTAGAAAACAATATAATTTATTTAGTAGTGTTTATTAAGAAAATATTAAAATAAAAAGCCTGCTTACTTCTGGACCTCGCACTGAGATTGAAAATTTCAACCTCAGTGCCAAGTCCGCAATTTTAAGGAGTAGTTTATTTTAAGTATTAAATAAAAAAATATGTATTTATCGTTGTTTACTTAAACTATTTACATTAAACTATACTTATTTTACAATGAGATTAATAACCTATTTACACTCAGCATTATTTATATATTTTTATCTTCACCTGGTAATTTTTCTTCGTCCCAGCTTGTCTTTCGACAAAGGCCTCCTCCAAGGCTCTCCACTTGACTCTGTCCCTCGCTAATCGTAATCATTCTGGCCCTGCAAGTTTTTTGAGATCGTCTTCCCATTACTTTAGCTGTCTCCCCCTACTTCTTTTATTTCCTCTCGGGAACCATTCTGTACTTATTCTTGTCCACTTTTCTTTATTTTTTCTTTACACATGTCCGGTCCATTTCAATATTTTCCATGCAACATGAACTTTTTAACTGTAACTGTACTCTGTCTCTCCTTCATACAACCAATACGCTTCTCTCTATTCCATTCTGGTATACCAGTATTTAATTTTGTTGTTGTTCTGTTAGGGCCCATGTTTGGCATCCATATGTTAGGCATGGCAAAATGCAGATATTAAAGACTTTGCGCTTCTCAGACTGAATGAAGAATAAAGAGATGCCCATCTCTTTATTCTTCATTATTTTGCTTAGTGACCAAAATTGTTTCCAGGTATTAGCTATTCTTTTTTTTCTAATTTCCTTCTGCATTGTCTCAGTTGGTGATACTAATTGGCCTAGATAAATGTACTCACTTACCTATTCAAATTTTTCTTTATTTACTTTGATAATGTCAGGTTACGAGAATTACTCATGATTTTAGTTTTAGTTATGTTCATTGAGAGACCTGCATTTGCACTTTCTTCTTATACTTGCAGCATTTTCTCCAAGATCTTAGGGTATTCTGAGAACAGTATTAAATCGTCTGCAAACCTCAAATAACTTAACTTCTCTCCGCTTATGTTAAGTCCGAAATCATCCCATTCTTCTTTCGTAAAGATCAACTCCAAAATAGCTGAGAATATCTTAGGTGAGATAGGATCCACCTTGACTGACTCTTCTTTCTATCGGAAATTCTTTACCAGTTGTATCCAGTTTTATTTGAGCTGTACTTTTCCCGTGCATGTTTTTTTAATATACCTATGTAATTTTTATGATTTCTTTGCCGCTCTAATGCTTGCCATATGTAGCTATGTTCTAGCGAGTCTAACGCCTTGTTGAAGTCTACAAACCCTGCCTGTCTAGCCTTTTCCCAATTATGTTGGGGTCGGCTTCCAGTCTTACCGGATTCAGCTGAGTACCAGTGTTTTACATGGAGCGACTGTCTATCTGACCTCCACAAGCCAGTAACTGGGTAACACAATACGTCTTGGCAAGACTGGTGTCAGATCTCAAACTTCTGACTACCCGTAACGACTGTCAAAGATCTTCAAATGACAGCCGGTACCAAAAGCTAAACGTGCTTTCCGTGACACGGAGGAATCTCGGTATGTTGAAATGGTTATCCATCCACGGACCGACCTCGTCAAGCGTTGCTTCATCTTAAAGATCGACCCATGCGGCTGTTATTATTTAGCCACGAGCTCCTCCAAACCCTAATAATACATTTTAAATAAATTATAAATTGTTTTTTATTAAATAGTAACTAAGACATTAGAATACAAGTAATTGTCTGGTTTTTTTTAAATCTAAGACCTTTAGTAACATTTATTAAAGTCTTTCACAAACTAATCTTACATAAACTAATAAAAAATAAATGAATGGAATGCGCTGGATGCTAGACGCACGGGACGCCTGGGGACGGCCTATGTCCAGCAGTGGACGTCTTTCGGCTAAAATGATGATAATGATGATGTGACTAAGAAATTGCAAAAAAAATGCTGGGTAGGCTCAGAGATGTATGACTGTACCAAATCCATAGCTGCAATTTACGAAATAAATATTATTAACTCATCATCACAGCCATAATCTCCATAGAACTTGGTCTTCAATATCACTATCAGCATGTCTTATACCACTTGCGCCTTCCTTCATTTTGGTCTTGAAGGCCCGATTCATCATCCATATTTGAACTTTAAAATAAAAGTCCATATAAAACCTACAATATTCAAGCGCAGTGCTAGCTTAGAAACTTGGCACCAAGCGCAGCAGAGCCAGGTCCGTACTGATTCATAGAAACTGTACGGAGGTACTCCGCATATTTGCGGGGTCAGTTCTGCGCGCTAACCCCGTACTCCGCATATGTGCGGGGCTGGTAGCGATGCTGTAGACTACTTTTTTATCTATTGTTAAACAAATATTTAATCGTCAATAACCACTACTTTTATACGTCAAAGTTACTAGACCGTAAAAAAATCATCTCTTCTCAGTTTCTAAGTTGAGAAAAAGAAGACCCCGTAGTTTGGGTCCCAGCTCAGTCATAAGTTGGTCACCAAAATGATACAATATATATATATATGGTCTTGGGCCGTATTTCGCAGCATGACTCATGCTCAACTCCAACTCGAAAACTTATATTGACAGTTATAGCACTTGTAGCTTGTTATAAATTGACAGTGAACACAGTCATGAAGTTGAAGAATTATCTGCCAAAACTGAGTGATAATTTACTGCTCAATCGAGTACGTCAATGTCAAAAAATTACAACCTTTAACTGTTAATTTCGAATTCCAGTTGGAGTTGAGCATGAGTTGAGCTGCGGAATACGGGCCTACCTTAAATTTTAAGTTGTGCCAGTTTCTGTCAAATTAAGTAATTGGTAGGTAGAAACTGAATGATAAAAGCCCAAGTAGTTTTAAATGAATTGCTATTTTAGAAACCTATCTCCAATAGTCGACTGCTAATTAGGCTAGTGTTCGTAATGAATCATCCGTAAGCATATCCAGCAAAAAACTTCGGATTACAATAGTATTTAATACCGAACCTTACCTTTAAAAACATACAGTTCTTTTTGTCATACTTGACCCCGGTGGCTGAAAAGGTGAAGTGTAGCAATGAACCATGGCAGTCCAGGTTGTTAAAACTATGGGTCTGCCGCCATTTGCCATTGTGCCAGGTCAAACTTTTCACCTTCATCTAAAAAAGGCCTCATGAATAGTGGGTGTTTAGGGCATCTGATTAATTGATTACATTATAACGTCAGAACATAAATAGTCTGCCACAGAAAGCTCAATATATCTACGTAATACAGACATTTAGCCTCCCAACCACCTTTTTTAACCCTCTGGAGGGCAAAGGCATCCCTACTCTCTTTCTGCTCCTCTCTGCCTATTTACAATGATAATGAGCTGTTCATATTGCTTATACCGCCCTCTACATTTGAGCTTGCTGCGATATCAGTTGCCATATTATAGAGAGACCCCAACTAACTTGCTGACAAGTTAATGTTTTTACTACGGTATCAACTGTTTTATAATAGATTCTGCTAATACCAATTTCTCTATGATATATGCAAAAGAAGAATTTGAATCATATCTGTCAGTCAATCTGTTTGTCTGTCAGTTTCTGTCTGACAGAGTATGCCTTGCTTATTGCCTTTGCCACCAAAAACATCATTATCTCAATAATCGTAGTCGACCACATCATCGCGTACCATCAGGTGAGATAGAGGACAAGCGCGAGCCTATTTATTTAATAAAAAAAAACCTACCTATGTTTGATAAAATGTAAAAAAAACCTACCCTGACATCCCTGCAGTCCTTCACAATAGTAAGATTCCCTCCTAGCATGTTTTTTCCGTTGACATTCTCGATGGACGGATGGAATATCATTGGCGGGTTCTTCAAGAATGGTCTTCTAGGGTTAATACAGTCCTTGACACTAGTGACTGAAGTTTTAAAAGCTCCCTGAAAGATAGAGATTATTGTTGAGTAAGCCTGAAAATAAATAATCCATCAAGATCCGTTGAGCCGTTCTGGCGTGATTGAGTAACAAACATACATCCACACATCCACACTTTCCATTAATAATATTAGCAAGATATATTTTAATTTCTTTAATGAGACACATTTGAAATAATATTTCAAAATATATCATATTATAAAAAAGCATAAAGTTAGGCTTTATGTTTTTTTATAAATTGGCTCTTGAGCTCTTGTTTTGATAGTTAAGGACTTGGGATAGGATTTTAATTAACTGTTTTTTTGAAATTTGAAATATTTAAATGAAACCAATCAACTTACATAAGTCGGGGTCGGTTCAGGTCCTGAAGAACACATTGACAGTAAAGAAGACATAAACAAAAATATTAAAAGAAAACATTTAATCATCATGTCGATCCGACATGGGCACAATCAAGTCAGTTAAAAACACATTAACTTTTGTTGGGTGTTAGTACAGTAAATATTTAGGTAATATTTTCAGTAAATGAGGCAAATAATGAGGCAAAAGTGGACATAAATATTATAATCAGCTCACTGATGTAATTTACATTTTTATTGATTACATCTAAATTAGATCACGGCAGGGAGCATAATGAGAGTAAAGTTTTGCGTACGAATATGGGTTGCTTTATGAGATAAGACCAATGACATAATGTATCGATCTACACTAATATAATAAAGAGGTAAAGTTTGTAAGTTTGTTTGTAGGAAGTAAACTCTGGAAATACTGAACATACTACATACTACTGTCATAGACTACTTTATACCCCGAAAAGAAAAGAAGGCCACGGGAACGAAGCCGCGAGAAAAAGCTAGTAGGTGATAAAGATGAAGAGAGCATAATAATATGGCTAGGTATGATGAGATGACGGCTGCCAATACAGATAAATGGACGTAGTAGATATGCTTCCCCTATCCCTAATGAATTATGATAAGAGGATAGTGAAGAAATCCAAAGAAACTATAGATAAATGATAAATAGTAAATAATGACATACATATATTTTAGATATTTACTAAAAAGCTATAAAGGAGATGGAAGAAATAACGAATCCACTAGTCTGCTTCAGAGATAAATAAATCAGAATTGGAGCAAAGCCTGTACAAAATTACTAATAGAGAGCAAGAACCAGATTACCAGACATCTTGTCCAGAATTGATCAACAAAAATGGAGATGGACTGGTCACATGATGAGAGCAGATATAGAGTAGAGACAGTAAACGCAGTAAGGGTAAATAGATAAGAAGATGGGAGGATGAACTAAAACAAACTACGGACCCCGAACTGGAGGAGAGTGGCTCGTAACAAACTCGTGGAAAAATCAAAAATTGAGAGATATACTGTAACAACACATACAAAACAAATAACAATTCAGAATAAAGGGTATTTAATTATTTGTAGCAGGAAAATGATGATGATGATACACTCTAAGCGGGTTCAGTCTTCGTGTCAAATTCCTTGCAGTCATATGTACCAGCTTGAGTATATGTTTCTGATCGCCACAAAATTTGCCCATATTGCACTTTAGATATCCAGAAATGCAGTAACTGATTGACATCTAAGTTAACGAAGGAGTATGATCCCTGAAACAAACCATAATTCGTTATCAATTTAAAGCTTGAAGACCCGAAAAATATAAGGAGTCGAGCGAAATCGACATAAACTTTAATACTGGCATATATGTAGATCTCACTGCCCTAAGTTCTTTTTCATGGCCACTGCCCACAGACACTCTATATTCCGATGCATTGCCACTTCCATATTTCTTTTACTCTAAGATCAGAATTTATATTCTTTTTTCTATTGGGATATTGAGAAATGTTCAAAAGCTATGGCTGGACATAGGTCTCTCAATCTCATTCTCTGGCTTTCTACCCTTTTCAACAAATATGCAGTATATATATACAGATACAGAGGCTCGAGAAAAGTGAAATTCCATCCGCGTAAGTGTCGCGACAGCGATTGGAAAATGACAAAAATGGTTAGGATTGTCAATCGCTATCGAAGTGTTACGTGATCAGTCGCTTATATTTTGGCATTTCGACGAAAGAAAACTAAAAACATGGAAACAACAATAGTATAATAAGTTCCGTTTCCGTGAGTGTGTCTGTGGCATCAGCAGTGGGCCTTTTGAATACTAGCGCAGTGTTACTTTCTTTTAGATATCGCTGCACATTCTAAGTTAGGCGAGCCCTTTTGGTAGCGCACGGTTTTCTTTTTATTTTTTGTTTTTTTTTTGTTTTTGCAAATCTCTCGCGTCTCCTGTGCGGGTCACAAATAAATATTATTTCTTTCGTCGACATCTTCGATCAATAATCTAGATGCCCGGTCAGCGCTTCAAAAACGGGCCGAAAAATATGGCCACAAATACGGCTGTGGTCTTATTTAAAATTAGTATGGTCCAATCATATCCAACATTAAGACGTTAAAATGCCGCAAAATGCGTTTAAAAATTGCGCAAATAAAAATTGTGCGTAACATTTTGATTTTGGAAGAATCTTTTTTTCGGTAAATTATATCATTAAGTGTTTTCCAGAAAGTAAAAACCTAATTAAATAGTAAATATGAATCAATTATCAAATATTATTATTGTTTGACCAACGTTTGCGTTGACAACGCGCCAACTATTGTAATAATTATCGACCGTTCTGGAACTTTGTAATTTAGACATTTTTTTTTGTATATGTTAAGCAGCGAGCATGCTCATACAATTTTTATTGCTTTTTGTGCATAGTTTTGTGTATGCTATTTTAATCATTGCAGTTAAGGTTGAATTTGCATTAATGCATATTTATATCAACTAGAATTCTTAGACTAACCTAAAAACAAATGGCGTCAGTTTTAAAGAAAAGTTTTGTATGGGATTGATTATCTAGTATATTTTTGATCAAAGATTGCGATCGAATGACAGTTATCTAGAGCCTCGGAGTCTCGTCAAAAGTCGCATTTAAAGTCTTGAATAAATCGATCCTTACCTTGAGGTAGAGACAATTCTTCCTGTCATACTTGATGTTCATAGTGACACATAAGAAATGCAGCACCATACCGTGGCAATCTAGGTTGTTAATCAGATAGGTAGGGTTCCATTTACCATTGCGTAGAACGAAACCTCTGAGTTTTATCTGAAAAATAATTCGTCCGGTTAGACTGGTAGCTGACTCCAATATATTTATAGAGCAAATGATGATGCAGTTTTCACAAAAGTTCGGTTTGTGACATTTCTTTTTATACTGTAAAACAACCTTAGGAGAAAGATATATATTTTCAATAAACTAGAGAATGTATCTCATTATGCTTTACCCAGCGTAAGCCATGTCTGCGTTCCAAAATCGACTTTTTGACGATTGATTACAAAACATTGAATTCTGTTTGTTATTAAATACAACGACTCAATTAGAATGTATAGTATAAATAGACCTTTCGTAAAAAATCTCTCAACCGGTTGAATGCTGTATTTACCGAAATAATAAAAAAGCCATGGTGTCTCGCGTAGATCCATGTTTCGGGCACTCACGGGGTTAATGATAGTGAAAACCGTATCAAAAATCGGTTGCGTGGATTAGAAGAAGTTGGCGACGAAACAGAAATGACGTCGACGGACGTGGACAGTGACTTTGACTATTATATTTAGAGATTAGGAAAGTAGGATATGAAAACAATACCTTCATATTCTTCGTGTCCCTCAAGAAGGTAATATTGCCACTCAGAGTGCTGTTGTCAGTGACTGGTTTGAAGACCACCGGAGGGTTCTTCACGTAAGGCCTAGAGGGCTTTCTGCAGGTCTGGATGCTGGCGATCGTGGTCTTGAAGGGGCCCTGAAATATAGTACAGTTAGCATAAGTTTATTCTGACTTTTTCACAATAGGATCAGACTCATTTCAGTTACGGAAAACTTGAACTTGAAAAGTAAGTTCTTCTTTTTCCAGTAACATGTCTTGTTTTTGATTTCCTACTTTGAATTTAAATAAAATATTTTTATTTAACCATCGGCTCGCATTTGATCATTAACTCGCCTGATGGTAAGTGATGAAGTAGTCGACGGTGAAGCACGCCTACAAGTAACCTATTCACTCTTGACTTAAAGACCCCATGGTTGTAAAGTATCAGAAAACAAAGGCTCCGGTAAGGAATGCCACTTCTTAGCTGTCCGCACAATAATAGGTAGTAATAGTATTGATTTACTTCAGTTGTACATAGATTCTTCGTTTGAAACCGTTTTTTGAATCGTGCAAAAGGTCCTGCAGTGGACCAGTAACATCTTTTTAGGGTTCCGTACCCAAAGGGTAAAAACGGGACCCTATTACTAAGACTCCGCGGTCCGTCTGTCTGTCTGTCACCAGGCTGTATCTCATGAACCGTGATAGCTAGACAGTTGAAATTTTCACAGATGATGTATTTCTGTTGCCGCTATAACAACAAATACTAAAAACAAAATAAATTAAATATTTAAGTGGGGCTCCCATAGAACAAATGTGTTTTTTTGCCGTTTTTTGCGATAATGGTACGGAACCCTTCGTGTGCGAGTCCGACTCGCACTTGGGCGGTTTATTTTTATTTTTATATTAATAGGAAGTTTCTGAAAGAAAGAGTGTCATTGAATGTTGTCATTTCGGACAACAGTCAGTGTCACAAATCGTAGCAAGTAATATGAGAGTATGTCTGCATAAGAACAAATTAAATAAAACATGGATATTCTTACTGATTTAGGAGTCTTAGGATTCTGTTCAGGCTCCACATAACACATGATTTGGAACATTATATTCATCCACAAAAATACAAAACATAGAGAACGCATCTCTGACTGGCATTGGACTTCGTTAAAATAACATTAACTTGTTTCAAAGTCATAAGCACATTTATAGTAATTACAGTTTGTGGCAAATGAGCCGTCAATAATGAGGGCTGTCAACAAACCTACGGTACTTCGGTTCCTGTTCGTTCTTAAACCTTTTTGCGACTACACATACAAACATAGCCCTTTCTTTGCAGTCGGGTAAAAAGTCCCGTAAAGTGCTATTATTTTTTTTATTCCTAGGAGAATATAATATAGGTGGACTATTGCTTAGACATTCTCTACCAGTCAACCACGGTATTGGAGTGTTAACATGGTAGGTGCATACAAATTAGTAATTTGACATTAAAAAAGACAGGAAATCCAATATTGATTTAAATAGGGTTTTAGTAACTTTTTAAGTTATTCTTTTATAAGATAAAGATAATATTTATTTGCTCAAACACGTGTATACATGCAGACATAATGAATACGTACATGCAGGATACCATAAAAAGGACAAAAAGTTCGGACATGTTTGCCAGATTCTATGGCGTGCAAATATTTTCAAAGTTATTATAATGAACTATTAGAAAAATGAATTTAAACACAATAATTACAAAATGTCAACAATAAAGAACTGAAAATAAATAATAACTATGTCAAAATATAGGTAAATGGAAATGTCATTTAATAACATTAACTCAAAAAAATATGTAAAATATCAAAGAAATGTCAAATAATAATTTATCTACTTCGGTTTCGTTATATTCGAATTACAAAATTGACAGCGGTTTCATTATGATACCCATAACGACATCGGATTATATTATGCGAATCGTCATAAATTCTAAAACACAAGCTAAGACATTCTGATCATACAGCCAGGTACCTATAATATTACATCGAAATCGAGACAATGTAAATTATATTTTTGGAAATGGAACAAGTTTAGAACAAAAGTATCGTATACTATTTGGCTGTTGCGGCTACAAGATCTTTGCCTTATACCTAATAAAGACTAAATAAATAAATTAAATAAAAAGCGGACGCGGGAAAAAATTTCTGAGTGAAATTTTATTCCAAATTTTATTAAAAATGTCTTCAACATCAAATGATATTGAAAATACTCCACCAGATATAACAAATAGTGCAGTTGCGGCTAAAAATAATTTACTACCAGAAACATCAAGTAATGTATATGAGAAATGAAATACTTAAACATACTTCCTGAAATACTTATTTGTCTATTATCTGTGTTTTATTCCTTCCTTCGTAGATAAAATCTTGTATGCAACTGTACGTTATTGGTCTTTTAATAACTCGTGCCCAACTATTTCGGTACGCGCTACGCTTGTACCGAAAAATGGCACTCGTATTAAAAGACCGTCTATAACGTAACAGTTGCATAAATAGCTAGTATGTCATTAACGGTGTCAAATATCAATCAAATGCTCATAATATCATGAAATATTACAAAAAATAATCTAAACAAAAGGTAAACAATCAAAAAAAAAATATCTTGATACGCGAAAAATCGTTTGTACCGTGTTCTGAAAATAAGAAATTTATTAATTAATACGTACATAATAATGAAGAAGAACGTCCTAACTGAATAACTCAGTGTAAGTCAGTCAGATTATTTCATTCCCACCTACAGGTCTGCTCACCTCCATGCGAATCTAGTGCATAGTACAGGGAATCAGTTTTAGAGCGCGATAAATCCATAAAGAATTTGCTTTAATCCGAGTAAACACGTTAGGATTTAAACAAACTCGCGACTGAACGTTGCGATATTTTGTAACAGAGGATGAGAGTACAGACGTGTGTGGAAAAGAGAAAGAAAGTAAAGATATTTATTTGCAGCACGAAAGCGATGAAGAGAGGAAGCCTTTGCCTCGTAGGGAAAAAAAACGTTTTTTTTCGTATTCTTCTCAGGAAATCCTCTTATTTGATACCCATATAATGGCAGTACACAAAAAATAACTAGTCCGCCATCTATCGCCGTCCACCATATTGGATTTAGAATATCGTCACTTAGCTAACTATGCATTGTCATCCAAACTAAACGTGTATGCAAAGTTTCATCTTAATTGGTGGTGGATAACCGCTTTAAAATTCAGTTGCAAGATTTGACCTGAACACACTTACATACATACATTGCAAGTTTAAAATATATATATATATATATATATATATATTGTTATTATTATAAAAGCTTGTAATTAGGTCTTCTCTTGATTTCAGTGCTACTTCAGTGAATTAACAAAATCTAATTTAACTTGTTCAAGTTTTTAACCGACGAATAAAAAAGAAGGAAGGTTTTAATTCGACACACTTATGTATGACCACGCATACCTTTTTATAGAGCCTCATATCCGATTTCAAAATACACATTTCAAAGTATACCTCAAAATTGGTCCTATTTAAATTTGAAATGTAAACTCCACCCTTAGAGGGAGTAGAAAAGGATTTATTGATTATTTTTCCACAGAATTTTCAATTGTGAATTGATTCTGTTGAAAAATTTGTAAACTGAAAGCAATAAAAAAACCCTTATTAACTGAAAATTAAAAAAAATATCTTTTTGTCTAACATTTAGAAGCGACTCCAAACAAACAATCAATAAAGATCAACCTAGCTACAATCAATTTGTATGGCGTCAACTTCGCTGGTTATTTATTTGATAAAAAGGTTTATTTGTTAACAGTAAAGGAAAGCCATGGACAAACGTGAAACATCTAATCTAATGTATTCCCTGTTCGAATTAAAGTGATGAAAAACATAAAACAAATGAATGCTATGCCTATTTGAATCTAGCAGATGAGAATCAGAAAAACAATGTTCCTTTTCTCAACTTATCACGTAAGTACCAATATTTTACATATAACGAATGTATGAGTGATATTATCAAGAAACACCTCTAAATATAATAATCTCACAAATGTCGCAAGAATGACTACAAAGCGTGATTCAAATTCTTTTGCAATCACAAAATTCGTTTACTGTCTTGCGACAAAATAATCGTAGCGTCTATTTGCAGCCTAAAGCTAATTAAATTAAACGCTCGCTGACCTACAATGAGATGAAAACAATTTATTCGCAATAATAATAAAACGGGTGCATTTCGTTTACTAGATTTGCTACTGGGTTTTCTTGAATATCATTATATTTATCATCGGTTTTAAGGTGTTGACAATGTTTGTTCTGGTTCAGATATAGTTCATTTACCCTTTCATGCAAACATTGAAATTTGCCCATTACATTAAATTCGATAATACATGAATGTCCTGCATGTTTGTCTGACCTATTTTGTGACATACTATATAATATAAACCAAGCTTTTGGGCAAAAATATCTTAATATTAATATTTGACGACGTTATCTTATCACAATGGTTACAAAAATTATTTACCAAAGTACTAATATTCAAAATGCGAAAGTTTGGATGAATGTATATATGATGAATGTATATGTTTGTTACTTAATCACGTCTGAACGGCTGAACAGATCTGGACGAATTTAGCACAGAGATAGAATGTAGTCTAGAATAGCATAAAGGCTACTTTTCATCCCCCGGTATAATGTTCCCTTGGGATAAGAAACACATTTTAACGCGGGTGAAGCCGCTGGCAGAAGCAAATATAAACCATATTTATTTGATAAAACCACCCATGGAAGACAATACCGACTGTTAAACAGTTGATATAGCAAAATTTCCTTCAGAAAGAGCGCTGTTTTTACCATTTACCGAAACCTAACAGTCTGTTCTTTAAAGCACAAATACTTAAAAATAAAATAATGACTTACTCATTTGACTTTCATAAAACAACAAATAGTTTTCTTTTCTTTGACGCTAAATAATTCGATGATAAATCTCGGATTCTGTCAAAGACTATTCAATGTACGGACACGTCTTCATTACAATATTATTATATTATTAAACCTTGGACACACTGATGTAGTTTATTATGTGCGACTACAAGAAAGCATGTTTCATTTGTCAACAAGTCTTTGGGTCTTTTGTCATCATTTTCTTCTGAAGAAAAGCAACACCAAAAATATGAGCCAAATAATCTCTAAAATAATATTCATTGCCATAGACATTGTTATGTCAGGAAAATCTCCAATGGATTACTGCGCTACGCTGGATAGCAAGATCAGTCGTTGAGGCCCTATATCCAGCAATAAACGTCGTACTCCAGATATGATGTTGTAAAAAAAACAAAATATTGATTTACAGAAACAATTATACAGAAAATTTTCAACACTGTTAGAGCAGCATTTTATGGTTTCATTGCAGAGCAATGGTCTCTTCTCATACAGAGAAGGAACAAGCATTTATCACTTCGCTTGTTCAAGAAGGGTTGGTGATTTCTGACTAATATAATTGTCAAGGTTTCATCAAAATGTTTCAATAGTACCAACTAATTTTGAAAGCTTTCCTTCAATCCGAACGTTCGCTTGCTACACATCAACGCACCACAACCCTAACTCTCAGTTGGAGCGGTTCCAATAACCTTGTCAGTTTGATATGAGTCACAGTGTTGCCGCGACGTATCGTTATTATTACGTGCGATCTTGCTTATACGAGCACTTTGTTCATAAAACGGTGTTACACTATTAGGTGATGTCGTTAATTTCTTTGATAATTAATTTTGTGGGTTTTGAGAAGAACGATGAAATGGGATTGTTTAGTACATCCGGCGTGACCTAAGCAGTCAACCCCGCAATGTCCTAGGCTGGTTGGCTACTCTATTTGAGCAATACATGAACTTCATAACATAACATCACGCCTGTAACCACCGATGGGTTAGGCAGAGGTATGTACACCTTTAGCGCACTCACATTACTCACAAAAGTACGAGAGAGAAAGAGGGTTATTTTTATTTAACTAAGTATTTATTTATTTAGTAGATTGCAACTCCAATTATAAAGTCAAGATGGAACAACAAGGTGGAGCTTTTTATTTGAAAGCACGACTGACAAGCTAAGGCGTACTTTTGTTGTACGTGTGTGGGTATAATTGTGTATGTATACGGCAAGGCGTAGTTTAACCGGTGTCACCTTGTTGTTTGCAACGTTCCATCTTGACTTTTTATTTGATCTGAGGATTGCAATTAGTTAATTTAAAAAAATTACATTTAAATATTCACATTAACATTGTAATAGCATTTAGTTGGTAATCGTATTTATTTTATTTAGTACATCGTAATTAGTTAAATTTAAAATTTGTCATTACAATATTGTCAATCATCTGGGGGTCTTTAAGTCAAGAGTGAATAGGTTATTTCTAGGCAAGCGTGTTTCACCGTCGACCACATCACGCATATCTTGACTTGTTAATGTGCATGTGTACCATCAGGTGAGATAGTGGTCAAGCGCGAGCCTATAGGATACAAAAAAAAAAAAAAAAAACATTTACATTATAATAGCATTAAGTTAGTAGAAATTGTTTTAATTTGTTAATGAATGAATTAAATATTTGTTTTTCTTTAATTTATTATATATTTTCATTCATATGGCTAATATACTTGTTGAGTGTATTTTTAGCTTAAAGCTTGGTAGGTTTAACCTATTTTTATGGCGCAACGCATATCTTGACTTGTTAATGTGCATGTGTACAGACGACGACGACAAACCAACCCACCGTCGTGAGATAGAACAACTGTACCAGTTTTGTTTAAGTTCCATTTAATAGCGAGCTTATAGCCATCAACCGGACACAGATCCACCGTCCAAACTGCTATTATTGCCATCAACCGGTCACAAATCCAGTCCAAACTCCTATTGCGAAATTCCGGATGGGAAAACCCAACAACACTCTGCCTGACTCGTGAAACGAACCCAGGTCCTCCAGAAGCGTTTGCAAACACTAAACGAACGAGGCAGACGTGAACTATTTTCTGAAACTTATACAGATATGATAGAACAATTATTTTACTTTCAGTTTGAGCTACTTCCCTGCGGCCTGTGCCTACACTTGTGACGAAACTTGCAGCTTATAGGTATAATCACACAAAAGTATCATAACATTGGTCGTATTTAGGAAATACCTTCTTCTTCCCCTTCTGTAACAATTGGTTTCATTGTATCAACTAGGCCTATTGTTAAATTATCATCATCAGCTTTTTAACGTTCCCACTGCTGGGATACAGGCCTCCTCTCTGTGGGAGAGGGAAGGAGCAATAATCCACCACACAGGCCCAGTGCAGGTTCGTGGATGTCACATGTCTTCGAACTTTTGGTTCTAGGGCATGCCGGTTCCCTCACGATGTTTTCCTCCTTTGTTCACATAAGGACAGATTCTCATAAAGACAGTTTAGCAGAAGGAAAGATTCCTTTAGCTTTTTTAAAGCAGTGATGATGAAAAATCTTTCACAAAGTAATGCACCTTTCTGGGTTCAAACCCACAACATACGACACGTAAGTTAGAGTAGTGGTCGCCCAGTGATAACGGTCCACTGTTATCACTGGGCGACCACTCTATAAAAAAAACCACGAATAATTTGTAATACGACAGAGAAACAGCAAAGCTTATCTGCTACTACAAGGAAAGCTTTGCTCATAATAAAAATAAGCCAGGAAAATTTTATTAGACTTTACAATAAAATACAACATAATAATCAAATAGAAACAAAATAATACAGGAGCCGACCACAGCGCAGCAATGATGCAATTGCGTAAATTAGCAACTGTAGTGTGGAGCGATAATTGTGTTGCACACATTAAAATTAACATCGGGATCACGAGCTTCGAATAGCTTGCAGATATTCTGTCTAACATTGCTATTTACATACATAGAACATTTGTAAATTTATCAACATAAACTTATGCATTTTCCCATTGGGGTACGTAGAACCTACAAAATGTCACGTTTCCTTTTTACGACCTCCGTATCAGTATAAAATTTTATGTTTTACATTGCAATCTGTTCTTTTTGAAGAGCTTGTGGCTAAATAATAACAGCCGCACGGATCGATCTTCAAGGTTAAGCAACGCTTGCCGAGGTCGGTCCGTGGATGGGTGACCATCTTTACATAGCGAGTTTCTTCCGTGCCTCGGAAAGCACGTTTAGCCGTTGGTCCTGGCTGTCATTTGAAGATCTTTGACAGTCGTTACGGGTTATCAGAAGCTTGATATCTGACACCAGTCTAGCCAAGAGGTATCGTGTTATCCAGTCACTGGGTTGTGGAGGTTAGATAGGCAGTGGCTCCATGTCAAATACTGGTACTCAGCTAAATCTAGTTAGACTGGAAGCCGTCCCCAACATAGTTGGAAAAAAAAGGCATATTGTTTGATTGATTGCAATCAGTGATTTTAGCATTCCACAAACGGTTAAGATCGTAAACGTCAGCATTTATGTAAAAAATAATATGACTATTATAAATCAGCCCGTACTATTTCACAGCTGGTCAAAGGCCTCCCTCCAGTCTCTCTACTTCTCATGGATGTTTGCTGTTGTAGCCTGACCCCTAATAAAGCTGCCTGATTCGTTGTATAACATAAAACTGCCCAGAGGAATTGCTCTGAGGGAGTAGATAACATGGGGCCGCGACAGACAACGAAGGACATGCCAGTCAGATTGATACCTTATAAAAGAAGGAAAGAAGAAATGGGATCATAAGAAACGGACATTTGGTATCAACACTCCTAGGCTAGGTTAAAAAAAAACTGGTACTTCCGAAGGGTTATGGACCTATGGTGAAGGACCAAAAGGAGGCAGTATGTACCCAGCTAGCCGAAGACACATATTTTAAATCGACTTCAATAAAAGGAGGAGGTTTTCAAATAGTTGGCATATATTTTTTTAAATTTGTTTTTCCCTATTACTCAAAGACGCCTGGACCGACAAGGAAAAGTTTTCTAAATACAGAATGTATTACTATTTATTTGATTTATAACAGAACAAACAACAAATGGATCGAAACTGTAAATGAAAAAACTTGTAAACAAAAAAATCTAACCGGCTTCCAAAACAAAACACTACAAAGCGAAAAATAACTTTCTTTTGCGTAGTTGGTGTCGAAAAACGATAGGTACCAAAGACACCGACTTCGGAAAATAATGTTATTTTTCACTTTGTAGTGATTTAACAGTGATGCATTTTATATTTAGAACCCAATTAAATGAAAACCCTTGATAAATACAAATCAAATAAAAGTATCAGATCAATAAATACTTCCATCTTGGGTGGTAATGTTAAGATCAAACGCCGCTCGTACAGACTGACAAAGAAACTGTCCTGTTGGATTAGCGGATCTCTATCATTATAAACAACCAATATGACAGTCGTAATGATGGAACTGAACACTACTACGTATTTCAAACTCGACTCATTGGTAACACAAGATTTTCTTTAGATTCGATTGTAACGGTTACGTGGAACGTCGAACTGTCGATCCAAATGATTAAATTCAAGATTGTGGGCAAGGTTTGGAATGCATAAATCTCTAAATATATTATTGACACAAACAAGGATTTCTAAGAAAGAAAAAGTCAAAAGGTATTCAAGCAAAAAGCGCCAATAATAAACAACAAACTGTAAGATCGATAAAAATACCAGCCTGTAACTGTCTCCCTCCAGGGCAAAGGCCTCTTTTCATACAGAGAAGGCACGAGCATCACCACGCTTGCCGAAGACTGGTTGGTGATTTCAAGCACGAGAGGCAAGGTCTTAGCCACTGGGGGCACCACGACTTTAGTACAAATCTCTGTTTGATGAACGATTTTTATCGTCGACTGAATCATCATAATAATATCAGAAAAGTGCCAATTTATAGTTTACGGCTGATTTCAGAATTGAGTAGAATGTGTACTGATAAGTTTTCAGGCAAAAGTATAATTTCATATATAATTATTATACTCAACTTCAATTCAGAAATCGGGAGTTAGTCAGTGCAAAAAACTTCGCCATCATTTAATGCGAAATGCGAAGTGGTTTTTTGGTAAACACTTTCTAATAATACGACTTGCCCTAAATGAATAAACAATACAAAAGTATATGAATACTATACTTTATTCTCCAAATACTATCAAGAATCATAGTAGTGTCCCTGGACATATTCCAAAAAGGCCACGCGGTATTCTTAAAGGGAACTCTAATTATAACATACTGAATTGTGTTTTGAGCGTCCAATTAACAGCTCTTGATATCCAACATATTTATTTATAAAGACTCGGATACACGTACAATCGCACTTTGCACAATTGCCAGTTTGCACAAGCAAGTCTGTTGCCTTCTTCTTCTTCTTCATGTCGATCATTCTACATTCTCAAATTAACTGAGCTTTGGCCTGCTTTCTCTGTCACATCAACAGCCTCAGCACCAGCTTCTCAAATGTCTCTCATGGTGCAAATGACTTGCGCAGGAACTAAGCTGCTCAAACTTAAGTTGCAGGAAGAACATGTACAGTAAACCTTAGTGGCAAACACATTTACACAAACAAAATCGTCCTTTCTTTTGCAACATATTAGATGCTGTCAATGTCAAATTATTACCAATGCTATGCAATCGACTGTACGTTATGACAGCGTAGCTGTTTAATGAAATGGTTTTGTATTGTATTGGTGGAGGCTTATTTTGGGTGAAATGATGACCATGAAATGGTTTTGTCGTGTGCACAGTGCACACACTATACAAAGATTGTGCACAGAACATTTTGTTACACAATCTTTTGCACATGAAAACTCTGCGTGTAACCTGGCCTTACATAAATGAACTATAAATACAAACACCCTCGTCGTAATCTCTCAATGAAATTTTAATTAGTCCTTATTTAGTCAACTTCAAGACCTTACCAAGAATTTCGACAAATAAATTCTGAAGCTAGATTTGGTCTATTTGCTGATCATGTATGTTTCCCAGAAAGTAGAATCCATCTTTCGTTAGAAAATATTGTTTTTGAATTCCTACTTGATGGATTTAGAGTTTCCTGTAGTAGCTAATACTTCAGCTACCTTGACGTAATTAATATTAGTTGCAGTAATTCATTGCATATTCCTGATCAATCTGGTTCTCAGTATTAGTCCGTTTATTATCAGATTCTAGGATGTATGGTAATTACAAAATAATTTTATTAAGTGTGGTCTATGATTATAATCAAATATAGGTATCCTGGAATCACAATCTTCATTACTAATGTAAACATTATTGTCTCCGTCAAAAATTTTGCCTGTATCAATCTGACTAGTCTTTTCCCAGCTATATTGAGACCGGCTTCCAATCTAGGCAGATGCAGCTTAGTAGAGTACACGACATCTCTTGGCTAGACTAGTGCCTAATTTTCCTAAAAATATAAGAAGTTTCCCTGTAATATGCTCCGCCTAAATACAAGATAATTTCGAAGATACTTTTAAAAGGGTGAATCATTTAACACCTACCACACTAATAGAAAAACCAATAAACACAATCAAGAAGATCACTTAACCAATAACAAAAAACAATCGAACGAGGACCCTCAAGAAACACAACACCGCACCGACACACCGACGCGCAAAACGAATGCAATAAAGTTGTACCATCGCCGAACATAAAGCAATGCGCACAGCACGCACAGTGCCTATCTCATGTCTTAATTTGTACAGAGGGACCAAAACAGTATAAATAATATAAAAACAATGAATACGTACACTGACAACGATGTGGGATCGTGAGGTGGTAGAGTTTGGAATGGAGAGAGGTGAATCATTGGTGAAAGAGAAGATGCAGAATGTAATGAAAATATATTGAAAGATGATCAACTTAAGCAGTCTTATCAGCCTGTAACGTTCCCACTGCTGGGACACATATCTCCTCTATGTGACAGAGAGTGAGCTGTTATCTAACGTGAGCCCAGTGCGAATTGATGGATGAAATGTCTTTGAAATTTGGGCTACAGGACATTTATTTTCCTTACAATGTTATCCTTCACCGTTTCAGTTTTAATATTGCACTGAATGAATGAATGCAGTCTTGATTATATTGTTTATTAAAGTGGCCGCTTACTTTTAGATATGATGAAAGAAAAATAAAAGAAAGAAAATCTTTTTACTGGATAGTAACAAAACTTCAGGATAAACGAACGGAACTAAAATAATATAGTAAAAACACATCTAGATGATCCATCAAATAATAGTAAATATAACTTGAAAGACCACAAAAGGCTGCATATTCATATGAAAAAAAAACAATTGTGGCAAAACTATCTTGGACTATCTATTCCCTTCCAAAGCCACGCAAACGCACGCAGCGGCGAGTTTGACGTTTAACAGAAAAATCTAAAATCATAAAGCACTAACACGGGCTTGTCATATCGGGTTGCGATTGCCGCCTGCATGCTAATGTCCCATGGACCTGTACCTTTTCACCTGTGCTCATTGCCAGGGGAAATTCAATCTTAAAACTTAGCAGTGAAGGTTCTAGGGCCATGATCAGGTTGGTGTTCGATGATATTGATTCTCAGTATTGAGAATTTTAGATGCAAATGCTTCTTCATGAGAATGGAGGGTAGAAGGAAGTTATCGGCAACATTATGTCGTTGCGATGGAGAGTCTAGAAGTTATTACGGATATTATAAGACTTGTAAGGAAACTCAGTGTGATTGATATACCAGAAATTGTGCAGACACTCTTTATAACGACTATGAGGTCATGGGTATTGGATAAAAGTGTTTTTATGTTATGCCGTAGGGTATTATACAACAAAGTTTTTCTTAGACAGCTAATGAATAAAACAGATGAGTAAAATTAAAATTATATAAGAAAATAAACTATTCGACTTTACCAAACAACAAAAAAGAGTAGCATTACGCAACAATAAACGAAATCAAAGTAAATTCTTGCTTAAAAAGGGTACTTCCAATACTAAATGTAGTACGCACTTGTAAAAGAAAATAAATTATTTGTATTTGTAATCAATACTCTCAAATAAATAAACAAACATTATAAACCAAACGACATCCATCTTAAATCGGTAAAGAATTAACAAGTCATGTTCGCCACTATTTTATTAGCGGTCGCCAAAGAATATCAATAACTTGCGCTTGCGCCGACGTTTAATATTTCGCTATAAGATGCCGCAGATAACCTCGACGGATTTGTGGACAAGCTAGTCATGGTTTTATGCATAATTGTTCTTTGTTGTCTCTGATGAAAGGCAAGAAGATGGTAAAAATTAATTGGAAGGTAGGAAAGTTCAGAAAAAAAAAATAGGGATAATTCAGAAATGTCACTTTAAAGAGAAGGTAATGCTTCAAATGATTTACCTTATATAACTATCTATTAGGATCTAACAAGTCGCTGACAATATTCAGCACAAGTAAATCTCTATCTATTATATTTCAAAAATAGTCATGTAAGGCTCGGTGAGGCCGTGGTCGCACGCTGATTTAACTAAGAAGTGCCTGTGTTTTTCATCGACAAGCTAAGAACAAAAAGACTTTATATTTATCAAGTGAACATAATAAACAAATTATTATTATCTGCGGGTCATGCAATATACATACAATTTGCATATAATTTGGTTTGGTGAGGTACAGAGAGGTATTATACAAAGTCACCAGAGTTCGTGAATACAGAATATGATTTTTCAGTTTCTATTTACAACGAGACAAACGTTCCCTTAAAGAATCTTCTTAAATATCACCAAAACATAAAATCCGAAACCAAATTGCGACATCCAAAAACTTCTAGATATGGTCATTGTAACAGTTGGGTAATATTAATAGATAAAACGAGTACTGTGTTTAGCATTCACGGCATTCGTTTGCTGCTCGGTCACCTTTCATCTCGCTGATAGACATCGTATGCGTGTGCGCATATGAAACAACGAGATATGGGAAATGGAAGATCGGGCTTAGAAAGTATATGGCTAAGATTTGTTTTGTCATTTTGTTTAATTTATGTAACTGCGTATTAAAATCTGCTTGTACGGAATTTGAATAAATAATATTGTATGCAGAAAAGGCAATTGTAGTAGATGTCAGATGATACAACTGAAGTTTCAAAAAGAGTAGAAGCAACAAACAATATCTACATAATTAAATTGGAATTTAAAGCTATTGTTGCCAAACCTACCTAATGTAGCAGTACGCTAAAAGACTTGTTGGCATAGCCTTTTTTTAAGTTAGCAGGCTGGCAGGTTACATTATACGAATTTTCAAATTTCGATTAAAAGAATAAATAATATTAAGTCAAAATTTCTGATAATAAAAACATCATTACAGGAAAAATCATGGTAGAAGGAAGAAATAATTTTCTTTGGTGAATATAAAAGCCAAAATTGTATGTTTTAACATTTATTGTCTTCTTGTGAGCGTTTGTGCCGTCCCGCGAATATAACGCAGATCATTTAAGCGCAGTTATCAAGAATACCCTGGTATGTATTGTGATGTCTTCCTAATTTTTCTTTGGAGTTTCGCTTTCTCTGATATCTCAGACTCTTCATTTAACATTGTTTTGATTAGTCATTTCTTTGTCTGTGGTGAAGCCGGACTGCGGCTCTCCCGTACGGGCACAGCGCGTGACTCCTTGTGAGCCTGCAGACTTCATGGTTCCATACACTTTATAACGGGTTCTGTACATTTTTTTCAACGGCCTGAGTTTTGTTACGAGAATTGCGATGCGGTTCCTACCCGTAATCCAGCATTGGAGCGGTACTACTGAAGACGGATTCTTTCGTTGTAAAAGCCGTCTGATCTATAATTAGCAGATCTAGCTTAGTTTTATGTATTTAAGGATTTGTTTGCACCTGGATGCATAAGCCAGAATCCAACCGGTTGAAACTGCATTTTCACAGTTTCGTGTGTTCAGCGTAATAAAAATAAAAATTTCACTCCTAAGTTTATTCTTACTAAATATTTAAAAATTACCAATTCGATATCGATAACTGCGGGTTTTCTGTATTTTTACCCTTTTGTATTCTTTTATATATTTTCGGTGTATTTTTACCTTAAAACAAAATTATACGTATTAATGCATCGTTAAGTGTTTTTCTTCTTTTTCCCCGACTGCCGATGGAGGGTAATGTGTTTATTTTATAACGCTATACTACACTAGGTATGGATGTCCATACGCTCTAGACAAAGTGTCAATCTATCAGCGATAGTGATTGTCGAAATCCCAAAATGTAAGGGATTGATCACGTGACATTTTTGATAGAATTTGGCATTTTTTACGATATTGCGACGCCTTCGTTGATATAATATCACTTGGATAGAGCCTCAGATGATCAGTTAGACCTTGTTTTCCTCCTAATGGCATGAAAAGCTGAACCATAAATTGACAATAGTAGACAGAAAAACACTAAAGAACCTTATGGAATCACTTCATGCCCTTTTGAATAACAGTGCATTGAATATAGACGAAAAAAGACCCAAAAGAAATGAAGAGGAAAGTCACAATTAATCACACATCAGATTCTAAGAATTGCAAGTCCGGACAAGACAAATAAACATCTACAAGAGCTGGCTCGCACTTGACTACAACGGCGTGAACAGAGACACCGTATCGCATCGCCTCTCCAAACTCATAACTTCTTTATTTATGTCTTATTTTAACCGAGGCTCCCGAATCGGATTAGGTTACATAAAGTCTTTGTTTATGTGGCACCTTCGATTCTTGAAGATATATCGGTTTGGGTTTAAGGGTCCACAGAGCTTAATATATTTTAAAAAGTTGTGATTTTAGAGTTTGAAGTTACTAAAAGAAAACTGGTTAATATTTTTTTTACACCTGCTCCCTACGAGTCAAACTCTAATACAGGCTTGACGTGACATTTTATTTGCAAAATATTCAATTAGCTGAAGTGATGGCTGAGCATCACTTATTGGAGGGCCAGAAATAGAAGAAAATAAATTAATTCTATGGTGATAAATTTAAGTGTCTCTCTAAAGAAATGTAACGTATAAACTATAAGAGAAGATGTATGAAAGAAACGGCATAATAATAACTTCGATGATGACAAATGAAAAGGCAATCTTTTATCAGTTGGCTTTAGGACGGTTCTACTAATTCTATTGTTTAGCAGTGCTAATAAAACTACAACTACAAAAAAAGTCCTGGCACTTGATTTTATTCTCAACAATATTAAACATTCGTGAATGTCTGAGAAAGACGGAGCTCCGTCACATTATCACATACTTGTTTTTCATCAGGTAATACTCAGGTCAAAGCAGATCTTGAATACTAAATAAATAAGGAAACAAGATCCTTTGAAGGCAGCAGACGCCATATTCGTCGATCATATAGCCTTATCTTCATATGTGGCAAACCAAATGGACAGAATAAAGGTATATTGTTATTGTAGCCATATCTTTTTGTTCAAAGTTACAGTTATGTTAGTTTTGTAAATTTTACTGGCCATGATGAATTCATTATATTCAATTATCATATTGATGACCTAACTGAAATACTCGTAAAAGTTAAAAAATATATTGGATCTTATTCTAATGCTTTAGTTAGAACCAAAACTGAGGAGAAGTTTTTTTTTAAGAATTGATTTGTAAGGGACCGCAAAATATTGATTTTCAGTTTAGGTCGGCAAATGCTGAGAGTCACTTTTCTTCTGGCAATCTAAGACTAACTTAAGATATACTTGTCTGTCACCAGATTGTAACTATATTCCCGTGTAAGAATATCTCATAATCTTAACAGCATTAGGCTACCGTTAAAATTGTGACGTAATTCAGAAACCGATGCCAGTATGAGTCACTAATTACAACATTCTCATGGCAATATAAACACAAATAAGTTATTTCAAACGTCACGAACCCATAACTTAAAGGAAACTACCCGAAAACGTTCCTTACGAGTCTACAGAGACAATATTGTACCATAAATGACCATAACTTCTTTGAAAAGATAAACTTTTTGGGCCAATTATGGGCCGGGAGCGGTGTTTCCAAAAATCCTCTATATGTGTACAGTTTTTTATCTGAGATCAGACAATATACTTACGTGGTAGATGGTATCTTTTTAATTTACAAAGTTATTTGGGGAGTTTTGACCCCCGAAAACGCGACCCCTATCACTCTTCTTACTCTCACAATAAGGTTCAAAATCCTATGTAAATTTTGTTTATTCATGTTGATTTTTAAGTTGGTTTTTACTAAAATTGTTAGTCACGACGGCTATGGCCAGTGTCTTTTACTGTTTACAAGGTGATATTAAAACTTGACACGCCATTTCGGTTTCGATAGTTTTTTTAGTGCTGTGACGAAGTGTGGTTAGTTTGTTTGAGCTTTACTTACAAATCGAATAATTTATGGTTTGAATCCCAAGATACTACCTAAACCATACGACTTTAGATGTAGGAAATGCTATTGAAAAAGTTTAAAGTACCTACAAACAAAACACTTCAGAATTGATCTTAATGCAATCCATAGTTTTAAAATGTAGACGTTCGTAGTATTTTCTGTTCTAAAACAGACCACATTGTAGGCAAAGAAAACAATCCATAAATTGTATCTACATATCGACAACAAACAATCAACTACACTCGGCAAAACAATTTTAATTGCTGATGATCTCAAAAAAAAGCGCTAAAAATAAATATTACAGTTCACCGCCCGCCAAATTTCCACATCGACAGCCAAAAGAAAGACAGACACGGAAAAATAATAAAAAATAACATTTTCAGTTTTTCAGTTAATGATGACGCACGGTTCGCCACTGAAAAGGCTGAAAAATGAACTGAATCGTTTAGTGGAAGAAAGCCTTCGAAATAATGCGGAATTGTGAAAAGAATGGCCGAGACAAAAGGGCAATTGAAGTCGAAAATAATGAAGAACAAACAATTAACACACGATGTACCCGCGGCACTGCCCATGGTGATAGCGTGGGAGACTGGATTGCAAATGAAAACTTATCTTGAGTTTTTCTTGTGTTCTTAAGATGCTTTTAGTAAGTACTTTATGTACAAACTGAAATTGTCTAAATGATGGGTTGTAGGTGCCTACTTATACTTATATTTTGCTGCTTTTATAGTTTCATTTTTATGCTAATATTTTTTAATAAAAACTGGCAAAAAAACATGAGTAGTATGTACTGAAATGGAAATTTTAAGGGTACACAAGTCAAAAATTCTTCCATACAAACGTAGTCTAGAGATTACTCCACTGTTTGACGATGTACTTTCAAAGTAAAAAAAGATATCAATTTGTCTCATCATTATCTAGCCCTGTATGGAACCGAAAAAATAAAAAATATTTGAAAGTTAAGAGCGTCGAAAGTTCCATATTCAACACTAATTTTAAAGTATCTTTGGGCGCAAATAAATACCATAAGAAGAAGGAAAATTAAAAAACGGCCTCTATACAGGGATAGATTAGTAATTCAACAATCCAAATAATTTAATTTTGATCAGATACATTTAGTAGTTTTTTCATGAAATCTAGACTCCCAAAGGTCTGTTTATAAAATTTCGCGCGCTCGTTTTCGTCCTAAATCATCATCCATTTCGATAAAAGATTGCAGAAGTGCTAATTCGTACGCGAACTAGCTTCTTACTGCTCATCACAGCATATATATATTTCGCACGTGTTGTGGGATGAGATAGCATTGCATCCTCGCGCACAAAATAGTTCGTGCCGTCGACTAGTTTAACCTTAAAGATTGTAGTTAGTTTTGTCGATTGATTTTATAACCAACTAGCTTTTGCCCGCGACTTCGTTCGCGTGGAATAGTGACTTCTGATGCCGACTCTTGACCAATAGATGGCGCTGTATGTCCGGAATAAATTTTATTTTATTTTTTATTTTTTGTAATAAAAACTATCCTATGTCCATTCTCAAGTTCCAAACTATGTCTGTACGAAATTTCACACAAATCGGTTCAGTAGTTTAGGCGTGAAGCAAAGACAGACAGACAGACAGACAGACAGAAAGACAGACAGACAGACAGACAGAGTTACTTTCGCATTTATAATATTAGTAGGGATCAATGAACTGTCACCCAATTCTGCGTTTATTTGTTGAATTGAAACTGGTACTTCTAGTATTATGAATTCATAATAAATAACAAAAAGTGCTGGGTACTGGTCCTTTCTATTGTGAAGCCACTTAATCATTTTCGTCATCAGCTCCCGCTCTAAAATATGGTTCTTCGAGAAAAAAAACCGCATGTATTGTTTTGGCTTTACTTCTCCCTTTAAACATAAAGGGTTGTGAAATCCACCCTAAGAAAAAATTCAACTCGAATGGAAGAAGAATGCAAAATTTTTTTTGTTTCTCCCATTATAATACTTCTTTTATTTGTTTGTTTTTTAAAATGTTTCATAATTGTTTCCCTTTGATCGAGATGGACGGGCTTGGGAGGTCAGCCATTCTTTTCGTTTTTATTTTAATTTTTTTGATCAAATATTTCCTCTTTTTGATTAAGTTTTCCTACGATACCTACGCACTTTTCGGAGAAAGAGGTGAATATTTTATTTTGGCTTCTTAAAATTTAATGGAATTTATATCTTGTATATTCCTACATTATTTTATAAATACGAGTACACAGTATTTTTCGTTCACTTAGAAATTTGTGTTAAGGTTAAGTTTTACTACAAGCTTTTGCCAGCAGCTTTACATCATACTCGAAAATGGTCCCATTTGAACTGACTCGCGAAAAAACCGGCCAGGTGCGAGTCGGACTTGCGCACGGAGGGTTCCGTATCATAATCGCAATAAATTGAAAAATAATCACGTTTGTTGTATGGAGCCCCACTTAAATATTTATTATATTCTGTTTGTTATTATAGTGGCAACAGAAATACATCATCTGTGAAAATTTCAACAGTTTAGATATCACGGTTCATGAAATACAGCCTGGTGACAGACAGACAAACAGACAGATCGTGGAGTCTTAGTAATAGGGTTCCGTGTTTACCCTCTGGGTACGGAACGCTAATAAAAATATACTATGTCCTACTCCAGGTCGTGATCTCTATCTATCTGTTCCAAACATTCTGTATGCCTAATATAGTAGGATTAAAATACCAAGATGACTGTCTATTTTTCTCTATTCTTTCTCTCCTGCCCGCGTACAAAGTGTACAAAGTGTGACTTTGACGTTAGATTAGTTTGACGTTTGTTGGAACGCTCCCAAAACAGATAGATTTTGTCGATTTTGTTATCTATATTGAAGAACGAGCGATCGTTTTTCTTCTTTTAATTGGACTTTTTACAATAGTTCTCAATCATCTTTATAGTCCTTTGCTAAGAATAGTTACAGCACCGATAACAACATTTGTGCCACATGTTAAATTAAGTCTTGTTATATTTTTTTTACCTTTGTATAGATTCTTTTACCGATTATTTTGTGAATGTGTGAACATTGTAGGCCTTCTAGATGCTAGTTAACATTTGTAAACATTTTTATATATTATATAATCTTTTTTTTTAGTTTCTTACGACTTATTGTCGGGCCTACGTTGTCCCCCCATAGTAGTATGAAAATATTGTAAAACTAAATCATTTTTAAAAGAGTAACCATGGAGTTTCTTGCCGGTTCTTCTCCATAGGAAACGACCAACCCGAACCGTACACCTTTTGTCGACGTTTTATAAGTGCACATGTAGGCCTATTTGAAATAAAATAAAAAAAATTGTAGAAAGAGATTCAATACGAAACGTTTGTAAATTGGCTAGGCCTATGGTTAACGATAATGTGTTCGAGGATGGGCTGTTTACCTAGATTTAGATTCTAACCTGTAACCTCATCATCATCATTATCATCTCAGCCGAAAGACGTCCACTGCTGGACATAGGCCTACCACAAGCATTGCCACACTAATCAGACCTATAACCTAATATAAAATAATTGAAATATTCTACCATTCTTTATAGTAGCAGTCTAAAATAGCTTTTACTAATATTTTTACTATTCAACCAATAATAAAAACGAAACACGTAGAAAAATTTAAATATCAAACATTTAAAAACAGAAAGTTGAAAGAAAAATATAATACTGATTGGAAAGCAGCCATTTCACGGTATTACCGTTTGGGGATGGGTACGGTAAGTAGCTCCCTTGGGACGAACGTTTGGCATTTGAAAAAAAAAAGTCGAAAAACAAAATGGCGAGAGCTAATCTAAATTAGTACCGTGAGACAAACAAGCTATTGTTTTTGTTGAGAATTAATCAAAAAATTTTTTCGCCGCTGATAAATTAAAGTTTTGATTAAAAAAACATATTTTGGAAAGTAATTTGTTTTTTTTTTCAGGTATAAAAACTGTAGTGGTTTTATTATACTTTTAAGGCAATAAATAAGCTTCTGTCTTATTTTTGTTATGGTTTGTTGGTTATAATTTATTTCATTAAATTTTTATATATTTGTCTCATGTATAATATTTATAAACTGTTAAAAACGATACCGATGAATACTTTGCAAGATACTTTATAATAATTAAAACTCAACAATATGTCAAACATATTATTTTAAACTATTTATATATTTGTTATTTTTTATGGTACTCCAACGAATTATTCACAGAAACAGTGACAAAAATGATCATAAATATGTATCTATTATGCCATTGCCCAATACAAAAAAAACAAAATATTTTACTATCAAAATAAACAAACAACTGTTTTACCAACGCTACACAAATCGGAACCAATCGGGAGTCGCCGTAATTTTTTATTTCATAATTAGTATTAGCAGAAGTAGTCCATTAAGATTATATTTTTAATTCAAGAGGGGTACCTACCTACCTACTGAATAAGCCAATAGTCTTAAGATAGAGATTATGTGGAATTAACGTTTTGTTTTAGCGCCGATTGATTTGGAAGAGAAAAGGAAAAGCTGCATTTTTTTTACATTAATCCACAAGTCCACGGCAAATCAGCTGAGACCTGTGAAGGTAAGCCCGCCACATTACTATCAACTCCCGAAAATCCATAATCAACAGTGATTTCAGACAATCGCCGGGGCAATGCCTTTGGACATTTGCAATAGTTACTATAGAATCCTGTCTGTAATAAAGTTTGTACCCGCATCCTAGGACAACAGACATAGGTTACTTAGGCCTTTCCAATGGGACGTCAAGTGACTTGATGTTTGACTGCTCGCATTCAGCCAATCTGAAAGCCATGACCTGGCAAATATATTTGTTTAGTGGTCTCAGTAACCTGAGAGACATGAGATATCCCATATTTCTGTAAATACACCAGCCTGTTGGGCCCCTGTGTTAGGCCCGTTCGATGGGGCGCCGTTTAACTAGATCCTTGACCACTCTCATTCAGGCAATCAAAAGGCAAAAAAATAAAAATAGGTCTCAAGTTACTCATGGACTAAAACTCTACGATTGGTATTCCAGAGGGACCTGTAATCCCCCCCGGTGGGTTCCCGCATTGTCGAGGCGGGGGGGCTTAGTAACCGTGGCTTGGTCACCCACGGTGAAGCGAAGAGGAACCCGAGGAGGGGCCGCTCGTCAGTGCTTTTGACGAAAAGCCGATGACGTAGCGGCCAACATGTCGGTTGCGGTGCTGCTTGGGCGACATCGCAACTGAGGCAGGCCGCGATGTCGTATGGGGTCTCCCAAACCCATACGATGTCGCGGCTGAGGTTTGGAGGTCGCGGCGGGAGAGGAGTGCCGGTATTGCGGTGCGCCGCTCTCCATACCTTCCGCGGCCTGGACGGGGTCGCCACCGTTTGATGGCGGACGTGGTGGGGTCGCAGGGGAAGAGGAGTGTCGGTATAGCGATGGCCGCTCGCCCTATCCCCTGCGGCCGAAAAATGGTAGGTAGCGGGGCCATTGACCTCGACCCGTCACAAGGGTGCCATACATGGGGTCGTCTGGCACCCATGTGCTGTTTGGTCCCTGGGGTGGTCACGGCGCACAGTGTGTTCTGGTGCGCCGGCTGATGGGGGGTACTCCCCAGAGGAGGGTCCGGTGACAGCCGCGGCGGGTTCGCGGTGAGTGCTAGCGCATGCCCGTGTTCTCGCCATAAGCGGCACAGGAGGACACCGTGGAGTTTTAGTGGGTTAGAGTCCCACATAACTGCTCTATCTCCCCGTGGTAGCGCAGTATGCATGAGCATTTGTCCAAGTTAAAAAAAAAAGAGGGACCTGTAATATCACAAGTCCCATATATATTGCGACTCCTGAAAACCTAAATCAACAGTGGCGACCACCAGAAAAGCGCCGTGGCAATGAAACTCGATGAAGTCCTGGTGAATGAATTTAAATGACTTGGATCCCGCAACGAAATTAATCAGAAAAGAATAATGGAGGAGTAGGAAAAAAATACAAATTTCCACTTCCCTCCATATCAAGCAGGAGACAGAACAAACGAGGACAGAACAATAGGCACAAAGGGTCGTTTACAACTGGGATAAGTCCAGTATCTCAGCACCACGGACCTCCAGTGGGTTCTGACTTAATTACAACATAATTAGTTTTTACATGTCTTTCTGTCAAAATACTTCAAAAACAGTCACGAAACTTCTCTAAAGACGAAACCAGCCCCGTCTCCATTAAAAAACAGCCATTTTTATGCACAAACAATGCAATACAACAATAAGTAATTAAAAATTCTCAAAGTATCCTAGGAAGTCGATAGTGGGGACATTAAGGGCCACTCGAACTTGGGCCAACGTCTGTAGTCTGAATGGTCCTTAACGGAAAGGGTTGTTACAGTCGCAACAGACTGGGCTCGGAGGAAATTTTCTAACTGTTGATTTGTAGAATTTTCCGATTGGCACTGGGAGTTATTACGTGTGTTGATGGAGATTGGTTGCTATTATTTTGGTAGGTATAATATCACTATGTGAACCGATGACCTGGTTAAGGTTACAGGGTCCGCTGGATGCGAGACTCACTGGACTTGCGATGTGGCGAGACTGGGACTTCTTTCTGCTGCAATGATGATGATAATTATGAATTTCTTAAATACATGCCTCATTGGGAATACAAGGGTAGTATATATTTTGACTGCTTTATGGGTCTAGTAGTCATGGCTGTGACTTCAATTGCTGAGTGGTAGTTATCGTTTCTGGCAGTATTTGGGTTTTGCATTGCGTTTTTCGATTTCTCACTGTCCGGAGTTTGGACGTGTGGCCAGTTGAAGGCAATACGCTTGATCTCTATCCTAAAATCAACAATAAAATAATAATCCTACTTGGGACTTAAAACTAGCAAAATATTACTTCACTGTCCTTTACTCTGACTACCCCATTTGAAGACAGGCGGGATGTTAATAAGTATTAATAATAATTTCTTACTAGTTATGATGTGTCATTGTGTGGCCCGTCAGTAACTCCAGCTAAGATTTTAGGACTTACACGATTCAGCAAAATATGAATCAAACAAGACTCAAGCAACACAGATGCATGAGTCAAATGTTGTTAGAAGCATTTACTGTATATTTTTTTTTGTACAGGCTCGCGCTTGACCTCTATCTCATCTGATGGTAAGCGATGATGTGGTCGACGGTGAAGCACGCTTGCCTATAAACAACCATTCAGACCCCTAGATTGTAGCTGTCGGGCAACACATACCGTCTCTCTCTTTATTGTTCCAAAATCAATTGGCAATAGCCATTACAACACGTAACACATCAATTCGATGGTGATTCGTGACAAAGGTTTGTTTTTCTCTCGTCATTTTCCGACAGATTGTCCCTAGAGCTCTACACTCGATGGCTCTTGAGCACTCAAAGTACTTCGGGCACTTCGGAGAGGTTCGGGAAAGACTCGATCACTCTTCAGTCTTCACGATGTCTGTGACAAGATGTTTTTGTTTGAGAATTGATATATCTGGATTGAGTGTTTTTATTGTCTGTAATAATTGTGGTAGAAGAAAAGAAATCTGGAAATTATGGCATTTGTTAGGCATATTTTCAGGCAAATTTATTTCTAAAAGACTTTGCAGATTGTGATACCAGCCATGTAGTAGTGGCCCAGTGGCTAAGAACTCACCTCTCGTTGGCTGCCGAGCACTCGAAGTGCTTCGGGATACTTCGGAGAGATTTGTGAAAAACTCGATCACTCTTCAGATGTCTGTGACAAGATGTTTATGTTGAGAATTGATATCTCTAAATTGTGTATTTTTATTGCCTGTGATAATTATCGAAGAAAGAAAAATATAGGTAGAAGTGTACTTAGAAATAGGATTTTTTTGCATGTTTTCAGTCAATAATGTTTAAAGACATTGTGGGTTGCGATACCTTCATAAACTACCAGTTTCATCATCGGACTACCAGACATACTGTGATGCGCAATGATTACATGGTGGCTATTCCACCCACACGCATTAAACGTTTTGGGAATACTTCTATAAAGCGTACAGCTAAGGAGTCGAATGCTCTGCCAGAGTCTCTGTTTCCCGATAGCTACTATCTGGTCAATGATGGAGCTCGCTTGGCTAGAAGTAACCTATTTACTCTTGACTTGAAGACTTTGTTTTAGAAAGGTTGTACTCGTAGCTTTCAGGAAACACGGACTCCGGTAGATAATTCTACTCCTAAGCTGTACTACACAAATAAAATATTCTCCAAACGTTTTTTTCGTATGGGTGGGATGTCTGCCATGTACCAATCGCTGTCATTTCTTAATGTGCTTAAAGAGTATTAGTCCAATAGTCAGATTTAAACACTGTAAAACCTAATGTTGAAATTAAACCATAATATGAATGAGCTGATTGATCAACAGTGCAAAAGTCCCAAAAGAATACATAACCATATACATGAAAGGCATAAAATCTATAGTGTCTGCATCACTCAAAAATACGGTCTTCTTTTCCCAATCTCACCTCTCATTACCCAGAAATCACAAAGACAAGAAAAGGACAAAAATAATCAAAAGACAATCAACATAAAACTCATTTACAATCAATACTCCATCACAACTCAATCACACTCAACATCTCTTATTCGGAAGCCGATAATTGGAAAACTGAATTTGTAATTTCAATCATTTGTATCCATTAAACAAAGGAACAAACAAACAAACAAATCGAATCGGCCAATTTCGGCCTCCGCCGATCGCTGCCGAAATCAATTAGCTCCTTGAAATCTGCAATACAAATATATACCTACCATTCAACAGCTCGAAAACCAACTCTAACTAATAAAAAATAAGTCTGAGATTCGATTTTTTGGATTCGAAGCTAAGCTTGTCCAACATAATCGTAGGATGTACAAACCAGACATCTTGGATTACCGAAAATTGCTACCAAACGAAAATACCAACATACTATCATTATTACGTTTTTTCTTAGTTTTCGATATGAAAAAAAAAGTCAGCGAATAACTTATGCGATGCAATGACCGCGGGCGGCGACATCAAAAGGGTTACTGGCGAGATGTTCTGTCCTTGTCTGGCTTGTTTACCCATCAATATCTGAGTGAGATGGATGTACGATGTTGAAGATAAAAAATGCCCTTTAAGTTGGTATGAAGCTACGCCGCCACATTTGTAAGTACGTTCTGCAGTGTCAAATGACGAAAGTATCGCGGTTGCTTGTGCGTATAAAATTGCAAATGTAGTTGTTTGCTCAGAGGTTTAAATAAAGGACTTATGGGTTCGTCAAGTGTCAAGTTTGACAGGTTTGTGACAATTAGATGTTTGGGCTGATTTGTCAACGTGTGACAAGGTGATAAACGTGCCTACGGTGACATCATGTAATGAAAATTTGGTTACCACTTTTTTAGGTTGTCGTAACCAGTTGCATGGGTATGTCTCTGTATGCATCAGACTGGTTAGAACATTGAAAGATCTAAACAATCTTACTTTTTGTTAATTTTGAATAAACTATACTTCATATAAGATAGCTTGATCTCTGCGACAGCTGTCAGTATCAATACAGTAACAATAGCGCTTGACAGGCTAACAATAACGTAACAATAACGTATACGTCAGTTTGACATATGTCGCAGAGTTCAAGCTATCTTTAATAATGTATAAATACCTATTATGTTTAACCTAGAAGTCTGGCATCTAGAGCTGCGAGTAAACTCTGATTATATCTAATGTCTAAGACAAAATAATGATACGGAAAGCTGTCAAACCTATTTGGCTATTTGGTCATGTTTGGCCATTTCAGATTGTCATAAGCAGCCGTAAAACGCAGTTGCAGATGTTTTGACGCATCAGACTGGAAATCTGGAACATTGATTGCAGGTCTTAATCTTGTTACTTCTTGCCTATGATGAACTAATCAACTATTCTAACCTATATATACTCCATTTGAGATAACATTAGACAATTAAATAAGCCCGTTTTACAGCCCGTTCAACCGATTTGACTTCTATTGCGTTGGTGATATGACAAATGGTAGCTGTATTAAACAGTTTTGGTAACAGGTTTATGCTTTTTATGCCATCCTTATATTTACGGGATAGAACTCAATATCAGTTAAAAGGACTGTAAAAAATTCTAATGTTATTTCTAATGGAGTATAAGTGTCATCCGATGTCAGCGACGGCAATGGTCAAAATGCCAAAATGTAAATGTAAGGGATTGATCACGTGATATTTTGATAGAATTTGTCATTCCCATACATTCTTGTCATTTTTCCAATCGCGTAGCGATATATTATAATAATGTCACTTTTCTAGGGCCACTAATATAACCTAGATTTCGAGCACCAATTATAACATAAAATGTTTCAAAAACCCCTATTTTCTCTTCTGTACCACGACAACATTTCTGTTCCCTCCCTCCAATCCTTTTCCTCAACGCGATCTATATTTTGTTTAATAAGGATGTTTCAAAGAAAACAAATTAAACTATTGTAAAAAGTGTTGTAAATCTGGCTACGAAAGAGCAGAACATCAATGATAAAGTAAAACGAATTCCTTTACGACTTATCCCTTTGAATATAAAAAGGTTTTACAGGAAAACTTTTAATCAGGGACCATCGCTGCTACCAGGGGTTCACGAGTTCACAAGAACTCGAAATTGAGAATATCAAATAAAAACTGTAGTATAGACAGTAGCTGGTGTCAGTTTTATGATTAAAATCTTGCCCTATCATTCAATTCATATTATTCGGCTTTTCGAGACACTTGACTTGCCTTGTTATCTCTTCAATGGCTTTGTAAATAATTTGATCATAGTTCATAGTCTCTTCGTCTAGCCAGACTTTCTTGTCATCTTTACAATAGGTTATGCTAACTATCATTTACCGTATTGAAGTCATTCATGAACGATGGGTTTCAGTCTGTCTTTTGCAACCACTTTAACAGCTGGATAAAGGCTTGTCTCAAATTAAAATAATGTTTTCACTCAAGGCATAACATTCCTCACAGTTGTATAAGGCAGGCCAGGCTAACTACCAGGAAGGCAGACTTTTGAAAAGCAATGTTCCACACTATCTTTTTTATCGTGTAGACATTCTTATAGATGTTTGAGCCACCTCCAAGTGACTATCTTTCGAGAGTACCCTTAGTAAGTCATCCGGGGACATCGAGCTTAAAAATGAAAGCATAAATCACGATCTTTGGCCCTAATTAATTCCTCGAGGCTTGCAGGGGACTGTGCTATGGGGTTGAATTATTTGAAAAACTTTCACCTCTTTTGTACTCTTTCATTATCTTTTGGTCACCTGCGTTCTGGGTAATGGTCCAAAGTTATGGGTGGATGTTTTGATTTCGAGGCCGGTTTTTTATGGGTTCTGGAGAGATGTGTTCGGCAAACTCTGTAATACTGAAAACTAAGTATCGTTCATTAGACAAAAAAATCAGGAAATTTTTTATAAATTGAACTCGAAAAAATATCAGAACTGAACAAATTCAGTGTATCTAAGGTGTAATGTTATAAATAATTAGCTAGGCGCACGGTTGGCGCAGTGGTTGAGCGATTGACTGCTGCGCTGCGTGTCGCGGGTTCGATTCCCGCACGGAACAAATATTTGTATGACCTACAGATAGTTGTTCCGGCTCTGGGTGTGGTGTATGTGAGTTTATATGTTTGTAAAGGCACCCACGATACAGGAAGAAATTCCTAGTGTGGGGCAACGTTTTATTTAAGGGAAAAATATATTTTGATAAATAGTAAATGAAAAAAAACTTAATTCAAAAAGGCAAAAAACCCGACTGCTTATAAAACGAACTAAAAAGACGTAAACAGGAAGAAAATCATGCTTTGCAGTCGGAGGATACATAATTATTTCGTTTTCGCGAGCTGGCTGGCCAAAACCAGATGTATCCTCCGACCACACAGCAGTTCTTAAGCTGTCGGTTTTTTGTTTTTTTTAATTAACTATTTAGTTAGCATTTTTTTTCAAATGACGTACATTTAAACATATATGTGTTAGATATAATTTTTAAATTACCTCTTAAACCCTTTATTTTGATGGGTTTGGAAGAAAAACATATTGGGCCCATACCAATGATATTTAAATAAACAGATATGTTATGAGCGTGCGCATTGTGAAGACTCGAATAGGTCACAATTGTGACCTTTTAGTCTTTAGTTTATGTCACACATGGCGAAGAGCGATAGGCTTTGTTGAAACAAAAACAATATAAAAAAAAGCCATCGTGTGTATTTGTAATTTATTTATTTATTTATTTAAATAAATATTTTTTAACATCAGATGAATGAAAAGTGTGTATGTGTGCTGCCGCTGCTGCGCGGAACGCTTTATTCAATTGTTTTGTGAGTGTATAACGTATCTGTTTATTTGAATATCATTGGCCCATACAATATAGTGCTCAAAAGCCGCCATTTTCCTATTTGCCAATTTGAATGTAGCCAGTGACACTCGCAAGGTTAAGACCAATCGAATGACGTAAGAATCATCAAAATCAGCCAACGCGTTTGGTCTCTAGAACGCCACATAGGAACAAAAACACATACATATAACATAGATTGATAAACATATTACCCTCCTTCGGCAGCCGGGTAAAATATAAGCAGCTGACCGATTCCTTCTTGGAATTTTACGTCCGGACCGATTACGTCAAAGAATAATTTCTTGACGCAAAATTATCGCGTTTCATATAATGTATGGGACATTCCGTCACGACTATTATGGGCTATTTAGATAGTATCAGTGATATTTCTTTATATACTCCATATTTCAAGGAAAGAAATAAAAACAAACTTGTTCAAAGATACCTTTTTTTAGAAACTCTTTGATCGAGGCGCCTAGCTTTTTTACAGGTCGACTTTACTTCAATGCTCTCGTCACACTTATTTAATTTCTATAAATCGAATTCGGATCATCGCACTCCACAAAAACCTAATCCAAATCTCACAGTTCGAAGAATTATTTTATTTGAAGACATCTATGGGAACCACTCTGAGAAACTACGAATCATCTGTGCTTTTTGTGGTCAAACTTTTAATAGAAAATCATCTGTAGATTGACAATATTTCATTTACCGTTGCCAAACTCCCTACCATCAAAATTAAAACTCTATGTCAACGGACTTAGATATAAAACCCTTCAAATTTCAAATTGATGGACCGCAAATAAAAAATTGTAAACCTCAAATCACTTCGTTCCAATTTAGACCCTGTGCTCTTTACATATGGTTTAACTTTCATTGTGATTGGTTAGTTAGTAAGAAGTGATATTTTGGACAATAGATAAAGAATCGATGAGCACAGCTTTGGAATTGATTTCAATCAGTGGGACAGTAGGTGGCAACTGTATTACGATGACCATTCGGCTGGTAATTTACGAAGTAGAAAATGCTCTACATCGGTATGGACACAGATAATATAATTCTAGCACACAGATGCCTCATCCCATACAAAGAAACCGTGCCCGAAGTAACTAGCTGTTTTCATCTGATAAAGATGATTATTTTCCGTTATACGACTATAAATGGTGTTAGCAGCGACTTGCAATTAAAAGATCTTTCTCGGTTCGCGACAATTTTTCTTTAAACACAGTGATGATTTAACTTTGTTTTATAGTATTTTTTGCATGTTATTACTGTTTCATTGTATCAAAATGTGCTACAATACAAATTAAAAAAATCGAGTATGCCTCAGAAATTTGAAACCGTGCCATCTATTGGGACCAATTTTAATTGATCCGTTCAAATAAAATCCCTTTGAAATGTTAATTAAGAGCCCAATATTCCATAATTTTGTGCTTAGGAGAGTTGATAAAAAAGAACATACAATTTTTATGATCAATTCTAGAAAATGTTAATTTTAAACACAATTCAATAAAGAATCGATGCACATCGCGCCATCTAGTGACATTTTTTTGAACCAAATTTCCTTTGCGCTGGGTCTCCGTGGTCTGGCCTACGTTTCTATTAAAATAAAATGATCGTACTTGTTGACTTCTTGATTTAGATGTTAGAGATTTTTTTCAATTGATGACGCAATTAGGATGCATTCTATAAAATAACCAAAATCTAGCTGAGGTAGCTAATATTGATTCGCTAAAAAAGTTTATAGTATGTTTCTCTACAATCCACAAATATTGTTTAATTACTAAATAAACATAGTATAATTAATAAAATCTTATTCGTTAAAATCAATTGTTTTTTTTTTATTTATGTCATCATCACGTTGTTGTAATCAAACGCAACGAAATATTTTTTTTTTTCTTTTTCAATTTTTTTATTTCACATAGGCCTACATGGGCACTTATAAAATGTCGACAAAAGGTGCACGGTTCGGGTTGGTCGTTTCCTATCGAGAAGAACCGGCAAGAAACTCCATGGTTACTCTGGTAACTGGTATTCAAGTAGAGCACCTTACCGACCGCGTCTGTACACTGACAGTCAATCAATAGTCCAATTTAATTATGAATGGATTTATTTTTTATTGTAATAAGTAATAACATTATGTCAATGCCATCAGGTTCATTCCCCGGGACATATTATAGTAATTTAGTTCACATGATCTTGCAATGTAGGTGAGGCACACAAAGCTTACAAACTTTTTTATAACTTTTGGCGAGATGGCGGCACAAGATTTGAAGGTAATTCATCGCCAAGTAAAATTTTAAAAGCCCCAACTCATTTTTAATTCATGCTACATAATTTATCTAGTAGTAGACACGCTTCGATCGACAATCTATTGAACACGTAATTATGACACAACATCTTGCGAGAATACGCCGATTCAAACAGTAAAACGCCCATAACTTTAGAACGGCTGAACCGATTTTCATGAAACATAGCTATGAACACTTTCAATAAAAAATCAAAATCGGTTTATCCGATTAAGAGCTATAATGCCACAGGCAGATAAACAAATTCACAGATACACACGTCAAACTTATAACACTCCTCTTTTTCCGTCGGGGTTAAAAAAAGGAGAACCCTCGGACTAAAAAGGCGTTGCGCCTATAGAGCTTCTTCTCAATCTAAGCAATACCCGCAGATCACAGAAACGTGGGCAATAAAAGAGGTATGTGTATTCAATGCATTGCCATTCTAAAGGAACTCTGCATAAGATGATAGTAAAAAAGCCGGTCAAGTGCGTGTCGAACTCGTGCGCTGAGCGTTCCGTACCTACCCATTATACCGCCATAATAAAATTGGTATAATTTTTGATTCTAAGTCAACGGGAACTACCATATAGGTTTTCGACCCAAAACCTATAGGGTACTTCCGGTTAACCTAGAATTGTCAATTTTGGTTAAATCAAGGTCTTACAGCACAAGTAAAGGGAAAAGCCCGAAAAATAAAAATGTTGAAAATTAAGGTAAATTTTGGTATTTAAAAGTTGTCGCGAAAATCTAAATTTACCTGTATCTTTTATCGTGTTGACTCAGGCCATTGATTTTAGGACACCTAATAGGGACTATAGTTCTCAGTATCTGATATATATTTCAACTTGCTAGGTCCTCCCGTTCCTGAAAAACCGATGGTGACACACGGACAGACAGACGGACAAGAGAGTAATCATATAAGGGTTCCCTTTTTTACCTTTTGCGGTACGGAACCCTAAAAACGCATATTTAGGTCCTATGCATATAGGTAAAATAGACTGTCAGTGAGTCTGGTGAAGGTTAAATGACACCAACTCCTTACAAACTGACACTCAGCAAAACATGGGTAGTCAAAAAAAGTGGCAAAAAAGCAACGCAAATAAATATAATCGAAACAATTCCGTGCAGATGATGTACCCTTTCAAAAAGGACAAATATCTCGCATGATTGGTGACAAATGGTCACACTTTCTAAAGATCAGAAATAACTTAAAAGTTTATTCTACCAAGAGATAAAGAAAAGGTGAGATTAAAGAGTAATTATTTATTAATTAAATGTAGAGGGAAGTAATTACTGCGGCATGTTCTCGATGGTAGGCAGTAAGTCAAGTAAGTATGGCAGATTTCGATCCTTTTGACTTAAAACCGTATCCTATTGGAGCAATTTATTGATGTTGGATTTGTGTGGATAAGTTTCTGTATTTTATGTTAACCAAGATTTTTTATAGTTTTTAGTGTCTATGAAAACTTGGAAGGATTTGGTGGAAGCCTTTACGCAGCAGTGGGACACTGGCTGATATAAAAAACCGGCCAAGTGCGAGTCGGACTCGCGTACGAAGGGTTCCTTACCATTATCGCAAAAACGGCACGAAAATCACGTTTGTTGTATGGGAGCCCCACTTAAATATTAATTTTATTCTGTTTTTAGTATTTTTTGTTATAGTGGCAACAGAAATACATCATCTGTGAATTTCAACTGTCTAGCTATCACGGTTCATGAGATACAGCCTGGTGACAGACAGACATTTTAACAAATAAAATTAAACCGGGAAACGAAACACTACAAAGCGAAAAATAACTTTCTTTTCGGAAGTCGGTGTCGGTGACAATTTTTTTTCGTTTTTAACACCGATATCCGATTTTTCTCATTTTTTTTCTGGTACCTTATAATATTACCCTGAAAATACGCATTAATATGGATAACTCAAAAGCTCCTCGTCAGATCTTGATCAAATTTAACTGGGACCACATGAGAAGCATTGGCTTTCAAATAAAAAAAGAATAATTAAAATCGGTTTATCGAGTAAAAAATTTTGAGGCAAGACATATAAAAAAGGATACAGTCGAATTGAGAATCTCCTCTTTTTTGAAGTCGGCTAAAAAATATAAAATATTGTCCCTCTGAAGTGTCAAGAGTTTGCATCTAATAAGGGGTCGACAAAAGATTTAGCAACTCTTGCTGAAATCGTTTTGGAGATGGGTTACCCCTGCGTCCCTGACAAAGCAGTCGGTCCATCGGTCAAATTTATAAACCTATGACTGTTGTTGAAAACTAATCTTGCCAATCTAGTAACTAGGTTATGGAAGCCAGATGCATCGCGCTAGCTGTATTGTTAAGGGTCGCTCCATGTGAAATACTGGTACTTAGCTGCATCCGACACGACCGGCATCCGTCTCCAACATATTTAGAAAAATCAGAACACCCAACTGCTTAAGAAGCGAACTAAAACGACGTAAACAAGAGGAAAATCATGCTGTGCAGTCGTAGGGTTCATATACATATTCGATATGACGCCCAAAATGCGCCATGTTTCTATTTTCCAATTTTAATGTAGCCAGTGACACTTGCATGGTTATGACGAATTGATTGACGTAAGAATCATCAAAATCGGCCAACGCGGTCTCTAGAACGCCACATAGGGAAAAACATACATACATAGACTGATAAACACATTACCCTCCTTCGGCAGTGGGGTAAAAAAGATTATGTAGATAGATTTAGCAATCTAGCCGACCAAAAATCCAGATGTCCCAGCCACACTACCCCAACGCATCGCACACGCATCGAAGGCAGGTGATCGCACCGCGCATGCCCAACATAATCCGCCGGTTAACCGTTCACCAAGCACGCGACTCCGTAGTAAATTCAATCGCTAATTGTTCGTGTGATAACGCCTTTATAGTGTATAGACGCGACGACACCAATGACATGTAGACGTCCAAGGAACTCTTCAGGAACTTAACACTGGAAGCATTTTGATGAAAGTAATTAGGCGAGATCAGATAGAGACGAAATGACATTTATTTTAATAAAATTGGCAGCATTTTGTGCTGTCGAGCAGCATTGCTGGGTTTCAGTTTGAATTGTAAGGTGCTGGAGAAATTGTCAGGACATTTAAACTGTCTCAAAGGTCCTCTAAAAGTTGCAGGTGTCCATAGGAATTGTCACGTTTTTATTTATATATACCTATTAATAAGTTTCGTTATCAAAGTACAAACAATATACAACGTCAATGTCAATTTAACTAAATCTTTTAGCCCTTTTCCAAATATGTTGGGGCAGCTTCCAGTTAAGCCGGATATAGCTGAGAAACTGTACTTTACTTGCACTTTCTATCTGACATCCCCAACACTACTGAGGTAACACGAATACACGACACCTCTTGACAAGATTGGTGTTAAGACGACGGCACTCGCCAACGACCTTGAGGGAACAAAACGCGCACACGTTTCACACGCGCGCGACCCAAAATTCAATAGATTTTTGTACTTTCCTTACTATTCTATGACTTTAAAAAAAGCCTTAGATCAAAATTTGTCGGGTCAGCACGACTGCCTTTCTTGGGCACGGACTGTACGTTGGCTTGCTTCCATACATTCGGAACTTTCCAGTTTCATATGAAAGGCGGAATAGGCGTGTCAAGATCGGCGACAGTTCAGGCGCACAGGTTCTAAGAACTACTCTGGTATTGCGTAAGGGCCGCTAGCCCTGTTCACGTCGAGGTTGCGCAGCACCCTACGGAATTTGAAAGATGTTCCATAAACTGAAAAAGAATGATATATACTGTTACGTTTTCCTTTTTAATGATGATCTTTAGAAGCACTAGAACCCTCAAAAGGTGTTTAAAATTGCGCTGTCAAACAGAGGCCTAGTGTATAAATTTTACAACGATAAATGATAAAAGTAAAACATAAAAGCACAACATATATCTTTTTTATTTAATATATGGAATATCTTTAAAATTTGTCCAATACTGGAAGAGGAAATAGGCGAGAACCATACCTCGAATTATGACTTATTACGGATATTCAGTCGGAGCTCTCTGCCCGCATTTCCTCATAAGACTGTCAAAAATTTACAAATGACTGCCGGAACCATCGGTAGTTTAACGGATCGAACTCGACAAGCGCTGCTTAACCTCGAAGATTGATCCATACGGCTGTTATTATTTAACCATAATCAATATGTAAACCATAGAAAAAAAAATGTTATCAGTGATCAGACAAATTTTTGTTTCAACTGCCCCCTCTAAACTTTCATAACCCCAAACTTTTCAGCAACATGTCCAACATTGAGTGCACTTGCCTAATTGTGGCCCTAATTAGTCACTGCCCACAAAAACTACTTAAAAACGTATCGCCAATGTCTCGCTTCCCGGATATGCCCGCAATAATGTGGCTGTACCATAAATATGTGACATAGCCCTGTTTCAATTACTTAGCCTATAATTTTCTTTCTTTTTTAATTAATAGCCAGGTTTCCATAATAAAGTTCATTTAATTATTATTATGTGGGTCAATAACTATTGCTTGAGAATTTAATAAGTATGTACCTTAATAAATTCGCAAGGAGTGGTTAACTGCTATGAAAGAATAATCAGCTGTTCCATGCTTTTTTGATCGTATTTTAAATGGAATAGCTGATTTGTTTTCGATGTTTCAGTGTTGGTCCAATAGCCTTTATCCCCAAAGGGTTAGGCAGAGGTGTGCCTAGTGATACCGACCGCGACTTAAAAGTAGTATATCGTGGGTTCGAACCCAGCGATTTACTTTGTGTAAATTATATCATCACCACTTCTCTCAAAACGGTGAAGTAAAACATCGTGAGGAAACCGGCATGTCCTAGAACCAAAAATTCGAAGACATGTGAAATTCACCAAACCGCACTGAGCTCGCGTGGTGGATTTCGTCCCGTTCCCTCTCACAGAGAGGAGGCCTGTGTCCCAGCAGTGGGAACATTAAAAGGCTGATAATGATGATGTGCCTATAGTGTCTACATTTCGCTGGTTATGTTTCAATAAAATTCACATAGGTGATATGAGATTCTAGGCTGTTAGCATCAACAACTACAGGACATAAAAACCATATAGCAAAACTTGACCACATTTATGAGTCAAAGTATTTTTTTTTGTCTGAAATATTTTAACAAATTCATTAATTAATCATGCCCTAGAAATAATACCACTTTTCTTACAGTCCCACTGCAGGGCAAAGGCCTCTTCTCATACAGAGTAAGCACGAGAATTAAATACCATGCTTGCTCAATGCGGCTTGGCGAATTTACTTATATTGACTTTTCCTCAGGATGTTATCATTCACAAATATCATCAATGTCTAAGATAAACTTAGACATAACTAACAAGTAATCACACTTATTTTATAAAGGCGAAAATATCTTCTGTTGGACACAGAGATAGATAATAGTCAGAAATAGCACATAGGATACTTTTCATCCCTGGAATATTTCCCCTAACCTAGTTCTTGATTCTAAAAGTTTATTTTTACTATCCTGAATTGTAGCGCAAAGGCCTAAATAAACAAACAACAAAAAAATTGTTTTGCTAATTATTATTTAAAAAATATTAATGAATATTAAAAATACCTCGAACCGGAAGAGGTGGCGTTGGAAGGCCTCTCGCTATGGGGATCGATGAGCTGGTGAAGGTTGTGGGGATCCGCTGGATGCGAGACGCACGGGACTGGTCAATGTGGCGACACTTGGGGGAGGCCTTTGTCCAGCTGTGGACGTGTTTCGGCTGAAATGATGATGATGATGAAGTCTAACAATAGTTAGGAAGGTAAGTAAAGGCACCTTCACCAGGTCATCGGTCCACCTGGTGGGAGGCCTTCCAAAGCAACGTCTTCCGGTTCGCGGTTGCCACTCTAGAACTTTTCTGCCCCATCGGCCATCCAATGAAATGTTCTGCCCACTGCCCCTTATGTTTGGCAATTCGTCGGGCTATGTCGGTAACCCTGGTTCTATTCCGGATCTCAACATATCTGATTCGTTCAAGCAAGGAAACGCCGAGCACAGCCCTCTCCATTGCCCTTTGGGTGACTGTAAGCTTTCTGATGAGGCCTATTGTGAGCGAAAATCTTCTCAGAGCGACTTGTTAGACTTGAGGTAAGATAATTCAACGATCAATATACCCTACTAAGTTTCTCTACAATAATAAATACACAAACAAACAATTCAAGAACAAGGCTCTATCGCCACATAAATGTTTTATAATCACCATTGTTAATTACAAGAGACACGGTATTAGTCAACTCACGCGCACGCATTAATATCAGGACTGGTATGTGATCGTGGACCCGTTCGGCCATGTTCAATGTTAACGAGGTAAGTTATCGATTTGAGGTGTTATTGATTGAGTTTGAGAGTAAGCCACGATAGGACTGGTATTGTTAATTGAATATCTCGATCTGGATTTGAGAAAATCTTATTAAAGGGATTGTTAAAGTGGAAATCACTTCATGTCATACATTGACAAAATAACAATTATCTACGAGTATGGCATTTAATTATCATAAACTCTGAAAAAGTACCAAGTAATTTGAGAGATTAATTATACAGATTCTGTTCTTATTTTTGATCTAATAGATATGATTCTGGCCACTGTGAAATGAGCCCCTAATTTCCAAACAAAAGTAAACGTGAAGAGTGGGAGTTACGTCAACAGTGCGGTGAAAAAACCGGGTAAGAACTCACATCTAACTGCTTTCAAATTTGTTCTATTGCTTCTTCATCTATTTCATTCAACTCTGTTAATTCTCGCGCAGGCATTTATATCAGAACTAGTACGACCCGTTCGACCACGTTCGATGGTGAGTTACCGATTTGTATTGTTATTGATTAAGTTTGAGAGCAAGCCACGGTTGAACTGGTTTTGTGATTTGAGAAAAATCTTTTAGAGAGATTGTCAAAGTGATACGTCGTGAAAAGTAGAAAAGGACTTTTGAAAACAACTAGAATAAGATTCTGGCTGACTTATCTGACAGACCATATCATGCGAATTCAGTTCCATTTTTTTAAATAAAAAACATTGTAAAGACTTATGGTTGATTGAATTATTACTTAGGCATTATCCGCCAGTCGCCCTTAGAGTGGTGTAGATAGTGCCTACGATATAATGAAAACAGCCATTAAACTCAAAACATGCGCAAAATTTATCGAACCCGCGACTGGCGATTCGCTAGGTGATTCGAAAAACAGTTGGGTTAATGCACCTTCATCCATACGTTCAGATCACGTTTGCGGCAGTATCTGATAGATGCTCAACGGAAACAAGACATGGTGGCTCTTAGTATTTCAATTTTATAAGATGTCCACAGTACCTACTTATCTATTCAAACTGTGTTACACAAAATATTTCCTATTGTTGCCATTTGTGTCCCCAGTCCGGAAGAACTGTTGTGTCATAGTATTTTTTTCTTATTGAACCTATCTTGAACATCTTTACAATAATACCTTCCTTTGCTTGAATATTATGTTCCCTATATCCACTACTATACTACCTACACTAAATAAAAAGTATAACCCTTTGTTTTTATATCTGCACTTTTAAACGCTCATTTACGTATTTATGTTTACTCATTTATTATTATTTTATTCTTAAATAAAACTGTTCGCTCCGTCACTTGCCACTAGGTTTAATTGTTTCGGAGTCACCCAGTCGACACCGGCTATCGCTGAAAACCAGCGCTGTGGCTCTGTCTCGCACACGAGTCCCAGCATTATGCTGAGCGATGACCGTTTTGCGTAGTTGTGACGCATACTTTGTAATTATTGTATTTGAGTTATTTTTTGTTATTTTTATGGTATGCGTCGTGCCTGGCGCAAATAAACAATTTTTCTTTCTTTCTTTCACCTTCGATATACATCCTTCTTTGATAAAAAACAAAAAGGTATTCTAATTGACCACCTACTCACTACAAAGTGTCTAGTATATTTACGCCCAATCGGTGGTAAAGGCATAGAGAACCAATAACAATGCTTATGCACTGCACTCTCCAAACCCAAGAATGAATTCCAGATAAACCCCAAGAATAAATTGATTGACAACTCCCAATCCTCCATCGACAGCCACCCACAAAAGGCGCTAACCCTATCCATCACCAGCCCATCTAAAAACAAATAAACCCAGCATCACTGCAGCCAGCATTCATAACACAAGGATGATTTAAGGCGCGCGCACACGACGCATTGTAAAGGCGAGCGCACACCGCCCACAGTAGCGGCCCACGACCGATCGGCCGCTAGATCGGCCCGCCCGCCTCGCGTGGTGGAGTGGCGGATTGGGAGGAAAGAGCTTTAGTTATGGAGTTTACATGCAGCTTTTACTGAGGCACAAGAGCAGTACGTAGTTTTTTATTTGGCATTTCGGCGAGACTGGTGCACAGATTATATTTATTAGATAACGAGAAACAAATGAATTACGTAACTATTTAATTAATTACTGTGCGACTAAACTTACAACTAATTTTAGCAATTTATTTCTGAAAAATATCTAGCAGGGTTGGCTTAGCCAATAAGTAAAAATATGATAAGTCGGTTTACTAGACCAGTTTACGGTTGCTTCATAATGAAAAAATCTCTCCAAATTGAATCATGAAGGTTAGTAAATTTTCTGCTATAGTCTGTCACTGCGTCTGCGATTCTAATATTGTAGGTAAATCTAGTTACTAACTACTGACTAACTCTACTTACATGTCATTTGAACATACTAGGTATAACGAAAAAGTTAAATGTATGATGGCTTCTATAAGTACTAAGCTGAATCAATTGTCAGTTCTAAGTCAGTATACGAAAGCCTCCTCCACACTCCTGAACTGCAACATTAACATAGAATAACTAAAAGCGAAGTAACAAATAAGGGTACATCCATTCACTTATTGTGCACAGCATTTTAAATAATAATTGAATCAATTCTCCTGCTATCGGTCATTGATTAATATGCGGCTAAAAATAATGCTTTATTGAATTTTAAGTTATGGCCCACCTTTGTGGCGGCTTATTTATGAACTCGTGTAAGTGGGTGTACACCTTTATGTTTTGATGTGTTAGTACTTTGATTCTGAAGTCGTAAATCTTTATTTTTGTATTGGTTTATGCCCGATATTGTGATTTAGTTGAGTGCCTTTTAAGGATCGAAGAGACATAATGTAATGCTTTGTCATATGAGCTTAATATAATTTATCACATGAAGAATACATACCTACCATTACGGCTGTGTTCTCCGAAGGGTTAGGCAGAGTTTTAGAAATAGTACAACTATGTTATCCAAATGACTGTTATGTTTCGCTCTTATGTAGAAGAAAACGACCGTATTACAATCACATCCAGACTCCACGTTGTTACTGAGAAATTGCAGAACCCATCTGCTCTTTCATCATCATCATCATCATATCAGCCGAAAGTCGTCCACTGCTGGACATAGGCCTCCCCCCGGTTTCACCACATTGACCGGTCCCGTGCGTCCCGCAACCAGCGGATCCCCGCAAACTTCACCAGGTCTTCGGTCTACCTGGTGGGAAGCCTTCCAACGCAACGTCTTCCGGTTCGCGGTCGCCATTCCAGAGATTTTCTTCCCCATTGGCCATCCATTCTGCGAGAAATGTGGCCTGTCCACTGCCACTTAAGTTTGTCAATACTTCGAGCTATGTCGATAACCCTGGTTCTCTTGCGGATCTCTACATTTCTGATTCGATCACGCAAGGAAAGTCCGAGCATAGCCCTCTCCTGTAACATGTCCTCAGTCATGACTGTAATCTTTCTGATGAGGCCCATTGTAAGCGACCACTGCACTGCACTGGCAACACACACTGACTTTTGTCTTGAGACACTGTGGTAAGTTGGACGAGAAGATACCACGCAACTTTCCAAACGCTGCCCAGCCAAGTCGGATTCGTCGGTTGACCTCTTTCTCGAAGTGCTGCTTTTTCCTATTTTGTAAAAGATAGAAAAACAATTTATTTGCCACTCGATATGCAACACACAATGAAAGTAGGTACATGAAAAAATATTGTATTAGAGACAGTACCATCTGCTATTACTTTTAACCGGGAGATCTCAAGAATGTTGATTCACGGCCAAATAAGTATGGCAGTAGTACTTCCCGGACGGACCAATGTATTGCAGATGGAAGATAACAAAACCTTATCCAATAAAAACCCATAAGAAATTCATCAGAAATGTGATAACCCATAAGGCAATTATCATAGAATGTTAATTAGGATCCATAATAAATTGATACGGCTGTTTGTCTGTCAATGTGACTGATTAGGGACCCGGTACAATTTATTAGCCGATGTGGTCAAATGGCCAGTCGATCGGAGATAAAGTATTTATGTTGATAGAGTAGACATTTTAAGTAGATGGGCTTAAATTTGAAGACTAATGGGTCTTAGACCAGTCACAGCATAAAATTAAAGCGCTTGGGGTAGTGATGATTACCCCAAGTGCTTTAATTGCATAACACCTGATATGACTACGTCCAAAATTTGAAATCTTATTTAGGTGTCTGTGGCAATACAATATGTCTGTTGTCATTAGCTTGCGCAAATCCTAACACTGCCCTGAGAAATTATTATAATTATACAAAAGCCCTAAGTTTTCGATCTTGTGACTCATACCAACAGGGTGCTATCATTTTCTGATTGAAAAACACGCAAGCTTTTTGCAACATTTACATTGCAATCCTAACAATATACTATGGAGGCATCGCAAAATAACCAAAGCCACTAAGATCAGGGTCGGCCGTGCGCTGGTATTCCATATATTTCTTTACGCAGCTGTGACATGTACACTACGAGAACTGACAAGGACAAAAAACATACTCTGAAAATTTGCTGCTGGAGAAAATTACTTGGTATTTCATGGACAGAATTCCGCGCAAACGTCTCCATACTCCAAGAACTCTTCATCTAAAAGCATCTATCAGCAGTAGTACAGTTTCGAATACGGAAATTCTTTGCCTATTTCTCGAGGCGAAATGACTACTCCATTGAGCGCCTGGTGGTGCTAGGCAGAGTGGACGGTAACAGGCCACGCGGGAAGTCACCAATGAGGTGGACTGATCAAATTAAATCTGCCGTTGGAGGTCCTGTAAATGAGTGCGCCTATCTTTCATCTAACCTGGCCAAATGAAGAGAGATCATGATGTGAGTTACAACACCAGCGATTGGACACAACTCATCGTGACCACGACCGCTCTGTCAAGAGTGAAATGAAGAAGGAAGGCGTACAAGAAAAAGTTTACTTCTACCTCATCAGCACTTCCTGACATATCCTGATTTATTTGGATCAGTGCAACATGTCTTCATCGCCCATAGGGTGCATTAATTATATCATGTCTCATAGCCCCGATAGGCAAAAAACCCTGTCAAATCTGCCCCAATAACTCCTCTACATCGATACCTTATCAGCGGCAGGTGCTTGCGATTATGTTAATACCGAAACTATTAATTAAAACAGTCGATACCCGTTTGTAAGCTACACCGGTCGTCTTGTCGCCGGCCATCGCGACATTATCGAGATTTCCGATAATTTATTAAATTGGTCTAGTTTAAGTTCAAAGTCCGATTTATTGGAATCGGAAGACGGGTTTTGGTGAGGTACTTTATCGATATAGAAATCATAAATTAATTGTGTTGATGTACATATTTCAAATACGTATTAGTGTTTGCTTGTCTATCGACCTGATATTATGCCTTTGAGTGCTAATTAACAGACACAATAGAAAAACAATTGTTTCAAATAACTAATGTCCTTTTTAATCATTCAATGTTGAAAATTTCCTCCATTTATCGAGGTGTGAAATCTTTTCGTTAATTGTCTAGAAAACATGTTTTTCTTTTAAAAGTGTTTTCTTTCTTTGAAAATATACAGTTCTACACCTGTGTGCCTTCAGGGAGGTGCCATGAATAAACTAAAGGCACCACGCCAAGGCATTGATTCAAATCATCCTAATCAAGCTAGTTAATCTTGCTACCATAGACTAAGAAGCTTTGACAAGCCATTGAGTTCATGAATACGGTCAATGTTGTAGAAGTCTCTCTTGTAGATTCAAAAAGTGAAACTTTATGTGTGAGACCTTACTAATAAACACTTTCTCTTTCTTTTCTTCTAGACCTCTAGACACACATAATGTCACATTGCATGCATCTTGCATTATGCCCATTTACCATTCACGAAACTCGAGTGAGTCTGGTTACACCTTGGGCAATCAGTGCAACTTCCAACTTAGTAGATGACAACACAGCTTAAGCTATTATATTCTCTTACCCAGATATACACACATCAACACGGTCTAGGGATATTTCATACTCAATTAAATAACTCGAAAAGTACTGGCCGCATTGGAATCTTTTATACACCGATTTGTTTGTAATTTATCTCAGACTAATTCCAAATTCAAATTTTTGAAAATTCTTTTGTTTCGGTGGCATATAAATGTCTTGATGTGTAGGAGAGGGAATTTTCATTTGTGCGAAATTTAGAAAACAATACGAATTACGTTTAGTTACAGTTTCTTTTCATTTTTAAACGAAAGATAAAGTTAAAATTGAGGTATTGTAGCCATGCAACGCCAACATTTGACGAGGGCGGAGATGTTACGAGCTGTGGGAATGCTGGAAGCTGGGTCTGTTCAGCGTAATGTTGCTGAGGCCATAGGGACCCACCAATATGTAATTTCAAGATTGTGGACACGCTATCGTGCCACAGGTGAAGTAGCGGAGAGGCACCGGGGCCCAAGTCGCATCACTACCCCCAGACAAGACCGATTTTTGCAAATTACTGCGCGAGCTCAACCAAATGCAACGGCGACTCAATTGGTCCAAAGGCTGCGAGTGGAACACCAAGTGCTTGTGAGTGACCAAACTGTAAGAAGGCGACTGCATGAAAGCAATCTACGCTCTCGTAGACCACTCCGGGTCCCACCTTTACGGAGAGGCAATCGTGGACGACGATTAGAATGGGTTCGGAACCACGTGGACTAGGGCCGTGAGCAATGGTCTAATGTGCTGTTCACGGATGAATCCAGGTTCGGCTTCCATCCAGATTCACGAAGGACGCGTGTTTGGCGAGTTCCTGGACGATGAAGCCGTCTTCAGAATCCTCAGGAAGTTCACCCATACCAAGGAGGAACAATTATGGTTTGGGCAGGCATTCGTCTTGGAGGACGGACGGATCTCGTTTGGGTGCGGGGCAATATGACGGCAGAACGATACGTCCAACAGGTGCTGGGGCCCGGAATCTTGCCCCACAGAACACAAAAGGGGCAAGATTTCCTGCTCATGCACGACAATGCCCGGGCACACACGGCGAGAACGGTAGCAGCTTGGTTACATACACACAATGTTAGGGCCTTAGATTGGCCTACTCAATCGCCAGATCTAAATCCCATTGAGCATGCGTGGGATATGCTGCAAAGAAGAGCTCTGAAGGAAGTTCCTGAAAATCTGGCTACAGAAGATCAACTTTTTGCGCACCACAGAAGGACATGGGACAATATTCCGCAGCAAGACATTGACAACCTTGTTCTGAGCATGCCGAATCGTTGCCGATATGTTATGAACATCATGGGCGCTTTCTCAGACTACTAACTTCAAGTTTATAAACACAAATTAAATGATTTTTCTATTTTTTTCAGTTTTTACTCATAAATTAAAAGTTAATTCATATACGGTTTCCGTCTATGCTTCATTTTTTTTCCATAAAATCCTGAAATTTTAATCGAAGTACCTTAACCATTATTAAAAAATGGTAGAATATTAAATAACGTATCTTTTAAATATATACATGTCATATAAATAATTAACACATTGATAGTAATTCGCTTTTTAAAAAATATCCCTAGACCGTGTTGATGTGTTTAGCTCGTGCTAACACGAACAAAGCCATCATCATAATATACTTCAAATAACGACCACCAGTTACAGATCATAAAAAAACTCCATCACCCGGATCTGATTATAAACGACAATAAATACCTCTTTGATTACGTTCAACAAAAAGTAAAAATAAAAAGTTTCGAACACAAAATGTCACACTTCTGCACTTACGATTGTGCGCAGTATCAGCGAGCGCATTCATTTGCGCTCAAAATGGAGCATTGAGCATTAATTGTAGGGCCACCATGGTAAAGAAGAAAAAAGGATACGTTTACTGGGCAAAGATACGGATGGACACTGAGGAGACAGCCAACATAAAGATTCTGTTGGTAAAGGCACTGGGGTTTGACGCTGTCAGTCGTAAACATGTGCATAGATCTAATTCTCATGTAATCAGTTGTTTCATATTTAAGCCAGTTCATTTTGTCATCATCAATTCAATACATATAATAAACCTGTAGAAAAGTTGTTTTTGTATGTAGTAAATATTTCCAAAAAAATAGAACAGAACCCATTGCCAGCATTTTTGGAATTTTTGTCTGTTTGTCTGTTTAGTTGTGCACGCATCACGATATATATTCAGTCTATCAAACGATATATGAATTTAAAGTGTTCAAGAAGTAAAATATCACAACACACGAGTTCAATTATATATATATATGGCGATAGATGGCGTTGTACATTTGATGTCATTTTCTTAATGGCGGTGATAGGATTCTCATTAATAAAGTAAAAATCATAATATTTAATATTTCCTGAGTATTAGCGATTCTTGCGGACCTCTATATTTTGGGACATCTATCCCACATAGGGTACAGTTGCCTAATCAATGTAAATTACGTTTAGGATAGATGCCCCACCAAGAAACAGGACAACTATCCTGCAGAAAATTTGATCACATTTTGCCTTCCCATGCAATCGCACAAAGACATGAGATACGGCCAACTTAGTGTAAGTTGGAGAATCTTTCGATAGATTACTCATAATAAAACTGCATGCGGTTCATCTCTAAAACTAGAGTAATTTCAATCGGGCCAACTTCTTCTTTTCGAATAGATGGGAAACTCTTTATACAATAAAGGGCCCAGTAGGTGGGACTATACCACTGGGACAACTATTCTGATGTTACCCTATCGAATGATAATTTGTCTGGAGCCTCAGGATGTGTTCTAGAGAAAAATCTCAGGATCAAGTTTTATAAAATTTACTCTATGATCGCTTGCAACCGATTTCAAACCTTTTTTTTCAGTTATTTTGCACTTAGCTATCTTAGAAAGTAGATGCTGGACAACTCAAACAAATAAGACGGTATGGTCACCTTACAGTTAACTTATCGTATCTTGGGTGCCATACGGCGATATAACGCTACCGTTTCACTGCATTTTATTAAAACTGTATGAACACTTGGAAATTCAAGCGGATCGGTATTTTGCGCAAGATATCATCTGTTAGGGTGTGGCTGTATGGGCACTATCTATGTAATAGTTATCTGGTTTTATTGAAAGCATATTTTTTTTGATAGGCTCTCGCTTGACCACTGTCACACGTGATGGTAAGCAATGATGTGGTCAACGATGAAGCACGCTTGTCTATAAGAAACCTATACTTACTCTCGACTTAACGGCACCCAGGTTGTAGCTATCAGGAATACAGACTCCGGCAGGGAATTCCACTCCTTTGCTGTACCCATAATAAAAGTATTATGGGTGGGTTAAACACCATGTATCGATGACGCATAGTCCGATGATTGAACTTATAAAACAACTAGCTTCTGCCAGCGGCTTCGCCTGCGTTAAAAGTGTTTTATCATCACAAGGAAACATTATACCGAAGTATCCTATGTGCTATGCCTGACTATAATCTATCTCTGTGCCAGATCCGTTCAGTCGTTCTGGCGTGATTGAGTAACAAACATACATCCACAAAAACAAACATACATACACAAATCCACACACACATCCATCCAAACTTTCACATTTATAATAGCTGGCTGACTGATTTGCTACAAATCCAAACCCTATTTGTCAAAGTCAAAGTCAAAACGTTTATTGCGAACTAAGTGTATAATATTATTGTTATGTTGTGTATTTGTGTTCTACTTCAAAATTTTAACCGGGTTTTATTACCTAAAAAATATTTAAAAAACCTGTGAAAACCACGGAACAGAAACATAATATGCCAACTAACAAATCCCTCAAGGGTTGGAATTAATATAATCAAAATAAGGTTATTTATTGAAGGCCACCAAATAAATGAAAAAATCCAGCCTTGCCTTGTGAACAGCGCTCTACAAAATGCTTACTGTCGTAAGTATCAATCTGTATTTTCCACACTAAAATCCAGCTCGGTCGGAATCGTACTAATTTCTTGAATTTCTATCGAAGTAACGATTAATTTTGTTTGATAGTGCTATTTATTATGTTGCACAGGAATCCGTTTTGGTCGCAAATTGTTCGATACAGGTGGCAAGCTTTTTCTTTTTTGCGACAATTGCGTTTATGAACAACAATTTACTAAGAAATATGCGTTCAAAACCCAAGAATTTTGGTAGTCCAACAACAAATTAAGTTTATGGTTTTTCTAACGGTACACTCATGTTTATGTGAACTCATTGAACATTATCTTAAACACAAGCAAATGGCGTTTCTACAGATAAGAATGGTGCTTTTGGAATACGGAATACCTTACACTTCTTTCTTTATCTATATTTTCTTTCCACTTCCTTAATTCTTCATTGTACACAAAAATGACATACAACATGAGTGATTATAAAGTTGATATACATAGGCGAGTTGAACTTAACGAAGAGTTTTTTACTAGCAAACCTTAAGAGTCTTTCTTTCTTCTTTATTTCATTCTTACTTGCTGGTGTGCTCTGACTTGACCAAAACAGTAGCTAAACTAGTAAACTTTTAAAGATGAACCAGACCTGGCTGAGAACTAAAGTGCCACACAATTCTTCAGCAAACTACAATAGAATAAACAAATATCCAGAACTATTGAATTCTCGAAACAAGCAAGCTTTACACACGGTAAGTCGCCATAACTCACAGAAAACATCTTCTAATTTATCAGTACCGCATAAATTTATGCGCAAGAGTTCTCGCCTCGCAATCGAACATTTAGCTTTTTATCGAGTGTTTGATTTAGGGTGCGCAGGCCAGCCAATCCCTCAAGTCGATATGTACTGCGACGTGATCGGGTGGCTGTATTCTGGTGAGGATAAAGTTGTTGTGAAGTGTGAAAAGGAGTCGAAGTCAGGACATATTATTTGACTGTTTGTGCATGCTTAAAATGAAAAGGTAAATAAACTTTACCTGCTAAGTATTATTATAATAAACGCTAACGTAACGAACGTCGTTCAGTAGTTATTTAATTATTCGATAGATGGAGAAAGTATTTATTATAGAAAGCCCTCAACGGTCGCGACACCTGAATCAGGTGTGAACAATGATATTCAAATAAACAGATACGTTATACACTCACAAAACAATTGAAAAAAGTGTTCCGCACACATACTTTTCATTCATCTGACATTTCACTACAAGTCGAAAGGGATGGCTTGATAAAAACAAACAAGAAAAAAAGTGACAGCTAGTGTTTGTCACTTGCGTGTGAATGTAAACAAACATTATTCTGAACACCAATGTTGTTATCTTTTTCTAAGCTCCAAATATCAAAATATTAGGAAAAAAATGAAAAAAATGAGTAAATTAAGGCGTATTTCGTACTTACATATGGTATGAGATCCCTTCTGTTTTATGTACTTTGGTATCATAATTGGTACAATTTCTAAATACACACGATGGCATTTTTTTATTTTGTTTTTGTTTCAACAAAGCCTATCGCTCTTCGCCATGCGTGAAATAAACTAAAGATTAAAGGTCACAATTGTGACTTATTCGAGTCTTCACAATGCGCGCGCTCATAACATATCTGTTTATTTGAATATCATTGGGTGTGAAACAATTGTTCCCTAATTATGACAATTGAAGGATATTTGTCAACAATATACAGAAATGTTTGTAGCTCTTTAGTTTGCCGACCGAAAATTGAGTCGCGCTTTCGTTCGTCGATCATAAGTTTCGTCGTCCCATCGTTTGTCGTGAAAACAATCAGTCGCTAACGTACATCGAGCTGATGTGCCGTCGCCCTAACATTTGTCGCATTTTTTTTTTAATTATTATTATTGTTAATAGGCTTGCCCTTGACCACTATCTCACTTGATGGTAAGTGATGATGTGGTCGACGATGTAGCACGCTTGCCTAGAATAAATCTATTCACTCTCGACTTGAAGACTCCCAGGTTTCAGATCCCATGATTGTCGCAACTATAATGCGGATTCTTAGAGGCGGGACAAACAGAAAAGACGTAAGATGAGGACGCGTCGCAGACGCGGCGCCCCTTCAATAAATTTTCACACAAAATGTATAAAAGCGTCGCGACACAAAATAAACAGAAAAGACAGGGCGCGGACGAGGCGCGGTCTTTTCTGTACGCGTCCTCGTCTTACGTCTTTTCTGTTTGTCCCGTCCCTTAGTAGGCTTGTATCAACTATATGTATAGGTTGGGCTTTCAAAAGTCAGTCAGTTGCATTCCACCCTGCTTAACGTTGGTCGTCTAACAATATCAAACATGGAGCTACTATTAGGTATCTAATTACCGGCAATTAAGAATCCTACCTACCTACCTTTTCAAAAGATGAACCAGCTCACCATCTTTTGAGCTTCTGACGAAACAAATGTCTTAGCGGGTTTCTAAAGTGTCAATATGTATGTGTAATAGTGAATACATTTTTTCAATAAACTTAATCTCTCTGATAAGCAGAATATATATTTATCTAGTGACTAAGCAAGTGCTGATTCTCAGCTAAATGACTTTTGATTTCTACTCAAACAAACTCAAACCTCCGACACATTTATCTTGCGAAAACACCCAGATTATGCCCATAACTTTTGAACGGCACAACAGATTTTATTCAAACATAGCTAAGAACACTCGATTAAGTCACCTTTTAAACAAAAAAAAACTAAATCAAAATCGGTTCACCCGTTTGGACGCTATGATGCCACAGACAGACACACAGATACACAGAAACACAGATACACAGACACACAGATACACAGCAACACACGTCAAACTTATAACACCCCTCTTTTTGTGTCGGGGGTTAAAAAGCACAATCGACATTCAAGCTGACGTAGATGGCTAAACACGTTATAATATTTCTTAACTTTTGATTTTTAGCTTAGATAAGAAAAAAAATACTTAAGAAAAATGGCAATTTCACAATTTTTTAGTACTCTACTAGATACATTTCGCGGTATTTAAATCAATATATCAATCTGCCTAGCCTTTTACCAACTACATATATTGGGGTCGGCTTCCATTTCGCGGTATTTAAGTCGATTGGACACTTAATTAATTAATTCTATGAAAAAACAACCGAAAAAAAGCTGTCGATCAGCTTTATCTAAATAGTTCAATAATATAGGTATGTTAATAGACTGTTTTAATATAATTAATTTGATAATAATATCAACATCTAGTTCGGTATTGGCCATAAAAATTAATGTGTCGTATATAGATCGTTTATTTACATAATAATTATGTATTTATTTCAAGCAAGAATTTTAAATGTTATTATTAAACCAAATTGTTTTCTTCTTGGAAATGTTGGTATGTTATTATAAGAATTTACCTAAAAACCAAAAAGACCGATAGGATTTTAAAATATCACTAAAAAGTTATGTCACACCACACTTCAGGGTTCCTTTGGACCTGTTTGATCAGCTGTCTGAATGTGTGACATTATATAGGCCACTTCTGAAAGTCTTTTTAAATATAGTTTTAGAACTTGTCAAGCTTAATATTTAAAAACCAGTAAATGTTACTCTTAGTCGCCTTAAACGGCTGCTTCGATAGTTAACGAGATGAAGCTCAAGACCGGAAAAAATGGAAGGAATAGGGGTAGGTAGGCCATTACTAAGGAGTGAGATAGAACAGACAGTAGACGCACAGATCAGTATGGCCACAAGTTGCTAAATCAGAATGTATTAGCACGGTACTTTTTCCAAAGTTCCAGCTAAAGATTTCATAACAAAATCGAAAACACAAAGTCAGAATTAAAATCACTAACAACTCTTCACAAATCCAGAATACACCCGTCCTCCGTCCGTAGGTGTAACAGAACCAGCTAAAATTATAGCTCGCATATCGAATCCCCGTGTTTTGCCTGTTGGTTGCATGTCTGTTTGTTCGTTTGTCCCGTGCGCGCTGTTCAAGAACTATCGGCAATTAATCTTGCACTATGGTTTCTGTTATTTTTCGTTTTTGTGTTGGATAGGGAAACAGGGTTATGTTTTACATATTGCTTTGGTCTTGTCACGTTTTTGGTATCGTCAGTTGGCAGATGAGTGATTTATTCTGGGGTTTTCCTGGATGCAATTTGGTTTATATGGAAGTGAATTCACGCCGTTGGCCAAAAGTCGTCGGCAGAAATTATAGAGCGCATGGGCATTCTGCTTCTTGATTTTGCTTTCATCTTTACTATTATTCAATGACTTAGCTGTAATTGTGACTTAAAATAATTGACATTAATCGTACTTTTTATTTTATTTAGAATAGGCTCTAGGCTTATGCTTGACCACTATCTCACCTGATGTTTAGCGATGATGTGGTCGACGGTCATGGACGCTTGCCTAGAAGTAACCTATTCACTCAGGCTTAAAGACCCCTGATTTTTTTTATTGATTATTTTTTTATTGTAATTTTTATTGGAATAAGTTTTTAATTAATTATTTATTTATGCCCACACAAAACACTTATAACTACAGATAGAAGAGCACAAAGGTACTGCTTATTTCAATAGTTTTTTTTTTCCAAAATACCTGCGCCAGGCAATTTGGATGACAGCCGACAGTGTATAGAAAGAAATAAGGACATTTAAAATAGACTATAATATCTTAACTAATTATATAAATCCAGTTTTAATTTGTAATAAATTAAATTTGAACACCATATTTGTACGTCTCCTGACATAACATAGCGCTCTTTTTCTCATAAGCTAAGATCTGTATTTATAAACACCTATGTTAACAAATAAATAGCTGATTATGATTATTATGGTAATATCACACCTGTATTTACAAATAGACATGTGTACCTATAGAGTACGAGCTTAGGTACTCTAAACTGGTGACATGTGCATACATTTCGCCAGAATTGTCGTGATGGAGTAGGGACTGAGTCATAAAATTGGTCGGACATTTATAATTTGGTATTTATTATAATATTTAACAGTCTATTTTTTAGAAATTATTTATGTATTTTATTAGTAAGGTAGTTTATTAATATCCGATTTTAATTAATGTGCATTTTCTTTTGTCGTATTCTTTTTAACCCAAAGGTTGACTGGTAGAGAATGCCTTGCTGCATTAAGTCCACCTTTGTATCATCATTGTACATCAAGTTTAAATAAATAAATAATCTAGCGAAATTTAACTAACATTATGAATTTAGCTAGGGTATACAGAGGGTGCGCCAATGGCTATTAAACTCCGGCAGGCGTATTACGTACCTTGCAAGAGCAAAACGATAGCGATCTTTGCGCAATAATTGCTCTTCAATACAGAAGTAGAGTTTTTGGCGGTTTGTTTTAGAAACAAGTGCATTTCACAAACAGCGAGCGATTAGCAAACGATTGTGTAGGACGTACCATACCTACACTGTAAGTAGTTCCGACTTTTTATGACATAAAGCGTTTAATCACGCTATGATTGCTGATTGCTATTTCTCACTTAACAAGCCTGCGGGAAGCTACCGGAACCAAATCCTGGACTCCAGTTCCACCAATCACAACAACTTATCAGTCCTCTAAATTCTAGAACTACCCACTCATATTACGAAAACAAAACGATGATCATCTTGCCCATCAAATAATTCCAATCCCATGGCTCACACAGACTAGGTACTAACGCCTTTACTCATTCAGCATCATCAGCGTGCGTATTGCCACATCCAGATTTCTACCAGTAATAAAAAAATCGTTAAAACAATAACATTTTGTCCGATCCGGAACCAAATCCTGGACTCCAGCTCCACCAAACACAACCACTTATAAGTCCTCTAAATTCTAGAACTACCCACTCATATTACGAAAACAAAACGATGATCATCTTGCCCATCAAATAATTCCAATCTCACAGCTCATACAGGCTAGGCTGACTCCATTAGTCATACATTAGAGCACGATTACATCGTTTGCTGCTCAGACGGTGTCATATTCAACAATTTGACATCACGCGGGTTTCCTCTATCAATTCATATCATCACTTGTTTACGCTTAATTTTGGAGGTTACCTAGCACTTTGTTATGGCGGACAGGATTATTGGGCCACGGCGAAATACTTTTTATTTATAAAACCATGCATTTAAATGAATTGAAAATACTTATTTTTCATTATTAGATTTCAAAGTCAAAGTCAAACAATAATTATTTTAACTAGCAGCTCTTTTGAACGTCGTAAAATTTACACACAATAAAAGTTTATTCTACCGTGCATGCGGCAAAGTACGAGTAGCTTGTTATGGATAAGACCGCACTTTGATTTCTGCTTGTAATTTATTATTGACAAAATAGACAGGACCCGAAAATAGAAGGTCCGGCAATTTTTTTTGGTATGCTGTTTTTTAAAACGTATGTGGCGTTGCTTTGAATACTAATAGTATTATATCGCCTACCTATATTTCCAGCCCGTTTATCGATATGTGGTAGCATTAAAATTGAAACATGTACGTAACTAATCTGTTGTAAATTAAAGTATAATATCTATCTATTGAAATACGTAAAATTAGGTAAAAGACTTCTCCCATTAAACCCGAACAAAATTTAAGAAAAGTTTTCTACAACGACAAAAGACATACTTAAAACAAAGCCTATCTAAAGAAACAATTAATTCGCCAGCACACGAACCGCCAGTGTACAGATAAGCAGCAAATACCAGTCGGCTATAAAATTGATTGCAAACTAACTGGGCATCCTGCGATCTGCGCCTACGCAGCGGCAGCGTCCCACTACACTGTCGATTCAATGAATTTATTCATATCTTATTGGCCTATTTGTTTTCGGATTTGGGAGGAGAATTCGTCATTGTTGAATGAGTGAGTTGTTGTGTAGACCTAGTGATTCAAGTGTATTTAGAAAATATAGAAATCAATAATCTTTACTTTTACGAGTTTAGCACAAAAACATAGCTGAAACAGCAAAAAATGGTAATGTCGTCACTGTGTTTTTTTTTTTAATTATTAAATTGTTGTATACGTGTATTTATTTTACGTTTACGATTGGCTTAGACAGGGAGAACTGCACTAAGATATTTATAACTGTTCTTGCTACAGTTAAGAAAGCAACAAACCATTGGAGGTCGCCGAAATTGTGACTAAAAAGATATGCCTGAACTCTAGTAATAGACAAATTACTTACATTAGGAATGTATGTATGTGAAATGCTCAAAAGGAGATAGGTAGTGTTATTTTATTAAATTGCCACAGGATCTTTTTTAAACCTACGTCACTTTACAGATACCAACACTTTCTACAAAAATGACCATTGACGAAATATCAACATCATCCGTCATGTTTAAGATCGTGTATACAAGTCACATTACATACACACGAAATTGATCACCACTCCGTTAAAGGAAGCAAGGGAGAGAATAAATCACAGTAATTGCTATCGAACCTTACCTTTATTTATCTTCTGCGAGAAGTGATACATGTAATGCAGCAATGCACTTATTTGTCAACGCACACATTTGTCAGGATTTTGTACTGCTTTATGGGGTGTTCTGAAAGAATGCATCTGGTAACACTTTCATGAAAGGGTGCAGTAAGGGCTTAATAATGGCTAGACCAGGTCACCAAATGCAAAATCTTTTTCACGTTAATATTTGAAAAAAGTCATTGTACTTACTTTTATTAGACGATTTATAGCGACGGGCATATTTTTAAGAAACGGACCCCAAATGATAATAATCAGTAATTGGTGACCCCTGGGCTAGGCCGTTAATATCCGAGAAGAATATTGCCGTAAGCAACTAGAAATTAAAATTCTAACGTATGACTGATTATTGCATACTAGCTTTTTCTGCAGCTTCCTTCCCGTGGTCTTAATGGTATAAAAAGTAGCCCTTAATACTCAAAGATTGTGAAACTTTCAATCAATAAAATAATTATTGAAACTGATCAGTAATTTCCTTTACAAGCATATCAGCAATGAAGCAACTATACCTCTTTATAATATTAGTTCAGAGTTCCAAAATCAAAAAATCTAAATCAAAATTTATTTATTCAATTAGGCCATTAAGCGGCACGTTGGAACGTCAAAAAAAAAAACAAATGTAATAATAATTGATTCTACCGTCCATTCGGAAAAATAGCTTGTTATGGAGAAGAACGGACAAGAAACTGCACACTTACTTGTGTTTTATTTTAAAAGAGTAAGTGATAAATCTGTTCTTCTTGGTGGTGGTATTTTGATTTGAGATCAATTTAATTTAAAACAAAAGCTCTCAATAAAATTCGAAAACAAAGAAATCAATAACCATTAATGTCTTCACTCGTCTATGAAGCAGTAATTCACCTTTGAACAAACAATTTGTACCACCTGCCGCAATCAATTCTATGTTTTCCCTTTATCCGGCCTTTACGCGTGAGGCGAAGAATTCTGTACATACCACTAATTTTATAATTCGGCATGACGAACGAGATCTCAAAACACCTCCGTCCCCGTATCAATACTCGGTTATCGGGGATCAGGGAGACACCGAAACTCATTGATTTATATGAGAAATCATCTTAAAAGCACAAAGAAATACAAACTTTATGTGGTCTAAGTTTGGCTGGGTTTCGTTTGACAGCTGTCAGAGAATTCAAGTTAAGTGTGTTTAGTGGATTTTGGACTGTGTTGTTTTATAGTTAAGGTAGGGTTTGAGGTGAGTTGATTTAAGATGGCATACCACCAAAGACGAATACGCCACTTTCGAGTGATTTATACCCGATACGGCGTATTAAATGTTTTGTTTTCGTTTTTATAAAATGTAAAAATCTGTTATTTATGATACCAAAATCGAGAGGTCCCGATTAAATTATGTCCGATACTATTTAGATTTATAGCGCCTTGATGTTTTGTGCTTCCTCTTATTTGTAAGAAATTATTTTTTGTTTTGCGGGTTTAAATGGTGTGGTTAGTTTTTTTGAACCGCATTGTACAGTGACAGATTCTTGATTGAGGTTTTTAATTGTTATTTTTGAAAGAATTGTGATGTAATTATGCGAGTAAAACTTATCAAAAGGGGTCATTCCTTCACTTCAAAAATAAAATTTGGGATCATCATTTAAACATATTTGCTGCTGATATGACGTTATTATGGAATTGAAATTTTGGTGGAGTCAAATTATTCATTGGCTCTTGTGTGCATAAAGAATACATATATAATAGTAACCGCCAAAGGAATCTTGAATATTTGTCAAATATAATAAATTAATACATCCTTCATAATGCGCACAGCGAATGAATGGAACTCACTACCTGCATCTGTGTTTCCGTACGCATTCAACCCGAATCTCTTCAAAGTTAGAGTAAACAGGCTCCTTCTGGGTAAGCTCACTCCATCGTCGACTCTGTCTCTGTCACCTATGACTTAGACTAGAGTCAAGAGCAAACCCATCTCAAATAAAAAAAAAAAAAAAAAGTAAGGTTTGCCACGTTCTTAACTCCAAATACTCAATTCAGAAATCGGCCCTAAGTGATGAGTTTTCATCAAAATCATGAATAAAATGCAGTGCGTAGCATAGGATAGATACTAATGCAGTCCTTGTTTTTTCAGATGGGTTGATTGAATACCGCACAAGCAAGATGGAAAACACCTCAAAAGAATGTAGCTTATCAAAAGAAAGTAACATGTCCAAACAGCATTGAAGACCTGTTTACGAGAACAATAACACCTCAACATAAACGTTTAAAAATAGCGGTATTACAAACAGAATTAATACGAAACATCTAGCACGTTATAAACGGGTAAAAATAGATATATTACCAACATAATTAATACGGAAGCGAACAATAAATGAAAGTTTTTCAAAACGCCATAACATGCGCCTGCGCATCGACAAAGCAAACGAGTGTAGCGGCAATATGCTTGATTAAACACACATTCGGTGCACGGCCGATGCCTTAATTAGAACTGGGGGTAGGGATGGGAGGGTTATGTATCGATGGGATAAAGTCGATGTCGATGAGTTGCCCTAAGGTGGATGTCGGAGACATTTGCATCAATATGGCGCATATTTCAATGTATAAGGGATGGCAGTTTGAGTTATTATAATGACTTTTGTCGTGGTTATTTGAATCTGTTAGATCGATAGAATATGCTTGCATTTTGGTACATGTTTTGATGTATTTTCTATACAAGTATAGAATAGGCCGAGAGCAAGTAATGCTTCTGAAAGCTCTGTTGAAAATACATGCCAAAAGTTTACCTAATAGTTATAAATGAATATTTTGTTTAAAAAGATATTAATCATCATCATCATTTCAGCTAAAAGACGTCAACTGCTGGACATAGGCCTCCCCCAAATGTCGCCACACTAATCGTTCCTGTGCGCCTAGCATCCACCGAACTCCCACAGCCTTGCCTAGGTCGTCGCTGCAAACAGAGGGAGGCCTTCCAACGTTGCGTGTTCGGGTACGCGGTCGCCACACCAGAACTTTTCGACCCCAACGACCATCCGTTCTGCGAGCAATGTGCTCTGCCCACTGCCACTTAAGTTTGAAATTCTTCAGGCTATGTCGGTAATTTTGGTTATCTTGGAATTCCGAGCATAACTCTCTCCATTGCTGACATGACTTTAAGCCTTCCGATGAGGCCCATTGTGAGTGACCACTCGGTCGTAGACTTTTGTCTTGAGACACAATTTGATGAGAAGATACCTCAAAACTTCCCGAACGCTGCCCAGCCGGGTTAAATTCGACGGTTGATCAATTTCTCGAAGTTGGCCATATCCAACTGGACCGTTTGTTCCAGGTAGACATAGTCGTCCACAATTTCTAGTGTAAAGTCTCCGATCTTGATAGAATTGGGTGTAACATGGGCTACATTATATAAAAAAAACTATTATGTAAGTTAATCCATAAAGTCTCTTAAGAGATACTCATAGGGTTGATTTAATATCATCACCAGCTCTTGTTCGATTTTACTTAGGGTTGGCACAATCGATTTTTAGATTATTGAATCTATGGGTTCAAAATTCAAAAACAATACTTGCAACGTCGTAGCTCAGTAGGATTGCCGACAAAATCTATCGACACCGGTCGCCACATACACCCCATCTCTAAAGTGTTAATAGCAGTAACACCAGAGTCATTGAATATGGTCGTAATCGTAATTATTTTTAATTAATAATCAACACGCTTAGAACGGTGCACATAATAAGGATGTGCTGTGTCGATGGCCTGATGATCGCGCCATGTTTGGACTTGTTGTGTTTGACGTCCTTGTCGAGTTGTCTTTGTTTACTAATTGTTTTATTTTTGGTGATTGTTATGAGATGGTATTAATATACGATCGGAATATTCCATAATCTGTATGGAAACGGTAGTAGAAATATTAGCAAGTACAGAAAAACAAACAACCTGTTGTTTGTTTTTTGTCATTATATAACGCTCATTAGCACCTTAATTAGTTTGGACTTTAATCTTACTATACTTTTGGTAAATATTCTTATAAGTGAATATTTTGTCATTGGTTGTCAATGACACTTATTAAACCAGGAGCTACTAAAAAAATGTTAAAAACTGGAAACAATGTTTGGCTCTTTTATCCTCAATCCATTGCCATCTAAATCATTACATGGAAAATTACCATTTGTATTACTGAAAAAAAACATTAAATCATTAAGATATGTAAACGTCTTTAATAAAAAAAAAACCACTTTGTCCTATGACTCAAAACTAATAAACACTTGCCTTTTACAGGAGAGATCAAAAGGTTGGCCCGCTGGAAAGTTCTAAACAGGAAAACTTTTTTAAAACTTATTCAGTCTTATTACAAAAAACGAAATAAACCATGGTTTAAACCTGTACTATCAAGTCCAGGCTTATCTGCAAAACCATGGTCTAAATTTGTTCGTATTACAAAATTCAAAAAAACCGTGGTCTTCTTAGTGCCGTCATTTGAACCATTGTCTATACATCAACCACAGATTAATACAAATATCATTCGTTCACCATAATATCATTCTATTGCAACGTTCCGTATGCCCAGAAAAGAAAACTTTTTGATAATATGATAAGGATTAAATGATGTTTAGGAGTGTTAAAAATATTGAGACTTTGTTATTTTGCATGGTTATTAACATTTGTTATTTATCGATTGAAGTTTTGTTTAGATTTAAGCAAATTACTTAAATTCGTATTAATTATTAATAATCCATCTACGTGCCTACGTGTAACGAAACGTAACATTCTCGCGCGTTATATGACACCATACTCGTCACATTAAACAAAACCATCGCAAGTTGAACAAAGTTCATTAAGCTTTGGAATTTTTAAGTTATTGAAGTCTCTAATAGAACAATTGCCACTTTGTTAATAATATATATAATATTATATTGTGATGGACCAACAAAAAAAAACGATTTGAGAATTGGAGTACCGAGGAAAAAGTAATATCCTCATTATTAATTAAATCAACCATGATAATATCCATTTTCGGGTAAAAACAACACAACACAATAAAAAAAGATGCTATAACCAAAAAGAGAAACTTTGACAGATACGACTTAGACCATCGTTAAACTAGGGGCCGCCGAGGTTTAGCGTTAGACCATGATTTGAACTATGGTTTATCGCTAAACCATTATTTGTAATATCATTTTTGTGTAAACCACAGTTTATAGAGATTTAAACCTGGGTTTTTAGTTAAACCGCTTTTTGTAATAAGACTGATTGACTCTGGAGAGCAGTGGAGACCCAGTGGTAACGGCCCCGATTTACGTGTGGTAGGTCGTGAGTTCGAACACAGGCAGGTGCCACATTGGGCACCCATTTTAACGGCACCTGAGGTATTCCACATACGGCACCAATCGATATTTTTTGCAGGTGCCATAAGTGGAATAGTTTATTATTTAAAATTGTATTCCTCATTTGGCACCTAAAGATCAGTAGGTACTATTGTTGGGAAGTAAATTTTTTTTAGGGCGTCCAATCCGTCTAAGTATTTGTGGTAAGTAATACTTCTTCATGATTCTAGCCTCCTGGTAGTTTAGGTATAAATACGTATAATTTTCATTATTTAACTAAAAAAGGAAAAGTGGTAGTTATATTTGTATCATGTTATTAAACTCTCTACTGATTTTAATCGAATTTTTGATTTTGACGATCCGCAGGTATAAAAATGTGGAATAAAATTTTAAATAATACATTATTCCACGAATGCCACCTGCGAAAAATATCGATAGGTGCCGTATATGGAATACCTCAGGTGTCATTAACTCAGGTGCCGTAAAATGGGTGCCCAATGTGGAATACGTCAAATATAATCCCCACAAACAAACACACAAACTTTCACTATCCACACTATTATTGGCCGTTGAATACTACATAATATATCAGTTTAAGCCTAATTTAAGGACGCGACGCTCAGGTATAACGATATAAATACAAATAACGATTACATTTCTGTTCTTTCGATCGTTAATAACATTATAACGACCGATAATAACGATAACGATAAATATAACGATGTGGTGTCGTCAGTATATCGTTTATTCTTATTTGTTAGTTTGTATGTTTGTATTGGAAGTAATTTTCATCGGGTTTGAGTTTAATCTGTAAGTAATAATGCTGTTATTGTAAATAGTAAGTACTTTAGTTAAAGTTAAGTATCCTGAATCTATAACAATGGTCCTCTACTTAAAATGACTTGCTGCCTTGAAATTACTTGGTACAGGACTTATAAAATAAGAGTAACATCTTATCATCACGCCTGTTTTCCCAAAAGGGTTAGACAGAGGTAGTACTATAGTCAGAGCTGGGCAAAATACATGCTTTGCTTTAATTAAAATGCATATTACAATATACCATCTTCCATGTATTTAAATTAAGAAATAAAAAATATTTCTAAGTCGTGTATTTCAAATACATTTTTTTTTAATCCTAAATAATAAAGTAAATATCTGTATGAAATGAAAATAACAATTGGCAAGTTATGCACTTGACAATTTGACGTACGCTATCGCAATTTTGCTTACAAAAGTTATCGATCGCTTCTCTGCAGAAAGCACCAATAGGCTGGGCTGGATTAGTTCTATTTTATTTATATAACCTAACACCTGACTGTATTTTGTAATTTAAATAAATATCGTATTTTTACAAGACTTAAAAATATTTTGTAGGTATTGAAGTACATGCGAGATAGTATTTTCTAATTTGTATTTTAATTAAAGCACAGCATTTATTTTGCTGCTCTGGGTATATTATTCTTATTATCTAATACCATTACAGTTTTGCACTATGTTAAAATCTGACTTCTCTCTGAATCGTAGAATCAATCTAAAACCCTTCCTTAAATAACACTGACCATTAGTTATTTACTACTGTAATTCTAGCGAGATTTTTTTGATTTAAGTAGTCCACAGATGATTGAATTTTCCATCTTTTATTACCTACATTATTAAAATAAAAAACCACAAGTCCCAATAATCTGTGAAATAATAAAATTATTAGTAGATATAATCCCCAAAGCGTCTACTAAAGGCGGTGATTAAACCATTATCAAAAAGATACAAAATACAAAAAATACACCTGTGAAAAGAACATTCAACAAAAAAAACAAGCAACGCCGCGGTAAAAACTTGTGCCTCACCTTAATGCGGCGATAACCGTAAACTAAACCAATAGTCTTACAAAACAATAACTTAGCCCCCCAAAAGCGGCGTTTCGGAAACGAAAATCGATATTTATCGATAAAAAAAATCGGTTTTTAGTATCTCGATGGTCGTAAAACGGAATTTATACAAGTGTTTATTGGTATCGTAACGTATTTTAGAGTATTTCGAGACGATGAGTTTGTTAGAAACGAGGGAATTTAGTAGATTAGTCGGTAAAATATTTATTACTTAATCAGGTTAGTATAGGTAGCGTTTCGGCGATCGGAGGACCAATAATTTTAATAAGAAGATTGGAATTTCGTGAGAAGGTGTTTTTGTTTTTAGAATTTTATGTAGTAATGAATTGTTTTAGCATCTGTTTAACATTTAGATTTCACGATACTGATAGTTATGATGACGCAAAACCGTAAATTCTGTTAGCTACATATTACGTCTGCATGCGGCCTTGTATGTTGATACAAATAAGGTATCTTTCTACCCGACTGCCGAAGGAGGGTCACTACCCTGTGTGTTTATCAGTCTAGTATTTATGTATGTTTGTTCCTATGTGGCGCTCTAGAGACTAATCGCGTTGGCTGATTTTGTTGATACTTATGTCAATCGATTCGTCTTAAACTTGCGAGTGTCACTAGCTACATTAGAATAGGAAAAAGAAAAACGGCGGCTTTTGGGCGCCATATTGTGGAAGCCCCATTTTTTCTTTCTGCCAAACCCATCTTGAGGGGTTTCAAAATCTCTCGAAGTCTCCTAGGGGTAGGATATCCAAGACCAGAAGACTATAGGCTCATATCTCCTAATCTCGTTGTAAAACTCATGAAGCAGGTTTTCAATAATAGGTTATCTAGGGGACCACAAAAGATGCCAAGGTGTCGAAGTGTTTGAGTTATTTCTCGGCTCCTCCAAAACATAAGATAAGATACCGATTTTAGAGCTAGATAAGCCCTTTATTGCTCCTTTAGTGGTTACTAAATCTTTAATTATTTATTAGAATTTGCAAATTGAATTCGTGGGTTTACCGCGACTCGCAGTGTTGCAGCCGGCCGCTCAGCCACTGCGGCTGTGTTTTTAATCAAGCTAAGACATCCATCCCTCCACATAGCAAAAACCCTTTTCCCATCACTAAAATCAGCCATAAAGATTCCAAAGACAAAGATCTGTCCCATTATAGACAGTTACAATAATACTACATTTGCATTTGTTCGATTAAGGCCCCCTCACATCTAGACAGAACAAAGACGCCCCATTAGGGGTGGTCGAGACGCTAGATTTATGTGTGCAAGGGTTGTACCACCCTTCTTCGATTTATGTGCAGTGGTTAAGATACTTCTGATTCGGGATGGGTTTAAAAGTGTTAATGGGTTACTCTTAATGTTAGGCTGGTGTTTGGTTCGCTGATTGTGGGCTGGTGGACCAGATTGGTCGCAGAAATATTTGATTCAATTCCAAGTTCTTACTGAACTTTGAATATTTTTACCGATCTTTTTATACTAAGATTTACCTGGAGATGGGTAACCATACGAAAAAAATGTAGTGGAAGTAGAATTTTCTGTAGAGTTATCTTACTTTTCTTTTTCTTTGTGTGGACGATTCTGTGTCCTTAATTCTATAACTTATCAATACAATAATAACAATATTTCACTTATGTATACAGTGGATAAATCAAGAGACAACATTCGACACGGTGAGACGACACGGTTGGGCGTTGAGCGATGAGCTGCTGTGCTGCGTGTCACGGGTTCGATTCCCGCACGGAACAAATATGTGTATTGCCTACAGAAAGTTGATCTGGATCTGGGTGTCTTGTGTATGTGTGTTTAAATGTTTGTAAACGCACCCACGACACAGGAAGAAATTCTTAGTGTGGGGCAAAGTTCAAAAAAAAAGAAGAATTGCAAATCTCACATGTACAGAATACTCAAAAGATTAGCCAACCAGGGTGGTAATGGAACGGCAGGTCCAGGGTGCGCCGAAATTCTTAAGCTTTTAATGCACCATTCACATTACATTAATGCTTTAAACACGGCATTACGTAACGCCTTCCCAAATAAGCTTTTACCTTTTCGATCCGATACAAAAATACGAGCAAACCAAAAAAAAAACGGAAATAAAACAATACAGAATTTACGACTCAATAAAAACTTATGCGCATGACACTTTAGACGCGCGAAATACGAAAATTTTCATATAATCCAATCGATTTAATTCAAAAGTGTAAAGTATTGAAGATTCAAGAATTAATATATAAATAATGGACCATAAATTTTAAGCTGAAGACAAATGTACGAGTATTTATGAAATTAAAAATGTGACAGAATATTACTTATTGGCGGGATTCGATTATGGCGACGGTTTTAAAGGATTGGTGCTGTACCTATATGGCATAACAGCTGTTCTCAGTCCTGAATTAGTAACGGTTGCAATAAAGACGTGCAACTTGGGTGAAGTAGTTTTGCAATCACAGATCATCCGAAAGACAGCCCACAGCTGAACATAGACCTCCCCCAAGTGTCGACGACAGACAGGTCAATAAAATCAAATAAAGGAAAACCAAATATATTAGCGAATTGGGAAAATGCTTGGCTAATTATTATTTTATGACTTTGGTCTTCTGTTTCTGCTAAATTCTTTACTTAATTTCCAAAGTACCATCCTGTTTTAAAAACACTCTCGGAAAGATATTGATTCAAATCAAGCGTCGTCGAGTTTATTTTTTCTTATGTCTTCAAAGGTAATTTGTTGACTTTCACAACACTCGAACAGAATCTAGGGCCTCCTGCAGAGCTTCACACATAATTTAACGCAATATAGGTGTTTAATTTTGATAAAATGAAGAAACTTTCTCTTTCTCCCTTTAACTAATTTACAAATAAGTGACTTGAGGCTTACAGCGCTCATGAATTTGTCGGCATTGGATGCCAATTGATAGGAACAGGAACATGAAATTATCGTCACCAGCCTATTAATGTTCTCACTGCTGGGACACAGGTCTCCTCTCTGTGAGAGGAAATGGGCCGTAATCCAACACACAGGGCCAGTGCGGGTTGGTGGATGTCACATGTCTTCGAAATTTTTGGTTCTAGGACATGCCGGTTTCTTCACATGTTTCCTTCACCGTTTTTAGAGCAGTGAGTCGAAATAATTTATACAGAGTAAAGCGCCTGCCTGTGTTCGAACTCACGACCTACAACTTGTTAGTTGCGGCCGTTACTACTGGGCCACCACTGCCCTCATGAAATCAATGCCAGGGTTAAATTGTAAAAATATGACTGTAATCTTTTTTTTAAATATTGCGCGTTGATTAGAATTTAGTAACATTTTTAAAAAAAGGAATTTGATTATACTGAAAACGGATGCACGGAAGCAATATATCTATATTCGAGTATTTATTTCATGTGTAGTTGTAATGTTGTATGCCAAGTAGCCCTAGGTGAAACACTACCTGATTAAATGTGACAATCTTTATTATTGAACAGGACAATCGAACATGCCTAACGTAATTTCGAGCAAATTTTCACTAAACGAAGAAATTCCAAAAATCCTTTAATTACTTTTAATAATTGACCTTAACGCTATTAATTTGTAGAGGGCAATAAAATGGGACATGTTCAAACATTGAGTTAAATTGCGCCACGGCACGAATTTAGTGCCGAAAGGGTTCATATAATTACGCCGCAGCATTCCGGGGTCGATCAGGAACTGGAATTAAAATGAAGAGTCCTGTAACAGGCAGCTGTGACTTATGGACTGGATATTGAAGAGTGGGGTTCAGGAATTAGAAAGAGATAGTTGGGTTGCAGTTTCCGAAGCGTTAAATGCTTTATTTCTTTTGCGGTATTTTATTAACTATTAACAGACGAATTATAGTTTTAAACTTATTAAAGACTAGAGGACGCCTCGCGGTTTCACCCGCGTAGTTCCCGTTCCCGTGGGAATACAGGGATAAAAAATAGCCTATGTCACCCGGGGATAGAGTAGCTTCCCAACGGTGAAAGAATTTTTGAAATCGGTCCAGTAGTTTTGGAGCCTATTCGGTACAAACAAACAAAAAAATCTTTCCTCTTTATAATATTGGTATAGAAAAAGACCTGATGGAATTAGATGTTGCAAATCTGATAGAATATTCTTCATGGTCATCATGATTTGAGCAGTGAAAACGTCTGTAAGCAGATTGTGTTTATACCTACTGCAGAACTGAAGATGCTTCTCTCTCTTTTGATCCTTATGTTAAAACTTGTACACGATACTTGTCTTTTCCTTTTCTATATTTTTTATCGATTTCACAAAAATGTATTCCACAGAATAATATTCAGTTACTCCCATAACCCGTTAATTGGTGTCCACTGGCCATGAAGAACTAAATGCCTTCTAGAAGAGTGGCCATAGTGCCTTGGGAAAGTGCTATGAGATTATTTCCCAACCCCCCTTTTATGAAAATGTCGAATAAAGAGAGCGAGTTTTTGTCATGCGATCCGGCTAACACCCGGCGCCCTCCGGTATCCGGGCCGGTGGGTGAGAAATTGGTTACCGAAGACTCTATGGAAGTAGGCGACCAGGCTTCCATGGTAGTGAATGTTACTGGCAGCAAGAAATATGTTCAGCAAGCTTTCCACCCTAGCTTGTTCTTATCTCGACCTAGATGTAACTCCCTAGGTAGCACATCAAGCAAAGAAATGCAAGAGCCGATGAACACAAAACAGCTTGAGGTCAAAAACGTAGTTTCTTCACCAAGAGACCAACTATCACAACCATCAGCTAGTGATACTAGTACATCTCGTCCACCCGAATGGCAAAGAGTTCCTTCTAACAGAAGCAATAAGCGCAAGAAACTCTCACAATCACCCTCGCCAGAGGCGATCAAAACCTCAAATAAATACAGTGGCCTACAAATAGATCTTACCGAAGAAGAAAACGCACCAAAACAAAAACGCCCTAATAAACCTCCACCAATTATTCTGTACGGCGTTGAAGATGTCAACAAGCTTACAGACCTTCTACACACTGTTGCAAATAAGGGAGAGTTCATCTTTAAAATTGTCAACAGAAATCAGTTGAGAATTAATAGCCTGGACATTGAGGCTTACAAGAAAATAATGACCCTAGTCCGTGAAAAAGGCCTCATTGGACACACGTTCAACAGGAAGGATCAACGATGCTACCGATTCGTTATCAAGAATCTGCACCACTCAACCCCACACAGTGCCATAATAGAGGAAATTGAACAGACTGAAAATAAAGTCCTTGGAGAAATAATAAATGTAAAGTTTGGACCTGAAAAGAAGCCAACATCGACATTTTTTGTAAATTTAGTCCCTAACCCCAATAATAGCGCAGTTAGAACAATAAAAGCCATATACCATCAAACAGTTTCAATAGAAGAGCCTAAAAGAAAAACCTCTATTCCACAGTGCCAACGATGTCAGCAATATGGACACTCAAAAATTTACTGCATGATGCCTTATCGCTGTGTGAAATGCGCACAAGCCCACAAAACATCGGAGTGCCCAAAAAGAGATCGGAACACACCTGCAAAATGCGTTTTATGTGAAGGCTCACATCCTGCGAATTACAAAGGATGCACTGTGTACAGGGAGATCCTAAATAGAAGAACAGGCCATAAGCCTACAGCCAAAATCATACCCCGCGCAGAACCCAAAATTTTAACCGCAATCGAACAAAATAGACCACAAGTCGAGAATAAACAGCCAAAACATTACCTTAGTGAGAAAAATGGTACGACATATGCAGAAGCGACTAAAAAAGAACCCAAATTAGAAACATTGCTCACACAACAAGCTGAAAAGCTAGACAAATTACTAGACCAGATGTCAACCATGATGAATTTACTCACAACAATCATCAGTAAACTTGTCCGATGAAATGGCTACACTTAGAGTTGGGACCTGGAACATAAATGGATTGATCAAACATCAAAAAGACGTAGAGATACTCCTTACAATACATGACATTGATGTACTTCTAGTTTCTGAAGCACACCTAACATCTAATCATTTATGTACCTTCAAAAACTATAGTATATATTCCACATTTCATCCTGATGGAACTGCACATGCAGGGACAGCAGTCATTATTAAAAATCACATCAAACATGACGTTCTAGAGGAGTATAAAACTGACCAAATACAGGCTACCACAGTTATGGTTCAGGATAAGCAGAGCTCACTAACCCTATCTGCCATATATTGTCCTCCTAAGCAATTCCTAAAGGAAGATGGCTTTACAGACTTCTTCGGAACACTTGGTCAAAGATTCATATGTGGCGGAGACTGGAACGCCAAAAACGTTTACTGGGGTTCTCGAATAACACTACCCAGAGGAAGAGAACTGAAAAAAAGCATTGAGAATAATAAACTACACGTCCTGAGTACGGGTGAACCTTCATACTGGCCAACAGATCCCAATAAACTCCCTGACCTCCTGGACTTCTTTGTGTACAAGGGACTTTCTAACATGTTCCTCAGTGCTGAAAGTTGCCTGGATAGCAGTTCAGATCACACCCCTCTGATAGCCACTATAAGTACAACAATCATAGAAAGACAGTTCAAAGAAAAGCTCTACAACGCGAAAACAGATTGGATTGGATTCAGACAATACATCGAAACCCACATGAATTTAAAAGTACCGTTGAAAACAAACGATGATATTGATGAAGCTACTGCAAACATCACAAACCTCATTCAGACAGCTGCATGGAAATGCACACCAACACCTACCAGGCCAGAATCCAAAAATATTTCCAAGGAAATCAGGCGTAGGGTTTTGGAAAAGAGAAGGCTCAGGAGACTTTGGCATACCAGTCGTCATGCTTCTGACAAACGAGATTTTAACAGAGCGGCCGCAGACCTGAAGCAATATCTAAAGGGCATCGAAGATGAGACCTTAAAAAATAGACTGGAAAATCTGGACCCTTTGGCTAAAAACGAATATTCGCTTTGGAACACCGTGAAGCATAGCAAAAATGCGCCACAAACTGCTCAGTACCCATTAAAGCTGGGAAATAATACATGGGCAAGAAAAGACGACGAACGCGCCGAGGCCTTTGGCTCCTTCTTGGCCGATGTGTTTACGCCCAACTCCGGCGATACATCAAACGACGAAGAGATTCAAAGGTATTTGGAGTCAGACCTACAGCTCAGTTTACTATTAAAGTACTGCTCACCTCGTGAGATCTGGAACACTATGAAAGGTCTAGAACTAAATAAAGCTCCTGGCTTTATTTAGTTCTAGACCTGACTGCCTTATAACTGCCGAAATCTTACGTCAACTGCCGAGAAAAGCAATCGTCTTCATAACACAGCTCTTTAATGGAATTATGAGGACCGGCTATTTCCCGAGATTATGGAAGGTGTCGGAAATAATCATGATCCCAAAGCCAGGCAAATCACCACACCTTGTGTCGTCATACAGACCAATAAGCCTACTGCCTGTTATGTCCAAATTATTTGAGAAAGTCGTTGCACGTCGGCTTAACGTAATACTTAAAGACGGCAACATTATCCCACAACACCAGTTTGGATTCAGAGTGGGGCACTCAACCGTGGAGCAGGTGCATAGAGTCGTGAACAAAATACGAGAGGGACTGGAACGAAAGGAGTACTGCTCGGCTGTATTCCTGGACGTACAGCAGGCGTTCGACAAGGTCTGGCACCGGGGCTTATTGTTTAAGGTTAAAAAACAACTGCCACATAACCTGTATGTACTTATAAAGTCTTACTTGGAAGACAGAATTTTTCGGGTAAAGATTAATGAGTCATACTCTAAATTCTACAGTATACAGGCTGGCGTACCCCAAGGGTCGGTATTGGGTCCAACCCTCTACCTCATATACACAGCAGACTTACCAACGTCAGAGGAAATTCTCTCCGCCACCTTTGCTGATGATACGGCTGCCTTGTGCAACAACAAAAACCCTCACATGGCCTCACTTACACTACAAAATCATCTCGACAAAGTCTATAAGTGGATGAGCGAATGGAAAATTAAAGCTAGCGCTAGCAAGTCAACACATGTGACTTTTGCTCTCAGAAAAGATGACTGTCCACCTGTTAAACTCGGAGACGACACACTTCCACACGGGACAACGGCTAAGTACCTCGGCTTGCATCTCGACAGGAAACAAACGTGGAAATGCCATATAGAAAAAAAACGGGACGAGCTTAACATCCTGCTCCGAAAACTGAACTGGCTCTTGGGCGGTGCATCACCTGTGTCACTGGAGAACAGAGTACTTATCTATAAAGCAGTCTTAAAGCCTGTTTGGACATACGGAGTCGAGCTGTGGGGCTCTGCAAGGAACTCAAATGTGGAAATTCTTCAGCGATTCCAAAATAAAGCTCTCAGAATTATATCGAATGCTCCTTGGTTCATGAAGACCTCAGAACTACATGAGCATTTACAAATCAAAACAGTGAAAGAGGAAATAGAACAAAAGATACAGTCATATAAACATCGAATAACGACACATACCAACACCTTAGCCGTAGCCCTAAGAGAACCATTAAACATGAAAAGGCTCAAACGTCACCACATATGGGACTTTACTAAATAGAGTCTGAACAATTTTGAGAGGCAGATTCTTCTCTGGAAGATTGGACCTCACAAGTCATCGTCCGCACAAAAAATCAGCTAAAGGTTTTTCAACCGATTGCAAGATAAGAAAGGAAAAAAAAAAAAAAAAAAAAAAAGTTACTCCCATAGATTGATCACCCTCTGCAGCAGAAGGACAGATAAGCATAATCTCGGTATCATAATATATAATCCATATAATACCGACATCGTCGATAGTTATATTTCAAATAATAACGATCGTCACTAATTAGTGGTTTCTCCTCATTCGATATTATCTCGATATACTCGGAACCGACACCGAACTGACCGACAAATACGATATTTTTATATGTATATTATATTATGTCAGTAGATGATATTCATCTCTTTACTGCATACTAGTGGTTCGGCTCCTGTTTGCTACTGCTTTTGTTATTTTGAATATTTTTGTGTCATAGTTGAGATAGGATTAGGTTGAGGAGGATCATAGATCAAAAATGCAGTGTGATAGTTGATAATATTTTATTTGACCTCTAAAAATCATTGAATTAAGCAAAAATAAGTGCGGTTCGTCTTTTTTATTTGGTCACATCTTCACACCTCAATCCTTAATGTGTAATATTTTGCATATTTTGCTGTCTTAGATAAACTTTTACTAGCCAGTTGATGCATTTATTGCTGTTTGTTATCTATGTTATATTTTCATTACCATCGTCATTGTGGCTTGGATGATGCTTCTGTCGAGCGGTGGTTATCAATCGACTAAGTTGATCATGATTATTCACTGCTTTACTAATTTTATTATTCTTCAAACTACTTTAACCCCTTAGGCATTCGATACACAATGAAAAAGCCATTGTGTCTCACGTAGGTCTGCGTTCGGGCAAGGGGTCAAAGTGGACAAAAATCAACATAAAGTTGGTGAAATGTCAATCCCGTATAACGATGAACAAATTTTAACAACCACAGCCATATTTTCTTTTAAGCCACTTCCTCATTATCAAATCAGCCCATTACAACTCACTATTATAACTTAAACACAAACTAACATCTTCCAAAAATAACAGTAGGAACCGCTCACCCCTTTTAGGGGGCTGATATTTATCGCGGGGTGTTTATTGCTGCGAAAATTATACCCCTAATGAGTTCCCGAATTCTCCCTGCGGTGTAGAGCGAGGACAGAAAATCCTATCGGCTATTAACAGTCAAGAAATGGTAAATTATTGTGTCTGTGGAGCAAAGTTTTGGCCCACAAAGTCCTTATGGTAATATGCGCTTTGTACAATGGCTCCTTACGTTTTTGTTTAGATGGTTTTGTTAACTGTTAGTGTAAATCGTAGGTTGGTACTGGTAGGGTTGTGTTTTGGACGGTTTTTATGAGGTTCTGAGCATGGATATTTGGTAGGATTATAGAGAATGTTATATGTATATTTGTTTGTAGAACTCGCCTAGACAGACAGAGTCATTACGCAGAGACAGCCAAAGGATGGGTGTCGTCGCCAAGAACGTAAAGAACGCACACTTAGACGTATTTATGATGGATTGGTCGGCAAAGACAGCACATCGGGAATAGTGGAATACTATGGAGGAGATTTTTGTCAAGCAGTGAGCCTACATAGGCTGAGCATGTAAGTAACAGGTTTCTTTATGAAGCACTAAAAAACAAAGAAGCCAAAGCAAATAAAATATAATAAAAATATAAATAAATATATATTATAAATAATAATAAAAAAGATATTTAAAGGAATTTTAATAAGTTGTGTTGTTGTAATTTTTAAAGTCACATACACAATCAAGTTCCTCACTGACTACAGCAAATGGCTGTTTCCCTAAATGATAACAGTAGATAATTTGTTTACCCAACTAACAAACATTCAATGCCTAACTAGACACAACAACAGTAGTAAATTACTAATTCCACGACAATAAATAGTCACGTAATCCCATAAAACATTTAACCATACATTTGACATCAGTAGTAACTACAGTATTTAATAATCTTAGCTTGTCGATCAACCCATTACGGGTCCCATGGTCGAGTCGCGTTGCATTTCAAATCAATTACAGAGCTCCTAACACCTTCCCAACCTCTCTTTATATTCTATACTCCAAGATATCGACTGTTTCCGAGAAAAACCGCCTCGTGTACGTGCATCGGCTGTTTACCGATTTTTATCGAATTTTTATCGGTTTTTTTTTGGTTCGAAGTTCCAAGTTTCTGTTGGCTATAAAATTTTATGTCTCTATATATGATGGCTGATCGGTCGGATAGGTTTCGGGTTAGAGATGACTTTGATGTGTGGTTACTGTTGGTAGCTCCAAGTATTTGTTGATGGTTTATTATGGTTTAATTAACTGGATTGTGGTTTCCATTGATTGGGACAAAATCTTATCGTAGAATTCCCAGATTGAGTATCGGAATTTTTGTTTGATCAGTATGTAACATCATTTATGTTTTAGAATGTGTGGCAATTTCTTAGAATTTTTGAGGTAACACAAGAAGCCAGAAAGCATATCTATATGTAAACTTGGTCAGAAGGGGAGGTTTTGACAGGTTCCTACATTATAATCAAGCTGAGCAGGTATCTGTGCGTTTGTATATATGAGCTATATGACAATTTTGGCTCACAATACTTACAGTATAATTCTAGATATTTAATGATACTGATATAAGACTAGACGTCCTGAAATAGCGCCTAGTAATTAATACAATAGCCAAGAACAGGCATTTGACTTATACTTTTGATAATGATGACACATCCCAAGCACCTTAACTACATATTCAAAATTGGGTAAAATCAAAACTAAAGAATTCTCTATAAAACCAGCATAAACGTAACATAATCACCACAAATTATGTAAATTAAAAAACTATCAAAGACGAGACACAAAATGGCGATACCGTATTCTGCAATTTTACAGCTGTCATAGTAATAGGTGTCGATCTAGACTATGCGATGTCACCGATAAAATTTAACGATCGATATAATGAGCTCCCCTGTCAAATGTCAGTTGTTTTCTCTTTAATGTGTACCGGCTTCGAAACATAAATCAGTAAGATATTCATATTTAATACAAGAGTGGAGGATTTTGTTCAGAATTATTGCCGTTTCTCGGAATACTTGAGTTGTGATGTGTCGTTGTTTGTACTGGTGGATACAGATGTGTTTGGTTGCATCTGTGGTTTTAGAGGCTTTATTTTTGCTCTTGAATTAAGTACTTGCTTAGTTAATCTAAGCAATACGAGTAGTTACAAAGGCTTTGGCAAACCCTGCTATTAAATTATGAGACAAAGTATTTTGATTTATTTACCTAGTTAAGTAATTTCAGCTAGTTTTTCATGACATTATGATCAAATACAAAGTTAGTAAGAGTTTCCAAATAAACAAGTTTCTTAAAATAGTTGACATCGAAAGACAATGGACATACAGTATGCTAGAAAACTATATTTACTTAAAAATGCCTTAAAGAATGATGTGCAGCTTAAGATTAGTCATAAATTAATTGCCCACAAATTAATATTATCCAAAATCGTCCAAACCACCACTGTCCCCATCTACCCGTCAGTTCAACACGTCCGCGCGTGCAGTACTTTCAAGATGCCGAAACCAGATAGAAGCATACGACGACCGTACGATACGCATGTCTTATTGCCGTATAGCGGTTACTGTAAAATTGTAACCGTTTGGTTAAACGCCTCACACTGGTAGCTAGTGGTTAATGGCTGCGCTTACTTTTTATTTTTTTCTACTCATAAAAATGGTACTTTTAAGCATCTGTTTGGTTTCTGAGAAGCTCAGGTGTGAACCGATATGGACCTAGGATAGTGGCCTGAGGAACTCCTGAGAATATCTGCTACTGGTCAAGTGATATCGAAAGTGATCGGAATGGAACCAGCAGAACTGGAAACATTGGATAGTTAAAACTTTATGTTTTACTAACTTTTTTCCGCGACTTCGGCCACCGGTGTCTATTCCACAGAAAATTGTGTTTTTGCCGAGATTAAAAATAGCCTATAGACCTTTAGCTATAGCATTGATTTTCAATATTTCGTCAGTGACAGAGTTTATCGTCATCAAATCAGTAGGTACTTCCAAAGATTACCTTTTACAAACAAACTAACAAACGATTTCAACTCATTATACATAGGTATATGTAAGTATTGATGACTTTGTAAAGTCACTGGATAGCAATAATAGCCAGAGAACTACACTTGTGATCATGAACTTTATGATTCGCCAGATCAATATGCACTTAGCAGTGGTTGTAAAATATTTATTGAGTAGTTTTAAATATCGTGTTAAACTCATTAAAACCAAACTGTGACTAATAAAAACTCTCGGACACGTTTGCTTACTAAGTTATAAGTTAATATCATGTTGGTCTTGTTGGCAAACACTACTACTGAGGTCCTGAGTTCGATTGCTGGTTCGGGCCAAGTGTTTGACAATAGGCTTGTTCTAGCAAAGATTGAGTGTATTATGGGAACTACTCAGCCGAACACTTCATGGAATATAATCATCATAATAAGTTCGAATACATTTAAGTTGTCAAATAAATACATTGCTTGTCAAGTTCCAAGAACCTACTAACTTTATTTTTTATGCTTATCTAAAGAATTCGAAAGGCCAATTCTCAACTCGGTGACAATCAATGTCAACAACTTGTAGAAATTGTTTTTCACATTATTGAGACTGACAAAATTGTGAGATAAAAATTGCTAAAATTTCTGAAAAATATATAAGTTGCAGTAGAGATGTCTTAAGACACTCCTATCTCCAAATAAGTACAAACAACGCCACACAGTGTGAAATAGTTCCATAACCTTATAACAGCTATTATTAGAGCAATTACACCAAGATTATGATCGCCAGCCTGAGATACTCAATTAAACTGTCGTTTTAGACACCTTCTGTATTTGCTTAGTTAGTAACTCCATAGTTTTAGTTGTTATTATGGTTGAAGGATTGAGCCAAATTGGCAAATTGGCGTTTGCGAAAGATTTTGAAAATTGTTAGACACGCACGTTAGTAGGGAAAAAAAAAAATTGAAGCGAGCAGAATGAAGGGTTTTAGGAACTGTGACAGAACATTTTTTTTTTTTTATATATTTACTGAATCTGCAAGAGAATGTAAGAAAAATTATAACAATTAAACTTTTAACACATACAAAAAACATATATTTAATAAGATTTTGTTTAAGTTGCCTTAATAAAATTATTTAATATGTATGGGCCAAATCTTGCAACTGAATTTTAAAACAGTTGTGTTTAACCGATTTTGATGAAATTTTGTATACACGTACGTAGGTTTAGATGACAATACATGTAAAGCTTGTTTTAAAAAGATTTTTATTTTAAGCTATCAAGATAAATTGATCAAAAGCGAAGTTGCATTGTGATGCTACTGAGGTTACCTAGTATGAATAAACTTTCTACACAAAATTTACAAAATTTTGAAGTGCTTAGCTATCCTAAAAGCTAAACTTCTAAATTTAGTCCCTCACAATCTTAAGAAACACGATCACATTTTCAAGCGTCAATAGCTCGGAGCGTGGGTAAGGCAAGCCACAGCATTTAGTAATCAAGCAGCAGTTTGCAATCACAGCGATACTATCACGAGTTGGCTGCCATTACGTAAAAATTACGATTACCGTAATGAAATAGTAGTGAGTGGTGGTGTGCTGGATGTGGTAGGTATTCTGGGATGCCATAAATGATGCCAAAAACATAAAATATTCATATTCAGCCTGTATATTACCTATGAAAGGGAAAGCAAAGCCAAAGAAAAGATAGATGAATTGTGTGAGTGATATGAAAGAAAAAGGATAAGGGATAGCATGACAGTTGAAAGGATGGAATTGCAGTAGAAAACGTGTTGTGCCGGAGCTAAGCAACATAGGACTAGGACAGGAAGATGATTATGATGTTGCCACTGCTTGTAGTCAGCCTCAATCTCTCCGCTAAGCGGACTCAGTGTTTGTCAATTTCACATACCTTGTCTCTATATTAGACTTTGCCAGTTTCCTCAAGATGATTTGAAGATTTGATGACATCAACAATGTCAATGTGCACTTAGACATGCAATCGTGCAGAATACAAGTTAAACCACGTTTATATAGATTTTATCACGCACCTATCTTTCCATCAAGGGTCTTTGACTGTTATCCAGTGTCATAGACCTGTTCATATTTAAGAAGTATTTAGGTTGAATAGAGCTCACTCTGTTCTCATTTACTTCACTATGCATTTGTTCACATTCTAACACAATCATCATCATCTTCCTGCCCTTGTCTAATGTTACTTGGAGTCGATGCAACGGTTTTTCTACCTGCCAACTGTCATGATATCACTCATTCCTTTTTCTTTCATGCAATTCGTCACATAATCCATTTATCCATTATTTGGCATTCCTGTCCCTCCCGTTCATTAACATTTTTATTTTTAACTCTTTGGGTATCATTCTAAAATGAACGATTCCCTTTCAACTACACTGTCACTAGCGCCACGAAATTCTAGGCCATTGAACAAAAAATATATAGCCCGACTACGCTCACATCTCTCTTCAAACTACACCCACCCTCCACATCTATATTCTCTAAGTCATTACAAAGACAGCCAGCTCGAAATAATTACGTCGAACTGTAATCATTACAGGCGACGATTAGAGCTCAGATAGCTTCGCTCCTCTGAACTCGTACTTTAATAAAAATTATATTAAACATTGCATCCAAGTTTGTGCAACTATCATTATAGTTAGAACAAACCAGACTCTAGAAGCAGGTGGTAAGGTGGAATTTGGAATGGAGGAGCACAGTAGAAGAATTTTGGTTGAAGAAAATAAAAGTTGTTGGTGTTTGAGTTGACATCCTGTTGATGTGAACTAGACGTGTGGCTATCTGATTAAATAAACATAGCTATATTAGTGGTTACTAGATTTTCAGTTTAATTTAAACCTCTATAAATAGAAAATCTGGATCATTACTTACTAGATAATTTTTTGCTTCTCAAATATCTGACTACAGACTTCGAATTAAAATTATTCCTATGTCGTCATCATGATCTTTTTTTTTATACTTGGCTTAAACTTCTCCTCTAGTAAGTTACACCTTTTAATCCTATAGTCTTTTTATGTCATGAGTAAGTAGAGGAGTATTTTGTACCAAAAACCACAATTCCTTCTAAATGTTTTCACCTTCGATGCAAGTCGCGCTATGGATCACCTACTGTACTTTCAGCCTAGCTCATTTATGACTTAAAAATCTACAGACTGTGACTAATTATGGTAACCCTCGTAATAGTCTGGTAAAAATACAACCTACTTGCCATACGTTTCCCGATATCATCTACCTTACAACAAAATAACGATCCACCAATAAATCAATACGAGTTTCCCTACCTCCACCAAGAGATGGCGCTACTCACAACAGACGATCACGCTGGCAATTACGCCCGTTCACGCATCGCTTCCATCAGGTCTAAATTTATACCAGAGGGTAGATTTCGATCTAAACCGCTGCGGTATCGACGTGTATCGGGGCCATCTTACTAGCTATAAGTATCGTTAAATTTTTGTACCGGAGTTTTTTTTTTCATTTGAGGTTAATTTTGGAGCTTCCTAGAAGGTTTGCTGTGGGTGAAAGTAATTGATCAAACTTGTAAACCGTCTCGAGATTTTTGTCTCTGAACTAGACCGATTTCGCTTTTCAATTTGCTAGTTAGAAGATTTTCTTAAGTTAGTTTGTGTAACTGTCTCTCTCAGCTCCTTTTGCCGGTCTACTGTTATTTTTAGGCTAATCCTTTAAAAAGATGGACTCCTATCTCATCCCACTACCTGTTACTCTCTGGACCTGCCGCATTGCCTCCTCTTGTTTAGAGATTTCACACCCGACACAGATACCTACTGTAAAAATCATGCACCTTTCCTTTTCCGGGATCAAAAGAATCTCATGACACTCGGCAATAGCTTTCCAACAGAGGAACAATTTTTCTCTAATTTAATTATACCTCTAATTTAGACAAAAAGTCACGTAATCTTAATCGTTAATAAACCGTGCGTGTACGCAATGCATCTTAACTATTGCTATTTATAAGTACAGTACAGTTCACATCAGCCTTTTAGACCAATATCGAGCCCCACCTCACAGATACGCCTACTACATCAACACAAGGTTAAGCACAGACACTTAATCTACAAACCAATGCCAAAAGTATTGCTCAAAACAAATCAAATCAAAAAAATTGCTCAACCTACGAGCTATTCAGACAATACCTCTTCGTGACGTGTCGTGATGTTTTGCAAGTTGTTCAATTTTATTGTACGTACACTTTGACAATGGATTGCACTGTCGCTGCTCAAAACTAACCAATTGTTATGTATTTTTGCGAAATAATTTAAGTAGAGGATATGTTATTTTGCTATTTATTGCCTGGATGGTTACTATGCACATCTGAGAAGTAGAGGGAACAAACTTTTTAACAAGAAGGATAAACCGATTTCCAAAACAAAACACTACAAAGATAAATAACTTGCTTTTCGGCAGTCTGTGTCTTGACACTGACTTCCAAAAATAAAGTTATTTTTCGCTTTTTGGTGTTTTGTTTTGGAAGTCGGTTTAATTTTTTTGTTAAAAAGATTTTATTTTTCTCCTTTTAGTTTTGGCAACTTATATTACCATGAAAATTATTTTTATAGCCAGAGGGCTTCTCATGGGTCGCGGATAAATTTGAAAGAGAATTACCGCGGCCCTGGCGGTTTTAGTCAGTACTAGTCTAACACGCCCTTCCGCTTCACCCAGAGCGGGATAAGTCATTGGATGATATGGGATATCATCCAATGAATTCACCAAAAAACTGAGTGCTTCTCATAACAAGTCTGACAAGCCTATACACGACTGGGATAATTTTTTTTATTACGGAGTTCCGGTGCCTATCTTCCAGCTTTATCACCAGATCAGTTCGATGGTACGATTTTCATTAGAACCATTTATTTAAATTTGCTTCATCAAAGTCATTTAACTATTCGAGATATCCTATACCCAAAACATATCATGTTGCTGTATCTGATCAGATCCACTTCACCAAATGATACCTTCTGAATGCAAATGCTTGCAATGTAGACGAAAATGCCAAAATAATGTATATCTATAAAATTTGCGGAGTTCCCTCGATTTCCATGGCATCCTGAATTTGTGGCAATGTGACCTCTTCGAGAGTTTCAGAGTGCGTAAATTGCTTAATTGAATATTTCCAAACTGCTCGAAGGACCTCTGCTAAGAATAGTTACAGCACTGATAACAAAATTTGTGCAACATGTTAAATTTAGTCTTGTTATACTTATTTTTATAATTTTTACCTTTGTATAGATTCTTTTACCGATTGTTTTGTGAATGTGTGAACATTGTAGGCCTTCTAGATGCTAGTTAACATTTGTTAACTTTTTCATATAATCTTTTCCTTTTTTTTTTTTAGTTTCTTACGACTTATTGTCATAATTCGGGCCTACGTTGTCCCCCCATATCTAAATACTAATGCTGTAACATGGAAATATTGTAAAACCAAACCATTTTTAAAAGAGTAACCATGGAGTTTCTTGCCGGTTCTTCTCTATAGGAAACGACCAACCCGAACCGTGCACATTTTGTCGACGTTTTATAAGTGCCCATGTAGGCCTATGTGAAATAAAAAAATTGATTTTGATTTTGATTTTTTGACCGTATTTCCATAATTTAATTGTAGTAAGCAAAAAAAATCACCACACCAAGCAACAATACCTAATAAAAACACAAATGCATACATAGCTCTGTGCACCATCAACTCAACTGACCTACTCGAACAGTAACCGCAACGCACACAATAGATGTAGAGGATACGACACATTTCAATAAACACGAGAGCATCAATCAATTCGTCGCCAACCAGTCATCAGGTATGAATGGGGGCTGTGAACTGTGACCAGCAGGCGAGGAGTGCGTTGTATATGCAGATATGTCCGTTTGTCAGGTGAGAATTTGAATAAATGTTGGGGAGTTAGTTTTGAGAGAAAAAAAATTATATAGTTAAAATGAATATAGTGTATTCTATTATATAGTTAAGCTATTAAGATTGAAAATAGAAACATATGTGATACATATATTTAAATATAAGGTCATGATGACAAAGGTAAGACGAGAGGATTTTTGTAAAATCTATGAAAAAACTATTGTAATTGAAAGTTACGGTTCAGACAATTAGCAAAAGTTAACGTATTTATTACTTTGCAATGCAACATCAATCAGGCAGGTTATAAACAACATCCAACCATCTATTGATATGTTATTTTTGCTCAATATGTTGTATTGTTTGTTTGTCCAATATAACATTTTTCAAAATGTAACCTTCTTTGGAAGGATTGCCTATCTTTTATATAATGACTTTATTATTATGTAAAAATACTATTTACACTGCGATATTTACTGCTTCGTAAATTCGTTTTAACTGTGAATTTTAATTTATCGGAATAACGGAGCGAATAAGCACGTCGCTTCACTATTGTAAGCGTCCATCAAGTATTGCATTTTATTGTGTATGGTTGGTTGCCTGTTTATAATTATGAAACTTCTTAAGCGTGCATCTGACAAATGTAAAATAATAGGTTTTGTGTTAAATAATCAATTATTAATTTTAATATAGTAAACCAGTAAATACCTATCTACCAATCAATAACATTTCACTCACTGCCACAAAAAATGTATACCACTCGAGCATTCCGAATACTAAATCCAAATACCTTCCGAATTCCGAATACCAAAAAACTTTTTAACAAAAAAATCAAACCAACTTCCAAAATAAAACACTACAAATCGAAAAATAACAATAATAGCCTAAGTAAATCTCATGACGATTCCAATAAGCCCAAACACAACTAGGAACCATTGTTTTATTTCGGAGTTCCAGTGCCTACCTTCCGGCTGCATCCTCAGATCAGTTCGATGTTACCATTTTCTTTAGTACCATTTATTTATAAGTATATGCTTCATCATAGTCGGTTAGCTATTCGATATATACTTAGCATTAAGGAGTTCCAGTGGCCATCTGTGGTCTTCTTCATCAGTTCCATTTCACCAAATGACACTTTCTGAGTGTAAATGATTGCATTGTTGATAAAAATACCAAAATCGCTATATGTATGCCTATAATATTTGAGAAGATCCCTCAATTTTTTGGGTGGCATCATCAGATCCTAGTTTCCTTATCACGGAACCATTCTATCTCCTTTTCAACAAAAAAATAATCATCAAAATCGGTTCATAAACGACGAAGTTATCCGCGAACACACATAATATAATATATACGGTCGAATTCAGAAACCTCCTCCTTTTTGGGAAGTCGGTTAAAAATCACCGCGAATATTAGAAGCAAGTCAACCAAATCATGTTATTCTAAGTCGTACAAATTCAGTAGCTAGGTATGGTTAACCACGGTCCGCTGGAGGCCGATAATTGTCTATCTCATTGACAGGACCAATGTGCATTGTCATGGAGAACAGCCTATGGATGTGGTTGCTGATTTTGGGTGGTTTGCATATGCGCATAAAATTGGTCGTATGATTTATAGTTGGTTGAAGTTGGAACAACATTTACAAGTATTTGTCTTGCTTAGTATTTGTATCTTGATTATTGCCTGTATGATTGAGTAATTGCTGCTGTCATCGATTTGATTACTGCTCCACTTTTTACTAACTCCTGTTTAATGAGCCTCCTAATTAATTTGTTTTAGAGTTGCAGTATAACTAAATATTATTTGTTTTGCCCTACATTCACCACATTGATAAAAAATCTGCTAACTGATTATTCAATATATTATCTATTTCTTCAATAACATACGGGTTCAATTCAGTTCCAAATGACCCAGCTACATTGTCCATTCGTCAGTCGCCCTTAGCACATGAGAACCGCTCGACCGAGACCACAGTATGTTTAAAATTCCTATTCCACCATCATTTGTATTCATTTTACAATACAACACAAATCCGATACTTGCTCATACACGTCCCAAGAATACGTTTTATGCTTATACTCTGTTTGTTTATCATTATATTTACCGTTAGAGTCCTTGAGGTCGTGAAGTTACAGATTGATGGGCATTTTAATAAAAGTAGCGTTTTTGTTATCATTCAATATGCATTTTATGGTAATCCTATGGTTTAGTATTTTTTTCGGAGTAAAATAACCAAAATCCTTTGTGACATGGTCTAAGTCCGGATCCCAGTTCTTTAGATGTAATAATACTATTCAAACGATATTGGTTACTGTTGAGAACTAGGGATAAGTATTATAGCTTCGTCGATGCCTCTAAAATAAGAAGGATTTCGAAAGCATTATTTCGTATATTGCTAAAGTCCCGTTGTCGCAATCATGTTTGCTATAAATACTTAAAGAATATTAAATGATAAATCAATGAATAAGTTATTAAAGGAACTGTTATCAACCTATCAGTTGATAGAGTACATTCCATCGTTAATCCTATCACAGCCAAATTACTTAAAAAATCAGTTCCAAATATTGCACAAAACATTAAAATAAGACAGAACACAAAATTCGTCAGGTTCCCACATAACAAGCCATTCAATAGTCAATCCACTTGATTCCAAAAAATGACCACTTTCTCTCCATTCCTCAGCTACTGCCATTCATATCATCAAGACTCACAATGTGAGGGGTGACAGCAATAATATCGGTACTACTGACGTTTCTGTAATAATTTCACTGTCACGTATTTTTCTCAATAGAATTCAATAAGGTGCCTTTGTCGTACAAAAACCTTCCAGTAAATAAGGGTGGTGGTTACACCGAAGTGAACTGAAAATTTAGGTCGTTTGCAGATTTTGATCGTTGCTAAAGACTGATTGAAACGAAGCACAAGAATGTTTAGCAGTGGAACACTTTCGGCTGAAATTATGGTGAAGATTGATTTGATGCCGAAAATGCTAAATAAAATAACATTTGCCTATTGGAAGCTTTTGTGCTGGGACAATAAATGAATTGATTTTCATGCGACAAGTTCATTAGTAGTTTACTACTGTATCACTATTCTAATAATATTTTGTTATCACCAAGGATAGTACCATTATCTTTCTGCCCTTGCCAATACCAAAAAATTGCAAGTCACATCTCTATATGAGTAGAGTACTATATAAGGTATAATCTGACTGATATATGGTTTAGTTAGACTTTAGATGACGACTGCAGCATGCTGAGATTCATCTAGTGAAATCTCAACATTGGTTCATAAAGTACCAAGGCTACATAGATTTTTTTTGTTTAAATGCTCGTTCCTTCTCATAATTTAGTTTTCTCATTAATGATCTTACAGTTCGGTGTAACAACCATCCATTGTCGTTTAATAGCGTTTCTATTGTAACACAAAACGCAAACGACAGGAAGGCAGACATCTAATTTGACGTTTGACATAATTCCACCACCCATTATGCTTTGACAAAGATATTGTTTGACACACCATTAATTATTGTTCTTTCTTATTGCCCAAAGAATAGAGATGCAAATTGACTGGCATCGAGTTCGGGTTCCCATGTAGAAGAGACAAATAATGTAGAAATTGTGGTCGTGTATTGAAAGTATAGAAAAAAATATCTATTTTGATTTTTCTTGATTGTGTTGTTACATAATCCTTACTTGTTACTTGTTTCCTTGAAAGCACCATAATGATCATAAGATAGTAACTTTTAAAAAAATCTATATGTCTAGGTATTTTCTTGCATAGATTTATTATTTCTTCTTTCGCTTACTACGTACCATTTTTAGGTCTAGTACTAGATATCAATATCCCAAGATGAGCTTAAAATTCTTTGAAAACATTCTTGAGTTCTAATTTAAATCCCTCTGGTAATAATAATAATCCATAATATTAAGTACCAGGAGATCTTCATTGTCATCAATTTCTTGCTGTTCTTTCCGCTGAGCAGGTGTCAGAAAATTATTTAAACTAATAAAATATGGCCTTGTACCCGATTGACCTGCCAGACAAAATCTGGCTGACTCACCCCAAATTCTTATCAAGGAATACTCGAAAATTACCCCTCAACTTCTTATATGCACACACTGGATTGTATCCTCAACCTTATTGCTATTAATTTAAAGGTTATGAGAGATGTAAAAATTGTAAAGATAAGTTTGTTTAAAGAGTGAGTCAGGAGGACCTAGACACAACAGCTTAAAGTCGCCAGTTCCGCTTTCAATGACTCCAATTTACATTAGGATGTTTAAGACTGGTATGTTAGTCATGATATTATTACCAGTGGCATACAAACTATTGGACTATTATACTCGTACATAGACTGATGATGATGATGATGATGATGACGAATTATAAGAAGATTTTGAGCTGTAGTCATCTCCGGCAGCGACAGCGAGTGTAACTATGAATGAAGATCATTCTATGCAGAATGAAATAAATAGCTTCAGACTCGCTTGTGATTTAGGAAAGTGAACCATCTACCTTCGGTGAACAAAGGGTCCAGTCATTTGCATATATAGTAGAAGCATAACATAAACCCACTAACTGCTTGGACACAGGCCTCCTGAGAGAGGGAATGGGCCATAACCTACCAAGTGGGCCCAGTGCGGGTTGATAGATGTCACTTGTATTCTTATTTTTAGTTCTCATATAAAATCGATTATAATCGATTTATATATCGCAAAGATATATGTATGAAAAATTCGCGGAACGTAAAATGTACTGCCACTAAAGTTTAGGTAGATGACTTTCCTGTTACTCATGTTACATTATGTATGCAGTTGAAACACCGAACTTGATTTCTCCAGAAAAAGACACATTCATCCAGTGGCCTGGATACATGTGGTATGGTACATATGTATGCCAAACGCTAATTTTAATCTAAGATTCGTATCCGCAGCCACCGTTCCCACGGCTCGTCACTGAAACCACAACTCTTAAGAAGTGGCCGAGACAGGTGGAGATGGTCACAAGATAGATGTTGTAGTCACCCGGCAGTATTTACATATTATAAAGTTTTAAAAAGAGACTGCCAAATAGATATGAGTAAGTCAGGTTTCAGTGAGGAAGTGGAGTAGAGGAGCGGCAGTATCTAGGCTACAAAGCCGTTCAGCTTTAGCTATAACTCGATGCTTTACATACAAACTGCTGCGTACAATACAATATATATGACATCTTTTATACATCTGTCAGTCAATAACTGTCACGAAGGAATAGGAATATTTCATATAATCAGCACAACACTGCTCTTATAATTCGTGATCACAAAATATTAAATAGTTTCTTTATGAAAGCAAACAGAGTAGACAACAAACTTAATTTTGTTTATATAGCTACGATATAGTTTTTTTGAAATAAATTATTGCTCAATTCAATGACAAGCAAGACTGATAACAATACTGATTCAACTAATGTGCTATTGAAGAAACTGCTTTATAGAAACTATGTTTCACTAATGAGAAAGGAAATGACAGAGACAATTTCCTTTTACAAAGTAACAAAGGATCACTCAAGCAACTTCGTATCTATGTCCAACTCAAAAATAAAGGTGATACGTGCAAATTGAGCCGCACTATGAGTGAATTAGCGCAATTTGCGCCGCTGCGTGTTACCTTACATAATGGTCTGAGTAAACGCCAGTGTTTAAGTAATCTTCAGGCATTTTTATTTTTCAGGACACGATGTTTCATATTCAAATTCTAGATGGGAGTGGTTAGTGAAATAACGACTCATAGAGAAGTGTGAAAGAAGCAGATTTGTTACGTCGACCCGAAATTTGGGATAAGGGCAAAATAATGATCTTAATGTTTCATATTGCTCATTGTTTCATTACAATTGTATAAAAAAAAACTATGAATGCAAGCAAATATTTATAGTATAAGTATATTAGTAAAATATTTTGCTCTCCTTTGCTCTCACTCCTGGTGAGACAGAACAAGTTGGCAGAAAAAAGTATAATGCGATGAATTTATGAAAGTAGGGTGAACATTTTCCATCAGGTATTTATTTATTTAATACTTCATGCACACAAAGGTAAAGAGACATAGGGTAGGTATAGGGTATATGATACTTTTTATTAATTAGCCTATATCGCCCCACTGCTGGGCAAAGGCCCTGGTACAGATATCTGCTATTAAATACGATTATCAATTGGACCTACTTCATCATCATCATATCAGCCGAAAGACGTCCACTGCTGGACATAGGCCTCCCCCAAGCGTCGCCACATTGATAGGACCCGTGAGTCTCGCATCCAACGGATCCTCGCAACCTTTACCAGGTGATGACCGATGGGCCAAGCTGGTGGAAGGCCTTCCAACGTAACGTCTTTCAGCTCGCGGCCTACTTTACCTACTTTAAATCCTTAATACAAAACATTCACATCAAAGGAACGAGAACAGGACGTCCTATTTATAAATTCTACAATTCTGCGGCAATTTCCAACGATTCAATTAAACCATCAAATTTATTAGTATACCTACCCAAAGATGACTTGCAGCTATTGACAGCAACCTGTCCAGGTGTCTCGCGCGTCAGATACTCGGAAAAGAAACTTTGACCGTGAGAACTTAAAACACGTCCGAATATGAATTTTAACGACTTCAAAAGAGGTGCTAAATGTTGACACTTAATATACCACAGATATTCATGACACCAAACGTATGATTCCACAAAAACGAATTTAAGAAACCTAAACTTTACGACATAGAAGTTAAGGTTTCGTTTGGAGAGGTAGAAAATTGTGTAGATGCAAATAAGAGTTGGTAATTGCAAGTTATTTTTTAAACACGTGAGATTTTAAAACAAAGATACGGCTGAAGTTCAAGGGAAATACTAGATGTTATCAATAAATTATTCCGATGTCGCACGGTGAGTCAGAGTGTGAAATATTATTGGGTATGACGGTAGACTATATGGCAGCAGGTTGGAATATGGAGGACAGGTGCCCTTGTTTGGATTACTGCAAGTTTGAAGTGTGGATTGCAAGATTGTAAGAGTGATAGATTTTAATGTTTTTATTTCTTTAAAGGTGTTATATTTCAGATCTATAATTACAGCCTGGGTATATTAGTTATATACTTGATGGACCATTTTAAATGTCTCTTGCGACAATAATGTGTGTTGAGTATTTTATAATCGCTGAAAATCTCAAAGTGTTTCGTATTTCTTCAATGAGTTTTCGGTCCCATATTTGCAGTTTTAGTATCCTTCAGATCATTCTCGTTGATATAATCTTACTATGTCGTACACACCTTAAGGTTCCTGAATCTCCTAATAGTGCAACAAACAAGATTATGTTCAAATCTTATCGCTTGAAACATAATTCTTCAACTTATTTCAGAACCCGGCAGATTTGTGACATCAATTCAATTAAACATACTGTTGACATATCACGGAAGAACTCGACGATTGATGTAAGTATCCAAAAGGACATTTATCCAAATAAAGTCATCGTTAATCAGGCAACTACGTTGAATACTCAAAATGGATGACAGACGGCCATGTGTGAATCTGATAGTGTTTTCGATAAAAACTTCAATGAAACAATTCTTTTTCGCACCCATGAGTGCTAACATACTAATAAAAATAATCGAAATGACTGAAATTCCAATCTATTAGCAAAACCCTATTTTGTCATAGACAAACATGCACTTACAAATACCGTAAAAGTTACTAGCAACCCTTTGATCCTAAGCCAAACACGTAAGTTTCAAATTCATTCAAATAAAAATTTCAGAACAGCAAAATGTAAAATGGTTGATACAAAAAATACAAATATAATTTTGCATTCGCAGAAAAATAGAATTTGAAAATCGAACCTTAATTTCGTGGAATAAGCTTTAGAACAGAATTGTCATACTAAAAATAAAGGCAAAGAGTGTTCTACGCGATAGCAACAAATATGCAAATACTGGCGGGAAGTTCGCATGGACACAAGTCAATTGTTCCACGGTGCGAACGAATGTCAATATATGGAGTGTTGCAATATTGTCACAATATACATATATAGAGCCTGATATTATCTGACATGTTTGTCATTACAGTATGTTAATATCACAGAGCACGGAATTGCAGGTTTAGCCACCGCTAGGGCTTCTCTAGTCTAGAGGCGCCAATCAATCTGCCTAGCCTTTTTCCAACCATGTTGGGATCGGCTTCCAGTCTAACCGGATGAAGCAGAGTACCAGTAATTTACATGTGGCTGCATAACGACTGCCTATCTGGCATCTACAATACTGAACATAGTAACTGAGTATCACAATACCACTTGGCAAGACTGGTATCAGATTTTCTAACTTCTGCTGACTACCTGTAACGAATGTCAAAGACTTATACAAAATATGACAGTCAGGACCAACGGCTTCACGTGCTTTCCAGGACACGTAACTTTTATTATTTAGCCACGAGCAACATCGTCATCGTCGTCTGCATACAGCAGCATCTAGAGACGCTAGTACTAATAAATGTCTCCTTCTTTAGCCAAACGTCCCTTCGCAGAGACGAAATCGAACGCCTGGTTGCACAGAAAAAGTTGAGGACAATAGATTACACGGTAGGTCTCCAATATGACGGACCTATCAAATCTGCAATTAACCATTCCGTACACCATACACGAATGCACAAAGAAAGCAGGCAGTCGGAAAAAAATGGGGCCGCAAAACTATGTAAGTCACATAGTCGAATTCGAGATATATAATAACAACCACGATCATTCTGTCAAGAGTGTACCGTCAAAGAAATCGTAATGCAAGTAAACGATGACACGCCTAATTTTTAATAGAAAGTAAAGACTGTAGCACCGGCCGAGGTGTCTCCGAACTCTGTGGTCAATATAAAACAGTACAAGATTTGCCAATGAAGGAGAAACTTGATTTACTAAAGAAACCTGTTGAAGATAATCAAATGTTTATTGAACCAGTTTTGAAAGTCAATTGTAAGAATATTGCAAAACTTTTATTGCTGCTAGCTGTTATCAGTCATGCACATCTATGATTGCCTTACTCATGTTATTGTATGTAAGCTCTGTGTAAATCCCTATCACAGTTCTTCAGCCGAGTAGGTTTGATCGATCGTTGCATAATAGCCACAGAGGCAGGAGGAACAATACAATTTATTCAATAAAAAACCAGTAAAAATGTTACGGTTAGCAAAAAAATGGTACCGGCATTTTAAAGGTGCTGATAACAGGGAACCATCTGCTATATGGTTTCATAGCAAGTAAAACTTTATAGAATCTTATTATATACATTTTTTTGACATTTTGCACCACATTTTTTAATTTGAATCTGACCTAGCCTATCCGAACCTTATAGCATTTCATTTGGACTTCTTTACATTCTTCGTCAGAAATGTCTATTCTAGGTCGCACAATACACACTGGTAAATCTAAATAAAAACCCACATATTAAAAACCAGCCTGCATTGAACTCGCTCCCGATACCTGCAGTCCTGCATGGTTCAATATACCAACAATTTGGACCAATCATGGTGTCCCTCGGTAAGTATGTGAACGTTGCCGGTCGGTTGAGCTCGGTAACGAGGCACCGGACGACAGGCTTCACACTGATCAATCACCACCAGCCTTAAGGTCAAGGACTCCCTGTGGTACTCCAAAATCAATGGCAGGCTTTGTTTCTGAAAGTGATGGTCTGAGGAAAGACTTGGTGAATCATCAACAATAATATCTTCGAGGATGACATAATTATATCTGGCAGTATGACTAAAACTGTATAATGGAAACAAGTAGACTAGAAGTATGATTCTGACGTTCTACTTAAGACAAGCAAGTGAAATTATATAGTAAGTAACTTACACCGATATCAACCTCTGTATTCCAAGTCACGTCCTCCAACTTGACTCCACATCAAATCATCAAGATGATAGTTACAGATTGTTATTTAATGAAATTAATTAATGGATTTTGCAGTTGTTATGACGACTGGGTCTAGTAGAGGTCATTCAAACTGACTTCAAGTATAGGGAACATAATATCCATAAATTAATTTTTCCCTCGATTAGCTTAATATTTTATTATATTATCCATACTTTCAAATGAAAGAAAACCAATCTGACCAGTGGAAATGTTTGTCTACGAAGTTTTCTTACAAGTATTATATATATACATATACCCAGATATATATTATACCCAGATGACAAAACTGAAAACATAAGCATAAATAAAAATGAGCTGGAAGACAAAAATATACATTCCAAAGACACATTAAAAATCAAAACTACTCACACCAAGGACTCAACAGCTAAAAACACACAATTCGATAGGCTGAGTGGGGGCGTCACGCCTGGCTACCCACTTTGGCACAAGCGTGATGATATAATGGCGATTGTCGCGACGCCAATGAAATGTCTTTCTTCCTTCCTGTCTGTCCTTTTGTGCGATGCCATCTCGGAAATATGTTGATGGTAAGATGGTTCTTCTGGCTAATGGGATTTGGATGTCGGTATTTTTAATGGGTTAGCTTCGTGTCAATTTGATTTTATGTCTTCATGGATATGTTTTTCTCTATTTCATTGTATGTATTGTATGCATTATGAATCAAAGCTTTTTCGGCAATATGCTCACTACACAAGTTTCGTTGTGACAACGAAAGCGTCGCGATAGCGATTGGAAAACTGTCAAAAATGTTTGGGATTGTCCAGCGCTAATGAAATGTCTCGTGATCAATCCCAAACATTTTGGCATTTCGGCCTTCGCCATCGCTGACATCGAAAGCATTTGTTTAGAGCCTTAGGTTTATTCTCAACCAGAGCATTTTCAAACTTCAATAGGATATAATAATACTTAAAATAGGAACAAAGTGTACATAATTATCAGACTTCCAGAATCTTTTTCATTTTTGGGGCAAGTTGAAGCATATATTTAGACTCTTAAATACTGCAAAACTTAAAATAAATGAGCTTATCTATGGCTAACACAACCTGTGGCTATAGACAAGTTTCATTCGATGTCATCGATGACGATCCAATACATTTTCGACTTTTTAGGGTTCCGTATCCAAAGGGTAGAAATGGAACGGGAAACGGTTACTAAGACTCCACTGTCCGTCTGTCTGTCACCAGGCTGCATCTCATGAACCGTGATAGCTAACCAGTTGAAATTTTCACAGATGATGATTTCTGTTGCCGCTAAGACAACAAATACTAAAAACAGAATAAAATTAATATTTAAGTGGGGCTCCCATACAAGAAACGTGTTTTTTTTGCCGTTTTTTGCGATAATGGTACGGAACCCTTCATGCGCGAATCCGACTCGCACTTGGCCGGTTTTATTTCTAATAATTATGCTGACTCTTCGTTGATTCAATGTCACTTACCCGGAGCCTCTGTTAAAAAAACACACTGTCATCGAGATAGAAAAAACATAAATTCACACCAGAAACCCGTGCCTCCCATTGTCCCTTGTCTCCTAACACGTCAATCACGCGGTTGGTTGCGCACCTAAATGACATGTATTGAATCAATCAACCCCCCACCTGCTTGTTTGGGACCTAATGACCCGTGCCTGGTCGTGCTTAATTTAACATCATTGTTTCCACCGCGAGGTGACGGGTTAAATGGGGTACAACGAATATAATATTGAAGACAAGATAGTGCTTCTGAGTTTTTTAGTATTCCTTTAGGGAATTATTTCATTGTGCGTACAGCTAAGGAGTGGAATTCCCTGCCGGAGTCTGTATTTCCTGATAGCTACAACCTAGGGGTCTTTAAGTCAAGAGTGATTAGGTTACTTCTAGGCAAGCGTGTTACACCGTCGACCACATCATTGCTTACCATCAGGTGAGATAGTGGTCAAGCGCGGGCCTATCAATAAAAAATATATATCAATACTGAATATTTTCTTAGTTTTATTGCTATTGGCATAATCTCACACTAAAATCAAATGCCTTGGCTAAACTAGATAATAAAAGTAAGAAGTCAAACTAACCAGTAAAAAGTAACTACATGCAACGATATCAGAATAAAAAAACACATTTGGTATTGGTTAAGAAAATATTTCGATGTATACAATCGCATCTGTAGTAACTGAGTCAGACCACCGTGGCAAAGAACATTCTAATGATTAAAACCATATCTAATAGTATGCCAACAACGTATATCGTCTCTAAAATTATTTATCCTAAGTACTTGGAAGCAATCAAACATTTTTTCTTTACCATTATTAGCCTATTTAATAACATAACAACATCCTCATTCGTGCTTGCCACTGCCTATAAGACGGACGTTATCTTAAGATCTGTCTCCAGCCAATGGTATATCTAATAACACATATCCATGTAATTTGTTTGTTGCTTCTGTATGTCATCTACCGTGCGTTTAATTGTGCATGATTGCTGTGACTCCATGGATTTTATAATTGGATTTTGTACTTTTATGTCAAGGTATTTTATTGTGTTTGAATTAGGAAGATTGTTTTCTTTCAAGTTTTTCTTTATTTTCATTTTCTATGATGATATTAGTTTTACAGCGAGATCTTACATCAGATTTGATTTTGTCATTATTATCAATACGAGTTTTACTTTAATCTTAGCCTAAGTGGTTCTACTACAGAGCAGTCTACCTTTCTTCTTTCTATTCCTCCCGGTTTTAGGCAAATGTAATATTAAATCTATACCAATATTATAAAGAGGAAAGATTTTTTTGTTTATTTGATTGTTTGTACCGAATAGGCTCCAAAACTACTGGACCGATTTAAAAAATTCTTTCACCGTTGGGAAGCTACTCTATCCCCGGGTGACATAGGCTACTTTTTATCCCTGTATTCCCACGGGAACGGGATCTACGCGGGTGAAACCGCGAGGCGTCCTCTAGTAAATAATAAATTCTTTCATTTTTACAAAGTACAATATTAATCCAATAATACATTACATAAAAACCCTTAAGCTTCCCCTAGTCAACGGCACGAACTATTTTGTGCGCGAGGTTAAAATGCATACTTTCTTATCCGACAACAAGTGCGAAAGAGATAGATGCTGTGATGAGCAGTAAGAAGCTAGTTCGCGTACAAATTAGCAGTTTTGCAAATTTGCATCGAAATGGATGATGATTTAGGAAGAAAACGAGCGCGCGAAATTTTATAAAGAGACCTTTGAGAGTCTAGATGTCATGAAAAAACGACTAAATGTATATTTTCAAAATAAAATTATTAGAATTGTTGAATTACTAATCTATCCCTGTATGGAGGCCATTTTTCTTCTTCTTATGGTATTTATTTCCGCCCAAAGATGCGTTAATATTAGTGTTGAAATATGGAACTTTCAACGCTCATAACTTTCAAATATTTTATTTTTTTAATTTTTGTTTCCATACAGGGCTAGATAATGATGAGACAAATTGATATAATTTTCTATTTTGAACGTACATCGTTAAACAATGGAGTAATCGCCAGACTACGTTTGTATGGAAGAATGATCGACTAGTGTAACCTTAAGTGCTAGGTATTGACAAATTACCTGGCTCCCACACTAGGATTCCCTGTGTTGTGGGGTCCAGTCTCTTTCCAAGTAGGTAAAGCAAATATGTGTACATGGTAACACAAAGATAAAACTTAATTAAATTGTAATGTAGATAAATATAAATATAGGTAATTATTTTATTCTATGAATTTAGTTTAAGTTGCTTTTTGGTGAGTGTATGTGTATGAGTATATGTGGAGTATGTAGGGGTGAATATTAAGTATATAGGTGGGTGCGAGCATTTCCTAATTTTACGACTGCTGTATGTGTAGAAGGTCTTCTATTTGGTTATAGTTTAGAGGATGCAGCCAATCAAATATATGTTTTTTAGACGTCGTAAGTTAAGGTGATAATAGTTCTATCGTGAGAGAAGAATTTTGAATAGAGGTAGGAAATGTGAACCAGTCCTGACTGTAGGTAGACACTTCGGTGTTCAATCAAATCAACGACTGTATCACACGAAAGTATATACCGATCAATTCAAGTCAAACATAATCACTAACTTTTCCACTAATACCAACTCAATCCACAAAAAAATGTTGTACCAGCAAAGCAAAAAAAGCAGACAGCTATACAAAATCTAACATAATCAGTAACATCTCCAACTTATAGCTTGAAGCAGATTAATTGCTAGCTATTAAGACTGCTATAGTAAATAAACAAATTGTTGTTTTTTTATTTCGCTGGCCAACGGAGCGCGGCTGCTAAGATCTTGATGGTGACTAGATTCTTCGTTACCACTACTATGAAGAAAATGAAAAGGTGTATAAAGATTTTATTGTATGAAAAGTATTTCGTTATCTTCGATGATGAAAATATAAAAATATTTATTACTATTTTCGGGTTACAATTCAAGTCCCAAGATGAAAAGCTACTAAATAGTTTGCAGATTTATAATTGAATTTAATTTGTTCAGAAGTGTTGAGTGCTGTATCTATTCTTAGCAAAGGGCTATAAAGATGATTGCGAACCATTGTAAAAAGTCCAATTAAAAGAAGAAAAAAAAGGGAAAAAATGAGATTGAGAATAGTTAGAGACATCCACATATTTGTGCCGTTTATGAGTTACCAGGGAAGCCGCATGCGCAGAAGGAGCTAAAGCCAAAATTTTTATCTTCAACGTAGTCCTTGATTTTATAATACGCTTTTTTAATAAGGATACGTTTGATGTTATTTTTGAACTTTCCATCGGTCAGTTCTATAACTGACTTTGGCAACTTTTTATAAAAGCGTATACTGTTTATAAGTAAAGGCTTGCTAGTTTTAGTTAATCTGAATTTCGGTATTACAATTTCGTGCTTACTGCGTGTATTTAAATTATGGAAGTCGCTTCTAGTTTTGAAAAGCCCTCGATTTATAACCTACCGCAAGGCCTGGTTCGAAGAGGTAACTCAGGAAAAGAATACCTGGTAGAATTTGATAGAAGCCTTTGGCCAGCAGGAGTGGGATGGTGCAAGCGTAATAAAAAAAAAAAAAAGTATGCGTGGGATTTTTGGAAATGGAATACACAATTATGATCTCCTAACTGCAAAAAGTTGAGATAAAGAAATTGAAAAAAAATACAGACTCGCTAATATTTTACTCTGTCACCTTCCTCTTCAACATGAACATTTTCATTCCTCAAAACAATATTTTGCAACATTTTAACCAAAATCACTTTCACAAGAAAACCCTAAACTTTCTTCCAAAGAGATTCTCACCAGAGTCCCATATCAGCGAGAATCATTAGTACATCCACTACTAAGTACCAGAGTCTTCCTACCCGCAACAATAGTAAGCTGTGTCTAATCAGGAAGAGATGTTATCAGCAACGCGGCCTAAGGTGTCGGATTATTCTGAGGTTCTGAGCCTAGGTGTACTGGAAAAATGTTACTGCATTGGCTAGTCGAAGGTAGGAAGATATATGTGTTACTATGGGAATAACATCTGCTTTTTTGCTTTGCTTTTAATATATATATGACGTACTCGTAGTTCATAATTTTGGGTATAGCATTTAAGTAAAGGGCGATTAAGTAAACTTTAATGAGCTTTTTTTTTTATAATCGAAATCATCGCGTTAAATACCCGTGGTATATTGTTTCTCAATTATGAAACGCGAAAGTTTTAAAGTTAAAGATAATCGAATTAAAAGTCTTTTAATCTAGATTGGACTGAACTCCAACAATTTGTAGGAAATTTTCGTAACCACATACATAATCAGAAATACCTGAACACTATCGGACTCAAACGGAGCCTCATTTTACAGTAGACATAGATCATCGTAGACATGAACATACTTATCAAACGAAAAATTAAAATGGCCGAACCCACCACCCCTCAAGCTCAGACCACACGCATATAAACAATTTACAACAGTCATTATAATAGTAATTATCTAGGTATTTTAATGCTCTCTACAAAATCACTGAACCAATTTCGATAAGCCTTACATTGTTGGGTACATCCGTTTAATTAGTGGGCACAAGTCGTGTGAAGCCAGTAAGATATTCGTCGAGATATCAAACAATACGTGCGTGAGAGTGCGTAAGCGCACTTTCTAATGCACAATTATCTACGTAACGTTTGCGACTTTTTAATCGTGGTGCGTCGGTGAAAATATACCTACCAATATTTTTATGATGTTTGTAAAGTAATTGTTATTACTTGAACCGAGGCTCTTGAAAAGAGGTTTTCAAGAGAGTGAACAAAGTAAATATGCACCATCATCATTAAAACAATTGACATGTGGACGAGAGGGGCCGAACTTAAATCGAATTTACAAAAAATATGGAGGTATTAACTAAAATTTTCCTCTATTAAACATTATTCAGTTTATCATCAATTATGTAGTTTATCTCGTTGAACTCAGCAAATGTTTATATCTCTCTCACCAAATCGGAAATGCATTCAAAATCAAAATACATTTCAGCCGGAAGACGTCTACTGCTGGACATAGGCCTCCCCCAGGCGTCGCCACATTTACCGAACCCGTGCGTCTCGCATCCAGCGCATTCAAGCAACCTTAACCAGGTCATCGGTCCTTCTAGTGGGCGGCCTTTCAACGCATCGTCTTCCGGTTCGCGATCGCCATTTCAGAACTTTGCAATTACAATTATTCAATTATTTTATTTTTCAGAAAATTTTGAGAGCCGACTCCACCTCAAATGAGATAGAGCTAGGAACAGAAGAAGAATGATTTTATTTTCAGCCTGTTCAGTCTGCCCTGATAAAGGTCTCCTTTTTTTTCTTGCTTGCAAGGGTATTTAAAATTTTCCGCGTAAATTTAACAATAGGACGTAACGCTATGCATTAACGCGACAAACATAAACACAAGTGACACCTTATTTGCTGCATTAGAAATATAACCAAGTAATACCTCAGCTTCTGCATTAAAACCAACATTCCTAACTGGACATTCCAATAACAGTCTTTAAGCTATCTCCGATACTATAAACATGCAGTTACTGATACGAACCGAGTAAATTGAGATACTGTCCTACCAAGCTTCACCACCCACAAGCCAAGCGACAATGATCCTTAAGACATTGTAAATAAGTTCGTTGTAACTGTAGAGATAAGTTTGCCAAGTTGCCAGGACATGTTAATCGCGATACGACAGAGTGATCTGTGAATAGGCTGGCTACAAGCTGTCGACTAATAAACAGTTACTCTGCGACTGTTATGGAAGTTGTGAGTCAGTATTTGGGAGTATATAAAGGCTATATTATTTCTTCTGTCTCGGGATTAATTGTTGTGTCTGTGTCTGGACTTGTTATTGTAATAATTAACTTGTAGATATCCAATGAGTCACTCTTAGATTAGAAACGAGAAGTATTTAAGTGCGATAGTCATCATCAGCCAAGAGGATTGATGATTTATGCTTATTTCAATAATTAGGTTTTCAGCCGCTACCATGAATCATAAATTAGCTCATTTCCTGCAAAAAATCTCCCATTCTTTGACCGACGGATATGTCTTGACCATCAACGACTCAGTCTGACGATTAATCTTAGGTATGCAACCACCCTAAAAGGGCTAATTAAATGCGGATGAACGTATCTCGGTCGTGCATAGCGCCGAATGATTTAAGGTGGTGCAAAAACTTAAGGAATTATAGCCGTTTTCCTAGTATATGAAGTAACAGTGCATAAGAATAATGTCCCTGGTGTAAATGATGCTGTGAGTTGAAAGGAAGACGGAATCTTGGAAATGGTAGCACATAGTGACATAATTGCTAAGCGTTATTTATTTGTGAATCCAAGAGATTTGTGAACAGGGATGTTGATTATGTTACCTACAAGTTAAATTGGCTGATATTTCTATAAATTTTGGTTCTGTTTAAGCAGGAAAACAAAATAGTTGGTAAACAATATTCCTCATTTTCATTTCAATCAAAATACTTCCACTGCTGGACATAGGCTTTCCCCAAATACCACCAAATTGACCGGTCCTGTGTGTCTTGGATCCAGTGAATTCCTGCAGCAAACACGACTAATAAGAAATAAAGAAGATAATTACGATGTTGATATAAATCAAGTTAAGATGGCGGATAAAGAAAAGATGGCAGACATTTTACTTAGAAAATAAACTGGTCTAACGCTTACTTGCACTAGACTTGTTACCGGTAACTCAACCATCCACTCAGACTACTGCTATCAGGCTGCTAGAAAAACCACTAAAAAGTCAAATATAAAAAAAACAAATTAGATTGACAATGAGCACTTTTTGAAAGTCATCATCATCTTCCTGCCCTTGTTCCATGTTACTTGGGGTCGGCGCAATACGTTTTCTTCTTCCATACCGTCTCGTCAAACGTTACGTTGTCACTGACTTCTTTCTTCTTTTCCCATCTCTACATTTTGAATGTCAAAATTCACAACAAAAACAGTACCCTAAAACATCCAACCGTCATAATTTCCTAGTGTTTTATCTGGGCAGAAGACGTGACGCATCAAACTCCCCACTACAAAGATGCATCAGTCCATCCAATTCTCCATCACCCACCTCCACTCCACCCTCTCATCACTCCTTCAATAGACTTGGCCAGGTGCTCCACAACAAAAGTTTACTTTAAACGATCCCAATCGATCATCTTGGCTTGTCTCCGAAGATCCTGGAATCAAGCCAGATGCATCGACATTTATAAGAGAGAGAAATATTATTAACATCCCGTTGTATTAGAATAGATTGTAACACGGCAAATGTGTGAGTAATTGCATGGTCTTTGAAGCATGTGTTGATATTATACTTTGTTATTTTCACGCTGTATGTGTCTTGTGATCTCGACTGGTTACAAATCTTTATTTTATGCCCGTAATAATTGGAAGAGACTTCTTATTAATGAATATCTATGCCAGACGTAGAATATTCTATAACTATATAAATATATTATTCTCCTATAAACCTACGAGAAGAATGTTTGGAAGGATTTGAGAGAGGCCCATGAGTGGGACAGCAAAGTATAGATAAAAAGAAAAACGAAAACCCACAAGTACTGTATAGCCCCCAAGAAAAGACCTCAGAAAATCTTGATATTATATCATCAGTACCATCAGTCCATATATAATAAAAGTACCGGTATGAATGAAAGAATCAGTGAAATATAGATGAAGACACGATCAAATACAACAAGGGACTAAAATCAGAAAGACACAATGTCTACCAGCTTAATCTTAGATTATGTAGATCCAAATCTCAATACCCAAATTATGTTTTCCTTAATTTATTCCTAAGACAAAGCCATGCAAGTAACTCTTCATAAACACAACCATAAACTACGAAAACCGCTTCTAAAGCTTCAAAAACAACAAACATTACCTAAATACCGATTGGAGCAGCAAAACAAACAGTTACTAATCCTTAATATGTCTCAATCTTTGCCTACATATGTCTTATTAAAATAACGAGTCGGATTATAAATCTCAAGTGCCGGTAGAGTGTGGGAGATATATTAGGCGTTTGGACACATTTTTGATATAGCAGTGAATAGTTGAATACCTGGCGTGGTTTATGATTTGCAGTGTCACTGAAAAATATGACCATGTTCGTGTTTCAGTGAATTTGGAGATTTTGTAGTTACAAGTTGAGCTGTTAAGGAGGATTTACTAGCATCAAAAATTAACACTAGTGAGCATACGCTTCAGTAGGTCATCTTAAACTAGAGGCATTCTAAGAATACAAAAGATTAGGTGTGGCTGAGGTAATCCATGGAATTAGTGATCACAGATGAAAATTTAATTTAGGAAGATCTGGAAGATTTGCATAGTTTTTGACTAAAGCCATAAGAAATATGCTATATCATACTGATTTGGTTAGGGCACAAGTACCAGTATCCTGAAAACTTAACGCACTACATACTTGTATCAAATAAACTTTTGCTATCAATATTTTCCATATTCTTGCTATTTTGAATAATGACAACATTACCCAACAGACAACCATAAAAAACAAAAGATCATCAAAATATACTTTGTAAATCGCCAATAGCGATAGTCTTCTGCGCACCGGCGCGTGAGTTTCCGCACATTGTTCTCTGCACTTGCGCAGGTACGCGTTATTTCTAAAGCGACGCGACGTTACACTTTGATCTTGGGCTGGGAAACGATCATCGGACAAGTGAAGTGTGCGTAGATGAGAGGATATCATCAGTAGGAATAATAATGGGATACATGTAGCAATTATTAAATTTAATCGTTTTTAAAAGGTTAGGTGTAGGGTGGCAATTAAGAAAAATAAGATGGTCCTCCGTCATATTCTTGAATGTAAAATTAAGTGTGATATGACTGACGTTAGAGGAACCTCGAATGGTTAGGTGTAGTTACATTATACTGATTGTTCATAGCCAGTTAGGTTTAAATCCTATATAATAAAGGGTTAGCCTATTGTCATAAAATCCAACCACCGAACTACTATTGGAAAAGTCCAGATGGAAAAACAGGTTTCAGCGTGTTACAAATAGAATCATTTGATAGAGCAACTAAAAATAATATTTCTCACTAGAATCTGTCTCAAAATAGAACTAGTCTAAATATTATGACAGTTTCGCTTTTACCGATCAAAACAAAACCTCAGCACGTGTTAATACATAAATGAATGGAACATCACCAGAGGGAAATCGGGGATCGTTTAAAAAACCATTAAAACCCTAGTTTCACCATAAGCTACTTGAAATGAACGCCATCGTTTAGATATAAAAACAAAAAACTTATTGTCACCTATTCAGAAACAATCGAGCGATTTCTGCGATCACCTACTTTTGTTTACCATTGTAATCTCCATATGTCTGCCAATGTCTATCTTATTCTCTTGAACATAAAGAAAGTCCAGTGTTTTTCAGTCTGCAATTCTATGATTGTCACAATCATTCTCATGTGCTATGCAAATGTCATCTTTATTATTAAACACAAATAGGTATTTTTTTCTTATAACACCACGACAATTCTTCAATCTTCACAAAAAAAATCTACCATTCTAAAAACTTATGACATTGCAAATTAAACTTTAAGCCATGGTATTAAGATACAAGGAAATGTTAATGAAGTGAACGACGATGATGGTTCCGAAGTGGTTGGTGATAATGACGTCACGGTAGGTAACCTCTGTCGTATTAAAATGACATTACTAGACGTACGGAACAGTTATAATAATTCACGCCTTCGAGCTTCGGATATTCAGATTTATTTTGATTTGTACACCAATGAGGTCGAAGCAGAGGGTAATTTGTTACAAATTATAGGTGTAATAATAATAACATTGACAGTAGCATCGTTATAAAAGATTATAATTTGTAATTCTGTCAAACAGTATTTGGACATAATTAATTTCACACATCAGAATTTGAGAAAACAGGATCTAATTAGACTAACGAAAGTAGTCTTTTCAGACTCAATAACACCAGAAATTTAATTTTATTCCGAAATTCTAATCACTAGCAATATCTACCTAAATAATGACTCGTTTTTTTAGGCTATAAGGCGCTATATTCACGAGTTGTTTGGTTTCAGTAGAATTCATGAAAGAGACATTATGTGTGTATAAACAGAATATAATCCAAACGATCGAGCCACAGTTATCAATACAAACGTTAAACAAACACACACCGACAGTAACAAATCTGACGACATCAAATCTTTTGAAGTCGCCATCTTAAATAACCATCCGATAGTAAAATAACACGTCGAAACTCATAATGTGATAAATATAGAGTATCAATGATGCGTCAACTATGTGATGCAGAATTGCGCCTGCGATTAATGATTCGTGCCAAGACATCTGGTATATTACCATCAATATCTGTCTGTCATATGTACGCAATAAATTTAGGAACGATATGCTTCGACATTCGGAGAAGCTCTAAAATTATAGATCATGTTTGTAATTGCAATGTTTTTCCATGTTGATTGCGACACCTGTGGTGTGCATCGATCAGGTTGGATTTTTGAATTGGGGGAGATTCGGAATGGCAAAAATGAAATGATTTAAGAGGCGGATGGAGAAGACAGCTGGAAAATGTGTTGATGTGTAATCAAAAAACGAATCATGACGTCGATCAAAAGCTTGTTGAAGATTTTTGATTAATAATAACAATGAAGGGCAAGGCTTAAAAGTCATTACATATAAAAGGTAGCAACACAATTTTTTGACATAAGCTATGATTTTCGTTTTCCACAAATTTTGATTGATATGATTGATATTCACGAACCGATCAATGTAAAATTTACCATGTCGAAAACAACCATACATAGTATTGTCATACCAAAACCATAAGTTTCAATCCCAATCGTATCGTTATTTAAAATCTTCTCCCAAATCTCCCACCGCTCGCACAAAATTCTTCAATACCGTTCCAATTGCAGCACATATCTCTTTATCTAATAATATACCGTTAAAAATCTCTCAGTGGTTCGATGATGCATCGTTGGGCACTCCTATGATTTGTGGCAAGACAGGTGTTCGACGCAAATACATCGCAACCGGTTCGGTTTCGCCATCTCAATTGGCATTTTGACGTGGTACTCAAAGTTTATTAATTAGATTTACAGTGCAGCAAGTGGAATTAGCTAAATCAGTGTGAAAATTTACACGATTTGCCATGTATCCTTCACGACGACAGCGCTGCTGTCGTCGTGTTCTATAGGCCTATCATAATCCCTGCCGGGACACAGAACTGTTTTTAGTGCATTCTCCACATTTGGCGTAAATATACTACAGCCTACAACGCTAGCCCAGTGCGAGTCGGTGAATACCTTATATTTTTGAACATTTAGTACTGGGCCAGCGTGGTGGATTACGGCCCATTCCCTCTCACAGAGAAGAGGCCTATGTTCCAGCAGTGGGAACATTAAAAAAGGCTGATGATGAATACTATCTGTTTACGATATTTTCCACCAGAGAGAAGTATCAATAGGTCTGTTGCACCATAATTTAAGTCTAATAATGTGACGTTTGACATGCGGTAGTAACCGATAGGTTAGACAATTGTTTGTTTTGGACACACTTCAACACTTAACGCTTCGGTGTCGAGCAAAAGGTTAAATAAATCTTAATAGATGTTGAAGTCAATCTATTCTGAGATCTGTTTTGTTTTTATCGTGTGGAGTCTGGCTACCACTTCCTCGCCAGGGAATGTGTTTCCAGATAGCTCTAATTTGGGACCCATTAAGTCACAAGTAGATAGGCTATAGGCATAGGCTCGTTGGTAAAATTTTCTTATCAACTATACGTTGGTAGTTGATATCGAATACAAGAAACGATTTATTGAAAAGGCCAAAACTACTATAGTTACCACCAACCACAACCGTCAGTAAACACTCCTTGCATTGTCCTTATTATTTTAATCCTCCTTAGTCAATTGTTACACTGCCATGCATAGTAAAATAATGTAAGCAAGCCGATGCTGACGACACAATGTAGAAAATATCATAACACTGGCGCCTAGGGATGTCTCCAATATTAGAGGCATCGCAGAAACAAAGCTAAACATCTCCTGTATAAAACTGTCACCTTTCAAACCGAGACACCTCAATGTCAATCCGTAGCAATAAACACGCCATAAAACAGCAGTAAAACAAACTAGAAGCACAAACTTTGAGCACCGCACCGCAATAAGTTCGGTCCGTCGATAAATCTATGAAAATGAACGTGCTCCTAATGTCACTGGAATGCTTTCATGATCTGACCGAACCAGGGGCGGATTGCACGGGTTGTTATTTTGATATGAACGTATATTCCACCCACACAAAATTATATTTGGCTGAGTAGGGGACTACAGACATTGTCATGGCTCAGTGGTTAAGGCATCGCCTCTCATACTTGAGGTTTCAAATATAATATGTACCCATAATTTTATCTTGGCCTTCACTGACATCGATTTTGGAAACCACCGTTAAGAAATCTGGGTTAAAAGTTAATATATCCAAGTTTAGAGGCGCTAAGTGTCTTGAACTGTGAGTTGTACTCGTGTCTTCTCCAAATGGGAAAGCCCGACCCCTATTTTTTTTTTTTGCTATATCACTTTTACTGACTAAACCCACCCGTGTTCCTTCAGTTGATTGAGCCAGGGCCGCGGTAACTCTTTTTCAAATTTATCCGCGACCCAGACAGGCATCGGTGCGCCCCCCGCGGACCCCGTCATTTCTGCTGACATCTCTTTGAGGCCCTGCAGTAGGAAATTTACGGGCTGTTACCATAGTGGCCTACATACATATATATGGGTTACCACTAAACGAAGTATAAATAAAAATAATGTTTGGCAGAACACGTGACAAATTATTCCAAAATCTCAATCAGCCGAATCCGTTCACCGAGTCATAACTAACGAGCGACCAGCTAAGATCGAAGTGCAAGTATCTAAATATACGCGACACCAACAGCCATCAATTTGAGAGGAATTAATCGCTCAGGAGACATTGTCGCCGGAATGTGGGCATTCGGCGAATTGGCAGTTTTACAGCGGACGTTATTGATTTCGGGTGCAACTGTTTTTTATGCTGTTGAAATACTTTTGAGAGAGGATTTCTACACTAAGATACGGATATATCGTTCAGTAATAAAATAAATACTATTTATATTCTTTCAGTTGATTCCTATTCAGTGGCTTCTGCACGTCGGAATAAAATGAATATTGCCTTGAAATCTCGTTTGTTTTTAATTATACTGTGTGGCAAACAATATGGCTACTACGTGTTTATCAATAATTGGCACTACCTATGGAAAATCTGAATTATCAGAAGCATTGCTGGAACTTAGCCATTTTCCCATCACACCATTACTGCTATGCTTGGCGGCAGATATAGGTATGGTAGTTATTCTTTCCCAGACGATATCTCTACTAAATGATGAATTGCCTAGAAAGAGTGACCCATCTATTTCTATCAATCCATCCATTGTTTCATCAATCTTCCTGATGCCTGCTCATTCCACTAAGTTTTACGACAAATCGTTTACGGTCCAGGCTGTGCGATTGTGGAATGAGTTGCCGTAGCCTGTTAGACAAGCCCAGTTATGGGCTTCTTTTAAGAACCTAGTTAAAAATTATTTCCTTTCTCTCTAACGCTTTTATATTTGGATCTAATTTCGTTCATCATTACACAAAAAAAAATGTATTTGGTCTCTCCTTTTTTTGAATTTGTTAACATGTAATATTATGATGTATATATAAGTACCTATATATGCATGTAAGTATATGTGTATATAAGTTTATGGATAGTATTTATTATAACAATAAAGTTTTGTATATATTTTAATGTAATAGCAGTACACCACAGACTTCCCCTATTTTTCATTCTAAGTTCTTTCAGTCCATCCAAAGGTTGTCTGGTAGATATCGCTGTCAGCGATAAGACCGCCTTTGTACCCATAGTATTAAGATTTTCTTATAAAAGAGATGTGTAACATTTAGGGCGAACAATAAAGTATATTCTATTCTAAACTCTTATAACTATCGTTTTCTAGGAGACTACTGAGATGACGATGCTTCACCAAAAAACACACTAATAAATACTTTGACTTTGACTTTTGGAAGAAGACATGATACGTCTACCTCGAATAAATTCATATAAGGTCAGAAGGACGATGTTGATTCCAGTATATTTATATTCAATTCCCTAAGTCCCTCACCCAGTTAATAACTAACCCGACCGACTGCCATAAGATCGAAGTGCAGTCGCTAAATATAGCGCACTGGCGACACGCGCATCAATGTGCGACAAATTAATCGCAAGTGTGCGCGCTACTTTGTAGATGATATAATTTCGATAGTTTGTTGGGATTGCCGCTTTTATTGGGGTATCAGGGTTTAGGATCTTGGGTGCATAATATTAATCTTAGGGTTCAGGAAAAATAGAAATGCTTTCTTCTCACGTATTTTAGTATCGTAATTCGTATTAGAACCTGAATATTTGCTTAAACTATTTAAGTATGTTTTATTCCATGATAATTAGTTGCCATCCAATATGCACTGACTGAAAAACCCAGTCTCCATTTTTTTCTACACTATTCGCCGCCATCTAAGCCTGACCGTAGTGGCCAGATCATCTTTCAGTTTTATTTTTATTTTTATTGAAATCTACAAAATGAATACGAATAGAGACTCGTATTATTTTTTGTAAATGAGGAGCTCGAGGCTAAATAATAACAGCCGCACAGGTTCCGGAACCGATCTTCAAGGTTAAGCAACGCTTGACGAGGTCGGTCCGTGGATGGGTGACCATTTCAACATACCGAGTTTCCTCCGAGCCTCGGAAAGCACGCTAAACCGTTTGTCCCGGCTGACATTTGAAGATCTTTGTCAGTCTTTACGAATAGTCAGAAGCTTGAGATATCCAGTTACTGGGTTGTGGAGATCAAATAGGCATTCGCTCCATGTAAAACACTGGTACTCAGCTGAACCCGGTTAGACTGGAAGCCGACCCCAACATAGTTGGAAAAAGCTAGGCAGATTGATTGATTATTTTTTTGTAATTACCTATTTCATCTTCACAAGTCTTCGAATAAATTACCTATGATAATACAACGATTCAAATCCAGGTTTCAAAAACATCAAACCTGGAACTTCAAAAGTGACTCCGTAAATTTCAAACATTTTGGGAACGTTGGCCAACAGGAATCACAACCTGACACCTTTAAAAAAAATATATTTACCCGTAAGCATCACTTCTACTTACCCCTCCAGCTATAACATAGCGCTATATTCCCCCCACTAAGACTTACCTATACCCCCCCATCTAGGCAACGTGAAAATGCAATCTTCTTAATGGAATTTCAATTTTCGCAGCAAAGTTAACTAAAGATCCAACTGGATGCAATATTGCCGCCTAGCGAAGACGTCGGCCATTTTGTGGAGCTTGTCTGTTTGTCTGTCTGTTAGTCATGATATTAATGTAAGGGAAGATTGGATTTTTTTAAACGAGCATGAATCAGAGGTGATATTGGTAGAGTTTTATTTAAGTGGTGTTATTAGATGTATCACAAAGATTACTGTTAGCTAGTTTGTTATTTTGTGTTAAAGTTTCTCAAATCTTCGAAGACTAACAAGTCACCTGAGGCCTTACACAAGTGACATTTTATCAACGAAACCTAAACAAACACTTGCACACAATGGGCATATCGGACAGCCTTCTGTGCAGGGCATGCATGGAGGCTGAGGAAACCGTTGCACACGTACTCTTTGAATACACAGGCGTCACCCAGATTAGACCACAAACCCTCGGGTCGCCCAGATCTTACACAGATGTTCTTAGCAAACCAGGAGCTCTGACTAACCTCTGGAGGGAGGTGGGCTGGTTGAAATAACCTCCTAACGGCCGCCATGGCCCACGCACAATGGTCCATCTGAAAGACTAAGTGCGAAAACCAAATTGCTAACATAGAACATCAACGAAACCGTGGCGATAGCGGTTGAAAAAATGTATTGTATGTAACGTGATAAATTCCTTACATTTCGGTATTTTGACCATCGCTAATATCGAATGACACTTGTCTTGAGCCTTTAATAGGTTGATGGTTACCGTCGGCAAATGAGTCCTGCATCCCTAAGAGGTCAGAAGAAAAAGAAATATTGGAGCCGAAAATATGTGCTTGTTGTTTAAGTACAAACATATCTGAAAATAAGCAGGCCTCCATCTAGATGGAGCGAGGACTTGGTTAAAGCTGCGGGAGTCCGGTCGAACCGAAACGCACAGGGCTGATCAGTGTGGCGACGCTTGGAGAAGGCTTTCGGCTGAAATGATGATGATGGTATAAGAAAATAGTTTGAAAGGCACCAAGTAGGTTAGGTATGTTCCTGAAAAAGACATTCACAAGAAGCTCTAGCATATTCAGTGATAAAACTTAGTACCAACCGAGCATGATATTTTACTGAAAATGCGAATGAAAAATACAAACAATTAAGATGATCCAGTAAATGGTAGTAACACATGGACGACTGACGAAACACGAAGTTTGCCGAGGGACATTAAGAAAATAGTTGGACTGTACTGACGATGAAGACTTGCCTGCTAAGTGACGATTCACAATTATAAAACTTTCCCAAACTTAATTCAACACAAAAATTTCTAGTGATCAAACTCAAGACAGAAAGATCCAAACCTACAGAAGTATAAGCATAGTTTCCTACTACAACAAAACAAAATAAAAATTCTAAGAAAAACGAGTTATTTGATTCAATAAGCAAAGTTGGGAGCGAGACACTAGTATTTAATATCAAGAACGGAGCCCCGAGGAAAAAGAAAAATCTATACAGGGTGGCAACCTCCCCGATCTTTACGTCCGTTTATCCGTTTTCCAGCTGCAGCTATTATAGACACAGTGCACCTGACCTTGTGTGTATTTGTGTGGCGTGTTGACACACTGCGACACTGTGTTTACGGTTTTAGATTAATTAGTGTTTGTTTGATATAAAATTGATACTGCTTTTTTAATTATGAGTGTACAGGTTGTTGATTTTTGTCGTGTGTCTTCGTATGCAGGCAGAATAAATTAGAAAATGTGTTTTTGTGACCGTGAATAAATCTATACATCTAGGTATACAAACAAAAAAATTAAATTGAAGTATCTGTATGTAATATGAAAATAACAACGTTTTATTGAATGCATGTGAAAGTATATACGGCACTAATAACAAATATGCAATTTTTAAGATGTTTGTCTGTCTGTTTGTTGCGGGTAATCTCCAAAACGGCTGGACCATAAAAAATACTAGATTGACGCGGACGAAGTCGCGGGCGACAAGTAGTGGTTAAATATAATTAAGTAACTGTGCCGTCAAGGCAGCTCAAAATAAGTAATCTATAGCCTTCTACATCTTTAAATCTACGTATTATTGGAATTTATGATGCTAATCATCAAGAAATATCATCAGAATTCTTCTCCTCATCCTAGTTTATTTGCAGTAAGAGCTACATATCTTCTTTTCTGATCACTAAAAAATAAAGGCATGAACTAAAATTAAATACTATCTCGCCTCTTCATATAACACAAACATTCCTACGAACTCACAAAACAACGTATCACAACCAGACAACATAACTCTTAACTATGCACACTCCACTCCACAAAAATAGTCCTAAAAAATGCACCTGAAATACATGACAAGCGGTCACGAAGTACATACTAAAGCCATACCAATCAGACGCTTCAGCGAGCGTCTATGTCCGTAGCGAGCACTCCCATTTACGAGAGAAAAAACCTCGGAAAATCTACGTGACGTAACATAGAACCGATAGCCAATGGCGTATCGAACCTTCGGCGATTAACGACCAGCGCACCCAGACCTCCCCACCCACCCTTTCCCGTTCAAAAATCGAACCACAACGGGGAATGTGAACTAAGAACAGAGCGCAAGCGAAAATAGTCGGTGAGTATCGAGAACGAGCAGCGCGTCGTGATTGGTTGATCGGTTCTGCGCGATTGGGCACAACGGCGCACACTCGAACCGATATCTCGTATTTACCACGTTCGACGTTTGCGTGTATGTGTGCGTGCATGAAGCGCCTTCCATAGGTATGTGTTGGTGTAGGCATCGATTCGATTTGTGACGCCTGCTCGCCGATCGGTCAATCTCCGTGCGTCGCTGTCGATTTAAATTTGGAACGTGATATTTAAATTTGGTATGCATTCGTTGACCGTTACCGTGACGTAACGCTGTCTGATTGGATGAAAGCATTAGTCTAGTAACAGATAGTGTCGTAATTAAACTAACATTGTGCATCGTTTTTTTTATCGTACATTGAAATGCTGTCACAAACATTATAATATATCTTAATATATAATATTTTATCTAACCTAAATCTATAGGCAGCACACTACCCAGTAAGCGACTTACCGTACAAATCAACGCACACTCCTTTCCTACACCATGTAAAGAAAAAACATAAAAAATCGCCTACCACCGTTAATTAAAACGCAACAAAATAAGTCCATAATTCACTACTATGGCGAATCTTCACAACTGTCAGTCAGTGCAAAAAAAACGGGGCTCGTTTCGACAAATTAAAAAAGCACGTTCCACTCCATTTCTGGATACAAAAAAAAAGTTTCACAGATAAAAAATGGCAGAACATCCTCATCAACCGGGGCTATTAATAGGGAAAAAGTGCGCAATCCGGGGTTTTACTACTTACTACCTACTAATATTTAACGAACTTCTAGATAAAGCAAATATATATGCTTTCCCGCGTACTTATTTAAAATGGAAAAATATTTTTCCTGCGTCCCGTCGTCGCTTCCGTTGCAGATAGCCGTAACTGCATTATGTTTGATGTTTTTCTTTTTTATAATGCGGGTAGCTAAAGATAGATGGCCTTTATTTTTCTAGCTTATGCAGACCGATAGGGAGATGGGGTGAGTTATGGTCTGGTTAATTGAATTTTCACAAGGTTGTACAGAGCCATGCCTTGGTTTGCTTCAGTTGCCCAAAATTTTGAACCTTTGGTAATCCTTAAAGTCCTCAAATCATTTATTTGGCAGAATGAAGGTATACAAAAAAGATGATGGGTTGTGAGAGCAGTTGAGTCATACATTCTGCCCAAAATTTGGCATGCAGAATTTAAATAATGATTTAAATGATTTGATTTCTTGAAATAAAAGAACTGTTAAGTATCTGTTAGTCTTATTGGGGTGATAAATCTTTAAATTACGCAGAGGCTCTATACATAGTGTCATTCTAACAGTGATGGCGATGGTTGAAATGTCAAAATGTAAGGGATCACGTGACATTTCGATAGCGCTTGGCAATCCCATACATTTTTTTTTACTTTTTATAATCGCTATGACGATGCTTTCGTTGGTAAAATGTCAGTCTAGAGCCTTAGTCGCACCCACACTCTGGTCACAATTGATCGAAAGTCCAGACTTTTGGCAACACTTTTATCATTTACAGCTAGGGATTGGAATTCCCCACCGGAGTCTGTATTTCCAGATAGCTGCAACCTCGGGGTCTTTAAGTCAAGAGCGAATAGGTTACTTCTAGCTGCTCCACCATCAACCACAGCATCGCTTACCATCAAGTGAGATAGTGGTCAAGCACGAGCCTACCTACAGTCAAAAAGATTACCCCAAAATCAGTCAACAAGAACGACAGACTACTTAACATCATCTATGATACCAAGCAAAAGGCTACAAAAATCCAAATACAGTTCCACATTTAAATCATTCCTTTTTGCCTTAATAACGACTCGCCAGCCCTTCGCAAAAGCTTCGCAAATGATCACCTAAATATTCCTCATGCGGCGATATATAAAATTCTCAGTAGCGCCAGAGAAGGAGAATTACTACAAAATCGAGTATCGCCACACGAGATATCCGCATTCGGCCGGTGGAGGCGTCGCACGTTCGTTCATATTGAGACACACTGAGAGGGAATATAACAATATTTTCATTTATAAAATATTTGTAATAAAAAGAGTTTGAAGTGTAAGCGTAGCTGTGAGAACCAACAAAAGAATAGATAAATATTGTGGAAGGTGATGATGGCTGGGAAAGAAGAGAATCCCAATCAATCAATCTACGAGTATCTAGCTTTTCCCAACCATATTGGGGTCGGCATCCAGTCTAACCACATACATCCCACATCCCAGTAAATGAGTAACACGGTAACCCATTGGCAAGACTAGTGCCAGATTTTCTGGCTTCTATCTGACTACCCGTAACGACTGGCAAATATCTATAGCCGGGACGAAGGGCTTAACGTGCTTTTCGAGGCACAAAGGAGTCTCGGTATGTGATGACCACATCCACGGACCGACCCTGGCAAGCGTTGCTTTACCTTGAAGAGCCAACCGTGTGGGTATTATTACTCGGCCTCGAACTGCTCCTATTAATTTGTAGTGTCATCTTTATTCAATAAGATAGAGTAATACTGATTTTGTATAATAATTTATTCAGCCTTTCAGACTTTTTTTTTGAAAAATCTCTGTAAAATTTATTGGATGCTAATCATAATGACCTCTTTACCAACATGCAACGAGATAAACAGTCTAATATATTGTCTAGGGCTGACATAGATTATATTTCAGTAAATATTAACCCAGCCTCAAAACAAATGAATGTTCATATATTATTGAAAATGAAATAATATAAAGTTGTGCTCCATGTGTGCAATAAGTTTATCATATACGGTACATAGTTGGTGGCAGTGCGCTCGGAATATGCTCGATATAGAGCACGTCGCCTCCACTCGATCCCGGTGAAACATTGCTCTAGTAGTGATGTGCTTTATGGGGATGTATCGATAAACTATGATTCAATATTATAATTTATATAAACCCTAATTAAGATAATCTACTACGAATGCAAGGAACTAAACAGGAAATTTCCTAACGGTGCAGATAATATTACAACAAATAGATAAAGAAGTCTATGAAATTACTGACAGCTTTCAGATAACTGTCATGCAATTTTCTTGTATGAGCTACAATAATAGTAACACAAGCATGTTACTGTCCAATTGCAGGGCGGGTGTACGAGCATTGATCACGACACTTGCTCAAGGCAACCCGCCTTTTTTGAATTTATTTTATCTATAGTATCATTAATTTCAAATTAGGTGTCAATAATGTGACTGGAGGACGGAATCTCCTATAGTGCACTGGAACTGCGGAAATCTATGTGACCCAGTTAAATCTATGATAAGTAATGCTCATTCATCCAAACTCCATTTTTCAGATAGAGAAAAAGTTGTTTCCAAAGTATCGACAACACTTTCCCCCATCTCTAACAGCACTTCCGATATAATATTTCATATTTAAAAGTGATGCACCACGAAAAATCCTTCGCAGATGACTCTCAGCTTATATTTTACATAAATTGGATTTTACGAGTATTGCGCACATATTGAATTCACAGACGTATATTATATATTATTTTGTACGAACTATTTCTATATTATGCATGGCTGACGTTTCATTTAGGAGTAGCTTAGGTGAAAACTATATTCCTTTTTACTTTTTCTTTGGAATGGTTTAATATACAGCCTGTCTATACCTTCGCAGGATGTATTTGAGTTTTGTAATCGAAACTTCAGCGATCTGCTAAAGTAAGATATGTCCGAACATTGTCAATAAGTTTAACATCATTTTAATTAATATTTTAACTTAAAAATGCCACTAAATGAAAAACTGCATAAGCCAGATACGTTGCTGAAAATTCCCCTGACCATAAACTTCAATATTGTATTCATAAATACTACAAAAATACAATTTACTATTCTAGAATTTTGAAAAATTTTCAATATTCCCCCAAGGTAAGCTAACTGAAAGTTATACTCACCTTGTTTTAAATAAAATCAAAGTGTACGTTGGCTGCAAGTTGCCGGCTTGTTCTTTATGAACTTCATAAAAATGGTCGTATTTACTGGCGAAGAACGGAGCCCCTACTAAACACACTCGATTCAGAAAACTTGTGCTTGTACCAAGAAACATTGGTTAAGAAGAAAGACAATACAAAAACGTTGTGGTATTGGCGGCATCGTATATGCAATGCAATACATTTCAAGCATCCGATCATCATAAAACTTCAGCATAACACTATGTTAGCTGTTGTTAGGGCTTCATTAAATAACTTTAAATAGAATTACACAAGTTCACATAATTGACTGTCAATTCACTCAATAAAATTTGCAGAAACTTTCAATGATCTGGATTCAAAATGAGGAAATATTATTTTAAGGCGAAAACATAGTGACTATATATGAAATATAGTGCGAAAAATACACAAGTATTCAGTTTTAAATAAATGAATATGATGACGTTAATAATAAAATCAGATGTGCATAAAGTGATCTTAATATTTTCTTTGTTTTGCAGGTTACAAACAAGCCTACCACCAGAAACGCGCAATCTATGGGAAATTGCGGACGTGTAACCGACGACGTCACAGACAGAGTTAAGCTATCTCCAGTGCAATTTCATTGGCACCCTTCAAGCAGTGGTGCTTCATAGCAGAAGAGGTGTAGTTAGATACTTGTAGTGGTAATACTCCCCAGGACGATCTCTGCTACTTTTGAATATAGTTCAGCACTTTGCAACCTTGTGTTCCTTTCAACACATCATACGCGTAGCGTGTCTAGATACTCTAGATAATCTAGTGGGTACTCTATTTTGACCCTGAAAATAATATTCGTGGTGACAAATAATAAAGAGATAAATACCTGAGTTTTTATTATCCACCTATATGAAAACAGAATGCATGATCTTTATGCATACTTACAGATAAATATTTTACACCTAAGTTGACAATTTCAATATAACAATATACAAAGCATAAGAAAGAAATGGTTCATGGTAACAATAAGGACTAGATTTTCATACTCAGGATACCTATACGAGAAAATCCAAATAATAGTGGGGCAAAGCTTTTAAAAGCAGAAAAAAACGGTAGCAACTGCCCAAACACCATTCTTCGAACAACACCCCTATACGCCTGCTCACCCAAAATTCTAAAACTTAGAAAGTTCTTCAAAGGTAAGCAAGTAACACCCTTTGATACCTCGCCGCTCAGAGCGTTGCATTTTAACCAGTTTAAAATACTTTATGCATAGACATTACGGCAAGCTTTCTGTGCTGGAGGAATTTCCTCCGATGCTCGAGGAACTGAGGATGTGGATAAGGAAATAAACAGGGGTTGTAGTTTTATGGCCTTTGAGGGACGAAGTGGGCAGTGTGTTTTGTGAAGTTTTTCCGGGTCAGTGTTGTAAAGTTGATGGAATTAAGTCAAGGAGTTACAGTTTCCTCTTGTCCAACAGAGGTGATGACGTCATCGTTTTGTTAAGTGTTGAAATAGTGAGAGGTCTCCAATAGGTAATCCATCAATTTTCAAAGCAAGAGTGTAAAGGACATAGGAGAGGGGTAAACACGTTTTATCGTAGACCTCACCCATCGATTTCTGTTCAACAACTGGTTCATTATGAAATAAATATATAACAGAGCAGTTAATTTAAAATATCAAGATCTATTTATTATAAGTTAAGTAAGTATTATTTGGAAGGACCTTGCATTATCATAATGGGTCCCACAACGATTAAAGAATTTACATCGTCACCTTACTAAATCTTCAACTATTCCTTCATATGTATTATGCACGAACGACTTCCTTCCACATATGAATTTATCCCAGCAAAAGAAAGTAACTATTCCCAAGATAAGAAGTGAAACAGAACCTTATCCAGTATTTCATAGTTTCTCGGATGTAAAATACCACCCAGCGGCAGCCAATAGCGGTGGCCAATTTGAATATAGAACGCCCGCTCGGAATTTATAACGGACACACGAAACTTAAATGTTCGGCAACTGTATTGTGTAGTTTGCAACTGGTTGCTGTAGCAGTTGCATTGGTGTGTGAACAGACGAAATTAAAAAGGAAAAGTATTTGCTAACTATTTTGGGTTCGGCTGTGTTGTTTCATTCTGAAAAAAATTAAGCTTCGTTGAATGTCGACTTTAAAAGTGATGTTTAAGCATTCCTTTGATGATGTTGTATAATTTATTTATTACAAGCTTATCCAGCAGCTAACCCACAGACATAGTGAATGTTTCTGGTATAAAAAGTAGCCTATAGCACTGAGCGATGGTCCCTTTCTAGTAAAAGATTGTTGACCAGTTCAGTACTACCTGAGATAGGTACAAAGCTAAAACAATAATCTAGCTTATACTCTAAAATAATAGATTTGCTTAGACACTACCACTTTTCAGCTTCAGTAAAAAATATTGGGAGTGGCGTCCTAGATGGTCACACATGGACCTTATTAGTGATGTTCTTCAAAAAGGTACACAGTTCTCATAACCGACGTGCGTGTATGACTGGATGTATAAACGAAAAATTAAGCAAAAGGAGTACCTATGTAAGGATCGTAGCAGAAGGCGTTCTGTAGTTTCTTAATTCGGCTTACTTTTCACAACATCCATACAGATATCCTCCCGGTTACAAAACACTACGCAGTTGCAACTCAACGACTCTTACCAGTCGCAAAAATACACGATAAGTCAAGATTTTCGTTCGAATTTTTGGGAGCAATATTCGTATTCGTACGGAATCTACGGAGTAACATCTGTAGTTCGGGAGCAACGGAGCGGACGCTACAGCTTCCTTACAGAAGAATATGTTATAGAAAATATGATTTCGTTTGGAATATCGTGTGCTTTTGTTTTCTTTTGAATATGTTTAGAACTTGGAGGTTTCGATATGAGATTATTCTTCAGTGTTTGTATAATTAATCTTGTCGAAACATCTGTCGGTCTTATTAAATTATGGCAATCATCAAACTCTACAATGGATCAAAATTAAATTTGCTATTCATTCCCAATATGTCTGCGGGGATTTGAAAAAACTAAAGGATTTGGTAAAGTAGTGTAGTTTTCTTATTAATTCGGTATATCTAACGATAATTTGCAGTTATCCCAATAGTTCTATATATATTTAACAACATACTCATAGTCAAACAGACATTAGATACATAAATGTTCCAGTTTATATTTATTTCTTAAAGTTACAATATATATACTTCTACATTAAGCTTAGTTAGTCGTGATGCATTTGCAAAAAGAATCCAAGAATTCGATCCTTTTTTCAGATTTGGAATAGTGCCCAAACCGTTCCAATAAATGGCTCTAACGATGTCCCTTATCACCGCTCGTAAAAGAGGGTAGGCAGTCCATTATCGTTGGGACTAAATAACTTAATTGTGAACTAATAAGCATTATGATTCACTGCCTAACTCCGTTTCAGTTTGAAAGCGTTAAGAAAATATGCTATTAGAAATTAGAAGCAAAAGAAGTACTTGATAGATAAGTATCCTTCATTGAAGACAGTCATCGCACGATCAGCTGACCTCATTTTTATAAAGACATAAGGGATGTGGTAGAGTTGAATGGCAATAATTAAATGCTCATAATATATTAAGAACGTAGGTTCGAACCCAGGCAGGCTCTCTAAACGGTGAAGGAAAACATCGTGAGGAAACCGACATGACCTAGAACCAATGAATCAAAGATATGAGACATCCACCAGCCCGCACCGGGCCCGCTTGGTGGATAACGGCCCATTTCCTCTCACAGAGAGGACTGTGTCCCAGCAGTGGGAACTGATCAACTGTTAACTGAACTGATGTTGATGATTATCATACATACTTAAGTAAGTTATTAAAATTTTAAAGGCGAGCTTAACTTAGGTTAGTTAAGCTTTGACTTGAATCCCAGCAAACTATCAATCATCTACCGTAACTTTAGACAATTAACTACATCGAACACATTAAAGTAGTTACTTCTGCTTACCCCAAAAAATATGCAATACTAACACTACCAAAAATATTTAACCCCCATCATTGACTCCCCAGGTCCCCACCACAGCCCAAACACCAAGAATTTAACCCTAAAATTAATAAGTAACCCGGCACAGAAACGTTAAAACTAATAATGCAGGAGCAGACCAGATTGCACCAATACATTGCACCTGCCTGTAGTAGCACTGGGCTCTTGTCACCCCAGGGGCGCGCCACCCCCAAAACCTCCCCGAAAGGGGGTAGGGAGATCGCTGTACGTGTGAAACTGGTTTTTTTATATGTATTATATTATATTGAACTGTGGGAACCGTGGGAGCTGTATTGAGAATTTTATGTGTTTGTAGTGTCTTGGAGAATGTGATGGAGTTCGGGGTAGACTTATGCCCAGCAGTGGGTTAGATCTTGTATAGAAATGGAGGTGTTCCATTGTTCTTCTATCATGTTAAAAGACATAGTAGGTAGTAAGGCAGTTTTCTGCACAGAGTGCACCGAATTTATTCAGGTACCTCGGGAAGGCTGTTTAAGTGCATCTGAATGTGAATCTTTAACTGCCCTGACTGTCTCATTTCTGACCTTTTTAAGTCAACAATCGAACATCCATATTGAGAAGAAACCTTGCTCTGTACTAGCACCCAAAGGTGAGAACTTTGCAACTTAAAAGGAACTTAGGCAATCTTCTTTTATGTTTTCTGTTCCAGTTGACCTCAAAGTGCTTTTAACGATACTTTAAGACAATGTATTGAAAATTTATACACCTAATGGTAAAATGATCGCCATCACCATAATCGCCAGACTTGACTATTTGAATGGTGGTCCAATGGGAAGACAGTACTGTCCATTCTCTTGAATGAATTCAGAAAGTCTTAACGTCACAAACAACCAAGTTACTAACTAAACAGAAGACCTACATAAACGGACAAAATCTATATATATCCCAGCCTCCTAAAAATAACAAATACAATATGCGGACAATAATCTATTTGTCCCTAAGGCCGACATTGTAGGAGAGGATAAAAAACTTAAACCTTACATCGGGCGGGCGGGATCATAAGGCATTTTTCCGAACATACACGAACCACTACCCCCTCCCTGTAGCTCCCACCAACCCCCCGGTGATCTGCGCCCGATACCATAGAGTAGCCTGAGAATTTTCTGCAGAGACTTCTGAAGTTGGACTTTGGTTTTATTTTTTGTTTTAGGAATGAAAACTGCAATGGTATGTCAAATAACCCATATTTAAGAGGTTCTGTTGACTAAGCTCATAGGTAAATCTGGTAACTGAATAGGTGAGTCTAATGTGCTCTTATTTGCCATTGAATTTATCAAGGAAAATATATTAAAGAACTTTAAACATACTTCAACTAAACTAGAAAGTGTCACGTGCCAATATGCTTAAGTTGTCTTACAAGTTGTTACAAAAGAAATATTTAAAATTTACAAATATAACTTTATAACAGAAAACATTAAAATATGTAGGTCACCTTAATATAATCTTTAATGAAGTCTGAACTCCTACGAAACAAAATGAAGTAGGTACAAACACTATATCAAAACAGTAATCGCTTACTGAAAAACAGAATCACAAACATCATCCTGAAAAACGTACCCTCTGAAGTTTAAACTAACCTACAGGCACTCTTTGCTTCTTCGTCTCGCCGATAGCCTGCGATGTGTGCGGCATCGGAACGCTGAAAGACGCCCTGTGACGCCGAAGCCTTCCTGAAAATGTATGCTACCCCCCCACCCCCACGCTCAAGCAAAAACACACACAGCGACAAGGAAAAAACCTCACCAATGTACGACGAAGTTGCCTGTGTGCGTCAATGAAAGATTACTCCTATGTAGTAGCAATACATATTCGTCGAGCGAAAGGTTTTCCAGCTGTGTGCGTTCTGTGTCAACGCTGTTTCGTATTACTCTGCAAAAGTGTGTGTGTTTTATTGACATTTTTATACATGAAATTTTATGTGCGCGATTTAGATGTTTTTGTATATAGCCTTGTGTGCTGGGTGTGTGTGTGTGTGAATTATTTGCGGTCGCTTTCGATGTTCGTAGAATACTGAATGGGTGTAATTAATTCGTTTCAGATGAAACTGTTCGGGTTGCTTTTCGTGAGGAATATTCAGGATTTGCTGTAACTGGAGGATTTCGTTCGACGGTCTGCACTATTTGTTGTTCATAGGGGATTTGATTTCGAGAAATACTTTGTGTTTAATAAATCTGTGCTGGTGGCGGGTTCTAGCAAAATTGTGCTGTCGTTCGCTTTGTTTCTGCGCAAGTTGCGACATGTTTGCAACTTTTCAATTTGTTTTTAATGTTGCAATGAAATGAGAACGTTTTACGATAGTTTTGTAATATGAGCATACTTTCTTTCAAGCTTCAGGAATGAATTTCTACCACTATCTCTAGAGGCTTGCTTTTTCTTTTGTGTTCACTGCCTCAGAGACGTTATGGCCGCCAGCACGCATGAACTGTGTAGTCATGGGTTCGATTCCCAAGATGACCAAAATTATAAGACCTATTTCTGACTTATTTAGTAACTTAGTATATATAACAAGTTATCTATCTATTAGTAAGTGTTCCAACCAAACAGCTATCGAGAATACGACAAACCTTATTACGAATTTTCGGAAGAGACTGGCTTACAACACTCTGGCTGTGTAGTACATTCAAATTAAAATTCATGAGACAAGGACTAAAAATCTCTTTATTTATCCCACCCACCTTCTTAACACAACATCAAAAGTGACCACCACGAAATGCTGCCAACCAAAAAAGAAGGCAAACTAACCAAAAAAGCTATCCTGGTTCGCCCGACCAAAATTTACATAGTTAATATGAATCGGCACTCACACATACATACGTACGTTCACCGACAAGGAATCTTACACACACAGGGCAAGAGAATTTTCCTCTGCCGTATTAAAATGGACTTCAAAAATATAGAGAATAGTTAATTGAGTATGGAATATTTTGTATGGAGTCTCGTTATCTTGGCTCGGTGCAGGAAAGCTCACCCTTTTTTCCTACATATGCGTTATAGTCGTTGTGGACGACTTTTGTATTATAAGAGTGATAATCTTTCTGGTAGAGTAATTGATTAGATATTTATTAGTCCCTTCTGTGTCTATTGACCTAGTTTTTTTCGGTTGATAAGGAGGGAAGTAGAATTTGAGATTTTCTTACTTGAGGAGCTGTTCTTTTCTGATTAATTTTGTTGCTGGATTAAGACAGTTGAACTTTTTCTGCGGGATTTGTCGAGCTTCATTGACTTGGCGCTTTTTCTGGTGGTCACCACTGTTGATTTTGGGTTTTAAAGACTTGCAGTGATTGGGCAAATTGTGGCGAGTTCAGCTCTCAAAATTAGGCCCTTCTGGACCGGAAAAGGGTAGCATCGTATTCTTATCAGTTAATACCAACATTCTCAATTACCACTGCCAAGTGGTATGATTTTGAAAAAATCTTTCTAAAATTCTAATGGGCCTTTCGGAGAAAAAGCTAAGATAAAATGATCACCAAACCTTTTGTCAAGTTCGTATAATTTCATTAATCGTTATTGTATCCCTTACATCCAACAATTAGTGGTTTCAGTGTAGGCGCATATACATCGAAAAACCTTTTTCTCGTATCTTGCCCTCGTAAGACCTTATCATTCAGTTTTTCGGATTTTTCTCACAAAGTTTGACTTTCCCATTTCCACACCAGAATATACTAAATATTGACCTTATTTAGCATATTGTGGTGTTTTGGTTTCTAAGACATCATCTATGCCACTACAATCATCATCATCATCATTAGCCTATTAATGTTCCCACCTCCCCCTCGGCCTCCTCTCTGTGAGAGGGTGCCACCACAATACTATACCAAATACTACACAACTATCACATATTTACAAAGTATATCCCGCCGTCCACGTCCGCCTGCATCCCCAAGGTACGTGTGTGTCTTCTATTTTTATTTCCCAGCCATCCACCACGTCAGGAGTCTACGTACTATCTTTGAAAGTAGTGCGACTAGAAAATTACGACTTTGTTCCATTCTGTTGCTCTTCTTAACCTGGTATCTTGTGACAATGACGTGTTTTGTTGTGAATTACTGTCCTGTTATTGTATAGTAACATATGAAATAAGATTTTTGAAAGGTTTGAATATGAGTTAATTTATCTGCCTAGTCTTATCTCACTATGTTGGTCGGCTTCCAGCGTAACTGGATGCAGCTCAGTACCAGTATGTTACATGGAGCGAATGCCTATCTGACCTTCAAATCCAGTAACTGGGTAACACGATACCCCTTGGAAAGGCTCGGCTTTTCCGGCTTACCCGGAACGACTGCCAAAGATCTTCAAATGACAGCTGGGACCAACGGCTTAACGTGCTTGCCGAAGCGCTTAGGAGACTCGATGTATATTGAATGGTCACCCATTTATGTTCTATGTTAATGTGGACCATTGTGCGTGTGAATGGTCACCCATTCACGGACCATCTTTGGCAAACACACTTTTATATTTTCTTTTATTTTTCAACCATCTTGGCAGTTCATTTTTTTTTTTGTGATTTGTTTGCTCTTGACTCTAGTCTAGGTCATAGGTGACAGAGTCATAGTCGACGATGGAGTGAGGTCGGGTTGAATGCGTTCGGAAAGACAGACGCAGGAAGTGAGTTTCATTCATTCGCTGTGCGCATTATGAAGGATGTTTGGAAGCGCTTGGTGGTGCTTGGTAGTTTCCATAAATAGAATCTCTCTATCTATCATCTTAACTTTTGGCGTGTGTGTCATCATTAGGCACACCTATTTCTCTACAGATCGGATTGTTCGACCGAATATAAATGTATGAGTAAAAGCTCTAAATATCTACAATTGTTGATCTGGTCGGCGCTCAACAGAATCGCTTTGTTTCTTTGAAGGGTGAAATTACAGTCACATGCAACATTTCAACTGCTAACGACCAACTAGCATACACGTAATCGATTCAAGTAATTACCATCGTGGCATAGACCTTGAAAAAATAAACCTGACATATCTCATGTGATGGTGATTTGAAGAACCATCTTGACTGTCAGCGACAATTATCTTGGACTATTTCCAAAATATATGAGACTAGTTGCCGCCCGCGACTCTGCCCGCGTCGTATTAGTAGGTACTTCACCGAATATCTTTATAAATTATTAGCATTTTGCCCAAGGCTTCGCTTCCCGTTTTTTGACAGTTCAAAAAACCACCAAACTTTACAGGGCTAAGCGCTGGGTCAATCTAAAGGTTGTCTGAAATTTTCATTAAAATCGGTCCAGCCGTTTTGGAGTCTATAAGGAACATACATACTTTCTCTTTTATATTTATAGATAGATATAGCCTACGTGTTATTCTGATGTATAAGTTTTTTAATGTGTAAAGTTTCATCAAAATCCGATCAGTAGTTTTTGCGTGAAAGAGTATCAACATCCATCCATCCTCACAAACTCTCACGTTTATAATAGTTGTATGATTGACATGGGCTACCGATATTTCTCGTAGTTAATGCCGAAAAAATTTACTTTTGATAATCATGTGATAGTCTATCAGAGAATTGCTGATACTCGTAGTATCACTTTATACAGAGCCCCAAGGCAACCAAATCAAATACCAAATTGGCTTGACAGTTAGTTCAGAAACTAACTATACTATTTGGTATTTGATTTGGTTTACTAAATTTTAATTTTAATTATCCTTTTAGTGTCATTTTATACAGAGCCCCAAGGCAACCAAATTAAATACCAAATTGGCTTGACAGTTAGTTCAGAAACTAACTATACTATTTGGTATTTGATTTGGTTTACTAAATTTTAATTTTAATTATCCTTTTAGTGTCATTTTATACAGAGCCCCAAGGCAACCAAATTAAATACCAAATTGGCTTGACAGTTAGTTCAGAAACTAACTATACTATTTGGTATTTGATTTGGTTTACTAAATTTTAATTTTAATTATCCTTTTAGTGTCATTTTATACAGAGCCCCAAGGCAACCAAATTAAATACCAAATTGGCTTGACAGTTAGTTCAGAAACTAACTATACTATTTGGTATTTGATTTGGTTTACTAAATTTTAATTTTAATTATCCTTTTAGTGTCATTTTATACAGAGCCCCAAGGCAACCAAATTAAATACCAAATTGGCTTGACAGTTAGTTCAGAAACTAACTATACGATTTGGTTTTTAAATTTAATATTAAATTATCCTTTTTCAGTCAATAATTTTCATCGGAAACGACATGATAAAGTACCCATTGATTCTCTTTTTCCCCTCATCAGTAATTACATCACAGAAAAACCTAATTTCAATAAAACAATTATTCACTACAATAACTGTTCTTCAGAAACCCATTGAGCCATACCATAACCAATGAAGACATGGTTAAAAAACCTCTTCAATAATGCAAAGTGGCGCTAATACTCAATGAAGATATAACAATTCATCGATGATTGCAATCGTGAAGTTTTTCTGCTCTACAATAACAACTAGGAATGAATTGTGCAGAAAATTATTCATACTTACATCCCTAACTGATGACAGAACATTACCATACAAATTACTGCCGTTTTCTTATCCCAAACAAGCGAAAATCAACCTTATTTTTATCACACTAAAAGTTTATCCAACTGTATAAAAATTCCACTTGGTAAAGCGTAAGAAGTATACATAAAAAGACGACGTCCTTATTTTTATTGAAGATCATAATGTTCTAAGAATTAATTAGAATAAAAAGCGTAATTAACATATTGGATAAAAACTAGGAACAGCTGATTATGGGCCGGTAATACTAGGGTTCGATGCGAATGAAGAGTTAGATGTGGAATTAAGCAATGAGCTTGTTGTCTGTCGTCACCTTGTCAGGAGGTGCATTTTACTGAATAATTTGTTAATAATTATATACCACTAGGAATAATTACTTACGCATAGTACTTACTTTACACACTGGTGCCCATGAAGTTACAAGTCTGCTAAAGTGTTAGTTCACCTGAAGGTTTTAGTCGCATATATTGCATCTGATTTTTACCCGACGTGTCTAATTACAAATCATATACATTTATGTTATAAAGTAGCAAAAATAATAATTAATCATTTTACATGTCAATCTTTTCAGTCTATTTAAACTATACAGATCCGCAGGCTTATTACGTATCTTTTGCAAGAGCAAAACGATAGCGATTTTTGCGCAATAATTCTTCTTCCATACAAAAGTTTTAGAGTTTTTGGCGATTTTTTTTTAAATAATTGCCTTTGACAAACAGCGAGCGATTAGCAAACGATTGTGTAGAACCTACCATACCTACACCGCAGGTAATTACGACTTTTATGACAAAAAGCGTTTGATCGCTATTGTTTTGCTCTTGCAAACGATACGTAATAAGCCTACCGGTGGTCTTGGGTCGAAAAACTTAAACAAAATCAGAGGTATATTTTAAAGTCAGATCGTATGAGGACCATGTAGGTTAGAGAGGAAATAAGAAGAACTTATGACAGCTAATCGATAGTTTTGTGAATATACCGACATTTAAGTCTTCATGAAAAGAAGACTCAAGACTAAGTCGCGGATAAATTTGAAAAAGAGTTACCGCGGCCCTGGCTCAAGCAACTGAAAAACCACGGGTGGGTTTTAGTCAGTAAAAGTCTGATACGTCCTCCCGCTTCACCCAGAGCGGGAAAAGTCATTGGATGATTTCCCACCCCATAAAAAAAAGAAAACGTGTCCACCTAGCAATACCTATCTATGTTTTTATATTTCAGTTGCGGATAATTTCGTTATTTTAACAAATTAACCAAGTCATTACAAAACAGAATTATTGACACCCATCATCCCCAGATAACCTAGAAACCTACTCCCAACAACAACTACAAAGGAATCTTCCTCAATTATCATGAACTGGGAACAAAGTTCTGGGATCGAGATGTATGACGTGACCTCCCCCTTCGCCCCCAAAGGGGGGGAACGGCGAACGCGACCCACTTATCCCTGTAATATAGTAATGGAGGAGTAGCATTTATTAAATTGTAAAAATCTTATTGATTTCCTAGTTGGTGGAGTATGAGTGATGGGTGCCTAGTGGGGGGAAAAGGGGGGAATGGGTAGGATTTGTGATTTTTCCGTTCAATGTATGTAAGTGGGACGGTGTTACTTTGTGGTTCTGCGAACAAATGGGGCTTTCCTGCTACCTGTGGGTGTCGTAAATGGAGGCTTAGAAAATATATATCAAGGAAAAGGAAACGTTCGATATTTGCCGCTTACTATGTCAATAAAGGTACAACACCATACTGAAAAGTATGCTAGTTTACCCATTTGTTTTCGTCTCCTGTAAGAGTACTCACACCCGGTTTCTGAATTGATAATTTAATGTTAAGAGCTCTACTTTAATATTTTTACAAACTTTCGTGCTAAAATAAATTGTATAAATTCTCAATTCAGAAACTGGGTCTCATTGCAATATTGGCCTAATACCTGTCCTGTCTGTTTAGCCAACAACTAAATATTAAAACAGCCACGTTATTTTCAACACAAGTGTTCTTTTAACCCCTCAAAATACCATCCAAATGAGCCATCAAACTACCCTTTTTTAACACATATTAAATCACGGCACAACGCATCCAAGATTATCACGGGAAGTGGTGACAAATACAGCAATATCTACGTCTGCGCCGTTCAAGGGCCGTATCTTGCCGTTCCTTGCCGTTCCGTGCCGTACTGTGCCGTTCAAGGGTCTCGCCGTGCAGGCGTGGAGCTCGATGGCTCTTACACAGACAGACACTCCATTTTATGTACGTATGGTGGAGCTTCTTGCATTTTTCTTGGAGATCAGATGCGGTTTCCGATCGGAAATGTGTTTGTAAAGTTCAATTTTTTTTAAATCATATCTTCATTAATTAGAATCATCGATCTATTTCCTGCTGATGGCAAAATTACCAATTAAATGTAATTCACACTTCTTCTTAGTCCGGTCTTGGTATCGGGATTATTTTGAATCTTTTTTTTTCCTTAACTCTTCTCTTCTATCGAGTAAGCAACGTAATAAGGGACGAATAGTTCACACAGTGGCAGTGAGTCACAGCTGGGATTAACTTCTTGTTTGTATGAACGTAGTTGTATATTGACGTGGTACAGTGTAGGTGTACTTAGTGTAGGAGTAAACTTGTAGTGTAGGTGTACTACAGGTGCTATGTATATAAATATTTTAAAGTTCACCTAAAAATAACACTGCTCCTAAAGTTTAATCCTTGGCAGCTGCTTGTTCAACTGCTAAGTACAGACTTATTTCCTTGCCATGCTTCTCTGCTCTCGGCAATTCTCAACTAGGTCTTAAGCGCAATCTTCCCAACGTGCTGTTGGTCTGCCGATACCCCTTCTGCTGTCTCTCAGTACCCATTACCACATTTAGCCAAGTGTCGTGCCTAACTCAATTTCATTTGTTCTCCAATGGGTTACCATACACCGCTACTTGTTTCTTCAAGCACATAAAGCCGTTGATCTCAGCTGACTTGTATAGATCTGTGCCCTGATACCAGTCTTACCTAATAACTGTGTTATGGAGGTCTGATAGGCAGTCGCTCTATGTGAAAAACTGGTGCTCAGCTACATCCACTAAAACTGAGACTCTAGGCAGTGCATAGAGCATATAGCATCGCTGATAGCATGAACTATCAGCGATAACGATGATCGCAACGACAAAATGTAAGGGATTGATCACGATCATATTAAAAAAAAAGACAATCGCTATCGCGACGCTTTAGTTGATACAATGTCACGAAGCCTCTCTGATGCTTAGATTGCTTTTTTAACCGACTTACCACAAAGGATGAAGTTCTATGTTCGACATTATGTTTGTGTTTTTTTCTCGCAATATCTCTGTCAATTTTGGTCCGATTTAGGAAATTCTTTTTTTTTTTTGGAGAATTATGTTTCGAAATTGGTCCCATTTTAATTTGATAAAGATCTGATGAAGAACTTCGAAGATATACAACAGAACTCTTCAATAAATTACGGCAAATCTCTCGCGATTTCTGCAATCGCATGTCTGTTTATTGTTTATACCATTTCATAACGTAACATCACGCCAGTAAGCTCTTAAGAGGTACGCAGATCTCTCATTTCACCGGTTATGTTCAAGTTTCATGATATTCGGGTAATCTATTCTAAACAACTTGCCTATTAGATAGGTACAACAAGAAAGTGAAAAAAAAACTTTTTTTCAAAAAATTACTACCGACTCCCAAATAAAAAAACTACAAAGTGAATCATAACTTTATTTTTGGAAGTCGGTGTCCATAACGCAAGAAAGTGGTACCTACGAAAGACGCCGATTTCCAAAAATATTTTTTTATCACTTTGTATTATTTTTATTTGGAAGTCGAATTTTTTGTAAAAAAAAGTATTTTTTGACAATCGCTTTCGCCACGCTTTCGATGTTAAAATCTCATTTGTCTAGGGCCTCTGGAAGCCGAAAAGGCTAGGCAGGTTGATAGAAGCCATACAACATGAAATATCGCAATTTGCGAGTCACATTCTATCAAAAACTCTACATATTTTACATAACATCTTGCACAATTAATATTTCTATTGTTATACCGTAACAATCGTGCTGTGACACATCGAGACCGCTCGTTACATTTGTGTGTCGTTTGCGTAACGCACTCATTTCTTACACGTATGGGAAATTTTATATGCAACCTTTTTGTAAATTAATGGTACATGGTGTGTTTGCAACTTCGGGCATTCTAGGGTGTCTCAGAAAAAAACTAACTTTTACGTATTTATATTATATACACGTTAAATTACAAAAACAGAAACTTAAGACATGGTAAAATTACTTTTTGAAAACAACACTATCGATACGTGATCTCTAACATTCATGAAAACGCGCCTCAGAAGTTGTGTAGTCCCGACCTCACACCTCCAAGTTGAGTAGGAATGATGTTGATTGATTGATATATATATAAATATAATTTTTAATGTTTTATGCATCTATATGCATCTTATTATAATAATATATATGCATAAAGTTATAACGTTATTCGTCTGAGGAGCTCGTGGCTAAATAATAACAGCCGCATGGGTCGATCTTCAAGGATAAGCAATGCTTGACGAGGTCGGTCCGTGGATTGGTAACCATTTCAACATACCGAGTTTCCTCCGTGCCTCGGAAAGCACGTTAAGCCGTTGGTCCCAGCCGTCATTTGAAGATCTTTGACAGTCGTTACGAGTAGTCAGAAGCTTAAAATCTGACACCAGTCTAGCCAAGAGGTACCGTGTAACCCAGTTACTGGGTTGTGGAGGTCAGACAGGCAGTCGCTCCATGTAAAACAATGGAACTCAGCTCGATCCGGTTAGACTGGAAGCCGACCCCAACATAGTTGGGAAAAAGGCTAGGCAGATTGATTGCATCTGCAAAAGTTAGTTTTGTCTGGGTATCTCCCAGTACATGTCTAAAATTCTGCAGAGTTCGTAACCTCAGAAGACTAAGGCTTTCTGTCCAACAAAGTAAAGTGGAGCAAAGAAGATGAAACATTAAACAGAAGAACTACACAAAATTTTTGTTTCTCTAGGTCTGTTTTCTCTGCCAGTTCCTTTATACTCCAGTCGATCGATAGACTAAACCCTACACAAAGGTCATTAGGCATCTCAGTATGGAAACCATACCCGTGGCGTAAACAAACGAAATACAGCAGAATTGATATATGGCTCTTATTTACTATGGCATTAATAACATTAATATGAGTCATGGGAATGTTGAATAAAATATAAAATTATCGTACTTATACAGGTTGAGTAAGAGTATTTCAAGTGGGCCACATCCGAAATTATAAGGAAAAGCTATAAACACTGAAAGGAGTCTCGGGGTGTATGAAAACTAAAACTGCATTATGGGTTTTTTTTTTAACTCAATATTCTTAGCCAGGCATCGAACCCGTTGATTTTGAAAAAAATAACACGCATATTATTACACGATCCGATAGTGTCTCTAATAAGGACCAAATTCTGGAAAATAATGTCACGCGGCAGACTTAAGGAAATACCTAATTTTTAACAAAATTTACAGACGAAAAATAAAGTCCTCTGAAACCGTGTTTTTAACGATACGTGACATTTTTCTCCATCGATTTGGAATAAAATAAATATATGCAATGAAAGGTCACATCGTGGCCACTCTTCGCAAAGCGGGTCAGATTATACCTAATGACCTTTGTTGAAAATAGTCAAGTCCAGTGCATTTGAAACTGAACCACTCATACTTAGGTATTTTTAGAGAGAAAGAAAGGATTATGTTCAGTAGTGGACTCCTAAAGGCTGAAAACGTAGAGCTATCGACATCAAGAAAATGATTATGGGACCCTCTCTGACTTTTCAATTCACTGATGAAATTCAGTAACGAAATTATCAGGTTACTGACATATACTTTGCAAACATTTCAAACACCAATTCCTATACCCACGTTTGCAAAAACCATTAAAAAAACTCCAAACACCAAGCACCCACAAATCTAAACTCAACACAGATTTATATCCTCATACTTTCGAAGACAATAGAAATCCTAACCTGGCTCCGTTCTATACGGTGTACAAAACAACACCTAACAACTAACTCTGCTATACGTAGGAGGCAGCACTCCTAACAAAACCCAGGGACTCTGCTCAAAGCGCGCGAAAGTAGAGCCCTCTTTATCTAAGAGCCGTCTAGGGGGGGAGAGGGGGGAGGACAAGTGCATCTCAAAGAAATGCAGATTTTACACGTCGCTACTCTTCGGGTGTGTCGGATGTATCGCGTAGACTGTTGCGTAGGGTTAGCAAATAAGGGGTTGATGGAAAAAAATTTGGGAAAGGAAAAGATAAGGTGGTTTTATTGTGAAGATGAAGATGGGAAAAGCCGTAATAGGTAAGATTATAAGAAGACTTTTAAAATACTTTCAGGTCTTGTAAATAGTTTCTAAAATAAAAGGTAATTACAGTTGCAGATTGCACGAGCAAAGTGGAAGATTGAAACTTGCAGTGCTCCTTTGATGTATGTGTACGCCAGACTCATGGCGATCTTTGGTAGAAGTAACTACAAGCCTGTTCAACCTATAGGATTTTTGATAGAAACCTTCAAAAAGTGAGATATGTGTTATGGACCAAGTGATTAATACGGCATTATTCATAATGCCCAGACATTTCAAAAATGCCCAATAAGAGTAGGCAATATTCTAAAAACTATTGAAATAATTTAATTGACCGGAATTTCTGAATAATGCCCATCACTTATTGGGCCGGGTAATAAAAATAATTTTGATATTGATTTTAATATAGAAGACGTAAACAAGTACGATTACTATTTAAGCAACAAAGTCGACGGAGCCCCGCTGCGGGGCACATTTTTCTGTCTGCAGAGTCTGAAGTAACCTAACATCAAGGAGGTCATCCCCTTCAAACCTAACCTATACGTGTCGGAGTGCCCTAAGCACCTGAGCTTGCTTCGCTCGCTCTTGGACTAAATCATTGACAATAATTATCGAATTGTCTAACCGTTAATTAGCAATATTCATAATGACCAGACAATGTGATCAATATAAATGTGTAAATCAGTATTTATTACATTGCCAATTTGACTTGACTTGATTCTTAATGTCCGGGCATTATACATAGTGCAATGATGAATCACTTGGTCCATGAAATATTATACAACATAATTGTAATTGGATCTAAAGTTAAAGGATAAAATCTACAAGTCCGTGATTAGACCTGTCATACTGTATGGATCAGAATGTTGGCCTGTGAAAAAAACGAATGAAAAGAGGTTGCATGTAGCAGAGATGAGAATGTTGAGATAGATGTGGGGCGTGACGAGATTGGATAAAGTAAGAAATGAGTATATTAGAGGCAGTTTGAAAGTGGCGCCAGTGACAGAAAAGTTGAAGGGAAACCGTTTGTCCTGGTATGGTCATGTGATGAGGAGAGATGAAACGCATGTTACTAAAAGAGTTATAAATATTAATGTGGATGGACGGAGAGGAAGAGGAAGGCCAAAGAAAAGATGGATGGACTGTGTAAGGAGTGATATGAAGAAAAAGGGAGTCAGTAATAGCGTAACGGATGACAGAACGGTATGGAAGAAGAAAACGTGTTGCGCCGACCTCAAGTAACATGGGATAAGGGCAGGCAGATGATGATGATGTAAGTGAATCCAAACTTAAAACGAAGCTCGCAATTTTTACTAGGCAATTTACCAAAATTCTTGCTAATTAAATTTAATTAAGGTTTAATATAAGTACTCGATATTAACACACGTATTTTCATTGTAAAGACACGAACATTTACTTAACAATATTGATATTTTCTTTTATAAACTTGAAGTAAGTATACTATAGTATAGTGTGTATATAACTTCTTCTTCTTCCCTATTATATGACAAGACATTGCAAAATGTAATTCAGGTAGACATAGCGTGACAGATACGTATCTAAGCACATTTTTATACAATACAGCGAGTTGCGTTGGATTTATGAGACATAACATTAAACGGAACTGTTATAAAAAAAACTAGTTATTAGATTATTATAAAGTCAACTCGGTAGTGCGGTCGCATTGCACGCGAAGACGGCTTTAGTATTTTTATCAAAGAAAAATATTACTTATTTACAAGAGTTAGCTGTTGCTTTTTTGAGGGAGGCAAATTGTGCGTTACATAAAATTAATTTTGGACAAAACATTTACTGTTTTTAACCGACTTTCCAAATAATAAACCGACTTCAAAAGTAAAACACTAAAATAACTTTCCTTTCGGAAATCAGTGTCTTTGGTACCTCTTGTTTTTATCATTTTTCGACACCGAAAGACTAAGAAACCGTACATTCCAGGACAAAAACTATTTCACTAATAGAAAGCTTGAATGAGCAAAAGTGTATCTTTTATTCAGTTCAATTCAGTGAAAGAATTTTCGGAATAGGATCAATACTTTCTAAAATAACCTTTTACAAACCGATATACAAGTTTACCTTCATATAATATTAACTAACACTGTACTGGATTTGTCCCACGAAACGCATCGTAAAAATCAATATTACGTTAGTTTATCTTTTTTCTTCTTATTCGTTGTCTTCATTACTGAAGGTCGTGCACGTCTTGGAAAGATTTGACGAATTGCTTCCAGGCACTCTGTCTTCGGCTCTTCTCAGGGCAGCTCAACGTGAATCCGCGTGGCCTTTTCCCATCCACTTTATCCATCCATTATCTTTCTACATAAATTAAATATTCAAAATTGTCCTCCTATTCTGCAAACCGTACACGGAATATGACACTCATTATAGCGTGCCGGTAGGATTTCTGTAAAATATGTCAAATGTAAGTAGGCGACGAGATGTCTCGCCGATCCCAGCGCTAATGCTCTTTGTGTAATTGTCGGCAGGTGCTACAACTTATGCATCAAGAACACATTAAAATACATAAGAAACAATTTAAAATCGAAAAACAAACACCACTTTCGGAAAACTCGAATCTTAGCGGAGACTAACCAGCGTCGTCGCGGGCGTTAATAGTTAGTACACTATTACAGCATATGTTTAGGTTATGATGAGACTGGCAACGTCTTAATTGTACCTAAAAGCCCCTAAATAAAAGAATAAAAAAATATAAAAACTGTGTGCGCGCAAACAAAGGTGCACTCTCTGTTCCGTCAATTCCCCCCGCCCCTTCATCACTGATTCTTCTTCTTTTCGTGAGAGGATGTGGCCAGTGGCCATCAATGGTTTCAGAGTTTATTAAGCCGCCTCTGGGAACTCCATAGACCCTGACTTGGCTATTTCAGACTTACATTAACTATATAAGTCCAGGTTTCCTCAAGATTTTTTCACCGTTGCCTTTGATGTCCAAGATAAACATAGAAAGTACATAATGAATTTGGAAAAGGCACATTATTGGTTGATAAGATAATTCAAGAACATACGCAGCAATGTTATCTTTACTGCTATTTTATCAAGAATTCGCAATCACTAATCCACGGTTTCTGAAAATAAGTTATAGACTCGCCAAAAATAAATGCAAGTCAAATGATGCGACTGCCTGTTAAAAACACGCAAAAACGCTTTAGACAATTTGTCACATACACTTTACGATATTTTTTGACCTAAATCTACTAAGCATCTACTAGCATGGTGATAACAGAATTTTTACAAAAAAAATAGCAACAAATATGATACCTATTATCGTGTTTAGTAAACCAAATCACAACCACGAACTCTCTCAACAAAACACCACCGAAAAAGAACCATTTCAAACATGATGTTTTCAACAAACAGCTTTAAAATACTTCAAAACAGAACGCATTTACAATAACAATTAACTGCAATATTAGTTAAGGGGTAACTCCAATAATCTTAAGGGTAAGTCCAATATTCTGGCGTTCGATCTGGTCCAGTGCCGAGCAAAACTTGGCACATTATGATTGTAACGCGAGGCGATTAAGAGAAAAGTTTTTACAAAAGGGTGTGGCGAGGAACGCGGTAGAAGTTTTAAGAGATGTTGACACATCTAATTAGTGCAAGATAGTTAACATTTTTTTAGTTAGCCCGATTTCTTCTAATTCTGTGTAAAGGCTTCTTCCATATCCTTTCATTTCTCTCTTTGTTGCACTTCATCCCCCTAATCCTCGAGATGGAATTGGATGTCCAAGGCGTCTCACCATCTACTTCTCTTCGTTTCTACAAATAAAATAAATAAACTGTGTGTATTCATTTTATAAGTTTTATAGAAATAAATTGTGAGGACTAATATGCTGGAGGTCTGTGTAAGGAGTGTTACGAAAAAAAGGCAGTTAGTGATAGCGTGATGGGGAAAGGACGGAATAGAAGAAGAAAACGTGTTGCACCGACCCCAAGTCACATGAGACAAGGGCAGGAAGATGATGATGATGACATTCTTAAAAGCAAAACGGTAAAGATGCTACAGAAAATGTGAAAATAACTTTGTACTACTATGACAAATAATAACTTATTTTGTGAACAGTATTCGTTCGAAGCAAGTAAGTTTAAGTTTTCTAAAACTTATGGGCCCATCAATAAACATGCTTCTACGCTCTTGCCAGTTTGAATGACAAAGAGATGCAAAAATGTAAAGCCTTTTGCTTGTTTTCAAACCCACAACATTTACTGCTACACAAATAATACAAATAATTGTTTTGTCACACCTAAACCTACAAAAATCACAGTCACACCACTCTACATACTTCAACAATTAGACAATCGGCGCATCGGTGGCCCATGAGCCATTAGGACTTTAATTGAAAATAGCGTAAAAGCTGTAAATCGTACAGTGCAGCCCGGTGTCTCTGCCCCTTCCGATGTAGCCATTCTAGGAAGTCGAGCTTTTGCAATGAGAAATTAAACTAGATTTATTCAAAGAAATTATTTAAAACTAAAGAGTACCAATAAGTACAACAAAAGCACTGTATCGAACATTATGCCAATTTCTATTCTTTATGTCTATTCTATTTTGCTTTTCTAGATTAGACTGAAAGTGTTCCATTTCAAACCAATATAGTTACTGCATTTGAGCTCTAGATTGTAAATACTGGATCCGTTAAAAGCTGATTTATAACATGTGAATCGTACAATCCAGCTTGGTGCCTCAGCCGCGATATAAAACACAATGCTTTTGAGTGGAGTTCTGACCCTAAATTGATTACAAGAAACTAAAATATCTAAAGTTATCAAGGTTCTGGAAGATCTATCAAAAACTCAATAACATCCTGAGATTTGGGACTAACTGAATCAACCTCCTTTTCCTAAACCTTCGAATCGTTACGATATCAATTAACTTCACCATACCAGCGAAATAACCAAAACACATTTACCGAGTCAACCACAATTTGAACTCCTAACCTTTCATTCATTAACCGTTGCCCTATCACTACCTCAAAATAAAAAACAACAATTCAAATCGATGTCTGCACTAAAATGTGGCAACACACAAATAGTGACCATACGTTAAAAGAAATTATGTATATTAAATTCTCAACTGACTTTCTTATCGTCATCAAAATGTATCGACTGAGGGGTGATAGAACACTTGATACTTGGTAATAAGTAAATTAAATTGTTTAAGTGTTGCATTTGTTTTTGTTAGTAAAGCAGGGTGATATTTAGTTTGGAATATTTTTTTTAGAAGGTGTTATGTGAATGTCTATTATGTGAAAACTAGTTGGAAACAATGGTCTGCCAAAACACCTTGTCCTTATTTTCGAGTCGACAGACTTCTTCTTTATGAGACAAATTAAATCGCCAAAATGCGATAAAAATATTTTAAAATTTTGCTTTTTAAGTTCCCTTGACCTCTGAAGATGAGAAATAAGATGATTTAGATGTTTTAAGGTGCTCCCTCACCTGGAACATTCACCTGTAACGTAATGTTACAGAGTCGAGCATTACATTAGAACCGAGCGTTACCGAACGCAATCTGCAATGTTACAGATTTGAGCATTACATCGGTGAGCTAAGAGAACCGAGTATTACAGCGCGCAACTTGATGATACAATGTGTAATATTTTTATAAAACTTGTAACAACAATGTGCACCACTTGTAAACATTGTGGAATCAATTAAATGCTCAAAATTGAATCTGAAATGTTACATTACTGGCGAATGCTCGTCAAATCAGGGAGGCAGTACTGTAATCTAATGCTCAAAATCGAATCAGAAATGTTACATTACAGGCGAATGCTTCAGGTAAGGGAGCACCTTTATAATCGTTTTTACCGTCTTGTATTATCGAGAATATCGTTATACTTGGGCATGGAGGTCAGATAGGTAGTAATTCCAGGTTAATCCTGGCTTTCAGCTGCATTCAGGAAAGCCGACTCCATCATAGTTAATTTAAGCAGAATGATGACGATAAGGGCCGAAATGATGGATGATAAAGTTTAATGCTAAAATATCAAACATCCACCAAGTACCAAGACTTTTCACCAAACAACATAACACGTTAATATCGCATGCGACTAACAATCTAATTACAACCCGCGGGAATCGAACCCCGATCGACCGGCCGATAGGAACCGATTACCCTCCCACCGACCGATACACTGCGTTAGTTAAATGAGTGTAAAAGGGTCCCTTTTCAACTATAATTATGCCTTTTTTCTGGTGAATTTTGATGTCAACTTTTGTTCGAAGCTACTGTGTTGTGAAATTGGTTGAACTTTGTTGATGGTGTGGTTTTCTCCGTACAATCCGGAACGTGCAAATAGCTTCAAGTTTCTGACTAACTGACTGAGTCCTTAACAATACAAAAGTGCCAGAGTGCGAATAAAAACTTTGTGTTAGAGAGATACCACCAAATAGCAGTCGACAAGAAATAATACCATAAAGAAACCTTAACCTACTGTTGTCTTCAGCTGACCTTGTATGGGAGATATTTTATTTTTAACCAACTTACCAAAAAGGAGGAGCAACTTCCCAAATTGGTCCCATTTTAATTTGGTGAAGGTCTAATAAAGAACTTGGGAGATATATAATAGAAATCTTCAATAAAAGACGGCAAATCTTTTGGGATTGCTGCAATCGCATGTCTGTTTATTGTTTATATCATTTCATAACATAAAATCACACCAGTATGCTCTAAAGGGTTACGCAGATGTGTACAGTTTGCTACAGTACACCTTGGTACCCTCTCTAACGCCTCTCCTTCATGAGCTTGAGAATAGGATCGGAGAGCTTTTTGTTCCAATTTATATGATGGTCTTGAAGAATGAAACTTGAAGAGACTTGGGATTTGAGGATTATTGAGTCCTCCCCCGTACCCTCTCATTTCAACGGATATGTTTAAGTTTCCTGATATTCGGCTAATCTATTCTGGCATTATGGGTACCTTACTAAAGAACTTGCTTAGGTACAAATAAAATGTGAAAAAAAAATACTACCGACTTCCAAATAAAAACGCTACAATGTGAGAAATAATTTTCTTTTTGGAAGTCGGTAGTATTTTTTTGGAAAATGTTTTTTTTTCAGAATTGTCTAACTTCCTTGAAGAAAGTTGTTCATAGACATGGGCAGATGCAGTTTTTAAATAATGATTACACCTTTTAGTTACATCCTGTAGATAGTGATTTAACTCTTACTTAATAGAGAACAGCTGTTAATCTACAGCCACAAACTATCTCCAAAATCCATAGTTATTTACAAACAATGGAAATTTTCATTCACCTATCATAACAAAGCAACATTATTAATTTAGTTAAAACAATGTAACACGTACCCCATTATAGCCGAAGTGTTCATATAAAGCTCATATGAGTCACATTTCCAACCCCATAGCTAATCAGTATACGACACACCCCCTAGCACTCCATTATCTATCAATACACCAGCTATAAGACTGCCACCATATCGGCAACTTCCCCAGAAATTCTACAACTCGAGACAATCAGATTGAAATAAATTACTGTCTTCAGTTAATTGATTCAATGCTGATCAGAAGGGGGCTATCGACTCAGTAATGAAGCAGATGGAGATGATACTGGGTCTAGACAAAGACACATTCTTTCAGCGATAACGGTTGTCAAAAAGTCCAATATGTATGGGATTGACATTTTGGCATTTGGACAATCGCTATCACCGATAGCAAGACACTTTGTCGAAGACCCTCTGACATTGTTGAAAATTAACTACCAAATATAAAATGGTTAGCAGTACAGTAAATAATCCTACATTTCGGGGAGTGTGCGTTGAATTGCATGAACTACATAATTCCTCCAAGCCCATTCCATCATCGGACTACAAGACGTACGGCGATGCATTAATCGCACATCCCACCCAAACGCACCAAACGTTTTGGGAATACTTTTATTATGCGTACAGCTAAGGAGTGGAATTTCCTGCCGGAAACTGTATTTTATGATAGCTACAACCTTGAAGTCTTTAAGTCAAGAGTGATTGTCGACCACATCATCGTCACCATCAGGTGAGATAGTGGTCAAGCGCAAGCCTACCATCAACAATAAAAAAACCTATAGAACTAAATAGGTTGCATAGGGCCCCAAGCTTTACTTATGAAGAACACTTGATTCAGGGTTCGTGTCGGTACAAAGTGACGATTTAACAATAATAACGGATTGACCACGTGACTTTTTGACATGCCCATGACTTTAAAAGCAGAAGTTGCAATTATGTAGTAGTAGTCTTAAACTACTAGAAATAGAATAATGAAAAGAACCAAAATAAAATTATAAACATACAAAACTAGTATTCTAGAAGAAATAGGTTGCGATAAGCACCCCGACACACTTCAAAAAAACATTTTCATAGAAACACCATCTGATTCACAATCAAATGATTGAACGAAACAACAAAAGACCAGTTATTTTACCCATTCAATTCTTAGGCCAAGGTTCCGCATCGTTACAAAGGGACTTCCTTAACGCAACCACACACTTTTACATGTGCGGTGCCCCTAATTACATTCATATTGGTGACCATCTTGCAGGTGCACAGCCAGGCGTAACGGGCATCAGTCAAGCGGAGAGACAAGCTAAAGACGACCATGACGAAAAAGTAACAGAGTTTAAAGTACATCGCAGAAACTTCAAGGATGAAGACACGATTGAAGATCGATGTATGATTCGTATTAAGAAAGTAATAGAGACTATTATTGAATGTTGAAACAAATTCGGTAACAATGATACTGGCTTCGCGTAAGGTCAATAGCATGGTCGAATTCGGCATCGTTAATTACTGACCGATGGTCGAATGATTTTTTATTAGTAAAAGGTGGTTGTCGATCGTAATTTGAATTTGATGGACGGGGAAGTGGTCGATGGTTCCGATAGCGCATTCGAGTGGAACCTGGTCTACCATAATATACAATTTTTGGATTAGGCGCTCCTATTATGAATTTTAATGAATTTATGTTTTTAATATCGGTCGAAGGATTACCGTTGGAAACTTATCCTAATTTAGTTTGAACATGAAATTTGTTTTGTTTTTTATTTTGGCAGTTTTATCATCTAGGACATTGTTGTACACATGTTTTACATCTACAGAATCAATACAAAGTTAATTTTAACCCTTTTGCTAATACGTTATGGTTGTTACATCGTTTGATTACTTACAACAGTTATAAATTACTTATGCTCTGTTCGAAACTTTTATAGTTCCCTTGACCACATCAGTTTTTGTGACAATAAATTATTGTGTTTCAAGGTCCATCTGTGTTCGTGTCAAACGTTATATTTGTAACAAAATTATGCAAGTATGAAATAACAGTTATGTTGTAAATAACAAGATCTTTGTAGTTCAAGTATTCAATTACAAGAAGCAGAATTATAAATCTTTCATTTGACTTTTATTGCTCGCACGATATGCCAACTTGCTTATAAACATGTCCTATTTTTTCTTCCCTTTTTAGATCAGCATGAATCATTTAAAAAAAGTCTAATATGTTACACTTCAACTACTCAACAACCCCACAACATTCTATCGAACTCAGCTTATAAACCAGGAAAAATAATTTCACTTAGCTATACATCGTACGCAAAAAATTAACTTTTACTTCCAATCCATCTATCATTGTGTTTTTGTTTTTGCTACCCACAATTATGTAAAAAGAATGAATATAGAATACTGCCAACGGTTATGGTGGCCATAAAAACGTCACTACTTAGTATAAATGACCGCTTTCTAATAGGAATGCTATTGGTCCTATGAATGCTCCTTGGTGAACTTCGCGTGTCAAAGTTGAATTTAACATAATCTGTCATTGTATCCATACTTACAATGGAGTTATTTATAACTGTTCGCTGTAGACCGTTAGGTCTTATAAGGGATAAAGAAAAGAAAGTAAAAGATATTGTAAAATATTGTAAAACTGTTGTAGTTTTTGCAAGTTGTTCAATTGTACAAGGTTCAACTAATCCTTCGTTTAACGGATTATATCCGTCTCAGGACATAGCAGTAGAAAGGAATTTATTAGAAAACATGTTTGAATAATTTAAGCATATAAGTTTTATTTTAAGTCCTTCGACATGAATTGAACAAATATGCAAAGACTTTTATGTAGAGATATAAAAACAAGCCTTTTTCCCAATAGAAGCCATAAATAGAATGAAAATATTTCCTATACTCTGTGGCACAAAATGATTGGATTAATTCCAAATGATGTAACACCCACTATAAAAATACTAACACTAAAAAGGCTGCATCTAACATTTTCAATAGATGCAATAGTATAAAATAGCCATATATTTCCTAATGACATAACCAACGCAAATAGAAAAACCGTTGAAACTAACAAATCTATGTCAAACGGTGTCATTAATACGAACACTATTTCACTTTCTACAATATTCCAAGAAACAGACCAGCATTAATTAATAAAGTCGGTACAAGGGATATAGCCATTACGATTGCGATACATCGATACTGTATCGATAACATCGAATCGTTAAAAAAAGCCCATAATTAACTGTTGGTAACAGACGCCACATGTCATTCTAAACAAAAGCTCTATACATGAGAAACTAATTACTAAAGCCAGGATGAAAGGGACGTAGATATAGGAAGGCAATAAGTGAGAATGAAAGGTCAGAAAGGCCAAGATCGGAAGCAGATTGGAACGCACCACTGCGCACTGTCCGAATGTGTTTTTTACTAATTAAAAATGCAGGCGGTAGTTTGATAAATGGTATCCCGGTCGATTTATTTAGCTTTTGTGTTTTTGAGGTTATGTGCGTGAGCGTTGATCGTAATGAAAATGTTCAGTGCCCAACGATCGGACTACCATTGTTTATTTTTTGTGGAATGTAGTGGATTAAATTAAAAAGGTAAATAGAACTGTGTGTGGAATCGTTTTTGTTGTTTTGGCTAATAATAGTGCACGCTTTGAACAACCGAAATGGACTTATGAGTGTTGTTTCATTGGGTGCTATGGTAAAAAGAACAGCAATCTCGAATTCATGTTTATCATGATTGTCCATATGGGATTTTCCTACATTTTCTATATTTGTTTTATTCATATACGGGTCCTCATCTTTATCTCATTTACCCATGACCAAGTTTTCTGCTCCAATGACCATGTGTTCTTGCCACTACAGTTTGCTAGTTCTACGAGCTATATCAGTAACTCTAGTTTCTTTTCTCCATTTTTTCAGTCATCATTCAATCAGCCCATTAATTTATCGGTGTTAAAGTCTCGATAATAGCAAAAAGTCGACTTACCATTAGATACTGATTGATCTATCGTGATCGTAAACTTGGATACGCTTCACGAGGTTTCTGAAGAGTCTTAAAAACTTTACTGTTTTTTGATACAATAAGCTTAGCTTGGTATATTAAACTGATTACCTCAGCCTATTTAGTAATATCTACTACTAGCTTCTGCTAGCGGTTTTGTCCGCGTGAACATCAGAAATTACTCCAAAATAACGTGCTCCTGGGATGAAAGCCTTCTTTTCCAGTAAATCCAGTAAATCAGTAATCCAGTAAATGTTCTACCCGTGTTATAAATATAAGAGTAAATCCAAAAATACTAAGTGCTAAATCCGTTCAGTCGTCGAGGCGTTATTGATTAACACACATCCAAACATTCAGATTTTTATATTTATAGTACTCATCAACATCAGCCTATTAATGTACCCACTGCTGGGACACAGACCACCTCTCTGTAAGAGGGAATGGGTTGTAATCCACCACGCGGATCCAGTGCGGGTTGATGGATGTCATTTGTCTTCGAATTTGGTTCTAAGACATGCCGGTGTCCTCACTATGTTTTCCTTCACAGTTTTGAGAGTAGTGGTGATGAATAAATTTACACAAAGTAAAGCACCTGCCTGGGTACCCACGACCCACAACTTGGAAGTCGCGGCCGATACCACTGGGCCACCACTGCAATATTAATAATATTTTAACGCGCTATCATCTACATACAAAACACAATTAAGAATTCACAAACAAAATGGTTTCTAAGCAGAGACGTCACGTATATTTAGCATTATCATCGGCAATTTCCATACGATTTTAACCTCTTACCACATTATGCGAACCGAAACGGCCCTTTCATAGATTAAGTGCATTTGAACGTAAACCATAAATCCACATCATATCTCATACAAAAATAAACACTATATCACAATCATGCAAATCAGGTTCAAAAATTCAAATGATGCCCATAAAATCGGTCGCGACACAATATGCAGAAGAGATCCGTAGATCCGAACAATATCGGCTTGGCCCAATGCCACTTACGGGCCGATAGCTCCACACTAATGAGCTATTGAAAAATGATAGCAAAAATAATTCAAGGAAAAATTATCATAAGCCATTTGAGGGTTGAGTGTTCCCATGAACTGGAAGTACAGACGAAAATGAACCATAACTAACAAGCAGAGAGTGCAAAACCTATTAGCATGTGAAAGAAAAATCTTTCAAAAGAGCATTCGAATCTTACATCACCCACCCGATTACATTCAACTTTAGTTCCATAAAAATAGGGATCAAAATCAAATGGAATGGGCTGCCAAAGTAATCATATGATAATTTTTTCTAACCCTTAAATGGTGTATGCAAATTTCCGCATTGTCAATCGGATGCGTATGCAAGGATTGAGGACCGTTCAGGGGTTGACTCAATATGCGATGACAGATGCGAAGTCGGGACACAAACATAGTATCGAGTTACTTTATTTTTGAGGAGCAGATCGAATCTGGGATTGTATTTTCAATGGTCCATTTCTAATGTTATAAGGTTGTAAAGATTTTTAAATAGCTTGAGCTTCTCACGCCTAATACCAATAATTCTAATAGATTGTTAATATTTTGCATTATTAAATTTTCATTTTTAATTGCAGAATAATTTAAAAAACGCGGAAGATGGCGGATCGATGTATACAAAACTATAACCAACTGTAATTATTATCCCTGGACGGAAACAACTGGAAGTCATAGGGGGAAACCTTTTAACCAGCAATGGAATGATACAGGTTTACAGGAACCACACATTTTTATTCGTTACTAACAACAACAGTGTCATTGAAGTATTCACCATACGGTACTTTCTGCACTTGGGCATAAAAAAGATAATCCCAATCAAACTCATTAAATGGTGTCTATCCAACCGAAGCAGACGCATCAAAGTAAATCTTCAATTTCCATAGACACCTAGTTCTGGTCTATGAATATCTTCAATATCACATTTATGCTATATCACGATTTTTTAATCTGAACCATTTTGCTATCATTCGTCATCTTCATGCATCGTTTGATCTGTTCCTATTTCATCAGACTTCAGACAGTTGGTAGATTTTTCATTCGAGAAGTCCAGATCGTCGATAAGCCTCGGTTCATCTTAAAACTCTTCGGAAAAACTGAGAATAGTTAGAGGAAGATTAAATATATTGGATTCTTGGTTAAATTTATGCAGCGGCGTAGCTACGGTAGGACTAGGTGGGGCAGTGCCACGGGGCCCCCAAACTCAAGGGGCCCCTCGACCTCCTTTAACGACTGCTGCATTAGTACTCAGTAGGACCTACTTACTATTACCTAAACTTAGCCTTACTTTGCTTTTTGCTCTGTAGTGGGTGATAAGAAGCTGATGAATGATGAGAATTTAGTTTAGTTTAAAAGGGGCCCCAATTGCATTTTTGCCCTGGGGTCCTTATTTACATAGCTACGTCACTGAATATATGCTCGATTTCTCACAATTATTTACACAAATTGATATAAAAACGTTCTTGAACACTACCCTGTCGATTCGCTAGAACGCAAAAAGTTGCGGTTACTACAGAAAGACAGACGGATGGACGGGCAATCGATAAGTAATAATATCGATGGTGGTGATCTAAACGAGCGGGGAGTAATCGAGTTATTACACTGTAATTATTAACCGCCGTTTTACTTTCTTCGTTTTGTGGGGTGGGTCAGTGTGGAGAAGGCTCTTGTGACTTAGTCTGGGATTCTAAGCTATTTCTTCTCTCTCTCTCTCACTTAGTAAATTTTCTGAATGTGAATTTGAATGACATTGAAAATATATATTTTCCTGGACATAGTGATAGCATTATCTAATTGAATCATGGGGCAAGTACTGTCACTGATATTGATGCTCTTACTATAATTTTAACAGATATATTTTATAGCTAACTGATTCAGATATATTGTTCTTATTAAAATGGCTCGATTGAGAAGCAAATAGGACACTCTTGATTTCAAGATGACGCTACTGGTACTAAACCCGACAGCTAACATTCCAAAATATTCAATTATAAATCCTTCGAACCTAAACCGTTCACTTCCTACACTTTCCAGACAGAAGCCGTCTCCAGTGCACCCAGGTATCGCGAGATGTTCGCAGGTGTGGCCACGCTTCATCGCCCACCACGCACGACGGCACAAGATAAAAGCTCTTCTGTCTATAGCCGACAGCATTTTATATCCTATTATACTGTTTTAATTGAAAAAAACTTACTTACCACTGTTTTGCTTCCGAAATATTCAGCTTTTTTCTCTTGTATATCGATTTTGATTGAATCCATAATTGATAAGTCTACTATTTCCTTTTATGTTGCTTCCTTGTCAATATCACCGGTTTTTGCTTTATGTGGATCTTAATTATCGTCTGATTTATTAATAGTATTATATTTATTCGGTGTACCATAACAGGCAGGAATCGAACACGCGACTCTGGGTTTAGAATGCGGATGGGTTTGTAAGTTGAATGAGTCGTCCAATACACTTCAGTTATCAGTGCATCTTTCTTTCTTTCTTTTTCTTTCTGTCTTTTCATACTATATTACGTGGCGACGCTTGACGGGCATGTCAAGCAGTGGAGGTGATGATGATTAAAATGAATGGAAAAGAAGAACAATTTCTTTCTTTCAACACTGAGGACGAGTAATAACGGCACTATCAAAACTTGATACTAAAGTATTCACAATAAAAAATAATACAATCGTCTTTGTACGAATCGTAAAACATCAATTATTTTTGCATCAATTACCAACAACTGGCATTGCCACATTTTTATAAGAACGGGTGCCGAAAAATATAGATTAATGATCAGGCACACATTAGATTTGACAAGCAAATCGATAAATTTGTGAATCGGTTCGATCATCAATATGAATTACACGGAACGATTGCTGAGATACGCGGTCGTTGAAGTAATTTGTACTGTAATAAAGACTAACATCTGCAGAAGAGTTAACAAAAGCTGACACTTTTTTCTTCAAAGAAATTGGAAAGATACAGTCAAAATTGCGACTGTTTGAGTCAAAGTTGAATATTGACCTAATATGAAATCTACATCTTTTTTCTTATCTTCTTTTCGTGTGAGGATGTGGCCACCTCTGGTGTAACAGTTAGTTAAGCCGCCTCTGGGAACTACACAGGGCTCTGACTTGGCTGTTTCAGACTTATATTAACTATGTAAGTCCGGTTTCCTTACGATGGTTTCCTTCACCGTTGCCTGTGATGCCCAAGATTAACTTAGAAAGTACATGTATTTGAAAAAGTCACATTGGTACTTGCCTGGATTTGAACCCAAGACCTCAAGCACGAGAGGCGAGGTCTTAGCCACTGGGCCACCACGACACTAAGCTACTAGCATAAGCTATATCTAAATGTAAACTATTTTGACCATTGAACGCCAACTTATAATTTATTCCACTAATATAATTAAGTACCACTGATAAAACCAACTCCTTCCGGCCCACCAGCGGTACAATGACAGGCCCCAACCAGAATCCGGAAGCCCAAACAATAATATCGAACATATTACATTTAAAAAAAGAACTTCACAACGAACTTTCATATTCAAATTTGAAATTCGAACGAACCGAACCGAACCAAAAAAAACGAACGGAGAGCACCGATCAATTAGAGTAACTCAATACTCTGTCACATTAAAATGACGAGTCGCACTAATGGATTTCCAAATTTGAATTTCAAATATGAATGGGATCGGAAGGATCAGTCGGGCGTCCTCGGGTGATTCTGTATCGGTCTGGCGAACTATTGGTCCGTGTGTTTAAAATATTAATCAATCATATTTTTGAACTCAATATTGGCAGATTGCACAAAGGTTAAATGGTATGGGAATGGCATAGAATGTTGTGTTAACCTTTTGCCATTGTAGAATTGATAAGTGAGTGACTGTGTTGTCATAATTATACGTATAAGTATACGTAACCATTTCTAGGTGGTAATATTTACGAAAAAGAAGTAACCTTCTAGACAAAAAACAGTGTTTAGCATCATCTAGAAGTGTCTACAATGTTTGCACACCAAACCACTTATCCAGTTAGGAGAAATAAGTACCTTTGGAAGTACTTCTATATTACTATCTTCTATAATCGAAGCCAGACATAATCTATTGATGAATACAACGAATTCTACAGTCTATGCATCTGAAAAACCAGCGTCTCTAATTCAAAAATTATACCATCGATACCCCATGATACGCCGACAGTGTCAGTCTCACTTTGACCAGTCTCCGTGACGGCCGCACTTTTTGCGTCGCCCATAATGTCTGCTTATGACTATCGACATAATTGGAGATATTACACGATGGTGATTAATTAATGAGGATGTTATGACGAAGGCTTAATGCTTGACGCCTGCGATGAGTGTAGGTTACCGATCGGTTATTGTCTATGACAGTTTTTGTGGTATTTTGTCTATTGAAATAAACTACCTGTCATTATTTAGGCTCCAGGATGCAGTTGTCTTTTGCTGTTACAACAAAATCATTGTTCAGGTTTACCCAAACCTACTTAAGTATTGACAATACTAATGAAACAAGTTGCTTTTGTTCAGCATTTCCAATGGGTAACAATGGATTCAATGACCAAATTAAATGCAAGCTTATTTCTACACGCATTATCATAAAGTGTCTTAAATCTTAAAAAGATCGTACGAGCAGTTATATACTCCAAAATCTTTTGGTAAATACAAACCATTTCACTTTTTACTTCGAATCATTCGAAGAGGCTTTGGTACAATCCCCCGAAAATCTCCATGACTTTGATTTCCACCATTAACAACTCCGATAACTATCGAATACTTAACAACTACATCCTCTCGCTCGGTTGCTTAACCAAATCTCTGCAACCAGATAAATGCGTGTATTCGCCACGCGTCTGCGAACCATTTGTCACCCACTAATGATTTGGTAGCATTTTGAGATGCGTGAAACACCCCTTTCAAATGTTTAGGGGAAGGTAGACCAAGGTGATCGTGTGTGATTTTGGAGTATAAAGTACTGTAAAGCTTTTCGTGGATGCAGTAAATGTAATGTCATAAGAATGGGGTAAAACGAAAATTGTAACGTTAACTTACGTGCCATCAGATAATATCAATAAGGAAGCATGAATCTATATTTTAGGGAGCTTCGTTTGCTTTACTAACCTATGTTGTTTAGTAAAATATAGCAATTTCTAAACACTTTGTTATTCTTGAATTATCAAAATTAGATTCTCTAAGTATCTCTATTTAATGCGAAACGTCAAACTTTTATATATCACTCAATTTTTAAATTTTATAATCAATGTTTTACTACTATTATGGAAATAACGTTATATTCAAAAGTTCTCTGGAGATATACAAAATTCCTTGTTCTAACCTCAATTTGCTCTCTTCCCAAACACTTAAGATTCAAAAAATCCAGGTATAAAATATCAAATCTAAATTTAAACGCACCGAGAGCCGTAGGATTTCATATCAAAAAATAATTTAATTCATGTACACTATTTAAAGAACTCGTGCGCAAGTCCACCCACGGACGAGCAGACACACAAACCGATCTCGTTACTAACAATGCACCATATATTACGCCGTTTCCGGTGAGATATCACATCTTGTGTCTCGTTCTGTCTCGATGTCTCTGTATCTTCGGTCTCCTTCTGCAATCATCGCGAGACATCAAGATCATTAACAGGCGATACTGTGATTTGTATTGTGTGTTTTTTATAACGTATTCCTCTTTGTGCGTAATTTTTCGATTTGGCGAGTTAATTCTGATTCTGAGTATGTGTTGCCTTTGGTATCTTGTCATCTGGTGAGGAGTTAGTGGGTTTGCTTTTTAGGGGCTTGCTAGCTGCAGCGGTTGCTGTTACGTTTTGAATGTCTTTATGAAACATGTTCTCTAAAGTTGCAATATACTTTGTATAGACCTTGTATTATTAATACATATAATAAATCTGTAGTAAAGTCGTTTTTGTAAATTGAAAATATTACCAAAAAAATAGCCTGGATGTTAAAGGATAACCAACAGAAACCATTTTCAGCATTTTTGTTTTTTTTTCTGTTTTTCATCGCAATCGGTTTACTCTTTCAAAAGTTAGATGAATTTAAAGTCTTCAAGAAATAAAATATCACAACACACGCAATTCAGATACTCGGAGAGTTGAACTCTATTTTCGATAGATGGCGTGCATTTGCCGTCATTTTCTGAATGACCTTAGAAAAAAAAATGGTAGGTAGGTAGGGTAGGTAGGAAGGTAAGTAGGGTAGGCAGTTGACAGGAGCGAAGCCGCGGGCACAGCTAGTTAGATAATATTTTTTCAAATATGGTTACTTTTTTGCAGTATTACTTAGGGCCTGTTTTCAAATAAGACATAACACGTTTTTATCAGAATGTATTTGATAAAATTGCATAGCAGATGAAATAGTTGAACTAAAATAATTAGAAAAGTATACAAATATTTCAGAGCCGCCAGCTATTTCAATATATTACCACAGATAATATAATACTAGCATATATTATCTACAATAATAATAACTAGAGCATTATCAAACAGTTCGATGATACCAACACCAAAGATAGCTCTTTGTCTATGGTTTCAATAGACCTCTATTATAACACGATCCATCTTTTATGGATATGTCAAAAATATAAACCCTGTTTTGCATATCAAGAGAATTTTTGGCCTGCATTGTCGGTTTGGTTTTTATTATTTTAGGGTCCCGTGGTGCAGATACACTCTTTCATGTGTCCTTTTATCAATACTGATCTTTCAAGCTGTTTAGAGGATTATCCACCGAAGGTTGGTTATATATGACTATTTGTTTGTAATAATTTAGTTACCATCAATATACAGGATAAAAGGTGGAACCATAACCGGGTAAAGGCCGCGGGAATCCGCAATATGAGAGAAAAGCTTCAATCCAGGTATTGATGCTTGCTGACGCCTATATCTAGCAGTGGACGATGTTCGCTTAAAACGATGGTGCATAACTTAAATTAACTCTTACTTAAATGCTATAAATTTCTTTTCCAAGTGAAATTTCTAAGCTTAACTTATCTTAACCTCACCCCTGTATATAATTTCTCAAATGGTTAAGCAGAGATGTACACAAGGTAAACGGGGTAAGTAACATGGGGTGAATCTATTGCTATCAAGAGTTACCGCGGCCCTGGCTTAAGCAATTGAAGGAACACGGGTGGGTTTTAGTCAGTTAAAGTCTGACACGCCCTTCCGCTTCTCCCAGAGCGGGAGAAGTCATTGGATGATTTACCACCCAAAAGAAAAAATAAATATTTTGCTGAACACAGGAATCCAAAGGTGCGAGTTCGGTGCGCGACCGCGACGCGAGACCGCGACTCGGGACTGAAGACCGCTCACGGACGAGTGCTGTCTCACGTAGCGCTCGAAATGCTCAAACTTCATTTTTTTTTTTACTCTATACATACACTAACACTAACATTTTGTCATTTAACAATTAAAGAAACATTATTTGATTGACTTGATATTGAAGATTATATTTTTGGCCATTAGTTGTATATAATTCGCTAATATCTTTGTATATTTTATAATAATAATATAATATTATATCATCATTTTCTTCTTTCTCCAATAGTAACTTGATAACTTTGCTTTCGATTACAATATATAATAATATTTTTTACTGTCTATACGTTCGCGCTTGACCACTATCTCACCTGATGGTTAGCAATAATGTGGTCGACAGTGAAGCACGCTTTTTTATTTTCAACAATATAACTGACTTTAATGAGTAAAATCAACAATAATTTGTGTGCGGCACCTGTCGTGGTCTCGCACGAGAAAGCGAAGCGCGATCTCGGCGCGCAACCGTCTCGGTCTCGCGTCGCGCTGGCGCGCTGAACTCGCACCATAAACGAAGACTTCATACTCAGCAGTAACACTTCAGAACACTTGACCGAGGCTATGAAGAAATTGGAGTACAACTTCGTCAAAGATATGGCTGATGAGTCTAAATACAACAATCTAAACTACAAAAGAGAAAAACAAACACAGATTTATATTCCACAAAGCCAACCCAATCTATTATCTGAGCTCCATTTTTTTAAATAATGGCAAAGGTATCCGATCAAACATCCTTTAACAATAGCCTCAGTCATTACTAGATTTAAATAATAAAAAAAAAGTTTGGAACCAAAGGGGAGAAACTCAGCCTTGCATAAGTAATTAGAACAATTATTTTTTGATAGATAATAAATTATTTTTGACATCGACTTGTCTGTTGGGGTGTTATGATGTTCGAAAATGGATCGCCATTTTGTATTTGCATTTTTCTGAATACTTATTTGTTCCCACTCCCCAGTTCAATATACGTGACGTCATCAGTGAACTCGTATATTTTTTCCTGGTTACAGTTGTTTTTATAAATTGTAGCTAAAATTTGTACTAGATTTATAAATAAAAAGATTTAGCCTACTGACAATAAATTCATCTTATAAAGAATGAATCATCACGAAAACCTAGGACTCTTCTGTGAATGTTTCTATTTCCAAGGCCTGGGCAAAGAAGCTCCCATGTTGATCGCAACATCATTTGAGATATTGGTCAAACGCGATCCTTCATCATCGTAATTTCAGTCGCCTAATTCTTGCCTCACCCAGACGACGTCACATATTTTTTTGTACTTTATTAGTAAGAACAAAATTCTTAATAATTAATGACGATCTTGCCTAAAAGACTAATAAGCAATTTAACTCTAACTTAATATGTTACGTGATAGATTATGTTAAAACTAAGAATAGTGTCCATTAGCACTTTAACACAAGTCCGTAGCACTTTCTTAGAGTATGATATATTTGTAAAAACACTATGTCCATGTGTTATATGTATAGCACAGCATTGTCACTATTATTAATTCACTTTGTACACTACACTAATTCAAAAGGTTTAGTTCTTTTTAGCCTATGCACTAAGTCTGTATTGTCTAGCAGCTGTATAGCCTCAACATTCACGTGACGATGAAGTCTGTGTTCGTGGGCTTCAGCAAATTTTTGGATGATGGTGGTGACGTTTTGAGGTCACGGTGAAGATCGTCATTTCTTATATACCAGGGTGCATTTACAGCATCGACGTCACATATAACACCTTTGCTAAAAGATATACTGTCGACGTACTTGAAGATTTAGACTGGTGTTTTCTTACTTATAGAATCAACAGATACTTCGGATGAACGAGGCCGCCTGCAAGAGCTATATAGGTACTGACTCTATCATCAACTAAATCTTGATAAACACTGCAAACAAACTATTCCTACAACACAATGAAACTTTCATTTTTACCCCACAGAAAGTGAATTGTCACAAAAACAGCGCACCTTGACGGCAGGAAATATTTGAATATGACATCCGATCTACAGTATCGATAAATGTCGGATGCGTCGGAATACTACGAGGGGAGAGCTTTTTATAAGTTTGTACTTTCTTTAGTTAAGTAGTACGTGCATATTTTTGAGGATGTTTGTATTGTTTCGGATTTAATGAAACCAAAAGTAAGATATATAAGCTAGACAGATCTGAAACTTTTACTACGGTATGAAATTAGTACCTGGAAGGACTTGGGAGAGGCCTTTGCACAGCGGTGACACAGGAACAGTTTGATAAAAAAACTTTTTAACAAAAAATCAAACCGACTTCCAGAACAAAAAACTACAAAGCAAAAAATAAATTTCTTTTCCGAAGTCGGTGTCTTTTGTACATTGTTTCCCGTTTTTCGACACCGACTTCGGAAAATAAATTTATTTTTTGCTTTGTAGTTTTTTGTTCTGGAAGTCGGTTTGATTTTTTGTTAAAAAGTTTTTATTTTTCTCTTTTTAGTTTTGGTAGGTACCTCCAATTAACATGATTATCATTTATAGCCAAAGTACATCTCATGGCGATTCCAATAAGCCCAAACACGACTAGGATACATTGTTTTATATAAGAGTTCCAGTGCCTACCTTCCGGCTTCATCATCAGATCAGTTCGATGGTGCCATTTTCATCAGTACCATTTATTTATAAGTATTTGCTTCATTATAGTCGGTTAACTATTCGAGATATCTTATGCCCGTGACATATTTAGCATTTAGGAGTTCCAGTGGCCATCTGTGGTCTTCTTCATCAGTTCCACTTCACCAAATGATACTTTCTGAGTGCAAATGATTGCATTGTTGATGAAAATACCAAAATCGCTATATGTTTGCCTATAACATTTGAGGAGTTCCCTCGATTTCTCTAAGATTCCATCATCAGATCCTGACCTGATGATTATGGGACCAACTAGGAAGTATACCCTTTCAAACAAAAGAAAAAAATTTGAAATCGGTCCAGGCGTCTTTGAGTAATCGGGGAACATACATAAAAAAAAAAAAAAAAAAAAGATTCCGACGAATTGAGAACCTCCTCCTTTTTTTGAAGTCGGTTAAAAAAATAAGACCACATTCACACACACATCATAATATACTAGTAAATGTAGATAAGTATTCTGATTTGTTTTAATATTAGTAGTTACTTGCAAACCAATACTTCAAATTCAAACTCAAAATTATTTATTTCAATTAGACCACTAAGCGGCACTTGAACGTATTATAAAAAAAACGAAAGTAATCATAATGGATTCTTTCGTCCATTCTTTCGTAGCTTTTTGTGGAGAAGAAAGTATAAAAAACTCCACATGTACTCTTTAAAAGAAACGTGATTTAAATACATACATTAGTTCATATATGTAAGAACGATGCACCCAGACTAACACTACTATACTACGTATAGGTATAAAGTATTACAAGCTTCTAGGATGACCTTAAAATACATGACTCTCCAGCTAATTTATTAAGCTAATTGCATTACCTATGTATATCATCACCTGCCCAGCCTATTTTAACACGATATCCTTTGAAAAGGCCTTTGAACTTATTGTGACTATCCTCTCTTCAATACTCGTATTTTCCTTCAAATTTTTCCGAACAATATTAAAATCATAATTAAAACCCCGATACACATTAATTAACATTGGAATGATAAATCAAACACCCTCGCTTATATTTTTTGTGGCACATCGTCACTTCCTCCACGAGTCCACGACAGATGTCATCCATTCATACACAAATCTTTGTATTATTATATTTAGATCAACCCTTTTTTATTAAGAGAAACACAATGAAGAAGGTACTGTATCGTATGCCACCGTCTTGTGGTGTTGGATTGGTAAAAAAAGGTTGAATAAGTAATTGAAAGTATAGTTTGAAATAGTTTGAATACTACCATAGGTGTATCCATTGTGTTTATGATAGGGCTCGAATCCTGCAGACTGGATCGGTCCACGTTTGCTCAAAATTGGTTGGCTCAGGCTGAGGCTGGGCTTTGCCCTGCAGTGCGGCAACACAGGCTAAAATAAAAAAAAGGAGTCATATAGACGTTGGAACAGAATTCTATTCATTAAATCTAGTCTTTCAGTTTTGTAAAATATGACGAAACTGAAATTACAACAACACAGCTGATGCTCAGTGTAAACACACAATAGCAGCTGCTAGCTTAGGTACTGTATGTGTCTAGTCAGCGCGCGCTCGTACGTCTTCGGTTTTCTACGTGCGCCTCCGGCTCTCTCCTCGGCGTCTCCCTTTTGTGCGGATCTTCGCTTGTACTATCCTGCATGCAGCTCGCTGTGCCTCGCCGAATTTATCACGAAAAAAATATGATTTATATTTATTTATATAAAAAAAATGAGTAGACGGTAAAATATTTTTTTTTTTTAAATTTATGGCTAGTTGAATCGATTGTAGTTTTAGTTTACTAGGTGATCGGGAAGTGCCCCAAAAATCATTGCAAAAGTGTCGGTATTTGGTGTAATTTTTTTCATTGTTACTATTTTTTCGGTCTAGCCCCTCAGCCCGCAAACTCCGTTTCAATAGTTTTGATTATTGCAAACTTAGAAAAGCAGTCCTTACAATATTATATAAGTTTAGAACAGAAGCTTCCGTTTTTGGACTGGTGCATTAACACTAAAAAAAAATTGTAACTTGGCATTGATGCTAATATACGTTAAAAGCAGTGTATTAATATAATACAAATAACTAAAGTGCTACCTTTTGTCCTGATAAATGATCTCATAATCACCTGTAACGGCACCAAGTGAAAAACTACATAGGACCCAAACTATCTTAATTTTAATCTTCTTGTACCCAAACCATTCTCCCCTATTAATCGTTTCGTTATCATTCACTCCTTTTCTAACCTACTTCTGAAAAAGGAGGAGATTCCCGAGATTTCATATAATTCCTCACACAGTCAATCCCATCGACCCCCTTGCCAAAATTTCACCAGCACCACCATAAGTACCTCGAGCCCTTTAAAAATAGAAAGTACAAGTGGCAACAGGTCAGTGTACTATACGTAAAATGCAGGCGATGTCGCGGGGCGGGTGCAGTCGTATTGGAGAGAACAGAGAGCCCGCATCATCAAATTTTAATTGTTACAATGACGCCATTACTATTGTAGAGTTAGGAGTGGTTAGAGATGGCTTGCATTAAAAACTTTGCCTTTGTTTTTTATATATCTGTCTATCGTTTTCCTAACTATGTTGGGTCCGGCCTTCGATCAAGGTCCGGCTTTATACCAACTAAACCTAACTTTTATACCAATCGTAAAGCCTGATCAATTATCTTAACAGTAAACTGAGCTTAAAAGCTTTTACAATATTTTTTTAAACGACAATATAACCAATAATTAAACTTGTCAATAAATTTTCGAATATAATTAAAACTAAAGAAAGCAACAATGGGTAGCTATAATCACATGGCTTATAAAATATAAATTAGGTACTCACCCGATAGTATCTAAGAGTACTTTTTTTTCAGATTATTTTGCTGAGTTACGATGGCGAACAAAAAAAATAAAGCACTGACCCTCTAACTAAAAGCACAACAAATAAAGAAACAAGTATAATATAAAAAGAAATTACAACCTTTTTTTTATTCCATACTTTTAACTACATAATTTATCTAGTAGCAGACACGCATATATTAACAATCTATCGAACACGTAATTATGACACGATATCTTGCGAAAATACCCCGATACAAACAGTAAAACGCCCATAACTTTTGAATGCCTGTACTGATTTTCATCAAACATATCTAAGAACACTCCCGGTAATGTCACCTATCAAAATCGGTTCATCCATTTAGGAGATATGATGCCACAGACAGATACACAAATACATAAACACCTTCACACACTTCCGTTGGGACTTAAAAATAACACAATTAAAATCACAAAATTGGCGGTGGATGCCTCCTCTAACCACTACATAACTCTACACCAAACTCATTTCACATGTATCCGTCAATTCGAGGGCAATTTTTGAAGAATATAATAATGTTGATTAATTAATTATGGTGATTGTGGTAAAACAATGCGTCAGCGGTGAACGACTCCTCGTGAACTATGGGGGCCAGGCAGGGGGCTTAATAGTGGTGTTTTAAGACCATTGATAATTATTGACTGTGTTTATTGGTACGATCGGTGGGATGTACGACCGTTGTGTCGTTAGAATTTACTGTTTATTGAAATCTACTGTTGATTGTAGAAAATAATGTTTACCAAAAAAAAAAATCCTTCGTTTTACAGATATAGAGAACGGTTTGACTATGGTTGACCACAATATTATAATGGTTGGGCTTTTTATTGACATTTATATGAATGATTGAATAATAAATTGTAGAATCGATTATCAGATGCAAAAATTTTTGTTAGGTAGGTACATAAAACATTTAAAATAACTATCACATCTCACGTCGTTATATTACCTTTAGCCAGAACACCGATTGATTCTAAATCACTCTATCCTTAGCTTGCCTTCCAGTATTTTTTAAACATACTGATCCAGAAAATCAATTACTGATTCAATCAAATTATTTAACACGAGCTGACGCTGGGGTTTCGTTCCCGTCAACTGGCTATCTACCTACCTATTACCTACCTATCTACTCTACCCACCAATTTGTAAAAGTATTTACTTGAATAATAATTAATACTACAATAGGAACTTTTATTTCTACCAGCGGCAGCGATCAATTAAATTTTAAAACACAAAAGCTGCTATTGTGACATGATAGTGAGATATATTCTCTGACAGACTTTTTTATAGTTAATAATGAGTGCTTTAATCATGTAGTACATAATTTTTATGTATTATCAATAGTTTTCGCAGCGCACGCCAAATAATAATTTTTATAGGCAATGCTACTTTGGGTTACATTATTACAATTTTCATAAGGATTTCTATTTTTTTTTTATAATTTATTGCCTGTGTTGCTCGGCAATAATGCAGCTTTCCATAGGTGAAAGACTTTTTAAAATCGGTCCAGTAGTTTCGGAGCCTATCCTAGCCGGTACAAACAAACAAAAATATATTTCCTCTTTATAATATTGGTATAGATAGATCAAGACAAACCACCATAGTCAAGATTATTGAAGATACATAAGAAGAAAATAAGTAAGCTTACACAAAGCTAAAAACACATAAAAACAGATGTCGCAAGAACACTCAATACTAAAATTCTCTAATGATATCGAGCTATTGCGAAAGAGTACAATTTCGGTAAGTACTTTGTCTGACAGTAAATATTGAACAACAAACTTACACACACACTTGTGGTGAACAAAAATGATATCTAAAACGTTTGAGATAAGGTACAAGTCATATGTAGGGTTATGATTGTAAGTGTAGTACAGAAATATTCAACCCTTACGAAACCGCGATGTGCATTTCGATAATAGATAACAGGGTAGTGTTGGTACAGAGATTGCAAACAGAGAATTATTAAGAAATAATTGAGAAATTGTATTGTTTTGTATTTATGTAAGGATAAATACAATTTAATTAAGTTTTAATTATTAAATAACTATATTTAACTATTTTTTTTTAAATAAATTTTAATCTAGGACACCAGCAAATATAGTAAGGGAAATACTTCATTACTGTCTAATTTTAATTCTATTTATATATATTACATGTATATTGTTTGAACTTCCACATAAATGCCAGCATTTTTGTACTAAGCACTTATCCACCGTAAGTAAAGATACAGTACTTACGTTGGGATAATTAATTAAATAAAAAAATTGTTTTACATTTTGAATCCACTTTCTCTAATTACACAGTTTCAAAACAAAAGCATCCTTTCTTACGTTAATATACTCTGATAATTCCATAAAAGTCAAAAAGTACACTTTGTCATCCAAAATCTACCGCTGTATACATATACATACAATCATATAGCACATACATTGTCATTTCTAAACACAAAACTCCTAACACCTGTCCATAAACCACTTAATTCCAGCAATCATCACTTCACAAGTAACGCCCATATCACAGTAAACACTAACATTTGACCACCTGTGTGGTCTGACCATAGCACACAACAGTGGCGTAGTTAGTGCAATAATCTGTTTCAAAAAATTTTAAGGGCCTTTTTTACCCGACTGCAGCAAAGACCAAAATGAAGACAAAGTTTCTTACAAAATTAATAAAATAGAAGCCTGGATTCTTAACTTGGATTACTAAAACGGCCATGAGAAACACGGATGAAGAACAAGCGCCATGAGCTTAAAAATAAGAGAATCCTGACTGGGATAGGTGTTTTCATTGTGATTTTACAAAGAGATTGTAAGAGCGAAAGTAGCGATTTAGAAATTGGAGCATCCTTATTCGGATAGGTTAAACTGCCATCACTATAAATATGGTTTATTTTATAACATCATCATCTTCCTGCCCATGTCCCATATTACATGTCACGCTATCACTGACTCCCTTTTCTTTCATATCACTCCTCACACAGTTCATCCATCTTTTCTTCGGCCGTCCCTCTCCATCCATGCGTTTCATCTCTCATCATCACTTGACCTTACCAGGACAAACGGTTTACTTTCAACTTTTCTGTCACTGGCGCCACGATCAAACTTCCTCTAATATACTCATTTCTCACTTTATCCATTCTCGTCACTCCGCACATCCATCTCAACATTCTCATCTCTGCTACATGCAATCTCTTTTCATCCATCTTTTTCTTAGCCCAACATTCTGAACCATTCAGTACAACAGGTCTAATCACGATCTGGTAAATTTTTCCCTTTAACATGAGGGGCATTACTTGTATGACAAAAAGGATAATTCCTATATTATAAATTTGACATTGTGGATATCATTTTAGTAACTCTTGATTCCACACGTTGTCGGGGCTACTGTATTTCAGGGATCCCGTATAATTTATATGTATGGCCTTTACCGAGGTAACTACGCCCCTGGCACTCAATGATCCGACTTCAATATACAAAACATTGCATGTAACCTCTGAATCTGGCACTGCTCTGTGACAAAGATGGCCGCTATCAAAGATTTAGAGGCATGGAATAATGAATTGTATTTCTTAGATTTCGTATGGTATGGTTATGATTCACATTAGATGTTATGGCTAGATGCACTTCAAATATCAACATTATTTAAAAAATTATATATATTTGATCAAAATATTAAAACTGAAACACATAAAATCAAAACATAACTCGAAAACGAAACCTAGCACGAGCTATACTTATGTGATAAAATACCAAGTTTTGTTACATATTATACCCAAACAACTCGGAAAATCCTAGGGGGTTTGACTAGCCAAAGCGCTCTGGACATACCTACTTGAAGGTCCTCAAATATAGTGACTCTTTCAGTGCTCCTATTCATCTTAAAATGATAGAATTCGATCCTTACGTTTCAGGAAGGACAAACTTGTAAACCAAAATCAATTAATTTGACTAATTTTCCATTTAATACGATGATTATGTAAACCTTTGGCGGTGACCACTTTTTCACAATCAGCAAACACATCTCTAATACAAGGTCATATATAGTATACATAAAAAAAGCAGAATTATATTAGACATAGAACACCCGATACAGAAACACAATAATTTTGATCTAACAGCTTGTATTAGCATACGACGATGGACGTCAGCTATAAAGACGTCACGACTCATAAATAATTAATGTAAGAACAGAATTCTTATAACAGAAGACGGTAGCTGCTTTGATGTTGGGCTGTGGGCTCAGAGATGAGCTGAAGCGATTTTGTGAGCTCATCTCGCTACGCCACACTTGGGAGTGTGGCGTATAACGGCGAAGATTGGCGGAATAGTCAAGTCAGTATTTGGCTTGGCATTCGGTGATCTCAATCATCGAGGTGGATGATAGCGATTATGATTTTTTGGCAGCAAGTACTGAACTATTGCCGCGTGCCAAATACCACACATTTCATCCCCAAAACATGAGTTCTGTAAGATACGCAACGAAATCATTCCAAAAAGAAAGAAATCATTTATTTGCTTATAATGCCCCGATACATTTTACCTTACGGCATGCAAAATATTAGATTTGAATTTAATCATATAGTTACTAGGAATTTAATAGGTAGGTACCTAGTAGAGGATATACATACCTACATGCATGCAGACAAAATATGATGATGATAATTTGATGACCAAACTAAAATTGCACCAAGTGCACTGTGCAACCCCATGTCGTGTCCAGGCTATCTCTCTCTATTCTGGGTTGCCTGGAAGAGATCGCAGAACGCGATAAGGCCGCCTGTTATATGTTTGTTGTCATTTTAAGGTTTCCGTGTGTAATGTTTTTATCTTGGTGTACAATAAAGTATATAATAAAATAACTGCCCTCAACGTGGCCTATGTATAGGCAAAAACCTCATACTGTATTCCATTCATACATTGAGAAAGGTAATTTATAGCGTAAATCAGTGATTTGGTAATTACTGCCATGATGACGCCCTGTAAATTCTAGAAACACCTAACAAGGAATATTTCCGTCACTCGACCACATAAATGCAGCAAGCACATAGTACTAATTCAAGAACCAATCCTACATATTTAGACCTAGCTTTGGCGATCGTCATTGATATCCATAACGCCTTCACTTCCTTGAACTGATCGACGAAGGTAGCTCAGCAGTGACACTAATCTAAACCGTGGCGCCCTTCCAAGTATGGACTATAAACTGAGAATATCAATTGAAGGAGAAACCCGATTAGATATTTACACCTCTTCCTTGAGTTAGAGTCAAACTGATGGCGATTAAAATACCAATCTCAATCTGTCCCCAATGTAGGTATGGAAAAGGATGTTACCTCAAACAGAAAAGCAATAAATTATCAATACCACGCTGTTAGTTTTATCTACTTTATCATCATTTGTATCATCATCATTACCGAAAGACGTCCACTGCTGGTATATGAACTATTATACTATAGGTATTCAAATTCAAAATCATTTTTTTTTCACACGTACATGAGCACTTATAAAACGTCGACAAAAGGTGCACGGTTCGGGTTGGTCGTTTCCTATGGAGAAGAACCGGCAAGAAACTCCATGGTTACTCTTTTAAAAAATTGTTTGGTTTTACAATATGTTCATGTTACAGCATTAGTACTTAGATGGGAGGACAACGTAGGCCCGACAATAAGTCGTAAGAAACTAAAAAAAAAAGATTATTGTATTATATATACAAAACATAAAAAAAAGTAAAACGAGAATCAATGTTAACAAGCATCTAGAAATCTAGAAGGCCTACAATGCTCACACATTTACAAAACAATCGGTAAAAGAATCTATACTAAGTATAACAAGAGTAAATTTAACTATTATATATATAAATATTCCCCCAACTAACGCCACATCGACCAATTTTGTGATTCTTGCATCCAGCGGCTATTTACTTAACGGTAAAAAGTAATCGGTATAAAAAAAAAAAGTTGGTTTGGTTACCTAATAATTTTTTGAACTATACCTTTAGCTGACAAAACCCGAACCGCATTAGTGTGAGTATTGAATAAAAGTAGGAAAAAAAATAAAAGACAATCATAAGACTTGGACCATTTCTCCGCTTATCTCTCATCCTCCATCCCACACCGAGCACCTCTACGCAGTCAGTAGTGGGTGACTATTGTCACCCAACACGTGGACACATTGTCTCCCGAACAACGGTGGTGATGTATCAGAACTGGTTACGAACCGAGCTGGTTTGGATTGAATGATCCTTGTATTGTGTTGTGCGCTTTGTTCGAATTGAGGAAAAGATTGGTTTAAACATATTGAAGAGAGATGGTAATTGGATAAAAAAATAAGACAGCAGTTCTGTCCCGGTTATTATTAGAACACTAGCGTGATTTCTTGATTCGTTCTTATGATGTAACCACAAAAAACGGTATGTAATTATTGTCGAGGTAAAAATAATGACACCCAGTGACTGTAGGTTTCCTTCGTTGTAAGAATATATAAATCGGATCTCTTTATAACTTTTCTCTAATAAAAATAATAGTGGAATATTGAAAAACATAACTTAGCTTAATTAATTTTCTTTTACTTAATCGTAACTATGGCAACTTGGCCTAGATAATAAACACATTTAAATAATAATAACCTCTACAATAACACAAAGTAAAAATTCAGAAATCCTTCTATCAACGTCCAAACGAACCCAATCCGGAATTCTGATTACAGAAATATAAAAACAAAAGGACAAATTTACACTTCAAAAAACCTCGATTTTCTTTTGCGTTAATTAATTCTATTGAACGAAAAAGTCGAGAAACATTCATAACCCTTTGAAAGGCGCGTCAGAAAAAATACGTGCCATTCGGAATTCAAAATTTTTCACAAATCGTTTCGAACAAAAAAAAATGCTAATAAATCACTTGGAAATTAATAATTAATATGGCAACACTCGGACGCGACGGGCCGCTAAAATCAAACGTAAATTCTAAGGAGTTATTTGCATAAGAAGGGATTTTTTTCCGTTACCGTTTTTTCTGCTTTTTAGCGTTCACTTTCCGATTTCCGGAGTACGATTAGGGGGGATACGGTTGGGGTAAGTTTAAAAAGTTTTTGATGAAATGAAAGGAGATTACGTATTTGTTAGCAGCTTTGAAGCTCCGCGTTTGTCTTAAAACTGAATAGATTGTTGTAAGTTGTTAGCTTGTAATGAGAGCAGTCGGTTTGTTTGTCACAAACTAAAAAGTCCGTTTCACTACAGAATTTTCGATGTCTAATCTTTTCACTAGGTAACCAAGAGCAGATTTCTGAACTAAGTAGGCAGGTTTTTAAGAACGTGTCAAACCCTACTACGAGTATCTACTATGCTATTACAAATTTTTGACTGGTTTTCAGCCTCTTCAGGCTTAGATTTTCACAGAAACTCAACATCATATTCTTAATTAAGAGATCGAGAATAAAACAAGATAACAAGAACAAGATATAGATTCTAGTTCGTATTATTCTTCCTAGCGTGTTGATGGCAAAAACAGTTATTAAATATAATATTGTTTGGCACTGTATTCGCTATGGCAACACCAATCGCTGACGAAGCCTTAAGAGTGAAGCAGATCCGTGTCCGTGAAATGTTGGTTCCGAAATAGCCAAAGACAAGACAAGACAACTTTTTATTTTATTTTAACTAGTCCATTAAGCGCCACTGTTTAACGTCAAGAATATAAATTTCAAGTTAATAATAATTGATTCTACCGTAATACTTCTTGTAGGTAAGCTTACGCATTACATCCGGACTCTACCCGTCATAATTCAGAACACTTTGTACTTGGAACTCAGATCACAGACACGGATCGGATGTAGTGCATAACCGCCCTTAAGGTTCCAGGGCATGCGGTACAGCTCGAATTTGAAAACCTTCTATTTTCTTATTTCCCAAAAATTCTAAAATTCCTCAATAGTTTAAAAAGCCAAAAGAACGTCCACAACAATTCTCCTTAACCCTTCACTGGAGGGTAGGTATCGGAGGGATCGGAACAGATGTTTTTAATATCGGAGAGACACCCCTTGGCCAGTGTTTACATTGAGCTATTGTTGCTCCGTCTTAACTTGCGATATTCAAGGGTTTCGATTGTGTTGGCATTTGTTTAAGAAGTTTGTGATGCGTCAGGTAGCTATTCGGTTGATCCAGGTGCGCTGAGAGCTGCTGGCTGTGTTAGTCAAGTCAATAAGGCCTAGTAAGAAGTAGTCATGTTGTGCGGTCATTTGTAGCAGAATATTGAAATATGGTCGCCAGCTTTTCATATTTATACGAATCATAATTCTGAAAAACAAATTGTTAAACTCAAAAAGAGCGTCGATCAATCTTGTGTCCAGACGGAATCTCTGGAGTCTGGAATGAAACTATAAAATCCTTCTTATACGAGTAAAAAAATATACAGAAATTAAATTGTTCAACAAGGAAAGATCAGTTATTGTATTCTGCCTGCAAGAAGGCCTGCAAATTACTTTCAATACCAAAGTCATTAAATTTTCAGACATCGTATACAAAACACAATTGTAAACATAAGATAAAAAAAGAAAACAGACCAAACTAAAACAACATTGATGCATTCCAAAACTTTAAATTGATTGATGATTATAAAAACCGGCCAAGTGCGAGTCGGATTCGCGCACGAAGGGTTCCGTACCATTATCGCAAAAAACGGCAACAAAATCACGTTTGTTGTATGGGAGCCCCACTTAAACAATTTTTTATTCTGTTTTTAGTATTTGTTGTTATAGCGGTAACAGAAATACATCATCTGTGAAAATTTACACTGTCTAGCTATCACGGTTCTTGGGATACAGCCTGGTGAAAGAAGGACAGACAGACAGACGGACCGCGGAGTCTTTGTAATAGGGTCCCGTTTTTACCCTTTGGGTACGGAACCCTAAAAAATTGTCAATAATTTAAAATAAAATAAATTGAAATGTATATATATATACAATAATTAAAATTAAAAATGACAATCAAATATAAATAAAAGTCAGTAACTAAAATTCCAATACTTTCAATTTTCAGATTATAAACTCAATAATAATTAAAAAATATGACAATAAAATAAATTCAAATGTCAATAATACTAAGAAATATGGATGTTATCATAAGATAAATCTGAAATAATGATTTATTATTATTAATAATTATAATTATAAATGTCAATCAAATTGGCGCACGGCTGGCGCAGTGGTTGAGCGATTGACTGCTGTGCTGCGTGTCGCGTGTTCGATTCCCGCACTGAACAAATATTTGTATGACCTACAGATAGTTGTTCCGGCTCTGGGTGTTGTGTATGTGAGTTTATATGTTTGTAAACGCACCCACGATACAGAAAGAAATTCCTAGTGTGGGGCAAGGTTTTTATTAAAACAAAATCAAAAAAAAAAACAAATGTTTGGCGGGCAAATAATTTATCTGAAACATCACTTCTGTATTCATAGTTTTTAATAGACCCGTATGTGTTAGTCTGACACAAAATGGGTCTATTGCCATTACTCGAGCAAAAATCTAAATATAGGGTTGCTGCTATGTATGCAATCCTCATTGAGACCTCAAGAAGACCTTGCCCGACCTGGACATTGGACTAGTCATATGGGAGTCTATTCTTAACACAATCTATCTCCTTTGTCCAGAAGGATTGTACTTTAGTTAGAGTTTAATATTAGCATATACCGGAAGATGTTGTGTTGGAATGCCTCCCTCTAGGTGGACCGATGACCTGGTCACCTGGTGATAATTGCGGGAATCCGCTGGATGCGAGACGCATGGCACTGGTCAATGTGGCGACACTTGGAGGAGAAATGATGACGATAATCAGCATAAAGTCAACCTAATCTGGCCACTAGAAGATCTAAAAGTTAGCAAACCATAGATCCAGTTATTACCAAAAGTAAGTTACAATTACGTTTCAGAGCGAAATGAAGAAAACTGCATTAATCTAGACTTGCCCAATGACAATAACAATGATGCTCAAATAATACAATTTACTAACCGACCTGCAATTATATGAACGGCATAAATTATAAGAGGCAGCGATAGCGATTATGGAAAAAAAGAAACACCGTGTTCTACTCAACTGAATAGTTAGAGCAAAGGGTTAATATGTGAATAAAAAACTCAATGAAACAATATCTCCAGAGATCAGAATACAATTGCAGCGCTTGATAGCTTTAACACCACATATAAATAAGCTACCATTTTCCATTGGCTATCTTCTACCTTTTTTTTTTTTTTTTTTTTTTTATATCCTATAGGCTCGCGCTTGACCACTATCTCACCTGATGGTAAGCGATGATGTGGTCGACGGTGAAACACGCTTGCCTAGAAATAACCTATTCACTCTTGACTTAAAGACCCCCAGATTGTAGCTGTCGGGAAACACAGACTCCGGCAGGGAATTCCACTCCTTAGCTGTACGCATAATAAAAGTGTTCTCAAAACGTTTTGTGCGTATGGGTGGAATGTCCACCATGTATCGATGGCGCATCGCCGTACGTCTGGTAGTCCGATGGTGAAACGGGCTCGGTGGAATTAGATCGTGCAATTCCATCGCACACTCCCCGAAATGTAACCGATAAAAAACTGACAGGCTGGCAACTCGGCGACGATGTTCAAGACTCTGGAGCTTTGACTTAACCAGCGCCTCGTCGCCGATGAGCCTCTTGGCCCGCTTTTCGATCGACTCTAGTGCATCAAGCTGGTATTTGGCAGATCCATCCCAGAGATGAGAACAGTACTCCATGCATGATCGAACTTGCGCTTGATACAAATTGAGGAGCTGCTTCGGCGTGAAGTACCTTCTCACCTTCGCAAGGATCCCCAGCTTTTTGGCTGCCAGCTGAGCTTTTGCCTCAATGTATGGGCCAAAATTGAGAGTCGATGTCAACGTAACGCCAAGAAGCTCAAGATGGTCCGTTATTGGCACGGTCACATCTCGGAAAGTTGGAGCCGGTTGAAATTGGCTCTTTTTTGCGGAAAAAAGACACGCCTGGGTTTTAGCAGCGTTAAACCTGACCAGATTGGCATCGCCCCATTCGGAGACTGCCTGTAAGGACAGGTTCAAACGCTCCACCATGGCCTCACGGAGAGACCGGATCTGCGGCCCGGTAGCCCGTGCGTTGGACAAGTATCTCTCAGCAACAGTGCTGTCGTCTGCATACCCAAAGGTGCCGGGTTTTAGCAGATCATTAATGTGCAGCAAGAATAATGTTGCTGAGAGTACCGACCCCTGAGGGACCCCGGCATTAATATCCAATTGGTCCGATGAGCAGCCATCGATAACCACTCGAATGGACCGATCTCTCAGGAAGTCCGCAATCCAGTCACATAGACCACCGGGCAGACCGAACGAAGGAAGCTTACCAATAAGGCTTTCATGCCAGACCCTATCAAAAGCCTTCGAGATGTCGAGGGAAACAGCAAGTGCTTCCCCGTGGCTCTCGATGGCCTCACTCCATATGTGAATGGCATACGCTAGAAGATCCCCAGTAGACCGATTTCGGCGGAAACCGTATTGACGGTCACTAAGGATTTCGTTAGTTTCTAGGTATGCCAGGAGCTTCGTGTTAAGTACACGCTCCATACTCTTACAGAGTATGGACGTTACAGAGATGGGTCTGTAGTTGGCCGGGTCAGCTCGACTACCCTTCTTGGGCACGGGTTGTACGTTAGCTAGCTTCCAAGCATTCGGCACTTTTCCAATCTCGTACGAAAGGCGGAATAGGCGTGTCAAGATCGGAGACAGTTCAGGCGCACAGGTTCTGAGAACTATCGCTGGTATTCCGTCAGGGCCGCTAGCCTTGTTCACGTCGAGGTTGCGCAATACCCTACGGACGTCCTTTTGATGGATGCGAATGTCCGACATACTCGTCTCGCATCCATCAGGATAAGGTGGGGGCTGCGCGTCACCAGGATTTAGACGTGAAGATTCCGCAAAAAGAGAGGCAAATAAATTTGCTTTTTCCTCAGCGGAGTGGGCCAGCGACCCGTCAGGTTTCAGCAGTGGTGGTAGTGAGGGACGGCTGAAGTTCGACTCGACCGACTTAGCCAGGGACCAAAACGCTTTACTACCTGCTGGGTAAGAAGCAAGTTTGGTCCCTATTCGACTAATGTGGTCGAACCGAGCCCTCCTTAACACCTTCTTGCAGGACTTGGCAGCCCTATTGAAGGCTTTCTTCTTTTGACCAACATCACTCGCCTTGCGCGATCGAGCGTCGACCCATGCCAGGTACGCCTCATGTTTAAGCACGTCGGCGCGATAGCATTCGGCGCCAAACCATGGCCGGTCAACACTGGACATTGTTACGTCAGAGAACGGAATATAGTACTCCATTCCCCGACGCAACACATCCGTCACGGCGTCCGCGCAAGCCGAAGGATCTTCCGAAGAAAAGCAAGTAGGCTGCCAAGGATAGCATGCGAAGAAAGATCGCATGCCATCCCAATCTGCTGACCTGTACCGCCAAACCCGCCGGGTGCCTCTTGGGCTGGGATCAGGCGGGGAGTAGACGGACACAGACTTCACCAGACAATGGTCGGAACTACCCAAAGGTGAAGTTATCGACACAGAGTATCGGTCTGGCTCTGTTGTCAGCAGAAGGTCCAAGCAATTGGCCGTGTGCGACTCAACATCCGGCACCCTCGTTGCCCCCTGGACCAGCTGGGTAAGGTTAAGCGCAAGCGCAAGCTTACGCATCTCCCGTCCAGCATGGTCAGTGCACTGGTATGGGAAGAGCCACTCCTGGTGGTGGGCATTAAAGTCCCCCAGTAACACTAATTGGGCGGAGGGGTACCGCTGCTGTGCCGCATCAGCCGCCTCACTGAGGTACTCTGTGAGCCTGGTTGTCTCCTGATCTCCGCTATGCGAGCGGTAGACGCAGGCGTAGATAATCTTATCCATACCTGTGTCCACTAGAGCCCACAGCGTTGAAAATCTTGAGTCCTCAAGGTTACGGAGACGCCGATAGCAAGTGTCGTCAAGGGCGTACATACACACACCCGCACGCGGTTTATAATTGTGCTCTAGGGTAAACCCTGGGTAAGATAAGTACGACACGTCTGAGGGACTCGCTATCTGCGTCTCCGTAAGGAAAAACAGCGCTGGTTTCTCAGTCTCCAGATGGTAGTGGACTGCAGAGAGATTTGAGTGCAGACCTCTAATGTTGGTGAGGTGCACTTTGTGGGGGAGGGGGTGCAGCCGCTGTTTAAATACTTTATTCTTTTTCCTTGGCATTTTCATTTTTTGAAGAGTGAATAGAGGAGAGGAGTAGGAAGTGAGACGAGGTTCCACGCTGCTAACCTACAGACACGCACTGAAAGGACGACATCATTGGGGCACTAGTCCGGAGACTGCGGGGACGCCCGAGCCCCCCCGGAATGTCCATCGGGCCCTCCCCATCTGGTCGCCAACCAGCACGATGGTGCATTCCGGGATTTTTCGACAGTTGGCGGGGCAGCCTTTCATATGTGGCTGGCACACTACTTGGGCCCCCAACTACCTGCGGTCGGCCAGCGGCGCACCGTGCCTCGGATCCCGCTACCCTCCGGGACTAGTCTCCCGATACGCCCATAACAGTGCATGTCAGGCTGGTCTGCCTGCAATGGAACAGCTATCTCGACCCAACTCCTCTAGATGGCTACACCGAGCATCGTAACCGGAACACGGCTAGGCCGCTTGGCGGTACGTCTTTGCTCAGTGGGTGGTCACAAGCCTTCGGCCGAAGCCTACCACCAGTTAGTGTCACCTGATTTGCACCACCCGGGGACCACGTGTAGGGAATCAAAGGGTACTCTCCTACGGACATCTTCATACATCAAACGGAAAAATGAGTCCAAAATTCTGTACCAACAAAAACTTCTCTTGAATGTCACCTTTACTAGTACTTTTCAAGGTACTTTACTACGGAGGTACCTTACCTATCTTAAATGCTGGTAGAAACCAGTCTTGCCCCCTACTCTGTATGTTTATTTCTTCCACCGGAAGCTGGCATAGGAAAAGGAGAAAAGCTTTGTTCTTTGATAAGGCAAAACCTGCGGTGGATTCTACAAGCTTATTTCTCTATACGATGTCTCCAATCCCTGAAAATCTTATCGCCCGCTGCGAAGACAGTATAGTTTTCACCGAATCTCCGCTGTCCGCTCTACCCGCGCTATTCGGATGTCGCCACCTGCTTGCGTGAGCGCCGAGCTATAATAATTGCGTTCGCACGATCGACTCCAGCGCAATTATTTTGTCACAATTTTCATGAATCTTAATTTCTTCTTTTGTTTTCGATGTAATTTTGAATAGATTGAGATGAAGAGATTTTGTTTATATAATTTTGATGATTCTTGAAAGCTGTTCTTGACAAATTAGGTAATACCAATATGTAGATCGTCATCAGTGTTACCTACAATCGGAAGACGTCCTCAACTGGAAATAGGTCTCCTTCAAGCTTCGTTACATTGATCGACTTTGTCATCATCATCATCAACCTTTTAATGTCCCTACTGATGGGACACAGGCCTCCTTTCTGTGAGAGGGTTCCGCCACGCGGCCTCAGTGCGTGTTCAGCTTTGTACTATGTGAAAAATACATGCACACACATTGCCAAATTGACTCCATAAAGACAACAATGCATCATCGACTCCTAGATACAGGTCTTTAAGCGGCGAAGACCGAGCTATGTAAGAGAGGACAAGTAATAGTTCCGGATTCTACGCTTAAATGAAAATTTACTCTCAGCTTTTTTTATGTCAAGGGGAAGCACGTTCCAGAGTTTTATAGTAGAGACAGTGTAAGAATTAGATAGAAACCCAGTGCGGTGAGAAGGAATATGGAGAAGTAAGTTTTTTGAAGCTCGAAGGTTAAGATCGTGAGAACTGCCCAACACTTACATATAACACTGCATATTCTTTCAGACTTCTCTATTCACCGCCATCCCTGTGGTCGCCCCCATTCTGGACATATCTCGTCCTATTCTTAAAACCATCCACATTCATACACAAAACTTGCCTGAAGACATTTTCCTCATTTCTCAAAAAAAAATTTTTGCTTTTTTTTTTCTTTTATTCCTTCACTGCACATCACTTTTCCAAGATAACTGATTTCTATACAACTTTTCAGTCACCGATGCCACTTTCAGAATTTCTATGAAGTACTAATGTCTTAATTTATCCATTCACTTAACACCAAATATCCATCTAAGTTTCATTCATATCTCAACTGCATGCCGCGCAACAAATTGTAAATGCACTTAGATATTAGTAACTTAACTACAACTAAATTCTGATTTCAGAAAAGGTTTCTCCATTCAGAAAAAAAAAGATTCAGATAAAAAAGATAGGTTTACTATCTTTTTTATAGGTTTACTATCTTTTTTATAGGTTTACTATCTTTTTTTCGGGTATCTAAGTCAATCGTTAATTGATTCCTGTAAAGCACTTTTAATTACAAAACCAATTCCATTATAAAAAATACACATTGTAAAAGTCATTGCTATTTCAAATGTTATATAAAATAAAAAACAACTTAAATAGTTTTTTTTTAACCTATAAACACACATTTTCTCAGTAAATTCACCATCTTTAAGAACCAAACAACTTCTACTAAAGCTTTCACACATCCCTTCGGCCATGGCGGTCGGAAAACATAAGGAAAATGAGGAAAAGCGCCGCCTAACGCCATCTAGCGGCGAGAGGATCGCATCTGACATTACAATTTTCTTCGCACGGAACTGAGAGGTATGGAGCTTTTATTTTTATTGTTATTTACATTAATAAGTATTTTTTTTAAGTTGAATGAAGTCTTCATTTCTGACCTTCATTATAGTTATAAAATAAAGTTATTGTTTGTCTTCCATTTGGTAATAAAATCCTTCTTTGTGTCTAAAAAAATAATATTTGTAGAGTTACGAAAATTAAGTTTTCTTTGAAAAAAATGCTTACGTAATATTAGTTATACAAATAGAAGTAGTTGTAAATTAAAAATGTTTATTTCTTAAACTTTGATTATGCCGTAATTCTTTATTAACTTGACAACATAACCTAACATTTTCTGGCATCACCAAAAAGTGAGGTAAAACCACCAATTATCGGCCCTGTTAAAGATTAATACCCAAACGAAACACGAATGAACCTAGTAACCGAATTTCGGGTGGCGCGAAACAAAAACTGACCTACATCGGCGCCCTACGGAGTTCACCCACCCCTGCCGACGATGAGACGATCACCCTACGCGTCTTGCCCTTACAGTTGTGTTCATGCACTTTCGATTATTTCAAGGTGATGCCCGATACCGGATCCCCCTTCTTATTCTTTTCAACCGCCAATATTGACAGTGCAATAAAAATCAAGCGACCTTATTTTTTAAATCTCCACAGATGACCCAAAAAGTGCAGAATAATATGGATGCACAGTAGATCATGTATGATAATGTAGTGGCACCCAAGGCGTGGAGCTTTGATCAATACATTTTTAAGAGACAGAAAAAATCAGGTAGGCGTGTTTGTTGTGGTCACAAGTGGAAGCAGCAGAGTAAATGTAAACAAATGAATGGCAACACAAACAGCCACCGAGCGGTCCAAGAAGCGGCCAGTCGATCGCGCCGCAAAAAAGCGCATCCTATTATCGACTACAACAAAAGGACTTGTGCAGTGATACCTAAGTACACATCTCGATTCATCGTCTCGACTCGATCCGCCGAACCGATCCTATTGGCGCGCCCCACTGTCGCCGCGGGGGAAAGGGACGAGAAGCGTGGAACAGAGCGCGAGTGATAAAGAGGGAGACGGTCATCTTAGCTACCGAGTGGCGTCCCACTGGGCGGGGCCGCGCCAAGGAGTGAGCCTCAGATGCGCGTCGAGTTGGTGGGGCTTCGTCCGAAGGATCGCACTGCAGTCGTGTGTCGCGCCAACGACGCGCGCCCGCCGCCACGCCGCGCTCCGCGATCAGGATCACCTTACGTAATAATAACTAATCGGATCGAAACCGTTTGTCCGATAATCGATTGTGATCGTAAACTGTCGATAATCTCACACTGATTTTTTATTAATTTAATTATTTTTTTCTTCCGTACCGGCTGTTTGTGAACTTGAGTTTTGTGTACACTGTGTCATGTTTTTGTTTTGTTTTCGCTCGGACTTAAGATTATTTTTGGGCGTAGCTGACTGTGTTTCGCTTTTATAATTTAGTAACTATATTGTTACTAGTGCGTGTGATACCGGACAACAATTATTGAAAACAGTTCTTGTGAAATATTTGGACTTAGAAGTGTTATGTGGACATACCTACATTGAAAATAATTGTGATTTTACAAGTCTCGTCTTAGAACACACGTAAGTGTTAGTTAATAAAGTGTTTTTGCTTTGTTTTATTTAGGGGAAGTGTGATTTTTTATAATAACTCAGAACGTTACTGAGAAAAATTCTAATTGTCAATAAGATAAAAATCTTATAAGACGGGCAAAGTTGCCTCACTGTCACAACATTGCTTCTAAGTTCCAACAAGATTTAGGCCAACTGGACACCACAATCATTTCAACAAAACTTATAAAAGTAGCCGGTCAAATAACACACTCGGAAAAAATACATTTTTGCCCAGACCTGGCAAAACTTTATGATCATGCTGCAGCACATTAAATTAAAACTCTCAACAATAAATTATTAAAAACGAATAATAAAAATTGCTCAACACATCGTCGAAGAATGCATTTCTCATTAAAAAATAAAAAGTTGGAATTAGAGCAAAGAGTGGAGTCGATCGGTAAATCAAATGATCAATTGCAATCGAAAGTTTAACAATCTGTGGCCGCGACGCGACGGTATCTTGCCGAAGCGACGATTCGGCATTACGGAATACGGCTGATTCTGTGATTGATTGGACGATAGTTGGTGCTCTCACCCCACAATCTTCTTTCGTAGATTTTGTGGGTTCAATTTGAAGAGGCTTATGGACTTAAATTGTTCCCCAGTGTTGGGCAAAGTTGATTTTAATTGAGTGGTCAAGTTGAGGAATGGTTTGGAAAAGCCGGTTTTTGATCCAAGTAGGCACTGCTTAAATATTGTGGCCGACGTAAAACTGAAATATATAAATAATTTAATAAATAGGTAGGCGGTTGATCTATTTGTGTACCTACTAGTATTTTTATCATAGATATAATAAAAATATATTTTTTGGAATGTTCAGAATGCTGTTGAGAACTAAAAGAGCGATGATTTGTGGATGTTATGATTTCATTGATAAAATATAAATGAAGATGAACCTGGAGTTGTCAAATTATTAAAATTAACTATAAATACTTACCATCGTAGGTTTAGTTGGCTAAATAATTACAATTTAGGTAGTTATAACTTACCTACTCAGTCAAAGATTGATTAGGAATAAATCAAAATTATAACAAGGTAGAAATAAAATAGCAAGTTTATATGTCTTAATTTTTATTTTACATTGACTGAAAAATAATTATTATTGTATTTAAAGCACCCACAGGTGAAGAAAAGTGATAACAAAAAAATTACAATAAAAAAGCTCCCATTGCATTATAATTAATAAAACAATTAAATTCATAGAGAATGTACAAAATTAAGTAGATAAAGTTTAATTGAATCTGGCACAGATGGCGTCCTCGGGTCGTTGACCCCAGGAGTTAACTTTGTCTACTGTTAAACAGAACTATTTCCGGCCTTTTATTATTTATGTCCTTATCATAATAATAATTATATTTTATGTCAATATTTTTGTGACAAATTATTAGTTGACCAATTTTTATACAGGGTGTTAAAAATTATAAAGTAAAAAAATGGATTGAATTAAAAGATAAAAATTGCTATCTATTCCGGTTCGATTACATCAGAAAACATTATGCATGCAAAAAACGCAATATTCAAATAGCCCTTCGTATAATAAGAGAATAATGAATATTGAGTAAAGTCCTACTGTACAAGTGTTTTTCTAGCTATATCAATTACAGGAAATACTAATTAGAATGCCGACAAAAACCTAATCGATTCTAAACAGTATCGATTAACAGAGAATCGAATAACGCGAATAAGTGATAATGTGGGATTTTTCCATTGTTGTCGTGACATATCATGTTTTTTACTCTGTGAGAAAATTATTTTTATTGCAAGCGTTTGAATTGCGAACTCAGTTCTATTTCAATTAATATAAGCAAGACCTTTTCTAATAAAAAAATATAAACGTTTTATAAAAAAATAAGTCTGTTTTTAATTTTGTTTATAGCATTTTTTTATGTGCAATAATTGACAGTTTGACTTTACATTTTATATTTCGATAGGTAGTCAAGTGTTAATTTAATCGAATTAATTTGGTAATAAAATTTCGAGCTCACGAGCTTTTATTATTTAAATATAAAAATAATAATAAGAAGTCGTTAAATCGATTAGACAACATTTTATGGTTGTTAACATTATTTTTGAAAGCCGTTGTGAGAATATTCCGAAGCTAAAAGCTTCTTCAAAATTGATACACCTGCCTACTTACGGAGGTAACAGGTAAATTTACCCCAGATGAGAAATGGAAGGAGTATTTTTACGCATTTAATTCAGTTCGGTAATTTAGTACTTACAAAAGAATAGCTTAGAGTAGAGTTTTAATTTTACAAAATTAAAAGAAAAATAGGCACAGTGTAATTTTACATAGAATAAAACTTCCGGTTCCGTGAAAAACCGGAATAATCTAAATAAAAAATAATAAAGTTTAAATTAAATTCTGTATCTAAAATATAAATGAATAATCACACTTTCCCTCTAGGTACTAACTATAATGTATGCTTAATTATATCTTTTTTTTTATAATACCTCTTCAGATTTTACATGATTGGGCCAAACGCTTTTTTTTGTTTGTTTCATTGTTTTATGATTTTGACCAGCATCAGCCCATCTTAATATTAACGATTTAGGCGTTAATGTATTTGTTGGAGAGGCTTATGTCCCGCCGTGGAGATTTAAAAGCTGAAATAATCAATATTTATTATAATAGAGGATTCTTTCTTAGTTGGTCTAAACTCTTACACATTAGCATGTAGTACTAATTCCTTAGCAATTGCGACTTTGTTAACTAGGGCAAAGTTATCTATCTAAATATTTTCAGATTCAAATCCTCTGTTAACAATAATATCGACAAATCTCATTAAAAAAACACTTGTCATTCATTGCCTAAGCGCTTTATCAGTCCTATCTGTTCTTTTATACATTTTTGACCGTAAAATTAAAGAGCAAGTATGCCTCCTCATGCTTTGATCCGTTTTCTGCTATGATCCGTTTTCTGCTATGATCCGTTTTCTGACTTGAGAATTTGAAGTCAAAGACATAATTCTTCTCTTCATATTCTCAATTGTTGGTATAAAACGTAAAAGAAGTCTATAAATTTTAATAAGGTGAATACTCCCAATGTTGTATATTCTTTGAAATTATTACCGAAGCTTGGAAATATCAATACCATAGCTTGTTAATACAAAATACATTGTAGCACAAAGTAACATAAACTTTGATCTGAATAACGATGATACTCGAACCATGTGTTGTAATCGTTTAAACACTGTTTCAAACGTTGTGAAGAAATTTATTGATGTGGGGAACAAACATACTTTAACAAGGAATAGTAATTGACCGCTACATTGTTCGCAAAGAAACTTCTAAGCCCCGTTTGTCCCTCTCAGGGGTTGAGTTCTGAAAATCCTATCTAATGGGACCTCAAAAATATAACTTCTTTAATTTTCCTGTCTTCTATATACGTGTTGTCTCAGGAAAGTTTTATGAGGGAGTATAAGGAGTAGAAAAAGATTGGAAGATGGATTTATGGGTAGAAAGAAGATGACAACCGAGATAACAATTGATAGAGAAGTACAGGAGAAGAAGACATGTTTTGGACAGGTCTACGATAGCTTTAATGAAGTGTTATTTTTTATGCATGTCTATTTCCGTCCGCAGCCTGTCCACAATTCATCCGCTCCGGTTTGACTGATCCTTGAGTGATCTGTAGCAACTTAAATTGCAAAGACTTGAATACTGGCAGCATAATAATTATTTGTAGCCTATGTCTATTAGCCTTAAACTTCCAGGAATACAGATACGATGTTATTCATTACCTGGTACAATACCTCGATGACTTATCCCACTGATCACAGGATCTCATTGTTCAAAACAAGGCAACACATCAACTCATTTTAAAATGCCAATCAAATAGCTTCTTAGTACTGCTTATTTGCTGATGATAGGTACAGATAGCAAATAGCGGTTACTGCTACACGGCGTGGGACGCGGTCTGCCGAGGTGCTCCCATATCGTTCGATTTCTGACGTCATTATTAGTGTTATACAGGGTGTGAACGATTTACATGCTCATCATAGCACTAAGATATTGATTCATGTGTTTTTTTCTAAACAATAAAAACCGTTTACAATTTACAGCTAACATGTTGCTCTGATTTACAAATCAGAAAAAATATGTAGGGTACATTTTGAACCAACTAAAGTGACAATATAATGTATAGTTATTATTTAAATGCTAATAAGTTGATTTAAGAACAGATTAAAACGAAAAAGGGTAGGTTTAGACAAGTCATTTTTATGATAATTAAGTATATTAAATGCATTAGATTAGAAATTAAATGAATAACGAGGATAGATTATAAGTAATGAGACGGGGGGTGTAACTAGTAATTTATTACGGGAAGAAAATAGATTAGTGCTTCGCTATTAATTAATATAACTATAATTAGGAGAATCAGTCACCTTTGAAACTGCTATTCATAATTTGGGAACATTAAAAGACTGCACAATTTTGTTATGACGTGTGTGTATTTTGGTAGTTTGGAACGCTGTTTAAAATAGACAATTATTGCATTTGTAAATTTATTTCCTTGCTTCATCACGTGTCAAAATATAATAGATACATGTACCAACTCTTAACAACATCACAACTAAAATAAAAAGTCGCCGTTAATCTGAATGAAACTTTCTAATGTTGGTACCAAAATAAAACGGTTCGACCATCAAAACGGCTACAAAAATATCTCCCATCAATTACTTAAAAACACACACACGTCTTTACAGGAATTCCAAGTAATAAAACTATCAAAATTATCCACAAGAAATACGAAATCGTTTAAGTAAACAAATATTTGAACGTTTCAGTTGCGTTGGAAACGTAAATGCGCAATCAAATACGTTTATTAGTAGAAATATATGGAGATACGCAATTATTACGGATTCCGATACGCATTTATTTAAGTAAATATTTTAATTTGATATAGTAAAATATTATCATTTTTATATTGATCCGGGCATATGATGCAGTTCCAACAAAACTATATTATTTGAGTTTAACATATTTATTTACGAAATAACTTATTTCATTTATTAGATCTAACTAAAAAAAACAATTTGCAACAAAAAAAAAATACAAAAAAGTTTTTTTTTTCTGTAGCTTTTTTTTCACCAGCCTGTATTTGCTTCAGCGTCCGAAATTGTTTACTTTAAGTTTATCTGCAGGATGGTAAACCGAGCCGCTAGCCGCCACTCGACCCCAGATCAATAAATACAAGAGATCTATAGATCTTACACAGGATGCCTGTGGGAAGAAAGAGGAGATCGACGTTTTTATTGGCGGCTTAATTGGCTATTGTTGTTGAGTTATTTTGTTAGTAAAATATGTAGTATGTCGACAGAACTAGATATTTTGAACTGATATCTAACCTGCCTATTCAATTATGGTGTAATAATTGAAATTAACTTAAAAAGAAAATGTATCTTTTATTGTCTTTATCCTAATATTTTTTTGCCGGCGCAACATTACATGTCTTCTTCATTTTTTTTTTATTTGTGTTGGCTCGCGCTCGACCACTATCTCACCTGATGGTAAGCGATGATGTGGTCGACGGTGAAGCACGCTTGCCTAAAAGTAACCTATTCACTCCTGACTTAAAGACCTCTAGGTTGTAGCTATCAGGCAACAAAGACTCCGGCAGGGAATTCCTGTCCTTAGCTGTTCTTCTATGCTTCTATATTAATCGCGATTTCAATAGTCACATTTATCATCGGCGCAACATGGTCTTCTTCTACCGTATTTTCTATTGTAACCATCACAGTGGTCATCCCCTTTCAAGGAACATTTAATTGAATAGATTATTGTACCTAAGTCAAACATGTAAATTGTGTTGATTTTCAATGTACATTAGAACAAAATCTTGCAAAGGTTCAGTTACAGGCTGATTATTATAAAACTAACTCACATTTTTTTTTCAGTCAATTTAGTTGAATATCAAATATACGCATAAAACATATCCAAGTAAACAAGCAACAAAATAATAATTGCAAATACTCAATTATTGGAATTGTTCTAGTAAAAACAAAGTATCAATATCAGTTATATAAAAATAACAAACTAGCTAGTCTTAAGGAAATTAAAATGTTTGCGAATTAAAAACTCTTTGGTATCATATGTCGCTAATCATCACCTTCTTATCATGATGTATTGACATATTTTCTCACGGCTGTGATACGGGAATCTGAGCTTTATTGTTTAGGTGTAGAGTGGGTTATCGATTGGGCGGTCCGTTTGAGGAAGTAAGTTTGGTGTAAGGTGTGAGAGGTAGCGATTTAAAAAATAATTGTTAGGTATGAAGGTAGAAGCGGAAGCGGGTTCACAAGAACAAAAGAACAATTAGAGCGCTCTTTCTTAGTAATCTTATTTCTGTTGCTGAAATCTAAAGAAAGAATCAATGCTAGTTACATTGCTGACGTTTTCCGAAATGAAGACACTATTTAGGTTTCTGACATACTTTCTTTTGAGGAAATAGTTTACGAAGCATGAGCAAATCCTGTACGAAATTGGGAAAAATTAATCAATTTTCATCAATCAAAGGATCTTCTGAATACTTGATTAAATTGCAATCACTGTTCATTCATCGCGTAGGTTAAAGAAAATTCGCCGTCTGCGTTTTTAATCAACGTAGCTCGCTTCCGCCTCTCTCTCATACCACGTGGTGTAGCATATCACTAACAAACGCAGTCACGGGGCACATGGATCAATTAATGGTGTATTATTACCGTAACCGTCCCATGAATGATTATCGGACATCTCGACACATACGATACGACACGAATCAACGGTTTTTGTGAGATGAGGTGAGGATGCAAGGCTAGTGGAGAACAAACGGTGTACGCCTATAAACGTACTTTAAGTCAAGAGTGAATAGGTTATAGTTCTCGCCAAACTTCATAGCCGCCCTGAAGTTGGCTACAATAGCTGCGCAGTTGTAACTCTCATACAAAAACAGCACCGATCCGTGCTTTGCGCATCGGAAAGCCAACTTCAAGGCGTCTCAGAAGTTTGCCGAGAACTATACTTGTCTTCTGTCACCACATCATCGCTTACTATTCGGTGATAGTGCAAGCCTGTCATTTCACTTTAGACAAAGTCAAATTCTATCAGCAATAAAGATTATCAAGTCCAAAATTTTTGGGATTGACCACGTGTTGTTTCGGCATGCTAATCCCATACATTTTGGAAAATCGTTGATATCGGTGATATAAATGTCACATTGTCCCTGCCCTACGGTCTAAGACTAGGTGGTAAGAGCTTAAGTTTAGTACACACAACATAAAACGCACACACAAGTCAGGTACAAGACGATTTGATTCGTCTACTTAATTTAAGGTAGCATGATATTTTTTGCTTGTTCAGCCTATTATTGCTTGATCAACTTGTAAGACTAACGATGTAGATACTATAATTGACCGCTAGATGGAACAGCCTGCATCGATCAGACATTCTGACCTTTTGTAAGGAGACCTTAAAATATAGTAACTCATAAGGTCTAAGTCACCTTGAGAGTTTTTACAGAAGCTGATGAAAAGAATGATTAAGACGTCATTCAAATTGTATTGAAATGAATCTAAAACTTGAGTCGACCTATTTCTTTATAACAATATCAAACAAACTCAAGATAAACAAATAATAATCACACCAATAACTTCTTAGTATCAACCCGTTAATAAAACTATTCGAAAAAAAGGACAATATCCATTGATCCCATACTGGAAACACATGTGGAGGAAGAGAGGGATGACGCTATACGCCAAAGAGGGACAGAGAACAAATTTTTCTTTTTTTTTTCAGGCATCGGAGGCACCGATTTCGCCATATGCTCGAAGCTTCGATGGTAATAAAATTGGTTAGTTGAGCTTTGTACAAATAAACGATTGGAGTAACATCGGCTTTCGATGGACTCCGAAACGACCGTGATGAAGTTTGGGTGACAAATTTTACACTACAGTGTTTGTGCCCGATCAATTTGCTGTGTTTGTGGTTTTAGACGGGAATTGACTACCTTCTTGGTTCTTTTTGAAGCTCTGATCGATTTAGGGCATTCTTTTTCGCTTCCTGACGAATAAGACAGAATAGTGATCCCAATTTTCTTATACGCTGATAGCAATCCTCTCGATGCCTATACATAGTCGCTTTATAAGACACACAGGCAAACAGAGAGGTAAATAATAAGCTGGCGATTTACCAGTCGTTAATGTCATCTATAATTCAATCGTCTCTAAAACTGTATATACAACTGCCGCAGTAGATACAGTCATAGACTCTAAATCAATATCACAGACACTACCAATAATTCACCGTCAAAAATAACCGAATTATTTAACCAAGCCTTTTGACAACAACAATGTAACCACGGTTAAAATAACTTGCCATTCTAATCTAACTATACAAGTTAGTCATAATAACTGTTGTGCAATTCTCAGTGACCTGCCAATATCCAATAGTTTTGAACCTGTGCCAGATGACAAAATGTCAGGCTGAGATATTAAATATGATTATGATAGGCATAAACTTTATTGATGGGTAGGTAAAGAGAGTAACACAATATAATGATGACAAAGATCTGTATGTCTGTTTCTAAATCTGTTCTGGTGCAGAACTGCTCAGTAGATCATCTTTTGGTGTTTCCATGTGTGGTAAGGATTTTATAAAGATACGCGTTTTCAAGCCATTTAAGATTGAAATTTTCTTCATTGTTCTTTGAGCTGTACAATTTAGAAGACTGCTCTTTACATAAATTCTAGAGTAATTAAACTAAGAACAGCCAAGTAAAACAAATATCTAAATCCGACCAATACACCGCAAGAAATCAAAACTAAAAACCAATCAAACGCCTTCGAAGAATCTCTTTGAACTGACGATCCAATCATAAATTGATTTGATCTATTAACCCGTACATCCCTAAATCAGGCCTAAATATATCCACTTCAGTCACCTGCTCTTCATTCCATCATGTACTATCATCTTGTGTGTTTGTATGTATGTATGGTCAGACAGTTTGTCATTGTCGCGCGACTCGCCAGCATTGTCGATATTAATGTCGTTGGAGTTATGAAGACTATCTGCGTAGATAGTGTGAGTGGAATTTGATTGGTTGGGTTTGTGATTAGTAGCTTTACGATTTTGAGTGATAAGATGCTGATTGAGATTAGTTTAGCTTTGGTAGTCACTATCACTGTGAATAGGACCGGTTACTTCGAGACGGACATAACAGAAACAATCACAAAGTTAAAGAAAATAATAGAATAAAACATGATAAATAAAACTGCGCGGAGCATACCGAAAGGGTTGTACGGTATGGATGTTAGATACCCAGGGCTGGTTTTAGTTGTCCTTGATTATTACCAAATCTTTATTATCAGTCCGAAAAATCTATGTATAATTTATAGAATATATTACAGATAAGCGCATCTACTGTCCTGTTATTTTCAAACCTATTCCAAAGTAACTCCTCGTCTCTTTCCCTTCCTCAGAAAGACACCATGCTCCCATTAACATCAATCACGATCTTAATATGGTTTAAAAGACTTGTACCATCAATATCCTCTCCCATGCTATTGATGTAGCCGTAATACACGAAATCGACAGCTCGCCCGAAATATACGTCCCACGCGAGGGTGTAATGACATAGTGCGGGACATCCATGGGGTGGACACACCATGGGAGACTGTGTTTCTCTATAAGTTTTGGGAGTTTATTGAATGGTGTCTTTAGGATAAGACAGTTTTACTGCTATACAAGGAAAATGGAAGAAAAGTGCTGGAATTGAGCGTATAGCTGAGGAGTGGAATTCCAGAGGAATTCCAGTGTTGTGTGTACTTGTGTAAGTGTTTATTGATATCATAGCATATAACCTGGAGATCCTTAGATAAAGAGTGAAAAATTTACTTCTAGGCAAGCTTACTCCATCATCGTCCACATCATAGCTTATCATCAGGTGAAATAGTGAAGACTAAGAACATTTTCAATCAAGAGCTTTATACCGGTGTCCTGGAATAAACAGAGTCGATTTAAGTATTTGTTCTGCAGCTCGTTTTCCATTATAAATTGTAATGTCTCAACAAACTTTCTAGCTGCAGAGACCTATACATTCTTGCCCTTATGACCTTAAACAGCTTAATATGCAAATAACTAATTAGTGCTTGAGTAAATACTTTGCAATAAATTACAATTTGCATAAGAAAGATATTTAGCATTAATATCGTTGAGTGAAAGTTGATTGGAATTGATCAAGTTCTACTTATCATGCAGCTATTAAGCAATGCTAAGGGCCATTGAATGACTGAAATAATGAAATGTTTAAAGATGCCATTTGACAGAAAGATCGAGTTTGTAAGGTGCACGGAACACCTACATTACCCAAATGGGTTAAAGAGAAAAAAACAACCTTTTAGCCGTCAGTCTTTTCTTATAGCCAAAGCAATCCCTGTTCAAGGCATCTTCAAGGCTCGCTCATTCTATCGAAGATTTCATCCATCGCTTTCCTACAGGCGAGATCGAGGTCAAGAGCAACACCACCTCAACATTAAAAATATATAAAAACAGGAAATTCTTGGCACTTAGCTATACAAACCACATTTCGAAGAAACTAGTAGTTATATTCTTTCCTACAAGAAACTCAGGAATACCCATACTACAGAGTTCACAGTCACCCTACAAAACACTGTAATAAAAAACAGTAGTACAATATTACATATTCGGATGTCATTTTTTGCCTCCTCATCTATGGATCATAGCGTGATGTTATGTGGGATGCGTGTGTAGATAATTGAACATACTATTATCTCATTCAATCGTGTATTGTGCCCGTCTATTGGGAGGAAATCGATCTGGTCTACTGTGAGTGGACTTAAAACAAGTACCTATAAATATATATGTAGAAAATTACTGAGTATATTTTTGACGCTTAGCCAAGTGTTAATGCATTATTTTATTATTCTAGTTCCAATATCATGGATAGAAAGTAGGAGTGGAAAGGGGCCTATTCCCAGGAGACAGGAGGAAATACCATAGCACAATGCAGTCGGGTACCGGTGTGTTTAACTGCAGAATAAAAAAATATATCAATATTCTGCAATATCTAACGGTTATAGTGCTTGTCTTATCTCTGTCCAGTGGTTTCTATGTTTTTATTATATGGCAATATGCACTCTCATGTTCTATTACTTTGGTAAGCCGAAAAACTTCTACTACATCAGAAAACCGGGAGTCTAGAGCCAGTTAATCATCTATTTTCAACTCTTCGTCAATCACACACTAAATCATACTAAGTACTACTAAAGACTCCCTCCTCCATTTTTTCTCATCCTCTCGTCATTGAAAGTTCATTAACACATGGACATATTTTGTTTTAGTCATAAACAAATTTTTTTATAGTCATCTTCCCCTTCGATTGAGTTTTTAAGCACACTATTATGTCAACTCACACCACGTTAAATCCCAAATGAATTTTAAATTAACCAATAACTATGCCCCAGTGTATATTTAGTATTAACATTATTTTACTTTTTTGTTAATTTAGGGAAGTGAAATTTATTTTGTGGGGCAACACTGTGACACTCAAAATGGGCAGTGTTGCTATTCATGAAGTTAAGTGGCATAGGTAAACCGTTTTTATATAAAGTAGTTGTTAAACAACAAAAAAACTTAAAATTTACATTGCAGTTTGATCACTCTGTATCTCAATCAGTTCATAAAGCTTAGGGATGGGAAGTTTCGTATCGATATTTATACCTCTCAGATATTTCTGTTTTGAAGTGCAGCTCTACCTACAACAACCGAATATGATTATTAAGGTAATGTAAAATAAGTACGTAGATTAAACAAAATAAATGGCTGAAGCCCTAATTCCTTAGGTCATAGTTTCCATCGCTTAGATAACGCTCAATCGATCATCATGAACGTTTGAGCGACGGCATAAGTAATGCGATAGTCGGTCGCGAGTCGCGTGTGAAGCCTATTGGTGCATTTGCTATTGGACACAAGTGACATTGCAAAGCATTACAAAAAAGACAAAAAAAAAAGTTTTTTTTTCAACAAGTATTTTGTTCTTGTATTGTGGTGTGGTGCGGAGGCGTGAAAAAAGAAAAAAGAATATGTTATGTTTAATTTCTATCTAGGTTTAATATATATCTCGAATGAATTATGTTAAGTAGTACACTGCAATGTTTCAAGCACAGTTTGACATGTTTCAATGTCGACTTGAAGGATTTATTACACAAAATAGATTTGCAAAGCAGAAGTTTTGCAAACCAATAAATTGCAGCCACTATGCAGATTTTAGCATTGTCTACTAGGTTTTAACTTGAAACTAATGGTTTTTGAATGGTGAAGTTAAAGTTATTGAAAATAAAAAGTTGTACAGTTGCGATTTTACCGCGGCCATATTAAATTTTAACACTCTCGCCTACCAGTGGCCGTTTTGCATACAAATGTGTTCGTAAACAGCCATTGGAAATGCAATAATGCACTGAACATTACTCATATTTAATTAATTACCTGTTCAAATACGCGATACTTTTTGTAATTAATGGAACCTGATGACGGCTTCTTGCTACATAGACATAAAACATTATATTTTTTTATATGTAGATATATAGTTGTTACATATAAAATTGCAGTTCTGAACTTCTGGAAGGGAACCTGAAAGGAACCAATAATTTCTTTTGAGTTACTAATCACTATTTTAAGTTTCAGTATTAGAATGATATTTTTATATGTAACATTATCTATAGGGTATTTTTTTACCACTGGACACTTTTTAATTGTGTTATCTAATTACTCAAACTAGTCTGAAACAATTTAATTTGGGTAATGATCAGAAAGCCTTCCTTTAACCTTCAATTTTATCCAATATTTTTAAACCAGTCACTTGTTCACTCAACGATACATTTTTTGTACTTGATTTATTCATGACAGCGCTATTTTTTCTCAACCATTCAACAAGACCCAGTAATTGTTGCTAATTATTAATTCCAATAGATTACACCTATTAGTGCATGTCGTCTGCATTGCCTGTTATGTTCTCCTATACGACCTTGATTTTAGGATCTATACAAAAGTCCTAATTAACGGATGTTTTAAAATCGACGTCTAATGTTTAGACGGATTAAAAAAAATATGTCTATGGTTAAGGCTGCATTTTGTTGCCATTTATATATAACAACGCAGCTTTGTTGCATTGCTATAGAATAAATAACTCATTAATTTTGTTAGAACACACCTTGACATAACAAACAACACTTTCTGACCTTAAAAACTAACCGTAACATCAAAACCTTCGACATATTACGACCACACTAGACCTTTCAAGTGACACACAATACAATTTTAATAAAGAAAACTATAACAATAACATAATGGCGGACGAAAAAAAAAGAAATTTACCACCGCACCTGCCAGTGATAAACACACACGCAACTCGATACAACTGTATCGATAATCGACCATTTAATAATCGAATGTCGCGTCTCTTTCGTGATAGTGGGACGTTACAAAAAAAAGTGATGTACCTTATCGCAAGTGAAATTGAAATTGATCATTTCGTAGAATTAATGCTTATTGGAGTGATAACCGTTATTTGTCGTACGGTCAAGTAATTGGTTTAAAATATATATTTTTTGTCGATGATGTTTAGTTTTTATGTTAGGGCGCCGTTTTGTGTCTGTTAAATTAATATTTTTAATGAGCTTATTGATTAACATTATGAGGTTTAGGTGTTTTAAGTAGCATTAAACACGAATACGTCATTAAGTAGCATTAAACACGAATACGTCATTAAGTGTCTAATACCGGACTTTGAAACTGCAGTAACCTACACTTACAAGGTACTAGTTCTCATTTAAACTAAAAACTAACACACACACAGCTCACTGCAACGAATCGAAAACTAATTCTAAAAAACGTAACTTCATTCAATAAAAGAACACTCTTTTTAAACCAATACGACAAAAGGGCACTTAGCACACGTTCCAAAACCGCTCCGCTCGAAAAAGAGAAAACAAAAACGCATCAATCAAAGAACAGAAATGAAATAATCGAATTTCAGAACGTCGAGCGTAGTTCAAAGAGCACAAGCGAAGACCGCAACAGATTTTTGAAAAAAGGACATAAAAAACTAAAATGGCCGAACATGACTAATATCTGAATATCTGGTACAAAGTTCGGTGTCGATATGAACAAAAGGAAACGGAAGGGGAAGGTATTTAGAAATGGAACGTTCAGAGAGCGCCGGGCATTGATTCTTTTTGAAATTCGAAGTCATTTCGCTGGATTTGATTGTTTGGTCTAGCTTTTTTATGGGATGACAACCGTTTTATGTAATCCTCATTTCGATTGCATTTGAGGGACTTATGGTTTTTTTTATTATAATCAAGTTGATCTCTTTGATGGTTGATAGCCAAATACCTGGTATTTTTCCCGAAACAATTACAAACTTCTACAATAACTCCAAAAAGACAAGGATAAAAATCGCTACTGGCATTTAACCCTCAGTATTTTTTTCTCCTAAACGATTGCATGTGAATAAATAATTAGGTTAGAAAGTTAGTGAAAAAACGCCGAACTAAAAGGCATCGATTGAATGGTACTAGCGAACTTTTCCGTCACGAACACACCGAATCCGATGCACGATAGATTTTACTATAGCAAGGTTCACTATCGACTGTTCGCGCGCCAAATTTTATTTACCCTCCAAAAACTAAAAAACATATGAAAACACACCTTCTTCACTGAAGATAGAGGTCAATAAGGTGTTTACAAGAATGATTTGTGTGTATTGTATTAGATTTCTTCGATGTATTTTAGAATTTGAGGGTATTTTTTATTTACAACAGTGATAAAAATGTTTGCGGCCGTGTTTTCGTTCGTTTTTGTTGAGTAGTCTTTGGATAGTCGTAAAATAGTTTTAATGCTTTACTAAATCATTATAATGATGCGCCTAAGGTATGAAGGAAGAAAGTATTATAGGAGCGATTTCTTTAATAGATATTAAAATCATTTATGTTAGAGTTTTATCATTGAGACAGTTCACTTGCCGTGTTTCCTGGTGGTCGTAAAATTTTTTAAATGCCTTTAACCCTTTGAAAAACACTAAATTGTCTATTAAAAAGTCGGTTAATAAGTTGGATGCTATGCACCAAAGATTGGCATGCCTAATATTTGTGTCTATGGGCAACAACCATTATCAGAAAAGAAAGGACGCCATCTTTTATTTCAGACTCGATTGATCACAAACTACCTAACTACATCACTAGTCAACAGTTTTCAATTACCCGCCAATTTTGTAGGAACAAGTACACGACACAAACCACTTAGCCACACGACAAAATAATTTACAATTCTAATTCACAGTTAATTTATATTATATTCCAACGTAGACATATTTTAAGATTTTGTCGAAAAATAAAGTTGTTAGAAGCCATTGTAGTAGGGGACGCAGCGAACGGGCGACCAGCACGCGACCAGAGATTACTATCGATGACAAACTTAACCAAGTTACCGATATCTATTGAATAATCAGAAATTCTTACAAAGTAATCCTTATTACCTTTGTCTTTAGGTTCTAGCAAAAAAAAAGTTCAGCTGTCAAAACACAAACACCGAATGTTGACGTTCGATTTTCAAAAACTGTGGTTTCAATTTGTTTTTGTTAGCTCTGTTAATTAATTCAAAGGGCCAATTTCTTTTTTTATTAAGATGGCAGTAGAATTCGACGCTGGCTTCCGTTTTTATGATAGTTTCTAGGAAAAACTCTCTACTAATATTTGTTTACTACCAGTTAAAATAACAGATCCTAATAATCATTTAGAATAAAAGTGTCAGTGTCGTTTAGAATGACATTTGACTGTCAAAATCATGTCAAAATTATTTTTAGAAAAAAATATAGAGGCAATATTTCTACGGTTTTGCTGTCGTGAGCCAGTTTATATCAATTTGTTTTGTGTAATATGTAACACAAATTTAACAATACATGGGGTAAAGCGTTACTAATAACGACTGCAGCTTATCTGTACCATCTGACCTCCCTTACTAATGAATATTAACTAATACGAACTGCTGCAAAGTGGATGGGTACAGCTATATATTTTGTCAGACTCGGTGACTCACTTTAAAATAGGGAAATCAGTTAAAATTTATTTTATATATTTTTCCTTTTTGTTTACGATTCCTACAGTTTTTTCGTCTAATTCTAAGGACATGGCTTAAAATAGGAAAGCATTTTTAACAACTTGATATCTACCACATGTTACTTTTTTAGTCAATACTCCATGCGAATTGCAAACTCCACAAATCTAACTGACAGCACTGACATCATTGTCTCTGCTTTCCTTCTCAAGACATAGACATGTATGTAATCACACAGCGTATAGTGTTGTCGCATTTAGTTTCAAATAATTAACATCAGCAATCGATTCGTACAATCGACTAATCGATTCAACGCGTGTACTGTTCGTGCGGGTGTGTAATCCTGTTTGCATATCGGCTAGCACGAAAGTCCCGCACTTATCATGTTTATTGATTGACACGGCTGTAATTCAACCTACCAACCCCACCGGCCAACTTGCAGGTTGCCGCGCAATTTGGGAGCTGGTGGCGGGAAAAAAAAACAAAAAAATGAGAACATAAAAATAATTAATACAACAACACAATATTATTTACTGGAAAAAAAATTTGATAAGTACACAAATTAAAAAAATACTTGATACACAAATAAAAAAACACTAAATTAGGACAGCATTTAACTAAAATAAATAGTATCTCTTATTTAACGAATAGGCAAAACCAATAATTTTATTTAAGTTATTTGGACTCCAAATACCAAATTATTATTTTGAAAACGGATAAATTCTCCATAAGTCCGCCAGAACAAAAAACCTCTACATTTCGCCACAGTCTATGTCTTGGGCCGGCCTCACAAATTCACAGGTAGCAGTTTACGGCTCTTTGTTTGGGTGGCGATAAGTTTTTACATGTTTTATTATACTATTTAGTATTTACTATAACATGAACTAAATAAAGAAACAAACGACTTCGTGTAAGAAGGTAAAAACTGTTTTCCCGCTAAAATAACGACTTCTTTATTTGAATATGGATTGGGTTCGCAGGATGACTTGTGGTTGTTCAATATTCGAATGTTATGTTCCATTTTCGAATATGCATATTTATGACAGTTATTGTCTTTCTGGTTTTTGATAGCCAGATATTTTTATAGCGACTATTATAAGACATTTTCAGTATAGTATTCATAGAAGTAACATGTTTAGCTTAGTTTCACAATGGTGGCGACAAGTTGCTAGACACTCGCCTACGCACTTTAACCTATTTTCCTGAACTGGCAATTACAACTTAAGTAGAATATCAAACAGTTAACACAAGCTATAATTATCGTCAAAACTAGCCCGCCAGTAATCTTTGTCCTTTGACCAATACTAACGACTTACGTCATTGACAAACACACTCCCATTTTTCATACTTTTCCTTTGTATTCCACAACCGTCTACCTCCCGATTGTTCTTTTCGATCCACGAACCTGTCAATTTACTTTTTCGTAAGCTATCGCTTTGATCAAACTTCGCAACCAAATTAGTTTCGACACGAAAACCGAGTGGCCGATTGTCTACAGACAATAGAATCGATGTAAAACCTTCCCCTTTCAATCACCTTTTTCTGTTTCAGGCTGAACGCGCAACAATAAGAAAGTAGAAGAAAAAACATTTGACACGCGAGGCAAAGGAAAGAACAATCGATTTGAGTCAAGAGTGAAGTTCTGTCATTTTTGAAAATAGAATGTGTGGTGGTGCTCGATTGACGTTCGAATGTCTAGCGCGGTGTTGATGTGGTCAGTATGAGCCGGGCCTGAGACTTGGACGGATGCACCCCACGGGCGCGGCAAGCCTGCCCGCCGCACCAGAGGCGGAGGTGCAAGCTATGCACTCGATGGACTGGCTCTTCAAGAAAGAGAGAATATATCTACTTGCGCAGTTCTGGCAACAGGTAAGATACACTAAAAATCTTCCCCAATACTCAAATAAACGGATCGTAGTACCACACATAAGAAAAAAACCGTCGTTCTTAAGAAAACAACCAATAATTACTAAGCTACCAATCAAAACACACACACTGGCACAACACAAATACCAACTGAACAAAATAACACCTTTTCAAATTACGAACACAATTACCTAACCCTACAAATGCGACAGGGGCTCTCCATACCGCTATTATTCGAACTATTCGAAACAATTGAATACCGATAGTTATTAGACAAGGTAACAGGGCCATTCTGCTTTTAGAGAGACAATTTACTAGTACCGAAAAAGGACTGCGTTACCAAAGAAGAACAATGTAGAATATAAATTAATTAGCTCTTAATTTAAACTTCAATAGGTTCATCAAAAAAAAATACGTATTGTGCATCAATATGTAAAAAATTTAGTTCCACCTCTTCCAGCACATCCAGGCAACCAGGCATGGGCAGCAATTGCCTGTACACCAAATGGGGCTATCATTGGTGTGACAATATTATTATTGTTCCGTTGAAAAGTAGGTAGAATAGCCCAGCAACAAAATCAATGAACAGTTGAGAATTAGAGGCACAATTAACCTGCAGAACCGCGGGTCGGGCCTGGCATCGGGACGTGATTATTGTATTGTCTCGTATGCTAATTGTGATTGGTATATTAGCAATAACTGTGTAGACGCTGAGGTTAGTGTACCTTGTAGGTAGAGGCAGGCAGGCTGTTCTGGAAGGATTGACGTTATTGTTGGAATAAAAAGCTTGCATACTGCAAAATAAACAGGCATGTGATGAGAAAAACAAATGACGTGAATTTCTGTTCGAAAGCTTAAGTAGCATTTGCTGGTGACATTATTAACGGAAAAAGTTAAGAAATTAAGTAAGTAGTTGATCTTATATAGATACATACATAAAGAAATAAATACAAAAAGCCTTACCCACCCCTAAAGCCTTCACAAATCAACAATAATTATAACAAAACAATACAATCGTTTCAACTTTACATCTGATCCATTGCGATATTAGATCTGTATCGTCAATACTAAGGTCGCAGGATGTTACCACACAAAGGAAACAGTTGATGAGTCCGAATCATTACGTAGGAATCGCTATTAAAAGTGTATATTGAAAGATTAATAGTCTGTAATGGTCAGTAATTATGGGTTATGTAAATGTTCTCTTTAGTTTTGATCTTTAAAGATTTTATGCTCATAGGAATCGTTTATTTAGTTAAGCAATTTATAGATTGGCTCTTTTTCGACAATTTAAAAAAAATATCGAATAGAGCCTGCTAACAATGACAAAACTCGAAACCGTTAAGTTTTGAGGGTTTACTCATAAACTAGACATCTGTTTCCATTCCATTTTCGTACCAATAATATTCGAATCTAAATATTCGAATTCGAAATGCAAACACAAACATCGTATAAATCTTCAAGTGAATGAATATCATAGATAATGAGTAGTGATCTATGACACGGCATTGGCTGTCAAACGCCATTCAATTATTACGCGTCGCATTATCGTCTAATGTGTGTAATATGGAATAATAACATCGATCCTGAATGGAAGACACGTTTAAATTAACATGTAATATGGCGGCGATGGAGGGTCAAAATGGCTTCTTGAAGAATGCTAAATGATTAAATAATTATTAGTTGTCTGTGTTTGTGTTTTGTCTAGTTCTTGCAGTTGTATCTAGACACTTCAATTGACACTATTCTGAAATATGCCTCAGTCTATCTTTCGAACAATAGACAGTGATTAGAATTAATTTTTGTATTGTAAACTAATACAATTGAGAATAAAAATGAAAATTAAATTCGAAATTCCAACGTGATCGAAACTTTCGTACCTACTCAACTAAACGAAGCTACTTTAAAACTAAAGCATTCGTATTTTAAATCCAGACCAATAAAAACAATTGCAAGTTCAATTCCGAATCCCTATTCTAGATTCCGATACGACATTAAACGACAAATTACGAACAATAGTATCATATAAACTGCTATGCGAAATAAATATTCATTCGCGTTCAAGGAACGGGCTACCGATTCGTCCCACTGATACTGAACACATTTGAATGCTGCCTTCCGATAGTATTGTTAGTATACTAAGCCTTAACATTGATTAAAAAGCATATTTACATACAAAATTTGCATACTCCGTGCCTCGAATTGCACTTATCGATTAGAACTTTGCAAGGACGTTTTGTTTTAATTTCGTAGTTAATTTTATGATGTTTCTCTACTATTTTGCATATAAATATGCATTTTAAAGCTGTGTTCGCGTGTTTGTGTTATATGTCACATATATTGCGGGACTTCGGACTTCATTAATATGGATTTGTGTGGACTTGGAGGAATTACAAGCTGCGTTTGAAAGTGAAGGACGGAACTGTCAGCTGGCCTTAAAGTTTACATTATACGGCTGTTTTAAGTTAATTATCATTAATAAACTCATCCTTTTTATCCAACTTACACTGCATTGTATTTTATAACTGAAAAAAAATATTACTTTAACTTTAATTAAAATTTTGGAACTATACCGACACACACAACTATATTGACAATTGTTTTGTAAAAGGAAGTGCTTAGCAATTATTAACACGACATTATTTTTAATTTAATTGCAAAAACAGTTTTAAAAAAAAGCTAATTTATGGGTATGCATAAACAAAGCTGCCAATGTTTGCGTAAAGAAATCGTAAAATAGGGAAAATAAATAGATTTCTAATTAAAACAGTAATTAATATAACCATAAAACTGCATTTCTTTTAATCGTTTTTATTACTTGAAGAGCAATGTTGGGAAGTATAGTTCATAGCTTTTTGTAAAAACAAATTACATTCTAAAGAAAACGTTAAACATTCATAATAGAGTATTTTTTGGTTTAACAACAGCATTTTCTTCTGCAGCTTTAATAATAACTGAGATGCGGTATTCAGTTTGAGTTTACATACAATAAAACTAGTCTCGTTTTCTACATCACTAATCAAATACATATTTAATACATGTATAATACCACTAGTAATCAAGTGCTCGAGTCAATTAAATTTTCTATCACATCACTATTCAATCGCGAAGACGTTATCTGCAGTCATAAAACAGCATAAAACTCGTATAATCTCTATCAAAACCAATAGTCATAAATGTAAGATTAGCCACCCATCCAGCCATCTTGATTGAGAAAGACCGAACGAGTAGGCCGACCACAGATTCACTCATGTCAGCTGTCAACTGTCATTTTTCGCGGCAACTGCAGCTTTTTGCGTATCTTTTCAAAGTTTTGACGACGCGCGACGGCCAGGTACTCAAAGGAGGTTTTTAATAAAAGTAACAATTAACATCAATAAAATCCTGGCGGCCTATAGCTTCGCATCATTTTATTGTCATTATAATTGAATAAGGTCGAGCGAGCTTCGATTCAATCGTTTTAATATCGTTTAGCGGTGTTAGTGGCAAAAAATAAGGATGTTGAGGACAGCCAGTTCTTGTAAAAAGCCTTCAATAGTCTAGACTGTATTGTTTGATGAATCTTAGGTTTTCCGATCTTCAAAAAGTTAGATATATATATATTGTTGCATATACAGTCAGATTTTTCCGATCTTCGCGGTAAAACCAAATATATTAATTAACGCTTCGTTGAGTTTTAATACGAACGATCATTAGTTTAATCATCAAAATTCTTCATCATTATAATTATTTGCATTGCTGTCTTTATTTGATTTATTTTTGCTTCAATCGCTGATCATAAATGCTTGGTACCTAACTCATTAGTAGAAATAATAACGTTTTTGTGCAAAAACTATTCACGGTAGGGAAACACGTTCGCAGTTTCCAAAATAACTTTAAATTTAAAAATTAAACTTCGAAGTCGCGTCCCGAACGTTAATTAGTGTTGGCCGAGGAACGTCACCGCAAACATTCGAATTTCGACGCCGTAATTAATCGACTCGATTCATCGGCCGATCGTATCGGTTTGGATCGTAAAAAGAGCATTTCCCTACGAGTCGCAAGCGGAATGCAATCGGTTCCCACAGCCTTGATGCCCCGAAGAATTTGTCCTGTGTCCCGTTTAGAGCAAAAAATCGCATGCTTTCCCATGCCTACGTCAGTTCTGGGTCGAATAGTGACGCCAGCAAGGACGCAGACACTTCACAATAAAACGGAACGCTGCCTCCTTTTCTTTTAAGCAAATGAGTACTAAGTTGCCGAAGTTTATTTTTAGAAACTTTTTACCCCAATTATCTTATTATCGTGCAAAAACCGAAAGCTTCAAGTCTCCAAAAACGTGGAATCTTATGGCGCGAATGCGGCCTGAACAAAAACAGTAACCTGTATTTAAAAATCGATTGCAACCAAAAAATTGTCACTGACAAATGATTCGAACGCCTTGCGGTTGAAATTACGAATTCAAATCTTCGAATTTCGAACAAAAACCGCCATTAACCGACGGTTGTTACCTTTTTTCGGCTGTCAATGATTTTCGGGGCTAATCGTGTTTTTTGCCGATACGTTCGAGGCTAATCGATGCATCGGGTTCACTAATTCGATTTGCGCCCCTCCCCCTGCATCTATAAGTGGGCGTGACCTATCGATCCTCTAGCTCGATCATTACCATAGACTCATCAACTTCTTCGAACAGCAATCCCACGATCTTAGGCTTGATTTATTTTTTGTTGGAACTTAAATGTTTATTTCTCGTCAATGTTAGATATAATTTTCGGTAGCGCAAAATCGAACGTTAAATACCGCGATAACGTTAAAAGAACTATAAACGAGCGCTCCTCACGACGTAGCTCAATAATTTAATAAAAATACTAAGAAAAAAATAAAGAATCGATTGTGGTTGATGGCCGGCCGCACGAATCATCTGTGGAACATTCAAATCATCAAGCGCTGATGGTTTTTTAATGATATTTTTCACAATCGGCCCGATCATTGATGGTTATTAGGTATAGGCGAGTGCCCCGAGACATGAATGTTAAGACTTCGACACAGTTAACACCGCCTTACGAATGTTACTTACGCTAATCTAATCTTTAATGCCACTAGATAAAGGGCAAAATCCTGTATAAATCATCAACTATTAGTGGTATTTCCATGTGGTCGTATAGTTCAGCTGTGGTGGGAACGTCTCCATGATGCGTCATATAAAAATTGTGAATGTCGTACAAAATAGAAAACTTATAGCGTGCTCTGTCGACAGTTATTTGTCTTTCGTTTTTACATTGGATTGAAATAAAAATCAACACTTTAGTGCAGCTAGACAACTGTGTGAGATATTTATAGAGAACCTAAACAATATCTTTCAGCTATTTGTTTTTTTTCATCCGCGAGAATAGTTTATAACCAGGTCAATAAAATGTCCGAATCAATTCGGCATTCTTTGTGACATCATTTTCAAAGCAACTCATTTCTCACTAAACTTGCTAAACTGTTAGACCTTAATTTATCGATAAATCATAAGAATAGGAGTGGCCTAATATTATTGTCCACCAGTATATTTAAACACCATATCACTATTCGATATATCGAACACTTACGAGCCGATTTCTGAATTAAGTACATTTGGATTTAAGAACGTCTTAATAAAAGTCATGACCGGTCCTACATCCAGGCTCTACTTCAAATTCTTTACTCAAAAATCGATACATCGTTTAAAATCGACCAAATTAGCGAACAATAGCGAACACGGGTAGTATCCCAACGGGCGGCGGGAGTCGAGTGCTCATTATCATAATCTTAACCGCTTTCAACTGGTTTCGACTAATTTCCCGCTCGCCGCTCGCGTGTGTAGCCGCGTCGCTAATGCACCGCACTAAATGTTTGTAAACATACCTTTATGAATGAATGTATCGATGTCTGATTGGTGCAGTGCTTGCGTCACTATTGATGGAGTGAGTGAACGATTAGATTGAACTTTTGATGAATGGTCTGTTTCTTTCGAAAGAAGAAGAATTTTTGGATTTGGAATTAGGTGTAGAATACGGACATGAGTTATACTGACCAATACTGAAACGGCTTTTCATCGCCTAGCATTAATTTACTTTTGACATTTATTAATATACTAAGATGCTTTAGAAATAATTTTGCTGTCTTTTACAGTGTTGCCTATTCCAGTACTGTGCATGAATAATATTATTTTTAATAACTTTTTCCGGAAAATGTTTACTTACTATTAATAATTATTTGATCAAATTATATGACTGCCATTACTTTTCAAAACAACTTTCTTTCGAAAGTCGTTAATAGAGCAGATGTTTTGGTATTCAATGACACCGTGACACCTGTAACGAATATAAAACGAGAATTATGATTTAATCGCTGCAGTGTTATCGACGAATACATAATTGTCGTTGTATTCTAATCAGGAGCTTATTGAACAGTTAGTTTTGGAGTTTAACGGTCCTCCTTTTTTTGTAGTCGGTTAAGAAAGAAAAGAAACAAAGAAAGGAAACACATATTACACAACATTTATTTGTCACAGCCATTAGAGCACACAATATAAAAAAGAAAACTAAACAACAATAAAAAAGAGAAAATCAATATAAATATACAACAACAACTACAATAACAATAATATGCAACTGGATAGATACTACCTAAATATCGTCTACTCCAATTGCATACGTTAAAAGATAGTACACTACCTAAGTCCTAGGAAAAGCTAAATTGAGTCTATATTCACAAAACAGTAATTAAAACATACATAAACTCACGCCTTTTTTCCATGGTTCTAGGCAGAAACTAGAGAACCCTACCTGCTACGATCCTTACTTACTTAGTAATTAAAAGTTAAAACAAAATTGATAAAACCAACAAACATAGTTTTAAAATAGCTCATAAAACGGTTAGCTATCGATAATTGCTATAATACGTATACCTATATCCGTTTACAGCAGTGTCAGTAGGCACTAACACTGCTAACACAGCCGGTAATGAGCTCTGCCTATTGAGCGAAGTAATAAGTGGGCTGGCAACCTTGAACCATATGCCAGCTCTTTTGTGAAGCTTTGAAAATAAAAAAGCGATGATTTTTCCTATTAGTATTGACAAATAAACAAAGATATAATGATAAATAATATAAAGGTCTACAACCTCGAGAAACGACCTTTCCTTAATAGATTATTATTGCTATTCATAATTGAAATAAATAACGCCTTAACAATTAAAAACAAAGAATAATGAACCGTCAATGACAACAAACTTTAATAACATCATTACCACATTCAAACGTGGAACACAAAAATTTGAATATAGAACGCGCCTGCATTCCAAATTCAAAACAAACACGACACGAATCAAAGATTAATTTTGACGAACATTCGAATTTAGAATTCTTAAGCGTAGTGTTGTACCAGCACTTAATTAATCGATAACGTTAAATCGATGGTTTAACCGATTCATTATGTATTGATAACGCATCGAGTTACAGATACAAATAGCTTGTGTTCGTGATTTACGATACCATTATAGTAAGCGACAGCTAAGCGATGTCGCACAAACTTAAAAGGTTAATTGGGTACTCTTTACGCCTAAAATAACCAATCGTAAAGTTTTATGTAGAGTGCCCAGATATCGAGTGGTGATAAATATGAAGCTAATGCATTATAATTTAGAGTATTTCATTAGAAATCGTATTAATGTCGGAACATATATCACGGGCAGGAAATGACGACTATGGGTCCCGATTTGGGAGCTATCGACGATAAAAATGAGAATGACAACGAAGATCACGAGATGAAGAAAAAGTTTTATATAAAATACGTACCTAATATCTTTCCATTAGAAATCCTAGCATTTAGCAAATACCTCCTAGTTACCTAAGCGAGAACAATTTATACGTCGTTGGGTAAAACGTGCCAACATAAAAATGCAGTACCAAAACAACCTGCCAAGCGATTCCAAAACTTACCATCATTAGAACAAGACGCAAAAATATGCTAAGTGTAAGAAAAAGAAGCATTTGTAAAAGTCCAACTGAAATGTCATTCATGTTTGACTGATTGCTATCGAACTGCAAAATGTTGCCGTGTACGGATAGCAAAAAAATCGCATGACTGCAACAAAGGTTTATTGTTTGAAAAGAGATCCATCCAGGAGATAGTAAACGTTTCTTGTAATACAGTTTATTGCACAATAATGTCAATAAATAGAGCCAAGCATTGCCTCGTGCACTGTCGGTACATAAAATTTGAAACACTGATTTCGATTTTCAAAATTAAAGTAACGATTTGAATGCTTGCCAGGTTTTCTAAGCACGCTTTGGGAGATAGATGTTTCAATTGAGAGTGCCAGTACAATATCGAGATTAGTTGTTCAATAATAGAGCTGTGTGGTACAGTCGAGAGAAAAATTGTTTCCTGTAATACTATTAGGTGCTTTCTTTCTTATTTTATACCCGACTGTACCTTTTGACACTATAAACATTTGAGTAGGTACCTTTTATCCTAGTAGGTATTCTCAGCAGCAGTGTCACCCAATTGAGTTCTTTCGCCCATTTCATCAACTATCCAAAAATTATCATCATCTGCTTTCAGTCCATCAGGATCCAGAAACACAAGCTTCTTCTTCGTGTCGATCGTAAAATTATTCAGACCTCCAACTTCAAATCTCACTTTAACAATCCTACGCAACCCAAATCGATATCCATCAGCACCTCGTCAATAAAACCACAAACTCACAGTTTTTGCCCAAACTTTCCTCTTTTGCTGACGCTACAAGCAAAGCTGCCCATTGTTTGCGGCGATACGCATCGCAGTTAGACTTACTCACGCGCTACCTGTGAGAAATGACTTCATAAAGCTGACCTGATGCTTAAAAGTATATCTTTAAGAGACTAAAGGTCTCCTAAAGATATATTCGTAAAGTATAGTTTAAAAGTAAAAAGGTACACAGACTTGAGCTAAGAGGTCATATCAAAGGATCACACTAAGAGATCATCTATGTAAGCAATGCAGTTAAAATAGAAGATACGAGCTTAAAAGTTGTACTGTAGAAAAAAAAACAAATGCTATCTAAGAATATTTAAACCAAAAGATAGCGAAGTAAACAAACCGATTGACTTACAAATGAAATCATCGAAGTAAGGCGTTTCAAGTAATAAGTTATCTACTTGGTAGAAACCCGGGTATAGATCTAGCACAGAAGATGCAATTTACAGAGATTCTAGAATGTTACAATCAAATGATAAGCAGAAGGTATTAGACAGATGTCCTCAGGTTTTCCCGTACAATTACCTAAATAGCAAATAACTTGTATTCGAGACACGTAACGGGGATTTGTTTTATTTTGCAATATGGAGTTCATGTCGTTGGGGCTTTCCCGGAGATCTGATGATAAATGCAATGACAAAAAAATTTTTGAAGATAGATTAAAATACAATGGTAAAGAATTGTTTGTTTTAATGATCTTGAGGAAATGAGTCGTAGTTTTCACAGATTTCTTAATAGGATTCTAAGAGCATTTTTCATTATTTATTTCCTCTCTTAATCAAACAATCTTACGCAAGCTTGGGATTCTTACGTGACATGCCCTATTTCATTTTAACAGAAACATGCATCCCGGACAAAAAACGAGGAAAATCAAACAACACGTCACCGCAAACAATAAAAATAAGAAACAAACGCATTTCATAACTCCCGCGCAATTTTTCACGGCGCCGCCATTGACGCGTCCCGGCAGCCGTTCGAAAATCGAAAACATTTCAAATTTAGAACACCCCCGCCCGTGTTCGAACTCTTTCAAAATACGCGCGGGAATCGAAAACAGCGATTAGTTTTAAATGTCGCCGTTCGAACTTTAAAAATATGTCGTATTCTTAATTTTAAATATAAACCGACGAACGCGTTCTATTTCTTCGCCACTTTACGATGTTTGTCAGTTTAATGATTTTCGTTACGAAACATTTTGAGATTGGTAATATTAAATTTATTTGCGCTTAAAACAATTTTTCTTTTTGTTTTAATGCCCGTGGGCGGGGTTTATTTTCATATATTCTACATTAGTGATGGGTGATTATCGTAACTAAGATGTTATGTCATAATAGTAAAGATTTTAATGATCGAGCGGAGCTCATTACATTTTATTTGTTCCATAATTAACTTGAGAAGAATATTTATATTAAACTCGACAAATCTTCTACGCCATAAACTAAGAGATCTATTTCAGAGCAACATCATATTTCCCATAACTTAAGAGCCTTTGCCAAAACTGTAGAATCCTACCTCCTTCCATCTCCAATTTACCAAAACACAGGGTAATCAATGAGTCCCTTATAAATCCGAGTATTCCGAGTCTGTCTCCCAATGTCTGTCATCTGTAGCAGACATCACCATGACAGCTCGGACGCTAGGATTTGTCCCGGCTTCATCTGTATTTGCAGCCCTAGGGACGATTGGACCGAAGATGGAGGATATTAGAATAGGAAAATTAATTAATTATTATTTGTATTAGATGTTTGTTTATGGTATTGGTAGGGTAGATACGTATTGGTCTGGTAAATTTAGGCACCTAAACGGGGAAGGAAAATAGTTGTTGTTGTTGTTATAGTAAGGGTTGGAAAATAGTTTTCAGCTAAATGCCAATGTGGTCGGCACATAAAATATGGCCTTTTGTACTACAAACAAGACATCACGATCATTATCATGCCTTGTCATATAGATTGCGTTCAAAAATGCCAATGAAATGTTATTGGTATAAATACCTTCACCCCTTTTCAATTTATTGATATTATTCATCAAGTATCGGCAAATATGTCATTACTATTCACTATTTAACATTTTTAATATAAAATAGTCTATCATAATACGTTTAATTTTTCCTTACATTTAATTTATATTTATAAAGTCATAAAAATCGATAATATATATTTTATTAAACATGTTCAAATCCAGTTTTATCACAGATTCATAAGTAGAATCATATTTTTATAACTTTATTAATTATTCAAAAATGTTATTTCATAGTCGATGCGTAAGTATCGAATACCTACATATTGGTTAACGAATTTATTTATAAGTTAACTGGAAAAGTCTATGAAAATTATAACAATATTTGAATTTCGAATGATTTCAATCAAATTCCGAACAGCGATTTGAACATCCTGTGTCACCGTTTTCATGTAGCGATACCAAGACTTCCAACAAAACACTACGTTTCACTCATCTCTAATCGCGAGAACAATGTCCCAGCGATAGTGTGAACACGTGTAACGCTATAAAAAAAATAATCTCCAACATTCCGTAAAATGGAGCGGTGTTGTAACCGATTTTGTAACGGTCACAAAAATAAATTCGTTTTTATGACATTAATTTCTTTAACAAAGTAATGTTTAAATGAAAATCGTCTAAAAATATAAAACATATTGTTTTGTTTCATTGACACTCACCCACTTGGCACGTGTTTTTGGGATAATGACGCTTTTACTTACAAAAACATTGGAGTTTTCATATTTTCGGTGATGTATTTATTTTCTGATCGTGTTTAACTGTTAACGTGGCGCGGTGTTTAAATCAAGATGCAGTTTTCTTGGTTGCAGTGAAAATTCGTCAACGTAAAATGAAAATCGAGATAAATCTTGTTGCTACTATCTACGAAATATGATTATGCAGAAAAAAAAAAAAAAAAGCAAATAAATAACTGTACCTTTCGTAATAGAGGCATTATTAACTAAGCATGAACACTTACTTGTATAGGTACCAATTTAACTTATTTAATAATTAATAAACGTATTTTGCCGCACTTTGTTAATTACGAATAACAGCTCCCTCGGAGCTATTCCAATTAATAGCCATATTTACTCAACTAATAAACATTAAAAATAATTGATTCCTAATAACCATTAATTCAAAATGCGAATTATCCGTCAAATAACGATGTATACAGAGCTGTCTCGGGCAATATCGGTCTTTGTTCTTTATTGCTTTTCCGAATGTGAAAAGCATGTCGAATGACGTCACAGAGACACTTCTCAATAAGAACAGGACATCAGCAATAACACGAAATGAAAACGTTAAAAGAAATAAAAGAACGTTCTAATTTTAAAATCGTAACGATATCCCCCTCGTGGTTCGATGGAGTTCGATTTTTGAATGCCGTTTCGTTCGGAAATAGCGCGCGACAGCTGAGAGACGACATCGGACTGTTTTTTATTACCTCCTTCGTGTTTATGAGCACTTTATGAGTTTTTATAGATTTTATTTTTCTAATCCAATGAAAGTCACACCGGGTTCGTGATCGGATACATTCTGAACGTTAGGAAATTTACGACGGAGACCTGTTCGCACGTTATTTATTGGAGAGTTTAACGAATGACACTTTTTCTGAGTATTGAAACACGAAAAGTAATGCTTGACAACTACTAACAAGAAATAGTCGTTAATATTTTGATAAGAACAAACAGCCAATTAAATTATTTAACGTTATAGCCAGTACACTCGGTGTATCCTAAACCCTCCCGACCACATCTTTTGCAATAAATATGCGAAGATATCGACAGATCTAAGCAGCGATATGCAAACACAACGAACCGTGGTTATTATGTTATAAAATTTATCAAGACTCCGGTTTAAAATTAGTTTACCTAATTTAAATAAAAAGTCCCTTTGATTGGATCATTCAATAGCCGGATCGATGAAATAAGCAATATCCTTTAAACGAGGTCACTTATCAAATGAATCTATAATCGAAATTCGAATCTCATTCGGTATTCAAATTACCGATTGAGTTCCGCACTCTATGCTCATTCAGAATTCGAAAAGAAATAAAAACCTATTTAAAAGAAGCTTCTGTTTGAATTAAGAACGGAAATCAACCGTCGCGGCCGCTTGTTCCAAGTGTGAAAGGATCGATTCGAAATTTAAAAAGGGGTTATTTTTTCCAGCCAGCTCTTATTGACATGTTGCTTGTTGTTTTTTCAAAAAAAGCCATTGTCTTAAGGTCTGACATTTGCGTTTCGAAAACGCGCATAAATTACTCGGGTTTCGACGCGTTTTGTTTTAAATTGCACTATTATTTTTAGCATCTTTATACTAACGCACAAAAATTGGATTTTTAAGAATGCAATACAGTCATTAAGACTTTTATTTTAATTATAATTCACACTTTGGTATTTAGTTTATCACAATTGTAGCTTTATTAATAAACACCGAACCGTAGACACTTAGCAGTAAAAGTTTAACCAGAAAATAAGCTTTTTATATGTAAATATATCGATTAACTGCACAGATATCCAGGGTGGATATTTTCCAACCTGTTAAAAATAATTTTATTGTTTTTCGAGCACTTAATGAAGTCAAATTAGGCATTTTCGGCTTCCCATCGGCTCATAAAAATGGTAGTAAAATTGTTGGTATTGATCGCGACCGAGTAAACTATTTTATGTTGTTTTTATAGTTATTTATGGTGGTATAAAATCGTTTTATGAATGTCATCGGTTCCTGAGGGCGGTGGAACTATTAATGTATCGATAATTAAAGGTTTATTTGGTTACGAGCAGGTAGGTCCTTTCAGAGACGAACTTTTGTGTCCAGCGGATCGGAATATCGGATGTTGAAAACGTTATGTCGATCTTCGAAAGTATTTTTGAAATTAGAACTTCAACAGGAGTTGAATTAAGAATATATTTGTTTATGTGGTAAAAACCAAGCTAAATCATATGACATCAGCTTACCAATCCGCTATTAGAAAAAAAAAACTTAAAATACAAGAATTATGTCTCCATACTAGTTCAAAGCCAAGTCTAGATTTAAAATCTGAAAATAAGATCAAAATTCCTAAACCATGGTTTCCAATTCTACAAATCAAATGACATTTCCCCGATCAGGGACGAGCCGCAGTCTCTACTTATCTATGGTCAGGAATCGCGATAGACATTAAGCTATCTCTACATCGAGTTTACAATCAAGTTTTTATGTAACTGGTTCCTGTATTAATATTAATCGGGAAGCATTAACGATTTAAAGCACTGGTTCTTTGTATTTAAGTCAAGAGTGAACCGGTTAATTCTAAGCAAGCGTGCTTCATCGTTGACTACATCAACACTTACCATAATAGGTCATATAGTGAACAAATGCAAGCCTAAAAAAAGCAAAAAAAAAATCTCTCACAACTCAACAATAACAATTTAAATGGTTATAATTCCTATATTTTAGTGCCGAAAAATCAAAAGAAGATAATGCTCCTATTATTATAATTCAATACAAGTTTTAATGTTGGTTGTAAAAATGATTCCAGACTCGTAAAGAGATATAATATAATGTGTTAGTATGTAATTTTATGACGACGCCCGCATGATCTACTTGATGCTAATAATCCTTTATTTAAAATAATACATTAACCCCACCCTTTGATGAAGCGTGATGATGCTATGATCCAATTTTCATTGAAACTCATTTGATAAAAGATATAACGGTTTTACTACTAGTATTGTTTCTAATAAGCCTGTTTTTCTTTTCAGGTAAATTAAGTTCCTGTATGAAAGCTACAGTGAGTACCTACAAATTCTTTTATCTACTCACAACTTAATGTTCCAAATATGAATTCAAAAATATTTTACATTACTTCAAAAATAGAACACCCATATTCGAGATGGCAATGTCAAATAAAATTCGACATTCAAAAACAACATCACCGATCGATCTCGAAAGCAAACAAACAATTGCCTTCGAAAAAGGAACATGTTTTCCAAATTTAGAACACCAATGAATTTTGTATTTGGAACAAAAAAGCGCCCCCTACTGCAAATTAATTATTAATTTGTTACCATTGCCAACCATTACATCGTGTGCATTTTAGGGTTCCGTAAATTATTGTCTGTTTGGATGGCACAATTTTGACGTACACTGATAGATTACTAACTACTTTGACGAACATTGCGTGTACAAATGCAGCGATGGACAGTGATATGTGGATAACATGTGTCATTGTGAACAAGAGCCTTAATAGGTATTATGTGTAGTGTCTGGCTTGAAACTGTGTTTGTACACTGTTATGATTAGGCGGAGAACTATGTCTAAACATGTCGTGATTCATATTAGCACACAGAATACTGAATAGGTGGAACTGGTACAATTAACATGTATTTTTTTTTTTGTGATATTTTAAAATCATAATTAAAATCGTAGAATTACCGTAACAAAACATGCCATAAGATAATTGGAGTGAATTTTTCTAAAGAGTTTTAAATACAGAACCCAATCTGTCTTTGCATTCTGCTTTCTACTTTTATCTTATTTTTATTTGTTTAAACGCCTCAATGGTGGTGATAACAGCGTGTAATTTGTATCAAATGAAATAATTTTTATAAATGTTGGTGTGTGCAAATAGTAAACTGTAAAAATAGAAGAGGGCACTAATAAGGTCTTCAATTATCAAGTTAATAAATTCTAAATCCTTGGTGATATAAATAGGAAACGCATGACAATATGGAAAACTAAAGTTATGGAGACCACAAACTAACATCCATAGACAGATTACTGTCTGATATCCATAGAGCAAGTAATAGACACAGAATATATTGCAAATAAATGCATCGATACGTAATGTTGAAATGTAGCCAAGACTATAAAAATAACTATGAAACGACAGAACAAAGAAATAAAATCTTGATAGAGAGACTGCATACTTCACAATCAAACAAAATAAGAAAAGAAAAATGAAACTTCGTAGAAATGAAACGCCATTATATTTGAAAACATGCTAATAAAAGGGTGGGTAACACAAACTGACAAATGGTATATAAAATTGACAGTGCGTTGTGTAGTCAGTGCAAAGTTCACTCGATCACGTACGATCTATTGTAGAGGAGAAGTCAAATAGGATGAATTGTAAGATGAAATGTATAAGTAGATGCACTAGCGATCAACAATAAGTTTTGATCAAATCAAATGATAAACGGGAATAAGTCATCACTCGACATTTTGAAAATGTAAGCGTTGGAATCGATTTATGTTCCACTTAGAGCCGTCACATCAATTTCTCAGTCAGGAATCAGACTGTATTAAAGAGGCGTAAGCCTGCAGTTTTTGTACAAATTTTGGTTAGAAGAACTATTTAAACAACAGCAAATTCTTAACCAAAAATAAATAAAAACACTTCAAAAATCTCTAAACAAATATTCGAAAATCAATTTCGTATCAATGCCATCAGTCCATCAGTCAGCCCCGTCACACAGGGGTGGATGAAGCTATAAAATTGATTAGCATCGACATTCGACAGTTGGAACACGTAGGTAACACCCTCGCGTCGTAAACTGATGCACCGATATAGCACTTTACAAGAATTTTGAGGGTAGACGAGAAAAAAATAGCTGGAAGGCGAAAATTGAGTTAGAAATCGATAGATTTGGTTTTATGAACACGACATAGAAAGAATCTGTTGTGTTTGGACAAAGACGTCGCCAGTCTTGTGATTTCATAAATAATAAAAACCGGCAAGGTGCGAGTCGGACTCGCGCACCAAGGGTTCCGTACCATTATCGCAAAAAACGGCAATAAAATTACGTTTTATGTTTGGGTACTCCCTTAAATATTTATTTTATTCTGTTTTTAGTATTTGTTGTTATAGCGGCAACAGAAATACGTCATCTGTGAAAATTTCAACTGTCTAGCTATCACGGTTCATGAGATACAGCCTGGTGACAGACAGACAGACAGACGGACCGCGGAGTCTCAGTAATAGGGTCCCGTTTTTACCCGTAACCCTAAAAAAGGTGTTTTTATTTTAGAGCTATTTTATTAATACCATTAAAAATAATACTTATAACTGTAACTCTCCATAACCTCGATCTTATCAAGGTACTTATACTATATGTAACCTCATAAATAACATTATTAGCATTATAAGAACAGCGGCACTAATTAATAACTTTCTAGTACAAAAGCAACAATATAAAAATTCATAGAAAATTGTAAACTCGCTTTTAATTCATACTACAATTATTTATTACACATAAATTGTATATTAAGACAGGTTTTTTCAAAATGTATTATCCCTTTTGCGGCGAAATTTTTAACATTTGCGCATGAGCCGCTGAGTATAAGTTCAAAATGGCGGATAAAATTCTGCACATAACGCGACTTTTCTTTATCCGTGACAAAATTCAGTAAATGCATTAAACATTTATGATAATGTCGACCATGTATTGTTTAAAATAAGAGCTAAAACGAGTTATTTTGTAAGTTGCGTGTAAATGTGAGGGAAGGTAGTTTTGAAAATGATCCGCAAAAACTTAAAGATCTTGCTATATGTCTCTGCGTATTATGAAATTAACGAATTACTTTTAGGACCATAAACGACGCGGTGCTTTCGCGAATTTATGTTTTTGGACAGTTGGGCAGTTTGCAGGCCAAATCTTCGTACAGACTTTGAGTTTGATGGTTTTGGAGAAAAGATAATATAAAAATTTAACCTGTACACTGTCTTAAAACTTAAGTGTCAAGCCTTTTGGGTTAACGTCTACTTATTTAAATTGATGCTGAGATTTTATAAAATCTCACTTAAACTAACAAAATTTTACAATAAGGACGCGCTCGCAACCCTAAAATTTAAAAAATAAACAAAGCGCGTTCGATTTCTTACAAACACCAAAAGTAACAAAGTGAAACAAATAAAGGCAATCGAAGTTTAACCGCAAAGATTTCCCGACATCTTTCAGCCGATGTTTACAAGTTCAAAAGAAAACTCCGGCGTTCCCCTCGAAGGGTCCGGGACACAGGTAAAGAGGTGCTTAAAGGTATTTTTTTGCAAACAGATCACGTTCGATGTCCTTAAGTGAGACATCTTTGTTTCCCCTCCGAAACGATTTGAACGTGCAGCTAAATCGAACGCGCTTTATTGATTCTCGCGCGGAAAGTTCCATGTTTAAAAGTTTGTTTGATTTTTTAATTTGTGAAAAAGGATTCGGGAATTGGGGGGTTATTAGCACGTCATTTTTGTTTGTTATCAAAAGTTTGTGTGATTTTTAGTTTGGAGACTTTTATCTATAAAATTGGCTTTAATTTACACAAGGTTAACTTACGTATACCTCAAGACTCAGTCATCTAGTGTTAGACTATCAAACTACGGAATTAAGCTAGTAATTCTTGAATCAACATCCTCATCACTGGACATAAAGGTATCTTGGCCACGTTTAGTTTCTGCGCACGTTGCTCCATCGTGACCGCCTCAACTGCACTGGTCGGCAATTGTGCGCCTATTATCCGATAATGCCGATCAATCTGCTTTGATTGAATAATCAATCGTTAGTCAATTGAACTCGATTTAGTTCGTTCGAGTTGTTCTGCTGTGAGCGTGGCATAGATTCTCTGAGGAGAATGGGAGATGTCTTTGGATCAAGATATAAAACTGTGGTTTGCTAAATAGATGATGATATTTTCGTAGTTACTAAAAGCTTTTATCATCATCACCTTCTGTTTCATAACATAAAAGTCGTGGGAAAATATATTCATAATATATTTTCATTAGACCACAGAGTTCGACGAAATCACAAATCACATATTTATTACAAAAGCCCAAATGAGTTTTTTGACAAATATTTACGGTGTCTCGCTCACTCAATTTACGATTTAAGAAGATTATAATCTTTTAATTAAAAAACATTTTTTGGGCCATTATCGTCCAATATTCGATTCGTAAAATCGATTTGAAGAATAGAGTCACCTACCAGAGCTCCTAAATTTTTACGACCAATAAAAACTTGACTTATTCGAGACCTCACTCGCCACGTAGGTAGAGGTACCTCTACTAAAAATTCTACACATTAAAAATTCGATATTACGACCGAAAGTTCTAATTTACGATGGTTTAAAACTAAACGATAGGGCTTTTTCTAACTAATATATAGATACACAACAAATTGATGATTTTTATTACGTATATACGATTTGATGAAAACACAGTCGTAAAATTTTACAGTATCGTTATGGGACGTTGATTGTGGCACGTAATTCAGAATCAGATGATCGTAAAATGACATTTTCTAATGTGAAATATTGACCGAGAGGTATTATAGAAGGCTTCTCAACATCTCAGTGTTACACATCGCATTTGTGTGGAAATTAAAAGAAATAAAATGTAGTGCGTACAAATGAGACCGGTTTCGTCGGTTCCCTATTCTGGATAAAAAGTGGGTTTTGCTTCTCGGATTCTTGGCAAGGACACGCGACTGGTAGCGGGCAATGCGCACGATGTTCAGCGCTTTAATTGTCAAAATTGCGCTCGCGTCGCTTTTGATGTCGCCGACAAGCCCCCGCTGTGAGACTTGCGGATTCCGAAACATACGAGCAATTATCGAGGAGTCATATTTGCTAATGAAGTGCAGATGTGCTTCTGTGCTGCATTGTTTGAACATATTGATTAAGATAAAAAAAAAACTGTTCTTTTTAGACGTTCAGATTCGTAAAAACAGAAAAGCTCTTTGATTATCTGAGACCTTATTATTTAAACAATCTTAATGGTAATTGCAACTATATCCATGATTTTTTGGTGGTTTAAGGATTACTGTCCAAGTAAATCAATCTTGACCTTCAGATCAGATTGTAAAACCTTCTAAGTATTGGTAAATTATTGATGTCAATAGCTTCCAATACCCTACTTTCTTCTTTGCAAACAATCCTAACCAGCTTTGAACATTTCCAAACTCAAATATTCCAAGTCCTACCTACAAAGTTCCGCTGTCAGTACAAGCTCACTGCACACTCAACATGCGCACGCGGCGCTCGGCCCTGACCTCGGCGCAGCGCCGACGGGAGCCGAGCGCGAAGGGGATACGATGCGCAGACGCACTTGTGCAGCGAAACTGTGCTAATAGTTTATACTGATGGTAGTACCACATAGAACGGTTAGCTTGGATTTGATTTTAAAGATTAAAAAGATTTTAATTCCATCTTTTGCTTCTGCCAGAACATCTGTATAGGATTTCAAGAAATCGGTGAAAATCTATTAAATCAGTTTTGAGTGCTGTGAAGCAAGGCTATCAAATCAAAACATGAATCAGCAACACTGCTCATCAAATGGAAATCAAATTTTGTTTATCAGGAATTCAGGATTAAAGGAGCCAAGAGGTCTAACTTACAGAGTCTGGTTTGTCATTACAGAATAATTTCAATATTGAACGGCCAGGCAGTATAGTATGGTCAACTCTGTTAAATGAACAAGTGTTTTCTGTTGTCATAAGCTGAAGCCATACAAAGCGATGACGCAATCAAACTGTAAAATTCATTATTAATAACACCAAGATCCGTGACCTATTTACACAGGACAGACAATGAAATGCATTTCAAGGAGTTTATGAAATTCACCTGAAACTTAATTAATACTACAGTCCTAATAACGTAAAAGGATTCTCGTACAATCCAATAACAAGTCTTTGTCTGAAATTCAGCGCAGTAACAACTTTCAATCACAGGAAAACCACACTCAAAATGTTGTGTTTTTAAATACACTATCATTATTATTGGAAGGGTTTAAATGTGACGCTTCTCGCAAAGGGAGAAAGCTCAAAATTAACTGTCAATCAATTTAGACGTCCGCAATTATAAAAAGGTTGATCTCAAAACATTCACGGGCCGGTTTTTGCGCGGATACCGATTATTCGACGTGACGTTCCCACAGCGCTCCCGAGACTCGAGCGGTCGCCGGAATAGGCCCCGCGGTAGAATTAAGACGAATTCTTTTTACGAATTAGCGAATCACCTGTCTAATTACGCGCAAATCCAACTTTGAATTTCGAACCTCGAATTCTTCTTTCCCTCTCAACGACCACCGTTCAAAATTTGAATTTTCAATCCGATAACGAAAGTGGTGCAACCGCGAAAAAATAAAAACGGTGTAAGAAAACAATGATTAACATAACAAAAGTGACGAAGAGGAGCGTTTGTTGTGAATTGACAATCTGACAAATTTACAACCGATCGCTGGGCAAAACACACAAAAGTGCCCTTTTCGAATGCAAATTTGTCAGAGGGATTCTTTTCCGAATTTTTTCTCCCCGGCGCGAAACTTCCGCCTATTTTCCCGCTCAACGCACTTCCGGCAGGGGGCGCCGCTTCCGCTATCGGTGCTTGTTCGGAAATCGGATGAGTTTCACCGACAAAGATACGTCTATTCTCAACCCTCGCCCCATTGATTCTGTGTAAAGTGGTCATATTTTCTATTTCATATTTTTTATTGACTATCAATGATTCTATTGTGCCGGAATTCGCAACTTTTGGAATTGGAACGCCTTTATGGGGTAAACACATTTTGTATTCTATTTTCAAATAGAATGTTCATACGGAGTACCGTATGAACATTCTATTTGAGACGGTTTAGTTGCGTAAACGAACAGTAGTTCGTTTACGCAACTAAACCGTCTCTTCATTAGTTAAAACCCTCAATTAAGTTTTACAGTCGCCGCCAATTGGCTTCCTATCGGCTATAAAGTGAAACGGGCGATGGTGTTCAGTTCAGACCACATAACTGGTGATCCTTATCTGTGGTCCCGTGGGTCGGGGTATCGGTGACCGCAAATCGGCCGACGATTGTCAGCCACCATCGATGGCTGAGCAAACGATACCGCACCGAAGATATTGTAATAGAATTTAATAGGGGAACTATTCTGTGATTGTGTGTTCCTAATAGAGGTTCCGTGGTATCAATAAAGCTATCTATTTCGAGAGACAGAGGTATTGTTCTGTAATAGTAAACAAAGTTTCATTATATATCAATACTTGGAAACCAGGTCTTGTTTGCAGGTACACAGATATCATTTATCATTATCAGTCATTAAAATACTGCAGTATGATTAAACTCAATAGGTATTATATAATGAAGAAAAATACGCCATAAGTGTCACATAGCTTGATGATAACGGTACTATCTAAAAAACTAAATAGATAGCGGCTAAAACTTGAACAAATATAAGGTGACAAGATTTTTTAATAAGCCAATAAGCGTTATATGTCACATGAAATATTGACGGGATGTTTGGATAAAAGAAAATACTTTTTATAGAGCTCTTAAGTACAATTATTTCTATGGCGTTATTAGCATGAGTAGACATCGTTATTGGCAGTTGATAACTTGTCAATTTTCTCCAAAGCTCCAAATTAATATTTTCTCTTTACTTTCGTGATGAGACCACTCTTGACCTTGATCTCGTCTGATGGAAGCAACGGATGAGGTCTGGAACAGAACGACGATAGTGATCTTTTCAGCTCGAATTTGAGTGACTACAGACTTAACCACTTACTCCATGTCATCAACCTTTCTTAACTATTCAGAGTACAGAACATAAAACCCAATAGTATTAAATATCGAGCCCGTCTTCGCTAATGGGTCGTAATCGAAGAGTTTGAAAACAACAGGTGCCGGGAATCAAACCGGCTGACAGTTACGACAAGCATCTGCTCAACTATCGGGATAACTCCAGCGGGATTTGGCTAAATATAATTTTCTAATTTCTTTTTTAATATACTTCGGGGAAAATGTTTTACATTTGCTTTATTTACTGATCGTACATCTCACTTATCTGGCGACCTATTTTTGTGACAGAAAAAAATATATGAAGACGAGGTTGTGTAAATAATAAATGATATTATTTATTATGCAGATATTTCATATTACTACCTACGTGATATAAAGAGATTTAAAAAATCCCAAAATATTCGTTACTAAAAGCTCTTTAAACATTTTTGATTCATCGTTCTTAGACGGCAAGCCAGCAGGTGAATTGCACCCAGCCCCCTCCAGTTATAAACTAATCACCATAAGAAAATTACAATAAACAAAAACTTACAAACAACATTACGACGAATTAACACAAACTAACAAACGAAAACATTTCAAAGTCCAATTAATACAAATATAACACCTTGCAACTGACGCTCTGACCCTTACTAACACAATGGAAATTATACTGTAAGTCATAACTACAGCGTTCAAAATTGCGTGCGTGAAAACCAAGACACAAAGGGTGCTGAGCAAAAGGGTATATCTCAACAATAAAATACTTTTGGTGAGCCGCAACTCAATAAATACTTCATAGTATCGGTTTGAGGGCGACTTGACCGGATGTCCGGCCTTCGATCTTTTGCCCTCCGGGAGGGTAAGAGGGTAAGGGTTTACATGCTTTGAATGTATTTTAGTTATTTGTAGTGGGAAATTTTATGGCAGAGGCATTTAATGCGGCTTTTGGTTTATAAATGTTAGTTAATTTGGGTGCCTCGGCTGAAATAGCTATTTGGTTGTTTGCTTATTCTGTTAGATATGATAAACAACGTTTTTGGAATATGTTTCGAATACAGACTAATTATGTAAACATTATGCGAATATTTGTCAATAAAAATTGCAATAGAATTGAATAAACGAACATAGAGTCAGACCAGAGTAAGTGAGATAGAACAAACAAAATTAACAAAATTTTACTATAATAGCTGGAATTACTCTAAAATCCAAGAACTTTTTAAACCTATTTATTCAAAGTCTACACGAAAATCCATTTGTCTAACAAAATTAATTTAAATTAACTTACGAAATCCAAAGTTAAAATATCACCATGTAACATCACATAATTCAGGACTAGAGGGCAAAGGTCGCTTTAAATAATAGAAGAGAAGGGGTTCCGTCGGCGAGAAAAGTCCGGTCCGAACCGACGCGAAGCAGTTTGATCCAGTTATTTGCCAATATTACTTGAGCTCTGGTAACTATGTTCTGTTCAATTTCTTGAGATAGTTGTTGATATTTTCCGGTTATTTATGGCTGAAAAAGATGAATAAATCAACTCTGAATTTAGTGTAATTTTGTTTTCAGATTTTATGATAATTAGGGGTGGTATTTTCAAGTTATTGCAAATTTGACAGGGGTCATCCCAAAAAAGTTAACAGCAAAGACGTTAGTGGACTCGGTCAAGAGGTGTTTTATTGGGATAATCCCGGATTACCATTGTATCCTGTCACGGGCCATCGCCTTAATTAGGGTCAATAGTTCCGAGTTCAGTGTAAACTGTCGGTTACTTTAACTAACACCCCTATTGGTTTATTTGTTATCGAATAGTTTATTGAGTTAGGATAGGAGCAGACATAAACAACTATTGATTGGACCACTATTGAAAGTTTTGACTCAGTAAAGTCACCGTAAATTGTATGACTGGTGTTTCGTTAGCTACTGTAGATGTGGGAGTAAAACAATAAACAGACTTTTTTAGCTGTCAATAGCTACTTAGTATAATCCCCTAAAATAAAATTAAGACATTTAAATTGAAGTGTATTGTGCTCTTCAATAGACTAATGCAATAACTAATAAAGAAGATTATGTCATTACGAATCTGATCACCTTGACATCACCTGCTTAAGTCAGGACAGACGAACAAAAAACCTAATCCCTGTGACGAATTCCAACCATTGATCTCTTTCATCTATTGATCGATCGAGATACAAAGAAACACCAATTCTAAAACGATAAAAAACTACAGATCAGACACCGAAAAAAGAACTCTATTGTAGAAGAGGCAACGTTCAGATTTGATTGTGTTTTTCTCAACACGTGCAATCTGTTTACGAAAGGTTAGCGGATATTGCTTATTAATGTTATGACTGAATCAGACTATTGGCAATAAAGATGATTGAGTCAGCTAAAGGTACGGTTGCGTAGGAATTGTTATTGTTATGATATTCACATGTTACTCTTACCGTTCTTGCTATGTTATGGATTGGTTCAACACGCTTTGGATAAACAACGTTACACAATCTGTACTCAAGATTTTACAGTCTCGCCTAGAAATTATTCAAGATCACTGAAGTAGTTATTCGTCAAGCAATTATTAGAATCTGTTTAGGTTTTTCGTAGCTTTGAACATCAGACATGCAAATAAATATTATGAGTACGTGTACACAGACACACAGTCAGTTCATTGTTCTGACTCACACATAATGAAACACACGCCATTTGATGTGATTGAACTGAGATTTTCAATGCCACAACAAAAAAATCTATACCTATTTGAATTTATGACCGTCATAAAATATAACAAAAACATTAAAAACAATGTTTTTAACGACACACAGATACAAAATTTATTTTCTAAATAAACAAAGCCCCATTAATAACGGTTTCTGACTAATTACTGACATGAGAAAATACCGGGATTATAGATATACATAAATAATCATAACATAAATACATCTCTATGAACAAAATCAAACTAAACTCCACACGATTGAGACGCCACATGTATCATATTTATGTTTTGAAAAGTTATTTCTAGTTGAATCTAAATAACGAGTTAACTGGCTTATACAAATATCCTTACTGAACTAAGACAACATAATAAAAATGATTCTAAACATTTGACGCTTGGTATTATTTATGTTTTATTTTTTTATGATTTTTGACTTAGGTGCAGTTTAGTAGTTGGATGACGGAGTTGACAGTTCTTTGATTTAAATTTCGAATAATTTAAAATGTATTGTTTGGAGAAATTGCATTTTGAGGGTTTTATAGCCAATTCATTTATTGTTTTTTGAAAACATTTTAACTCGAAGTGTCAAGATTCTGAGTCTGTAAACCTTTATAAATATTTTTCAAGAAATAGTTGATGTTATATATCAAGCGATGATTGCTGTCTATCTACCAGATACTGATTGATAGGTATAATTATATACTTACATAACTGCATCCTCTTCTATTGTTAACATCGCTGGTGTTTTTGTTTTTAATATGAAAGGGTTCTCATATAGGAACTTATCGGTATATTATGAATATTTTTGTTCAAAACCTTCTAGAGTATCTTATATAGCATGTCCTATTCTTAACTGGAAAACACCAATGTATATGTAGATATGTATCTACATCCTTAATGTACTCCCAAAACATTTTGAAAAACACTTCCAATTATAAACCAAGCGAACCAACAATAAGCGAACCTAACCCACCCGCCGTATTTATAGACTGCCGCTAAATAAAGGATATTGTGCCATTCTGCCATAAATAGGGACAAAAGCCTTCAAAATTGTCGACCAGGCTCAAGGGCGGATATTACCAACATTTTGACAGCACTAAGACAATTTTGACAACACTGAAACTTGTCAAATGTCAGTTAAGTTGTTTATTTTGTTGATATACTCGCGATTGACCACTATCTCACCTGATGGTAAGCGACGATGTGGTCGACGGTGAAGCACGCTTGACCTAAAAGTAACCTTTTCACTCTTGACTAAAAACACTATTTAGTAACTTTATTGTAAAACAAAACGTATTCTCAACCTCTGTTTAGAACCACAACACTTAATTTACATAAAATGTAAAACAAACAAGCATATTTCAATTAAACAAAGTACCAGGCATTCAGAGACGGTTAGCATTTTAATACATTTTATTTGCCCATTATTGCTTGCTTGATAAGAAAGAATGCGCAGAGAAAGACCCGCTCCTCATCTCAGGACGACCTGCGCCGCTGAAAAGGACGCATATATGAAAAAAACTCGGGAGCGAAAGAGACACCACCACCTCCGATAACACGTCAATACATTCCTTACAGCACCCACACACGAGAAGCGACCTTACCCCAACGAAATAGAGTCGAATATCGCTTATTTGAGTTAATGGAAAACCGATACGACATCAATATGTTTTACTGCGCCATTCTGCAACCGAATCCATATTTTAGTAGGGCACGAATAAGGTTGAGTTTGGTGTTTTCGTGGTTTTCTTGGAAGGCGTACTCGATATCTTGTAAGATAGTCTGGGCGTTCGGAACCGATCGAACGCCGATATAACGTTATTGGAAAAACACCTCTATAGAGCAAGCGTAAAGGTTTTATTCGACAAGGCGTTCCCGTATTGGGACACGCCCAAGTCTTATATGGAAAAATGAGGAGTGACTTTTTTTATTTCCCTCGATCGTACCCGCAATATATCGAGATAAGACGTATATTATTTTATTTCATTGTTGATAATGTTTTCTTTATCTTACTCTGCTTTGATTTTTCCAGGTACGTTAAGATGCTGTGTCTCTATCAGGTAAATATAGATAACCTCAATGTACTAACACTGTCAATAAGGAAAGAGTAATCCCTTTGTGTGGATAGTGTCGAGATTTTTTATTGGCGTTTAAAAGAACGTGAAGATTGTGATAATTAGTGAGAAGATAATTCAAATTGGAAAGATAACGGTCATAATTAGAACACACTAGCTAGAGTACAAGCGAATTTTTAATTTAAATATGGAACTAAATTCGAATTAGTAGTCACAAATCGCTCGTACCGTTAATTCGTATTGAGTTTCACGCCAGTGTTCTAGAACAATCCCAATTTGAACAACAATTAGAGCTGCTAAAGGTGAACACATCGAATGAGGCTGAACGCGATACGCAGCAGTCCCAATGCGATTAAAAAGCGATCGAAACAAATGAAGTGAAAGAGCTCGATTAACGATTTCAAAAAACGAACGCGTTCATTATGCGTTAGGATTTAAAACAATACGCCATTCAGCCATTGGCCCGTTTGAATATAGAACGTGATGGACGGACCCACGGGCTCCTTTTAACTGTTTATTTCAATTCGCTACCTGTGTCAAGGATTTCATTATTTTTTACGAATTGATTGACACGGATCGCCGGTAAAATGTCTATCAATATGACGTTTTAAGTGATGCCGCTGCAAACTGACGGGTTCTGCTTAATTCCAATTTCGGATTCGATACTGTTTCGGTTGTATTTGTTTTTTTTTTGACAGCAAAATTGGTTGGAATAGTTTAATATAACTTTATTTTATTAGGGTCTAAAGTCCCAACCTTAATTTGAAAACCCTATCAAAGTGTCTGTCCATCCATTAGCAGGTAAAAAACAATATCAAAACCGATTGGACAATTCACATTGTTCTAAATAATCCAAGCTATTTGTACACAACAGACATCTGTTCCGACATCAGAGCAAACAAAAAGCTGTAATCAAAGGTGGCCCGGGCCGGTTTCTTGCGGGCGCGCTATCGGGCCATTTGTCCGTCGCCTACGATCCGATACCGACTCGCCACAAACAACAATTTAGCCCCAACACTGATTGATACCACCGATACATCACTAAACGCGCTTTTTCTATGAAAAATTGCTATAATCGACTTAAAAACTCATTAGGCCGAAGACAAAGAAATCTTCCGACCGCCATTCGTCTAATTTGAGTTTCTCGATCGAGACGAATTTCAGTCGTGATTACCGTTCCCCTTTTTTGTGTTATTAAATGCCATCAAAGAATTTTAATACCATCATCCTTAATATTTGATGTTTTGGTATCATTGGCTGGTGTCCTTGTGTTAGATGTGACGTGTACAGACGTATAACACTCGTATAAAAGTACGTGTGCACATGTCCTACGTCACCGGGCGTCACATTCATTAGTGTTGACAGCACAGGAAATAGTAATAAAGCGTGTACGCCGCACAAAAATCATAAACAAGAAAATAATTTAAATAAAGCATTCCATATTTGAATGCGAGTCGACAGACTCCGCGCAGGGGGGACTCTTTCATAGTTCCGAAAAAAAAAATCGATCACAATGCATACGATATTTAAAAAAAGTGTGTCACCGTCACCATTCAAATTAAACGACAAGATAATTTTTGAATATGTATCGCGGTATATTTGAATAAGTGTTACATTAATATTCTTTTGTGATAATTTCGACTTCGGCACGCCCACGCCGTCCATTGTCTCGCAAGTTATTGGCTCATTAGGCAACGTGTCGCTTTGTCTCGAACGATTTGAATTTTTGATTTTCGAATCGAACGTAATTGATTTGTGGCTTTTGTTCGAATTTCGAATTTTGTAGAATAACCCTGTGACACCATTTTTTTACTTCATAAAAACGTTAATGTTAAAGCTATCCAAATTAAACAACTCATTGTTAGTTACAACTCATTATTTCAATTCCAACGACAAAACGTTATCTAAATAAAAAATCTCGAAATGTCAAATTGACAGTTACAACTTCCGTATTACTCGCGCGCGTTATCTCGAATCTGAATGCGATTCGAACGTATACAAAGGAGCGAAATGATATATTTGAACAATAAGAAAGCGAGAGTCGCCCACGTGTGGCTTGGGACAGATGTGCTCACAAATTACGTATGCTAATGTGTCTTGTAATCCTTCCGTCGGACCTCCCTGCGCCGCGTCACCTTGTCTCGTGGCATAATCGATCGATTATGAATGCGGGCAATGATTCTCGATTATAGTTTTGAGATGTCGCGTCACTCGAACTTGACGCAGCCTACAGTTTCAAACTTCGAACACAAAAAGACCATCGTGTGTTTCCATTTTCGAATATTTGAATATCGAATACGTCGTAAACAAAGTTGTTCTGCCAACAAATCAGGGGTATGTTCTTTTTATAAGGCGCCGGTTCGAATGGCATTTGGCGGTAACGGAACCCCCAAATATGAAAAGGAATAACGTCAAAAATGAACGAATCCTCGCAACATTACCGGTAATCATGTTTTATGAGTTTCCCTCCGAAATAGACGCACAATATGCCCCCCCTGAGGTGACACGTATACTTGTAAAAAGTTAAAATTGCGTGATATTACGCTCGCGTACTTATTATTGGCATTCATCATAATAAACGCTGAAATTATCGAAATAACATGTTGCTCTTTAACTGGAAGCGGTACATCGCACATCCACCTACATTTGCATAGAACGGCCTATTATAAGTCATTATCGTAAATTTCCGTTCAATATAATAACATGCGTTGTGTCGCGCAACAAAATTTTATCAATAGAAACGTTGCGATATTTCGTTTGAAATTAGAATCAGTACCGTTTCCGCTTCCGTTCGATATTTGAACTCGCGCGTTTGAATTAAGAACGCCGTTTTAAATAAATGATAACTGTCGATATCGTTCGAATGGAGAACGCGACTGTTTGAATGGGGAGCGATTTGAGGAATTTAATTTTTTTGAGACACCTGAACCGTTCGGAATATTTCGTTCGTACGTTCGGTAACAGATAGCAAGGGAAGAGGCAATAACCATTAAAAGCTTGCGGAGGGCCGTTCCGAAAGTTTTCTTTTCAATAACGCGTCTAATATTCAAATTAGAGGCACTAAGGCGAGGAATTCTTAGCGATATATCATCGAAGCTAATCAGATTTTTTCCTTGCTCCGTACATTTGGTAAAATGTTTCGGGGATTAAATAGGGTACGTTGAGACGCGGATAATTTAGTAGTTTCGTTGCAAGATTTCGTTTTTATGCGAATACTTATTGTGTTTTTGTTGGATCCATCATTTATCTTTTTGTTCACCCCAGTGAGTTTGAATCTATTGGAAGTGTTTTGAGAATATGTCTAGGTACCTCTACTGTATTCTAATAAGTTTATGTTTTATAAATAATAACCTATTCTAACTTGAAATGATAAAATATTCAAATAAGATCAGCCCCTTATATTCCACTAGAAACCATATTGGCATTATTTTTTATTCCAACCATAATCTCGAACACACGCATTAAATCTATCACACATACAATTTGAATTTCGAACGCGTCTCTATACCCACGAGTGGAGACAAAATCTATTCGAATATGTCGTCTTTCATATCAAAATATGTTGGTTCATATATAATTTACGAAGAACGGAGGCAATTCCTCGATGCCGTCAGTTGGCGAACACTCAATACACTCGGGCGCTATAAAAAATAATTTAAATTGCTCTTACAGTGACTCGCTATCGCTCCGAACATTTGCATACTAAAATAATGCAAAAATCTATGCGCGGAACGCACTTGGGGAGTGTTCGCGTTTGCATACGAGAATTTGTTGTCGTGTCGTCTATTAAGAGCACAGTTTCAACCGCAAGTTAGTAATAATATTTCTATTCTTATTGGAATTCTAGTTAGATTTTTTACTGGTACTCTGGTCTGGTAAGGATAAAAGCTGGATTTTTATTAACTACGTATATTAGATACATACCCTTTTTAAATACGCATATATACTAGTCGGGCACTTTAAGGCAGATCAACGAACTTTAAATTCTTATTAGAAATCCGTATCTGTACATGAAAGCTGTTCACAACCATTCAATACATTTGAAACTGGTTTCAAAAATCATATAACCAAAATATTCAAAATCTACTCGCAGTCTCATTTCAAAACGTACGCACATATTTTCGAGTGTTTCCATGTAAACCAGTTGCAAATTCATGATCAATTCGGTACGGAATATAGTTGTATGATAACGAATAGTGATGCAGATCTTCCGTCACGAGAAAGTCCTGCAACAATGCAAACGCACACAAACATTAGACGCGTGGGGCAAAGAAATTTTTATGTGTTATTTTTTTCTTGTTTTGAAATATGTACGCCGTTAGGTTATTTATGGGCTCCATAGAGGTTATATTTCGGGAAGTAATGAGGTTTCGTTCGGAAAGGGCAATTTAAATGTGCGTAGATTGAGTCGTTAGGGGGCGCATCGGTCGCTTTCCCTTCGTAAGTAACTCGCGAGCGATCACGCGTGGATCCGATCAAATTGTGGCTTTCAAAGAAATGCGTAAAAACGCGTAAATTATCCGCGTAAAATTGAGAAAATTGGCGGAAGAGATTAGGTGCTGAAAATGAGAAAGTATGGTGAAGAAAGAAATAACGAAGAATCAGATGCAAATTCAAACATTTCTGAAGAACCTGAATAAGATTGGCACGAAACAAGAACAATTTCAAAAGAAGATACAATATAAGAATGGGTTAAGCAATTAGCTCTAAAGACCATCAAATCTCCAAAAAACCTCGATTAATTGATAAACGAATAAAACACAGACCAAAAAGCACAAATCCAAATGCTAACGTTCGCCAAACGGAGCGTAATACACCATTTACGTGTTCAAATACACTGGCCTGTGGACACGGTAGATAAATTAAAAAATTCAGCAACCACACCGCTACGTTCGAAATCTGATAATGAGAGCAGTCCATAATAAAAACTCTTTTATTCATAATTTTTATTTATATTAATTAAACATGCGCCAAGTGTACTGTGACGGGGTTAACGCACGTTTTCGGTGAGACACGACTCGGTCCGATATCGAATAGTACGCCGCGGTAATAAGTAGGAAGTAATTGGCCATTAACTATTTTTTAATTTCTGAGTAAAAATGTGTTTATATTCTTTTGTTTTATATGGCTCTATTAAATTTTAGGGATGTCCCAAATTGAAAATATATTCGAATTCTGAAACTCGAATAATCTTTAATATATAACTCGATTATTCCACTTCGATCAAAAATCTATTTTGAAAAAAGAACTGTAGATAATTCGATAGAACTTCCTTATGTCGATTTGTTTGGTCTGTTTTTAAAAGTCTTGCCATTCTATTCTCCTATTCTCAATACAATCTCTGAGCCAAGTTTAACAACCTTACACTTCAGTAATAAGATGTGCGTAGGTAACTTAAGTTATTCTTAATTAAACTTCATTAATTCCAAACTTATCAAAACCGGTAAATAATCTAAACTCCAGCAACTAGCAAAGAGGTCAATTGCGGTACCGAAAATAATAATCCGAACGAATAAATATGAATTATTGTTTACGGCGCACAATTACTAAATAAATTCAAATTGCACTAATCCAACGCTCATTCATTGGACAAAACAATAATATTTTCTCATACAAAGTAGATCATAACTTTAAAACTTTTAAACCTTACGACTTTCGCAATAAAGGTGATTTTCCTTTGGCAGGTTATGATTTTAATAGTGATAATTAATTAAAAAGATTATATATCTACTAAAACATTTCCAAATTCTTTCGGAGTCAACGGATCGTTGGACGTGAGACCGGCACTTACAGCTATTGTTTAATTTTTATTATTCGGACCGTTACCACGATATACTTTTACAATTAGCTTTTTATTGATGACCGTAAAAGCTACTTAGGTTTCGGTATTCGAATTTTGATTTTTAATGTGGAATAATTATGATTTAATTTCCATTCGAATAATTATTCGAGATTTTAATTACCCATTTATATGATTTAATAACAGTTTATTTTTATAAAATGTGATCACTAAGATATCTGTTTTATTCAGTTGAGCATCGAAGTAGAAAACGCAAATATTTACTCTGTTTAGTCCTTAGATTTCTCATAATCAGACGAGTCATAACAAAACTATTCAGACATCTACAAAACATAATATTTGCCAATAATATCTCGCTAACTAGGACAAGCGCTTTAATTACTATGTCCTCCATTGAAACGTGTCAAAAGTTATTACAATTAGAGTGACTGAATCATCGGCTAATTTGTTTTTAATTTTACTCTTTTTTTCGCAACGGAAATCGCTAAATGTGCTCTTCCTGTATGTCCGTTTATTAGAAATTGCGGAAATAAGGATTGTGGGTAATTAAAAAGTACTACTGTTCAAGGAATTAAATAAATAGGCTCTAGTTTTATGAGTGTAATCGTTAGTAGATTGTACGAAACATTTTAATAAAAATCTAGGAATAATAAAATTTATTATTTAAAAATTACAGGTGCAAAGCTCATTTGAAACTAATGATCATTAAGATAATAAAAAGAAAAAAAACAGTTTTTTTTTTAATTTAAAGTTAGCAATTCTACATTCTTTAATAATAAAAGTAAAGTCACATCAAGCAACAAATTCAAATTAGGAATTAAAAAATACATCAAGAAATTCGATCATCCGTAAAAATAATAAATCAAGATCGAACCCACGGTGCGAGTCAAAGATTCTCACAAAAAAGAAACCAGTTGAAGACATTCGGGGATTCTTAATATGCAAATAATTAACCAGAGTATCGCTCAACCCTTAACCCGACACATGTAGGTCAATAAATTAAAAAAATAAAATCAAAAATAATTCAGTAAACCGGTTCTTACCGATCGTAACCCCCTCAATTGTTCTATGATTTATACCGATCGATCTGCATATGGTAATACGAATAATTATTACGGAGGTTGAAACTACTTAATATGCGAATAACAATTAGTGTTTCCTTATTTTTCTTGAGTCACTTTCTCACGAATGGGGCTGATTGATCGGATACTCGTATTTTGTTATCGGGGTGGCCGTTTTATTCAAATCTGTCCTGTTTTTGGAATAATTAATGTGGCTACTTAATATTTTTCGAATAATCAAACTGCGACTTGAAGGAATTATAAATTATTCGATGTCAGTATAATTTTAACTTATTTTATCACCAGTGGAATACCTGAAATACTTATCTACTTCAAAACATATTCACGAAATACTATTGGAAAAGATTACCAACAAAAACCATAGCTAAAACTTCTCCACGCACCTATCTCACTATTTAACAGATCAAAAAAAGAAAGTTTGTATTCAAAACATCATTTTTCTCCACACTGATTATTGTCAACGACATAAATCGTCAATGCTGAATACTGAGACATTAATGCACACAAGTGATCGCATCGCATTATAAAAAACCCATTTCCGAATTTCTTGGACCGAACAATGAACTAAATATCAATACTTCGAATGCGACACTGACATCTGGCCCGAAGGGTTAAAAAGTCTTAACCCTAATCCTATCTCAGGACGAACAAAGACCCATCACATATATTTAAACCTGTTTTACCGATTGATAGCTCGATTCCGATATAAAATGTCGAACAACAATAGCGCAAGATGCATGCTCGCATCGATTTGCATACATCTTCTTTGTATATGCAAATGATTTGATACGATTTTTACAAGGAGCCGATAGTATGGGAAACTGTGATGTTCGGGTGCGTATGTAAATGAGGCGATAACGCGGCGAGATGGGGCTTTATCTAACTTACTCAGTTAGTTGGTCGCGCGCTTCGAAACAGTAAACGTCACGCGCGGGAATATCAGTGTTCAAATTTCGAGTGTAAACGAAGCGTTCGATGGTTGAAAGATTTTTTGATTTGTAATTATTGTTCGATTCGGGAAAATCTATTCGATTTTCAAATATCTTTTTCCGGATATTTTTTTTTGCATAATTTTTTCTGATTATTTTATCAAACAATAATTATAAGTACCAATCTTTCAAACGGAGCGTCATATATTTTCAATATTTTCAGGGTTTCAGTTAAAGTGAAATTGAATAAACGATTAAAAATAAAACTTTTCAAGAAATATTATAAATACAAACAGTGCACATGAATGAAATCTACTGTGACAGGCTCAAGATAACATTTTTCGAAATTATGAAAATTCGGAATTATTATCATGAGGTAAGAGTTTTTTCTGTAGGTTTATTATTAGTGATTTTTTCAATGGGTTTTATGAAAGATATTTATGTGTGATTTTTATTATTTTTTTCTGTCTAAATTTTGTCCGTTCACCTAAAATTTTAATGTTTTAATTTATTTATGCTCGAAATTCGAAATGATTGACAGTGACAATATTTATAAGAATAATGCCAAAAAAAATACAAAACTACTAACCTAACAGCTAATTAACAGTTTAACCCTAATTCCCTTCTCATTAACGCAACAAATAAAGCAAAGTAGCGTCCGATCAGTAGTTAGTACTTCAGTATCCTGGCTCTAACTTGTTCAGAAACAAATGGAAAGAGAATCTATACCTAATTGAGGAGGTCAGCCTCAATCATGGACCTAGGAGTTGAAGGATGCGGTATATCATTAGGAATCATATTGCTCTAATTAGGATTCTTACCGTCTTAATATAATTTATATATTTATTCAGGATTGCTTTTTTCACAATCTTCATATTTTGCCTACATTTTTGTCTATTAAAATATTTTTTTAGTTAAAATTATATTAAATTGTAATTGCACTTACAATAAATGACAAATTAGCCTTCATGTTCTTCTACAGTACAAAAAAAGCCTTCAAATTAACTTAAGAATCTTATCATTCGCCTCTAGTCTATACTATAATTTGGTACCTTCATCAAATGACGCAGACTTCTTCCGTTGAAGTTATCACATTGTTTTCCATATGATGTCATGCTGATCTAGAATCCCAGCATATAATTGATATCGGTTGTCACGAGATAAAATTGAGTCATTATTTCAAGATGTTATAGTCATTTCTTGAAGATATCATGATGTGTGTTATCAATTAAAATTTAATAAAGGATAATGACTAGTTTATTAGAAGTGCAGCCTTCCTATTTATGTATCCAATATAATATAGATTAAGACGATTATAAATCTAAAATAATTGTTGTAAACTAACATAATATACCCAATTAATAAATAAACAAAAATCATTTTTTATATTTTTCGAATAATCATAATTTGAGTTTCTAATTTCTATTCGAATCACACTCGAATAAAAAATTATCACAAACAGCAAACAATAAAACCTCTTCACACGAAAAAAAACTCAATTTTAAATGTGGAATACCGCATCAAACGGTATGCTCCTAGCGCCACACGTCGCCCTGGTAATTAAGAGGCGAAAATTAGGAATACGAGCGAAAGACGAATGTTTTTCTTTTATCCGCCCCTATGTGACCATCCTACGTGGTACGTGCCCTGAGGTTTCACAGTTTCACGCGACGCGTTTGTAACCTAACATTTTGTTTGTCTCTTTTCCAATGGTTTTGGTGGAATACGATTCTAATTATAACCTCTTTTTTCTGGTCTTTTTGATTAAGTTATTCCTTTTACTGTGTTATTTTAATTGGATTTGTTGATAAAAGTTTGCGGTTTCCTGTGTATCATTGATAGTGATATTTTTTTAGTCTGCTGTAATATTGTAAATAAGTATCTAATTTGAATTTAGAAGGTAATATCTGGATATATTGATTACAAACATTCTTTCAAGGATCAAAAACTAAACTATCCCCGTGTCCGATAGAGAGTAAAGCCACGGGAAAAAGGTAGTTAATTAAACTTAGGTAAACTTTCAAACAAACAAATATGGTGGCTCTGTAGACTCGTGAGTGAATGCGTTTCCAAGTGTTGCATGTTTTCACTCAATTCTATGATTAAATCTAAACATGGAAATGTTTATTATGTGCTATACCTATTCACTCAAATGTAAGAATAGCATAAGCTTACCATAACCAATTTTACTAGTTAGGTACCATCAGAAAAACAAGTGCAAAATAGATTCAGACCTCGCTCCTCTTTTCATTCCTTTTTCTGCATATTTTCAATATTTTCAAGTGTCCAGCTACACATGCAAACGTTTAGATACTAATTGGTAATGTAAGCAAACATGTTCATACAACATTTTTCTGCAAAAAAAAAACAAAAAAAAACATCCATCTTATTCATCTTTGCCCGCTCTGACTCTACACATTAAAATTGATCAACACATAACGTCGTTATCCATATAATACGACCCGACTCAGCGGTCACTTCGACAGCGGCCAACCTTGCCCCAACAACCCCCCATTTCACCCCTTTCGCCCCCCTTTTTCCCCATTTCAACCCACTTTTTACGTCAATGTTTTTCTATAGAAACACGGAGGGACGGTATAAGTATACGAATAAGTGAATGATGGGGGCTATCAAAACATCTCCCTTATCAGAAGGACCAAGGGTACAGTTTTTAGGGAAAAGGATTAGGTAATACATGACGAGAAGGTTTTAATCGTGATGGCGGGATCAATTTTGCGTGACTTGACGTTTTTAGGCGATTGTGTTGGGAGGTACCTATATGTCGTTAAGGATTTTAGGACAGTAGCAGTAGGTACTAACCTGCTATGGGTACTAAGAAAAGATGAAAGCTAAAAAATAATGGTGCTATGGTCAATCAGATACCTACCCAAATAGAGAAAAGTTAGAAAACTCAACTTGACCAGAAAACCATTATTTCATTTTAAAAGAAACGAAACTACACACATTCCAATCTGCAACATACCTAATCCACGTCGTCGATAAGTACGACACTTTAAAAGGCAATAATCACCCCCGAACCACCCCACACAACAAAACACATAGACATATACACTAAACACAAACGAGCCGACATCACATCACCTTCTAAGCCAAAATTATCCTTACGTCCAACCCATCGGACACTCAGGCCTTTATAATTTTTCCACTCATATTAATTCCTTAATATCGACGGGGGGTAGGCAGGGAGGCAAGGGTAGATAACGGGAGACATAAAGCGTAGGAGATCGCTAATTCATCATAAGTTAAAGGGTTTTTATGTACGGAACCTTTCCTCTTTGTACGGTCCGCAAAAAGCCCGATGTCTGGCGATACAGTTTAAAAAATTAGCTTCAAAGGCTGTGATATTAATTAACTTTTAAAAGGTGATTTTGTTAATAGGTTCTTGTTGGAGAGATGTTAGATATCCTACACGAGGAAGGAGAGGTTATTTTGCTGGATTTTTTGGGACAAAGTTCAAGCTTATGCCTTTGGGCGGTGTTCTTGTTAGATTTTTAGTTGGTTTTATGATTCCAGTTGGATTTATTACGAAGGAGAATAAAAGGTCACGTAAATCTAGTAAATCCTATATTTAGAATACCATCACATCATTTCGTGACAAAGAATAGAGTATTTAGCAAACGCCCCCCTTAAAATTAAGTTAAAACTTCATATTAAAAGGGGCGTTTTCTAAGTGCATCCTTATCAGCAAAATCTAAGTAAAATTAGCACAATACACACGTCTTTAACACAATTACAGTATCTATTTACTAAATACATTTAAACTTTTAAACCCCTTAAAAGTTGGGGCAAAGTTGGAATATCGACAGACGTCGGGCGCTGAAATCCGTTCAGATATTAATTGTATTCTATTAAAAGTTTACTTTTAATCTTATCGATCTCTTTGAGTTCGTCGGGGGTGTAAACAAATGATAATTCAGTTATGAGGTATTGATCTGGCTGGAAAGGATTTCGGTTCTAAATAATTATTGACGGTAAATAGAGTTTTGTGGGGTAGTTGGGGGGTGAAAAGGTTGTTCAGATTTTTTTTAACTGGGACAGAGTCATTTTCTAGTCGTTTCAGTATCTGGATTGAAACACACACACACAATTAAAAAGTTAAAAAAAAAACTCTCCAGCTTGAAAAGAACGATGTAATTAGTATAGTTTCTTATTCCAACTGTATTTTTTGTGTTTGTTAATGCAAGAAATATTCTAACAAGATGATACATTTTTGTTGCAAATTATGACCTGCAAAAATCCCTATATTTCATTTTAATAAACCAAATGCAATTGAGTTGCCACTCACAGCTCCAGAAACATCACGCAATGCAACTTATTGCCAAAAAAAAAACCTCAAGTGTTGCTCAAATTTTCCATTTTCGGCAACCATTGGTAAAGTAAAAGTTACACACTCCCACATCCCTTCGAGTTAAATCAATTAAGGGCTGTTTTAAAATCGTGTGAGGGCCAGAGGGGCTTAGAAAAACTTCTAACGAATGCCTTCCAACCCTTTTTAATCAATTAATTACTCAATACGAGCACATTGTACTGATTCGATGTTTTAGTTACTCCTATGAAGGTTTTAGGATGAAATAACATTGATTCTCAAGCCTTAGATATTTAATTGTGTAGTTAATTCAAGACTATATTCATTTTAGGGCCTGAGGGCATAGACCAAGTTTATTTTATCAGAGAAAACGATTGTCAAACGTCAAAAATTGCACGCCACATTTCGATAGCGCTTGTCAATCCATTTTGGACCTTTCGTCAGTCGTTTTAGAAGATAAAAGTGTCACTTTTTCTATGTTCTCTAAAACTCTTATTGTAATATTATTACTGTTACTCATTACCGATTTCATGATTTCACTAGAAAAAATGGATACACACTTAGACATCTAACACATTGCAAAACAATACACCGATATAGGCATCACTCACTCCTGTCACGACTCGCAGCACTCGATACATATTGCAATCGATTTAAATCGATAACAAATGAAGTGCTAGTGATGTGCTAACCGATCGCTAGTGTTGCACCCGAGTTAAACGACGCGACTAATTCGTTCTGATCGAATGATAGATGAAGCAATCACTCTAATAGGAATCAATTCGAAGATTCGTTTCTGATTGATTGTAGGTTTAATGTTACAATGAAGTCATTCAATTAGAACTGTGATGGACTGAGGAAGTACTACTTTGACGACCTATTAAATCTATTCAGATTATACTGAAGTTTTGTCATGATTTTTTATGTAGTTTTTAGCCAAAGGTTAGGGCTACTTTCATTTATTTTCTGTGCGTCTAAAAGATTGACTTGTTCCAGCTTTGAATCTGCTTCCGAAGAAACCTAGCTAGCCAAGTTCTTTTTTTTTTAAATGTGTCTGATTGCTTCATCAGCTTATAAAACATATGTAACCCTACATAATAACCAATTAACAGTAATTATAAATTAACGTAACGAGGACCATAAAAGTCGTGGATTGCAAATATTACCAAAGCGACAGACGCCGGGCGTCGCAAACTTGGCGGAACTTGGCGCAACTTGGAGAACTTGGTCCGAACTCGATGAGCTACAAATAGGCATCGGAATTAAGTTTCTGTCGGTTTTCTGTACGCCTTTTAATTATTTCTTGGTACCCCTTCAGGTACTTTGATCGGCCCCTTTCAGCCTCTTGATTTTATCCCAAATTGACTGATAGGCACTTATAATTTGTAATTACGTTTGCAGTGCGACTTGCCGAAAATTTGTTTTAAAAATGACGTTTTTAAATAAACTGAAGAAGGGTTGGAGTTTTTAACTTTTGGGGTAAGGGTGTCTGTGATTGTTTTGTGATGGGGTTAAAAGTGTCAATGTTGACAGGAAAAATTAAGAAAAATAAACCGGTCAAATCAAACAGAAACATTACTAAATTAGACTAATTAAAATACTTGTCAATCCAATCAAAAATCCATTCTCCAAAAAATGGCACGGTTCCAGAAAATGCGCCCGCGCCCTTTCAATGGATCCCCTCCCCTCCATTCACTGGTCAGCGATCAATCAGAGCGCATGGATCATTACGACGATCTCTCGCCGATCTATAGATCTACGCCATCTTACCCGACTACACATAAATCAAGATAGTATGATGTTTTATTTTTATGTCTGCATAGTCGTTTGATCGCGGAAGAGTCTTTATTTTTATTTTCTTTTTCTGTAATTAATGTCAGGAATAGGTCTTAAGAAAATATGTCGATCAAATGGTCCACATTAGTCAAGTTTATTGACTTAAAAAGGATGCTCTGGGGTTCTTATTTCATTAAAGAATCGCTTTTGAAAGTTCACACAATTGTGAGTAATGTGAGCTTAAGTAGTTGGATCCAGAAAGTGTGTTTACCTCTGACTGGGCAGAACATCATGCTCCTTAGTTAAATCAACTACAGAATAGTCCTGTAGTGGTTATTATTCTCTCTGAAGCTGCATCCAAAAACGAATCATCATCTTTCTGCTTTGCCCATGTCACTTGGACTCAGCGTTTTCTTCTTCCTTTCCCTCCTGTCCACCATCACGCTATAACTGATTCTCTTTTCTTTCATATCATCCAAAATTCATCTCTACTAGTCCATAATTATTTAAAGAACTATCCTGCAACTAACATTTAGTATAAAAATCTGTTCACAGTCTTCTCCAGGAAAACTTAATAAAACACCAAGTCATCGAGGAAAAACGCCTCGAGATTTCCCCAATAACTTTTCGCCTTGAAAACTTTTCAAAAGATTCTGCCATAACGTGATGTTTATTACATGTGAGGTGTAATATCGTAGGTCGGTTTGTTTCGCGCCTCGCGAGCATCGGTAGTCGCCAATAAACGACTCCCTTTTGAGGTGCTTGGCAAAGATTAAGTTTTAATAAGAGAGGAGATAGGACACTTGTTAGACTATTTGTCATTTGGTAAAGGCCTTTGTCCGGCAGTGGATGTTCGTTCTAAAATGATGATTATGAAAAGTATATTTTCAACTCTTAATTTGATTACCATTTTAATTACTTCTACGAGTTATAGTTATTGTCGATTTGTTTTTGTTTAGTCTTAAAAATTACTTTTAAAGTTCTTTGTCTCACTATAAATAAGTCTATTTTTAGAAACTAATTATGTATATTATTTGAGTTTAATTATGACTTTTTAAATTTTAATCAAGTTTATAAACTCTGTAGCAACAGTGTAGGCAAAACCTACTCAAAATTGTCGCATCTGCCATTATAATTGAGTATGCAGCATCCCTAACAAGTACCTCATTGTGAACACGATTGAAGATAAAAGCATAGCTAATAACGCGCCAATAAAGCCTTTATTGAGCCGAACAGAATTAAGAGGCGACGGAAATTACCGATGTTAGCCGAACGGAGCCGAATTTAATAACGTACGTTCAGTTTTTAATGTACTTTCATGGGGGGAGCCCGTGCAGGGAGTAATTAATTGAAACATTTTATTACACGATATTACTTACTGATTTATTGGTTCCTTGTGATGAGATGCAAATATGCGTATGCAAATTGAAAAGAATCGCTGGGAAAATAATCTTGTCAACTAGAAAAAAATAAACAACATTTTGATTGACCCAGCTGAACCAAAATCAAACCTTAATACACATTTAACAAGCCAACCTGTTACAGTTAATTACGCCATTAACACCATTCCCAGTTGACCGGACCAATAACAAGACAATGTGAATCATTGCAGCGTACGATCTCGCCCGAACGCTTCCGAATAGCTCCGAACAATGCCGACGATACAGATCTAAATGAGCCGAGTTAAATATTGTTTAAATGCGCTCTTTTGGCTTAATCATAGGCTCGAGTGGGTAGCAGGTGATCTAAGATAGGTGCGAACGTTGACTTTGTATGGAACGAAGCTTCCTTGATCATTGTAATTGTTGTTACGAACGAAACGTTTGTTAGGAACGAAAGCGTGACATATTTTTGCGATATATGCGAATACATTTTTTTGCCAGAGTTCTATGCTACTTTTCATATTCATAGATTAAATGTCTCATCTGGTAAGAGGGCATTGTCATACAATAATTTCTAAACTAGTTAAAAAAACAAATTTAAAAACTACGAATAGCGTGTAACCAAACTAACACACAATAAACGTACAAGTGTGTCTGTATGGAAAGTTCTACAACAAGCGAATAAACGTCCCGCTACGGCACAACTTGTGTGCACCGCTGTACACCCGTACTTGATTTGTGAACTTCGAACATTGTACACAGAATACGAGAAAGATAAAGGAAGGTTTGCTGCCTACGTAAAGGTAGGATAAATTAAACAAGAATTTTCAAAGGATAAATGACAGGAAAACAAGAACCAGGATTGCACAGCAGATTTAAAGCTTAATATAAATATAAAAAATATTAACAAAAATGCAGTAAATGATATCGTACCGTTTGGCATTGAAGAATGGAAGGAGGGAGATACAGATTATGATGATATTAAAAACCTAAAGTATTAGAACAGTTAGATGTCATCTTAAACAAACGAATCACGCAAGATAAACAGAAACTTGCCTCACAGAAGAACAAGAAAGATAGGTATAATAAACATGCAACAATGTCCCGTCTACCACCAATAACTAGTCTATACCAAAGTTACAGGTGCGAATATTGGGTTTTATTGGCGCCCCACCTGACTGGGAGGGTAAGCAGAAGTTTTTGATTTAGTTTACTAACAACTACATCAAAAAGTAAATATATTTCCGATATAGACCCTGTAATAGCATGAATGTATGGTTTTGGAGATATCTATTGGTTTTTGAGAGTTTAGAGGACTATATGACAGAAGTCAGTATATAATACAGTATAGTCAGTATATGTCAGTATGTACATCAAATCTTTAAGTAGCCAGTAGTTTTTAATGACTTTCAAGATACTGAATGCAAGAATCAAATATTAGAACGATGATAGAGATGAAGAAATAAAGAAAACTTTAAGTACAAATGATATCATGAATGATATAACAGCCCAAAAAACAGTTAATAACATTCTAGCTGCTGATGATGACAATAATTATAAAACTCAGACAGTGTCAAGTATTCTACAGATATGTCTATCTCCGCCCAATCAGTCTAGCATTCCTAACATCAAGAATCAAGACATTCTAAATCAAAAAGTAATCAGTTTTCTTGAAAAACAAACAGGTTAATTGAATATATTTCATATTCCATCTTAGTGCCAAGCTGTCGCTTCCAATCTAGTAATATGATTCTCGGAACGCAATGGATATCTGTCTGACATCTTGGAAATATGTATTTTGAGGTTTTTTAATACAAAAATCACATACCTACTATACTACATCCTGGAGTCAATTCTTTAGCTTTCTTAATTTTTATTGATGGTATAAGTACTTTTGGTAAGGTAGGTTTTTACTATGGTAAGAGCACGTCATAATTTTCGAAACCATAGGCAAAATTTAATCCTAAAAAAAGCCGATAAATAGCTCCTATGTTTATAGTCTATCGCCAATATAAATAGCTTCATTCCAAAAGAGTCTAATCCATCAATGACCTCTCGAGCAGGTACATTAAAGAAATAATCACAAAAGGCACTTACTACCAAAACAACACGATACTACACAAATTCTAATCGCGTTTAGAATTAACGGGAACACACGAAAATTCAAATGTGGAACGCCGGAATCACCAATCGGATTATCGTTCTACATGTATAAAAGACGAAAATTCGCCGTTCTTACCCCTTTGCCCGACACCCCACAAGGACGAGAAGGGGGTAAGGGGAGGGGGAGCAGGGTGTAGCTAATGGCAGTACCACTCGGATTCATTAGTAAATTAGAAAGCGGATGAGTCCAAAGTTACGAAAATTCAATATCTAATAATGATCAACTCTTACCTGCCTATAGTCGATAGAAGGGTGTTTGAACGAAAATTTCGCCTTTCGAACATTTCTATTTGAATTTGTCAATCCGACTTTGTTGAGAATTGAATTATTTAGTTTTCGATTCGACTCTGTTTGGGTTTTGTGTTTGTCTATCTGAGGTGTTCATGCTCTGAGGGTTTTGTTTTGTCGAGCTATTTCATCAATAACGACCTTTCGGGCTGTGGAAAAATAGGTCGGGTACGTGAATTTTGTTCTCACTCAAATAAATTACTTAAATATTGACCTGAAATTCATGATTATTTTTATGAATATATTACATTTATTTAAATCTCTTTGGTAATCAAGTTTGACGTCTAATCTCAATGAACCCTCCCCTGCTATACCTATTACAAACTACCAAATTACAGTCCACGGTACATCAGACCCTTAAAAAAAAAGCTAAACAAAATTTGAAATCTAAGAGCCTAATCAAATTACTATGTAGACGTTATTAAAAACACGGGTTTTTTTTTCGTTTAAATCTATTGAACAGCGCTTAATATCTCAATGTCGGTTTTAATTTGGAAGCATCGTGTTACCTCCGAACAGTTTTATTTTCAGAAGTAAGACAAGGAAACGCGTTTCGACAGCCTGCATGGAAAGTAAATATATTATGTTGATCTCGCGATGAAATGAAAAATCGAACGCGGTTTTTTTATTTGCTGCTTTTGACAGATTATTTATTTTTAAATTTAAATACTGACATCGATTGTTGGATTGCGTTCTTTATTTAAATCTGAAAAAATATTAATATTTTTAAATTTTCTAGTATATTTACAAAAATATATCTAAATGTGACAAAAGCCTCAATAAATCGCTTGACATGTTACAAATTAATAGGCAAATTATCTGACAATGGTCAGGCGACCGAAGACGGAGGGGTTGCGAGGGCCGAGCGAGGGTTAATAAAGTCCAAAAAATATAGAACACATATACTCGCAGAACTGACGCATATTTTACTTGAGTTATTTGTAGAATAATCATATATTTTCATTAGATAGACGTCTTAGCTTGATACGGTTAGACGAAGCGACGACTCATCCGAACTTGCGGATGATTGGTCGCCTTACAATTTTAAAAGGGCCGTTTCATCCACGGATGAAATATTTTGCGGATGAGTAGTCATCTAAGTCAAAAAAATCATTGTCTAGATATTTTTTTACGAATGTGTATTATTTAGATTATATGTTTTCTGTTACTAAATAAATCTAAAATTACAATAAATAAGTAACCAGAAAGCCAAACCTTTCCTACAGCAAATTAACATGTAATTTAAGCAGCCCACTCGATTTTCTACGTTCAACCCTAAACACTGTGAACCACAAACATTATTTAACAGAACGAAGTAAAAATCCTGTAACCCTATTTAATAGTTGTACGGACATTTTTACTTTCTTAACTAAAAAAATATATATAATAACTTTTTGCAACCAGCCAATTACAGAATATTGTTCGTATCATATGTCCAACTAGACAATTATCATATACGATCATGTTTTTTGTTATAAAACAAACGTACAATCCATCATAACTCAGTTTTTCTTGTAATTGAGTTCTCTTTTATGTAAAAATTAATCGATACGACCCAAAACAAACAATTGTCTGGTTCGTATTGACGGCGTAATCCTTCGGCTACTGGGTACCCGAAAAAAAAACTGAAACCCGAAGCCCGGACCGAGGCAAGAAAGGGCGTCCTTTATCATATTTATTTTATTTCAATTCGGTCCGAATTTAATCCTTTTCCATTAATTAGTGACCGCTCCCCGTATAATGTGGGGTCTGAGCGACCCCTCGCGAGGATGCGTTAATTTTTCTTGGCGGCAGCCGCAGGGTTAGGGTGTAGAGTAAGTCATAAGCGAATCGACGTTTTGTGAAATCAACGCTTTGAAATAACTCTATAAGTATTTTTTTTTAAATAAGTATCCCCTAATCCTTTTGATTTCGTAAGTGAACCAAATTCATTTCGTCAAAGAAATTAAGGAATAACACTAACCTCTAATAACAATAAATTATCTCCAAAATTCTGATTGAACAATAAAACCATCTATCTTTCCACTTACTTCTAAAGGGTGACCAGCCTCTCATACTTTCAAAACATTAAAAAATTCATAAGCATTTTAATATACCCGCTGGACTGTAACCGCTCTCACCGAAACATATATGTTTTCCTTCATTATCTTCACAATTTTATAATGTTCTAGAAAACGGATGCGTTACTCAGTTACTCATTGAGATTCACCTTTCTGTTATCAGATCTAACGTACCATGTATCATATTAATTGGTCGTTTCATGTTCATTATAATTAAATCTTAATTTTTCGGCTCCATGTTTTTTGTTAATACGTTTTTACTGTTAGGTTTTATAATTTTATTGTTTTAGTTGGGACGGTTACACGTGGATTCGATTGGTGCCAACGTTCTTTGTTATCTTGTGTCCAGATTGCTTCTTATCAGAAAACTGTATGCAGAAAGCTTGGAGTGATTTAGTTTCGTACTACAAAAACTATTTGAATTTTCTTTCATTTCTTCAAACACTTCTATATCAATCTTAGCATATATAACGATTTAAAAATACCATTCTTATGAATCTTAATATGTTTTTCTTTAGCTACTCTACACCAAAGTTCGTCTAATGTATTCCGACCTTTGTAAAGAATATTAACTGTCGACATAATTATCTATATGACGAACAGCTATAAAAGTCAGTTTAGCAATTCAGTCGTCGTAAACATACGAATTGTCATACTTTTAGTCATTATTTCTTTTCCTTTGTAGTCATTATCAGTCATTAGGATACACGAAATGCCGATGTAGTTACAAACGAACAGACTTGTGTACTTTGACTCATATACAATTTTCAAGACTGTGCCAATATACCTCGTTGTCTACTCTTGTGTTAATAATATTGCACGAATTCTTGTTCTAAATTATAAATATGACACTGACAGTCTCGTTGAAATGTAAAATAAGTTTTTTTAAATTGTTTCCTGTATTTTTGGGTTTTTTATTATCCGATTTCCACGTGATATGATTCAAATTGTAAAAATATTATATGTTTTATGATCGCAGAAGGTGACTGAAGAATCATATCAGACAAAAGTCATCTCCGAAAAAAAGGTATTTTCTAAAGAACAATTCCAAAGATCCGAAGACTATTTTCGTAAAACATTTCACTATTAGCAATCATTATAAAGAACTCTTAATATAATTTCTGTAAACGTGTCAAGACTATCTGCAACAGCCATTTGCTCTTCCACGTTACTTCTAAGAATTTCCCCTTTAATGATGTAGGCGGAAAAATTCAAGCTTCGTAAACATTGTGAAACTTTTCTAAAGGAGAGAAAAACGCGCAACCCTTGAAACGCACAACAATAACAACGACCGCGACCGTAACGGCTTTACAAATCAAATTCGAAATCATAAACAAAATATCACTCGATGAAAACAAAAGAGTTTGAGGACAATGAGCTTTCAATACAATTCCAGGATTTCTTGCCTCTCGATTTTATTGATTGGTTACGACACCGCTGCTATGAATAAGTTTGATTGATTTTACTGTTTTGAAGAAAACAATCTTACAGCATTGACAAAAGACGTAACCACAGCTTTTGTTTTGAATCTGGAGAACAAAACAGTTGAATTACAGTTAAATAATGCTGAGATTATAAACAGAAGTATAAAAGTTACAGAAAATACAGTTGCGAAACAAACAGTTAAAACAACGATGACTAAACAGTAACAGGTGACTAACCCATCGCCAGAATTTCCAGCAATTAACCACATTGATCAACAAGATCTGATTGAAGCACGTTATTTTCCGAATCCAACAGCGCAATAACTCATTGAATCATTAAGCTTACAACCGTTACTGTAATTGTTAGCCGTGAGAGTTCAATTACTTAAATTACACCGACTTAATCTATTGCACAAACATACTAAAATTTAGAATCAGATGACTTGAATAGATAAGTATTCTTTGTTGGTTAGTCGCCATCGCTGTAATTGTTGGTTTAGAACCGTGCACTTCAGCTAGGTTCTTTTTGAATAACGGATAGTCATTGATTGCTATCTCTGGTAATGTAAGTTCGTAGACAGCTTTACGCTAGGATTTAATCTTCTGAATTAATTACCTTTTGTTCAGAACCAATATGTAAATTTCTAACTACAAGCTCTTCAATATCAATTTTAAGATCAATGTCATAATAATGAATGTCCTACTACAAAAAGATGAGGCATTCGAAAGATTATTATCAACTTCTTTTACTTTTTCGCAAATATTTTTAGAACAATGATATCTATAATTCGTCGCTTCAATTCGTCCCAGTTTCACAGTCATCAAAGTTTCCCATCTCTTTCATGTTCAAAGCTATAATTCATCAATGTCGAGTGCGACTCACCTTTCTTGTCCACACAATCGAAAAAAATCTACTTTCTCACATTATACGCATCTGAAATGTCTCTTGGGCTATTATAAAAACATTTTTGACGACATCGACTGTTTTTAATTATGCAGAATTATTACATTCTCATTAAGCTTCACACAATGCTGATAATTCTTCTTCTATTTTAATTGAATGTGCTACTTCCTCTTTAATGACTACTTTCATACTTTCGTCTGTTTCGACTTTCTAGTTGTAAACATAAAATTATTCGGTCGAAGTACATCGTTTCTGTTTAAAGTTTAATTTGAATTACGCACTTTACGATGGTGGTTTTCTATAGTCTGAATAGATAACTAGTAATGGTTGGCTTCGTGGCTGGCTGCACAGAGATGACACGATAAATGTACATATTACGCTTGCAACTATGTTTCGGGGCCGATATATTGTTGGAAAATAGATACATATGATATTATCGCAGAAGATTTATTTATTAGAGTCAATTATTTCTTCAGCAAAAATTTGCATGCTTCTATTAAACATTAATTGCTAATCACGTATCCTAATATATTCATTCATTCAAAGAGAGTGACTCTTTTTCCACTCTTACAGCTGCATCTGTCCCTACTTTTCCATATCTACTACCAGGCTTTCATCCATCACCTCCAACACAATGTCACACTCTTAAGGCCTCGATGACGACAGGCTCCAAGGGCGTTTATTCTTAAAACACTGCACTGAGTCAGCCTCGTTGACTGAGTGATCAATCTTGTTCAATTGACCGACGTTACGTAATCGGGACACCGTCAATTTGGTACTAGGTGATAGGAATTATCGGATATTTGGTTACTAGTAAATCTGAGACAGTATCAAAGAAACTTATCCAAAAAAGACTAACTTAAAATTGGTGATGAATTGGAAAAAAAGACAAGTAGAGGAAAGCAACTTTAATATAGCATATAATATACCAAATCTATACTTAATCTCTTGAAACATCACCATGATCCCAAAAATCCTACACGAATTACGAAAATATCTGTAGGATTGAACATAATATTTAAAGCAATAACTAATTCTGTAGCAAAACACACTGTGGAGCATGCAAATATTTACCTATCGCTGTATTGGAAGACTTTCCTGGAACCCTGATCGTTATAAGATGTCGTGGCATGTTCCAGTTACTCTGCCATTAGTGTCTCCTGTTTATGTTTCTTATAGCATGTCTATATACCTATATTTTTAGCCTAGGTAGAAGGGTCTCTTGAAATCAGAGATAACAAATTTTGTTATTATGTCTAAGAAAGATAACATTCTGGCGATGGCTTGCCATGATTTACAAGCAAATTATTATGGTTTATATTTACTATATCTGTCTATACTACATACTCAAACATTTTAAGTGTAGATTATATATTACTAATTAACGAGTTTAAAATTAAATTAATTAATGAAAACAACGAGAGTGTACAAAGACTTTCAAATACAAGTTAAGACAAAGCTGATACTAAAGAAAGTCGACTAGTTAATATAATTAGACATGTATGGAGTATAATCCAGTGATCTTTGGTTTCATCTGAAACACGCGTCTAGTGCGTAAACTGTGCGTGTTTGTGAGACGTTTCAGATTAGATATATACGCTGCGTTAACGATGTATCTACTGAAAGAAATTGTAATTATCACGCAAATCCTACCAATGAAAAATTCTGCTATCAGCACCATCGATATCTTTGCAAGATTAATTATTTCTGCCACGTTAACGTATATTGCCACCATTACCAAAATATTCCTCAAAAGTCACGTGCTTTTTTATAAAGTAGTCATCGTCTTCGAAAGGTGTGTCTGAATAACCGAAAACCGCAGTGAAACCGCCGTTGGTCTGGCACCACCCTTCTAATCTGAGTCCATATCATCACGCTGATAGCATCTGTGCAGGGGCCGTGCAGTCACGCGTGTGTTCACTCAGTTTTATACTTTAGCTTTCTTTAACTAATGACTCATTATTTTAGTTTCAGTCATTTTGAAAATTTGTGTTTTCGGGGGGTACCTCGTAAGTTGAATTGAATGTTGATTCATTTTTTTATTGGTTGTTATAAAAAAGCATTAGAATAGGTATCTAAGTTATAAGCAACACCAAGTTTACATAAATCAATGATTTATCCTTTCGACATTTAATTGTATATATTCTATCTCTGCTACACCACACCCAAAATAACAGAACCTCAAAAACTATGATATATCAACACACTCATCAAATGATTTATAGCATATCCCACAATACATTGATGGCCTTTTATAAACAATAAAGCAAACAAACACCTTTTCATTATTTCACCGATCCAACCGCCAATAGCTTCGTACTTCCGGTGATCACTGATAGCCCCAATGATGATGTTACCGGAAGCACGTCACTATGGGAACTGGTAATTAGATTACATTAATTCATTTGCGCTCGCGCTTGTGAAAAATTTACTTCCTCTAGAATGTTTTTGTTGTGGTTTTAATTGCGGATATTGATGGACTTCAAATTGTTTTGTATACCTAATATTACTCGTAGCTCTATTGTGTAGATATAACCCTTGACCTCTCTAAGACTTACCCTTCATTTACCTATTATTATCTTTATTTATCATTAACCCCATATATTCGAGACATTTATGGCAAATAAATATTCGATTCCAAAGTTGCAACTTGTACACAATTCTCAAAAACTTTTCTCTCTTGTTCCAGCGAGCCACACTGGCCGAAAAAGAAGTGACCACGTTGAAAGAACAACTGGCCACAACTAGCCCGACCCCTCTCCAAGCCTCAGTCCCAAAGACCAATGGCTCCCACATAGAACCCACCAGGGACCAAGCCACGGAGACGAGGATTGATAGGTTCAGTCCTGACATCAAGGAAGAGAAGCACGACGTTGATGACGACGTAGAACAGAAGATGGAAATGGCAGCCACCGGGCGAAGTAATAGCAACTCTTCGAGGAGTAGTCCCGTTGTGCACCAGCCCAGTCTGGAGGGCGAGCTTGCTGCAAAGGAGAAAGAGGTATGTGGCCTTTTGGATGATATATTACAAGTATATATTAGTGTAAGTGAATTGGCGGAGGCTAATATTGATGAATCGTTAATGTAACTTGGTAATGGACTCAGACTATACACAAGTTGTACAGCTATATCTATCATTCATCCTATAAATTCTAATCAAATCATGTCTTATACCTATGTACTACAGACATATTACATGTCCTATTAATGTACATGAATCTTTCCATATATCACTGCCATTATCCACGATCATAGGAGCATGTGGGCGTCCATCCACCAGTTATGACAACACAACCGATTGACTCAAACGCTGCATCACCGCTCTATTGCTCTCAATTAGAGTTGCGCCCAGCCGAGTTGCGTTAATTGACTGTATCGATAATATTGATTGATCGATTGGTGGGCGCCCAACATTTGTTATCAACGCTTAAATGAGTAGGTGATTGTGTAAATTTTGGGCAGTGACTCGGGAATATTAGAAAAATACGGGTCAGTTAAGTTACAATAAGTAACAATATTTCTTTCAATGCTAATAATTGTCAACGAGAAAGTTGACCAAAGAAACGTGACGTCAGCTAGGGTAGGTTACTTTTTCTCAGAACTTTCTGAACAAAAGCTTTTAAAGAGCTTGTTTACAGTTACATAACAATAAAACAGTTAAGAAACACAACTGAGCCAGTTAAAAGAAAAATCAATTTCACTACTAAAATTTGCGAAGACATTCACGTGTTGGACATGGAAACTCAATTTAGAAGTGGCATCACGAAATGAAACAAGCGGTTTTAAGAGGTGCGGAAAAAACTTATCATGTCTTGTCGACATTTCGACATCAGTGTTGGCACAACACTAATTGAAATTAGCAGGCCGCTCTGATCGCTTGCCAATGCCAATTAAGACAGAAAAGATAATTTCGTATTAGATAACTATAGCTCTTCGTGACATATGTTCAATGGTAGATTTCGATCTAATTCTAGGATTTCCGTCGTGTGCAAAGAAATTCTTATCAGTTGATAATCTAGTTGGGAAATGGGTTAATGAATACGGAGGAGATTTAATTTTACTGAAAGTACTATGTTTCAGTAAAATGAAAACTAGTAGTCCAGGTTTAGCATTGCATCCCATATATGTATATAAGCGATTGACGCTTTCGAGAGGACTAGTGCAAGAAATAACCTAATTTCACTAAAGTTTACCTAAATTTAAACATAAATTGAACCAGACACTGTAAGTCTGAAAAACAGACAAAGCGATGAAGCACCTTTTCTAACCAAACCAAAGACCACAAAAAACCAAGAAGAGATCTTTTTGCAGAGTTTCTTCTAATCAAACCAGAGGTACACAGGAAACCAAGAAGATATAATTCCCCAAATCCCAATCGTAACAATGCTGCTCCAATTAGGCATCCTACTATAAATAACGGTCCAGTCGCGTGTCTTGGAGCTGGTTCATAAACGGTGATATTTATTTACTGCAAGGATTACGTTCGTTCGGTGCCGATCAATCATCCCATTGAACGTATCCTGTTTCCTTTGCCTAGAGATGTGCAACTAAATTGAGCATCGATACTTCATCATCATCGTCGATATCGATAAAATTAATATATTCATCAGATTCCTCAGCTTTTTTAGTAACTGAAACAGTTTCCTTTAATAAAACCTTCATATACTATTTTATTTCTTCATAACCTCCACGATTATAACCATGAATGGTCGACGACGATCCTAATGGCTAGTTACGAGCTTCCTCTTTTAGTTAATAAAATAACTTCCTTATAATTATTGTGTTAAGTAACCTCACTGGTTACTTCTATAATTCAACCTTAGTCTTAGGCGGTTTCCGTTGTCTTTAACAAGTTACTGTTCTTATTAATTGAAATCATCAACAACCTCATTCATTAACAATTTCTTTAGCTTGAATTTATCGACAGTTCCATTCACAGTTTATCGATAAAATCCCACCCACAGATAGCTAACCACATCCCTAGATCTAACCGACTGTCAAACCCAATTCAGCTTTGCCCCCGCACACGTAATTGATTTATTGATCGTACGTTATATTCGATACAAGATGAGCTGCGCTCGCGCTGCATCCTTTACTCACAATTTCTAACCAGTTGACCGGCTGACCTCGATCGCATAAGTCGTGTGGACTGTAGGGGACGATCGCTATTGACTATTAGGTTTTAAGGCCATGTGGCCGATAAGAAATGTGGGTATATAGCCAGGGGATATATGAAAGGATTTGGAAGTTTCTCATGTGTTATCTATAGTGACTTTATCTAAATCTCTCAATAACTGGATCACGCCTAAAACTCTTCTCGAAATTTGAATCAGTAATAAGGTATGATAATAGTACTTTAATCAGTCCTCATGTTTTCTAGCCAGAAAGGTCATGTTACTGGTAACTGCTGGCCTATAACATCCAACTACATACTGCTTAGGAAAGGCCTCTCCCAATGACTTCCAGCAATTCTTTCTATCCAGGGCTATTGTGTTACATCTTGTAGTACATAATATCGTATATTATGGTAATAATATAGCTGCGTGTGAAATTACAGAAGTAGTTATCGACATAAATATGGAAAAATGTGTAATTGTAAATGTGTTGAAGGTTGCAGTTATAGCAGTCACGCATCTTCGCATGCTGAGAAACATATTACAATGTCTGCTGATGACGAGATTGCTAGCTGTCGCTACTTTGTGTGTAGAAAGTATTATATCTCAGATATTATTGATGACTGTTCTTTCATTAAAGTCGTAAAAAGTATTTAGATTGAAGTCTTAGTTTGATTGACCTAGAGATAGCTAAAGATAAGGGTCGATTTTTTTGTTCAGAAAATCTGATATATGTAGCCAGAACCATAGATGAATGGCAAAAAAATATTTGGCAATATGAAATGCTGTGTACAAAGTTATACAAGCGAAGCCTACTGAAGATTTTTCCATACACACAGTATCAACACAAACAACATTTATATGAAAGAAACTACACAAACAATTCATGAGTCAAAAACAGACCCCCATCCATTTGAAGTGGTGCTCATCGCCAATGCGGCCGAATTTCAAAGAAGCCTAGTTGCAAGCGAGCCTTTCAGAATGCACCCATTCATGCTTCAGAATCATTAGTCCATTGAATCACCGAATTTAAAGCAAGCGAAAACGCGGATTTGAAACGAATTTTCGTCTCTTTGTTGGGGATTCAATAGCTCTATATAATTACAAGTATGTTTGAGTTTATTGGTGAAAAATGTTTGCTGTAAAGCCTAAATGGATGAGTTTTAGATGTAGGATATATGAAAAGGATATATTTTTATTTAAAAAAGTTAAAATTCAAAATAAACACGACTAATCGATAACAATTTCACTACAGAAGCAATGAAAGCGACAAAAAGGCACAAAAATGCAGAACACGAAAATATCAATAGTGTTGAACGCAGCCCAGCCTTCCAGAATACTTGCACAGTGTCGAAACTCAATGAGTTCGCGATATAAAAGCTGTTATTTGCCGTAACGAACGCCTTTGTGCAGAGGAATGCCTTTACGAACACTATCTTAAAGACGGATTGCCGTACAACGCTGCGCGAACTCCGGTGGCTACAGGCACAAAGTACTGTAACGCCGTAATGCAAACAATCCTCTGCCATAGTTCCGCGCACAAACTAGCCATAAACAATCTGATAAAGGTACCGAACGAACAACTTTTGATAGTACGCCGCTTTTTATGCAAATTCGTATGGCGTTGCGAAATATCGATGTGTTCAGCGAGCTTCAGTGCTGTCTTCCGAATTTATTCTTGTTGTTCGGCTTTCAATTTCTTCTATTGTAGTTGGTGGTTCGAGGTGGATTTATTTTCTTTGTCAACTGTGCTGTCTTGAATTATACCAGCAAAAAATGATTTGTGAATCAAAAATTATTCTTGAAATTAAAACTCAAACCACAGACCAATCAATAACATCTTAAAAACTTTCTTAAATCAAAAACTCGTGCAATCAAATTCAAAAGAAAGTTATCAAACGAAAAAGAGGACCTATTATCGGAATGTCATCAAAAAGGAATAACATAGCGTCACCCTTTCGGCAACTTAATTAAAATCTTTGCAAAAAATCCCCAAAGGAAAAACTTTTGACCCTTCGATAAGGCTAATAAGTTCCAAACTGTAGCTGTGGACTGAAAAATTGTTTCCTTTCCAAGAAAATTGTCGAACAATCAAAGAGTATCAAAGTATACATGCCCAGGGGTTCATTGTAGTGATTCTTGACTTTTAACCCTTTTGTGGTTGTTTTTTTGCGGAAATGCTTTATTATTTCCTCTTTTGTTTTATATGTAAAGATTTTTTAAAGTGCGAATAAACATTTCATTGTTTTAATCTTTAACGTGTTTAGAGTGAACAATGCCAATTTCATAACAATATGCCCCACGTTTTCACAACGGAAAATACAAATTATATTATGCAATATTTTTACTACACAAAAATGTAGTTTTATGGCTTCTTTCACAAGTTTACCGCATCCATGATAGGTTTCTACTTCCAACCATTTATTATTGGCATCGAAATTAATATCATTTCTCAGTTCTGGTTGTTCATTTCTATCAATTGGCTTATTAGAATTAACGAAATAAGATTTAACGTGTGTCACCGCTGTATGATGATAAATGATGCGCGATGATATTTCTTTTTTTTATAAATTGCCTATTTATTACAATAAACCATGTTTCCGTCTGTTTCAATGGATTGTAACAAGATTTTTGATGTTATGCGAGAATATTTGATGGATTTTTCGTGAAAAGCAAAAGACATGGATATTGTTCTTGAAAAAATAATTCTGTAGTTAACATTGGTCTCCCTAACTATGTTCTAAGTACCGAGAGAGCTGATGACGAATGCAGATAAAAAGATAACGTAACAAGAATAGCAACTTCTATTTAATGTAAAGAATTATTATTAACTTTGTCCACCGCAACGGATTACTCATCGGCAACATAAGCATCAAGGCTTTACACTATTGACTTACACATTGCGACAAAATGATAACTAGATCCCAACATGTTTTTCTTTCACAATCAAATCATCATACAACCAGGTTTATTCTTTATTGAAGCATAAACAAGCAGTTAGTAACATAATTACGCCGACAGATAGCGCCCTTTTCTAATAAAACCTTATTTTATAAATACCTTTTTAAATCTCATGTGAACAGGCACCTGTCATTAAACGTATACAGCCAGACACCTGGCTTCAAAACTAGGTAAACATCACAATGCGGACTATACGATGCTACTATTTAATTTCAGAAAGCAATAATAGTCCTACATAAATCATAAACACCTTTCTTTTTAGGCAGTAAAAACGTTACTTTCATCTCCGGGCTCATAGATGGCGCTGTACTAAAATCCAACTGTAAATTATAGTTTAATGTCACTTCACGGCGAGACATGAAAGAGTGACGATGCTATTTTTGTACACACCAAAACGAAAACACTCGAAATTAGTTTATGACGTTTGTCTGTAGTTCGATTTATTTTAATTTTGTTATTTTCGGGGACCGTGCTCTTATTATGTGTCGGTCGTCGTAAACTGCTGTAGTTCGACACTGAATTATCTCTCGCCTGACTTGACTAATGATGGCGGCAGCATTTCTAATTTAGACTTTATTGACATTTATCGATGATCGGCCACTCTTGCGCCGGAAACCAGACTACAAGTTTGATGTAACGCATTCCATCAGCCCACATTTTTTTTTCTAATTCCAAATTCTATTTTTCTTGGCATAACGTTGGTAATTTTTTGCTTCCTATTAGCACGACTCATTTAGTTTTGATAAATGTCATGCTTTCCTTCATCTCTGTCGACGACATTAGAGATGCTCTAATTATTTGATATTTCATTCAAATCATTTTCATCAAGATCTTATTCATCAAAGTTTTTGGCTGTCGGTCCTCTACATAATTCGGTCTCACTCACAACGTTCAATTTTGACTGTGCGTGCAATAACACTGTTGTCGTTCGCGTCTTGCCCACTAATTTATGGTTATCCATCGCACTATAAAGCTAATGATACATTTTGTTAACAACTGGAGCGATCTATCGACATTAATTTGCAATGGTCTATTCACTGATAATTTATGTAACGAAGACGATGCCAAAACGCGACCGTCTGACACCGTGAGGAATGACAATATATCGACCGATAGATTCGTATCGATAGATATACGAGACCCGATAAACATGACTAACCTCAAGCTTGTTAAAATAACATATTTGAAATAGAAATTACACACGCAATACACTTTCAAAAGATAATCAACATAAACAAGCATTTGCTTGACATTCAACATTGAGCTCTCAATTGCAACTGAATCGACTCTAACAACACTAAAGAAAATAATAATGTTTTCGCAAATGTAAATCCATGTTTGATTATAGATATGCGAGCACACATAAACACACATGACCTTTGCGTTCTGATTTCCAAGCAAATCAAAGAGAAAGCATCGAGGGATGTCGACAAGAGAAGCAATCAGATGCCCCATCAAACGCAACCTATCATCTTGTCAGAAATCGGCACGCACGTTAATTTAATAACAAAAAAAGCCTAGAGTTACATTAGAAAAAAGGACAAAAATAAATGGTAAGTAGTGTGCGCGTGGGTTCTCTCGCTCGCTCGTCGGCGACGCCCGTAATTACGCTCCAAACACGCGAGCGCAACTTGAAAGCAAATGTCAAACTCACATATTTATTTCTTAGTATTGAATGCTGCGCTCGCTTCTCGGAAGATCCGATGTAAACATCATCGTGTCGATGATGAAAGCGATCTGCTTCTTTGTACTCGATGCTGATTAGTCTAATTTTATCCGACAAAAAAACATCACAAATATGTAATTTGTGTGTACCGTGACAACGCCTGGCGTGACTCGGGCTCAATAATGACCGGAAAGTGTTCGGTACATCTCAACCGAGTGGAAACTTTGTTAGTCAGTCAGCAATGTTACTTTAATAACCTCGTAATTAACTAAAACGAAGACGGCTCGTCGAATTCGTCCCGGTTTATTTATACACGGACCCGCGTCGATATTCAGAAGCCAACTTGATAGATTCATAGCAGCGAACATCAAAGAGCGTACATTAATCATAACTCACATCAATCGCCGGTGAAACATTTCTGTTTTTATTGTAAATCAGTATTAAAAAGCGACAACGTAAGCATATGAATCAAACGTGCGCCTCGAGACGTCGACTATGTGCAATAAATTCGTGAAAACGTAAATAAAAAAGTGTGGCGGGCCGATCGGACCACCCTGCGGTACACCTGTTGAATCTATTAACGTGTGCGCGGCCCGCACCAGATACTATCGAACACGTCGCCGGCTGGGAGCTGATGTGTCGCACTGTCGTACATCATAATACGCGATGCGTTGAGAAAAATCGGCGTCGGTCACATCTGTGGCACCGACGTCGATGGAGCCGCGCGATGACTCTCGACGCAAATCGTGCGTTTCGTTTCGTTTTTTAAATGACAGCCGGTGTAAGTGCGCCTCAAATGCGCCAAACTAATAAAAGTTATACTTCCTACGAAGTGATATTTATGTATGTACTACGTCTGGCTTCCATCTTTTACGATCGTCAACAGTTACATATTTAATGTTCGATGTTTATCAACATTTCTTTCTTATGCAGGTTTTAGTGGAGCGATAAATTATTTATCATCAAAGACTTGCTTATTTTGAAACTTTTGTTTCTTTAGCGCGGTAATTCCTGGCTTTACAGCAGACGTCACTGGCATTATTAAGTAAACGGCAGTATTCTTTTATCATAGATTTGATGTATTAAGAACGGATCATAAATACAAAGATAGCGTTTGGTATGATAACAGTTTGGCAGGACTCGAAGAGGATGGGTCATGATGTCATTGTATACATAGATGCGGACAGGCGTTAGTCAGTATAGAATTGACTCATTCTGTAAATCTGTGAACACTTATTAATTTCAACAATGATTTTGAATTAAAACATTACAAGCCTATAGTCACATTATGATTTCGTTAACAGGGATGATTCAAGACCAAAGGCTATGAAACAGTCTGCACAATTGGCTGAAACTGACACATAAAAATCGTTACTTTCAATTATGCTTCTCAGTTCTTCCAATTTTGTGACCAAGTCAAATGGTACTGCCGTTTAGTCGTTACCTTTGTTAAGCCTTTCATGCTATGATTCAGCCCTCAATGTTACAACAAGGCCAAGGAATCTGTTTGCTATACAACTCTCCGTTGACTTTTTATATTTAAAAGCTCTCTTTGTCTCAAAGTGTCTCACGTTTAATAAGATACATCTGTTACCACTATATTTTGGGGACATCGCCGTCAAACTTCATATAGTGAACAGCGTAGATATTTGGTTACAGGAGCTTTTTGTCACCAATTATAAACCTTACACCCTTGTATTAAGGTTTGCGGTTTCAAGAAATATTTACAGATATACACCTTTGATGTATTTCGATTTCTTTTTGTGGAGGCTGAGAATTTTCGATGGCTCATCAAGACACGGTGAGATGAGTAAATCAACGGGAAGGGATATCAATATTTTTAACGGCTTATTCATAACGTGTCTCACGGAATCGTTTTGTTGAACTATATTTGTTTTGGAATTAGAGCGTTGACTTTAGTCTCTGAAAAGAAACTTTATGTTAGTTTTGAATTTAAATCAGGTTTTTTTATAAACCGGTTTGCCAGTCCCACTTCTATCTGAAGAATTTCAAAATCACCTAGCTAAAATGCACCAATAGACTATACATTAGACTATTTCGTATCGAATATACTCAAACACATAAAGATTACTCAACATCACATAACCAAGAGATTCCCACTATTCCTCAACAGTACACTTCACTTCACTATTCGTTTGATCATCTAATGTTTTATGTATGTCGTCGTAATTAGTTCGATCTCCTGATCATCAATATTAATTTGCAATTACAATATCACGCCTCTGTACATGATTAGGTTCATTCCAGTTTCATTAAACTTTAATACGTTTTGTTTATTCATGATTTACTAGCTATGTTTTTGTTCAATATTGAACGTTTGATCATTCAAGTTTTTATAAGGAGGCCATTTTTATGGGGGATTAAATTTTTTGCTCTTGTTAATAAATTATGGTTTATGGGGCGTCTGGTGATAATTAATCTTAATTATTTGATTAAGCCGCGGATATGGCAGTCATTTCTGGTCTAGTGAAGTTAAACTATTATAGTTTGATGGCATGTTAGACACTAATACATCTACACTTGAATGGACAAGAAACAGCAACAAAGCAGACCATATTGATGACCACGCCACACACGATATTATCGAACGAGAAAGAAACAAAGAAAAAGATAATCACGCGTTACATTAATCCACAGTCCCAATAAAAAAGCAATCTTCTAAACTCAATTGCGTTTAATAAAAACCAGTAATTATAACTGAAAATGGCTCCAATACTAACACATAGGCAATTATCGTCGCAACTAGCGATCAAGCAGTATTAGACTTATCGGAACTACCGCCATATTACCTTAACTAAAACCTTATTGGGTTTCAATAAGAACCAATTTGTTCCGCGGCTACCGTAATCCGCTGAAAATCGAAGTTGGACCTAAGATGGAGTCTTGTAGAGTCTAATATTGTTTGTTAGTGGTAGGCCTCCATATGTAGGGACGTGTTAGTTCGGAGCGAACACGTGTGCGGAATATGTCAATTCATTATAAACTTTGTGTCGTATAGAAGATGATTTGTGACATATTATAGAATAATGCGGTATCTGTTAGTACATGCATCCATTAAGGACTTATTGTTTCGTGTGTAGATACCGCCGAATTCTGAGTAATTGACGAAATTTGTCGGTGTGTGCCTGTCATTATGTGTTTAATTAGTTTCTGTCTGTTTATTGTTCGTATTATCGATTCTAGTTACGTTATCGCCGAGAAAGTTTCGTTTGTGATGAATGGGAAGATTTGTGTGCTTAGAAGTTTAGTGAATTGAAAGGGTCATTTGTTGTCTGTACTTATGTATTTATCAGAAACACTTTACACGATATAGCGTAATATTAATCTTTCTAATCAAAACATAATTCAAGAAACGAGAAATGCTTCCTCATTCCGTTTATTTCGAGCTCATCAAAATTTCTTAAACTTTTTCGTCCTCCCTACCTGCAACTTCGTCCAAATGCAATTACAGCCCGTCGAAAACATTCTACTATTGTTTTTATTAAAATTAATTCTGAAAATCAATCAATTCAAAACTTTCTTGTCGTCCCCTGTTGTTCGGACCATTTTTCTCATCCCCCCCTCTCAGAGACAATAGAAAATGGTTATTAATATTCCTTGTAAAAAAACAGTGGTGCTAAACAATAGGTGTTGTTAATTTACTCATTAAGGATTCATGGGGTGTGCCCGCCTCGTGGGAGAAGGGTGGCAGATTCACAATGATATTGGCTTCCTTTGATACATTCGGTTTTGCTACAAATTGAAATTTAATTTTATATCACCTGGGATGTGTCGAATTGTGAATGCTGAAAATTAGTGAAAATTATGAGTTTTATATTAAAAGCGTGCATATTAACTTTGGGATTCAATGAAAAACCAATAGCTTCTAAAAATAACTTGTCCACCCAGTCGCAAAAGTACCTATTAATAACAAACATAAAATTATGGCTATAAATCTCAGATTATAACAGAATACAATAGAATACAAAACAGCCGATAATTTTAATAATACTTTGAATGACAAAAAGTATGACCACGTGGCGGGGGTCAAAACCGGTCGCAACCGGTTCTTAATAAAACACCATTCAATCGAATTTCGTACAATCCACCACTAATGTAAAGAAACTCTGCAATAACAGGTCACGCTATTCTGACCTTTATTCATGCAAAATAAGGGCGAGAGTTTTGTGATTAAATCGAGTTGGACCAGGGTAGTGATTGGTACATTTTGATCGCCTATTCATTCGGCAGATTTGAATCTACGCAGATGTCCAGCTGGTCACATTAAATCGAACGAGATCTATTGATACGGTTTTTTATTGTTATATTAATGGTCAAGAGCGAATAAAGGATCGCGTGACGATTTTAATGTAATTCGGAGCTTCGAAGCCCTGGGCGTTTGCCATGGAAGACTATTCTATTACTGTGTTTATTCCAGACACTTGAGTAAACCTTCGAAATCTATCGTCACGAAATCGTGATTTCTAAAATGTCAGGTTAAGTGCTTGGTATATTTGAACATTGCAAACGATATTCCGAACTGTTACTACTTACTAGTATGCAAATTCATTCAGACTTTGGTTTATTTAAGGATATCTTGAGAAAGTTCGCTGTATACTTAGATATCTTCAGTACTAATTACCGTTTAGTTTCCGTGTACGGTTTCCTAAATATTAGATTTTCGTATAGTAAACTCATCAAGCCCAAAAACGATAAATGCCAATACTTGTCGGAAAATCCCGAAACTTACTATTTCAAATCATAAGAAATTGTAAACATGAAGTTGCCTCTCGAAATATCTACATAAAAATCTCAGTTTTCTCGCTCAACAAAACACTAAAATGATTAGCATGTCATCCCTATCTTTCAGGGGACACTTTAATTGAACGTTTTCTGCTCCCATCGAAACAAAGGCGTCAAAAGGAATATTTCGCATAAATTATTTTTTCTCTTTTTCAACACTTCATTGTGAAGATATCGTTAATATTAATTTTTTGACACGGAAACACCAGGCTTTAATATTCGTGATACAGCCCTTTGTTATTTTAATGGCTGCCGATATTCCCTTTGCTATCTATAGCTTCGTCAAAGAAGTTTTCTATTTGCTTTCATTGCAATTCATCGGGCGATTTGGGGTTGGGATTCTGTTTTAACAAATAATTAAAACAAATGACTGTAGAGTTTTGGTCGAAATAGATTCTTCTTTGAACGTCTTAATTGACAATAGTATAGAGATAGATGACATGGAAGAGCAAGGCAAGGCTGAACGCAATAGAAACGAAAGCATAGGTAACGCTACCGTGGATACTGACTACCAATAAGTGAAGTTTATGTAATAATAAAAGCTTATGATAAATAAAGAGTAAGAGAGGATGGATAAGAGGTATAATGACGCAATACCGAGCGCGTGTAAGCAGAAATTGATCGTAAAACAATCGATAGTGGAGCCGATTTAGACGGTAAGTCAACGGCCTGCTTATCGCGGGTCAATAATTCGGTGAAGTTTAGTTGAGCGAACTCACGATTATCTGAACTCTTGCGCAGAGATACGGATGTCAAAGTTTCGGAATTTAAATTGGCGTCTTCCGTGAATATATTGATGGATTCAAATTCTGATGATTCTAATGAGAATTTTGGGATAATCATATTGGAAAAATCCATTTCCGTTAAAAGAGATTACTAACAAGAAATTAATTGGGGAAGGTACGGGTATGGACCACAGACGGTATGGATTTTAGGATACTATTATGATTTGTATTGCGAAACCAAAACACTATTACATACTTAAAGGGATTATCAAATCTTATGACGCTATATAAGACAATCCATCAAAGAAAACAACTAAATCTAAAGAAGATGATAAACAAAACTTTGACAACCACTCTCTACAGATCGATACACGCATTTTGACAAAAACAATGTCCCCGATACTAGTGTTGATAAAGCGGTGTTTTATATAATATATAATTTTGTTTTATACATATCAGTTTAGTTAGCCGGTGGTGTGGCAGAGACTTGCATCCGTTAGTGAGTGATAGTGGCCTGTGATACTGCTGATGTCTATCGGGAATATTTGGTGATGAGGTCCGTTTTATATATTCGTTTATTGATATTTTGTCATGTACTAGTGCTTTGTTGTATTTGGTAGGAATAGAAGTGCTATGTAGATTATGTGGTTTTCTTTGCCGAATAGCTTGTATTGAAATTATATGTTCTTAGAAAAACTTTGTTACATGAGTAAGGATATTAACATAATGCCGTAATATTAGGAATCGCTCTTAGAGCTCAATTAATTCTAGTAAGATAGTTATAATTTCACAAAGTACTAAACATAAATGTATCAAACCTTGCAAAATACTAAGAATCGTTTCTTGTAAATAAGAATATCCAAGAAGCCTTCAGAGACGCAGACAGTTTCCCTCACTGCCCCAATAGACGGCTTAATAATATACAAACACAAGCAACAACAAACACGACAATAGTTACGGAGAAACAAAACGTTTCCACCATCCGTTTAGAACACATTAAGCGATTTACTTAATGTCTTATCACCGGCAATCAATAACAAACTTATAGTGCCAATCAATAAGATTGACATTCGATTGGGGATCCAACCGTCCTTGAAAACATCCGATCTAAACGCGCTACGCAAAGGATACTATTCTCAAAGTACAATCAACTCTAAATCGACACGCCTCGGTCGACAGTGAGTCGATTCCGTCTTCTTGGTTACGTCACTCCGAAGAGGATTGTTACCAATCTATCGGAATAGTTCTCTTAGGATGGAGGTCTAATGCATTGTCGTTAAATTAATGCTACGATTTATGACAGTCGGAATTAGCCCCAAACGAGGGCCAGCAATGGATCACTGTTTAGTTTTATTGATGAATGTATTTGAATACAAATAACTGTGACATTATCCGCAGCGGGTGATGTACGAGCGATTCTGGTGTTTACTGATTTGAGAATAGTGTGCGTTTTGGCTGTTATAGAAAATTGTTTGATAGTCATTTATAACGTTGATGGACTTGCGAATAACTTTGTAATCTATAACAATTCGGAGGCAGATAATATTGAATAAAAAACCTCACAAGTAGAAACATATAAGATTTTATTCGCAACATTTGCAAATCTTAAATATATGTGCCGAAAAACGAAAAGAAATGTCGGACAGATCTATCTTATCATAATTAGCAACAACTAGGCTCCCATGACCAATGCCTATAGCTTGTCGCCGCACCGATCCATCACAGGCTAATATAAAAATGTCAACGATTCGAGTTACTCAATTTGCAATAATTTTCAGAACCGCGGCACGGTTGAGCAAATCCACCATGCAGTAACAGCCTGCCGTGGATAATGAGGTTCGATTCCGCGGGAAGCAATTTTCTTCTATAATACGCCGATTTTTATTTTATGATCGTCTCGGAACAATGACTTGTGTGACTACCCGAGTTCTGTTGACTATTGACAAGGCTATGCGAAGCTTTTTGGTCGTAAACGGTGTATGTCAAACGTTTGATCAAATTCTTCTATGCAACAAATATTTGGTTCTAGCTAACTGTTTCGGTAAAAAAATGCGTTTGTTATCATAAACATGATATTTGAATAACATATTGGCAAGTTCATACAAATGTTTGCTCAGGTTTGTACAAAATTTCACAGTTCATTGCTAATTTTTATCTGAAGCGCCTTCGTCTCTTACGTGAATACCATAATATTTATCTGCCATTGTAAGTTTGTATTTCTCTTCTAAACCTTACACTTAGGTATTATTGAAATCTACATTTTGACTTGTTTACTCATCATTGTTGTCAAAAATTGACAAACGTTTTCCTTTTACTAAAGCTTCTTTAAACCCGTTACAAAGGTCAATCTTAGTCTGGAACACTCCAAAAGTTTGACCAAAACGATCGACAAATTGTTCAGCGTCAGCCACTGTTTATTTATTTTACAAAAGAGGGTATTTGTCTCCAAAGACAATGGCTATTGGTGCGCAAGGGGGCTCTCGATAATTGAGAGGGGCTCTTAATAACCTTCGATTATTTATTTAAGAGTTTCGCCACCTGAGGCTTTGGCTGACAAAAAACTCCTAGTAATTATTTTATATTTCCTCCAATTTAAAATTCAATTTCCCCTTTTATTGTGACTTGGTTAGGTTCAGAATTGTTTGTCAAACGTGGTGTTTCCTGTAAAGGATTTGAATCAGGGAATAAGCTGTGGCTTACATTATTTTTCTCCGCAACTTCGTTTGTGTCAGTAATTAAAGATTTTTTAGAAAAACCTTTTGATGCACTTTGTGTTACATTTCTACTCTTTTAGTTATTGAAATATAATTCATTTAGAGCAAAGAGCTTTATTTTTGCAACCTCATTTACTACGCTGTGCCATAAATACTTGTCAGAGACATACTAAGTAGTTACCTCAAAGTACTTACGTATTTGTAATCCAAATCACATCTCAAAAGACATACATAAATATATCAATACGTACATACGTCATGTTATATACAAAGAGGCGGTCGGGGCAAACCGATACACAATTAAAGAGGAAAACAAGAATACTTGTAAGTACTAATGCTAAGACGAATGTTGCGTAAAATCGACGCGTCTCCCCTCACCCCCAGCCTCCCCACGGCCTTAGGGACGCCTGATTTACGATATCTAGAGGAGAATGGGGTTTTGTTTTTTGTATTTTTTATAAATATTCAAGATTGTTATGTCGCGCGGTTTAGTGACTAAGAAGACTGGCTTGGGAAATCTTAACCTTCTAGATTTTTTTTAGTTATAGGGTTAGGTATATAATTAATAATAGTAATTAAGAATCTGTTATTCGTAATTAATAGACTTGCCAACAAAGAATTAAAAAAAAATTGCCAAGAAAATCATAACTTAAGTTATCTTAAATTTAAATAGTTTTTCTCAGATTAATTAGCGTTTGTATTTTATTATTTTATACAATTTTTTTGTGTAAATATTAATCATCATCTGCCTAGACTTCTCCCAACTATGTAAAGTTCGTTTCAACATCTGATTTGCATATCTTATTTGTATCTTGCAACTGACATATTAAGAAATCGTTTTTCGTCAAAAGCACAGCCCTATGTCCCCCGAATTCGGCGTTTTCTTTCTCTAATTGATAATTCTTGCGCGATCCCTCATCGGGGCTCCTACAATAATACAATTAATTCCCTTATGCCGAGACCTACTTATAAATTTCTTACGCACAACCCTTATTGGGGACCGTTTACACTGGATACTTAGATGATCTTCTAGTTTGTCGTGTGTTTGTTGCGTTGTTTTTACATCAGAGTATATATTTACAGCATGAGAGGCAATTTTCTTTAATTGACTTCGCCAAGAAAATTCAATCTCTACTTTTGTTGGCCTTTTTTTAATGCTAATGCGAAGGCCACGTGGCGGTCTATAAGTTCTGATGCTAGTCTTGCGGCTGCTACATACAACTCATCATCATAAAATTTAACCTCCTTACTATCCACAAACCATATCTTCGCTTCTCTTTTTCTATCTCTGATTCCCGCCAGTGTAGCACCTCCTTAACCCAGTCCTGTATGTGTCGTGTTCACCCTTCAGATCAGACACCGGAGACTCCGCAGTAATTGCTTCCCCGATCCGGAGAGCGCATCTTTTGTGATCCGCTACAAATAACACAAAAACATATTTATAATACCGCGATATATTCGTTATTTAGTTATATGAGGCGTTTCTGCGCATGTATTGGGTTTACCCCTTTCTGAAGTGATTTTGACGTAAGTAGCTGTAATTTGAGGATCTTCTGTTTTCTGAAAATACCGTGGGAATAAGTCTAAGTATTATACTATCAATGGTCCAAACAATTCGGTAGTGCTTGTCAATCTCATAACAACATTAACATTTTCTAAATTTAAACTTAACATTTTCTAGGTTGATCGTCTTTGGTTCCAATTTTAATAAATTCTATTTTCAAATTGCGATGTATTTTTTTTCGGAGACTGATATTTTGCTAAAATAAACAGCCATTAAAATTGGAACGTGTGACCTATATCCTGACCCGATGACCTTACCAATCACAAATACTATCTAACTGAACAAATAACTCTGAGTCACGTTGATAATAAAGCTAATAATAATGCAATTGATTTGAAAAACGGATTTGTTTTTATCATTTTAAACATACCTACCTCCTACCAACTTTATTTAAGTAAAGATATTTGTCACTAAGTACATATTTAAATTATATTTTTTTTACAAATTACAATTTTATAACAATTTTTACAACAATTATTACAAATTTACAATAGTTTTCTTAAAAGATTACAACATTTGTATACAGTTACAACGTCTTTTATAAAAAAATCACTGCATTGATATAAGAGTGATGAAATCAAAGTATCCACAAATTAAGAATATTCTTTAGCAGAAATAATTATACTTCCTAAGTCCACAAAAGCTTGTAAATTCTCCTAAAACATGAGTCATTATGAAACCTTTCAACTACTATCGATGATTTAGTAACAAATTGTGCGACTCTCCCCAGCCTCCCCATTTCCAGATGGTTTGCCGATTTGGCCGGCGCGACTGTGTACATTTAAATATGGCGCCCTAATGTTCAAATACAGATATAGATGATATTTTATTACTTTGTTTTGTAGATAATTAGAGGAACAGAATGTCTTCGAACTTTTAGATGGATATTAATAAAAATATTTGTTTATTTAGGTATCTAACGTAAGTTATCAATCAGTTTCTGTGGATTGATTGCTTAATTTATCTAATGTGTTTCGAGGTTTTTGAACTCATAAACTAATGATCTCCTTTTTTGTTTCAGGTAAGACCAACACAACCTGTCTAGACTCGAAATTAAATCTAGATTTGTCCTGATTATTTTGAAGCGAACTGGGTAAGACGAAACTGAACTACCAACATTCGAAACAAAAGAAAACAGAAATAACGTAATTTTTTTTCATCTGTCTATGGACATTTAAAAAGCGAACGTCATCCGTTGGCGCCAACTGTCAGTTACACATCAGAGTGAAACAATTCAACAGATATAAACACAATTGCCATTAAACCCACTCGATTACCAGTAGAAATTTGTCAATATTCGAACCGAGGCCATTAATAGCGTTAATCTTTGAACGTCAAACGATTAAAAAGTCGCGTGACTATAAAAAGGCACCATTTTTAAACGCGACTTATCGACTGTCACTTGTTAACGATAACACGTTTGAGTAGCCGTTAGTAAAGAGCTTTCCACAGCGAACGAAGGTAGAGCGAGCCGTATCGCGTCGCGTTTAGTCTGCCACAGATATTTATAAATCCTAATCGCGTGGTCGTGTTGTAGAAACAGTCCTTATTGGCTGTATAGATAGTTGTCTTGAGACGTTATCGTTTTGATTCGAAATTCGAAAAGTAATTCTATTGTGACATGAACAGTCACGAAAGTTTTTCGAATTAAAATTTAAGGTACCTTTGTAGTTATTACTAATTACTTTTACAAATAATGTATGCCAATGTAACGTGTGTGTGCCACAATTAATAAGTAATTTCTTAGTGAATTATTTTACGTAGAAATATGTACAAGTCCATCAAATGTCAAGCTGGATTAAAATAGCTTTAGAAAGGACTAAACAAACACTAGAAAATGTAGGTGTGTATAACACCAATTTACGATCCAGTAGACTTGTATAAAAAAATGTTTGCCCTTTTTAAAGTGATTGCGTAATAAAACTACTGGCGAGTAATAAAGTCACAAAATAACGTAAAATCGATAATCTCAAGTAGAACAAACGGAACAAATAAAAATAGCTTTGAACGGGTTATTAATTTTTCTTTCGTATTTAATTTTTTTAACTGCGCGAATATTCAAATGCTGCTTTTAACGATTATTTTTATTGACACTTTATGGTTCGGAAACTGAAAATGACTTAGATATGATCCGATGCTCGGACGTTTAACGACTGCACGCGAAGCGCCATTTTGGAAAATGGAACGTCTGAGAATGAGTTACAACCTTCTTGAGAACTGAATAATGATTTTTATTCCTTATTGTTCAGTACCAGCTAAACGTAATGGCATAGTAAACAATTCATTATTCAAACCGTATTTTCGTACGTGCAAGTTTAACCCTTCACCGGCTAGAAATATACAAAGTCATCAAAAATCAATGAGGCGTCTTCTCTCTAAAAGATGAGCGCATTAATCATCTCACACGATGTTACGACAATGGACAGAATCTATAAACACACCCCCCTCCCCCTTATGAGCCACCCTCCACCCACACACACGTAATTAATTAAAATTATTAATGACAACGCATAATAATGGATAATCAATATTCTCGAGTTACAATTATGAGGGAATTAAGTGTGCGGTGAACGGGTTAAGCCTCCGCCAAATTGTTTGAAAAACGAACAATATGAAAAGTAAAGCTGCCTGTCATTGTCATTCAACTGTCAATTTTTTTTTTTAAACGGTGGTTTGGGTAGCCAGTTGTAGGTCAACTTGAGAAAAGAGGTTTTCTACGTAGTCTGGTTCTGAAAATATATTAGAAGCGACTGCTATATCGCGTAGAAAACAAAATTTATTCAGTTTTCCAAGTATTGGGGCTGTCTATTACGATGATATGAGCTTTTTTAGTCTAGGATCGGTCTAAATTCAGTTGAAAATTCCAATCATATTCGTGGTAAATATACTTTCCTAGAAATAACAATGTTTAATTCCTATTACTAATTCAAATTTTCTATTCACAGTTTTTACAACACACACCAACCCATATTTATATGATTAATTATACACATTTATTAGCAAAACCGGGGGTAGTCGCTCCTATGGAGTGAAGGGGTGTAAGAAAGGGTAGTGTGCTATTAATATTTATTTCGTATGCATAAGTTATACCAAGGATTGATTGCTAAGCGCCGAGAATTCGCCATTTTGATTGATTCGGTTAGTAAAATGATTCATACTTTTGTTCGTGTATTTTTTTATTAATGACTTGGTGTATTGTAAAAGTAATTATTGTGGGTTATGTTAGATTTGAAAGGAACTTTAGTTAGTTCTATTAAAACACGAATAGAATTATATTTCAAAAATTGGTAAACCAGAAATCGAACAGACACCAACCACTCGAGACATACATCTAAATCGCTTACCTACTTACAAAGCCACAATTACTTCAGCAATATATTTAAAAATTGCCACTTAAAACCTCGGTGCCTAGTTACGAACAAAAGTAACAATACAAAACAAGATAACCATCACTAATTGCACACCAAAAAGCAAGCCTTTAAACGCGAAAATTTGAGTGTGAAAAGTACGGACGATGCCGTGTCAAATAGTATGGGGGTAGTCACGCGACGATACCTCACCGTATTCCAACTACCAAACACAGTGTCTAAAACCCGAACTTCCACTCTAACGGTCGGTACACAGTGTCACTGCTGTGTGTAAGCGGGGTGAGCTCAAAATGTTATCATAGTTCGCCCGTATCCTAAGTATCGCATGTCCCCGCACAATAAAAGTGCATTTGGCAAAACATTATATAAAACTTTTTGCACAAATACGCCTAACTACGTAATAATGTGAAATTAGCACTCATTGTGGTCATAGATAGATATTTGTTTTTCCTATAAAGGTTATTGATAGCACTCCAAAGACAACATAGAGTCGAACTAGTGAGTCTACCAAACAAAGAACTGTGCTTCTTCTAGTCTAAATAGTTTCACTGTCGACCAATTTCAGGTCAAACGATAGACATACTTATATGGAGTATGTTAAGAAAAATCTCTCTTCCAGGGAAAAACCATGATAGTTGAACCGATTGTAATTACTCTTGTTTCGCGGATGAATCACATGATATTTTATTAATCTATAGAAAGATTCTCCAACAATCACTAAGTTGACCGTGTCTCATGTCTGTGCGATTGCATGGGATGGCTAAAGGCGATCAATTTTTTTGCGGGATAGATGCTCTGTTTCTCGGCGAGGCATCTATCCTAAACGTAATTTACATGGATTAGGCAGCTATCCCCTATGTGGGATAGATGTCCTAAAATATAGAGGTCCGCAAAAATCGCTAATACTCTGGCAATATTAAAGATAATGTTTTTTACTTGCCATAAATTTGTAGATAAAAAACCAAAGTACCGACCAGTATTTTTTTTGAACTGGCCTTTATTTGAACAACAAAAGTATAAATAAAGTATATACAATATATATAGTGATATCAAAAAGTGTAACAACTACCCGGCTTTTAACCTATTACTTATAAAATTATTCAATTCTCGATTTTGTCATACAAAGCTTCCCTATCTCAAAATTTGCCACTGCCATCAACAAACCTTATCTCCACTGCAACTAAAACAAATACGAATTTTTAATTTCGTTCTCTAAGTCCAAATCTCTACACAAATAAGGACAGACAAACATTCCACGCACATACAGTATCAGACGAACCCCCGGCTATATTTTAAACTAACCCTTCGTTTCAACCCTTTGATTGCGACTTTGCGATCAATCGATTGGGTCCTGACCACCCCTTATTATTTACCGATAGCTTTAATATATAAAATCACACATCTGATTATTATTACATACATCGAGATAGTTGGTAACCCTACAAAAAAAACCCTTTAGTTACGCCACAAACAAAAATTGCGAAATTTTAATACGTTTGAAAAAGATAATCTCAGAAATTGCTGTACCAATTTGGATAATACTGCTTATAAGTATATTTCTTTGGTAAATAATTTGTCTTGGCATATATCGTCACGCTATGCCAATAAGAAATCAAATGGGAGGCTGTATTTTTGTTTCAATAATCTGAGATATTTTTCTTATGACTTGATACGTGTATATGCAAGGTTTGATAATTAATTAACGCATGTAATTAGCATACAAAGTAAGAAAACTAGGCAAATTATACAAATAGAGCCATAGTTTTGGGAAAACAACCATTTTAATGATTTACAAGAAAAAGCTCTCGCACTTAAATGCTCACGTGAAACAACACGTCCGTCAAAAAATGAGTACTGGAGTTAAGCCTAGGATTCAAGATAATTAACAAAAGTACTCCACACGATAACCGATCAAAATCCAATGCCATCACAGCGATGTCCAAAAAATCACCCCCTAATCTGTCACCCCTGACACACACGCACAAACCCATACACACTAAGACACGTAAGTTTCGATAGGGTTCAATCGCGATTTTTGATCCCCATCTCAAATTTTGTCCCGAGAGAACCCACCCTTTTCGATCCCACTATATACAAGAATTATACATTATAGTTGCATACATACAAATTAAAACTGCGCCCTTGGGTGTTACTTTTGGGGTAGTCCTATTTGGCCAAAGTCGTAATACGGTTCGAAGAAATTTCGATGGTAATTTATGGCGTGACAATGTCAAAAAGATGGCGTCGGTATGGCTGCCAACCATACCAAGATGGAATACAAAAAAAAAACTTATTTAAATACAACAATAACATAGCAAAAAAAAGCTGCAATATCTCTTTCATACGTCTCAAAAACCATTTTTCTCCAACCTTACTACCCCACTTACCACAAAAACCCGAAACGATCAACAGAATATACCAAAATGATTCATAATATTGCAAATAAAAACAAAAGCAGACGACAGTAGCATCCAACCCTCAAAAACAATAAAAACATATAGTACGCACCTCAGACGGACATGCGGAACCCTCTCGCATAGAATTAACCCTTTCGATACAGAAAGGTGAACAACCCAGTTAAAAACGGGACTTTCTTGTACTGTGTTCAGTGATGGGCGGAAGCGATTTTTGAACTAGTAGCAAGAAATCTATGCACAACTATTAAGTCCCTTAGTTTAACCAAGCTTTCAAATTGGTTCAGCCTCGGTTTCCGAACTGGGAATTAAGAGTTTGTCAAACTTTAGCATCTAAATTAGAATCCGACAGTCATAATCGGTGGTATGATTTCAGTTGTTGACAAGAGATTCCATCCGTTTGAAACCTTTTTATCCTAACAAAAATATGAATCATTGACATATATTACTCGTCTATCAATGAGACCCGCTTCCTCTCCTAAATTGTACACTCTCCTCGTATTTTATCCGCAGGGTAACACGCATGCAAACGAATATTCATATCGAACTTAAAAAAAAGATCGTTCATTTAGAAATAATCTGGAACGCGTCCAAAATGTCCGCTTCGTTATTAATTACTAGATCAAAAGCTTTTATTTTAATTGTTCTAATATTGATATGTGGATGTTTTATTATAACCATTTTCATATGAGTAATATAAGGAAGGACTTTTTTCTGTTAAACCCTGTGTATGGAAGTTTTAAAATAACTAGCTTTAGAATAATTAAAAATGTTTCTCGAATGAGAGATATAAATATTGAGCAACAAAAATCTCAAACAAATCATCTTAAGATAGAACAGAACTAAAAATACCGCACCCCAAGTCGATGCATCACCAAGAATTAATATAATTCTTGTCATTAGACGTCCGATCGCCTCGACATCTTCGCTCCAACTGACAGTTGACATTGACAGCTCGTTAATGATGGCTGACAAGAGGCGCCCTCTGACGGCCATCTTGCCAATTTTGTTGTACGTTCTTGAACACGTCTCGATGTCAACTTGGTATATTAAAATATGTTTAATTATCTGTACATCAGTTGTTAAGGGACGCGAATATGCTGAATTGGAATCCGAAAAATTGTATTTAAAGTTGTTAATGATCCGAGAAATGTGAGATACTGACGAAAATAAAATTCAAATATCAGATTTTCGCCGAAGTAATTATAAGCATACCTAATGATAAAATCACCATCCGATCAGTCCCAAAATCTCGAAACCGTGGCCCAAAACCTTACAAACTCGGTGTAATCAAAACAAAACGTACATCATTAAATATCTGCGTACGATCGCTGGCAACTGAAAAGTAAATTAATTCTGGAAGTGGAACAAAAAAACTGCAAAACAATAAGACTTCGGAGGAAACCGCACAATTCGACCGCCATTAATTATTCAGTGTCATCATCCAACGACGGATATCAACGCTCATAATAAACTCGTATTTTGTATTATAGGTACGTAATATATGTACGGAGAATATTCAAGAATCGTGGAATATTTTCTTTAGCAGTGTCTGTCATAATCGATATTAAGGTGACATGACTGACAACCCAAAAATTAAAACTCAATTTAAAAACAGAAACAAAAAGATTTTCATTCAAAAATCGAATTCAAAAATAGAACACTCCGAATTAGTGTATATCCAGTTCTCTAATTCTATATTCAAAAAAGTTTGTAGCAACCTACCAAGCTTAGCATTCGTACAATGAGCACAATTTATTACAATCAATACACACACACACATACACAATTATAAATTCGGCGCACACATACAAGTTTTAACGAAACTCATGCATATTTATAAACTTAATGTGTATATTATTTTATATCTGCGCCTGTGTGGGTACGGAGGGTCTTAATAACAGATATTCAATCAAAATCAACCCCTTTTCCTGTCCGATATCTTTGCTCTGTGCATCTCCCCTTGTCGGTTTTGTTTTGGTAGGAGTATGTATGCTTATGTTGACAATTGGTAAGGTTGTTCATCATATTATATTTTTAAAAGTCGGAAAACCTTCCAAAATGACTTCGAAACATTGATTTGATAAGAAACTGTTGTTAAATATCAATCATTAAGTAATTCAAGAATCGTACAAAACCGTTCCTCATATAGATTTTTTGCCAGGCAGTGGAATAAAAATTGTGTTTCTTAGTATCACAGTGACTAAAGAAACACAATGCAGTAACCGAATAAAGGTACAACTACGCACCGTGTAATTTATAAACTTCCATGTCATTAATATTTGTAAAGATTCCTGTCGATCTAACGTTGGGTTTCTTTCATATACCGATAACATTTGCATATGAATACAACACCTTTTGTCACACAGCTAAAACGAAGAAAAAAATTGCGATAACTAATCAAGGATCACAGACGAACTCCCCTCATTTTCGATCTCTAAAAAAGTTACTGTAACATGGCGTTTTTAAAAAGAACATTTTATTTTACCTCGATGATTTACTCATTTTCTCAAACACCTTCGTGTTTTCATGCAAAAAGTCCCCCCTACCTTAAAAGTAATGACCATTTCAATGAAACAGGAGCAAAACTCGATCGCTTCACGCAAGAGAAAATCTCCATCCCAATAAGATATTAGAAACACCAATTGCGTATCAGAAATATACAATTAATAACGGTCGGCCAAAACAAAAGCGTGAGCAGACGCCAAAAAAACGGAGAAACATATAATGCATCAGTGAATCGTAGAATTTGAACAGTATCGTGGAACGGGGTGTATAAAATGTATAAATCTTTCGGGGTGGCCGTCTGGCAGGACTAGCCATGGCTGTGTGTAGATATTTAAAATTATTCCCTTTGATACGGAAGATAATTTCATTCGCAGACTCGCACCGTCAACAGAAACATTAGAAAATGTCTAATATAAACTTATTGGATTGATTTGTAGACTTGTAGTTCGGCAATACTTGATCTAAAGAAAACTTACAAAATACGAACGCGACTGGAAAAGTTTTGAAGTGGCTTCAGTTATTGTTCTCTCAGATTGACTTTAGGAAAAATAAAAAGTTTTGTACACTAAAGCAGGGGGCTCTACAAGTTGTTTGTTTTCATTATGTAAACTATACTCCTCCTTGTAACAACTAACATTATAGTTTATGTGATTTGCTAACTTTTTATTTCTCAACCCAAGGATGATTAGATTCAGAAGTGCCAAAAAATCTTTTTGAATTTAGACATCGAGTGTCAAAACTCAAAGTAGCTATCATTAGGGATTTGAAATTGGAAACAATCATTCCAAAATCAAACGTTTTGATGGTGGGCAGCAGCCATCACGTGACACACGGCGCAGTCGGCAAACTTTTTCCCGACGCAACGAGTTCGCTCTGAAAGTTGTTGAGCCTTTGTTCCGCGCAATCATACGCCACGTTGTAAGGATGCGTCGCGAACCACGATCTCCACTCATCCTTTTGCTAACAGTACTTTGATTTCCGAACCGCTTTGATTCAAACTTTTAAGCATCCCGTGTTTTGACGTCGAATATTGCATTTCCGTGTGTGTTTAATTTGATATTTGTTTGGAACTACACCGCCCGTATATCATCTATATTTGAAATTTCAACTTCAAACGGCGATTCCGATGAACGTTATTTAAAATATTTCGGCGCTCTCTGATCGGGCCAATAACACTCAGTTTCTAGTTATTCTCATTGTATACAATCTCACCCCACGTCGACCGCGACCCTCCGAGAAAAAATAATAAATTATTTTAGTTAGTATGCAAATAAGCGCGGACCGATATTTTAACCTACACCCCATTGAAATAGCGCAATTTTTTTAAATATCTGTTCTTTATGGTACGGAAGAATGTGCTTGTTTTTAACGTTTTATTAGATTGGAATCATAAATAGTTCTAGTGCGAGTACTTGCTCGTTATGTTTAGAATTGCAAAGTGATTCTGAATTTGGAATAGTGATTCTAAATTCGAATTCAACTATGGTTTTAAATGATGGCGATTCACCGGCCCCTTCAACATTAATCTAGATCTTAATGCGTGCGGGTGTGTGTGTGTATTGTGTGTGTGAGACAGGGCAATGATATTTAATTCGAAGGGTAGAATTTCTCATCGATTTTAATTTTATGCGCGCATCCCGTCTCGGCGTGTATTATTTGTTTTTTATGTAAATATTCTCGATCTCTTATTCAGACGAGTGGCGTCCATTTTGCGGATTTTTTCCCTTTTCACATATTTAGACGTTGGAATATTTTAATATAATGGGTTTTGTGTTTGCATATTGGCATAACTTATTTGGAAAATTCTAATTCGCTCTAGCGATTATTGTGTTGACGTAAACTTTGCCTTCATTATAAGTTCGACGTGCAATTACACCACACTCATTGAATGAGAAGTGCAGAGAAAACAGATAGATAGAAAATATAATTTTTCCAATAATTCAGGTCTGATGGAATATCAACGGTTAGGTTATATTCGATAACTATATTAGCGCGTTATGGAACACGATAAGACTCTATTATTTTGGAAAAGATACTACAAAATAACGAGTTTAACTACGGACCTATTCCTATACAAACAGATACATGATAGGCACAGTATCTTATATTCTAATGAAGAGGTCAATGACGTAATTAAGGCGCCCCCACACACACACACAAATACCTGTCGATATATCAGACCCACCCCTATAAACCCACAAAATTAATATAGCCGAGAGCTACGTCAAAAATCATTATATTTTATGGACGGCCAAAATAAATGACGCTTATACGGTACTGGTGGAAAGTTTATATTCAAATTTCACTCAGTCCGTCGGTCCGGCATCTCCAAGGATCAATTTACATATTTTCACAGGTTTCCACGATTACATTTAATGTTAGATATGTATGCGGAACCGTGAACGTTAAAGATACTTTCCTGTTTTCGAGCTCACATGCTGTTAGATTGCCTGGCTGTTGGGATAGTTTCCTTCGCGTACTTTATATGATGGTGGATATTAAAATTATATTTGACAGTTCACGTATTCCGAATTTAAAAGTTCAAGTTACGAAATTCAAATAATAGAATGCTCGAAGTGAGAGAGGCACACATAAACCATAAACAAAAAAATAACATTGGCACGTGATGAATTTTCTTTGTCAAACTTAACGTGTTTTCTAATTACACGTGTATTTTATACAATGTAAATTCCAATTAATTCTTGCGAATACTAAATAATGAAAACAAAGGTTTAAACGTATGACGGCTGTACGGAGGACCATAGAACACGCAAATTAATTCCGAAGAAGGAGGAATGTCAAAAATAAGTTAACGTCAAAGCATATTCAATTAAAATAATGATAGGGATGTGTTTGTTACGTAAATAATGATGTCGGTTTGTGTGTTGGTTTGCTTATTTTTGGGGGTAAAGGTAACGCCTTGTGTTAGAGAAACACCTTCCTTCATACCTAAGTATTTTATTCGCGTGTTATTCTTCGCTTAAACGATGTTTGAGGCAGCTCGAACTTCGGCGAACTTACATGAGAATTCTGAACTAACTACAACGAATATGAGATTGATATGCATAAATGTTTAGTCTGTATGAGAATCAAGTTTGTTTTGGGATCTGCACTGTAAAATTGAATTTGGTTTGAAAAACTTCAAGTGTGTGTTAACTCAATACTAAAGCAGACACTTGATTCGATATATGAAACCGAAAAACTTTAACACAACATTTGAATTGAGAACATCACAACCACAGAAACTAAACGCTACAGAATCAATTCCCGTCTGCGAATTAAAAGCATTAATAATACAAAATTTGATTATCCCATAAAAGATTCGGGCCATAAAACTCATAGTTGCTATAGTGTGCACCGTTGCCGAATGTTCGAATTAGGAACCCTTTTGATCGTCTCCCACCCTCCAGCACGGTCGCCGTCGCCCGCTCTCGCCTGCCATTCATTTTCATAATAAAATCGTAACAAACGGCGCAGGTAACAAAATATGGAGAGAGATCCTAAATTTATGTGAACGCAATGTGATTATTTATGTCGAAACTTGAGATTTTGCTAGAGATATTGTCGGCAAGTTGGATGTATGGCCGCTGTAATGACGGACGCGAGATTTCGATGATATACTGGGCCATGTTGGACTACTTGTTATCGTTCTATTGGCGAATAGACATAAATAAGAAATTGCTACTTTCTGCGAGCATTTCGCTTCAATACTGTAGACAGGTAACAATAGGTAGCTAATGTGCTACTCCTTGCAAAAACGTAGCTCGAGACAACATTAAACGTCTCGCGCCAGACAACAACAACGAGTAAAACTTCTCAAAACTACGTATTTCATATATCATAAAACAATGTAACCACATCCTCACCTCCGCAGCAGTAGGAAGGGCCCAATCAATCTGTCTGTACGAGATACAGCCTCCAAATCTAACTATTGTTCACGAATAGGGAAATTTCCATTTGGATTTATTCATTTGTCTAACTATTGTCGGGCTTTCCTATTTTGTATATTAAAATAATTGTTTAGCCGCCAACATTTCGATGTTCTAAATTCAAATTCGTGAATTTGCGTATGTGTTTTGTGCCAGTGTTGGATTAACCATAGATATATGTATGTAGTTTTTTTATATTAGTCTGGCAATGATTTATATTTACTCGGCCTAAGTCTGTCTCTTTTCAATTAAATATTACTTGTAATTAATTTCTCAGCCGTAAAATCAACGTCTTATTAATACTTAAATCCGAAGCCTCAATAAACGTTCCATTTCACATCGAAAACCGAAAAGCCGTTGTATAATAAATTTAACGACAAATTCCGATAAGAATCGGCGACGCACAGACGCAATTTTCATAGATATAGCTCAATTAACAATTGGTTTCAATCGCGAAGACATTTCGTATAATAAAGTGTCCCCCCACGCGGGGGTGCCTTCAGGCAATCTTATTTCTGTTTGTAATATTGCGGTGTCAATTTCGCATATTGAAGTGTGAGCACGAATATGGAACGCCATTGTTTGAATCTATATTGTCTATGAACTTGCTCGTCTCTGATCTGTTAAATTGGATCCTGAGGCTTCGTTGAAATTGGAACAGCTTGAAGAGGATTTTAAAATGCAAGACATTTTCTTTGTTGAAGTATGAAGTGGATAGTAACAGCAGTTTTCAAAGGGGATGATTATCAAAGGAGATTTTATTTTTAAAGTCAAACACAACCTGACCCAATTAGAACACACAACACACAAATCTGTACAAACACAATATCCGCTCGTTACAAACGTTTGTAAACAAACAATAAATGAAAAAAAACGCAAACATGTAAATAAAAACGCCAATAATCAGCCGACACAAAACGATCCAAAAATAAAACCATTGTGTGCAAAAGAATTACACACAATATCCAATTGTGGTTCCGTCAACGAGGTCTATAATAAAAAAACCGCCACCCCACGGAACCCGGCATTAATATCAATCTATCAATAGCTCTCAATACAGAGGCGTGAGTGATCAATAAACGATAATAAAAAATACCCTATTTTTTCGTCCCCCCTCTATTACTATTTTATCGATGATTCGTATCGTCTGTTTTGATTGGACCCTCTACCGCGTTGTCTATTGAATTATCGAGTATCGCATTTTAATTCCTCAATGTGATTTATTCCGATTCAGTTTAATTTATTCCGATTGAATAATTCGATTTCGGTAATTGTTTACGGTTATGGCTTAATTTTTGATAATCGAATGTGTCTGGGTGTCTCTACGATTGTCAATGGCTTGTCACTTAAGTTTTAATCAATTGAATTTGACGTGGCGAATTGATTAAAGGTTTTATTGAATTAGGCATAGCGGGTTTTAGATTTAAACGCAAATCTACCGTATTTCTAACAACTCTCTTTCTATCAAAGACTTACTTTTACAGAACAATATTCAAATAACTTCAATACAGCGAACTCTCTTTAATCTTGTTTCATGATCAAACGTGTGAGAGCCTCACACAGACGTTTCAAATCTCAAAACAGTCGTAACTTGAAAATGTTCAATAAATACACATCTTGGCAAAACTTGGTACATTTTAAACTCCATTACTTATCACTCTCAATCCGTATGTACTTAATTACTCTTGGCAAATACAATGACGTCACATCGATAGATAGATAGAGAGGTACCTCGAAGACGGGGAGACTGGGGGAAGATAGAAATCGTATGTTTTCGGATTAATTCGTTCGTGAAATCGTCTCGTCCCGATAAGAATGGTAACTGCTCTGTACTAATTGAATCTACAATTGCGTTGGCATGTCTGATTTCATTAGACAGTTGTGTGTGTGTGAGGGGTAGGTAGGGGGAGGGGGGTAAGTATCCGAACTGATGGATGCTCTTGAAAGTTTTTCAGCGAAATTTTTGGCAATATTGGTTGCGTGGTTTGGTTTGAAATGATTTTTTTTCTGTTTTGGAGTTGTTTGATATTTGTTGAAGGGTTGAATGGAATGATAAGTTTTGATCGTTGTTGTAGATTTAATATTGGTACATAAATCAAAGATGATAATTATTTAAAAACGGATTTATACTCGTATGTAACATTTTCCACATATGAAACATATTATTATACACCATCATCGACATATGAAAATTGAAAGCCCCTTCAACTTTCTGAATACATCACCCAAACTTAGTTTCACTTCAAAATATACGAAATCTCAAAAGTTGTCTGTTCGTACACAAACGTCTTATTGAATACCCTCGTTCAATCCAAAACAACGGAACGGGTCCAAAGCGTGAATTGTTTCAGAATAATGGTATTTATATGCTACATTGGTTTCAAGGGAAATCACTCTTTGGAACAGTCTATAACGTCTGTTAGCATCGCCGCGAAGAATAGCGGATCCCTTTACTGCGTTGTACGTGAAAACGCGATGCCAGAATTCGATATTACTTAAACTCGTATTGAAACCGGCGGGGGGAAGATTCGGAATATTAAACATTCACGTTTATTAGTTTGTCCTCAACGTATTTGGTAGTCTAAACGGGGTAGTTTTCGATGAGAAACTTGGAAAGTGTGTTAACGAGTTCAACCCAGCGAGTGTAGTCGATTTTCCTAATGGGTATAACATTTTAGTCGATTGTGTCAGTTTTGAACTAACTTTTGATGTAAGTTAAGTAAGTAGTGGTGACGGCTGACTGCACTAATGGCTTGATTCGCGTATCGAAAGGAAACTGCGAGTATTTGTCGGTACAGATCGGTTACATTCACTGACATGTTATAAGGGAAAACTTTACCCATTCGTATCTCATTGATTAAGTGTTACCGGTTAATGGGATGCCCGGAACTAAAAGCATGTTATAGTTTCAACAAATTAGTCTAATACTGTGATGTGATCTTTCTTGATTTGAATCAAGAAAGATCACAATACCTGTCAACAAAAAATTATATTGGGCCCTTGACTGCAGCCAAAGCACTCCAGACTACACCATCCACCCATCTCAACAAGGAAACCACCGCTGCCTATCCATTAAAATAAATCAAAAATTCAATATCACAAACTCTTCACGGAAAAAATCCGTTCTTAATCGATGGCTCTCGAAAAAAATCGTCAAAAGAAAATTGGTATCGTATGATCTCGGCTGCACAGATAGCTAAAGGGGCCCACAAAGGCAGCTATCGGAAGGAAAACGAAAGGGTAATGCGGGCATAAGATGCGCATCGGCACACACGGCCTAATCACGACACTCCCCTCCACCCACCGCCCAACTTTTGCATATTGCCCAAATTGCCCCTACCTCCCTTAGCTTCGCCGCTAAGCGTACATTTTTGCTGGCCGGATAACTCTTTAGTTTACCGGTTTTTTGCCATCCCTTACTCAATTTTCAACCTTGTGTGGCGCTAATACGAGTGTATCGTTATTTCCTCATGTGTGCCAATGTTTTGTTTGTAGTGTTAGGGTGTCATGACGTTTGAGGGATGTTTCGACTCAGAGGACTTCTTAATTGTGAGCGTGCAGTTTTGCTATTGATTTTTTAATGTGTCTCTATGTATGATGGGTGGGGGATAAGTACGTTTTCGTACATCCATTTAGTTATAAAGTATGGATGTATTGTACAGAGGGAATGTTTGAGTGTTTGATCTTTGTTACGTTTCTAAATGAGAAGAAAACATTCGAGCTTCGTATTCTTTATAATTCATAAGGTCTAAACTGGCTTCTAAGTTATTACGCTAATTGGTTAAACTACACCTCAGACTTCAACAATTATCACAAAAAAGTGTAATTCATATAAACAAAGATTAATCAAAACACCCTCATTGGTAGTTCGTTAAAACGCTCAAAGTATATAATTATGGTACAAAATAGTACCAAAGACGCCGCTCTTTAGCAAACCTGTCTATAATTCCTTGTCGACCATAGAGTAAGATGTAGATTGGCATTTAAACTTGGAACTAAAATAAAACACGCAAAACAAATTAAATTATTGTCGTTGATTTACGTTTTTTTATCATGTCAATGTATCTGAGCTCTCGCATGAGTCATGACATGGATTTTTTTTATCCATAATAAGGTGTTTCCTCTAATTAAATATAAGATTTATAAGTCAACATTAAAGGAATTTCCCAAGAAGATACCAATTGCTGGCAAAACCAGTCACATGGTAAATCGTCAATACTTATTTTTACAGAATATAAAACGTTAAATATTTCCTGAAGTGTCGGTACTGCATATGACACTTCTCTCCAACATTAATCTCTATCTTGTTAAATTATAATAATTGCATCAACATTTAATAACTGCGTTTCATTACACGCATTTACCTTTTCTCGTATAAAAAGGAATTATTTTCTAGAAATTGCTAACCCACTTTGAAAAAACATGGAGACTTGTAATTAATGTCAATTTTATTTATAATTACGTCGCGAGCGCCGCCAGATGGCGGTATTTGCGTAAAAACGAGACCGGCCCATGAGCTATGCGATAATATAAATATTTCTTACAATATTAGACTTTAGTATCTGTGCTACAATTTTATTATTTTAATCTATGACCGCATTATTTAAAGACGTACTTTGTACTATTATGAAATAATTTTCATCCTTAAATAGAAGTGCAAGCTTTATATTGCCATCATAAAAAATACATGACATTTTTCTGTAATCCACTCGGTGGTCTTGGACTACAAACGTCATATCACCCATCTTGATTACAAACGGTCGTATTTGCCGCGTTGTAAACAATCAATACGTCGTTTTACGACATGTAATTTCTTGGCATCAGTGTCTAACCGTCGTATGCAGTGATATGAGGTATAATTCAGTACAATTAGCTGCATTATAACAACAATGGTAACGATTCTTGCATTGTGGGCCGTCCTTGCGCACACAATAGCGCAGGTGACGATCTTACGATATAAATAGGTTATGTTAGCTTCCTTGATTACTTTAATGGGCACAGGTTGACTGGCAAGGTTTATATTGTCTTGTATCAGTTGTGAGCCGTAATTATATGTAATGGTTTCGTCTGAAATGGTTAGGTCTTCCCTTTTCAATAAAATTCTCGTTACTGCTTTGATATTAATAGCATTGCGAAATCTGTAGCTTCCTTGGAATTTCTTAACCATATCATAGAATTGTTTAAAAAAAGAAGATATTCAACCTTACAGAATATTTTCTACAAAAAAAAACTACCCACTCATCCAGACAAATCTATGATAAAAATCACGCTTACAAACATTTCCACTTCAAACTCATTTTTTTTATGAACTACTAATTGGTTATAGTTATAGTCTGTGCCTAATAGACAAGAGAATTAACGTTATTTGTCGAGCACAAAACAAAATATCGTTTTCCATTCTCTTTATCTTGTCATATTATTTGCTTACGAAGCTTGCATACGGGCGGACAGCGAAGTATGGCCACACTGGATGTTCGAGGCTCATTGTAAGCGCGTTTAAAAATATAGAGGGAGCGCAGTTTGAATTTCGAATCGCATTGTTCGAGGTTTAAAAGCTTAGTTTTTTTTGGAAAATAGTGAGGTCATAGATTTTCTTAGTTGATTTACGGTTTTTAATTAGCAGTAAATGTTTATTGATATTTAAATATGGATTCAACTTAACTTTTTAGTAAATCGGTAAACTATTGAGTAAATCTCACAGCAAAAAGAAAAAGAAAAGCTCTATTATTTATCAAACTTCCACATTAAGTTTTATCATCATACAGTGCCCGTTTCCAGTAACATTACATCTGCACTCATTCCCCCTTCTTCCATTCTATTTGCACAACTCCTTAATGCTTTATTTCGTTTGTGTGCTTAGTCTAATTAGAAAACTCCGAATCTACTAATGGCTAATATCGAATTTTAGCTCCTTTTTGTTTTTCTATGTCTTCGTATTAACAAATTATGTTCTTTAGACAGACCATACGAGTTCATTACTGTGAAGTCAATTAAAAAAGGAGTTTTAGGTAATTTACGTCGATTTTCAGTTACGCCTTTTTTACTTGATCAACTTTTAGTCTATTTTATGTCAATGACAGTTTAAAAGTTAGTGCTGCCAACACTATAAAAATAAGCTGTCACATAGATTGCCCACCTACTTTTCGGAAGCTGTCAGTTCTAAAAGTTTTGAGTATCCAAGTATCATAGGATCATTGTGACAGGCACAATTTCGTCAATCTCCGGCTCGTGCCGGCGAATCGAAACGTGTTCCGATTAAGTAAGACGTGATTCAGAGACAGAACACTTTGGGAAGACATCGGAACATGCTTGAATTGCACCGGCTTCCGACTTCGTTCGATTAAGACTAGAATTGATTCGCAAAGGAAAGTCTTGTTAAGGAACTTGTTTGTCATGAATTTTTTATAAAGGCTTTTGTTTGAATCCTATAAGATGAGAAACTAATTAGGAACTTAAATAAATTCAATAAACGATTAGACGTTAAAGTATTACTTCTGTATCAGCTTCTAATATCTTACAATTCAAAAGTCAACACACAGAATGGGGTTGAAAATTTATCCGCGATGAGTTAGCATTTCTCTTTATTTCTACCCCCAATTTAAACCCAACACCTTATCGCACGAAAAGGTAGAAATTCTTGAAAAATAAATGTGATAGAAGCGAGCGATACGTAACTATAAATTAAAATAATTATCGCCTCTTTTCGGGGGTAGAATGCAAAGCCTTCGCGATCAGCTGTTCACCGCATACTGCACGAAGGCGCTAAATTTTGTTCAGTACTGATTGTAGTGATTTGTTTCCTAGTTTTCTTTTTTTGTCTTGTAGAAAACCTATTATTTTCAGGCTGATGCAAATCTTACTTGACAAGGTAAGAACCGGTAAAATTGTCTGTAAGTACATAAGTCGTACAAAATAAATCAGCTGATTATTTTTTTGGTTTGTCATACAAATTACATTAGATATTCTATTGTAGTTTATTATTAGCTTTAGATTAGATTTCCCACGACATGTACGTAAAACTATTCATTGAAATACAAAAAGAAATAATAATACGTATTCACACCCAAAAATAGCTTCAATGCAGACATATAAAAAGAAAACACTCCCTATCACCGTTCTTGAAACAACAATTTTAATTGCAACACGAAGCGATATTTTATCCGTGGTATGCATTTTTTCCGACCACCCCAGCGGCGGGCCGTTACTCAAAATAATCTAGCCTAGATATCGCACACCCCGTGTGATCTACTGCCTCTGCCACGGAAGAAACACGTTTCACTTGATATTTTTCTTTTAATCCCGAATGACGTCTGTACGTAATTGGTGGGTTATTTTCAAGTCGCGTGAGGTTGGTAGCATGCGATGTTCCTTGTATGTTGGTAGTAGGTTCGTTCGAAATTTGAATGTGTGGCGAAAAAGTCTCTGACAAAATTATTAAAGCATTATTACTGCTAACCATTTGAGACGAACTTTACCACACAATAATTCCATTTTCAAATAATTTGACATAATCAATCAAAAGCACAAAGTTCTGAACTAAACAACTGACACCAAACAACAATCAAACGTCCCGCTTCAGTAAACTTCCACGTGCAATACCCGAACCCAATCAACCTTCAACAATCGGTATCCAATACCTTCCCCAAGACCCACGTACAGACCGAACTTATCATCGAAATCAAAACAGCGACACCCCAATAACACGGCGTCAAAACCACAACAGGCGAAACTTAGTTTTCCATTCGGTTTTATAACGCGAACGATAGACAGGCAATAAATGAGCTCCCACAACTTATAATTGCTTCATTTCGTTGTCGACTCACACCGAGAACTATGCAGTTTGCATTCGGCTAGTCTATGTCGTGTTTCCAAACGATAATTGGATTTGTCAATAAAAAGTATCGCTGAAATCGCTTGAAAGCTCGCTAATTACGATTTGGTTGAAGCTTAAATTTTTCAGAGATTTTTAATCAAAGTCTGCTCTTGAACATTGACATTGACATAAAGAATTGGACACGTAACTAGTCCAGTATAACTTTCAAGTCGAAAAGAAAAATCTAAAAGCTTTTCATTAAACCTACTCCTAAGATTAAAAGAGAACAAAAAACTGATATAGCACCGTCAATCCTGGTCTTAAATTCGCCCGGCTTTTCACAAATATCCTTCATTCAACGTTAATCACGTCTGTTACACGGTTCATTAAAAACTATCTACTATTTAATACTGGCAGAATCTCCGCGCGTAAAGTTCCCAAACACAAACTGACAGCGTAGAAAAAGTAATAATCGAAATGATCACGATTCATCGCTATGTTTATCCGAACGCCACCGACGTATCATGTCAAAAGTGCATGGACAAGTTCCATGTCAGTGTTTGCCGGTAAAATATACTCCAAAAACAAATTACCAAGCCAAACTCAACCCTAACACCTACACAATAATAGAAATAATAATGTTTTACAATCCGCGCTTGTCCGTGCTTATTAATTTTTACCATTTTCACGCCGCACGTTCGATATGACACTTGATTGATGATCGCGACGTTCATTGTCAATCAAACTGTTACTGTAAAAGCATTTGCCGAAATGTGAATATTTATGAAACACAAATGTTTGTCCCGTGCAATACGTTAAAATAATAATTTTCATCTGGCCGTATTAATTCCGATAGATGCGATGACAGCTGAAGAGCACGTAATAAACGGATAGTAGGAATCTTTTTGAAACTCGCGTCCAACTGTTCAATCATTCGCGTCGTTTATCATCTTTTTTCGAAACGAAACGAAACTCGTCGCGTCAAACTAGACAGACTATAGATGACGTAAAAAGAAAAACCGCCGTCCCGCTGTAGAAGCTTTCCGAACGTCTTTTTGTTCGTTCAGTTGATATTGCTCGCGCGTTCGAATACGAAATTTGAATTTTCCCGCTTAAACGTCGGCCTAATAAATGTTTCCCGACGTTTCGCGATTTTCATAGGGTCACCACCTACAACCGAAGACTTAGGACATGATTTAAACGTTTCATTAATTAATTAATTGCTTGAATTTATCGTTTTAGCCTTAGTTCCCTATTGCGGAAGTTCAGTGCGGTGTACTACGAATATAACAAAAATGACTGACATTGAGGGGCTCTGCAGGTAAATATAACAGAACAACGGATGTTTTAATGGTCTGAAAGGTAGGCCTTTCCTTAAAATAGACTTGGCCTAAGAAGCCTTACTATAAATTTAGGTTAGGCTAATAGGTTTTCATGCAGAATAACTCTTCTGGTAGTATGTCAACTATTACTGTTGGACATCCTCTCCCTGAAACCGGGACGAATCCCACGAAATTCGTGACAGATATTTCCCCTAAACATTTTGACCACTTTGACAGATCGCCAACATGAACTCTTTCTGACGTCAAAATGGCGTATTAGGTTTTTTTATTCAGTTACCTGTCATCACTTCCTTTGTGATTGAGCACTGCATTGACGCATTGTGCTCCAAATTGATTCAGTTTTGTTACTTTATTAGGCTTTAGACAATCGACGTGGTCTCCGTCTTTGTTGCTTTTTCATCGATCTTGGACAGATAAAAGAGGTTATGTTTTGAGAAAGGGAATAAAAAGCGAACGTCCTTTGTAGCTATATTTTGTGGATTGGCTTTTGGGCTTTTGGCTTGCTATTCTCATTTCGTGCTTCTTTGGTTTGTTCCGTTTGTATTGAAGCGTCCATTGAGTTTTCATGCGGGTATTAGATATTTTATCATTCAAAAATAATTTTCTTCTAGCCTCTTTGTTCTAACACTCCCATCAAGTATCATCAGCGCCATAAATAAGTGTAAGCATATTATCACCATATAAAAGTAGGTGTAAGGTAGAATCGAGCACGTCTGATAAACCGCCGGGGACGGTGGCGGATTTATGGCCCAAGACTCAACCATTTGCATCGGAAGGAACACGGCCAGGAATGCGGGGCGACGCACGCAGGCCGTGTGTGTGGCTTGCTTGACAACTCTAACCTGAAAAATGAATTGCCTTAACGATGTTTTTCTTTAAAGTATAACTGCGAGAATAACAATGATACTGCTAGGTTTAAAGTTAAAGGTACAAGCGATAAAATAAGTTGTCTCATTTCCCTGTCATCAAAAGTACAGTCAACCAAATTAACAACTGACTACTTAACGTCACCGAATAAACTACCAACTCGAAATGGAGTCCCAAAAAATCCCATCTGGAGCTCAAAACAAAGTTGCTAACACATGTAAATCTCACCAAATTGTGCGCAAAAGGTCTTTTTTAAACGATCCGCACGAGAGAGGTATTCGAGTTAATCGGCGTCACAGTGGGGTGATCACAGACCCCAGCGGCCACGCTGTAATTATACTAAAAATGTGGTAGACTTCAATAAAAAGCTGAAACTGTGACGGGCGGCGGTCGAAAACATAATTGTCTATAGTAATGATTGTAGGTAATTGTGCGAGGGTTACCCTTAACCCTTCGCTGAAGGAACAACCCTTGGAAGCTGGGCAAGATGTGGGCTGACAGCGTGCGAACCACTGACAATCAGGGTTACAGAAAAAACGGTTACAAAAACACAGATTGTTCATACAATTTCATGACTTTTCTTGAAATTTAAATATCCGACGTCATTAATTTGGCATTGTATTATTAGATCAACACCTTAGTTTTCTGGAAAAAGTCTAAAAAAAGGATGTTGATTTTCGACAAAGAGAAACTTGGACGAACATCTTTCTCTTTTATCCGCTACCGCTTATAACGTAAAACTAAGTTAATAGCGGTCAGTGCAGGTCCGAATTAAGACAATAATTACTCGCGGTGCCGTCCGCCCAAATTTTCGTTTCGGCTAATACTTTTTATGGTGACTGTACTATTCTGAATGGTGGGATGCGTGTTTACATTACACAACCTTTATAGAGACGAGAAGACTTACTAAAAATTGACAGCGACAATTTGCCAACGTATAAAAAATATTGGAGTAATTTTATGATATTTTCTAGTAAAAAGATTTAGTAATACAAACATTTGCAGTAATAAAATACTTGACTTAATTGTAAAATAAAAACACAAATGTCAATAAATTTTAAGAAAAAATGCCGCGAAAATCGAGTTGAGCCATGTTTTATAAGCACGTTCTCTGCGTCAAAAATTTCATATGTTCTCATTAGTTATTGTATATTATTATAAGTATTACAATCATAATGAAGTCTGAAGGTTATTTTTCAGTTTTTTACTACATTCTATAAAGGGGCCGAGTTGTAATGAAAGATTATTTACGACAGTTCTTCAAGGCTGCGTCAAACAAAACTGACAATATTTACTGAAGCATTATTATGCTGATATGTGTAAAGATATCGATGTCAAGGTGTGTTATTAATTAAAGTGATTTTAACCGTATTTTGGAGACGATAAGAAATATATTGAGCAAGCAACTCATGATTTAACTTTTTTGTTTTCAAATATTTTCGTTGGGTTTTGCATTGTAGATATAGTTACTTAGGTATCATCATGTTTAACTAATTATAGTTAAAAGTTGTTTAAAATCCATTTAGAAAAACGAATATATAATATGAGTAATAAACTTAATTACCATTCAAAGTCAAGACTTAAAAAAGGTTCGGAAAATTCATATAATTATCATATTACTTTACAACCCACTTATTTGTTTACGTGAGAGTTTAATTTTAAAACCTCATTATTTCATTATCTGCAATCATCACGAGGTATTATTATGACTATGATAAAACAATAAAATAAATAAACAAAATGGCTACCTATGGAAAATTTTCATGAACTATGTTTACGAGAAAAGTCATGATCATAGTTAGTCTTTAATTGCTAGATAGAAAAAGACATCGTTGACGAAAATTTTACAAGAATTGATAATAAAATTAATCGAATTCAGAATTCAAAGAAAACTTAATAATAAATGCATGCAGGTACAATCAGTAAAACTTATTATTAGGCCGGACTTTCAAATTCTTTTTTCTATATGTGGCAGTACTGACAAAACATAGCTTTATGGTTCTTTTTCTTTCTTTTTACTTAAACTAATCAACAAGAACAAGGAAAACACAATCATCTACACTAACAATCAGAAAACGGCTCCATAAAACTTGAATTGGAAAAACGGCTGTCTCAAGACATATCCAGGGTCATGTGCCGTCCGTGATTTCCGTCGCATCTATCTCGACGATACGCATCTTCACGCCTGAGCGCCGGCGACACCCCACCTGACTCTACGCCAACAATTGATATCTTCCGAAGGTCGGGTAATAACATGCTGAGAGTTATCCGACCAACACACACTAACACCTATACAAGACTGACGTAACTCTTATTGCAATGCAACAAGGTTTAGAATTCAAAAAGAATGGCGTCGGGTTAGTCAAATATAGCCTTGTCATGTCGGGTGCTGATTTTATGAATAGATCGTCAATTGTCGAACGGAAACGCGAACTAAAATTAGTTTTTAGAGTTCTGTTTCTAAATAACACGATTGGAAGTTCTTTGATTGAATCACTACAGTTTAATTGTTGATTCTTTTTTTGGGTGTGTTTCTATTAAAGTCAATAACTGCGAGTAAACCCGAATTAATTGTTTTGTAAATATTTTTTCTTCTAATAAAATGTTGTACGTAATTAATTTTGTGTTATTATTTTGCTAACCGAATGTTATGTAAAGTTTAAAAGTTGTTCCAAAATAATTAGATTTACACGTGTCTAAAAATAAGATCTAATAATGAGATTGTTTTATACCAACAATCATGGAGCTAATTTATATAAAAAAACTAACAATAGCAAATAATAAAATTGCCGTATTATTAGTAATAAACAAGGGCCTCCTTTAACAATATCACAATAGCTAGATGGCACAATTTTCAAATATTTATTATTAAAATGTCTGATAGCGTCACCCATCTTTATCATTAAAGATTGATCTACATAATTACAGAGTTAGATGCTTTTATTGTGCACACAGATAACATAAGAGAATTATATGGCAATTAAATTCTTTAGAATTTTTTTTTACTGGCGACATTTTTAATGTCGTAATGTTATTATTTTAATGTTGGTAGTTCCGTCTCAGAAATTACGAATGTGTTGTTACGTGTTCCGATTCTTTGTTCTAATTTTGAACGCATCTTATAATAGTGATATGACTTATTCAAGGCAATTGTGCATATCATTAACATAATATATCCCTTTCAATAAAAACTATTATTAATAAAACCAATCCCTTTTAAATAAAAAATATTGTTAAAAAATATATCAATAAAATCATTCTCAATACCTTTTTTCTCTACCCCAGATCGCCCAACTAGTGGAAGACGTGCGCCGTCTCCAAGCATCTCTGACAGCGCTGCAAGAAGCGCATGCTCAGCAGCTGCAGCGGCTAGAGGAGCGACTGGATGAGAAGAAGCAGCACATCGCCAGGCTTGAAGCGAGGCTCGACACGCAGAGAGACTATGATGATATCAAAAGAGAAATCAGGTGAGTATCCGTCGTTCTGATGGAACAATTGGGACGACTTTGTGTTACTTTTAAAATAAGAAAGTTTTTTAGAGTTTTTCTGAGGTCACATTCACAAACGAAAGACGCACAGAAAATGAGAAGAGGGACAATAAAAATGACGGTTGCTAAAAAATACCAATAGGAAATCAACGTAATATATCTGTGTACCTACAGAAATACAGTATGTAAATAATAAAATTGAGAAAGGCAGCCAGCAAAATCTATAAACAGATAATAAATAAAAATCGAACACTAAATAGACTAAAGATTTTACAAAAAAAAAAAAACATTTCGTCTCTGAAAGTACAGGCTGCATAGAATTAAAAAGTCTACAATAGAGCACGTGTTAATAAACTTGATAAGGCGCGTATCTCGGTCATTCACCTGCGCACAGATTATATATTGTTTGTAGAACAAGCCTTGAATGTGGTCGAGGTACTGGCAAGCATGATCTTGGCGCGACGCTCCTTGGAAACTACGCTGCATTTCCTTGTTTGATTTGGTTTAGAAGAAATAATACAGGCTTATATTGCAGTTGTAATCAAATACGTTTAAGGAATCAAAACGTTGATAAAGTTTGTTGCATGGCAGAAATTGTGACAGATGAAACTTTATTTGACATATCAAACGTCAAAAGTGACAGCTCTGTTCTGATTTCCACTTTCTCATTTTCATGAATTTCGCTTCCGGGAAATCAATTGATACATCTTCTTTGAAGTCTTCAGCATTATTGCTCTGACAAGTATTGTCAATCAAACAATCCAAATGGCCATTGAATTTCAATTGTTTATCCTCAGTCATATCAAAGTGGGCAATAAAATGCCGCTTTTAGCGGAGAACCAATCGTGTAATAGGCCAGACATTTTACAGAGCCATAGGCATAAAATGAAAGTTCGTTGCCTTATCAAGACAGCAGAGATTAACTCTTTCGCCATAGAACAAACATTAAAACTAGAAACGGTATGATAATCCAAGTTAACTTAATGTCACTTGAGTACATACGTTCAATGTATCATTGTGTGCTTTGAGCGCATTTGTTTGTTCTACGTACCTTTGACTGATAAGCAGGCGCCTTGCAGCACACCCTGTCTTTGTTTGACTAGTTCGTTAGTCGATTATGATGTTGGACGATATAGCTTTTACAAGTTGTATATAAACATAATATGGAAATAAAGCAACTTTTCATGTATGTACGATAAACCTAAAGATGTCTGAAAATATGTATATAATTGTATAAAAAAATCATAAAACACAACACAACGTCGCTTTTGAAAAGGTTGATAAAATCATTATTATGATAGGTGCCTTTTCGCCATTAGTTGCATCTAACCCTGCAAAAAATACACCTATATTATCTTCTGTCTAAGCAAGAACTGCGTCAATTTTGACCAAATCTTCTTCTAATAGAACTCGCCACACAACACGACAACCCCTTTAACTACTGTCACCCTATTGTTTAGACAGCCTGTTCTTCAAGTACCAGTTAATTACCACCAGCCATCTTAAAGGATCTTTTATGGACTTCCAAGTATTTAATGTTGTTTTTCAAACAAGGATTGAGTCTTCACTTTGAGATCTGACGCCCGTGGTTTTGGAACCGCCTGTGATATTTGAGATACTTCCTCCTTCGGTACTTATGTTGTGAGTTTACGTAAACATGTACCACTTATGTCATTGTCATGTATCTTAAAATTTACGTTTTTAGTAAAAGCTGCTGTAACTTAGCTTAAGTATTTGAGCACTTCTGGTCACATAAGAGTACTGCTAACAAATACAACCATAAACTGAACAAACTTCCAAATACACCAAGACGTATGCATTGGTAAACGACACGTTCGACAGCAAACAGAATACACCCATCGGCTCCCAGAAAGTCATCGAGGAGGTCCGAACATACTTTTTTTATATTACCACAAATCGAAAACCACTTGTCCCGTCGAAGCTGTCCCACCTCGCACTCCTACGCTAAACGTTCGAGATAAGGAATTTAGCGGCCTCCCCTAAGTTTACACTATATATTGATACAAAAATCGCTCCCTGAGAACTTTAAAAGGTGCCTTTTTTTTTTCCTGTCGCATCAGTGGGAAATATAAATAGAATTATCGAGGGATGTTAATATTTTGACGCGATACTAGGATGAATGGGAAATTATTTCGGTTTGGAAACAATAGTCGTAGGCGGAAGTTCTTACGATGTTATATTGGGGTGTTAATTCCAGCAATTTCTTCGAATTTCGTTTAGTTCTGAAGTTTCGCATGGGTCTCCTCCGTTGTCCTTTTTATTAGATTTTCAACATCCATTTATGTACGAAAGCTGTCATCGAAAGCAATTATTGCCTTATTTATGACATCATCTTGAATTGATACTATCCCGTTGCTAGGTCAAGACTTTGCATTTTCTGTACCTTTCATCACTAAGTCTCTCCTCATTGTCAAAGCCTTTAAGATTATCCTTAGTAACATCGCCTTTGTTATCTCCACAAATATTATTACATCCTCCTTCCTTCCTTCTTTCCTCAATCCATAAGCCCGTACCATCGATGGCTGTTCCCACGTAGGCAAGTAATCAGTCGATCAGTCAACATCCTTCGGAACAATCTATCACCTGCGTCTCTGATAGCGGTAATTAGCACTATCTACAAAGTTTCACACCAGGTGCTTTCGTCATCTTAGTTATAGGATGTGGGAAGATTGACGTTAGCACTTAGTCCCTAATATTCGATATAGTTTTGGCATCAATTGGTGTTGGTAGATGATTAGAACTCGCCAAAATTTTGATTGTTTTAAAGAATGTGTATGAAATGTGAAAAAAAATGTGGTGTAATAGATCGAAATCTGAAGCAAGACTGGACTTTATTCCATTGGCTCGCGTGTATATTAATATATCGATGTTTTGCGAAAGAAACGGACTAGCGAATTTCCCGACGATGTTACAAAGTCCACTCAAACTGAACTAAACTCAAACAGCAAAATATAGACACATCTCGTCCAATACAATGGCAGCCACATCACAAAGGCCCACTCTGTCTATAAATATCACACAACAACAACCCAAAACCGATGTTTTGAGCAGTTTAATGTGTTGCTCCACCAATACGGTGTCATACCGGCGGCGCCTTTGATCCACCGTCAAAGATCAGATCACAGGCGCCGACATCGCGACATAAAATCAAGACTGTGCAAACACGATAAAAAGCATTTTTAACTTTAATAAAATGTCGATCGATTACGGTTTACGACAGGAAATCGGAAATTAGAACGAGTTATATATAACGTTTATATCATCTAACTGCACTGCACGTGATTTGCTGTTTTTTTATTAAGGTATTTATACCTGGTTTATTTCTAGAGCTAAAGGTCATAGAGAAAACCAGTATGCTTAGTTAATAACTTTAAACGAAGCTAGTTTGAAAGATAATATAAACGAGACTAGAGAAAATGCGTCAGAGCTTGCAACTCATCTTTATGAAGAAGATTAAAGGGGGCAAGATAGAAAAGATTCTTGAAATACAATCGAACCCTAAGAATCCGTCCGCATCCCAATAACAAAGCACATATAACTGACACATTATCTGTGCACACGACACAATATGATAGAAAAATAAACGGGAAACACCCATTTCAATTATTGCTAGTAGCACGCGAATGAATGCCATTTGGTATCTTTCCCATGATCGCTTTCCTTCACCAACAAAAGATAAGTTCTAATCCTATAAGATCTATAATTCCCGATATAAACATAGAACCACCTGCACTGGTTTATTGCTTATTTATTCCGGTTCTCAAGTAAGGATTAAGTTATAGCCAGCCCCCGAAGATTAAAGCATAATGGAGGGAGCCATGGATTGATTTCTGAACGCGGTTCCCGCCAAATCTCCGCTTAACTTGGCTTGGGCGTCATTACGTTCGATTTATTTGTTGTCTGTGCTTCTTGAGGATTCTGTTTAAGCTGTGGTTGATTTTAATTAAAATTCTTGGATATTTTTGAAAATAGAACGCAGACTATGGTAGTGAAAAACAATAATTTGGAATGCTAGACGAATTTTTTGACACGTTATCTCAAAAACTTATAAATTCTAATCATGATCACACAAGATCGTGAGCTTTTTTTGGGGTTTCGTTATAATTAAAATTCACTAAAGCCCAAATACAACGAGCAGAGTGTTGACACGTCAAAGATGAAATTTAAAGAAAGTCAAATAAAGAGTGTAGCTGGTTATCTCATGTTTAATTAACATCTAAGCACACAAGATTTACATAATTTCAAAGAAACATTCTCGTATATTATGTGTGGTGTGTTTGTCCCTATATATCAATATGAGAGCCTATCGTAGACACCTGTTCTCATTTGCTTAGGCGATGTTTGTCTTACATTTAACGCAAGTTTAGCCTAATACTGTCGCACACAAATTATCAACTAATTTACGTTGGCCGACGATTTTTGATGCCATAAAGAATGCCCGACGGGTCCTAAGCTTTTTACTGTGTTTGTCGAGCATACGTTTGTAGTTCGTCTGAGAGCGGGAAAGCTTGAGTCAATAAGAGTTTGTTTAGACATAGCCAATGGTCGTTTCTGAGATTTTCAAGTATTTGGTCGGTGTGTATAGGCGTTAGTGAACGATCGATCAGTGATTGGTCAGCGCGACGGGGGCGGGGCGACGTTATCGGCGATCGAGTTGATACTGAGCTGTGACGTCACGTTATTGTCAGTCCATTGATGGGAGCAATGTGCGTGTTCGATATTTGAATACAATTGAATTCTTTACACGTTGAGAATGATAAGAATCATTGACATTCAATGTCGCCATTTTTATGGAAGTGAACCTTTATGGAACCTTTAGTCATCTGTGTGAATTTGATAAATAGATATCAAATTCATACAGATGACTAAAGGTTTTTTTTATGACAATAGACTCAGAATGACCGTCTTTTGTCAAATCTTGTTAACTACAAGATGATCTCCTTAAGTCTATTGGTAATCAAACCGCTGAGCTCCCCAATGACACAGTACAATAAAACAAGGTAAAGAACTCGACAGGAATTCCTAATTCGCTAATCAATATTGAAACATCCCTTTACTGAGCAACCCCTTTGGAAATATGTCTTTGAAATATTCCCTTTAAAGGGTTCAGCAGTGTAGGGGCGATCAATCGACATTTTGTCACAGATTTTGAAATATGATCGTCATTCGCGGGTTATTTGTCTATGGAAAAGCGGGCAATTTTCTTGAAGAATATCTGTGGATTTTCTTTGAGGGAACTTTTAAATAACAGTGCCAGTTTATGGCTGTTTTAATTCTACCATAAAATTTCAAAATTATTCTTACAATATAAAAGGAAAACTTTATTAATTCTTCAAGAAATACCTATAGACAAAATAGTTGAAAGTTTTCGAATCAATAAACAAACTAATTCCAAAATCAAAGTTAACCCTAACGACACCGATACCAGAATATTTAAAGCCTAAACACACGAATGTTTTAAAAGTTACCCCACTAATTAATTCAAAGTTAGGTAAGCGCACATCGGTTTCATTCGGCGCATCAAATATTCAGTGTGTACACGCCTTATACTGAAGGCTTTTGGCCGAAGACAAAGAAGCTTTTAAGCTTTCGTTTAGGACTAAAGAAAGGTGTTGAGTAGCTTATACTTACTAAAAGAATTAACACACAAAAAAAAAATAAGTTTTTATAACATTAATTAAAATGTCATCAGTATATTTCCAACTAGTTTAAACTAGCCATATTTAACGTTAATAATAGCAATCTAAATTTGAATCCTATAATGGAATAGAGAATTCAATATGGATATATATCCCAATTACAAAACATGCTCTCGGACTTCTTCCATATTCAAACCAGAGCTGCACCAAACCATAGACATTAAAAGATAAAAACCTTCCCACCCGACGCCACTCCACGCCACTAAACTAAGCTACTCGTGGGATGTCGTCACTTCCCAACTGTGTCATCGCTGTTTATAATGTATCAGTTTTAAAACCCTCGTAAACATTAGCCGACGGTCTTCCTTGTGGAGGTAGTTACATTTTGTGGGAGTTTCCGAACTTTTCACGTATATTTTGCTCACTTACCTCTACGAGCTTTTGCTATCCGATTTAGAGTGAAAGAAAATGTTGGCAAGGTTATAAACACATACAGCCTTTACTGTCAAAATTACATACCTAATTCTAATTATATCCAGAAATTGTCCTGTATAGTTTCATAAGGTAAGTAGTGTTTCATTCCAAATAGCAATACCCAGTATTAAATCGTTTAAACACAGCTGAACGGCGAAGGGAGTCAACACTAGTTATCTGAATTCCCTCTGAGACGGTCGCTTCAACGAACGCTACGAAGCTTCCAATAATGCCAGTACGTGCGATTATATGAACCGTTTTGATACTAGTGCTTAAATTGTTTTAGCACGATGGGATATGGGAACCATTCAGAGAAAATATAGTATGTTTTGCAAATATGTAGGTCAGCGTAGTTCAGCTGGATTTGGTTTTTAAGAAGATTTGAGAACATGATATAATAGCAGAAATGTATAATTAGGGTATTGAAAACAAAACATAATCACCATAAAAATGACGTAGAAATTCTTTTCAAATCAACAATTATAATTGAAAAAGCAGAAAATAAATTCTCATTGAAAGATGAAAAACACAGCTTAGTTCCTTTCACAAAAAGACAAACAACAAGAAAATAAATGTACCAATAACAACAGTAAATAATGGCCCCTTTCGCTTATTACCTACCTATGCATGCTAGGATACCTTAAATTCAGTGTTTATTGCCGCAAAAACTGTATCATTACAGCTGACGCCAACTTGGAAAAAACTTTAAAGCTTCGATTACTTGCAGGTGCATCGTAGTCACGCTTTGAAACACATCTACAAATAAATAAAAATAATATTGTAATTTCAGACACTACCAAATTTAAACCAAAGCCGTATTATACACCTTCCAATTAGAGAATGAAGTTGCCAACACCTCCGAGATTCGGCACTACCGATCAACGATTTAATTGGCGATATATTAAATTGTAATTAAGGTGCAACCCTATTGTGCCGGAGGTAATACCGAGGTGTCGCACCACTAGTCTAGCGACCAATCGGAAAATTCGGGATCTTAAGGCGAGGTCGGTCGATCAGTCGAGTGGTTCTGACCAAAAGTTTCGAGTGGTTGAACGATTCGTCGAAAGTTAGATCGCAAGTCGTAAGTTACCTAAACAATATGTTGTTGATAGTTTTATTGGTGCCTAAGCTTCGGTCCCTTGTGGACGTAAGAAAAGAAATAACTTGAGTTTCGTCTGGTAATTCTCTAATCATTTTTTCATTGGAGAATTGTGACATTGAGGCAATTTCAAATCAAGAATTATGCGAATAAACGGTGATACGTTCAAACATCGAGGTCAAAAAAGGTTTAAAATTAGTATCAAAAATCTACATTGTTATATTTACGTATTTCCGTCTTCCACGTTCATAATCCTTCGCAAGTAATTGCGTACGTGTATCTAAAATTAGACAATTATAGAAGATAATTAACAACCGTCAATTAATGTATAATAATTGTAATTAATTTTATTATTTATACTTTTGTAAAATAAATAGGAAACTAGTATGAATGGACGTCATAGTACGTCCTTTACGTAATACAATATGCACTAAAATTGCTGCTTTTGATTCTACGCACGTAATTATGACGTTCAATGAATACAATAGTTTTTAATTATTTTTGAAAAGGTGATAAGATCAAAATAAAGACGTCAAAATAAATACAAAGATATATAGCTTGATAAATCATTTAATGTTGTCAGAATATCTCCGTCAGTGGCTAAAATAGTACTAGTTGTTTTTGCATCACCCAAAGGTCGACTGATAGAAAATGCCTAAGGCAATAAGTCCGCCTCTGTACGTTTGTGTGCATGAAGTATTAAATAAATAAATAATAAATAAAATAATATTATTAATGTCGTAAGTTGGTTTTAAAAGAATACTTTCTCACACGTCATTTTTTTTTGTTAATTTAACTTAGATGAAATCGCGGTTTTCTAACTGACTACTCTGAGAAGAAACATTGAAACAAACTCAGAGGACTGTTTTAGCAATTCCGCGTCTTCAGCCAATATATTATTAATAATTTCTAATCCTAGCTACCCTCTAACTACCCCTTAAGGCGCCAACCGTCAGCTACCTTAAATACACATAAAATAATACCAATAAATGAGCGGCGCAGGTAAGGAGGGTCTTATCTCTCTAATAGCCATAAGATACCGTTCAAAGGAGCCCAGTCCCAATAAATTTATTAAAGGAATATTGCCAATAGAGACCCAGCACATCCTATTAATTAAAATACTTAATTAATTCACCTGGAAATTGTTTAATCAATTCACTTTTGACCCAATTTATTGGGGTAAATCGAACTGAGTCTGTGACCCGTCTTGCGATAATTAAAAGCTTTATATTACAATCAGGTAATCTATAGGATTGTGTTTTAATTATGATTACGGTGTTAGGGAATTCGGCTGGGGTAAAAAGGGGCACTCATGTAGAATACTTATTTATACAGTTTTCCGATGTCCTCTTTTCGTGCAACCTTCGGCTTTTGTATTTTAACTTTCATATCTAGACGATATTTTACTTGTATCAACTGCTACTAGGTCCTCACTATGTTTTTCATCGACCAATGCTAACTGTTCATTTTCCTTGTTTCAGCATGCTCCGAGCACTCGACCTGGGCGGTGGAGAGCGATCTTTAGAGCGAAAACCTGAAATTCGCTCGCCGAGCACCGCACCGTCGCTCCGGGACCATTCTGCTGAGCGAGAGCGAAGTGCCGAGCGCCGGGATACAGGTACGTCACTAGTAAGGAACCAAGAGTATTCTGAGTGGGTACTTAAGTTTAGGGTTCGGTCCACTCAGTTTATTCGTGATGTTTGTAGTGTAGACTCCGTGCATTCGGCCCGAATGATGGCATCATGTCTTAAATGACAGTCTCTAAAGAATGACATTGGTTCGCGCCGGATGCTCGGTATCATCGTCGTCAAGTGAACATTGGAAATCGATCGCGGCCATCAGCTATGCACGTTCGATGTTCAAACCTTGTGTATGTCCGTAGCTAGTTCGTGTTCGCTTCACTTTTCTGTCCGCAAAAAACCAACAATTCGCAAAAAAACGCGCGGAGTACGAGGAATATCCAGTTCCCACCACCTCAGCCATGCCGCTCACGGACGCGCGTAATCGTTTCAAACTTAGGCTTTAGAATTCGGAGCATGCCATGGTGCCGACATGAGAGACGCCGCGCGCGCATTATAGATTCGTACGCCGTTGCCGAATGATTGCGACGCTTACGAGCGTGCGTGCTAGCCCTGCCCCTCCCCCCCTGACCCACCAGAGCCCCGCACCCGCCGTCCCCTCCTCGTGTTCCCGCGTAACCGTGCTCTCACTGCAGGTGTGGAGGAGTGGCCCAGCACACCGCCGCCGCTCAACAACAACACCACTCACCACAACAACAACGGGCCCATGCCGCTGCCGCTGCCGCCGCCGAGCCCTTTCCGCTTCGAAGAGCACCGCACCTACAGATTCGCGGAGGACATGGGACCGCTGCCGCCCGGCGCGCTGGTCGGACGCCTCGGAGACTCCCTCATCCCTAAAGGCGACCCAATGGAGGCGCGACTGCAGGAGATGCTAAGATACAACATCGACAAATATGCGAACACCAACCTGGACACGTTGCATATAAGCCGGAGAGTGCGAGAATTGCTGTCGGTCCACAACATTGGACAGAGGCTGTTCGCTAAGTACGTACTGGGGCTGTCGCAAGGCACCGTGTCGGAACTGCTGTCCAAGCCCAAACCCTGGGACAAGCTGACGGAGAAGGGGCGCGACTCGTACCGCAAGATGCACGCGTGGGCCTGCGACGAGGCCGCCATCATGCTGCTCAAGTCACTGATCCCTAAAAAAGGTACCTTTCTTGACACATTCACGTCTGATTAGATTTTATTGCGGGATTTGCGTCCTACGTTGCGTATTTTGAGTAAATATTATCGTACGAATATCCTTTGTCTAGCTTGATGCGAATACCACTGCATCGACGAATGTGCTTTTAGACTCATTGGGCATAAAACAGATTCTATTTGTTACCACACCTGATTCACTGGTATTCGCAGTTTCGCACGGTCTAGCTCTGAACGTACCAAAAGTGATATAAACCGTTCAAAGACACTTAATACATACAATATTATCTAATCACGTTTGGTACGTCGGGCCATGGTCATCAATTCCTTTTACACGAATCATCTGAACCGTTTGACGCGTCGGTTATCTTAGCTTGTCAAGCTTACCTGACAATACAAGTCATCAATCACGACTCCACTCGCCTACGAATACAAAAGATGTTTACATTTTCCGCGTCAATTACTTGATACGCGAATATTGATCAATCATTACGTTTATAGTCAATCAGCGCGTCAGTTAGGAAAATTCGATGTTTGAAATTTTAAATTAACAGTTTAGAACGCACTCGAAGCTTCTTCATATAGTTCCGCACTCTTTTTTGTTCTTTTTTTAACAATATTATTTTATTTTTTGTTTTGTTCCTTTTAAACCTGTCCCTCAATCCTTTTCCCTTTCCCTGTATCCTTTCTCGTGCGGAAATATCAGGAGCTGCCCTGAATGAAGCGAGGGCAAGTAAACATCTCCCACACTTTTTTAATGTAAAGTTATCATTCTCGTATGTTTTCCCTAATTGAATATCTTTTATGTGCTGTCTCTACCATTTTAAAAACTTTAGCGTCATTTTCTTTGTAATTACATACAGGTTATATTTAAGCTTCGCGCGATCTTTACATCAGAGAGACATTTTTCCAAAATTGTAATTGAAATTACATAGTGATTTGCCAAATAATTCGAAGCAACTTATCTGAAAATACAAGTCCATTTGTTACATAAATGTGTGTGGAAATGGAAAAGCGGAGCGGACACGCACTCGGCGCTACGAACTCGCCGCAAAGCGATAGCGTTCACGTTCAGTTACATAGCATAGCAACTGCAACTGTCACTCGAGCTGCTTTGTATAGTGCATGGCACAACTTTAACAAGTATATGTAAACTAAAGCTAAACTTTAACATATACGGACTATAGAACGTTGCTTAGATACGTATGATGATGAGGCATTCAATATATTTTACGTATTTAATACCTATTTATATCATAAAATTGGTAATAGACTGATTTTAATTTAAGTGTGCGTATATCATACTTTACCTTTCCATTGACAATCGCTATTTCTATCAATAGCTTCCAATAAAAACTTGAACATTTTAAAATCAACACGTAATACGACCACAATAGGTACAGAAATTCGGTGGAATTAAAAAGAACGTACTCATTGTAAGGCTGTGTACACATTAACGACAATGCACGACAAAGTATAAATCTGCGAATACAATGGACTCTTGTGTATTAGCCTTTGTCCCCATCGATAGGGATGAGCTCAAATAGATTGAATTTCAGATAATTCCCGGAAGGGTTACGGTTTTCTTATTTCGCTGCGATGTTGTGCGGTTTTCGTTTTTCTATTCTGGTTATTGCTGATTGGTGTTTTGGCCACGTTTATGGGGTTATTATGCAGGGAAGATGGATGCATTTTCCCTTTTTAACGGATTTCGTTTGTTCGCGAAAATGTTAATCGCTGTAATTCGTCGGAATGAAAACAATTGCTTTGGGCATTCTCTCATTTATTTCTGTGCCTGTGTTTTATCAATGGATTAGCTTTTATGAGGCATTGGGTGCATCCGAGGCTGGTAATAGGTAGTAATGACAGCTCATCCGTCACGCTACATACGTAATCAATCTAGCCAGATATCGTGGGAAGCAATTTCTTCCGATCGGAGATACTTTGCCGAGTTTCAATCAGTACAGACACTATTAGACCTGATTAACTTGTAGTTTGTCTCTTGGGATATTTCTTTAGAAGAAAAGCTTTTGGCGTAAACGTTATTTTTTCATTTATGTCTTGATGATTGCTGGCAATTATTTCTAATCTCGATTACCTGTTATATTTAAGTAGTTTTAAGTGTAGTGCAAAGTCAGAAACTGAAAACGAATGAAGTGGTAGAGTTGAGTCCTTTACAAATCCAACTGTTGCTTCGGATCCTAGAAAGCGAACAGCAACAAAATAACGTCAATACTGTTACGTAACTACTAAGCAGCAACGTATCATTTCGCTGCAACGTTATGGGTGTCGGCTATTTCCCAGTTCCCACGCTACACATGCATAATGTCCGTTCGTCCGTCCGTTGCGAAACGATTGTTGTTCGACGTTCACACGCGACAGCGTTGTGGCAATGCTGGCTGGTAGGCTGTGGTTTGCGTTCAAAATAAGAATAGAACCTTACCGCCATTTTGAGACATTTAGCTGTCAAATGTCAGTTGGGTCGCGTTGGGTAAGATCTGCAATGTCACAGAGGAGTCAGTACGACTCTAATCAATAACAATTTAATATTTTTAACTTTATCAATAGCAATAGGAAAGAAAGAGAAACGGAAAAGATTATATATCCGAAAGACATTGCCATTTTCTTGTTTTCTTCTTGCAATATTTTCTTGTAACAGCGTTTTAAAAACCATATCTATTAATTAGTTATCTATTGTTTATCTAGCTAAACGTAGCTTTACACCAAAGTACTCACCAAGTCGACACAACATAAACATACTTAATTGGATAAACGTCGCACGCGCCGTAACAATGGCGGATCAATTAAAACTAGCTACACTAACTTCCCGCCCTTCAAAATACAGCGCGCAAAAACCGTAAAGAGTTTTTATTAAGGCCATACTCTATGTTCTATCATCGATAGTTTTTGCATTTTGTCTATGGTTTATGACGCAAAGGAGAGTTATAGTAATAAGATTCAAATTCATTGCCCATTTACCTATAGTGTTACCATAAAAAAAACTATTTATTTTTTACTTTATTTTTAAATTTATTAGCTAGTAATAAATTCAGTATGAATACATTTTTATAATAACTCAGCGGAAATCATACGTCCATATTTATAGTTTTATATCGGATAATTATTTTCAATACCAACCACGTTTCTCTAAATCAATTAATAGTGAAAAGACAAACTCATTTACCTACAGCAAAACTTTTGATGTTCTGTGGTCTAAGCTCACGATTGCACGGTCTAGTTGCAGGTAAATAGTACAAATTTTACGGTAGATATTAAACCGATACCTGTAGCTGTCGTGACTGAATTCAATTTTCAAATGTGCACACAGCAAATTAATTGGTAAACTATCGTCATACATCGAGTGTACACAAGACAATAATATTATATTATTTTTCACGGGCACTAAACCTCGATGTAAGTTGGCTACGTTCTTTATTCATATAATCCTTCATTCCAATTAAGTTTAATAATGGTGGTCGTAATTATTGCTCTTATTACTTGTACGGTTCAGTGACGAAATGCTATAACGTAGACGTCTCGTTGTTTATGATCACTAAAATCGATTTAAAAGCTTATTGGTCGAGATAAGTATCGTGTTTCATATGTGAGGCAGTAAATCTTCAGCACGCTCTTTTTCACGTGATCAAATCATAGCAAGCTATTTCAGTTTTTTGTTAAATTAAAAATCTAATAACTTATCTCAAAAACATCTAATCTCAACACTTCTAAAAATGAATGCTTTGAAAGAATTCTAAAGTTTGCCAAGTAATCACGTCTAATCTAATCTTTGGCGTCGAATAAAAACCGAAATTACGAAAACCGATATTGTTATCAGAATTGGAGCCGCATTAAATCTAAATGTCAAAATCAATGGCACCAACCGCACCAACATTCCAAAAAGTCGTTTGTAAATAGAGCTTCAGTAAATGTTCGGATACACACAGAGAATTTGGAGAACCCAATATTTGGACGAAGTTCGGCTCTCAAAAGCATTTCAAGCGTAGCGTGAAAATCTATTTTCAATGGGCCACTATCGGCCGGCACAGGACACCCGCCAAAAGCTTTATGCCCGAAGTTAAGCGTCCTCGATGCTCCTATACTGTAAACTCCCCTTGTAGACCTCTTAGTTTAAAGCTAAGCAAATTTTAATATTCAATTGTGCTTTTGCATGTTCAGGATTTGTTTTACAAAAGGTGCTTCATAACTGAAGTTTTGAAATTGTAGTGGTTAACTAAATATTAGTTCAGTTAAATACAGTCTCATCTATCTATTGGTTACGGTTTATATCAAGCATGAAGCTAGTTAATGTATTGTTTCCCATAATAAGCAATTAAGCATAATTATCTTTAATGAGCCAATTATTATCTCTCGACAATATTCTTGTCTAGCCGTCCCTGTTCGTTTTAGAGCCAATTATTCACAAGTAAAGTCGCCACACATCTCCGATAACCATTAAAGTTCAAATGTAAACTTTCCTTTCACATAAATGCAGTACTAATAAGTTATCGATGGTCACGTAAGGCAGCGGGTAGCCCGCACGGGGGTCTGTCAAAGGCGTTTAGAAGTGAGCGGAGTTGGGAACTCCGCAAGTGTATTAGCGGGCCGGCTAATGCGCGCGGACAGCGCATCGAGCGCGAGCGGGCACGACTGGCCGTCTTAACTCACTAACTTTAAACCGAACAGGCTTCTTCACGATTCATTTGAATGTATTCTATTTTCAAATCAATTTAGGTACATTTTTTAGTTCTAAATTATAAACTTTTTGGAATGAAATTTTACAATAAAGTGTAAAATAGTATGCGTTATATGAAATTGAAAATTTAGTGCCTGTTATCGTTGTTTGTCATCATGCCAAGTTTTGTTTGGAATTTTTTAATATTTATTTAAAGTTTGATGCGACGGTAATTTTAAATATATCCACAAATAACAAAATACATTATTCAAAATGTCAAAGTAATAAGTGTTTTCCTGTAAGAAATAATAAATCTATAAAATTAATGTTACTGGAATTGCTATAAAGCAGTAAATTTATTTACAGTCTGAACAATTAAGCAGATTACGTAGTACCTTTTTGTGAACTAAAAACCGTAAATCTAGTTAATCAACTTTACAAAACTATCGGGGAGGGTAAATCGATTCCTCTATAATATAAATACCCAAACGAGGGTATATCAGCCAAAAGTAGCGAACAAACGAGACCATAACACATAAATCATAAACTTTGAAACACGAAAATTCGTGTTGATAATCACATAATAATTACCGACCCGATAAAACCCGCCGGGATCGAAGGGATCGAAAGGGCTCGTAATGCGAATAAAATTGGCAACATATTTGTTCATTAATAGCAATCATAATTTAAACGTATAAAGTTTTTGATAAATAGGTTCATTGACGTGAATTCGAACAGAGAACAATTTGAGAGACTTTGCAACCTAGCGCCATCTTGTAGCAAGTGGCCAAGCTACAAAAAATAATGTTTACTAGAAAACGACAGGCTTTAGCAGTAAGTGACATAAACTGGATGCATCTTAAAAACACTTATGAAATTACGATGACTGAGACAAACATTTAATTTACGACGTAATTATCGCTAAAGTATTATTACAAAGGACATTTCCAGCAAAAAGTTTCCCGACGGCCACTTAGAAAGCACCTTTGAAAAACTAAATGCTCGTTTAAGAACGTTTAAGCAGAAATAACTTGGAAAAAAGTGTGGTATGCACGCAACAATGTGTACGTAACGCCATCTGTCGCCGAGTAGCGTAAAGCTAGTGGAGAGGTCAAGAAATTATTTTGCGAAGAATGTTCGTCGTCCCGCGGCCGCTTTGATGGCTTCCGACGAAGCAATCAGACCTCTTTACGGGCATATTTATGATTATAATACCGTGTCTCATTATATACTTTATGATTTTATACCTAAACGACTGTCCAAGATAATAATACCTAAGTAATTGTTACGGCTGAACGCGTAAACGACTTGACAAGCGAGACAACCGTATTCTGTCCTTGTCTAACTAATAGTAATCCAAGCCAATAAAATTGTAGAGAATTTTCATAATAGAGTGGACTGTTCATAATGACTAATACGAGTAGTACCTATATAGTTGGGATGTTCTTGTACGGTAATTAATAACATAATAATCCACAATTGGTTTTTTACAAGCCAGCAAATATTATTTCGTTAGTTAATTGTTTAATTATGCGTTCGTAATTGTGATAATGAGAAATTTTAATTACCTAATAAACATACTTGAAATCTTAATAGGAGAACGATCTTTTAATATTCAGAATTATTTAATTCAATTGTTATTTTAGCCAAAAGTCTAAGATTTCGTTTAAGGTAACGGCAATAGTAGATTAAAAATGATTTGTGGAAGATTTTTATTCAGCCAGTAATGTCAAATGGCTGTTATTTTTTTCAGCTCTATCGGAACACTTTCTCCGATCAAAGCTGATAAACTCCAACGCGATGGCATTACATTCAACTGCACTTAATTTATTCACATAATGTGGACTCACTTCATAGTCCTTAACACAATTAGCTTTTAATAGCCAAACTAAAATAAGATGGCGCTAAATTATCGCAATCAAGAGCTCTTGTTGTAAAGCGTTCCGTTGCAATAATTTTGTTGCGTTTTACATTTGAACAGACAAATATATTTTAATGTATATCAGTTGACACGCGGGAATTAACTTCAGAGAAATATCGGGGTTAACTATTTTCATCTACGATGTTACAAAGACATTTTACGAGCTTGCTTATTATATTGCTCGTCATTTTGTCTTGGGAAAGTTAATTGATAGGTTTCATTCAAACTTGTGGCTTTATTAGATATGTGTTAATTTACGATAGACTTCGAACCTCATTGAACAGATTTTAAACATTATTCACATACCTACAAAAGCTCAAGCTTTTCTAGATGAAACTTCGAAGCCCAAGCATTTTCGATTTTCAATTTCGTGTTTTGTGAATGTTAAAAACGAAATCGAAAATCGAACGCGTTTAAAATCTACACAGATTATACAAAAAAAGGTCTTAATTCGCCAACAATACGTAGAAAAAAAAATTAAATAAGGGCATTCTCGTTCATCAAGCAAGCGACCGAAGCGCGGGTAATTATTTTAATAAAGCCGCGGTTGCACCGACGGTCGTAAACACGTCGCGCGACCGTCGCTATGTCAACGCCCACCGTTCACTTTCAAACGTTTCGATTTTCGCGCAAATGTGATCGAGAATGCACCCGGACTGTCACTGTTCCGGCCAAAATAATGATGTGGTTTGTCTGGATTGATTATGAAGCGCGAGGAGACGTGTTCAGCGCCTACGTCTTTGTTGAATGTTTGATGGATCCGCAGAATGGTGGCGCTATTAATTGCGCGATGCGATCCTTAATTGGCATCTATGTTTGGAATAGTGTTTAGCACTTAGCTGTTAGTGATCGCTGACTTTAGTGGCGCCTTACTCATATCTCTTCCGCATGGCTTCAAGACTTAACTCAAAGATATTTTCCGTAACTAGAATAGGTGCTATAAAAACAATCCTGACCAAACTTCAACAGTAACTTTTCAAGCATTTCAGAGAAAAGATCAAAATTGACTCGCGCCAAATCGCGGGCGCCATTTTGCGAACCGTTTTCACAACAGTTTAATAGGAAATTAAGTGCATCCTGACGTATTATTCGTCGTAATTAATTACACACGTTTCCTTAGCAAACCCCGAGTTATATATCAGGGATCTGTCTCACAAGATGGGTTGTTTAAACTGTCAGTTCGGACGCGATTTGTGACCGACCATTTTACATCTTTGCTCCCCGTCTTGCATAATTAGTAAGGATTAATGTGCAGCTATGAATGACTCGTCATTGTGCCGCGAAATAGTTTTAATCCAACACACTCGCAAATTAAATCAAGCTCTAGATTTATCTATAAATGCCGCAGAATTTATGACTGGAATTGTATTGCCAGTTATTAAAAAATGCGACCGCAATTTCAAAATGACGTTTTGACAGATACTCCACGTCAAAGCAGCGCGCTCTAGTAGCGAAAAAATGTTTGTAATGACTGCCAAGACCACATTTTGACCTTTTGTCACCTATTTTTAATGCACCACATTTCCGCACTTGCGATGCCAAAAGAACGTTTACACAGCAAAAACTGTAATGTTCTTTGAGGTATACTTATTCCTGGAAAATTTTACGACTAAGGTCATTCATGTCAAATGTTGATACATCTAAATTTTGTTTCTTAAAAGTACTTTATTTTTTCAACACGATATCAATGAAGCGATCAATTCGGTCTAAATCTTTGATCTTGGGAATGTTTGACAATGATTTTGAAATGAATGTTCTGTTTAATCATCAATTTTATTCTTAGCTACTCCGTGTCTGGGGAAAGTGTTGTAACTCACGCTTCATAGCGAGTATAATCTTTCAACAGTATGGTATGGGGTATAGACTTGCCATCGATCTTCTTTTTTCAATTTTCACGCAACAAAAGCCCTCTCGCGTTAGCGCGTGCTTGCGTGCGACGCCGTAATCAATCGCCACCGCAATCAATAAAGCAACTGTGCGAAATCAATGCATTAATAATACCTGCTATTAATGCAGTACACGTGAAAAATCGTTACATTGTCACGGCACGTTTGATATATTTTACCTGTGTAAAAAAAACCTGTTTGACGTTTCGAAGATGGCGGCAAAGTATTCAAATTAGACGCCATTGTTTCATCAATTATTATACGCGTTTGGCGAACGAAAATTTTGTTAATTCAACATCTAAACTATCGTAAACAGTGTTTGCATAGTACTTAAAACTATTGAGACAAAATTCGGCGAAATTTTAGATTGTTTGTCAGTAATAACAGTAAACAAAGACATGGCACAGACCTTAAAATCAATTAAAAACAGCACATAAAGCGGCAGACGCGATCGGCACTAACCGCGTTACGCCTGTAGTTAACGGGAATTCGGTTATTTCGTTAAAAAACTTCGCTGCGCTATCGTTAAAAGTTATACAGATAAGCTCCGGGGAGACGCCAGGGTGTAGTCTGCAGTTTTTGTGCTGTCATCTCGCTGCACCTACACAACGAATGCGATGTAATAGGTGCTGGCGTCTGTCTAGCTGTGGCTGGAAACTACTGAACTGTGATGAAACTGTGAAAAGAAAATCTTTATTAGGTATGGAGTTTTCCTGTGGTAAGACAAATAAGTTATGAAATCCATAGAAATACGCTATATGATTTCTTTAACATCAATTACGATATGGCCCAACTACTTAAAGAAGAAAGAACCATGACCTATTAACTGACAATATTCAAGTTTCTAGTAGGTGGTTGATGAATTTCATCTATATTCCACGACGTAGTGATAGCACTCACTCAGTTTAATCTATATGGACGAGTCCCGGCGCGGGGCTGGCAAAATTGATTATTGAATCTACTTACAAACTAGCGGGTACCGAGGTTTTAACTCCCGAGGGAGGATAAGCTAAGACTTTTTTATTTTGTCCCACGTACACTGTTAATATTTCGCAATTTCTTGAAGAATTCGACGTCTGGCTTAAACAGAATGTGATAGGAATATGTAATAAATAAACTGTGGAATTTATATTATGACACGAAGATTGTTTCATAGATTAATCATAACGGAGACAAAGAAAATTGCCAGAACTGAGCTTATACGCACAAGTCCGAAATTATTTAGGTCGATATTAAGTCGTTGAAATTATTACAGTATGTTGACAAAACACAGGGACCATCCAAATAAATTGATCTATAAAAATGATTTAAATACCAAACTCAACCTACGATGTAATCTCTTCCTAAACTAATAATATTTAAACTTTACAACTCTGCCGTAAATCTTTAAAATGATTTCTCTATTATAACACGACACATTTTAATACGGTTTTACTACTGAATAATATAAAACCTCATCCTCTAAATCATAGTTATAACGAAATCGTGTCATTTTCGCGCTCGTGACGTCCACACAGTTTAGCCATCAGCCAATCAGGTGCACGCAATTTTAAATTCGGTAATTTTCGGCTCAATCAACGAACGTGATTGTCCATTATGTGTAACTGCGTGATCACCGAAATACAAGCGGATCGCATGCTAACATAACATAGATTCGGCGAAGGCACCTCACAGAGCCACTTACAATATACTGTTAGATTTCTCCGGTGTGCGGAGCGCACAAACAAATCATTCCTAGAATTGTCTTACTCGTCCTTATCTTAATTTCATGAGCTCGCTTCCTCCGGCGCACGTTCCTCGAGTGGATGTATGTGGCTCTCGTCACATGCACAGGACCATTCTGTTTCTCTCTCGTGTGGAATCAATTGTGGTCGGTGCCCCCGTCGCCGCAGATTGCCATCTAGCACGCGATCCCGATCACCCGACCCTACGCACGCGACGTCGAACAAAAGAAACTTACCAATCGAAAATTATATCATTCCAGACTTTACCTCTTCATTTTCGACGTTATCGTGTTCAACGCAACGAAAGATTTATGTCGTGTCGTTATCGAACAGTATTTCGAAGATTAGGGGCTCCTCATTGAAATACTTCCGACACATGCAATACTTTTTGCACCATTTCATTGTTGCACCACTTAACACCTAATTTTAACTCAGATGCCCGTTTATGCAACTATTTCTTTTGCATATACCTAATTAACAATTCAAATGCGGTATTTTTTCCGTGCTCTGCAACACTTTCTAGCGGCCCTGACGTCCGCTGCCGACGACGACTCGAATGCAAATGAGCATCGATCGCCTGTGTGACGTATAGAGCGCGCACTTCTCACCCCTTTCTTGCGACTACCCGCCAACTTGATTTACAATCCCGGATACGAGTTCCCCGTTCGAATCCAACCTATACGGTTAAATTACGAACGTTACTTTTTTCACTATGTCACAGTGACACTATAATTTAGGGCACCGCCCCTTTACTTTCCAAAGCCTTTGAATATTCATACGACTATAGCAATCAATAACGGCCACAAAGAAAATAGTTTTCGCGTGCACGCACGCGATATAATGTCGCATAAACAAATAATTTCTTCGTTTTTATTGTTATCCTTGAATTATGTTATTGCCACTCGAATTTACACGGCCCCTTTCCCGCCATCGGTCAGAAGCGATCAAACGGCATCCGATAAATTTTAAACTTCCGTGACTGGACGACGTTAATTGCGAGCGTTTTTTAAAAATATCCATCAAAAATGCACATCTTAATGGCCAACAATAAAAACTGATATCGTTACATACTTTATAGTCTACCAGATAAGAAATGCGAATGAAACTAGATCAATAAAAACGTAATATTTAGAGTAGCCGAGTCCCGTGGGCCGGCCATGTTGACGAGTTTGACGTGTACACAAAATGGCGCGACCTGCGTTGCGTCACACGCCTGTGGAAATAACCTCAGTTTTTTGACAATATTTCGAAGCACGTCGCAGTAATTGCCCGCGTGCCGTTTACAGAATAACAAAATGTCTGCAACAAGATCAAAGGCATTAATAGACGTGTGTTGAAATTTATCGACGGCCCGTATGTCGAAGGATGAATATATACATACAAATCGCGTCGAGCCGTTTGTCTGTGATTTCAAAATTATGTATTATATTTGCGAGACGTTTATTTATAGAGTACTTTTATAGTTTTGTATTTATGTCCGTCCGTTTACACTGAACATTAAATTACTCGGTTCATAAGAGATAACTGCGTGCTTCACATTTTGATTCGCTACGATATGTCAAGCAGTTTTGAAGTTACAAAAGAAAAACCGCGCAGACCGCCCCGAGGCGAGCCGCGACTTGAAATAAACTAAATAATCAGCTAGGCAACGGCGGACGAGACACTCCTGACATTCTAATTATGTTTTGATCGGTACTTATTGACAAAACGGGTGTCTTTTTGATACTAATATTGAATTTTGAAGAAGGCCTATTCCATCACTGTCGGGCAAATACAGAAATTACCTCATTCGCATTAATATACGGTCCTCGCGAACTACAGATGACTAAATACATTTATATCGCTGTTTGAAAAGTTGTCGCTGCTCATTTGTTCGAAATAAAATGTGACTGATCATGCGTTTCGATTTAAAATTGGAACGTCATCGTGATTCAATATTTTTCCGTTCACGACAGAGTTGGAAAATCCAGCGGGATTTGTATTTGCAGACCATAAAGTTTAAGTGGCAATTTACGCAAACATTAGAAATGTAATTAATTTATAAACGAATCACGTATGTAGAGTTATTGTCTAAAATTATGGTCACAAAAGATCATAATCTGGAATATGTTTTAAAATATTTGTATCACGTTCGCTCAGTCATAAGTCGTTAAGTTCGTGAACGGTTGGTTTCACAAAAAATATTGTCTATAGAAGGACATAACAGCGTTTATTGTATGATTTGGAACGTGAGAATCACCAGAAAGTGACAACATTGCCAATGAAATTTTCGAAAGTGAAAACAATAAAGTTTTACTTGAGAGACAAAAAAGCCTCATAAATCTGGTGAAAGTTGAAAAAGGCATTTCGACTGCCAAAACACTGAGATATTGCTCTATTATAAGCTTGACATCTAGTATTTAGAAATTTGACACTGGTAACCCTTTCTAATTTAGGTTGTCTCATGGTATGTAACTGTGAAGATATTTTATACTTGTATTTATTAAAGGAAAACCAACTAAGGAAAACATCAGTTAATGTGATTCAACAAAACGTATAAACAATGTCACTGAGCTTTATCTTACTTTCATTTTTAACTCTCAATAAATAAAATACACTTTACGTTCCAATAAAAGCCCGTTGTGAGTTTTCGAAGAAAAACAATTGCAGCGCACACCATTATGCTTTTTATTGTCAAATAATTAGAGAGCAACTCGGCGCAACAACAGACAAATCTAAAATAAACCAAGTGGAAATACTTGTGAGGAAATTAGCGTACATATTGTCGGTTTTAAAATAAAATTTAAGGACGCAATTAAGTCTTTGTGATCCTTGAAAATTAATACGTCAACTCACAAACGATCCGTTTTCGGAGTCGTTAAAATACCGCAAAGCAAATAACATTATCGTTTTTCTTTAAACACTTGACGGATGTGGCCGATTTTTAATGTACATTGGCATACAATATGTAGCTACGTACTGACACAATAAGAGTATAGTTATCTAAAGAGATGGCGTCCAATTATTATCATGTTCATAAGATAAAATAAATGAGGGCGCCGCGCTAACACCGCTCGGATTTAACACCAAAAATTCTTTGAACTCGAAATATACTGTAACAAATATTACCCGCAAGAGATCCGAGTATCCGAACATTATGCGCGCACTTTAATTCTATAATCATCTCGGAGAACGTCTAAAACTAATTACGCGACTTAATTAAACTAATTCTGTGCGTACATCACCATCTAAATAGTGTCGTTTCATTGTGAGAGCGGAGACAATATGTTGACAGGATGAATGACCACAGTATGGCGGGCGGGATTCACGCGTAACTTCACTTGTTTATGAGTGCGCGGGCGCAGTTTTAGGATTACTGGGCTTAGGCGATGAGTGCACGTTCCCATTCAACGATTATCTCTAAAGCGCTATGCATCTCTGTAGAGTTTAAATGAAGCGCCTAATTTCAATTGTACCAAATATAACTCGCGTATTTATTACTTGGCAACAGTTAATGCTACTAACACGGATGTATGCGATCCTACGTGTGTGTGCGCGAACAATTTAGCGGCAATTAAAATTGTTCGTGTGTGGATTCGAATGCAAAACGATTGCAATATATTTTGTAGAAATATAGCTGTTTACATTGTATAATTAACAACATCACAACTATTAACTAACGACCATATGCGCGACACTATTGTTGCTGCTCCGATTTAACGGCTCACAAACAAGCTATCATAACGTAAAAACCAATAAAACTAATTTTGTAATTCGCAAAGTCATAAAAAATTTGTGGAAATCTCACACGACTCGACTCACAATCATGTATATTTACTCACCCTAATTTTAGATTAGATAGCTGGTTAGGCTGAACCATAATCGATTTGAGGGTAACAATATTATTGTTTTTATTTCTAGTCGGGACAAAGGATGGCACTGGAGCAGTATTCGGTCGTCCGGACGGAGAGGGTGATGACAGGCTCACACACGCTATCTTGAGTGAAGCGCATATGATGAAGACGCCCAGTGGACCACCCCACAACGATGACTCCAGAAGCAATGAGGATTCTAGCTCCCCGAGGACTCAGTGCCCCTCACCTTTCTCAAATAAGGTAAGAATTAGTATGCGTAATATATCCATTACTAAAATTAAGGAGTAAAGCGCAGCGCTTATTACTTGAAAACATTGGTAAAACAAATTCTAATAACTATTCTTGTTGGCTCTTCAGGACGGGAGTCAAAACAGAAGACTCAAGAAGTATGAGAACGACGACATTCCTCAAGAGAAGGTAGCGCGCATATACCAGGAGGAGCTTGCCAAAATCATGACCAGGAGAGTAGAAGACATCCGCCGCGAAGGTTTCCCTGGGTATGCTTTTATTTTATTACCATAAAATAAATCTTAAATGTTATAAACCTTATAGTAACTAAAAAAATTAACGAGAACAGCATATCTAAAACTAACGAATAGCATGTTTCCTCCTTTTTTCAGCGGCGGCATGCCACCACACATGGAGAGGCCACCGGAAGACATCCGCATGGCCCTGGAAGCGTACCACAGAGAACTTGCCAAGATCCAGCCTACTGGCAACATTCCCAGCCTCCACAACTTGCCAGCCATGCCGCCCTTTCCCAACCTTCTCGCGTTGCAACAGCAAGCGATGCAACAAGCACAGAACCAGCAGATGAATGGCTCAGGAGCGGTCCAAGATCTCTCTTTGCCAAAAGACAAAAACGCCAAAATGAATGGAATGACTGATAGTGATAAGGATAGGTCAATGGATGCCGAAGACGCTATTAGGCACGCGGGGAGCGCCTTCTCGTTAGTAAGGCCTAAACTAGAGCCGGGACAGCAATCAACGGGATCGTCCGCGTCTAGCCCACTGGGGAACGCGATACTACCTCCCGCAATCACTCCAAATGAGGATTTCAGTAATTCAGCGGCAGCAAGCCCACTACAGAGGATGGCGTCAATCACGAACAGTCTTATCTCCCAGCCATCAAATCCTCCTCATCATCCTCCTGTACAGAGGTCGATGAAAGCAGTTCTTCCACCAATAACACAGCAACAATTTGATCTCTTTAACAATTTGAACACTGAAGATATAGTGAGGAGAGTGAAAGAGGCTCTTAGCCAGTACTCCATTAGCCAAAGACTTTTCGGAGAATCTGTCCTTGGTCTATCACAAGGATCCGTGAGTGACTTGTTAGCGAGGCCGAAGCCCTGGCACATGCTCACGCAGAAGGGACGAGAGCCTTTCATCCGCATGAAGATGTTCTTGGAGGATGATAACGCTGTCCACAAGTTGGTTGCATCACAGTACAAAATCGCGCCGGAAAAATTAATGAGGACTGGAAACTATAGCGGAGCACCTCGTAAGTATCATCTCTATATGAAAACACATCATCCCGCATTTTATATTCATGGGGAATAGTAGATTAATTGTATTTTTCTTCTTCTGTTCTTACAGCATGTCCGCCAAATATGAACAAACCCATGCCGCCAACACAGAAGATGATTTCCGACGCGACGTCTCTGCTGAGCAAGATGCAGCAGGAGCAGCTGCTGGGCGCGGGCCACCTGGGTCACCTCGGGACGCCCACGCCGCTGCTGCTGACGCCGCCCGGCTTCCCGCCGCACCACGCCGTCACGCTGCCGCCGCAGCACCACGACAACAACAAGGAGCGCAAGCCCCCGCCGCCGCCGCAGCCGCACCACCAGCCCCCCGTCATGCGCAGCCTGCACCAGCACATATCGCCAAGCGTCTATGAGATGGCCGCGCTTACGCAAGACTTAGACACCCAAACAATTACGACCAAAATTAAGGAAGCGCTCTTGGCAAACAACATTGGCCAGAAAATCTTCGGCGAAGCCGTTCTAGGTCTATCACAGGGTTCTGTCAGTGAATTGCTATCAAAACCGAAACCCTGGCATATGCTCAGCATTAAGGGTAGGGAACCATTCATTCGCATGCAGCTATGGTTAAGTGATGCCCACAATATTGACCGCCTTCAGGCTTTGAAGAATGAGAGACGAGAAGCGAGTAAACGACGACGGTCCAGCGGCCCCGGACAAGACAACTCGTCTGACACATCGTCGAACGATACGTCAGAGTTCTACCACTCCAGCTCGCCGGGCCCCACCACGGGAGCGCCGTGTGCCAAGAAACAACGAGTATTGTTCTCCGAAGAGCAGAAGGAGGCACTGAGATTAGCATTCGCACTCGACCCTTACCCAAACATGCCAACGATCGAATTCCTCGCCGCGGAATTGGGTCTATCATCGCGAACCATCACCAACTGGTTCCACAACCACCGCATGCGGCTAAAACAACAAGCACCTCATGGCTTGCCGGCCGAACCTCCCGCGCGGGATCAGTCTTCGGCACCTTTCGACCCAGTCCAGTTCCGACTTCTCCTCAATCAGAGACTACTGGAGCTCCAGAAGGAGAGGATGGGTCTTGCTGGCGTACCCCTACCGTACCCGCCGTACTTCGCAGCCAACTCCAACTTAGCGGCACTGATTGGTCGCGGGTTAATACCTCCCGAAGACCGGGTGAAGGACCAATCTGGCGGCCTCGACCTCTCGATGCCACTGAAACGAGAACCCGATGGTGATGACTTCGAGGACGATGACGTCGAGAGCAACCTCGGCTCCGAGGACTCGTTGGACGAGGAATCTAAGACTGAGCCGAAGGCGGCGTCGACGCCGCACGCTACAGGGCGATCCAGCAGACGAAAGCCCGCAGCGCCGCAGTGGGTCAACCCTGACTGGCAAGATGAGAAGCCGCGTAACCCTGACGAAGTGATAATTAATGGAGTTTGTGTGATGCGAAGTGATGACTTTCGGAGAGAATCCGAGGAGACGGTGCGTGTAGAGCCGTCGCCGGTGGCGCGCGAGGGTTCGCCGGCCGCGTCGCCCACGCCGCGCATGCCGCACACGCCGCACACGCCGCTCGCGCCGCACACCCCGCACACGCCGCACACGCCGCGTCCGCCACATACGCCTGACGATGTGATCCCCGAAGACAAAATTAAATCCGAGACCGACGACGGCTGGGAGTACTAAGACTTTACTTGCTCGTACTCTAGCCGAGTGTGATAAAACGGGTCCCGAACAGTGAGGTGTTGACTGTACCATATCACGTTCGAACGATTATTTATTGTGTGACAAGTGTCCGCCGAGGGCCGCGCGTCAGGCTGGCGGCGACGTTCAGTGCAAATGTTACTGTGTAGCTAGTGTTTGTTGTAATTCGATTGTAAGGCCAAAGACTTTGTAAATAAAACCCTCGTAGCTTCTCGTGATACGCCAGGCACGTCCCCGTCACCCGGTCGGGACGAGGTAAACTTGCGATACAAAAAGATGCATTTTTGCTTTAATTTTTAATGTAAAAACGTACCCTGATTAGGTACAAATATCTGAGTATTTTTAAGTTACGGCTTTTTAATTCGATTGTAAATAAATATACCAAATATGTGTCGAATATTGCCTGTGAACCAGACCCTGTATATAAGTAGGATAGAAACTATTCGTGTAAGATAAACTCAGTTGCTGATAAATTTAGGGATAGGGAAGGTTCATTTAATTGTTAATGAAAAATTATAAAGTGCAATCAGATGTTAATTTAAGATAATTATGGTTTAAAGAGCCCCAGTTGAAAAGTATTATTATGTTTATTAGAACCGGCGAGGTTTAAAATATTATAATCGGGTTATATAAGTTTAACATTTAAATTATTAATGTTTATTTTATACTATTGTATGTTTTTCTATTGCATTATTTTATAAAACGCCGCGGGACCGCTCAACTTTGTGATTTTAGCTGTCATTTTATAACGTTTAGTTATCATGAACTGTCAATTCTAATTCCGTACAATAGCTATATTATTGTTTGTTTCTTTTCATTTTTATATATTTTTAAAAAAATGTACAAATCAAGACACAAAATAATACGATTAAGCAAGTAATGTACTGCTTATGGTTTATAGTTTTATTTTATTTTAGCAATAAATTTGCTTTTAATCTTATTTTCTTTATTTTATTTTACCTCCTTATTTTTTTCCTTTTTTTTCGTAGGAGATAAGTAAAAGAAAATGTAAATTTTAAAGGAACCATACTCCTTGCATCACGTTGTACATAATTATATTCAGTTAAATGTAAATATCTAATTGAAATGCCACGTTAGAATAAATATAGTTAAGTAGGAAAATAGTTTAACCCAAACAATTTAACTTCGTAAAAGGGTAAATCATAAATAATCGAAATTATTGTCATTCTAAAAGTGTATCGAAATTGTAACGAAATTATGTCAAAATAGATTTAGGCCTCCAGGTTTCAATAAAAATGAACAGTTTGGAATATTTCAATTTTACATGGAGAATATTAATTCTTTATAAAAAAAATACATCCATTTTTAGAAATACCAACATACATATCGATGTTATATATAAACAGTAAGTTAGATAAGAAATAGCGTGTAATAGTCAATATTAAAGAAAAACTTAGGCTGTTTAACAGTTACAAAAAAACAGTTATTTTAACTCTCCAACTCCGTTGTAAGAAGTGAAGGATTTTTTTTAACTTATTAAAAGATTGATTTTTAGAATCATTTCATAGCTTTTTGCTTTTTAAAAGAATAATATACGTATATTATGAGTATTATTGTTATTCGATATAGATGCTTCGAATATTTTTGATATGACAGTAACTTACCAAAATGCCTCCAAGCATTTTTGACATTTTTGAAGTTGGCCAAACTGATAAATATGGTGAAGTCCCGTAGAAGATTGCCACACCAGAAAAGTAAATATTTTGTGGATACACTTCGGTAGACTTATTTATGATAGGTAATTTTAAACTAAATATAAATACGGTTCATTGTAATTTTATAAGTTCAAGCGTTAGATCCACAAAATTTACTAATAGGTATTTTTTTTTTATTACTTATTTTCATTGATTCCCTTTTGTTTAGGTAAATTCCTACTTAGTATTTTTTTGAGTTTTATAATAGGTAAGTCTCTTTTTTCTCATGAGGCCTAAAGCTACCGAAGGCCAAGTGTTTTTACTCTGTCTAAAGAACAAGGTTATGTAAACATAATACAACACCAAATTTTCTAACATATTCAGAGTTTACTGAAAATTATTACTTAGCGTTGTAAAATGGGGGCGGGCGAACCGGGCAATTGCCCAGAGCGGCATAAATGAGGGGTGGCCAAACTGCACTAACAGCTCTTTTGCATTTAATCAGAAAACCTAACTTATTTGTGGTGTGATGCTAAATTTTCGAACTCTCTTCGCTGTCGAATGTTATTGGTTCTTGTTGTAAACCCACTGTTAAATAACTTAACATGAATTCATAATGTTGCAAAAAATCTTAGATGAAATTTTCGAGCTCACGCTGGTTTTCACTTCCCTCGAAGTTGTCGAAAAAACGGCTTTATCCGATTCGACGGTTAAAAAACGCATTTTTTTTTAATAGATACTATCCTGAAACATCCTCATCCTTCTTAAAAAGCGCCAAGGGCGGCAAATATTGTTTAAATGCCTGGAGCGACGAAATTGCTAGACCGGGTCCTGTCTGTTACCTATCAACTGTTTTGATAAGGATAGGTAATTGAGTAGGCCTACACTTTACTCCAGCTGGACATAGGACGCTCCCAGTAAAGTTGGTCTATGTCTTTATACACAGCTGGGACTAATAGAGGCTGTAGAATAGTAAGTAGGTACGGTTGGTATCAAAATATTAGAAGCACCTATCATTAAAATACGCCATCTTGTATTTTATATTGTTACGTTGAGTGTTGCCAGGTTAGAATGTAAATAGTAATCCGGTAGTGAATAGATTATTATTATGCGTTATATCCATTATAATAATGAATAGTATTAAAAATTATAGCGATAATTATTATTGTTCATATCATAATATTAATTAATAATGATGCTGAAAACCATTGTCTTCTTTCCGAACAATTTCTAAAGTTATTAAAATTAAAAATAAAGAAATTGCTAATCAGATTTTGTTTTATTGTGATTGACATCAGTTCTGAGGAAAACAACCCAACAATATGTAACCTACTTCGTGAAACACATAGCTGGGCGAACACCTCGGCATATCATGACATTCATGCACTGTCGCAGCCCAACATTCTGGGGAGGCACCATGGGCGGCAGCTCCACATTAAGTTGTTTTTCTTATTCAAGTTATTTACCTGCCTCGTTGGTCACGCGGTTGCAAGTGCGACTCTGTGAATACTGCGCGTGAGGTCCCAGGTTCGATTCCCAGGACGAACACGATGTTATCTATGAATTTCACCGGCGCTTGAAAATTAGTACCCCGTGCCTCAGAAAGCGCGGCGGCTGATGTCCTCCGGTCAAGTTGAACTCCTTGAAGGTCCTCCCATCAGACTATGAGCATAAGAAACAGACAGTGCACCTGTGTTTGCGCATTGGTTAAAATAAGTAGAACCTAATGTTATTAATGAAACTAATAGAAAAGGATGCGTTTCTAAAGAAGATAAGCGGAGCGGAGAAAGGCACCCTAACACATTGTCGATCATAAGGATCAAACCCAACAACCCAGGACAGCAGCAGTCGCACTTACAATCTCTTGAGTCTATAGAGATGGAGTCCAATCTTCTTTTACTTTTTAACCGACTTCCCAAAAAGGAGGAGGTTCTATGTTCGACATTATGTTTGTTTTTTTTATATTTTTGTGTATGTTCACCGATATCTCAGTCAATGGCGGACCGATTTTAAAAATTCTTTTTTTGTTTTAAAAAGTATGTTTCGAAATTGGTCACATTTTAATTTGGTGAAGATCTGATGAAGAACTTCGGAGATATACAACAGAACTCTTCAATAAATAACGGCAAATCTCTCGGGATTGCTGCAATCGCATGTCTGCTTATTGTTTATACTATTTCATAACATAACATCACGCCAGTACGCTCTTAAGGGGTACCCAGATCTCTGATTTCACCGGTTATGTTCAAGTTTCATGAAATCTATTCTGGCGTTAAAGTTACCTTACTAACTTGCCTATTACGTAGGTACAACTAAAAAGTGAAAAATAAAAAACTTTTTTGCAAAAAAATACTACCGACTTCCAAATACAAAACTACAAAGTGAAAAATAACTTTTCAACACACTTGCTCATAAAGTGGCTCTAATTTCACCGCAATTAGGCACATAATGACACCTGTTATCAAACTGTGACTTTTTCATTACTATTATTCACAAGTGAGATAAAGAGTTTCTTTTTTTTATTTATTGGTTGAGTTGCTTTGTTCTTAACAAAGTTTCGATACAAATAAGATCGTGTTCAATAGTACAAATGCAACACATTTCATGCAACTTCGTATTTAAATAGATAATTTCAACTTGTGCGTGTTTAACACACGCACAAGTTGAAATTATTTATTTATAAATATATTTTTTTATAGTTTTAATTTATAGGTAAATAAAACTTTCACTTAAATATAACTTTTGTTTTTGTCTGTAATAAAGAAAACTTGAAATTCCCCATTTTGTACGTGGCTAAAACGCTTTCCGCGAAAAGCCAAAAAAAAGATAACTCATTATTTTTAGTCTATGGCCGATCGCCATTGTTAGATGCGCGCGCATTGGAAAACTGGTTAATTTTGCCCGACATTGCGGAAAAATTTTCAAGGCTCGTTTTTACTGTTGGAAATGATTTTTTTGTATTATTTTCTTCACAAGTGTGTTGAAAAACGTCGTATGATACACGTGTGTATTGATGATTACCGTCCTCGGCTCTCTTAAGACCCTCACCTAACGGCTCGGGTCTCAATGGCGCCTCAGCGGTAATCACCAACTTTACACACTTGTACCATAATGTACTATTATTTTTTGAAGTCGGTGTCCATAACGCAAAAAAATGGTACCTACGAAAGACACCGACTTAAAAAAATAAAGTTATTTTTCACTTTGTAGTCTTGTATTTGGAAGTCGGTAGTATTTTTTTGCAAAAAAGTTTTTTTAATAGGAAATAATACAATTTTCATGATTGGAGGCATTCTAAACCAATAACAAAACTATTTTACAAATTTTTACTTTTTTATATACTTACCTTGCAAGAGATGTTTATGAAAATGTTTAAATATCTTATTTTGAAACTAAAAGTGAAAGCAGACAAAGTGAAATAGTGAATATTCTATCACGACACATTTTTTTTTTACCGTCACCTATTTTTCCAAGTTCTGATGAATGAATGAATAAAGTTTAAACCTTAAGTTTCCCCGAAAAGGTCGCCGAAATGTAGCCAGGATATGGATGTTTTTGTCCATGATCATTATCTAGAGAAATCAATTCATTAAACTATAAAAAGAGGACAATACCACTTTTTTTTTCTTGATCTGCCTAAATAAATATTACTAAAAACATAGACGTGCCAGATTTTTGTATAATTTTTTCTGGATAACTCAAAAATCCACTTACACACCATTTTCAGCGGAATTGTAAAAACCTTGTAAACCAATGTAATAAAATTATTATAGAGTGGTGAAATTGTTTAAATTTTCGTAGGAGGTAATCTCTGGAAGCACCTACTGATCAGATTAGTAAATTCTGATTTTAAACAAACTAAACTCACGTGTAGTGTCATCAGCAGGCTACTTGTATCCCGACAAATACACGATTCCGTGGGACCACGGAAAAGGGGTAGTACCTAGTTACTCGTATTTAATAATGACAACCAAACATCATCAAACTAAAATCATTTATTAGTAACAAACATAAGATAAACATTGTTCCTCAAAAGATCTAATCAACTTCTTCAATGACGGGTCCATCGCTCCTACCTTGTCCGCTCTTGGAGCCAGTTGCGTGCATCTTCTTCATGAGAGGTGCAAACTCTTTGCTCAGCTCCCTAAGTTTGTTGTCGTACTCATCCTTATCGGCTAAAGAGTTGCTCTCCAACCAGCGCAGAGTATCGTCACATTTACGACGAATCTTCGCACATTCCACCTCTCCCAGCTTGCCTCCCGCTTCCTCTGCCGCCTGTTTCACACTAAACACATAAGACTCCAATTTATTCCTGGATGCAACGCGGTTCCTCTGCCTGTCATCATCACCCTTGTATTTGTCAGCATCAGACAACATTCTGTCAATATCTGATTGAGACAAGCGGCCTTTATCATTCTTTATGACTATGTTCTTGCTTTTTCCAGTACTGTTTTCTTTAGCAGAAACATTTAGAATGCCATTAGCATCTAAATCAAATGCCACATCTATTTGAGGCACCCCGCGTGGTGCTGGAGGAATGCCAGTCAGATCGAATGTTCCCAACAAATTGTTGTCCTGTGTCATTGCTCTTTCACCTTCGTAAACTTGAATAGTGACCGCTTGCTGGTTATCTGAATACGTAGTAAAAGTTTGGGAATGTTTGCAAGGTATCTTTGCGTTGCGTTCAACTATAGCCGTCATTACACCACCAGCTGTTTCAATACCTAATGATAAAGGAGAAACGTCAACTAGAAGAACATCTTGGATCTTAGAATGACGATCTCCACTCAGTATGGCAGCTTGCACTGCTGCTCCGTAAGCAACTGCCTCATCAGGATTAATCGATAAATTTAATTTCTTTCCGTTAAAGAAACTCTGCAGTAAATTCTGTATTTTAGGAATACGAGTAGATCCGCCGACTAAAACGATGTCGTGTATGGAGCTCTTATCTAACTTGGCATCAGTCAGTGCTTTGTCAACGGGCTCTAAAGTAGTGCGGAATAAATCAGAGTTCAGTTCTTCGAATCGTGCTCTAGAAACTCGTGAGAAGAAATCTATACCTTCATAAAGAGCATCAATCTCAATGCTTGCTTCTGTACTAGAGGATAACGTACGCTTTGCCCTCTCGGCCGCTGTTCTTAGACGTCGAAGTGACTTTGGATTAGCTTTTAAATCTTTCTTATGCTTCCTCTTGAACTCATCAGCTAGAAAATTTACGAGTCTACTGTCAAAATCTTCGCCACCAAGATGTGTGTCCCCGGCAGTTGCTTTGACTTCAAAAAGGGAGCCTTCATCAATCGTCAGTACTGATACATCGAATGTTCCTCCACCGAGATCGAAGATTAATACGTTGCGCTCGCCCTTGAGGTCTTTATCCAATCCATAAGCCAATGCAGCAGCCGTTGGTTCATTAATAATCCGAAGGACGTTCAGTCCAGCAATGGCTCCAGCGTCTTTAGTAGCTTGTCTTTGAGAATCATTAAAGTAAGCCGGCACGGTTATAACTGCTCTCTTCACTGGCTTACCTAAGTAAGCTTCAGCGACATCCTTCATCTTAATTAGTACCATGCTACTGATTTCTTCAGGGGTAAAACGTTTATTCTTGCCTTTATATTCAACCTGTATTTTTGGTTTGCCACCATCATTGATAACTTTAAATGGCCAATGTCTGAGGTCTTGTTGTATCTTAGGATCGTCATATTTCCGCCCTATGAGACGTTTAGCGTCGAAAATTGTATTACTTGGATTCAGAGCTACTTGATTTTTTGCACTATCTCCTATGAGTCGCTCGGTGTCTGTAAAAGCGACGTATGAGGGAGTTGTACGATTCCCTTGGTCATTAGCTATGATATCCACATTACCGTGCTGCCAGATGCCAACGCATGAATAGGTTGTACCCAAATCGATTCCAACTGCAGCCATAGTACAATTTTGTTTGGATTCCGTTACTTTTTGTAGTTATTGTTGTATATTGACAATTATATATTTTGATGTCAGTTTACCAAATTCGAATTTATTGCTGTCAATTTTTTATTTTATTTTTCCAGTCAATACATTTTACAAAATAAAAAAGGAATCACAGGGCTGCTATTTAATTCGGCACGTACTTTTCTAGAACGCACCCAAAAAGTGTCAATGTCAAAGGAGACAATTGTCAAAGTCAAATTTGAATATGTCAAATAAAATCAGTGTAGCCAGTTTGGACGAATTTTCGCCATTTAGGCTACTCGAAAGGGTGCCGGGGCGACCAATTTTTACGATTGGCGACTGGTCGCCAATTAGGCAAACTCAGAAAAAAATGGGCGATTTTGGAATTAGCCTGTCTAATACAACATTATCTGAGAGATGATGAAAATAACTGGAAATCAAAATGCTTTTATCAGTTCATCACTATTTTTCATTATACTTCAGTCGTAAATTTATGTTTCGAAGAATGTTTCGTGGTTTTAGTGAATAGTGGTCGTCTTGAGTTTTTATAAATGGAAAAACATGGAAAAAAAACATTACTGGGCAGTTTCGGTAAACACATTGTTAAATATATGTATCTATATTCAAATGATTTATTTACATTGTCAGATGTTTTGTAAAAAAATAGGTGAAATAAATAAAACAACCTAAACATAATAGATATATAAAAATCTTATTGGCAGTTATATGTTTGTTTGAGCCGTTTGGGTCCATGGGGTCCGAGTGCTCATCGAGTGTTTTGAGACATAAGTACCTAAACGGTTAGTCGACTGTTCGCGTGACCAGAGAGCTGACCTTTTCTTCGGCCAGAGAATCAGCATTGCCATTCAACGTGGTAATGCTACCAGCGTTCTAGGCACGTTTCCCTTTGGCATCGATGTGGACGATTTTTTTGATGCGCAATGAGCCCTTAGTTTTTTTTTGTTATTAATCAGAAGATTAGAAATATTCAATTGTATATATATATTATTTGTAAATAAAACTTTAGGGCTTGCTATAATAAAATACATACTATAGATAAATAGGTAACTAATAAAATCATTTTCTTTTCTTTAAATCTATTCTTACATTTTTTCTAAATGAACTGGAACTAAACTGCACAAAATTTTTGTGAGTGGCTTATTTATTAATAAAATGGTTACAAATGATTGCTTTTTATAAAAAAAGTGTTAGATTTTAAAGTAGCTTTATGGGATTTTAATCATTTATCAAATTTTGTTAATTTTTGTGTAAATTATGTTATTAGTAGGTAATTAATAACAAAGATAACATAAAAAATGTGTAAGTTAAAAATTAGGTAAAGCGCTCAAAAAAACCAAATAAAAAAATGGTTCTAACTCGGTAATATTCGGTGATTTTAGGCTACTTCCCATTATAATTAGGCGACTTTAAGCTACTTGAAGCGAGATTTTCGGTGACTTGGGGCTCGTCAAATCTGGCTACACTGAATAAAATTGTCATTCATTTCATGTCATTGTCAATGTCAATCCAAAAAGCAAAACATTGTCGAGGCGCATTGTTATTTTAAATAATATCTCTTTATTTTCAAATACAGAGTATGTTTTAAGACTTTACCAGTTCTTGTTGCAACTAATTTTGTCTGTAACCTCCATAGTATAAATAAAAGATAAATATTGCGTGTAAAAGTCACATAACCTATACGCATAATTGTTGAGACTTTATTTTTATAAAACAAAATGCGTTACGCACAATTAGTAGTGGGTCCTGCTGGGAGTGGAAAGGTAAGAATTTTATAATCACTTTGGCTATAAAAATAACAATTTTGTACTGGTTAGATAATACCTTTCCAATTTGTAACCTGTGAACTTGTCACTGTCTGTTCTAAACGAGATTATTTTAATAACAGCAATAAATAACTTGATTTTAATGGCTTCAGTGAAGAGCTACCTATTCAACCCGTAAGACGTCCCACTGACCCAAATATCTTTCAAGATTTTTTTTGTGAAACTAAATAATCAAACAACCATTTAACAAGTATACATATTTCTACAATCTTTTACACATAATCTTACTTAAAGTAATAATACTTAAATTCCAGTCCACATACTGCTCAACAATAGTAAAACATGCAAGTGATGCAAAGCGTATAGTTGAGGTGGTAAACCTAGACCCTGCAGCAGAACACTTTGACTATGAGCCTCTTGTAGACATCCGGGAACTGATACATCTGGATGATGCTATGGAAGATGAGGAGTTGCAGTTTGGGCCCAATGGAGGACTTGTGTTCTGTATCGAGTAAGTAATTTTATATTGACATTGACATCTGTTGCTAAGAAAAATTGTAAAGAAATAATGTTGTACATGCTTTATAATATATAAAGCTTGTAAATAAAGATTAATCTATTTAGATATTTGTATTTATTTAGAGAATAAAAAAGATATTATTATTTATTCTCTAAATAAATATTAATTTCGTAAAATCATTTTCTGAAGCTGCAAGAACATTAAAACAACCATGACTAACATGTTATAAGATTAAAACCAAGCAGATTATTTATTACCAGTGCTCTCAAAACGATAAATGCAAATATTGTAGAGGAAAACAGCCTGTCCTAGAACCTAAAATCTGCAAACATTGACATCCATTATCCAACACTAGACCTGTATGGCAGATTTAATAATCTCTAACAGTCACAGACAGGACACCTGTGTACCAGGCAGTGTGTGTGTGATTTGTGGCTGATTATGTCTGTGCACCATATATATAATAAACAAAGAGATATGCCCGGTAGACTATCGGCAACATGTGTCTCCAGTTTGCCCCTACCACACGGCAACTACTACACATGAAAAAGCAATAAACACGCATTTGCGTACACACCAGCAACTTTTAAATCAGAATGTACTACAGAATCAAATATAAACCTTATCTTATCGAATACAGCGTGTATTTACCATGCTCCGTACAACTTACCCACATAAAAACATCTGCACAAGCACATCACTAACTCGTCGCAAGAAGCAGCGGCCGTACTACGCGATGCATCCGCTTAATAAATTATCGTTTTGTGATTTTTACATTGCTTGTCCTTTCACTTAGCGACAAACTTAGCTAGTGGTTAAGGAGCAATGTATTTATTAAAATAGTCGCTGCGCATGGAAGCATGATTTTGGACATGGACACTGTGACCACGTCGCGCGGACACCGACACGCCCCCTTGCCACTTCTCCTGCATTTAATATTTCTATGCTGTGCACATTTGATGCACTGGCTAGTAAGCGATTGAGTCTTCTAGGGGTGGGATATCCAAGACCAGAAGATTATGGGCTCATATCTCCTTATCTCGTTGTAAAATTCGGGAAAAGGAGCGTCCTCGCTGAGAGCTTTCACTTGTAATGAGCATTCGACGTCGAATATTCGAATGGTGTGGACGTTGAGCCGAGCGTTACAAAGCTTACACGCAAGCGCGAACTTCGGCCGGTGTGGACGACGCAACTATTTTCGCGGAAACGGCTCGCATTAGAATGTTCACGCAAATAAAATGCTCGAAAGCAGCTCAGATAATGAAATGTATGAGTATGTATGTAGGAATATTACTGGCCACTTGAAAAGCAAGGAACAGTTATTGATCTTAAAGCTGGGAACAAACTATCGGACGCGGCTGACGGACGCGACTGACAGCCGCGACTTATAGGCTATCTATGTAATGAATGTACATTACATTGTGCAAACTATCGGACGTAAGTCGCGGACGTGACCTTGGGCGTTCGGACATCCGATGGACATCTGGCCCGCTGGATGTTTTTGTCTGTGCACACATATCAGTTGCGGCTGTAAGTCGCGTCCGTCAGCCGCGTCCGATAATTTGATCCCAGCTTTAGTGTTTGTGACATAAGTGGACAAAAAAAAAGTTGCTTTCACGCCGTTCTATCCGACAAACAGACTACTTAGAGATACTATCTATAGCCGACATTTAGAAATTAATGACATTTAACGAGATCGTTTTTGGTCACATGACCATTAAAAAATTATTATTATTACCATTAAATTATAGTATAGTCAAAGGTGGCCATTACCAGTCACTTAATACTTAATATTATTAATAAACTCTAATTCCCCAACTCATATTATTAATAAAGGGTAATTCCACAACTCATATTTTCCAGAACCCTTCTAGAAAACTGTGACTGGTTAGAAGAGCAGCTAGGCGACGTAGACGACGACTACCTGCTGTTCGACTGCCCCGGCCAGATCGAGCTGTACACACACCTGCCCGTCATGAGGAAGCTGGTCGACCTGCTCCAGAAGTGGAACTTCAGGATATGTGTTGTCTTCATGGTGGACTCACAATTCATGATTGATGGGGCTAAGTTTTTATCAGGTATTATTTTGCTACTGGCAATATCTACTAGCAAAAAAGATGTGTCAACTGACAAGCTTAATCATGGTTTAGAAAATGGCTTGTTGCACTGTTTTGCCGAGTCTTTTAATTATGATATTATGCTGTTATGTTTTTACTAATCTTTTTGAGAAATAAAGAAAATCAAAAAGGCAATCCTTACAATATTAATACCTTATCTATATATAGTCAAGTACATATTCACTAATAGCCTAATTAAGACAGGATGCAATTATTTCAGGCAGTATGACAAAAGTATAGTCAGTGGTGCCTCATCCCATACAAAGAAACTGTCCCGACGTACTGTACTGATTATTTTCTGTACATCAATCGTGTTCGGTTCAGTTCCACGGATATATATGGTGATATATCTATCGCCGTGGAACGGAACCGAACGCGATCGATTTACAAAAAATAACCGGTATAATCAGATGAAAAACGCTAGTTACGTCGGCACGGTTTCTTTGTATGAGATGAGGCATCTGTATACTAGTATTATATTATCTGTGGTAGTATTAGTTTAAATTAATGTGAGGTAACTGCCAATAATATGTTCTTTTCTTAATATTTACAGGCACAATGGCAGCACTAAGTGTGATGGTGAACTTGGAACTGCCACATGTAAATATTCTCACAAAAATGGATCTGCTCAGTAAAAACGCAAGAAGACAGATTGATGAGTAAGTTAAAGTACTATTTAACTTCTTCTACTTTTCGAGTTGATGAAAATTCTTCAAATGGTTTGTCCAGTAGGTGGCCACGCTAATCGCAACGGCAGTGGCGTTCATAAGCTCCTATATAGTGCAGGTGTATGGACACTTGGGGCACTCCAGCATGTGTGTCATTCTGCACAGAGGTACCGCACTCACATTGGGTATCAAACGGGTTTGTAAAACCCCATTTCGCCAAATTATGTTTGCAGCGGCACAGATAATATAATACTAGCATACAGATGCCTCATTCCATACAAAGAAACCGTGCCGAACGACGTTACCTGCGTTTTTCATCTTATTATACCGATTATTTTTTGTAAATCGTTCGCGTTCGGTTCCGTTCTACGGCGATAGATAGATCACCATCTATATCCGTGGAACGGAACCGAACGCGATCGATGTACAAAAAATAATGAGTATAATCAGTACAGTACGTCGGGACAGTTTCTTTGTATGGGATGAGACACCACTGGCAGCGGCCTACTTGGGTTCAGCAATCAATTGAGTGTTTGCCATATAGACCACCGCAGTTCAAATCCAGGTGGCAAATGTGCCTGGGGTTTAAAGAAGTTGGGAGGTGGTAGGTGAAATTCTTCCCACATATTGCTTCTCACTATTTAACTTGAAAACATAGAAATCTTTGTCGTTTAAAGTGGTATAATGGCATTGACACAAGGTATAAATTGCATTGATAAATGGAACAGCAAGAATTGGTCGAAGTTCTAGCCAGGGTTATTGCATATGCAAATATTGGATATGCAAAACAAGCTGTGGGCCAGATGAATATCCACTGTACTTATTAAATTTAAGGGGATACATTTTCAAAAATGGTAACAACCACCTGACCACAACAAATGGCTAAACAACCACCTGACATCATCTTCATATTTCTAGACCCAGCAGTTTAGTTGGTGTGTAGTCTGTCACTTAAGATTTTTATTAAGTTGACTATAACAACCATTTTCTTTATTTCCAGTTACCTAGATCCCGACCCACATGTCTTACTAGCAGACATGAGAAATGCCAAATCCAAATGGCATGCAAAGTATGCGAAATTGACAGAAGCTATTGGAGAAGTGATTGAGAACTTCAGCCTAGTTCGGTTCTACCCACTCAATATAAGAGACGAGGAGAGTGTGGAGAATATCCTCATAACTATAGATAATATCATACAGTATGGAGAGGATGCTGATGTGAAGATCAAGGACTTTGATGAAGAGGATCCTGATGATGAGCAAAACTGTGATTAAATTGTTATTGTTTTAAATTTGGTGTTTTGCTTTTTTCATGTTCTGGATAAATATCAACCTTGCCCATTATATAGAGGAGCCTGATGTTAATGAGAACTGTGATGAAATGATTGTTATTTCTTGTTATATTTGGTGTTTGTTTTGACCAAATTAAGGAGAACAATATGTTGAATTAAAATCTAATATGTCCGCGTGCCTTTTTTTGTGAAGAACCAAGTCCTCATGGATACCCTACGTCTGGGGAGAACAAAGGGTTAATCTGAACTCCAACCGACTAAAACCTCAGTTCTTACTGCTATCATGAGTCGAGGACCCTGGATACATTGAAATTCACGCGTACCCCCTACTGGTATCGGCACAGAGTACAATATATATATATAGGGGTTCGAACCCAGGCAGGCGCTTTTGTGTAAATTATTTCAGCACCACTGCTCTCAAAACGGTGAAGAAAAACATCGTGAGGAAACATCCGCCAGCATGCACTGGGCGCGCGTGGTGGATTACGGCCCATTCCCTCTCACAGAGCGGAGACCTGCACGCACAACTGACCAAATGCGAGTCTAAGTGCGGAAAAGGGGTCCATCTATCCTAGGGGTATAGGCTTGGCGTTGTTAGCGGGCCCACCACCTATTACGATCCAAAGACCGCACCACAATGTCCGCGTGCCTGACAACCAACCCTACCGATGGGAATGGCATACCCCAGTACTAAGTTGTGGGGGTCAGTTAGGCTGTCTCTCCGTTTAAATCTATACTAATATTATAAAGAGGTAAAGTTTGTGACGTTGTAAGGGGTAATCTCTGGATCTACTGAACCGATTTTGAAAATTCTTTCTCCAGTAGAAAGCTTACTCACATTATTCCTGAGTGTCATGGATTATAATATATTTTCAAAAAAAATAAGGTAATAATAACCCAAGGTAGCAAAATGTTGCCTATAAAATTCATTCTTTGGAGTGCGCTGAGAAAACTATTGAGGGTAGATAAAAATTAGTAGGTAGGGTAGGACGAGTAGGCAGGGTAAGGAGGGTAGGTAGGTAGATAGCCAGTTGAGGGGAGCGAAGCCCCGGGGGTCAGCTAGTCACCGATATATTCAGCTACTACCGGATAGACCAGTGCAACCCGACCCCAATATACTAAGGAGAAGGCAAAATAAAAATCATCATTTCTTATATGAACCTTTATTTGACAAACATAAACATCATTATTCTAGATAACTCTACCTTATTGATACACGCATAATACTACACTAGGTAATATGCATATTAGTCTATAATATTAGCTAGACGCCTCTATAAGAGGACTGGGAACGAACGAGCATTATTTTTCTTAAGATTTTAAAAATAATATTGAGTTTACCAGTACAATAGGTAAGGCTTCATGCAAATATAAATTAACCTAAATGTAGGTATGTAATAATACTAGCTGCCGCCCACGTCTTGCTTATAAATTATAACCTATGTTATTCTGATGTATATGTTATTTCTGTAAAGTTCCATCAAAATCCATTCAGTAGTTTTTGCGTGAAAGAGTAGCAAATATCCATCCATACAAACTTTCACGTTTAGTAGGTCTGTGCTCGTGGTTTAGGTACGAGGATGGAATACTTAAGACGAGTTTAAAAGTAATCTTTTTAATATTAAGCCACCATATATCAGTAAATGCGTTAAGAGCTAAACGAATTTAACAAATCATAGTTATATTTCTGTCAATCGTTACAAGATTACAGTCACAATCATGTGTTATTATGTTGGGCGGAAGTTCACCTATATTACACACATTCCGCCAATTATGTTAAATCGCATGTAGGGGGCAACCCTATTGTCCTCAACCGGGCACAAACTCCGGCTTGTTACTGAGAAATTCCATAAGAAAAAACCCAATAACACAGGACCGCCTAACAGTAGCATTTGCTACCACTAGTTTTAATACGTTTAACTATAAATGCATTTACTAATTTGTGGTCCAAACATACCTCGAGTTTATGGAAGAAAATGATCGCAAAATTTGAGGGGACAAATTGTCAAGCACGCGTTTATCTGCTGTGATTGGTTGAATGTATTTTCAACAGCCAATCACAGCAGATAATGCGTTTTTAATTTTGCCTCCAGAAACTCGACGTTAGTTTTGTAATATTGAAAAAAACAAACAATGCGTTCATGTAATCCTTTATGAAGCATATTTTTATTTAAAAATAAATTTGAATAAAATATCAATAATTAATTGAATAGTAGATAAAGGAATTAATGTGATTAGTCTAGCTAGTCTCGTAACGGTGAAGTAAAACATCATAAACTGGAATATCCTACAATCAAAAATTCGAACAACGTGACATCCACCTACCCGCGTGGTGGTTAGCCTACTCCCTCTCACAGAGAGAAGTCTTGTGTCCCAGCAGTGGGAATATTACAAGCCGATTAGAATAACGATTTGCCTAATAGTATATTAACAATATAAAAGTTGTTATTAAAACAAGTGATAAAGAAAAAGTATGCTCGTTCATTCTGTGGCAGTGGAACACTTCTGTATTCTGGTTTCTTATTACTATTGTTTAGGATCCCCCTAAATCTTTGTTGCAAAATGTATGAATGATCTGTGACCTAACCAGCGCATGCGTTTTCGCCGCGTATACGCTACGCTAACGTCGAGTGATTTCATGGGTAAGACATTGTATGGAGTGGTTTACATAGCGTGGATAGCGTCTACTAAAGAGCACGGAAAGCCACGCCAGTAGCGACTGGAGACGCCATTGCTAATAATATTCCTAGACAATAGGGTAGTTTCTTGAAAAATATATTTGAAATCAAAAAGTATTGAACACGTACTTTTCTTTTGTCCCGTACGTAAACAAAAAATTACAATGAATATTTTTTTTTTTATTCTTACCTAGAAAGTTCAGGAACTTTGATGAGCTTTATCTTTGTAATTTTTATTGAATTCACGAAACAAAAAAGATGTAGCTAATATTTTTTGGTAAATCTAACTGACGGGTCAAATAGAAATAATACTATTTTATCCAGGAAACATCGTTAATGCCATTGTGAGAATGATAATGGGCCAACGATTTCTTGTCCAGGTGACACTCACAGGCACGCTTGGTTGATATGGAAAATTTTGACAATGCTGTACGGTATGTAGCAGGGGTAGCCGAGGCGTAGCGTCTACGCTGCGTGCGTACGACCTATACGTTCGACAAACGACTACGCTGGATCGATTTGAGGGATGAGTGAGAGATACAAAGACGCACTAAAACCAACAACAGACTCATTTCTTTATTTATTGTTTTCTATGAGAGCGAATTAATCAAACCAGAACACAAAAGTTGAGCGATATATGGGTGATTTGCAATAAAAATTATATTGTGTAAATATTTTGCATTTTGAAAAAAGTTAAATGATATTGTAAAAGAATTTTTTTGTTTCTTCAATCCTGTTGTTATCAATTATACTAATTATTAGTATTTAATACTAATAATGATAATTTCATTTTATTACTGCAAATCAACCATATACCTTAACAATAGGTACCATAAGTATACACATAATATTCTACAATAATATGTGGTTATAAAAAGCGGCCAAAATCAATGCCTGGTCGGTTTTGGCCGTATATTCTTAATAATTAATTTACAGTTACCTTTAACACAATGTTTCATAAATCAATTAAACAAAATAAATCGAACCAGCCGTGTTTAATTTCCAAAAATATTTTATTTCAATTCCTTTAGTTAAAAATAAGAATTTATTTATATGGTTAAATTTTATATTATAAAATTATTACCTTTTAATATGTGGGCATATAATTATTATAACTATTTATGCTAAAAGGCTTGTATAAAATACATTAACGGATTAAAATTTGAAATCACAACCGATTACCAGATGGCGTTAGCTAAAAAGCCTATTTAGTGATTACGAAACATGTAAACAGCACACGTTTTAGTGAAGCATTAATTCGTTTACACGGTGCGAGTCACTAAAACATTAGGTATTTAGTTAACGATTTTTTTTGAGACGACGTAAAGATTTTGGAACTGTCTAGATAAAAAACCAATCCCTGTACTTATAAGCAGATTCAAACTTCATGACGGCTGTAAAGTTGGCTTATCGAGTCTCCATTAAGTTTGATTCTACCTGTAAATATAATTTATATATAATTTTGAAAATTATTTCTTCCTTTTAATCATACAAAGAATCCACAATTAAAAGCGCCCGTTATATTAATTAATTATCTAAATATTTACAATCACCGTACACGTTTCAACATGCAAAGCTAACATTAGAACAACATTGATGATAGAACACAACATTTACAGATTTACTAGTATGATTAATTTATGTGTTGCTACAGGCATTTTGTGACGGATACTATGTAAGTTTCGGTTTGACAATCATCATAAAAAACTGGCAATAATGAATGATGATAAGGAAGGTAAGAATGAAAGTAATTATTACTTGTGTCGAAAGTAACTTTGTCTATCTGTCTGATTCTTACCCTTTCACGACTTAGAAAAAAACTGATATACCGGTATATCGTAGTAACAAGCCCAATAAAAAAAGAAAAATAAAGTCAGAATAAATTAGGCCACAAAGCGACCCTTTTCTAGGGTTTCGTACCAAAATGGTAAACGGAATCCTTATGGTGCGACTCAGCCTGTCTGTCCGTCTGTCACAGCTGGATATCTACCAACTTGAAATTTGGAATAGTTTTAGATGACGTTTGCCCAAATATTTTGCAAATAAGAAATATTTTTTCATTTTTTTGCAACAATGACTGAAAGGGTTCTTAAAAAATCGAAGTTACTATATTCGAGGCTACTAGCGCATGTGGGATTTCATATTATGAAAGAGCACTATTTGCAGATTCTCAAAAAAATAATCTTTCTTTTTTAGGCCTCGACTATTGACAAAAAAAAAGAATACTGTTCCCTCTTATCTCCTAAGTTTGCATAGAGAAAAATCAAAAATTATTCTATTTGATAAATATATAAAGATTACAGGCAAAATAAAACGACTACTCTAAATAGCACAGTTTTTCACAAATCTCATCTATCCTACTCTTGAAGGACTGTACCAACAGTAACACGTCCAAAAAAAAAAAAAAAATATATATATATGATGGAACGGAACCTTCGGTGCGCGAGTCCGACTCGCTTTTGACCTGTTTATTTTTTTTCATTTTTTGTTATTATAATTACCTAGCTTCTGCACGCTGCATCGGGATAATAAGTATCTTATGTCCTTTTCCAAGGCAAATTCATCAAAATTCAGTTCAGCAGTTTAGACGTGAGACAAACAGACAGACGGAGTTACTTTCGCCTTTATAATATTAGTATGGATAAGGTGCCAAACCAGATAGATGGTTGACGGAGGAAACCTTTTGCACCAACCCCAAGTAACATGGGCCAAGGCAGGAAGATAGATAAGTAGCCGAAATATCGAGTTGAAAACGTCACAAAAAAACCTGAAATCATTGACATAAGGCGTACAGAGCGCAAACCGCGTAAGGATTGTCGGTACAAGACTAAACATACGACGATTGCGCTACATGACATTTTATTACATCTGGGTAAAGGCATCATATTCTGATAATTATATAAGTGTTAGTAGGTCATTTCCCGAGGTAACCAAAGGCATGTTAACCCTTAATTACTTCAACCACTATTATTGGCTATTGAAAATTAATTCAACCCGTGTTTGACAAATTTGTTACATTCATTTTATATACAGAGAATATATACTTAAAAACATTTTATTCAGCTTCGGGAACTGGCCTATTACAATGTATAAATTAATCATAGGTATAATTGTCATTAAAACAATGAAACTAGTGTAAAATTAGGGAGTTAATTTTTTTAACCGAATGAACATTGTGTAGAATAAACAACATAATAACATAAATGTTAATTGTATAGCTAAAACATTGCATCATAACCGTAGTACAATTACATTAAGGAATAAACACAATAATATATTAGGAGATAAATTAATGCATTGATATAACCAATGTATAAGGGATTGTGTGAGTGTACACCGGTAAATCTGCTAGCGATTTTAATTCTGTATTATTTTATCAATATTTAACATAACATACCATCACGTTCAACGTGGCAGTAGTCAACACATTATAAATGTTATGCTGTGAATACCAATGTTGATACTGTAATTTTTTCACTTTTTCATATTGTCATTCAAAATAGAGATATTTAACTGCTTTAAAACAGAAGCAATTGTGGAGGAATGTTCTAAAAGTGGGTAGTACAGTCTTCTCTACACTTGTGTCTATTTAGTACTTGCGTCTATGAGTATTTGTAGATCATTCGGAACAAAAAGATTAGCCAGTCAACAAGGTAAGTAGGCTTGCATACTGAAGAAGGCAAATGCCTAGCGTTTTTCCAACTATATTGAGGATGGCTTGCAGTCAAATCAGATACAGCTGTATCTTTAAGATGGAGCCACTGCCGTTCTGACATCAAAAACGTTACCAGGTTAATACCTCCCCTTGGTTACCAAAACCGAGTTATTAGGTAATACAATACCCTCTTTGGTTAGACTGGTAGCCAGACTTTGGGTATCTGATTACCCGTAATGAGTAGCGACTGACTTTGGATACAGTAAGTATCAATATTCGTCCCCTAGAAGTACAAACACAGATATTATTGGTGATATTCTTCAGAAAGGCCACGTAACAGTCATAGCAGGCGGCGTTCTGTAGTTTCTGCCAACCCCCATGGGGAAAAAGACGTCAGTTTAAGTGTGTGGGTATGTAATTAATACAATACAAATTTTTGAAGACAAATTATTGACAGCATAGGTGTCTTACAACTTTACAGAAATATTTAGCAGCAGAAACAGGTCTACACTCACCGCAACAAGAACTCACACCGACTAACAAACTTCTTGCACCGTAGTGTCTCTGGGCTATAGAGCGTCCTCCGAGCTGACGTCATAGGAGAAGGCCAGCGCGTCGGTGATGCTGAACACGAAGGCCTGGCAGCCGAACTGCAGCAGTGCGCCGTGCGGCACCAGCGCCGAGCCCTCCCACGCGCCGCCCGCCGCAGGGGGGGCGGCGCAGCGGCAGCACGGCTCGTCGGAGAGAGGGGCGGTGAGGTTGCCGTTTATTCTGTGGGGTACAGATAAATTCGTTAGTAGAGTACAAATTCATATGTGTACATAAAAATATGTAACTAGTTTCCCATTGCCATTGCGATATTCACCAATCAGAAGTTGCAACTATAGCACTTTTATTCGCTTTTAAGGCACAAGCGCATCGCAGTAGCAATCTATCAAAAACGCTTCAAATTTTTCTACATTTGGACAAGATTTTGTCATTAAACGTCGCTCGACGTAGCTGTAAGTGGCCCTCTGATGATTTTTCTTGGGTCTGTAGTTTGGAACTCAAGAAAACAGAAAGTCTTGCGGCGGCTCCTCGTGTGAGGGCGCGGCTCTGCTGCACATCAGCACTAAGTGTATCTCACCTGAGCGGCTCCCTCATCCTCGGCCTGACGATGTCCCGCAGCGCCGCAGCCCTGTCCTCTTGCGGCGGCTCCTCGTGTGAGGGCGCGGCTCTGCTGCACATCAGCACTAAGTGTATCTCACCTGAGCGGCTCCCTCATCCTCGGCCTGACGATGTCCCGCAGCGCCGCAGCCCTGTCCTCTTGCGGCGGCTCCTCGTGTGAGGGCGCGGCTCTGCTGCACATCAGCACTAAGTGTATCTCACCTGAGCGGCTCCCTCATCCTCGGCCTGACGATGTCCCGCAGCGCCGCAGCCCTGTCCTCTTGCGGCGGCTCCTCGTGTGAGGGCGCGGCTCGCTGCTGCACGTCGCAAGCGTATAGCACTCCGTTGACACAGCTGCCCCACTCCGAGTAGTTGATCAGCTCGAAGTGCCGGCTCACCTGAGAAGGGAAAAAATATATTTAGCTTCCAAATGTGAAAATGTACGTGAGACGTTCGTGGCTAAGTAATAACGTCACATATAGGACTTTCACGCCATAACTAGAGTGATGTGGTAGCGCGGTGGTACCTTATAGCGCGCTATGATTCAAAACAGAACAGTCCTATCCGTTTTGTGTAACCAACACGCCTATAGCTCGGGTAAGTCTACTGAATCCGCTCTTCACTTGGTGGTAAGCCAAATAGAGGAAGCAATTCATCAGACAGGTACCTGCCTTGGCACATTCATAGACATCGAAGGGGCCTTCGACAAGACAAATTTCTCCAGCATCAGTGCTGCCCTTTACAAACATGCCGTAGGGCAGGTGCTGATTGACTGGATTTCTAATATGCTCAGCAAACGAGCGGTTCGTCTAGAAGGAGAGCAGCGGCAGGCCTTGATAGCCAGGGGCTGCCCACAAGGAGGGGTGCTCTCTCCCCTTCTTTGGAATCTGGTAATAAACGATCTCATCACCAGACTAAACGAACACCGTTACTACACAATAGGTTATGCAGACGACCTCGCAATCCTAGTACCTGGGAAGGTGACTGGTACAATTTGCAACCTTACTCAGCAAGCACTACGTATAGTGGAGCGATGGTGCAGGGAGTATGAACTATCAGTAAACCCCACTAAAACTGAATTGGTCATGTTCACCCAGAAAAGGGCACTTGGCCCCTTCCGCCTGCCTAAGCTGTTCGATACAGAGCTCCAGCTTTCCAACGAGGTCAAGTATTTGGGAGTCATTCTTGACAGTAAGTAGAACTGGAGCAGCCATTTAGACAATAAGTTAAACAGGGCCTGCATCACCTTCTGGCAATGCAGGAAAATGATAGGTAAGAAGTGGGGCCTATCCCCTAAGATAATACTCTGGCTATACAGTGCGGTGATTCGGCCCATGATCACCTATGGGGCCGTGGTTTGGTGGCCTCGCACTAAACTAACTACAGCCGTGAACAAGCTACAGCGTATGCAGAGACTGGCCTGCATGGCGACAACGGGCTGCATGAGGACTACGCCGACCGCAGCGCTCGAGGCTATGCTGGGGCTCTCCCCTCTGCATCTGTTTATACAGCAGGAAGCGACGATGGCAGCAGTGCGTCTAAAGGCACTGGGTCTCTGGGGTAAGCGAGAGACTCAACACACCGCTCTACTAGAGGGTCTCCACCGCGAAATCCCACTGACTAGAGCCATTAATGACCGCATACCCAAGAAAACCATTTTTGATAAAAAATACAGAATCCAGTTACACGAGGATAACCGCTGCGAGGGGTTACGCCCGATGAACTGCGGATCTTCACGGATGGATCCAAAACAGGTACAGGCACGGGTGCAGGAGTCTTCTCGGAGGACCTAAATATCCGTTTAGCCACACCACTGGGGATCCACAACACGGTGTTCCAGTCCGAATGCTTGGGTATCTCCATGGCGGCCTCTGCGGTCCTGACTAGGGAGGTAAAGCACTAAACAGCCACACAGTCAACTCAGGGCTGATTTACGAGTGTCATCGGCGCCTGAACCAGGTCGGTATGCACAATAAAGTAACCATTCAATGGATCAAGGGACACAGCGACTCCCGAGGGAACGACGCTGCGGATGAGCTCGCCCGTAGAGACTCAAATATGGCACCGGTGGGCCCGGAGCCCATAGTGCCTTTACCTTTCGGGTACCTACGCGGTCTGGTAAGAAAACGCACCAGGGATCAACACAGCAAGCTATGGATGGATCATAGCGAATGTAGGCAGGCCAAGGAGGCACTACCCCTCATTGATGGCCGTTTCACGAAAAAGGTCCTACGACTAACTAAGCCACAGTTGCGAGCTGTCACAGCCGTAACCACTGGACATGGGACCTTTAATAAGCACCTCTTTGTCTTAGGTATCACGGACAGCCCACTCTGCAGAGCTTGCATGGTGGAGGAAGAGACGGCAGCACACCTACTCCTAAGCTGCCCTGTAATCGCTGGCTACAGGGCCAAATACTTCGGCAACCCAGGTACCCTGCAGGAGATCGTCGGCAGCACCAGGGCGCTGCTGGCCTTCCTCGAGGAGCTGGGGTGGATCGAATGATGTGACTGAATCCCACCCGTACGCAAAATACGCGCTTGGTCGTGGAGTTGCGGAAACAGCCCGTCGAAACTAAACTAAACTAAAAATCCGTTTTGTATTCGTTGAGAGATGCTCATGCATACTGCGCTACCACGGGGAGATAGCGCAGTTATATGGGACTCCAAACCACTAAAACTCCACGGTGTTCTTCTGTGTCGCGGTGAGTGCACGCGTTAGCACTCACCGCGAACCCGACGCGGCTGTCCGTTACCGGACCGTTCTCTGGGTAGTATCCCCCATTACAGGCACATCAGAGCACATTGCACGCCGTGACCACCCCAGGGACCAAATCAGCGCATGGGCGCCGGACGACCTCGTGTATGGCACCCCTGGTCCCCCAGTGAAAGGCCACCCGCCGCCTACTACTTTTCGGCCGCAGTCAGAAAAGTGGTCAACGCTATACTGACACTCCCCCTCACGGTGTCGGCCCCGTCCAGGTTGCAGAAGGTGGGGAGAGCGGCGCACTGCAATACCGACACTCCTCTCCCACCGCGGCCTCCCAACGTATGGGACGTCGTATGGGAGGCATTCCGCCATCGCAGCCCGCCTCAGTTGCGATGTCGCCCAAGCGACACCTACCTACTTGTTAGCCGCTACGTCGTTGGCTTATCGGTAAAAGCCCTGACGAGCGGCCCCTCCTCGGGTTCCTCTTCGCTTCACCGTGGCTGGCTATCAAGTCTCGTATGCGTTGTCAGCACAACCCCGTGCCGAGGTGCTTCACGACACCTCTGCGGTCAGTCCCCTGGCGGTTAGACGTCAAGTTACCCGGTGGGTGACGATCAGTGACAAGTTTCAACGCTGACGATCCTGCGAAGAGGATATGGCTCTCGCTAGCGGTCCACGCCTCAACACCTGAGTGGTATTAAAGATCCCTTCGGGAAAGGGCAAAGCTCTGTGACCACAGACCACGCCCCCGGACGGGGGCGGCCCAATTTTTTTTTTGATTAGTTGTTTTTGTAGCTCACCTCGTCCATGAATATGACGGCGTGGTTGCGCGAAGCATGCCTGCAGGCGGCGCCGTCCAGTCGCACGTCGCAGCCGCTGTCTGTACCGATTGTTAGAGATGAGAGTCGCATGGGGATAGGTCTGCCAAGTCCATCACCTATTCCGTTTCTAAAAATAATGAAAGAAATGGAGTTTTTAGCATAAGGTTTCATCATCGTCATAATTTTTTCAGCAGAAAGACGTAACTGTTGAATATAGGCCTCTCCCAAGTATTGTTACATTAGTCGGTACTTTGTGTCTTGCAATGAGCGGATTCCTACAAACTTTAACCAGGTTATTGATACACTTAGTGGATGGACGGTTGCTACTCCGGATTTTTCTTTTCAGTAAAAAATTATATCAACTAAAATATTGTGGTCACCATGATATATAATGATGGTGTCAGTCTTGGGAATTGACATAATTATGTGTATAAGATAAGAACAATAATGATTTTGATCTAATTTAACGCATATTCAGTAAAGCTCTGATTTTTTGATCCGGATGAAAAATTCTGTGGTATGTTTTTCTGGACTCATCTTACTCCTCCACTGGCAAACACATATTGTGATGGAACTAAATATAATTTTTCTACTACCTTGTCTATTATGTAACATATTTCCTAAGAAATTAATTTCGAAATATGAGACATAAGATTATGAAAAAAAAAAAAACAAAATTACATAATAAAAGTTACGAAATGACTTTTGTTTAAAGTTTTGATATCATTATGTAACTGGCAGAATGATACTGAACCTGTTACCTCTCGAAAAAGTGCGCGTTGATTGTGTGTGGTTTTTAGACTGAAGGTTTGTAATAAATTGTTGTTGGAACTTATTTGCATTTAATTAAGTAAGCTCATCAGGTAGTGGAAAAAGAGTCATTTGTGTCTCGCATAAAAAGGTTTTATTTTAACACTCGCATGTAGCTTTCGACATAGCCTACATCGCCCGTGTTAAAATCTCGACTTTTATGTTTGACACGAAATGTACTATTTTTTCAATTATGTTTTTGGCAATACAGAGCGTTTTTTTTATTCTTCTGTGTGTATTTGCAATCAGCTCTAAGACTATGAGCAAATTTGTTCTGTGATGCTGTCATGCGGAGTGGCTTCCCATTGGAAGCATCAACTCATCTGCTGCCCAAAGCTACTGTCGGTCTTCTAGCTCTAGTATATGGTGACGTTTTAGTCGCCTCACATAGTGGTCCATGGTGAGTTGGCGAGCAAGTTCGTTAGGGTGATGGATTAACCGCTCTTTGTATTTAGCTGCCAAATTCCGTATTTCTTCTTTGGTTGTCTTCATTTCAAGGTGCTCGTGAAGTTCATTGTTGGTTATGTACCATGGTACTTTTGCGATTGTTCTTAGGATCATCTAGAGACTAAAGTAAAAGAAAGTAACAATATAGTGACTGTATGTTACGCAGATAGAATAAAACAAACATGACATACCTGTCAGGCCTGGTAATGGCACACAGCGTGGCTCTCACAGTGGCATCACTGAGCGAGTGGCCGGGGGAGCGCGGCGCGGAGTGGGCGGGCGGCGCGGGCGCGGGCGGCGCGCCCCACACGGCGCCGCTCAGCAGCTCGGAGGGCAGCAGATATAATAACATACCTGTCAGGCCTGGTAATGGCACACAGCGTGGCTCTCACAGTGGCATCACTGAGCGAGTGGCCGGGGGAGCGCGGCGCGGAGTGGGCGGGCGGCGCGGGCGCGGGCGGCGCGCCCCACACGGCGCCGCTCAGCAGCTCGGAGGGCAGCAGATATAATAACATACCTGTCAGGCCTGGTAATGGCACACAGCGTGGCTCTCACAGTGGCATCACTGAGCGAGTGGCCGGGGGAGCGCGGCGCGGAGTGGGCGGGCGGCGCGGGCGCGGGCGGCGCGCCCCACACGGCGCGCGCTATCCGCGCCCGGTCGGCGCCGCTCAGCAGCTCGGAGGGCAGCAGATATAATAACATACCTGTCAGGCCTGGTAATGGCACACAGCGTGGCTCTCACAGTGGCATCACTGAGCGAGTGGCCGGGGGAGCGCGGCGCGGAGTGGGCGGGCGGCGCGGGCGCGGGCGGCGCGCCCCACACGGCGCCGCTCAGCAGCTCGGAGGGCAGCAGATATAATAACATACCTGTCAGGCCTGGTAATGGCACACAGCGTGGCTCTCACAGTGGCATCACTGAGCGAGTGGCCGGGGGAGCGCGGCGCGGAGTGGGCGGGCGGCGCGGGCGCGGGCGGCGCGCCCCACACGGCGCCGCTCAGCAGCTCGGAGGGCAGCAGATATAATAACATACCTGTCAGGCCTGGTAATGGCACACAGCGTGGCTCTCACAGTGGCATCACTGAGCGAGTGGCCGGGGGAGCGCGGCGCGGAGTGGGCGGGCGGCGCGGGCGCGGGCGGCGCGCCCCACACGGCGCCGCTCAGCAGCTCGGAGGGCAGCAGATATAATAACATACCTGTCAGGCCTGGTAATGGCACACAGCGTGGCTCTCACAGTGGCATCACTGAGCGAGTGGCCGGGGGAGCGCGGCGCGGAGTGGGCGGGCGGCGCGGGCGCGGGCGGCGCGCCCCACACGGCGCCGCTCAGCAGCTCGGAGGGCAGCAGATATAATAACATACCTGTCAGGCCTGGTAATGGCACACAGCGTGGCTCTCACAGTGGCATCACTGAGCGAGTGGCCGGGGGAGCGCGGCGCGGAGTGGGCGGGCGGCGCGGGCGCGGGCGGCGCGCCCCACACGGCGCGCGCTATCCGCGCCCGGTCGGCGCCGCTCAGCAGCTCGGAGGGCAGCAGATATAATAACATACCTGTCAGGCCTGGTAATGGCACACAGCGTGGCTCTCACAGTGGCATCACTGAGCGAGTGGCCGGGGGAGCGCGGCGCGGAGTGGGCGGGCGGCGCGGGCGCGGGCGGCGCGCCCCACACGGCGCGCGCTATCCGCGCCCGGTCGGCGCCGCTCAGCAGCTCGGAGGGCAGCAGATATAATAACATACCTGTCAGGCCTGGTAATGGCACACAGCGTGGCTCTCACAGTGGCATCACTGAGCGAGTGGCCGGGGGAGCGCGGCGCGGAGTGGGCGGGCGGCGCGGGCGCGGGCGGCGCGCCCCACACGGCGCCGCTCAGCAGCTCGGAGGGCAGCAGATATAATAACATACCTGTCAGGCCTGGTAATGGCACACAGCGTGGCTCTCACAGTGGCATCACTGAGCGAGTGGCCGGGGGAGCGCGGCGCGGAGTGGGCGGGCGGCGCGGGCGCGGGCGGCGCGCCCCACACGGCGCCGCTCAGCAGCTCGGAGGGCAGCAGATATAATAACATACCTGTCAGGCCTGGTAATGGCACACAGCGTGGCTCTCACAGTGGCATCACTGAGCGAGTGGCCGGGGGAGCGCGGCGCGGAGTGGGCGGGCGGCGCGGGCGCGGGCGGCGCGCCCCACACGGCGCCGCTCAGCAGCTCGGAGGGCAGCAGATATAATAACATACCTGTCAGGCCTGGTAATGGCACACAGCGTGGCTCTCACAGTGGCATCACTGAGCGAGTGGCCGGGGGAGCGCGGCGCGGAGTGGGCGGGCGGCGCGGGCGCGGGCGGCGCGCCCCACACGGCGCCGCTCAGCAGCTCGGAGGGCAGCAGATATAATAACATACCTGTCAGGCCTGGTAATGGCACACAGCGTGGCTCTCACAGTGGCATCACTGAGCGAGTGGCCGGGGGAGCGCGGCGCGGAGTGGGCGGGCGGCGCGGGCGCGGGCGGCGCGCCCCACACGGCGCGCGCTATCCGCGCCCGGTCGGCGCCGCTCAGCAGCTCGGAGGGCAGCGCGCGGCGCAGCAGGCCCAGGCGGGCGAGGCGCGCGCGGTCCACGGAGCGCTTGACGGCGGCGCGCGCGTGTGCGGACATGCTGGAGCCGCGCCACAGGCCCCACGATTGCTCGCCCGCTAGTACCTGCGAGTTGTGATCAAATATGTCACTTAAGACGACGACTAACGCCAACGACCTTGAGGGAACAAAACGCGCACTCGTTTCACACCCGCGCGACCCAAAGTTTAGTAGTTTTTTGTACTTTCCTTATTATTCTATGACTTTAAAAAAAAAGCCTCGGATCAAAATGTAATGAATTTATTTTTTTTATTTCTGTGAGATGGTTTGTACAAACACTTTTACATGTCGAACATATTTTTTAAAACTAGATGAGGTCGGCGTTTCCAATCTGCCTACTCTGAGAAGAAAGGCCGAAACTAACTCAGAGGTCAAGTGTAGATGATTAAATTGTCTTTAACATGGTGTCGATTTCAATAAAATACGCCCAGTGGTTTTGGTGCGATTGTCGTGTTTTTGTCCGTTTTAGACATAATTTTACAAATTAATTACACTATGTAATACAAATAAAACTCAAAATTTTCTTAGATCAAATTATTAAGAAAATGGTCTAATGTAATATATATAGTTTCAAAAAAATTACGACCAGCCGTTTAGACGTGATTTTCATTTGAAAATCAGCTACTCAAAGGAATCGGCGCCTTAAATAAAGAGGAATGGAAGCAATAATGATGATGAGCTTATAGAAATATACGGTTCAGTGTATGCAACCTCTATTGAAAAAGAATAATTACCCAATGATTGTTGTCTAACCGTTGTAAATGTTCTTACCACACGGAAAACTGTGATTGCAAGATGTAGGATTTGTATGCGGTATTCTTATAAATCGTATCAGATGGCTTAAATGCAGCTACAAGCTCATAATCAAATCAACTAACAACTCGTACAATACACATATATTTCATATCCCGTCCTTCTGTCTTATTTATTTGAAAACGACGCATGTCTTCTTATACATAAACTGTCCGTATACGTATACTATTTGGCTGTTGCGGCTACAAGATCTTTGCCTTATAAAGACTAAATAAAAAAATAAAAAATAAAGTGGACGCAGGAAAAAAAAAACCGAGTGAAATTTTATTAAAAATGTCTTCAACATCAAGTGATATTGAAAATACTCCATCAGATATAACAAATAGAGCAGTTGCGGCTACAAATAATTTACTACCAGAAAAATCAAGACATGTATATGAGAAATGAAATACTTAAACACACTTCCTGAAATACTTATTTGTCTATATCTGTGTTTTATTCCTTCCTTCGTAGATAAAATCTTGTATGCAACTGTACGTTATTGGTCTTTTAATAACTAACGAAAAATGGCACTCGTATTAAAAGACCGTCCATAACGTAACAGTTGCATAAATAGCTATTAGTCAATTTAAAAAAGTTTAGTAGCAAGGAATTTTCATACTTAAAATAAAATGGGATTTTATTCGAGGCCAAAATGAATGAGTCCGTACGTCTTAGCATAAAATTCTCAAAAGTATATTAAATGGTTGTTTAATATATTGAATTAACAGTTTTAATTTCATTATTTTCACATAAACATTTGTCAAAAATCGAATAGGCTGTATAGGCTGTTTTCGTTGTAAAAAAAAAATTGGTAATTCTAACTCTATCTCTAACTCTATCTCTATCTCGATCTCTAATTCTAAATCTATCTCTAACTCTGTCTCTATCTCTAACTCTATCTCTATCTCTAACTCTATCTCTATCTAAGTTTGTATAACTCTATCTCTAACTCTATCTCTAACCCTATCTCTAACTCTATCTCTAACTCTGTCTCTATCTCTAACTCTATCTCTATCTCTATCTCTAACTGTATCTCTATTTTTAACTCTAACTCTATCTCTATCTAAGTTTGGATCGAATATTTTATGCGCAAGGAGGTTGTATAGCATTGAGATAATCACTGTTTTGGTGTTTGAATTTAGAACACCAATATAATATTCAAACACCAAAACAGTGATTAAAAGCGCTTTTTATTCAGTGTTTTCAGTATAAAATAAAATAAGCTTTTTAGAGGAGGAATGGTATATCTTTTTTTTTTTTGGTTGGTAAAATATTTCTTTTTTTTTATATGAGTTCAAGTACAAGTGATGAAATGGAATTAACTCCACCCGATATTTTATCTGAGGCCAACACTGCGCAAGATGAAATTTTGCCTCCAAAATCTCGAGAAAGATATATGGCGACTTACGTTAATTTTATTTTATGGAAAAATAAAATTTTATTCTTTGAATTGTTTTTACTATTTCCCGCAACTGTATTGAAAAACGTGGTGTGATACACGGGTGTGTATCACACCACGATACACACCACAATAACCTACTTTCCACCCTTGTATCACAATGTACTATTACAAAGCAGTGTACAAAATAAAAAAATTACGACCGAAGTTAGCCGGTAAGACCTGATAGGTATGCTGGAGACGAATATTTATGGAGTGGAGACGAATATTTATGAACTGGAGACGAATACTTTTTATACTTTTTTTTATAAGACAATTGAGATTGTATTTTAAGTTTGTTAAATTGTATTCAAAACACATAATTATACTTTTATCTGAGCGTAAATATGTTTTTAGGTAGGAAAATAAACTCTTTCACTTACCGAAAATACGATATACCAAACTTTTTTAACATTCTTGACGTAATATTTTTACAATTACTCAACGAATAATTCGGCATTTTTAACGAACGTACAGCAAACAATTTAAAATTGTGCGCTCATTTTATGCGGACGGTTTTGAGACGCTGATGCCCGTTTTCACCGACATCCCCTATACTACCACCTACGTATGGGATCTTTAGCTTAAAAGCTCCCCCAAACTGGCCCCTAAGTTTAAATTCGTTTCACCACTATTTCTGTCACTTAACTAGGGGACACATAGCTATGTGACGTTTTGTTTTCAATAATAGTGACAGTTTTGTCTTTGAACTTATCGATACTTTAAAACAAGACAGATTTTTATGAAATCCTCTAAAGTATTCACTTATATTGATACTGTTATTCATTAATCATGTTTTTATAGCAATAATAAATATTATTTCATTCATATGTTTAAGGACGCTGTTACATTTTCGACGAACTCAAATTTAGGTATCTAGTAGCACACACACATTACGCGCACGCACTCATTGAAACTACTGAGCGCTCGATTCTATACATCACTGAAATAATATTGGTCCTTGATATTATTTTTAAATTTTATTGAAGTTTATATTCAGGAAGGTTAGTTGGCACTTTGAAAATGCATTTGGTAACTGTTACAAACCGTCGTCGTAAAAAGTAGGTTATTATTTTCAACCGACTTCAAAAAAAGGAGGTGCTCTATCTATTCGACCCGTATGTATCCGCGATTTTCTTTAAAACTACTTATCCGATACTATTGGGTTAACGTCGATTAATGTATGTGTTTTCAGGGAAGGTTTTATTGTATAATATATTAAGGATATGATAAAGATCTTCGGAGATAGACAATGGAACTCTTCAATAACAAATAGCAAATGACCTGCGATTAGTGTGATAGTATAGTTATGTTTTGTTTTCACCATACCATAATATAAAATCACGCTTGTACGTTTTTAGGGGGTTAACACATTTATTTAGTATACCTACCCAATATGGGGTACCAACAAAAACTAAAAAGAGAAAAATAATAACTTTTCCGAGTCGAAAAACGAAAAACAATAGCTACCGACACCAACTTTCGAAAAGAGAATTAGCTTTCACTTTGTTGTAGTAAGTAGGTATTTAAAAAAAACGCTACGTAAAATAAGTAGATACCTAAAACGAAATAATTTCCGGTCACAAGGATTAAAAAACTGGCCAAGTGCGAGTCGGACTCGCGTACGACGGGTTCCGTACCATTATTGCAAAAAACGGCAAAAAAAACACGTTTTTTGTATGGGAGCCCCAATATTTATTTTATTCTATTTTAGTATTTGTTGTTATAGCGGCAACAGAAATACATCAACTGTGAAAATTTCAACTGCCTAGCTATCACGGTTCATGAGATACAGCCTGGTGACAGACAGACAGACAGACAGACGGACCGCGGAGTCTTAGTAATAGGGGAAACCCTAAAAATGACTTGAACATTTTGCATTACATATTATATACATATTATATAAAATATTACCATCAAATTTTTTTGGAGTATTACACAATGAGCATCAGCTAATGACATACTACCCAAAAACCATGAAAATGTTACCCATGACGAAAAGATGTCAAATTTTCGTCGGCGCCATGTTGTATTTTGGTTTTGACCCCGTATTCGATATGAGCTACCCCAAAATCCATGACAATGACACCCATGACGAAAAGATGTCAAATTTTCGTCGGCGCCATCTTGAATTTTGGTTTTGACCCCGTATTAGATATGAGCGACCCCAAAATCCATGACAATGACACCCATGACGCTTAGATGTCAAATTTTCGTCGGCGCCATCTTGTATTTTGGTTTGACCCCGTATTCGTCATACATACATACAAACCGGTTCAAATCATAAATCTCCTCCCACCCATCCACTTCTAACCTTTACCGCCGCCAGCTTAACATTACCCATCCAAATCCTAACCTTACTAAGAGCTGCTTAAACCCACCCATCCATTTCTCAACCTTGTCAACAACTGCTTAACAATACCTATCCAAATCCCGATCATACCCAACATAATTTATAAATCATAATAATAAAAGGAAACTCAAACATACTTTTATTTCGGTCCGGTAAAATATCAACTCCTTTCGATCACGACATACGACACACGCATGCACACTACAATCTTTTCTATTACTTTTATCGTATTTATTTTTTGCAAAAAAGCGATACGCTCGTCCTTCCACGAGCGCTTCTGAGCGCGGAATTATAAGCTTCGACTGCAAAATGTATGAAGAAGTCGGCAAGTGTTTTTATTTTAGCTAATAATTAAAATATATATTGATTTGAGTAAAAAATTATTATCTGAACCTGTAAAGGACTATATATACCGCAATTTTTTTATAATTTTGAAGATAAAAAATGCTGTAAAATTAACTAAACTGGGACCTATTCGGACCCTACTTTTTTAATATTTTTGCGATTATCGTGATGGGCAAAACGTATTTGTGCGAAAATTTTGTATGATGTCATACAATTTTTCTGATGCCAATCTGGAGCTGAATATATTATCTTTAAATTAAGACCATGATATCTTCACATCTTAGTTGATTGCATATACATTAAAATTGTACCTGAAAAGCACTGTTATTTGTAGAAAAATGTAATAGCGTCCTTAATTAATTTCAAATTTTCTCGCTTTCTTACTCTATGTATTATCACAAAACTTCGCGTGCTATCTGTGGTATTTGTATTTGACACTTCTCTTTTGTGACATAAGTAGTACTGCACTGACGTCAGATGAGATTTGGTCGTTGGTTTTAATGCAAGTTGATTTTGTTTTATTTTATATGTGTTTATAATTATATGATTTTATTTTTATTTTAGTTTTTGATTTTGGTTTTATTTAATTTTTGTATGAATTGACATTATTTAATTTTATTATGAATTTAAATTTTGCTCGTAATTGATTTAATTGATTATGTATACGTATTTTATTTTATTGTGATTTGACCTTTTGTTTTGGAACTGATTTTATTTTGATTTTATTTTTAATGTAGGGTTTAAGTTACCTGAATATACGATTTTATTAATATTTCATTTATTATCTGTACCTACATATTTTACATTTTAAATATTAATCCATAAAAAAAAAACATTTAAAATATAAAAATAGTAGCGTTACGTCGAATATTGTACAAACAGTTACTAAATTTTCAACAAATTAAAATAAATTACTGACCATCTTCGTTGTTTGAGAGATCACTTACGTATGTGCCGGTTTATGTGCCCAAATTTCGGCCACCTAAATTTAGGGGACCTTTTAGCGTTTAACTGACCCCTTACTGATGGTGAAACAGAAACCACCTTCTAACAGTCCCCTAACCACACTTAGGGGATCCCTTAAACTTAGGGGATGTCAGTGAAAACGGCCATGAGTGTTTTTCTTGGGTGTTTTCTTATACTAACTACTACTAAACTAAAGACTAAAAATTGACTCAATGCAAAGATACTAAGAAAAAGCAGCCATAACCAAAAGGACCCCATCTTACCTGCTGCAGCCTCTGCCACGCCAGCAGCTTCACGAGCCTCTCATCCAGCTTCTTCAGCTGTTCATCCACGACAGCCAACAGTTCCTCCACATTCCCCTCCGGCCGGAGCTCCAGCCGCTCGCTCTTGCCTCTCTTGTTGGGGCTCTTGTCTTCTGACGTGGACACCTTCCGCTTCTTGACGGTGGCTGTGAGGTACTCGAAGTCGCTGTCTGAGAGGTCGCTTGAGGAGTCGGTGTGGCGGTCGGGCTGTGGAATAAATGAAACAGGTTAATTTGGTATACATGAATGGGTAGCTCCTTTGTCAACAAAGAATTTTTCATGTTATGTTTGCTCGAAAACTCGAACAAACGGATAAGGAAGCTATGAGAAAGGTGAGGTGTTTTCCCAATGGTGGGGCACAATTATAGTTGTAAATAAACCGTTTTAAACCAAATTCCGTGGTATAAAACCCGTTTTAAATTTGTTTAAAACGGTTTAAAATCACGACCACGTGGGCCGTACACTGATTACGTATTACAAAAGTTGCCACAACACAAAATCACGTTGCACTCACATCTTGTATGAATAGTTGCTAGCAACACAACAATGCTACTGCAACTTTGGTGTGTAACTCCTCATCATCATCATCAGCCTTATAATGTTCCCACTGCCTCCTCTCGATGGTGAACTTCTTTATGTCCGACACCATACGGTACAAATTGCCGATGGGGCAGAAAGGTTCTGGAGTGGCGACCGCGAACCGGAAGACGTTGCGTTGGAAGGCCTCCCACCAGGTGGACCGATGACCTGGTGATGGTCGCGGGGATCCGCTGGTTGAGAGACGCACGGGACCGGTCAATGTGGCGACACTTGGGGGAGGCCTATGTCCAGCAGTGGACGTTTATCGGCTGATATAATGTTAGTGATTATGACCCTACTCGTATCGACGCTTCACCTAGCCTGAGGGCGTTCCACCTTACCTTTGCCACTCGCGGTCTCCATTCAAGAACACGTCTACTCCATCGATTATCGGTTCTTCGGCTAATATGGCCGGCTCAGAGCCACTTCAGCTTACTTATTTCGTCAGTAATGTTGACTTTAAGTCCATTCACGACCAGTTGAAAATCAAAACCAGACTTGCCACAATCTGATACCAAAAAGTCTTAAATTACTTTGGTCACATCGCCCGGAGACAATCAGATAACCTGGATAAACTGGTTATTGTGGGCAAAGTGGATGGGAAAAGGCCACGCGAACGCTCACTCACTCAATGGTCAGATCAGATCAGGGCGATTACAGGACTAACGGTTATTCACTGCCCTGAGAAGAGCCGAAGACAGAGTGCTTGGAAGCAGCTCGTCAAAGCTTTCCAAGACGGAGACGACCAAAAATGTTGACTTTAGTTTGAACTATTGGATAGTTCAAACCCAGTTAGTACACTTACTTTAAGGCTGGGCTCGGAGCTGATAGCATGCAGGTCATCGGCGGCGTCCTCCTCAGTAACGCCCCTCAACGTTTCGTCACAGTGTCCACCACTGCTGTACTGCGGGCACGTCAGGTTCATGCAGATCTTGTGCTTGGGCGCGTCTTCGTCCTCGTCGCTACCATCGTAGCAGCCGGCTGCTTTCTGTTTGTTGATTACTGTGGGGGGAGCAGAAGTTTAATATAAGGTGATAATTTTAAGTTTACATCTATGTGAACTGATTGGTCTTTTATGAGCCTCTAATTGTTTTTTAGGGTTCCGTACACGAAGGGTCCAAATGGAGCCCTATTGCTGTTACCCACGTGTCTGTCTGCCGTCGTCTGTCACACAGGTTTTACAGAATAACGGTTGGAGATACCGTCTTCAAATTTTCACAGTATAAGCATCTTATTGTCAAAATATTTTAAGTGGTTTTCAAGGTAAATAAGGCCATACAGATAAAAAGGGGCGTGAAAAAACAAATTTACCTACCCCATCGTGGGGGCATCGTTGTTTAGAGTTATCGTTGAGTAGATAAATACTGTAATTTTTGTTTAAAAAAATATTGAAAAACAAAGGAATGAGCCACCAAAGTCAGCTTTTCATTTTCATTCAGAATGTCTTAAATTCTTTTGAAACTTGATTTCGGTGAACAACACGTTCACTTATGCCACAAGTAAGTGAAGCGTTTCCTAATAAGCCGAATAAGCGGAAAGAGCTGGCTTTTGGACGCAGTAGTTGGCGCTCACTAGTATAGTGAACTTGTTCGCTTCGTTGGCTCGTCCCTAAATCTGCGCTGATCTTTATTTTTTGTTTTGAGTGTCTTTCTTCACTGTGTTCACCGGCACTGTTACGTGCAACTGTTTGTTGTTCCTCTTAAATAAATAAACACTCCGTCTTTCTTCACTGCCTCGTCTCGAGAGAATCCTTGCTCAAGTCACTTGTCTTGTAAGAATACATGTGGCTCTGCTTATTTATGTCATATTTGTGCTCGCTTCTCTCGTTAGTCAAGAAGCTGAGCTTGCTACACTACCTAAGTTAAGTATCCCATAATTTATAATATGCTCACCATTTTTACAGCGCACATACTCCCGGCGACTCGGCAGCAGAGGCGGCGGGTGCTGGTAGTGATGCCGCACCATGTCGGGCACTATCACACGCCCGCGGATGGATACTGGTACTTTGATGCTGGAACAAAGATATAAAGAATTGTTGTTATGTTTGGATGAGACTGTAACTTTGTCGGGGGTTCATTTAAAAGCAGTAAGTAGTTTTACAACGTAAAAAAACTTCAAAAAAACCGGCCAAGTGCGAGTCGGACTCGCGCACGAAGGGTTTTTAGTATTTGTTGTTATAGCGGCAAGAGAAATACATCATCTGTGAAAATTTCAACTGTCTAGCTACCACGGTTCATGAGATACAGCCTGGTGACAGACAGACAGACGGACAGTGGAGTCTTAGTAATAGGGTCCCGTTTTTATCCTTTGGGTACGAAACCCTAAAATAGCACACTGACTTCCAAAAGTAAAGTTATTTTTCATTTTGTAGTTTTCTTATTTGGAAGTCGGTAGTATTTTTTTTCACTTTTTGTTGTACCTACCTAATAGGCAAGTAGTTTAGTAAGGTACCTATAATACCAGAATAGAGTACCCGAATATCATGAAACAAACAACCGGACAACTGAACATAACCAGTGAAATGAGAGTGTACCAAGGTGAACTGTACACATCTGCGTATTCCTTTAGAGCGTACCGGCGTGATGTTATGTTATGAAATGGTGTAAACAATAAACAGACATGCGATTGCAGCAATCCCGAGAGATTTTCCATTATTTATTGAAGAAACGGAACCGAACGCGGTCAATTTACTAAAAATAATCGGTATAATCAGATGAAAAACGCTAGTTACGTGGCACGGTTTCTTTGTATGCGATGAGGCATCTGTACGCTAGTATTATATTATCTGTGCTTACGATACTCTAACAACCAATATTATTTATAAACATATGTTTATAAATAATATTTAACCACAAACAATATGATTACAGTTTTCCTTAATCGAGTCACAAATTCTTAAATAAATTCCTATTATTTTTCAGCCAGTATTCATTCGTACAAGGACGAGAATATACGTCCCTACCTACATTATAAAATACTGCAATCACTACGTACATCTTCTTTTACATATGTTAAAAGTCGTTTTAAAAGCATGAACGCTAAAATGAAAGCATAGAACAGTGTAGTTTTCGACTGCAACACATTTAATTTTGTTGCATTTGAATCAGTTAAATTAGCAAGAAATATTGCCACACCCAACGAGCCACCATGGGAAAAAAAAGGAAATGAAGATGACGTTCCAAGATCGGAATCTGGTGATGCAGTGTTGGCCCGGAAAAGACATACCCGTAAGTAAAATTACAGTCATCTTAATTTCCCTGTTTTTAGACCTTTTTATTTGGGGTCGGATCAACCTGTCATGTGTTGTTAACAGTGAAGGAAAATATCGTGACGAAACTAGCACCACCAACCCGCATTTGGCCCGTGTGGTGGATTACGGCCCATTCTCTCTCACAGAGAGGAGGCTTGCACGCACAACATACTAAACGGCAGTTTAAGTGCGGAAAAGGGGATCCATCTATCCTATCCTAACATGTTTATGTTTTTAATTGAATTTTTAGTTGGATTATAATGGTATTTTAATTGTATCTAATTGTATGATAATTGTATTTTAATTGTATTAATAATTGTATGATTGATTGTATTTTAATTGATAATTTAATTGTATTGTATTTTAATGGTATTTTAAAATAAGTCCTAATATATTTGTGGTAGTAACATCGCATTGGCGTGAGCTGTTAAGGTGTTACTTACGTAATTTGGAATAAATAAATAAATGACTTATTGTTCAGTAGACATCTCAATAGTTACACGGGCAATATCTAATTATTGAAAGGGAATTTGTCACACTCTTTCATGGAGTCACACCCTTTGCCCTGCGGAATTCACTTACGCAGTTAGGCTGCTGAAGTAGCGACCGCGTACCAGAAGACGCTGTGATAGAAGGCCTCCCACTATGTGAAGCAATGACTTAGTTAACGCTGCAGGAAACCGCTGGATGTGACGCCACGTAGGCCTCCCCAATGTTCAGCACAGGATGCCTTTCTTTAAATTTAAGCACACCTCTGATTAATCCTTTGGCGAATAAAGTCAAGATTTTTGTTTTGTTTTGCCTCTGGCCATGTTTGGCAGCAAACGTGACCAGATCGTCACACCACACCTTCACCGCGGTCGACGTCGACGGCCACTTGTCCCATCCGGCGTCCAGAGAGTGATAATCCTCGCCCATCTCTCCAGGGGCATACGTGCAACGTGGCCCACCTACAATTCAGCCTAGCAGTTTTTCACCAACATTAAAAACAACAATTTTTTTTCAGACGTGAAGATGGAAGCAAAAGTATACCAAGAGGCAACAAATTTACAGGATCCGCTCGATCCTCAGCCGCCTCCGCCTGTACCACCTGTGACTGCGGGAAGCTGGTTGAGTGGTGCATTTGTCGACACGCGTAGCGCATGTTATCTATACGATTCCGATAGTGGCGTGTATAAACAAGACAAACGTCAGACATCAGACTCAAAGCCAGACCAAAAATAACCTGACTTGTGACGTCTCTCTCGCTCTTATAGACATGTTTATTCGACAAGTATGTGGTATATATATAAAAATATATAGATATATCAATCGTTTTATTATTATTAACTTTAAAAACATAACCTTTGCCTGCCCCCTATAAACCATAACCATACTTCGATATTTTTTTAGGATTTTTCATGTCACCCACTCCTACTCAACTTTGACAGCTATGACGTCATAATATGGCGCGGCATTGGGGACCCTTTTATTTGAAACATGTAGTACAGTAGGTTCAGGACATCACAATTATTATTTCTGCGGCAGCTTTACCAGGTTCTATAAAAACTCACCGGAAGGCAGGCCGCACCGTCGGGCCCGAGAACTTCTCCCACAGATATTGTAGGTGTTACAGCTACATGTTGTATAACAACTCACCGGAAGGCAGGCCGCACCGTCCTGGCGCGTCTGATGAAGTTCTCCTTGACGGCTTGCTGGTCCACGGGGCCCGAGAACTTCTCCCACAGATATTGTAGGTGTTACAGCTACATGTTGTATAACAACTCACCGGAAGGCAGGCCGCACCGTCCTGGCGCGTCTGATGAAGTTCTCCTTGACGGCTTGCTGGTCCACGGGGCCCGAGAACTTCTCCCACAGATATTGTAGGTGTTACAGCTACATGTTGTATAACAACTCACCGGAAGGCAGGCCGCACCGTCCTGGCGCGTCTGATGAAGTTCTCCTTGACGGCTTGCTGGTCCACGGGGCCCGAGAACTTCTCCCACAGATATTGTAGGTGTTACAGCTACATGTTGTATAACAACTCACCGGAAGGCAGGCCGCACCGTCCAGGCGCGTCTGATGAAGTTCTCCTTGACGGCTTGCTGGTCCACGGGGCCCGAGAACTTCTCCCACAGATATTGTAGGTGTTACAGCTACATGTTGTATAACAACTCACCGGAAGGCAGGCCGCACCGTCCTGGCGCGTCTGATGAAGTTCTCCTTGACGGCTTGCTGGTCCACGGGGCCCGAGAACTTCTCCCACAGATATTGTAGGTGTTACAGCTACATGTTGTATAACAACTCACCGGAAGGCAGGCCGCACCGTCCTGGCGCGTCTGATGAAGTTCTCCTTGACGGCTTGCTGGTCCACGGGGCCCGAGAACTTCTCCCACAGATATTGTAGGTGTTACAGCTACATGTTGTATAACAACTCACCGGAAGGCAGGCCGCACCGTCCTGGCGCGTCTGATGAAGTTCTCCTTGACGGCTTGCTGGTCCACGGGGCCCGAGAACTTCTCCCACAGATATTGTAGGTGTTACAGCTACATGTTGTATAACAAGTCACCGGAAGGCAGGCCGCACCGTCCTGGCGCGTCTGATGAAGTTCTCCTTGACGGCTTGCTGGTCCACGGGGCCCGAGAACTTCTCCCACAGATATTGTAGGTGTTACAGCTACATGTTGTATAACAACTCACCGGAAGGCAGGCCGCACCGTCCTGGCGCGTCTGATGAAGTTCTCCTTGACGGCTTGCTGGTCCACGGGGCCCGAGAACTTCTCCCACAGATATTGTAGGTGTTACAGCTACATGTTGTATAACAACTCACCGGAAGGCAGGCCGCACCGTCCTGGCGCGTCTGATGAAGTTCTCCTTGACGGCTTGCTGGTCCACGGGGCCCGAGAACTTCTCCCACAGATATTGTAGGTGTTACAGCTACATGTTGTATAACAACTCACCGGAAGGCAGGCCGCACCGTCCTGGCGCGTCTGATGAAGTTCTCCTTGACGGCTTGCTGGTCCACGGGGCCCGAGAACTTCTCCCACAGATATTGTAGGTGTTACAGCTACATGTTGTACTAGCACTCCGCCCGCGACTTCGTTCGCATGATTTCGTATTTTATTCAACTAAATTATGTGCAGTTAGTGAAGGCGATCAAAAATAAGCTATTGTTAAATCAATAATAAATGGGATATCGATAGAGATCTACGGTTTAAGTTAGGATTTAGAGGACATAGAACCTCATCCTTTTTGGAAAGTCGGTTAAAAATCTTATTCCTTGGCCAATAATAAATTGCCATCATCAGTTTTTCAGAATCACCCCCAGAAGATGGTTTAGGTGTGTCAACGGTTTTTTGAAGAATCTTACGGCACTAAGATGACCTCTTCCTCGATTTGGAACTACCGAGCTGGACCGTTTGACGGAGATATCAGTAAACATACACAAAAAATTATTTAGTACCTTACTAAAGGCAAATTGCCTATTAGGTCCACCTAAAAAGTGAAAATAAAAAATCTATTTTACAAAAAAAAAATACAAAAAAATAACGAAAAAAATTGGTGCCTGCCAAAGACACCGACTTCGAAAAAGAAATTTATTTTAACTTTGTAGTGTTTTTAGATGGAGGTCAGTAATATATTTTTTTTTTAAGTTTTTATACAAATAAATGTCTCTTTAAAGGTTGAATTTCCAAAACTCCCTCCTTAGTGCTCACCTACATTATTAAAGCTATGTGTAATAAAATACTTCAAAAATCTTGGTCACCCCCTAAATATAATAGTATTTAGGGGATAGTTCCGAAAAACGAATAACTAATAGCAACCCACATTGTTTATTAAGGTTAGTATTTGTCCCAAGTTTCAAGTTTATTAATCCAAGAAATTAATTTTTCCATACAAACTTTAACATCCCTTAAATCGTATTTTAGGAGTTGTTTTGAAAACTTGTAATGACAACCTTTACTTTAAAATCAATAAAAAAATGTCATCCTTCATAATGCGCACAGCGAATGAATGGAACTCACTACCTGCGTCTGTGTTTCCGAACGCATTCAACCCGAATCTCTTCAAAGTTAGAGTAAACAGGCTCCTTCTGGGTAAGCTCACTCCATCGTCGACTCTGTCTCTGTCACCTATGACTTAGACTAGAGTCAAGAGCAAACCCATTTCAAATAAAAAAATTAATAAAAAAAAAATGTAAAATATTTGCTGTTAGTATTGATGCCAAGTTTCAAATATATAAGCCCAGCAAATTGCCACCTTTAACCTCTATTAGAGGTAGAATTTCCGGAAATAAATAAACTCATTAGGTATTTTTTTATTAATCAAGAGCGTAAACCTACTATTTTAGATATTTTACCTTCCAAACCGAAGAAATTTCATATAAAGTTTTACCCCTACTTTAAAACCTAAGTAAACTTAAGTTTCAAACCTAATAATTACATGAATGATTTTTATCAACTCCAACTCTAACTAACAAAATATAGAAATTACATAAAAACTTTCCACCCCCTTTTTAGCCCCGTTAGGGGTGGCATTTCCGGAAATAATTAAACTCATTGTTTTTTTATTAATCAGGAGCGAAAACCTACTATTTTAGATGTTTTACCTTCCAAACCGAAGAAATTTCATATAACGTTACAACCCCTATTTTAACCCCATAGGGGTAGAATTGCCAAAAACTAATAAATACATGTTTTTTTTATCTACCTAGAGATTAAATCTAAAATTTCACGTGCCCAACTTTCAAACTGTAGAAATTACATACAAACTTTCAACCCCCTTTTTGCCCCCTTAGGGGACGAATTTCCAAAAACCAATAAATATATATATTTTTTTATGAAACAAAAGCATAAATCTAAAATTTCACGTGTCTAACTTACAAACTGTAGAAATTACATACAAACTATCAACCCTCTTTTTACCCCCTTACGGGTCGAATTTCCAAAAACCATTATATGTTTTAATTCTTTTTATCAACCAAGAGCGTAAATATAAAATTTCAAGTGTCCATCTTACAAACTGTAGAAATTACATACAAACTTTCAACCCCCTTTTTACCCACTTAGGGTTGGCATTTAGAAAAACCAATAAACACATTTCTTATTTTTATCAACCAAGAGCGTAATGTAAAATTTCCTGTGTCCAATTTGAAAACTGTAAAAACTTCATGGAAAATTTCAACCCCCTTTTTACCCCCTTAGGGGTCGAATATCCAAAAACTAATAAATACATTATTTTTTTTTATCAACCAAGAGCGTAAATCTAAAATTTCACGTGCCCAACTTACAAACTGTAGAAATTACATACAATCTTTCAACCCCCTTTTTATCCCCTTTGGGGTGGAATTTCCAAAAATCCTTTCTTAGTGCTCACTTACGCCACATGAGGAACCTTTCTGCCAAATTTTATTCTTCTAGGCCTAGCGGTTTAGGCTGTGCGTTGATCGATCAGTCAGTCAGTCAGTCAGTTTCTTCTTTTATATATATATATATATATACTAGCTGACCCGGCAAACTTTGTTTTGCCATAAAAACACCAAACATTCATCTACTAAATATCCTACCTACCCTACCCTACCCTACCCTACCCTACCTACCCTACCCTACCTACCCTACCCTACCTACCCTACCCTACCTACCCTACCCTATCCTATCTCTCAAGTTGGATCGAACTGCACATGGTGTGCGAATTTTATTATAATCGGTTAAGTGGTTTAGGAGTCCATTGAGGACAAACATTGTGACACGAGATTTATATATATTAAGATATAGATAACAACTCACCGGAAGGCAGGCCGCACCGTCCTGGCGCGTCTGATGAAGTTCTCCTTGACGGCTTGCTGGTCCACGGGGCCCGAGAACTTCTCCCACAGATATTGTAGGTGTTACAGCTACATGTTGTATAACAACTCACCGGAAGGCAGGCCGCACCGTCCTGGCGCGTCTGATGAAGTTCTCCTTGACGGCTTACTGGTCCACGGGGCCCGAGAACTTCTCCCACAGATATTGTAGGTGTTACAGCTACATGTTGTATAACAACTCACCGGAAGGCAGGCCGCACCGTCCTGGCGCGTCTGATGAAGTTCTCCTTGACGGCTTGCTGGTCCACGGGGCCCGAGAACTTCTCCCACAGATATTGTAGGTGTTACAGCTACATGTTGTATAACAACTCACCGGAAGGCAGGCCGCACCGTCCTGGCGCGTCTGATGAAGTTCTCCTTGACGGCTTGCTGGTCCACGGGGCCCGAGAACTTCTCCCACAGATATTGTAGGTGTTACAGCTACATGTTGTATAACAACTCACCGGAAGGCAGGCCGCACCGTCCTGGCGCGTCTGATGAAGTTCTCCTTGACGGCTTGCTGGTCCACGGGGCCCGAGAACTTCTCCCACAGATATTGTAGGTGTTACAGCTACATGTTGTATAACAACTCACCGGAAGGCAGGCCGCACCGTCCTGGCGCGTCTGATGAAGTTCTCCTTGACGGCTTGCTGGTCCACGGGGCCCGAGAACTTCTCCCACAGATATTGTAGGTGTTACAGCTACATGTTGTATAACAACTCACCGGAAGGCAGGCCGCACCGTCCTGGCGCGTCTGATGAAGTTCTCCTTGACGGCTTGCTGGTCCACGGGGCCCGAGAACTTCTCCCACAGATATTGTAGGTGTTACAGCTACATGTTGTATAACAACTCACCGGAAGGCAGGCCGCACCGTCCTGGCGCGTCTGATGAAGTTCTCCTTGACGGCTTGCTGGTCCACGGGGCCCGAGAACTTCTCCCACAGATATTGTAGGTGTTACAGCTACATGTTGTATAACAACTCACCGGAAGGCAGGCCGCACCGTCCTGGCGCGTCTGATGAAGTTCTCCTTGACGGCTTGCTGGTCCACGGGGCCCGAGAACTTCTCCCACAGATATTGTAGGTGTTACAGCTACATGTTGTATAACAACTCACCGGAAGGCAGGCCGCACCGTCCTGGCGCGTCTGATGAAGTTCTCCTTGACGGCTTGCTGGTCCACGGGGCCCGAGAACTTCTCCCACAGATATTGTAGGTGTTACAGCTACATGTTGTATAACAACTCACCGGAAGGCAGGCCGCACCGTCCTGGCGCGTCTGATGAAGTTCTCCTTGACGGCTTGCTGGTCCACGGGGCCCGAGAACTTCTCCCACAGATATTGTAGGTGTTACAGCTACATGTTGTATAACAACTCACCGGAAGGCAGGCCGCACCGTCCTGGCGCGTCTGATGAAGTTCTCCTTGACGGCTTGCTGGTCCACGGGGCCCGAGAACTTCTCCCACAGATATTGTAGGTGTTACAGCTACATGTTGTATAACAACTCACCGGAAGGCAGGCCGCACCGTCCTGGCGCGTCTGATGAAGTTCTCCTTGACGGCTTGCTGGTCCACGGGGCCCGAGAACTTCTCCCACAGATATTGTAGGTGTTACAGCTACATGTTGTATAACAACTCACCGGAAGGCAGGCCGCACCGTCCTGGCGCGTCTGATGAAGTTCTCCTTGACGGCTTGCTGGTCCACGGGGCCCGAGAACTTCTCCCACAGATATTGTAGGTGTTACAGCTACATGTTGTATAACAACTCACCGGAAGGCAGGCCGCACCGTCCTGGCGCGTCTGATGAAGTTCTCCTTGACGGCTTGCTGGTCCACGGGGCCCGAGAACTTCTCCCACAGATATTGTAGGTGTTACAGCTACATGTTGTATAACAACTCACCGGAAGGCAGGCCGCACCGTCCTGGCGCGTCTGATGAAGTTCTCCTTGACGGCTTGCTGGTCCACGGGGCCCGAGAACTTCTCCCACAGATATTGTAGGTGTTACAGCTACATGTTGTATAACAACTCACCGGAAGGCAGGCCGCACCGTCCTGGCGCGTCTGATGAAGTTCTCCTTGACGGCTTGCTGGTCCACGGGGCCCGAGAACTTCTCCCACAGATATTGTAGGTGTTACAGCTACATGTTGTATAACAACTCACCGGAAGGCAGGCCGCACCGTCCTGGCGCGTCTGATGAAGTTCTCCTTGACGGCTTGCTGGTCCACGGGGCCCGAGAACTTCTCCCACAGATATTGTAGGTGTTACAGCTACATGTTGTATAACAACTCACCGGAAGGCAGGCCGCACCGTCCTGGCGCGTCTGATGAAGTTCTCCTTGACGGCTTGCTGGTCCACGGGGCCCGAGAACTTCTCCCACAGATATTGTAGGTGTTACAGCTACATGTTGTATAACAACTCACCGGAAGGCAGGCCGCACCGTCCTGGCGCGTCTGATGAAGTTCTCCTTGACGGCTTGCTGGTCCACGGGGCCCGAGAACTTCTCCCACAGATATTGTAGGTGTTACAGCTACATGTTGTATAACAACTCACCGGAAGGCAGGCCGCACCGTCCTGGCGCGTCTGATGAAGTTCTCCTTGACGGCTTGCTGGTCCACGGGGCCCGAGAACTTCTCCCACAGATATTGTAGGTGTTACAGCTACATGTTGTATAACAACTCACCGGAAGGCAGGCCGCACCGTCCTGGCGCGTCTGATGAAGTTCTCCTTGACGGCTTGCTGGTCCACGGGGCCCGAGAACTTCTCCCACAGATATTGTAGGTGTTACAGCTACATGTTGTATAACAACTCACCGGAAGGCAGGCCGCACCGTCCTGGCGCGTCTGATGAAGTTCTCCTTGACGGCTTGCTGGTCCACGGGGCCCGAGAACTTCTCCCACAGATATTGTAGGTGTTACAGCTACATGTTGTATAACAACTCACCGGAAGGCAGGCCGCACCGTCCTGGCGCGTCTGATGAAGTTCTCCTTGACGGCTTGCTGGTCCACGGGGCCCGAGAACTTCTCCCACAGATATTGTAGGTGTTACAGCTACATGTTGTATAACAACTCACCGGAAGGCAGGCCGCACCGTCCTGGCGCGTCTGATGAAGTTCTCCTTGACGGCTTGCTGGTCCACGGGGCCCGAGAACTTCTCCCACAGATATTGTAGGTGTTACAGCTACATGTTGTATAACAACTCACCGGAAGGCAGGCCGCACCGTCCTGGCGCGTCTGATGAAGTTCTCCTTGACGGCTTGCTGGTCCACGGGGCCCGAGAACTTCTCCCACAGATATTGTAGGTGTTACAGCTACATGTTGTATAACAACTCACCGGAAGGCAGGCCGCACCGTCCTGGCGCGTCTGATGAAGTTCTCCTTGACGGCTTGCTGGTCCACGGGGCCCGAGAACTTCTCCCACAGATATTGTAGGTGTTACAGCTACATGTTGTATAACAACTCACCGGAAGGCAGGCCGCACCGTCCTGGCGCGTCTGATGAAGTTCTCCTTGACGGCTTGCTGGTCCACGGGGCCCGAGAACTTCTCCCACAGATATTGTAGGTGTTACAGCTACATGTTGTATAACAACTCACCGGAAGGCAGGCCGCACCGTCCTGGCGCGTCTGATGAAGTTCTCCTTGACGGCTTGCTGGTCCACGGGGCCCGAGAACTTCTCCCACAGATATTGTAGGTGTTACAGCTACATGTTGTATAACAACTCACCGGAAGGCAGGCCGCACCGTCCTGGCGCGTCTGATGAAGTTCTCCTTGACGGCTTGCTGGTCCACGGGGCCCGAGAACTTCTCCCACAGATATTGTAGGTGTTACAGCTACATGTTGTATAACAACTCACCGGAAGGCAGGCCGCACCGTCCTGGCGCGTCTGATGAAGTTCTCCTTGACGGCTTGCTGGTCCACGGGGCCCGAGAACTTCTCCCACAGATATTGTAGGTGTTACAGCTACATGTTGTATAACAACTCACCGGAAGGCAGGCCGCACCGTCCTGGCGCGTCTGATGAAGTTCTCCTTGACGGCTTGCTGGTCCACGGGGCCCGAGAACTTCTCCCACAGATATTGTAGGTGTTACAGCTACATGTTGTATAACAACTCACCGGAAGGCAGGCCGCACCGTCCTGGCGCGTCTGATGAAGTTCTCCTTGACGGCTTGCTGGTCCACGGGGCCCGAGAACTTCTCCCACAGATATTGTAGGTGTTACAGCTACATGTTGTATAACAACTCACCGGAAGGCAGGCCGCACCGTCCTGGCGCGTCTGATGAAGTTCTCCTTGACGGCTTGCTGGTCCACGGGGCCCGAGAACTTCTCCCACAGATATTGTAGGTGTTACAGCTACATGTTGTATAACAACTCACCGGAAGGCAGGCCGCACCGTCCTGGCGCGTCTGATGAAGTTCTCCTTGACGGCTTGCTGGTCCACGGGGCCCGAGAACTTCTCCCACAGATATTGTAGGTGTTACAGCTACATGTTGTATAACAACTCACCGGAAGGCAGGCCGCACCGTCCTGGCGCGTCTGATGAAGTTCTCCTTGACGGCTTGCTGGTCCACGGGGCCCGAGAACTTCTCCCACAGATATTGTAGGTGTTACAGCTACATGTTGTATAACAACTCACCGGAAGGCAGGCCGCACCGTCCTGGCGCGTCTGATGAAGTTCTCCTTGACGGCTTGCTGGTCCACGGGGCCCGAGAACTTCTCCCACAGATATTGTAGGTGTTACAGCTACATGTTGTATAACAACTCACCGGAAGGCAGGCCGCACCGTCCTGGCGCGTCTGATGAAGTTCTCCTTGACGGCTTGCTGGTCCACGGGGCCCGAGAACTTCTCCCACAGATATTGTAGGTGTTACAGCTACATGTTGTATAACAACTCACCGGAAGGCAGGCCGCACCGTCCTGGCGCGTCTGATGAAGTTCTCCTTGACGGCTTGCTGGTCCACGGGGCCCGAGAACTTCTCCCACAGATATTGTAGGTGTTACAGCTACATGTTGTATAACAACTCACCGGAAGGCAGGCCGCACCGTCCTGGCGCGTCTGATGAAGTTCTCCTTGACGGCTTGCTGGTCCACGGGGCCCGAGAACTTCTCCCACAGATATTGTAGGTGTTACAGCTACATGTTGTATAACAACTCACCGGAAGGCAGGCCGCACCGTCCTGGCGCGTCTGATGAAGTTCTCCTTGACGGCTTGCTGGTCCACGGGGCCCGAGAACTTCTCCCACAGCGCCACGCGCTCCGTCGCCGATATTGAGTTCACTAGCTTCCAGTCCTGAAAAATTACAATAGATTTAGTAAGACATACATACATAAACTCACGCCTTTTTTCCATGGGGTAGGCAGAAACTACAGAACGATCCTTCAAATCAAATCAAAATTTCTTTATTCAATTAGGCCATTAAGCGGCACTTTCGAACGTCAAAAAAATAATTAAATGTAATAATAATTGATTCTACCATTGTCCATTCGGAAATGTAGCTTGTTATGGACAAGAACGGACAAGAAACTCCACAAACTTAATACTCCTTTTGCTTCATTTGCATTCATACGTCTAGTCATATACGCGCGTCGGTTATTAGTATCTGGGCTTACGTAACATCATCAATCAATAAGGTAATTTACGTAGACAATAAAACAATAGAGAAAAGTTTAGAGTTTGTAAGGCCTATTTTTTTGACCAGTAGTTAACTCAAGTAATGGTTAAATATGCTAACCAATAGTTTTAAATTTCGGTATATTTCGGTTGTAATAGTAATGGGAGACTAAAGAAACCATTAATGGTTTGTTGATAGATGGTATAGTTAGACATAAGGGAATTTCTAAGATGGCTGATAAAATAAAGGTGTAGTGGAATACATGCTCCACAGCCTCCAAATGAAATACTCAAAGTAACAGTAAGAAACGAAACGGTGATTTAAATAAAATTGCCTTTCAGAATTCATTGTTGGTTGAGATTCCAATCTATATGCCTTTTCGTCCATAGACGACACCTTCCCCCTTCATCGTGCCTGCCAGAGAAATTTCTATGGTGTTTATCCCATATTAATATTTGTTTCAACATATATTATCCCACGGCTGGGCAAAGGTCTCCCCCATAGCTTTCCACTCTTCCCGATTTATGCCATCTCCTGCCAATCGCTCATAATTGCCTCTAGTCGTCACGCCAGCGTTTCCTAGGCCTCCCATTAAGCATTCTGCATATACGACCCGCCCAATCCCACTTCAGGCCAGCAGACTTGCTGCCCACATCGGCGATTCCTGTTTTCGACCGTATCGTAGTATTACGTATTCGGTCGCTGAGCTACGCTACGCTCCATCGCCCTTTGGCATACCTTGAGTTTGTACTTTTATATTAATACTATTTATTATTATCAGCCTGTACTATCCCACTTAGAACAAAGGGCTCCTCTCCATTCGCTTTTCCCAGTCTTCTGCGATTTTGGGCCACTTTTTCCATAAAAATGTAAAGTTATGCTGATATTTTACTCACGATGTATTGTTCGACATGATTAGGACACATCCAGCGTCCAGTTGGCAGAGCAGTCAGCGGTGGGTCCAGGCAATCCTGTAACACAAAGAAGAAGTATATTAACCATGTTTCTTATACTTAATTTTTTTGCTGATAAGACTGATAACTCTTTAATTTTGATGTCTGGAGTAAATTATTTTATACAACTTTACCTGTACTTAGTTTAGAGAAAACTAATGTTTATTTGCAGTTTTGTGGATTTATCAATTTACCCTGGGTTTGGGATTTCAAGCTTAAAACTGTCGTTGTTCCTTCTCCCAGTGAATACTTAAAATTAATGTAGTTTTTGACTGAGCAAATGTTAATTATATGTATTTAAAAGTCAGCATGCACAGTACTGCTATTTAAATTGTTACTGTATTTATTAATTGCGTTCCCTAAACTGGCCAAATAAATATATTTTCATTCTTTTACCTGATGGAACAGCAGAGGACAGTAGTCACACTGCAGCAGCGGTGCATGTTTACAGGTGCCCTGGCACACGAAGCAGGCCTTAGCAGGCAGCGGCACACAACCTGAAGAGTCCACAGTCACTAAGGAACCGTTGCCGTTCTTGCCAGTATCTGCTGATGGAAACGGGGTTTTGAAATTTTCTTTTTGATCCAATTTCATGCACAGTTAGAAGTCTGAAGTATTAGGGTGCCTTTTCACAAGAGATGTGCTATGCAGCTATGCTGCTAGGATGTGAAAGCTAAGCTGATGCGCCGCCGCGAGGTAGCTGTGTGCGAGGAAGATGCGCAGTTCGAGCTATGCGAATTGCGATGTATCGAAAGCAGGGAAGGCACGGGGAGCGGCCGCGGCGGACACATAGCTACACCACTCGCGACCCGCGACCATCCATAGCGCATACAGATCATGCATCCATCCATATGATTCCACCAGTGCTATGCTATATGGGCCAATGAATATGATTGGCAGATATCAAACGCATCCATAGCAACGTAGCCTAGCATATCTCTGGTGGACACACCAACCTGGTGGCACCCTAATGCTAAAACCAAATAAAAGCATTTAGAAGCTCGATTTCTCAGTAAAAATTAAATACAAGATAAAATTGAAAATTATAACTTTACAGATGTGATAGGTTATAGAAGTCGATCTTCTAAACACAATAAAACAAAAGAAAATGCGGTCATTGAACCCATAGTAACTTGAGAAATGACGTTTCTGTTTTATCGTTTAGATATATCGTTATTCATTTCTGTGGAGTTTTGGTAACGAATTTAATTTTACCCTGTATATTAATCTAATCGATATAGAATACACGAGTCGAGAGATATACAAGTCAAGCTATCGACTCCGTATCAATGGTGCGACAGCACATAAGCTCGATGAATATAAGTGCCACTGATTGTTCTCGACAAACGATAGCACGACGGAAATTTTGATCGATGAAAGTTCGAAGGTCCTTTAGCTAGACTTTCGAACGTTCGTCGATCAAAATTGACGATATTATCGTACTGCCGCCCTTAAATTCGTCGTGAATATGTTTGCTGCTACTTTAATACGGTCCAAGCTATCACCAGCCAGCATCCAATAGATATTATACAGCAAGAAAATATCGTGAAGCTCCGAAAATCATTACGAGAGGAATTATACAACTATGGCTATGGCCTACCTTTATCAGTTCCTGGGAAGATGCATGGTATCCTCATCTCCCGGGGCAGCTCGAACTGCTTGGGGTTCATGATCTTGGCAGCTTTGACGAGGATCTCCATGGGAGTCAGCTCCTTCTCTTCCTCCTTCTTGACTTCATCCTCTTCTTCTTTGCTCTTCTTTTTGGTAGAGTTTGCACGGTTGCGAAGGCTGTTGGGCAAATAGGTATTGTAGTTGAAATATATTGCCTAATTTAATTATAATTTTTACTTGAAACATTGCTAGTAGTATGAAATTTATTGTTGCCTAGAATACTCATTTTAAACATTTGTATTTTCTCCGTGTTTTAAACTACCGGTATTTCAATCTCAAATATTTGAGTGGCTAATTATGATAATACTATTAGATAGATTCAGTACCTTTAAACAGCTTTTAAGAGTGAAAAATAATTTGAATACTTCTAAGCTACTGACAGTTCGCGTCATGTAAATTTGCCAGTAGCGGGCCATGCGATGCATATCGGAAATCTATGAAATTCTGGTTTTAGAGTGGAAACCTTAAGTAACGGGAACTGTCTAGTGCATCATGGCCAATCAGCCCCATTGCATCCTGCATTTCTGTCTGACAATTTTCACCTTAGTAGAATTGCTCTCATATTAGCAAGCTTAGTGCTTGATACCATGGATTACCACACACGGCCGACGACCACGGAAAGCCACAAGTCGCACACTAATGCTCAAAAGTGCGTGTCGGTTAGTGTGGGTCTTGAAATTCAAAGCCATTTTGTCATTCCAAAATGCACAGTGAAAGAAAACGACATCAGGCTGGCACTACAACTTTAAAGATGAGACTGACTGTTGACTTTAGAGATGAGTCGTCGTGCACGCATCGCACACACGACAAACTTCCCTTGGTGCTTCAGTGTGGGCTGATCCGCATTCGTCCATAATATCATGTCAAAATGCTTTATTTCAAATAGGCTATTAAGCGGCACTTTTGAACGTCAACAATTTAAATGAAATAATAATTGATGCTATCATCCATTCTGAAAAGTAGCTTATTATGGAGAAGAACGGACAAGGACTAAGACTACTATACTATGTATAGGTATAAAGTATTACAAGCACTAACAGGTAAATTCATTCATTTGATAATTATTAGGAACATGGTTCTCACATACTTACAAATATTGCAAACATAGGTAAATTAATTAATTCAACAACAACGAAACAGTGTGTGAGTCAATTTCTTAAACAAAAAAGAATAAAAACCGGCCAAGTGCGAGTCGGACTCGCGCACGAAGGTTTCCGTACTTGGTAAATTACGGTTTACGATTTATGACATATTAAAAAATAAACAACTAACTAGATCTCGTTCAAACCAATTTTCGGTGGAAACGAACTATTCAGTTTAGAAAAAAATATATTAGAAACCTCAATATAATTTTTGAAGACCTATCCATAGATACCCCACACGTATGGGATAGATGAAAAAACTCATTTCAGTTCTAAGTATGGGGAACCCCCGAAATTTATTGTTTTTTCTATTTTTGGGTGAAAATCTTAATGCGGTTCACAGAATACACCTACTTACCCAGTTTCAACAGCTTTGTTCTTATAGTTTCGGAAAAAAGTGGCTATGACATACGGACAGACAGATAGACATGACGAATCCATAAGGGTTCGTTTTTTGCCATTTGGCTATGGAACCCTAGAAAACAATACTATAATTATGAATCTATACCAATATTATAAAGAGGTAAATCTATATTAATATTATAAAGAAGTAAAGTTTGTGAGGTTGTAGGGTGTAATTTCTGGATCTACTGAACCTTTGTATGCCCTTGTGATGATAAAACACTATTTACGCGAACGAAGCCGCGGGAAGAAGCTAGTATAATATAAATTATTTAGTTTGATTTTGTCTACACTAAAGATTTCCCTATGGAGCAGGACCAGGCAGCATATTTCCAAGCATTCTTATGCAGCATGGAAAGCCTTTATTGCTAATGCTGACAAGAGTAAACTTGATTTACCTGGACTTCTTATCTGTATCTGACTTGTTGCCATCAGCAGGTGACTGAGCTCGGCTGCTCCGAGAACTGGCCGGCTTGTTATCATCATAGCCCTTGCATTCCTTGCACAGCCACAACCCTGCTGGGATGTCATTCTCGTCCAGGGGAGGGTCACTGAAAGGTAAAAACATTATTTATTTATTTTATATAATACAGGTACATTTTTGAAGTGACAGAGACATTCTTATAATGAGAAGTAAGTTAAGTATAAAGTAAGAGTAGTTATGTCTGAGACCAGATTTGTCAATCAACCAACAGGACCAATTCAAAAGCAGTACGCTACTTCCTCTTGTATCAGCTAGTTTGCTACCAGGCTACCATTACATGTCTAGAGGCTGAATAGTTGGTGGGTCTAATAACTTAAGTTATGTAGGACATAAACTCAGTCATCAGATTTATAACAGCATGTCAAGTTTTGAATATTGTTCTTCTTCTTTTAATATTCATCATCATCAGCCTTTTAACGTTCCCACTGCTGAGACACAGGCCATAATCCACCATGCGGGCCCAGTGTGGGTTGATGGATATCACATGTCTTCGAATTTTTGATTCTAGCACATGCCGGTTTCCTCACAATGTTTTCCTTCATCGTTTTTAGAGCAGTGGTGATGAAATAATTTACACAAAGTAATGCACCTACCTGGGTTTGAACCCACAATCTACGACACGTAAGTCAGGGCTGTTACCACAGGCCACCACTGTCCTCTTTTAATATTGTTGGATCCAAAACTTATTCTTTTCTCGGAACAGTATAAGATGTTTTCAATGAATTACAGATTGATGTATAAGATTTAACTGAAATGACTTTAGAGAGACTTATATTATCAACTGAATCTATTGCTTCTTTCTTCTTTATACTTTACAAAAAAAATGTGTTATGTGAAGATTAATTTAAATCTTACTGATATCTAAGCCAGCTATCATCTTGTTACAGATTCTAGTATATAAAGTTACCAAGCCATGGCTGTTTTAGTGTTGCTTTTTTAAATGTCAAGATATAAAAATGATTAATACACAATTTTCATTTAATTATTACTGATAATATGGAGTTCGCTTGACTATATGTATTAAATTTACTACTGCACAGCCATTTTTGTCAACTTCAGGGCGGCGAAGAAGTTTAGCGGGTTAAATTTCCTTTATGGGCAGCTGATTTATGGCACGGGGGAGAGGGGGAGGGTGGGTTTTTTCCCCCCTTTACCATCCCCACCACTCGGAGCCCCATGGTTATGGAGATATCCATGGTTAAAGTTTTTAGGTTAGGATGAAAATTTCTATCAAAGTCCATCGATTTTTGGGGCGGGAAGGGGGGTAGGGGCTACCCCACTGTACCATCCCAACCCTGCGGAACCCCATGGTTAAGGAGATGTTCATGGTTAAAGTTTTTACAATTACTATTTAACAACAATGTCGACGGAGCCCCGCTGCGCGGGGTTCCTATTTCTGTCTGAAGGGTCTAAAGTAACCTAACACGAAGAAGAATGAAGAATTGCTCGCTCACTTCAGCTCACGTCATCTCTTCGAACCTAACCTGTCCGTGTCGGGGTGACCTAAGCTCAATTCTCATATTTTTACCTCACGAAAAACATACAAAAAAACATAAAATTTCCGTGTCTTGAAAATTTGTAAAAAGCTTTCTATTTATGAGTACAACCTATAAAAATAAAATGAACTTCCAAATCAACGGCCCATAATGGAAATTTTACCAAATAAAAATTGAGGAGTCACATCACATCGATTCGATGAATCACTTATGTTTGAGTCTTACCTACAACACTATTCTCCGCGCTTGCAACATTTAAAAAAAATAAGGTAATATGGCAGCTGTTAGTTTAGTTTACGAAATTAAAATCACAGTATAGTTGTAAAATGGAAGGCCAATGATTTGTTTTAATTAGTTCTTGTAACAAAAACAATAATCATTTGCAATTGATCATTTTCAATGAATCATCATCATCAATAAAACACTGGTACTCAGCTGAATCCGTTTAGACTGGAAGCCGCCCCCAACATAATTGGGAAAAAGGCTAGGCATATAGATTGATTGTTTTGTAATGTGCATACAATAGCGGTCATCACTGATTTTTTGTTTATTTCAATCGATTTTCATACTTATACCTTTCTCATGCAATGCATAGATCTACTTGTAAATATAAATAAACAAACTTTTTCTTAATATACTTAGTATTCATGCATGCTCCAAGATACTTACTAGCACCCGAGGTGGAAGCTGGCGGGGCAACGATCACAGCAAATGAGATCGCCGCCTTCGCCACACGCATCGCAAGAGTCATGGTTGTGACCTTTACCAGGCCTCTTATAGTATGGATGCTGCGGTTTCTTTGGTTTCTGCACGTTCAAATCCTCGTCGGGTGGCTTTATCAGCGCACGTATAAGCTAAAAGACATCCCAAAACATTCGTAAGTATCCTTCTATCCTTAATTCCTTACCAAGGCTGTCTCATACAAAATCTTAGCTAGCTAGCTTAAAATGGCGCCAGTTACCAAGATTAAGTAGCATTCAAACTTATTTAAAAACACTTTTAAACAACAAACCGGCATAAGCCCACCCGAAGTATCGAGATCGTAGCCAACGTTGGACATTGTTACACCTCACAGTATCTTCAATTGTTATTTATAATCAACAATAACGACAAAATATGTATTTGAAAAAGAGTACACTGAATTTGATGAAATTCTCAGTTTAACCACACGGAACTGAATGTTAGGGGCACATTTTCACTAAAACTGTTTGGGATAAAGAAAATATGTAAATTTAGAGAGTAAATAAAGAAAAGAAGAGTTATTTTCGAAAGAAATACGATATTCAGAAAGTAAAGAACACCGACGACCGTCTACAAAAATGGCCGATTGATGATTTTCCATAACTGGTTAATTACGATTCTCTAGCATGTGCACTCACATTTCTACGGACATTTACACGGGTGAGAAAGAGATAGCGTAAAATGTATGACAACATTGTCACATTTGTTATAATGAACCGAACCCAAAGCGTGCGTTTTGACAGTTGACACTAGAGGTGAACCTGTTTTTTGGAAAAGTACGGTTTGTTTTGTTAGTAACTAAACGCAGAAATAAGTTTAAATATCTATTCAAGCCAATAGCTAAGTGCTCCATTTATTTATTTAATAATTAATATATACACATGATATAACCAAAAAGCAAAAAGAAGGAAAAGAAATATAAGTGCAAAGGTTCTTCCAGCACACCTGCCATAGGATGCGTAATGCCGTACGCGTTTCATTTTTCATCTTCCCTTAATAGGAGGACTATTATAGATACTGTATTTAAGCGATGGGCGGTTCAAATAATTTAACTCAAATAACTCGAATAACTTAGAACTCGCTAATTCGTATAGCGTTTCTTCAAAAACAAGTTGATTCGTTTCATGGATTGCATTCGTCGTGCTTATATATATCTCCGCGTCTCAAATAGGTGACTTCCAACTTAATCGGAGAGAAGCTAGGGCAAGTTTTGGTGGGAATCGCTGTTGGTGAGAACAGCATTACCTATAAAGTGCCAAAAATACCTTCTGCTGTACTCGTGGTGGAGTACCGTAACAAACAGAGCCCTAGCCAGTCCGAGTTATCCACGTCCCCGTCGTTCGCCCTGGGACCTACTGCAACCACGCCGCCGCGCCTCCACCACTCCGAGTTGCAGCTGAGCTAACGGATGCAGGGTGAAGGGCAAGTATTCTGCGCCTTAAATCAAAATCGGCTCACTAAGGAGGATACCCGAAAAAAACCGAGCAAATCCGTAGGCTCTAAAGCCTATAAGCCCCGCTAGCGGATTAAGGCACAGTGGGCTAATCACTCGCTTGCCCGACAATAACAGATTAAAGAAACCGAAACAGTAAAAAACTGGACCGATACCCTACCGACGACTTTTGGCTTTAAAACACGGACACGAATTGCTTTTTGGAATGTGAGAACGCTTAGCGATGACAGTAGACTAACCCAAGCAGACGAAGTAATGCTAAATTACAACCTGCAAATACGAAGTGCGAAGTGAGAAGAAACGGCTTCGGTGAGCTGAGAACGTCCAGGGGCTCGACTTTGCTGTATTCTGGTAAAGAAAGTGAGGAAGATGTGCGCGAGTACGGCGTAGGGCTTCTCCTTTCTAATACAGCTAAGAATAGCCTCCTGGACTGGAAGCCGATCTCAGACCGAATCATGTACGCCCGTTTTAACTCGAGAGCCCGGAAGATCTCCATCGTACAATGCTACACCCCAACTAATGCATCACCAGAGGATACCAAAGACGATTTCTACAACGCCCTCAACGCCACCATTAGGATATGATATCGTCCTAGTCATGGGGGACCTGAATGCAAAGGCACATGGGTACGCAGGCGCTTGGAGTTTGTAATGAGAACGGAGACCGATTTGTCGAGTTTTGCCAGAACCACGACCTGACCATTGAAGGAACATTATTTATACATGGCGACCACCACATGTACACGTGAAACTCACCAGATGGAGTCACCAAGAACCAGATTGACCACCTTGCCATTAGCGCCAAGTGGCGTTCCGCATTGCTCGATGTCCGAAATCGCAGGGGCGCCGATATTAATAGCGACCACCATCTGGTAATTGCTGAAATCCGGCTTAAGGCTGAAGTGGCCCGTGCGGCTGGAGGACCCTGCAAGATCGGAAGAAGGTTCGACGTGAGCAAACTGCGTGACCCGGGCATTCGTAAAACTTTCCAACTCGAGCTACGTAATCGTTTTTCGGGACTTTATACCGGTTCGGACTCATTGGACGAGGAGTGGAAACGCATCAAAGCGCCCTATACAGAAACCAGCTCCGTCGTTCTAGGACACAAACCGACTCATTCTCGTGAAGACTGGATGTCACAGCACACTTGGAGCCTGATCGAAGACAGAAGAAACCTTCACCTGAGATTGCTTGAGACCCGTAATGACGCCATGCGAGCCGACCTTAACATGCAATACCGTCAGAAACGCAGAGAAATATATTGCAGCACCCGCAAAGATAGGAGGCAGTGGGCTGATGGTATTGCTGATCGTGCTGAAGCTACAAACACCGGTAAGCTGAAGGAATTGTATAAAGCTACCAAAACCTTGGCAGGTAACAGCAAATATAAGAAGAAGCCACTCAAGTCTAAGGACGGTCAGCTCATAGTGACGTCGAAAGGGCAGCTCTTACGCTGGCGTAATCACTTTGAGGAGGTCTGCCGTTTGTCAGCATCATCAACACCTGACGCGCAGCAAGTCAGTTCAATACCATCCCGGCCTCTCGACATCGACACGGAACCACAATCAGCTTCGGAAGTTGCAAGAGCAGTCCTCTCTTTGAAGTCAGGCAAAGCGCCAGGACTCGACCTGATAACTGCGGAAATGCTACAAGCTGACTTATCTTCCACCGTCAACGTTCTGACGCCTCTCATTGAGAGGATATGGGCCACCGAAGAGCTTCCGAACAAATGGAACAGGGGCCTTTTGATAACTGTACCCAAGAAGGCAGATCTTAGTCAATGCGATAACTGGAGAGGTATTACGTTGCTCTCAATCTCAATCTCAATCCCCTCGAAGGTTTTCTGCAAGATTATCCTGGATAGGTTATAGAAGGCTGTAGATCCTCTCCTATGCAAAGAGCACGCTGGTTTCCACGCAAATCGCTCGTGCACGGATCAAATCAACACTCTCCGTATCATTTTAGAATAGGCATCAGAATGGCAGAGGGAGATCTATCTCACCTTTGTCGATTTCGAAAAGGCATTTGATACGCTGAAGTGGTCCAGCATCTGGTCCCGCCTACTGGACATCGGAGTGCCGCCGAAAATTGTCCGTCTTTTGGAGAGTATATACAAGAATTATTCCTGTAGTGTAGAGTGACTCACGACGGCCTCATCTCGGAAGATATAGCAGAACACGCATGTTTCCGCCAAGGCTGTCTCCTTTCACCGCTCCTCTTTTTAGTCGTTCTTGACGGGATTTTGCTTCGCATTTTCGACAACAACCGCCGCGGGACAGAGTGGGGATTATACAACGTCTTAGAGGACTTGGATTACGCCGATGTCCTATGCCTGCTGAGTCATACCCACGCTGACATGCAAGCTAAATTAAAAGATTTAAGTCAGGAAGCGGCAGAAACGGGACTAAAAATAAACACCCGGAAGACCCAAGAGATGAGATCTGGTGTGAAGAATACTTCACCGTTGCTGATTGGCACGGACGCAGTGGAACGCGTCCACAAGTTCGCTTATCTCGGGAGCGTCGTGTCAGAAACTGGAGGTAGTGAAGAGGACATCGCTTCAAGGATAGCCAGAGCACGAGCTACCTTCGCGCAGCTGAGACCCGTTTGGCAATCGCGGCAACTGACCTGAAGGATTAAACTCAAAATCTTCGGGTCAAATGTCAAATCCGTGCTGCTTTACGGGTGCGAAACGTGGAAAGTCACAAAAGACATCTCACGCCAGATCCAAGTCGTCGTCAACTGCTGTCTCCGTCGCATACTCGGCATTTACTGGCCCGAGACCGTCATTAACGTAGAGCTGTTGGAGCAATGCCACGAGAGCCCGATCGACCGCCAGATCAAGCGTCGCAAGTGTAGTTTGATTGGCCACACGCTACGAAGGGATTCTGATCATATACCGAAGCAAGCGCTGGATTGGAATCCCCAAGACAAAAGAAAACGTGGCCGTCCCCGTCAAACCGGCGTCGCACCGTGTTGGCGGAAGCAGCGAGCATCGGTAGGACGTGGAGCGAGGTGAAGCGTGAAGCTCAAGACCGATCGCGATGGAGGACTACTGTGGACGCCCTTTGCCCCATCCAGGGGACGTAGGACATTAAGTCAAAGTAAGTCAACTTAATCTCTATTTGCATTAAAAATATTGGATATTTTTATTCGTGAATACTTTGCTCAAGTCCTTGACTCGGCTAATTCAATAATTGTAGTGTAACCGAGCCCAACTCGGAGCCACGAATCGATAATATTTTCTTCGAACATAAGCTTCTCCTGACATTCGCTGCTGTCGACCGAATCAAATCAACTCATAGCTTGATCCAAGGGCGGATTTAAGGGGGGCACATGCCCCCCCCTCCCTCCAGACGGTACCTTGTGTACTGTGGAGATTCCATCACAGTACATACTTAGAAGCAAATCAAATTATCAGATTTGTTAAAATATATGAATAATATAACAGAAATAAACTATTCACCGCTGCACGGGTGGATGTCTTCAAAGTTCTGGACTAGAGAGGGCTAGGCATCTAAGTCAACGGCAAGCACATCACTCACCTTCGGTTTGCCGATGATAAAGCTGTCATGGTACCATGGAGGACCCTAGTACAACGCTCGATGACTTTAGTAGAGCTTCCGAAAGAGTGGGTCCAAAAATGTACATGGACGAAACCAAGGTGATGTTGAACGCCCATGTCACACCCATTCCTATCAAGATAAGTGACTCCACAGCCAAAGCCGTGGATGACCATGTCTACCTGGGACAAACGGTCCAGCTAGGCAGGTCCAACCTCGAGAAAGAGGTCAACCGTCGAATCCTACTGCCGGGCAGCATTCGGGAAGCTGCGCGGTATCTTCTCGTCCAACTTACCATGGTTTCTCAAGACGAAAGTCTATGACCAGTGTGTGTTACCAGTTATGACCTATGGCTCTAAGACATGGTTGCTCACAATGGGCCTCATCAGAAAGCTTACAGTCACCCAAAGGGCAATGGAGAGGGACAGGCTCGGAGTGTCCTTGCGTGATTGAATCAGAAATGTAGATCCGCAAGAGAACCAGGGTACCGACATAGCCCGAAGAACTGCCAAACTTAAGTGGCAGTGGGCAGGACACATTGCTCGCAGAACAGATGGCCGATGGGGCAGAAAAGTTTTGGAGTCGTGACCGCGAACCGGAAGACTTTGCGTTGGAAGGCCTCCCATCAGGTGGACCAATAACCTGGTGAAGATTGCGGGGATCCACTGGACGCGGGACGCACGGGACCGATCAATGGGTTTAGGTGGGTTTAGTTTGTCCATTATCAATAAGTGAATTTCACACCCCCCTCCTAATATCTATGTTGAGCCTGCAGGAAAACGTTCTGCGGGTCACCAACTTCCATGGCCCATCTAGAAATTCCAGAATCGATTACGAAATCAGGTGGGCCGTTGCGGGCACAACTCATTAATCAGATGGAGGTACTTCAATGAACCACTATGTGATTCCGGCAGTGCTGCCAACTTAGCGCTTTCAGCGCCAGATCTAGCGTTTTTGTTGTTCAATAGCGCGTTCTAGCGCCTAGCGCTAAATCTAGCGCTTTTTGAAACTTTGGACTTTCTTTCAAAAACAAGTAATTTCGAAAACTATCCACATCTAAACGACGTGTTGAGGCAAATTTCATCCACAGATACATATAAACTCAAGTCCAAAACAGATCAAGACCAACCTGACCAACCATATAATTCGGCGGCAGAAGCAATTGTAGTAGAATCAGACGGTGAATTAATTTATTACCTTTATATTTTGAAATAATTAGATTAACACGTTATTATTTTATTATCACTAAACAAGTACTATAATGTATTACCTCATGTATAAGACATATTTTGATTCAATAAAAAAATATGTTTAAACGTCCCTGTCTCAAATTATAGGGCGTTTTGCTTGTATTTGGCGCCGAAAAAAACGTTTTTTGTACAGCGTCCATTTAGCGCTTTCTAGCGCGTTTTTAAAGAGCTAACAGCGCGTTTTTGCTTAGACGAGTTGGCAGCACTGGATTCCGGCCACAACTCTTGTCGTACTCTCTATGCAATAATATCCGCACTATAAAAGATCTGAGAGGGGCTTTGTGGAATGAAATTCTGGTCGAAACACATACAAATTAGAATCATCGATACGGTGAAGAAGAAGAAGAGTAGCCAAATCTTAGAGCCGTAAGTAAAATTAAAAGTGAAAAGTCTTTATTTACATAGTAAAAACTATATACATTGTATAAAATATTTAATTAACTAAGATTACAACTAAACCTAACTACTTAAAAAAAAAACTACTCACTAACTAAACCTAAAAATATAATAAACTAAATTATGGCGTCGAAAAATTTCTTCACATCGTTGTCTACTGGTAATGTGCCCAAAAGACTGGCAACATTGCCATGTGACAATAACGTTTACGACAGTTTGATATTTGTCGCAGAGATCAAGCTATCTTCTAAGAAGTATAGTATGTTTTTGCTACTACATTTATGGTTATAAAATCTAATAGCCAAACCCTACCATTGCCTAAAAAAAAATGTAGTTTGATTTTGTACAGTACAACCATGAAATAGTACCACACTACGAAAAGTAAAAACCGTCTCATTGGTGTGAGACGGTTTTTACTTATTTTCTTTTTTTGAAGCCGTTTTTGACATTTGACAAGTATTATAAAAATCTACTAAACTAGAAAAATAGTAGGATTTTTACCGACTTCATTTAAATTTTTCTATTTAGATGCTCAGCCGATTTTCATTTTAAAATATTATTTGATATTAAATTATATACAAATTGTAATGAAATCATTAAATTATTAGATGTTTCTTGATATAATTGAAAAATCTTGGCTCAAGAAAAACCTTTTAACTATAGAACTTGCGAATTTGCGATAAAATAAATGTTTTATTTGTATTGAGGACACATTTAAATTGCCTTGTAAATTAGAATTGCCTTCGATTACCTGTGAAATGGGAATAAATCATGTTACCGTATCTGGCAATAACCATCCAACGGAAGTTGCCATTTTCATGACGTCATGGGCGGAGTTTAGTTGAAGATCGAATTCGGATTCGGTTGGCGGGCGCGGCCATCTTGGTGAATTAGTGACCTGGCGATTCGGTTTTAGTTAGTGAAAAATCATTTGTCATCCACAATGTCGGAAAGGGAAGATAATGTGTATAAAGCTAAGTTAGCCGAGCAGGCTGAGCGCTATGATGGTAAGTACATATTTTCGTTGTATGTTCTGTAATAGGATGAAAAATCTATCGTATTTTCGCCGACAGTTGAAAGACGATTTGGTGATAGTTGAGGAAATTTCTAGATCAAAGTAGCCGATAAGCCTTCGTTTCGCATATTTTCGCGGAGAAACCCGCATAATACATTCATTTATATTACTATAACGGCGTACTAACAAATCAATGGCATTCGTTAGGCTTGGTCAGCGATCGATGCGTCATCCGCCGGTGGGATGTCCTTAGGTTTTTCTAAGCTGATAAAACCCGTAAAAAACCAAGCAAATGCTGTAGAAACCTTCGATGTTGAGTAATGTTCCATTTTTCATTCGTGAAAACTGATGTCATTGGGAGTAACAATCGATACTTGTAGATGTGCGAGGAAAAAATTGTCTCCTATTTTTCCCGTCCAGGGGAAGTAAAATGCGATCGATGTCATTGGATTCGGTCATGCATGTCGTACCTTGGGCAAATCTCTAGATTAGACCTAGCGGAATGTTCTGGGTTTATTTGGCGGCGTAATTTTATGTCGCCTCCCGATTTCACCTATTGTTCACGATTTAGTTGCACGGGAATCTTACCTGAGAGCTCTTTTACACTATTGCGTTCATCTTTTTTTAATCGACCCGGTCATTGTAAAGGTTATCAATGGTTTCTTTGACGCTTTCGTCGAAATTTTGAGAGATTTCCATTTTTATCAGAGATTTGCAGTTCAATGACCTTTATTAGAATTATCATTGAAATAAACCTATTGGTATCTTATCATGCTTGCTACTGAATTTAGGAAGGTTATTTGACCCAAATATTAAATTTCAAAAATGAAAAAGAATTCTGAAATATCTTTAATTTACCTTTTTCTTTATCTTGTTTTAATAGATCATCAATAGATGGGTGTCATTCATACATAATTTGTCAATAAGACAATGACACATTCTGTCATAATTGATTGGAATTAAATGGTACTTGATGAATTGCTAAACTTGCATTTTTTGTCTGTTGCAGAGTCTTCTGTAGCTTAGATCTATTTCATGACATAAAAATGTAACATTTTGATTTATAATTATCTTAAAGGTTAACAGGCCACACCCTTCTGTCAGGTGGAGTGAAAATATTTTAATATATCACCTAATGCAGTGAGTAAATAAATCAATAAGTCATCAAGCCCACAATTGACACATTTTAATTCTGAACATGAATAATGGAGCTATTAAAATGCTGAATTAGTAATACTGAGCCAGCAGGCCACTTATGAAGAGGTTACTCATGTAATGTAGTCATGGAAAGCAAATATTGATTTTCTGCCATGCACACACAAGTCCTGACTATACCATAGAGCAGGGGCTTTCTTATTAAATAAAATACGAGGCAAGCCAACTTATTTACTTTTTTTGAATGAAGATGTACTACGTATATGGTTGCAAGGTAATTAAAAATTATAATTTTATGCTCTTGGAGAACTGTTATAATAATGAGAGGCTCCCATTCTCAGTACATTTTCATAATGTTGCTAAGCGAGCTTGGGTTTTAATTACCACTTTCTATTACTCATGATGGTATGAATCGAGCTTGAAGATAATAAGTCTCATGTCACCCTATAAAAGAACATCTAAGTTATTCAAATTATTATTTGTGGCACACTTTCAAAACCATAACTTTCATAGTTTTAAGTGAAATATTACAGTTTATCTTTCCATAATTGGATGAAATTACTATAATTTTGCAAAATACCCAATCACACTTAAAATAATTGCTGTGTAGATAAGTGTGGTGATAAACTCATCCTGCCTGCCAGGTTGTGCACCTGCTTTTAATTATATGCACTCACATTTTTATTTAAAGTAGGGTAAGTATATATGCAAGGGTAGGCTGTTTTGTTAATTGTAACCAGTTCTGTATGAAACTTGGTAACTATGTGTTGGTCAAACTAAACACTGTCAAGTGAGTTTTTATCATTATTTCCTGTCAGATTCTCTGTAATCCGGATAGTCGTACAATCGCACATGCAGAGCGCATTTGCAGATAAACACGTGAAGGTCTTCAAGGCGTAGTCATTACGACAATAGGTCACCCTTTTTATTGGTAACTCGCAACTACAAAATGGAAATGGTCCAGCTCCGTGGCGCGTTCCATTCACTCAGTGTCAACATTTTTAGCGCACGCAATTTTCGCATAGAAGACGCCTTTGCGCAAATAGCTGGAAAAGCGTAACTAATTAAAAGGATACCGTCCTAAATAGGGGTGCCAAATGGAAGGGGCACAGCTGGCGTGGCCAGATTCTTAAGATGGCGTCTGCACGACTGCAAACATATCCTTAAATAATTTCATAACTTGGGTCCTCCCTTTTTGTTTTACGATCACTCAGTGCGGCCTCAATAATGCAGCAGTATCCCAAGGTATTTTGTTTGAATAGGCCCCAACGAAATCTAGGGTGTCGTTTTGTTTCAGTAACCCTGTTTTATAATTCAAAGTTATTCGGGGAGTGAAAGGAAAACGCGGTGTATCAGCTGTGTCGCGAGTAGAGGAAAACCGCATGGGCCGTGAGGCGACGCTTTAGCACCTGTTACATCGCAGGCCCTGCCGCGATTGCTAAAATCGATTGCAATGAACTCGCAACGTTATAAGCGCTAAAACACACTTAGTTTCGATTTTCTACCAGAATTTGCTCCTCCTGAATGAAAAATGAGCTCAATGCGTACATTTCCGGGATTACGTCTGCATTGCATGTTCTAATGCGTCAGTTATGTTGCAGGACGATCGTAAACGTCAAAATTAAAGCACATGGTGAAACATGAGTTTGGCTCGCTACTCCGTCTGTGCGACGCCCATTTCTCCTTCCCTACACTAAGCAGAGTCTAAGTTCCCATCGATAAAAGAATAATTTTATCTTAAGTCGTCCGACATTCCGAGATAGCGCAGAAGTTTGTAAAGAATCGGCATTTAAGTATTTAGTCTGTGTCGTCGTGCCATCAACTTATTCCTTCCGAATGGCTCGACAGTTTGAAACTTCTAAATGAGGCGTAGGTACTTGCGCTAATACTTTATCGATCCCGCTATGACTAACCTTTCGTCGCGGATATTTTTGCAACCTTTCCTTTCTTTGAGGATAATACTTTCACCCTTTTACTTCACAAATCACGTGAACTTAAACATCTTAATAATGTTAGAAACCCTGATTATTAAGCCCTGATGACATCATTATCCTCATTTGCTGGTAAAAAGATAACGGATTCAGTAGAATCGTATCGTTCATGCCTGTTACAAAGAAGCTACCATTGTTAGAATCACCAAGCACGTAATCATTATTCACCTCTCAAAAATGTTAATAGCTTTCCGGTACCAATCCCTAATTGATTTTACTCAACAGTCGAATCTGTTTCAAAAGTTTCGTAAAGGGAATTTGGGTCTTAGTGGCTATATACATACATACGATTAATTGGAATACCTTGCTGAAAAACACGAAACATAATAGATCCGGAAAGTTCCAGCCCACTTTTAGTACCGACGACAAAAAATCTATATTGACATAATATCGTTCTGTATTTCAGAAATGGTTGAGGCGATGAAGAATGTAGCCTCACGAAATGTGTCCGACAATGAACTTACAGTGGAGGAGAGGAACCTGCTCTCCGTCGCCTACAAAAACGTGATAGGTGCCCGCCGCGCCTCGTGGCGGATCATATCCTCCATCGAACAGAAGGAGGAAACCAAGGTAAGGCCTCTTTCCGACAGGGAGAAGATTGCCGCAGCGCAAAACGCCCGCAGCAAACTGAATATCATTCTACGACGCAGTTTACCTAATCTATCTTTCTGACAGGCCATTTTCCTTTCCAACACGTGCTCAGATAAGTTTAAATAGCTTTTAACGTAGACCTCAGCCGTTTACGCAACCGTAAAATAACGATCGTGTTTTGAGCGTATTTACGCGCCAATGTGACCGTCCCTTTATAGCGTCTGGAGTCTATCGATTGGTATGAGTGACGCGCGTGTATTACTAGTCTGCGGCCGGGATGGGACGCGACTTAGTTGTTCTAATGAATAGGCACCCATTATTATGACAATCTCTTGTAAATTGGCCTCATTTCTACGGTCTAAATAGAGAATAGATTTATCTCTCATTCAATGAAGATAGAAAAGATATTCTTCTCTTTGCTTTACAAAAGAATATAGCACAATATTACGACATGAAGCGCCCACATCTGAGTAATAAAGTACTGCCAACTAAATCAATACCAACCCTGTGAGCTTTCATTAGGTGTTAGTGATTCAGGCTCTACCCGAAGGCTCCGGGTGATTGATGACATTATAGCATCAAGGAGAGCTTTTACGTTCTGTAGCTATAAAATTTCTAGCCGTAATATACGTTCACTTGGGTGCAATCAATAATACGGATACACGGTGCAGTTGGCTGGTTCCGCACGAGCCGCTAGCTTGTTTCCCCGGTTTTTTTTTGTAAGGCACGAGCTTCTATTGTGCCCAGCCGACATACTTAGGGGTTTTGGTCTTGCCTGCGCCCAGCGGGCTACCGGCGACCCCCTTTAGCGGACTGGGCAAGAGCTGCGAGTTGCGCTTACGGAGGGACACGCGTTTGAATAATATTTGAATAGCCCTAAGTTATTGTGCTGTTTTGTATTTGAGAATACTGTATGTTATAGAAATTGCATTTGTGGACTTTTGCGGATTACGACATAGCTTTTGCGTAAAAACCGAAATCTTTTTCAAAAATATAATGTGAGCAGTGTTCCCAGCCCATCTTTTTAGACATTTTTTTTTCTGTATGAATGTTTATGCTCAACGAATCAAAGCCGGCTTTTGCGACTAAGTCATTTCACATCCAATATTTTCGGGAATATACGGTAACTGACCTTTAGTTCATTTTACTACGATAAGTGTTCGAGTATTTGATTAATTGTGTCCCACGTGCCAAACGAGACATACGGCGGGCTCGCAATCTATGCCAACCAGCTATGTGTATAGAAATAGCAGATCGTAAAACTAATGTACAGTCACACGCGGCGTTTCTCTGTCATGGCCAGCTTTATGGCCACTTTCCACCTACATTTTCCACCGAAACGGTGAGGACATACATGTACTTGCATAAATGACTGATTGCTATCGAAGTTGCCGCACTCTCGCTTTTAGTGCTGCCCTAATGACCGATCGATATGTACGACTGTTTGTATAGATTAAAATTAGTAACCCACCTCCCACATTGGAACAAATATTTAAACAAATACGGCTCTTTGTGCCCTTTCACGTATGGAGACGCCATGTTCTGAGTGACGACGTAGTTTACGACGTCTTACTCATGCAATTAATGGTTCAACGACCAATGATAACTTTCATAGTAACCTTGTTGGAGCTCTACCAAAATCGTCCAGCTCTGCGATAATCAGATAATAGGACAACGGCCTGTCTGACCACCCTATTGTTGCGGAAAAACTTGGCATTCAATAGCCCAGACAACGTGCTCCAATTTTTTTCTTTATGCGGTCGCCATGTATTGATTTCAAAACCTGAATTCAAGGCAGGCAGCATACGAATAGTTGGCAAAAAGGTCACCGGTATGACGTGTTATCTAGGGAAAACAGCGCTATAGTCACAGCCCTGTACGAGTGAGTCATTTTCCTCATTACGCCGTATTTCGGCGTCATCTCAATTCCATTTTTGTGTCGGTGTTGAAACTCGAATAGGTAAAGACACTAGTGTGGACTTTCCCGTGACTAGCAAACCAAAGCGTTTGTCTTTTTTTATTTCCTTATATCATTAACAGACTAGAATGCTCATTAGATTTTAATCATATTCTTTTAGGATATTTTTTATTTACATTGCCAAAACTGGATTGCAATTATTTGAAGACGGGTGGTAAACTTATAAATCCAAAATAGTAAATATGGATTTCAGTCAGGAACGCCAACAAAATAGTGTGGCTTAGAGTCCTGGGAGCGGGTCGAGGTGATTCTGGCCTTATTACTGTCACTAAAGTTAATTGTTCTAAAGTATCAGTCCATTTTCCAACATGAGCAGAGGTCAATTAACATGATTTAAACATGTTTAAAATGTCGAACAGTAGTCAGTCAAACAGCTGTGACCTCTAAGCTAATTGTTGCAATACATTTGTCATTTTGCATTGTCAATAGCGGCGCAGAAGGTCAGTTTCTGCAACTGCACATTGTCTCGAACGAAAATTATAATACCCTATGTGGTACTGAAGTTTTCCAATTGCTTTGCCAATAAGTTCATGCCCGTACAATTTACGTGTTTATCGAGCCTTATAAAATTGTGGGAATCTTTATTGAATACTGTTTGTGTCATGCTAAATACTTCATTAAACTTTTTATTTGACTGAAGCAGACTGAAAGAAATCTAGCAGCTTTCCACAATAAAGTTTTTTCTCGGTTGGCCGTCTTGAATATAATGAGAAATCTGGACTGGCAAAAAGGCATCGAAACTTGCATCGTCGAGTTTTTTTTGTCAAATAATAAAACTGGTTGCATTCCTTTACCAAACTAGCAGCTATACCAAATACCAACGAAACTGTAAAATCGTAGCAATGCATAGTAAAACGTAATTTAGTATTCATATCTCTACTGTAAACTTTCCATTATTATATTCTGACACGGAATCACGTAACCTGCATAAAACGGGGTACAAAGTGGCATACGTTTGTAAGTCAACGTCATATTAAATCGATTGCTGCCCATTTATGCCCAACTTACATCATTGAAATGCTAATGTGCATGTCCTTTTGGCACACAAGTCGGTATTTTGTTATAAATAACAAGGATTAATATCCTTTGAACAGTGCAGCTTTGTTCTAATTGCATTAGTTGAAGAAGTCGAATATTCAAAAGAAACTTACTTCAACTTTATAACTAGAAGTTTCGACGCGTTCATTGAGAGAGAGCACCTGCTTTCAAGGCTCCAAGCGGGATCCAATACGTTACATAATAAGTCTCACAGACGCCGCAATTTTTCAAGCTCATTGATCAAATACGTTGAATGCATCGCACCGTCTTTGAGAAAGATGCATCATCATTCGCGTCTTAGAAAACTTTCTCTTGACACTCGCAAGAACTTAAATGAAATATTTTTTTGCAATTTCTCATATATTTATTAAAGATCTTAAGTTTTTAGTAAGTCATTGCAACAAAATATGGAGAGTGCACATAATATATGAGTGTACAGAACTGCACCTAAATGTCTGGTAAACTCGTTAGCTTTAGCTTTTACAGTTTAGTTAGACTACAGACAGATTTACCGTAGCATGTCGTAGACTAAGCGCAGCTTTCAGTAACGGTATAGGATTCCGCAAGTGAAATTGGATCATTCGTCAAGGTTTTGTTTTTTGGTTTGTATTAAAATGTACAAAGGTTGCATCAGAGAGTGGTTTTCCCTAAATCGTGTCAAGTGAGCGTTACTTGTGGGTGTAGCTTGGGTAAACTTGTGTAAAAGGATGTATTGTATAACGGATGGGCGTGGTTCGACACATGCGTCTAAATAACCGCATTTTTTTGTTTCGTCTTAACGGCGTAAAAACAATAGAACGTGTTTGTATATTATGGAGTGATGTGGTGATTAAAGTAATTAAAGTTAACGAAATAATTTATTCACAAACCGTACGAAACATGCGTCATGTCTGTCATCCCCGTGTACGCACAAACGAACAAAACATGGTGAACATCGATCACGGAACATTTGGTTCGTACGCGTGGACGTAAATTAACAAAGCGAACACGAGCACCTTGCGTACACAGTTCTACTTATGTTCGTGTAGCGAGGGGTTGACCCCTCAGTAACCATGGGTTCACTGTTGGATGTGGTCGACAGTGAATTAGCCAAAAATGTTTTGCTTTTCGTTGTGATTCACGAAATATTGTTTCCATGGACCCTAGGTGGTGCGAAACAGTATTGTACAAAAAGAGAAAAAAATATCTCCGAACACCGTCCGCACAGAACAACCAAAATGGATCGTCACGAACATTTTTAACGATCAAAGTGTTCGATGTTCGTGTTCACCATGTAAGTGTTCGTTCGTGCGTACACAGCATAGGACAATGCCTAGACATACTCGACCTTCACCCACATTCGCATAACTGTGTTAGTTCCCAAGTGAGGTATGACAAGCCTATCAAAAACTAATCGCATTAGGATGAAAGTTGGCCAAATTAATACGAAAATGTATAAACTGAAACGAATCGAGCAGGTACATAACCTAGAACAGCGGCTCGAAAAACTAATCAAGCTAAAATGATATCATATGTAGTGACGTCAAAACGTCAAAGGTAATCGATTCAGTTTTGCTTTCAGAGTTACACTCGTTTTGTGAACTCGCCAATTTAAATCTAAAGACTCGAGGCACAAAGGAATAACACAATGAGATGTATATTCATGTTTCTTTAGGCGAATCCATTTGTCAGACATAAATAATTCACAGGCTTATCACCTCAGCTCATTAACAAACTGGTTTCAAAAAAAGTCGTAGGCTTGTATCACCTATAATTAAGTTAAACCGGACTGAGTATTGAAATCACGTTCATCAAACGTGTTGGGAATTAAAATGCATACTGCATACGAAATCAGTCTTGACGTAGACGCTTATCAGTCAAAATCCTATTGGATTCTGCGTGAACGTGATATTTCACTTTGTCTCGCTAATCCCCAGGCGGGATATGCAGAGATACGTCCGCACGTTTGAAACACGTGAAGCTGCTTTAACGTGATTATTGATTAATTAGTACATTCGCTCTCATCTGCCATCCCGAACGTGGGGATTATAATGATGACGATAGTGTTTGTATTTACAATAGAGAGATTTGGAACAAAGTTAATCCATCTGGATTTACTAGATTTAGTTACGTAATGATGAACAAGAATATTTTAAAGTAGAAATCTAATTACAGAAATACAGGTTCACAATACAATACCTACGATGCAAGATCGGCAGCCATATTTTTCATAATGGACACTTGGTCGCTTTGACATTTTAGTTTCAGTATTTTTATAGTCTGGTCATGTTTGTTTCAGGGTGCGGAAGATAAACTTAACATGATTAGGGCGTACCGCAGCCAGGTTGAGAAGGAGCTCCGCGACATCTGCTCAGACATCCTCAGCGTCCTGGACAAACACCTCATACCAAGCTCACAAACCGGGGAGTCCAAAGTCTTCTATTACAAAATGAAGGTAAGAACATGCACTTTATGCGTCACCTAGAACATTAACATAGTTTTTAAATGTTGAAATAACCTAGCGGCATCTCCCGGTTGCCGAATACAACACTAATTTTTCATCATTCCAACCTTTCCATTTAATAAACTGATTTTTTAGGCATATCTATCTTAAATAGTTCACCGTAATTATTTACACTAATCATTTGCATGATACCAATTATCTTAAAATAACAACATTACTTACAAAAGGAAATCTGTTTTATCTACCGCTTAATTGAGCCATTATAGCATGGAAACAAATCTCTTTCAATGATAATAACGGGTTAAATAAACTAGATATAAATCATGAGAATAGCTAATTAACTCCGAAGCATTTACGCACCAGCTCATAAGATCTAATTGCAGAGTACTAAACTGTTTGAAGTTACTGACCAAGTACAAACACTTCCTAAAGATTAACTTCTTTACGGCTTTGTACTTATTCGTGTCCCCGATGACGTAAATGCGACGATTTTCCTAATCACTCCAAACAATTGAGAATTCAACTATGACGCATTTAACTGAGGTAAAGAAAGTCTTTTTTGCGTGGTTTCGGCTACGATTTAACGTGACAATTTCCTGTTCGTTCTGAAATGTTTAAGTGTGAGTAACTGTTGACAAGCTTTTCAATAAGTAATGTATTGATAAGCATTACACATCCATATTCATGCAATACATCATAGTACTAAAATAGGTAGGAGGATAAAAAAAACATGTTACGATCGCGATGCGAGGTGATCACAGCAATTTGATATTACGATAGGTCATTGCAGCGCTCTGTGTAGAGGCTTTTTACGATGGTTGTGACGTGCAGTGCATTTATTAGGTACTGGCTAGTTGGTACGCACTACACAGTATAGTTCTCGCTAAACTTCTTGGTCGCCCTGAAGTTGGCTACAATGGCTGCGCAGTAGTAATCTCATACAAAAGTACCACCGTTTCGTGCCTTGCGCAGAATGCCAACTTCAGGGTGGCCCAGAAGCCCGTTCAGAATCAGAAATGTTCTGAACTCTGTTCTTTATAATTCAGACAGTTCAAAATTCTGCGCTTTTGAATTCCGCCTGTCCGAATTCTTCTTCTCTACGGCTGGTTCGGACCGCCATTTATGCGATTTCGGATCGGATGCGCAACATCTCTTATGTACACTAACTATACTATAGAAAATCTCAGTAGACTAATAGGGGTATGTTTCTCTTATGTGTGACATTCTATCTCGCGCTGTTACAGGGTATTATAATTATCTGTCATGTTGTATGCTGATGTATGTGTTGTGTACTCCAGGGCGACTACCACCGGTACCTGGCCGAGTTCGCGACCGGCAACGACCGCAAGGAGGCGGCCGAAAACTCGCTGGTCGCGTACAAAGCCGCCTCCGACATCGCCATGACGGAACTGCCCCCCACCCACCCCATACGTCTCGGCCTCGCGCTTAACTTCTCAGTAAGTACACTACATTGTAAGGAATCCAGACAGGCGTTATGTATGCTGTTGCCAAGATGCGAGGATTGCTGACTGGGCCATCCAGTCAACGGCGAAGATGTTCAGGATGATAACGTAACTGATGGGTGGAAACTCGAGATTAGTATGACTGGTGACATTTCTATGTAAGGACTATTGCAGCCGCTGATGCTGTATTTGTTAAAAAAATAACGATTTAATGACGAAAATGTGCATACGTAACCATTGCTGAAGTACTTTATAAATGTTATCTATATCTTATCAGTTTCACAAGAAATACAGGCCCCTTTGAATTACAAAACTTGCACATAACCATAAGAAAATATCTGTAACACTGCCGATCCTGACCAAGGCAATACATTGTACGACGTTTGAAAGGAATTACGACGCATAGCTCGAGAGTGACGCGCCGGTCGTGTGCATAAACATATTTACAGAGTTAATCACGGCGGCCGTCATCGTGATGTCACGCAAGTTCTGTACACTTGACAACAGACTCATAAGTATGTGGATAGATTTACGAAGAAATTTATGATTAACACACACGTTACGTGCTGAAGTTCTAAACCAAAAATATATAGATCATATTTTATTGTGTAGCGGATAAGCTGCGTCTTTAGAAATTCCGCGGGACTGGTTTTAGGCGTCATAGACTTCCTGTATCGTTAGGCACTGTTTTTTATTGATCAAAAAACAATCTGGCCGTGCTTAGAGCTTCCTAATTGAACCTTGACGGTGTAGTCTTGGTTTTTTCAATCCAGGAAGGCTAGAGCCGAAATCTAAACCGGTATTAGTAGTAAAGTAGACAAAAAGGTTGTTTTTATCCTTGCTACTCCGATACACCCAGGCTCAACCTGGCTTATCCGTAGCCAGTTTCTCCATAATAACATTTTACAGGATAAAATGCGTACCTAACCTACATTGATCGAAAAAAAACATCAAATATGTAGACATGTGAATAGATGGAATAAAATTTGCATGTCTGTCGTAAATCTTCGACGATTATTTGCCGTTCAGACAAACCTTATTGTCTGAGTTAGAATTGCTCGTAAATACGTAATAAAGTCGCAACGACCACGACTTTATGCGCTACTTGCTTTGAACACCGGTATTCTAAACATTCATTATATTGATTTGGAGACATGAGATCGTTTTACCATCTCTGCGCATTACAAATTCAAGTTCTGAGTAAAATTCTAACCTAAATACGTGCGGCTGCATATTGTGTACATAAAATATTAAGTCAGTATGCATACATGAATATGTAATTATAAGAAATAATGAAATATAAATGTAGAGGACATGCCGAGCTGTGCCATCTGTGTTTAATGTCCTGTAATGTATTCTCCTTAGCAACGTTAGTGCTACCGTCTGACTAATTTATGCGGTAGTCAGATATTTGACAGTTAACGACTGATTGTTTGCGGTCCATTCAGCCTGATCTTAAGCGTAGGAAGCTGCTACCGGTAGCGTTCAAAATGCAGCTCAATAACGGGCCGTGCAAGGACACAAACGCGCACGCGCCAGAAACGTGCAGACATCTTGCATTGCCAAGTGTCGTTATCAATTTCTTCTTGTCCGCCCTAAGAAATTCAATACTGTCTTCGAAGTCCTTGCCAAGGTCTAAGGCTAGGGACGCGTGGACAATTTTAACATTAGTATACTGTATGTTAATGTAATGTGCGGCTGAATTAATGAGTCTCTGAATATATTGACGACCTTCAAATGTATGTATTTATGTATCATAAGCAGTTTTCTCCGAACTGTGAAACTAAGCTATCAACTCGCCGCTTTGTAGGCTGACGTAATTGAATTGTAATAACGAGAGATAAAGGATATTGCGACTATTTTAGTATCTGATTATAACGAGTTTTCCTTTAAATTGAACGCAGTATGCTTAAAAAACTAATCGTTTCACAAGAGGTGATAATTATAAAATGAATAATATGATCAAACCTTGTTCATGGTTTAAATCAATTTTATCGAACCTTAAGTTCTATTTGCAGAAGTGCGTCATACAGGCGTCATACTCCAGTAAAGTTATCGATTTAATCAAAGCAGGACTCTTCTAATATTAAAACTGAACAAGTTTAAAATTAACCGCTTCTTACTTATTAAAGAATTTAGTAAACCATTTGAGGGCGATTTAGCCGGCGTCGCTGGTGATATCAATAATCCGTTGGCGCGTCACGCGATAACTTATCTCGTATTTATCTAGCCAACCGCTCGAGTTCAAGGTCGTCGGACATTCCGAATTTTTACGAATTGGAAATTAGTTTTTTTGTGGTACGAGAGGCAACGATTCTGGAATTAATGCGTGATTTTCGATAACGTCACATTGGACGGTCGAGATTGGACTGTTTCAATAATATCTTTATCAGATTTATATTTAGATTTTGTCAGTTGTGATTTCCGTTGATTTCAAATAAAAATATTATGTCACAGCTATTATTTGTTACATTGAAAGTTTACAATGTTACTAATGATTATGCCTTTTGACCCGAAAATTAATGTCAATAAACCTATACTGATAAAGCATTATTGTTACAGTAAATATCTACTCTTACTGATTTGATTTAGTATTAGAAATCCGACGCTTGGCAACAGTGTTATAAATTAATAAATAATTTAATTTAAATGAATATTCGTCAATGAATCATTCTAATGTGATAGTAACTTGTGTAAATGTGACTTTGTGTCTGTACAACAAAAGTAAAGTGAGAATGTTCTGTGTGCAGGTATTCTATTACGAAATCCTGAACAGTCCGGACCGCGCGTGTCGGCTGGCGAAGGCCGCGTTCGACGACGCCATCGCCGAGCTGGACACGCTGTCGGAGGAGAGCTACAAGGACTCCACGCTCATCATGCAGCTGCTGCGGGACAACCTCACGCTGTGGACCTCCGACATGCAGGGCGACGGCGAGTCCGGTCAGTACTTCTACTGCATCACCTATACTATAAGTAGCTGGATATCAACTCCAACATGAAAGTGTCCCCATGTTACCTGGAGTAACGCCAATACCTGCTTATGCACCTCTATCTCCAATTATCTTGTTAGAAGAATCCTCGTCCATAACTTACAACCAACCTAACCTAACATTTTCAAAAAATATAAAACAATAAGACACTGACAAATTCAATAAATGTATTATATATATTTCTAGGTGTATTTCGCTTGTAGTATAATGGCTCTTAGAGATCTTATCACACTTGGTGATAACTGATCACAATCTGTGTACAATTTGCAAGTTGCCATATCTTATGTGATAATTTTGTCATCTAACATTTTTCATACACAACAGGTCTATCAAGCTTATCAAGAAAATATGCTATGTTGAAGTGAGTCTTAACTTTTATTCTTGTCGTATTTCAGGTGAGACGGAACAAAAAGAACAACCGCAGGATGTGGAAGATCAGGATGTGTCGTAATACTTTTTAACATTCTATTTAAATATAATAAAAAAAATAACTATAGTATCACGTAAGACCCAGCCCCCAATGACAACCGGTTGTATGGTACTCCTCCACACAACTCGCCCCCGACGTAAATTGTCAGTTCCAGCCCCCGTGTAACACAACACGCGTATGTATACATGGTAACGTTTCGTTTATGTATCGTGTCAAATTATCTACGAGTTATATACATTCATATGTACTTCTTTTGATATATTTGTTTTCACTTACGAAAAAAAATAATGTTTAAGAAAAACGTACTTTGGTATTGCATTTTAACTGTATGTTGTATGATGTATTTCCATATCTGTCAGTCGAGCGCTCCGCTGCGCCTAGATGTCACTCACACAATTCCGACTTCCGTGCGGCTACTTCTTATCGTGGGAATTGTAAATTTTCTAAGTATTTTATACCGTGTGTAAAATTAATGTATTTAAAAACTCTGTTGATACTTGAAACAAGCACCGTAGCGTCGAGGATGTTTAATGAGATATACAAACAAATATAACGATATAATAGTTGGATACATTAGCGAGTTGCGTATCGTCTATCGTCACGTATGCCGTATAGTGTTTACTTTGTAATCGCATCTCCGTGTCGATTCGGTCTGCACAAATAGTAGTTTTATACAATGGACGTTTAATCTCGTGGCTAGGTTGTTGTGTTGAGACTGCTGCTAGCTCCAGCGGCCGGGCGGCTCTGGTCGGCCCCGGTCGGCTCTGGTCTGCTCCGGTCGGCTCCGGCCGGCTGCGGGCGAGTCTTCCGCGCCCTCGCCGCATTTGTATACATTTGATCATTTATTGATATATTTTAACGATAAACGTAACATTATTAGGGTGGTAATGATGTAGTACTTGCAATATTTAGCTAAGTGATAGCGGCGTCACCCTGTTGGTCTTTGTGTATCTATCTCCTACGTATCGTACATGTATGTATTTATTGCAAACGGATAAGTTGGTGTACCTGTGACTACTGTGTAGTACCCGCGAGTCGTCAGCGTCACACACGTTACACTACGGCTGAGCTTATATAGATAAAGACATGTCGATGTACCCGCGCTTCGTTCGTATTACAACATTTGGAGTATTCACATTTGAATTGCTTTAATTACTTACGAGTATTGTGATAGAGATTTTGTATATTTTAATTTATTTTTTTTAATTTCGCAAGTTCTCGAAAAATTGCTGTAGCGCTACATCTCTTACGATTTTTACAGGACAAACAGTAGTTCTAAAAGTTGTGCTAGGTTAAGGTAATGCACTTGGGAAATTATTTATTTGAAGCGCGTCGCGGACGGCCGCGGCTGCGCCCGTAAAGTAATGCCTACTCGAAGACATTCCATCTTCACGATACCTGTTAACTAAATATCTGGCCGATGTTCGCTGAACTCCAAATTGTAGTGTGGCATAGCGGCGTGGAGCAAGTGCGTGCCCGAGTAAGATATTAGCGTTATTTTTATTTGAATTTGTAATATTGCATATATTTTGTTAATTTATCCACAAAAATACTAATGCAATTAGCCTTAGTGTTATGCAATATTGATTTATGTCCTCCAACTACATGGAAATTTATTGTAAATGACAGTGTAAATCTAATAATAAAAATTCAAAAGTCCAACATTTTGATTTTATTTATTTTACTTCAACCTCCTTGCCCCAATGCCCAGAATTCCCAGTAGTGAGAAGTCATCGAGCTGAACCGAGGCCGAAAGGAACAATCTATTGCCTTTGCGACTTCTTAAGTTTCAGTGAGCACTCGCTCACATCACTTGTAAAGAGTATAAGGAATGAATAAATTAGAAACGAGTAAAAGAGTGGGCGCAGAACTAACACGGGGAGATGTGCAGTTATGTGGGACTTCAACCCAATAAAACTCCACGGTGTCCGCCTGTGTGACACTTGTGGCGGGAACACGGGCACGCGTTAGCACTCATCGCAGTTTAACCTTTGCACTCCAACCAACACGCCTACTGTGCAGGCAAATCAACTGAAACAGCACTCCACAGCGTAGTCTCACGCGTGGGAAGTGCTCTCAAAAACCCAACCTTAGCCGCTTTCATTGATATTGAAGGTGCCTTTGATAAAACTAATTTCACCAGCATCGGGCAAGCACTCGCCATGCAAGGTGTTGCACCGACGCGACGCTCGTTGAATGGATTAACAACATGCCTATTCAATTCACTGTGAACACTACCTACCACACGAGGAATCGTGAGTAGTGGCTGCCCACAAGGTGGGGTGCTGTCACCACTTCTGTGGCATTTGGTCGTAAATGAGTTATTGCAGAGCTCAACGCCAGCAGTCTATACTCGGTAGGATACGCAGATGACAGCAATTCTAAGCTCGGGGCAACTTATGAGATCTCTTGCGAAAGGCCTTCAAAATAATTGAGAACTGGTGCACAAAGCACGAATGATTGGTTAACCCCTTAAAAACTGAACTAATAACGTTCACTAACAAACGAAGTTTTGGACCACATAGGCTTCCAAAACTTTTCAGTGTCCGTTTCGATGGCGCGGCCACGGCGCTTTTTTTTTTAAAAAACTATGCCAAGATTATGTAAAAATTTGTAAAACTTGATTCCCAAAACCGTAAAGTCAAAGTTATGGTTAAAAAGTTTTAAGGGTTTGAACGTGGCAGCGCCATTGAAACGCGGCGAACCGCGCGGCCACGGAGATCTTTAAAACTAAGCGTTGCAGAGACCTGAAATTTTGGCAGATAACATACTGAATTTGTAAAAATATAGAAAAAATTCCTAGGTTTATATTTTAGGAGCTGTAAGATTAAAACCCCATGGCCGCGCCATTGAAACGGTGAAAAACACGTTATCGACGATATCTCACTGAAAAAGCATCACAGAGGTCTGAAGTTTTTTGTAAATCCTAGATTTGAATTTGTCAAAATATGTAAAAATACACAAAAAAATCCTAGGTTTATATTGCAGGTGCTGTAAGACCAAAACCCTATGGCCGCGCCATTGAAACGGTGAAAAACACGTTATCACCGATATCTCGCTGAAAAAGCATCGCAGAGGTCTGAAGTTTTTTGTAAATCCTAGATTTGAATTTGTCAAAATATGTAAAAATACACAAAAAAATCCTAGGTTTATATTTTAGGAGCTGTAAGACTAAAACCCCATGGCCGCGCCATTGAAACGGTGAAAAACACGTTATCGCCGATATCTCACTGAAAAAGCATCACAGAGGTCTGAAGTTTTTTATAAAACCTAGATTTGAATTTGTCAAAACGTAAAAATACACAAAAAATACCTAGGTTTATATTTCAGGTGCTGTAAGACCAAAACCCTATGGCCGCGCCATTGAAACGGTGAAAAACACGTTATCACCGATATCTCGCTGAAAAAGCATCGCAGAGGTCTGAAGTTTTTTGTAAAACCTAGATTCGAATTTGTCAAAATATGAAAAAATCCTAGGTTTATATTTTAGGAGCTGTAAGACTAAAACCCCATGGCCGCGCCATTGAAACGGTGAAAAACACGTTATCGCCGATATCTCACTGAAAAAGCATCGCAGAGGTCTGAAGTTTTTTGTAAAACCTAGATTCGAATTTGTCAACATAATTAAAAATACACCAGAAAATCCTAGGTTTATATTTCAGGAGCTGAGTACTTTATCGCGTAGAAATAAGTTGTGGTTATCTATCGAAGAAAGAAAGTGTTAGCGGTGTATTTTTTTGTAAACAACACCTATTAATATGTAGAATTACCGATAATAGGCAAAAAAGTATTTTTTTTTATAGTAAAAAACTTTCAATACGTTTCGAATGTTCCGATAGGGTGACCATGACTTATTGTTTATAGAAAACTTTCCACCTGCAAGTATTAGAAACTATATCTCAAGGATTCTAAATTAAATTAAAATGAAACGATAACTAAAATACAAAACATATGTTTATTTCTTTAAAATCACATGAATCACAGATTATTCAGTTACCCCTCCGTACCGTTTATTCCGAACCTAACCCGAAACCCTAACCCGGTCGCGCGGGTTAGGTTATAGGTATTTTTTTATTTAACTACGATTACTATAACTCGACCATGCATTATCGTATCACCGGAAATACAAATACCTACTCGGAAGTTCTAAGTACTTTTTATTTGAAAATACGATTCTGCTTCTTATTTATATATTGTCATGGACCGACTTCCTATGCAAGTAGTAGTTCGGGCTCGGTGGCCGTGCTCGAAATATTACGAAGTTGTACGAGTGCATCAACTGAAATCGGCGTAGGTAAACTTGTAAGATTTCTTTTGACTAGTTCATATAACATGATTCTATATTTTCAAATAAAAAGTACTTAGAACTTCCGAGTAGATATTTGTTTTTCCGGTGATACGATAATGCACGGGGCTCCGTAGACTTTGTTATAGTAATCGTAGTTAAATAAAAAAATACCTTTAACCTAACCCGCGCGACCGGGTTAGGATTTCGGGTTAGGTTCGGAATAAACGGTACGGAGGGGTAACTGAATAATCTGTGATTCATGTGATTTTTAAAGAAATAAACATATGTTTTGTATTTTAGTTATCGTTTCATTTTAATTTAATTTAGAATCCTTGAGATGTAGTTTCTAATACTTGCAGGTGGAAAGTTTTCTGTAAACAATAAGTCATGGTCACCCTATCGGAAAATTCAAAACGTATTGAAAATTTTTACTATGAAAAAAATACTTTTTTGCCTATTATCGGTAATTCTACATATTAGTAGGTGTTGTTTACAAAAAAATACACCGCTAATACTTTCTTTCTTCGATAGATAACCACAACTTATTTCTACGCGATAAAGTACTACAGCTCCTGAAATATAAACCGAGGATTTTTTGGTGTATTTTTAATTATGTTGACAAATTCGAATCTAGGTTTTACAAAAAACTTTAGACCTCTGCGATTCTTTTTCAGCGAGATATCGGTGATAACGTGTTTTTTACCGTTTCAATGGCGCGGCCATAGGGTTTTGGTCTTACAGCTCCTGAAATACAAACCTAGGATTTTTCTTTGTATTTTTACATGTTTTGACAAATTCAAATCTAGGTTTTACAAAAAACTTCAGTCCTCTACGTTGCTTTTTCAGCGAGATATCGGCGATTACGTGTTTTTCACCGTTTCAATGGCGCGGCCATAGGGTTTTGGTCTTACAGCTCCTGAAATATAAACCTAGGTATTTTTTGTGTATTTTTACATGTTTTGACAAATTTAAATCTAGGTTTTACAAAAAACTTCAGACCTCTGCGATGCTTTTTCAGTGAGATATCGGCGATAACGTGTTTTTCACCGTTTCAATGGCGCGGCCATGGGGTTTTAGTCTTACAGCTCCTAAAATATAAACCTAGGATTATTTTGTGTATTTTTACATATTTTGACAAATTCAAATCTAGGATTTACAAAAAACTTCAGACCGCTGCGATGCTTTTTCAGCGAGATATCGTCGATAACGTGTTTTTCACCGTTTCAATGGCGCGGCCATGTGGTTTTAGTCTTACAGCTCCTAAAATATAAACCTAGGATTTTTTTGTGTATTTTTACATATTTTGACAAATTCAAATCTAGGATTTACAAAAAACTTCAGACCGCTGCGATGCTTTTTCAGCGAGATATCGTCGATAACGTGTTTTTCACCGTTTCAATGGCGCGGCCATGGGGTTTTAGTCTTACAGCTCCTAAAATATAAACCTAGGAATTTTTTCTATATTTTTACAAATTTTTTACAAATTCAATCTGTTATCTGCCAAAATTTCAGGTCTCTGCAACGCGGCCGCGCGGTTCGCCGCGTTTCAATGGCGCAGCCACGTTCAAACCCTTAAAACTTTTTAACCATAACTTTGACAAATTTTTGGTTTTGGGAATCAAGTTTTACAAATTTTTACATAATCTTGACATAGATTTTTTAAAAAAAAAACGCCGTGGCCGCGCCATCGAAACGAACACACTTTTCAACACAGAATTAACACTTAAAGAAGAGGTACTTGACTTGCGAGTGATCCTTGATAGCAAATTGCTCTGGAAAAAGCATCTTGACCACAAACTCAACAAATGCACTCTACCGGTGTAAAACAATTTGGAAAACCGTGGGGGCTCACTCCAAAGATTACTCTGAGAGCGGTGATAAGGCCAATGTTGGCTTATGGCGCTCTGGTTTGGTGGACGAGGACAACTCTTGACCACCATCACCCGACTCCAACGGTTCCAGCGACAGGCCTGTTCAGCTATCACCGGCTGCATGAGAACCACCCCAACAGCAGCCATGGAGATAGCCCTACAAATAACACACCTAGACCTGTACATACAGCAAGAGGCGGCGCTAGCTGCCATCAGGCTAAGGCCTCATTTAAGGAGACGCGGGGCGTCGCGCATCGCGTGTGGCGTGGCGTCTCGCGGCGCGTCACTTCTTCGAAAACGCCGGCACTCCGTTAAACACTCTCATACAACGCCATATGTTTGAATTTAGTGCGGTCCGTGCCGCCCAACACGATGCACGACGCACCGCTTCTCCAGAAACGAGGCCTAATGCATCTAGGCATATGGGGCAAAAACCTCACCAGCCCACACGCTAAAATCCTGGGCCGGGCGATTGAGTATCAACCTCTCATCGCTACCCCGTGTGACAGAATACATAAACGACTTAAATTCAACAAAAACGAACCTACAAAAAATAGAGGAAGAAAGGGACCAGTCAGGATCCAATAAAGTACGAATTTACACAGATGGCTCGAAAAAAAATAACGGTTCAGGGGGGTGACCACAAGCTCTTAGAGTAAGGTTATTTTGATATCGAGTAAGTGACAGAAGTATACACGTCATATACATCTGTCCCTTACTCGATCTCAAAATAACCTTACTCTAAGAGCTTGTGGTAACCCCCCAGGTGCCGGCCGTACACTCCTTTGACCTCAACATTAACTTTCACATACCGCTAGGCACACACAGTTCGATATTTCAATGTGAATGTTTCGCCATAACACAAGCTGCATAAACGGTAAAGCGTTTAGGCATCCAGAACTACGATATCAGATTCCTATCTGATAGTCTGGACGTGCTCAAAGCTTTAGAAAACAAACTAACTAACAAACTTATCTTTGAGTGCCACCTTGCCATGGAGAGTTTATCAAAATCCAATTGAATCACCCTCCAGTGGATCAGGGGGCATAGTGGATACCTAGACAATGATGCCGCAAATGAACTTGCGAAAAGGGACTCCGAGATGTTAGTGCTAGGCCCGTACCCATTTATCCCCTTGCCCTTCTCGCAATTTCATGCGTGGATTCGCCAAAGATCAACAGAATTACACAATAACAGATGGTCACGGGCAATGGCTTTGCCAAACGTACACCAGCGTCTTACTAAAAAACTCAGCCTGAGTAGAAGTAACTTCAAAATAATTATAGGGACAATAACGGGCCACACAAACATTTATTCAACATAGGCGCCACGGACAGCCTACTTTGCAGGGGCTGTTTTGACGCCGAAGAATCAGCCGCCAACGTAATCCTGGAATGCGAGGCCGTGGCATCTTAACCCGAAGAAATCCTCGGACCAGTGAGGTCGCTCCGTGAAGCTCCCAGGAAGCTTCTGTGCTTTGGGACGGAGCTAGGCTGGCTATGTTAACGCACAACGGACCAAATGGGAGTCTAAGTGCGGAAAAGGGATGCCCTACCACTACCGGTACCTTTTTTTTTTTTTTTTGGGTGGGAAATCATCCAATGACTTCTCCCGCTCTGGGTGAGGCGGGAGGGCGTGTCAGACTTTACTGACTAAAACCCACCCGTGTTCCTTCAGTTGCTTGAGTCAGGGCCGCGGTAACTCTTTTTCAAATTTATCCGCGACCCAGACAGGCATCGGCCCTAGTGGACCCCGTCAGTTCTGCTGACATCTCTTTGAGGCGCGCGTGGAACACAACGCGCCGTCGACTCGGGCCTGGTCCTTATCGGACGGTGAGCTACCCATTACTCGCCGTCCGCAAGCCCGCGCCTACGGTGGCCGGGAATCGGCTTGCGACTCCCGACGCCCAGGGCGTCTCCTGCGGTGGCTAGGGGCGTGAGGGCGTCTCCGTTGCGTCTCCCTCACGCGTTCCGCCTCCTCCTTTGCGAGCATTACTGCTTCGCAGAAGGAGGAGACAGCTTCCCATACCCTCTCGCTCCGTAACATGGCTTGAACCAGGGCCGGACGCGAGAGGTTGCCACCGCCGATTGCCTCCACGAGGACACGGCGGTGCCCAGCCCAAGCAGGGCAGATCTCCACCGTATGCTCCACCGTGTCCTCCGGGCGATCCACACAATGGTGACACCCGGGCGTTTCCTCCCGCCTAATCCTGAACAGGAACCTCCCGAAACAGCCGTGTCCAGTGAGGACCTGCGTCAGGCGGAAGGTGAGGACGCCGTGGCGCCTCTCAAGCCACTCCTCAAAGAGGGGCCTTATCGCCGCAATTGTGGCGTGCCCACCACTACCGGTACCTAGCACTCACCGCGAACCCGCCGCGGCTGTCCGTCACCGGACCCTCTGGGGACGGGGAGCCCCATCACCGGCGCACCAGACCACCTTGTAGGTACGCCGTGACCAACCCAGGGACCAAACCCACACATGGGCGCCAGACGAACCCGTATATGGCACCGTTGGGCCCCCTGTGACGGGTCAGGTCAGTGGCCCCGCCACCTAGCATTTTTCGGCTGCAGGGGAAAGGGCGCAGCCAAAGCTATACCGACACTCCTCAGGTCGTCCAGGTCACGAATTTAACAATGTTAAGTACATTTAATTACATCTTTTTAGTTCGCTTGAGAAACACTATGGTAGGTTTTTGGATGGGTTAGTATTTGACATTCAACGGCTGATGTGGTGCAGTCCCCAGGTTAAGCAACACTTACCCGAGGTCGGTTTTTGAATGGGTGTCGTTTTCGGGGTCGCTAATGACGATTGTGGGGTTAAAACTAAAATACAAGATGGCGCTGACGAAAATTTGCCAACTTTTCGTCATGGTTGTCGTTCTCATAGATTATGGGACCCCATAATCTTTATATAACTAATAATAACCTGGATTCCATATTCTTTATTAGCGACCCCAAAAACCATGGTTGGTTACCACCCATGACGAGAAGTTGGCAAATTGTCATTGAAGCCATCTTGGATTTAGGTTTTGACCCCATATTCGTCATTAACGATCGGACTTCTTAGATTGTCACGATCATAGTGAGCATTAATTTTACTTAACCTAACGTGTTGTTGCAATGGATACTTGTTTAAAATTATCTAGCATCGTGTAAACAGCAAAAGCATGTCCCAAGTTAGGACAGTATATCTAGCTAGAAAAACTAGTCTCGTGTATTCTTATTTAACAGAAAAAGAAACAAAACAGATAGCAGTAAAATACATTTATTATTGATTAGGAAGCAAATAATTATATAGACAGAGGACATAACACCAATTCTTACAATTATTGGATATTTTCGTTTACATGCATTTCAGTTGAAAAACTTATTCAATACATACAGCCACGGGTTGACACTCTCTCTCATACTCAATATATATCTCTCATACTGAATACTCTTCTCTGCGCTTTGGTGGATACCGGGCCTCAAGCTGCCTACCCATTACTGTGTCGTGTCGTAGCGTGGCGTGGCGCGGGATACACAAATCATACGAATCTGTCCAAGCCTACGTCATATCAAATCTAGTCTTGTAGCCAATCAAATGCATCTTAAGGCGCCACGACACGAAAGTATGTGCCCGCCTTCACACCCTAAGTTCACTCATGTTACCACAGATATGTGGGTGTTTTCAATATTACAATTTTGAGACTATCATCAGCACTGGCTTCAGTGGCGGACTAAGCCTGTCGAGGGCCATGCATGCAATGGGGCCTTCTCGCATCTTCGGTAAGCAGAAAATTTTGGCACCCCGTCTCGGAAAGGTTTAAAACGAGCTCGAATTTGTTAGCAATCTGCCTTTTATTTGAGATATGAGTTGTGCAGGAAAAATTAAGAACACAAACCTTTTCATTACCAAAAATAAATCAGCGTTATTTTGTTGACATTCATAGACAAAGAGTACCTACATTGAATATGTTCTTAGAAGTACGAGTTACTTTGTTGAAATGCGAGAGAAAAAAAAAATGTATGATGAAATAGCGCAGAGACCCCTATGTTTAGAAATTGTATGCGCAGGTAGGAGGGAAACTGCAAACATAATTATGTCTGTAATCTTGTTTGGGATTTCGTTATAAAGTAAGATTAAGGGGCCCGGAACGGACCGCCCAACCCCCAAGGCCGCCAGTGGCCGGTGGAAGTCAAATACATTTATAACTAGATCAGTTTCATTATACGCAATCTGTACAGTCTTATACATACACAAGAACAAGGAGGTTGGCGGTGGACGAGAATCAGATTTAAAATCTTAACACTTAATATCTTATCTTAAATATGTTAGGTAACATTGATAGACAATTCATTCACTACGTTTACTCAAATACACATAATAATTAATTATAGAATTCGCTATCATCACAAAAAATGCTTTGTAAGTACCTACGTTGCAAATATATTGACTCAGCTACTACTATACTAATAAAAACATTTTAGCAGCTAGGTTATAAGCGTTTTTTGCAAAAAGGTAAAGCACAAAATTCACCAATACCGTGATTTTTTTAAATAGCAGTATTTTACAAGCTTTTTATTAACTTTCAATGTATGTATGTGTGTTCGGGTCAAATCATGCAACTGAATTTTAAAGCAGTTATCCTAAATTTTGCATTCCTCGTTTGGTTTGCATGACAATACACGGTAAGCTAAAAAGCTTGTTTAAAAAATAATAATAATTGGAAAAACTTATTTAAATTTAACCAAAACTGCGGTTGGGTGGTTGGTGGGTTCATTTCCTAGTTTCTCAGTAGTTATGGAATAGCTATTAACTAATAAACTTATTAAAGATACAAAATAGAACTCATTTATTGGTGTTGTCTAAAATAACGCAGCCATATCGCAGTGAGCAGGACTTGTGACTAAGGCTCAATTTACATTGCCGCAGAAGCGAATTTTTGCAAAGAAATTGTACATAGCATAATGAACTTAATGTCAATTGTGTAACGTACAAACTAAATACGAGCCAGTAGATACGGGAATTTTCGAGAATGCGCGAGGATTCCCCGGAAGACGCGCGATTTCTTTTTTGGCTAGTATTTAATTTCATTCCATTTTGCAGTAATATAAATTGAGCCTAAGGATGTCCTGCCTTTGTGACAAGATCTCAGCCCTGTAGTCACATTTTGGGCTAGTCAAGACTGCTTGCAGTTTTATTATTTTCCCTCCAGCTTTCAGTCGAAACCTTTACAAAATATTAGCAGTAAAGTATTAATGACGGTTTAATAAAAAAAAATAGTTTTCAATTTGAGATTGAGGCTTCAACTTCGTTTGAGTATACCGTTTCACCCATTAAAAGACACTCAGTGAAAATAACAATTATTGAGCAAGTTTAACATAGATAAAAATATTAAATAACTAGGTTTCATACCCCTAAAAATATAATCCTAATAGTTGTTGGAAGATTTGACAAGCATCATCATGTCTCCTGTGCGGGTCACAAATAAATATTTATATTTTTTCTTTTCTTTATCATTATTTTAAGTCTAGTACTTAATTAGACCGACATCCAAAATAATTATTTGATATTTTATACCTCACTCTGCAACTACCCTTATTTTTGTAATTTTTCAAAAATATTTTTTAGATTTCATATAAGTATTTTAATCATTGTGATATTACATTATGTAGATACAATCCATTTAGATAATTAAATAGTTACACTGATAAAACATTGCAGAAGAGGGTTCTAACCTAATCTTAAACATATATGTTATATGGATAAAACTTTAGAGCTTATGAATATGTTTAATCAGCAAGATTTCTTAGGTAAATTAGGCATAGTTGATTTACCACGTACACTAAAGTAAAATATACATACAACACTCATAAAGTGTTAAATGCTAATCTTAATATTGAACATAAATGCCATACACAAGTTCTATAAAAATATACTTAAGTGACAAAAACTAAGCAGAGTCCTCACTAAACATGGATTTTTATATAATTTCGCAGTGGTTGTCAGAGGACAGTTGCCACATATTGAGTAAGTAAGACTAGGATGAATATAGCGCACAAAGATTACATATAAAATAAAAAAATAAAAAATGTTAAGCAAAGACTCTTGCATTCCATACTTAATAATAAAATCCAAGATAGATAGGTACGAACTACTGTCATTATAACTGAATCCCGCGTGGTCCAATATAAATGCCACTAAACACATACCCTGTGACTTGCCCTATTAATAATATATCCTGCCCGCTGTGCCCCAAACGTGCAGCCAAAGTGATCTATGCGCGACTCGGACGACGCCGTAGGTGTGGAAACATTTTGGGCCAAACAAATCTAAATGAGTGCCGTGCCAGCGACACGAAGAAGCAGAAGAATAATTCTACACAAAAGAGATTATATTGGTTGTCACTTCGCGATTAAAATAAGGGGGCTATCACATATATTTGTAATTCGAACATTATTCCGTCTAATACAAAACAAACCCAGAAGAAGACGCAGGAAGCGTTAGAAGGATTTTGTTGAGGACCATAGGAAGGCAAACTTCTTGGCGAAGGAAGGCTAGAGACAGAGCGAAATAGAAGAATATCGTTGAGGAAGCCAAGACCCACAAAGAATTCAGGACGATAGATAAGGTTAGACGATGGATAAGGGTAAGGAACCCTAAAAAAAAAGTCGGCAATTTTTTTTGTTTCAGTAACAGTATCATCATTAATATACAGGTTGAACTAAAACTGCAGCATTTGTTTTTTGAAAATTCGAAATTGCTAGCCAGGAATCGAACCCGTTTATTTTGGGAAAACACACGCTGTATATACTAGGAATATAGATTTTACAAAAATCTAATGATGCAGTTTTAGTTTTTATCAAAATCTGCCTCGTTACTCCTTGTTTTTCGCTATTCCTAGTTTTGTATTTGGCCCACTTGAAAACTCGTCCTCGTCGACAATTCATTTAATTATTTTAAATTCCATAAGTAAATTGCTTGCAAATCTACAGAGTACATAATCGATTCAATAAGATATACGTACTAAGTAAAATTCTAAATACATTATTGAACCCAGGATGTGCCGATCCGAATTATTCTTTAAAAAAAAAACAATATTGCAAAGTGCCATGCCTATAAGATATGTAATAATGTTAAAACACGGCAGAAGATAGTTTATTGTTAGTATAGTATATAATTTTAAATATTTATGTACATTTGAAACTAGATATATCTAAAAATTTACCTATGTCGTGATAATGATTGTATATTTAAAACATTGACGCCGATTTCTCTTTCTGACATTAATTTCACATGTTGTGCATACAATAAGTGTGAATGAGGATTATTTATTTATCTAACTAAGGCCGAGCTTCTCACCTCTAAATTATCGCAGAAATAATGTGACAAATTGTCAAGCACGCGTTATCTGCTGTGATTGGTTGAATACATTTTCAACAGCAAATCACAGCAGATAACGCGTGCTTGATTTATAGGTGAGAAACTCGGCCTAAAACTAACATTGAAGATTAGTGTCTAATGCATTTTTTAACGAGAATCTCGGGTTTGACCACTATCTCGCCTGATGGTAAGCTCTTTCTCCGCTAATCTTTCTACTCTTGGTGCACTTTCGGCCTTAGCGTTTGAAGATAGAGGTTTCTTTTAAATATGGATGTGCATGAATACTTTTATACTTAACACTAGGTACCTACCTATAAACTGTTATTAAACCCCATATTAGCAAGAGGATAGCTATACAATTAAACAAATACTACGCCTACAATAGCAAGATTCAACATGGTAGCTTTAGCACAACTACTACTCCATAAGTGCGCTATACGCCGTGCCCTCGGTAGGCAACAACTTCAAACATGGTCCTAATTCTACCCTGCTTTATTTATACTTTACACATCATTTTTTTTATACCATTTTACCCATGGATTCTTATATTTTTAATCAATGTCAAAACATTAAGCTTATTGTGCTGTACTGAAGTTAAATATGAATGAGACTTAAACTTTCCTGATTAAATTCTCTAAATGATGGCGAAAACCACATCAATATCTAAAGTGTAGTTAAGAAGAACTAAGCGTTTAAACCGACTTATATGAATAGCGTTTGTTTTTATAGTATTTGAAATAAAGATGCAACCACTGCAAAAAACCGTCAAAACAGGCTTAGACAAAAACCATAGAAATAGAGGAATGGACTGAGCGTTCTCTTTCCGGATGTGAAGGGAATACGGTCAAAAACAATGGGAGGTAGATTTTTCTCAAACTATTTTCTTGAATTCTGATCGTCACTAGGAAAAACCCCCGACCTCAATAGAATAGAAATATATTTATTCGACACAGGCACAACACAACAGCAACAAACATGGAGTAAAAGAAAAACAAAAATCAATCAGTCAACAGACTCTTATTGGCTGCACAGTCACTTTGTCTCTTTAAAAGAAAAACATTTACAGAAAGACTAGCTTCTGCCAGCGGCTTCGCCCGCGTGAATGTCGAAAATTATCCCGAGGGAACATATTCCCGGCATTAAAGGTATCCTATGTGCTATTCCTGACTATAATCTTATCTCTTTGCCAAATTTCATCCATATCCGTCCAGCCGTTTCAGCGTAAAGAAGTAAAAAACACACTCACAAACTTTTGCCTTTATAATATTAAGTTTAAAGTTCAATTTTGCTACGCTATTATTCAGTCCATTCCTCTACGCACAATACCTAGCTCTTTACAGCTCAACATTGTTAAGATTAGATCCTGAGTGCGAGGGCAGATCCTCTTGTACCAGCAGCGTCCCTATCGGTACTACAGCTTGATCTCTTTCCCTCAGCTTCCTCATCTCATTTCGCAGCTTCTCTAGCACGGCGTAGTTGGGTTCGTTGTGGCGAGCCTTGTCTTGTAGCAGAGTGATCTGCTGTTCTTCTAGCTTCTTCTCCTTGCAGCTCTTGACGGAACGGGAGCCGTATAGACGGAGGAGAGAGCCCCAGGAACGTACGTGGGGATGTAGTGCCTGTTTGGGTAAAAAGGTGTTGTAGTCGAGCGTTTTTAATTTATTATTACACACGGATAAAAAGAGAAGGCTATTAGATTCCTAAAATTATCTTTACAATTAATCTTGCTTATACGTGAAATTTCGCATTATTAAGGATCACTCAAAAACATCGACAACATAGCCACTAGACGCCTAATGCTTGATCTAATACATCATAACAATTCTGTCAACTAGCTGAGGTATGAGGAACGGGGTACTGCGCTCTGATTGGTCCCTTACCAAAGTCATTAAGGGTGGGACAGGTTTAAATAAAAACAGGAAGGTATCGATTTTTATAAATAGTATTTGTATTTTTTTAATTAATATTACCTTTTTTATTATTAATTATACGGCGTTTTAACATTTTAGTAATAACATAAAATGCTAAAACTAAAAAAAAAAACAAAATTCTAAAGGTACTTTTTTTCGGTTGTTGGTTCTTAAATATTAGTAAAAAACGTAATCAAAAAATCGTTTCACAATTAATAAACTATTCAATTTAATGTCTGTATTTGTAAGGTTTCTAGTTCTATCGATAACAGATTTGGTCATATGATATGGTGCTTCACTAGTTTTGTTTACGAAATTATAGAGAACAAGAGATAGTGAAAAAAAATACTTTAAAAAGAAAGAGACGCCAACATGCGGTGGGCGTGTTCACCTACAAACTTGACCAGTATAATATGAACTCCGATAAATAATATTAGAAAATAAATCCAATTATGTTTATGTAACTATTAACTTATCAATGAAATGTTATGGTATTTTTTCGGAAACTCGATGTCTGACTGTTGTTATTATAGCAACGTATTGTACAAGAGGCCATAATAATATTTATTTCATCAATTTTTTATTGACTGACACGGAAGTGTTTATGGCTCACAGAAGTGGTCGCTACTAATTCGAAATTGTCGAGTGGCGATCAGTATTACCTGTATATGATCTTTTTAGTCTTATGTGTTGACAGACATCGCTCGCCTGTTATTAGGTGTCTAGTGGCTATGTGGTCGATGCTCAAAAACAATTCGTCAGATTTTGATTAAATGTGACCACATGAGAAGCAACATCAAATAAAAAATGAATCATCAAAATCGGTTCACATAGTTAAAAGTTTTATATATTTATAATTAATAAAAGATAATTATATTTACTATAATAACTTTTTTGAATTACTCTTAAATACTAACTAGCTTTATTAACTTATTAAATACAACCTATCGTTGTGGATTACTTCACAAGATAGGAACTGTAAACTTTCTGGGAGAGTGGAACTGGTTACTCTGTAATCTAGCTAAGATGTCAGTTGCGATAAGTATAGTAACTTCGAAACCGAATTTACTGTTCCTATATTTGTTTTAATTTTTGTAATCTGGTTCTGGTTTATATTGTGTTTTAATAAATATATAAATTACTAGCTGACCCTCGGGGCTTCGCTCCCGTCAACTGCCTACCTACCCTGGCTACCTTGCCTATCCTGCCTACCATGCCTGCCCTGCCCCTACCCTGCCTTCCCTGGCTACCCTGCCAACCCTGCCTGCCCTGCCTACCCTGCCTAACCTGCCTACCCTGCCTACCCTGCCTACACTGCCTACCCTTCCTACCCTGTCTATCCTGCCTACCCCTGGCTACCCTGCCTACCCTACCTACCCTGCCTACCCTGCCCCTACCCTGGCTACCCTGCCTACCCTACCTTTCCTGCTTACCCTGCCTATCCTGCCTACCCTGCCTACCCTGCCTACCCTGCCAACCCTGAATACCCTGCCTACTCTGCTTATCATGCCTACCCTGCCTACCCGGCCTACCCTACCTATCCTGCCTACCCTGCCTTTCCTGCCTACCCTGCCTATCCTGCCTACCCTGCCTTTCCTGCCTACCCTGCCTATCTTGTCAACCCTGCCTACCCTGCCTACTCTGCTTACCCTGCCTACCCAGCCTACCCTGCCTTTCCTGCCTACCCTGCCTATCTTGCCTACCCTGCCTACTCTGCTTACCACCCTGCCTACCCGGCCTACCCTGCCTATCCTGCCTACCCTGCCTTTCCTGCCTACCCTGCCTTTCCTGCCTTTCCTGCCTACCCTGCCTAACCTGCCTATCCTGCCTATCCTGCCTATCCTGCCTATCCTGCCTACCCTGCCTACCCTGCCTACTCTGCTTACCATGCCTACCCTGCCTACCCTGCCTACCCTGCCTATCCTGCCTATCCTGTTTACCCTGCCTACCCTGCCTACTCTGCTTACCATGCCTACCCTGCCTACTCTGCTTACCCTGCCTACTCTGCGTACCCTGCCTACTCTGCCTACCCTGCCTACTCTGCCTACCCTGCCTATCCTACCTACCCTACCTACTAATTTGTATCTATTATCAATAGTTTTCTCAGCGCACGCCAAATAATGTATTTTACAGACAACATTTTGCTACCTTGGGTTACATTATTGCAATTTTCATAAGGATCTCTATTTTTTTTGAAAATATTTTCTAGCCTATGACGCTCAGGAATAATGTAGCTTTCTACCGGTGCAAGAATTTTCAAAATCGGTTCAGTAGATCCAGAGATTACCCCTTACAACGTCACAAACTCACAAACTCACAAACTTTACCTCTTTATAATATTAGTATAGATTACTTAAGGACGCTATTACATTTTTCTACAAATAACAGTGCTTTTCAGGTACAATTTTAATGTATATGCAATCACAGATGTGAGGATATCATGGTCTTAATTTATGGATAATATATTCAGCTCCAGATTGGCATCAGAAAAATTGCATGACATCATACAAAAATTTCGCACAAATACGTTTTGCCCATCACAATAATCGCAAAAATATTAAAAAAGTAGGGTCCGAATAGGTCCCAGTTTAGGTAATTTTACAGGCTATTTTATCTTCAAAATTATGAGAAATTGCGGTATATATAGTCCTTTACAGGTTCAGCGAATTATTTTTTACCCAAATGAATATATTTTTTAATTATTAGCTAAAATAAAAACACTTGCCGACTTCTTCATACATTTTGCACTCGAAGCCAGTCGAAGCTTATCATTCCGCGCTCAGAAGCGCTCGAGGAAGGACGAGCGTATCGCTTTTTCGCAAAAAATAAATATGATAAAAGTAATAGAAAAGATTGTAGTGTGCATGCGTGAGTTGTTTGTTGTGATCGTAAGGAGTTGATATTTTATCAGACCGAAATAAAAGTATGTTAGAGTTTCCTATTATTTGGATGTGATTTAGAAATTATGTTGGGTAAGATCGGGATTTGGATAGGTTAAGCAGTTGTTGACAAATTTGAGACAAGGATGGGTGGGTTTAAGCAGCTCTTAGTAAGGTTAGGATATGGATGGGTAAGGTCAAGCTGTCGGCGGTGAAGGTTAGAAGTGGATGGGTGGGAGGAGATTTATGATTTGAACCGGTTTGTATGTATGTATGTATGTATGACGAATACGGGGTCAAAACAAATACAAAATGGCGCCGACGAGACCGCTTTTCGACATGGGTGTCATTGTCATGGTTTTTGGGGTCGCTTATATAGAATATGGGGTCAAAACCAAAATACAAGAAGGCGCCGACAAAAATTTGACATCTTTTCGTCATGGGTGACATTTTCTTGGATTTTGGGGTCGCTTATATCGAATACGGGGTCAAAACTAAAATACAAGATGGCGCCGACGAAAATTTTACATCTTTTCGTCATGGGTGTCGTTTTCATGGATGTTGGGTAATATGTCATTAACTGCTGCTCAATATGTAATGCTCCAAAAATTTTAGATAGTAATATTTTATATGTTCCATGTAATGCAAAATGTTCAAGTAATTTTTTAATCCTTGTGACCGGAAATTATTTCGTTTTAGGTACTTATTTCACGTAGCGTTTTTTTTAAAATACCTACTTACTACTACAATAAAGTGAAAACTAATTTTCTTTCAAAATAAATTATACAATAAAATCTACACTGAAAACACATATATTTATCGACGAAAACCCGATCAGTATCGGATCAGTAGTTTTTAAGAAAACTGCGGATACGTACGGGTCGAATAGATAGAGTACCTCCTTTTTTTGAAGTCGGTTAAAAATAATAAGCTACTTTTTACGACGACGCGACGGTTTGTAACAGTTACCAAATGCATATTTAAAGGGCCAATTAACCTTCCTGAATCAATTTCGATAAATTAAAATATAATATCAAGGACCAATATTATTTGAGTGGTGTATAAAATCGAGCGCTCAGTAGTTTCAATGAGTGCGTGCGCGTAATGTTGTTGTGTGCGACTAGATACCTAAATTTGAGTTCGTCGAAAATGTAACAGCGTCCTTAAACTGGTGTCTTCAACACCAGTAATGTTTTTACCGCTTTTAAAGTAACGTATATGCCTTTTATCTTTAGTACGGAATACAAGAATAACCGCAAATTTCTTATTGGTCGAAGCTTGACCAAGATTGCGGCCAGTAATAGTAGTATCAAAGTTTGTAATAGTGTCTTGAAATAGTTGTACAATACATTACCTGCAGTATGGCCTGCGAGGCTCGCTGCTTGGCCGTCTTCTTGTTCTTGGTGGTGACGGTGGCGGTGTGCTTGCCCACCGTCATCGTGAGCTGGACCTTCTGGTATTCCAGCTTTTTCATCTGTACATAAATGTTATCTACTTTTCAACTTATTTATAAATGGTGATCAAGGAGTTGTGCGCCAGTGACAACCTCTACTCAGGCTGTAAATATCGTTCAATAACATAACCAAACAAGTGTAGCATCAGGCTAGGGTTTCGAAAGAAACATTACCGTGAAGTAACAGTCGACAAAAGATTGTTGTCATTTTCAAGACGGTGCTGCGTTTTTATTAAACTTAAGCGTTTTTCACATATTTTTTTTCAAATTTTTTAGCTCTTTTACGTATTTGCTCGCATCTGGTGCATGCATGCTGAATGCTCAAGTTTTAAAGTATTATATTTTGATAAAACCTAATGTTTTTACCATGTGTCATGTAAGCAGTAGTTACGTCCTCGATTTACGCGTTAAGGTCGTGGGTTCGAACACAGGAGAAGCTTTACTTTGTGCAATTTATTTTATAACCTGTCAAAACGGTGAAGGAAAAGCATGACTTAGAACCAAAAATTTGAAAACGTGACATCTACTAATCCGCACTGGCCCGTGGTGGATTATAGCCCACTCTCTCTCTATAAAAGGAGGCTTGAGTCCCAGCAGTGGGAACAATAAAAGGCTAACTATGCTATTCTATTAGCATGTAGTGAAGCTTACCTCAGTATGTATGTGCCGGTCGCTGGCCCCGAAGTTCCTGAGCAGACAGGTCCTCAGTATGGCGTGTGGAGAGGGCTCGCAGGTGGCCGCGCAGAACTCCGTGATGCGAGGGTCCTCGATGGCCACGTAGTCAAAGAACTGAGAACACAATTGAAACGGCTCGTCAAGGGTTGCTAATGCAATAAAATAAGATGGAGGGGAACCGGAGGTACCTAATCCATTTATTTGTGGTCGGCGAAGCTTGCTTTCTCGCTTGAGGTGACGGTTAATCTCTATTAACCGTCACCTCAGTAGTCTAGTATTAATGTGTTATATCTGCCGCATTTATGTCTACCCTCCACTGAGAAGAGTATGACCGAAATCGATGAGGAGGACTGCTATAAAACGCAATAAAATAAAATGATAATATAGTTGTCGGCTTGGTTTTTTTTTTTTATAAACTATAGGCTAGCGTTTGACCACCATCTCGCCTGATGTTAAGCGATGATGTGGTCTACGGTGAAGCACGCTTACCTAGAAGAAACCTATTCACTCTTGACTTAAAGACCCCTAGGTTGTAACTATCAGGACACAAAGACTCCGGAAGGGAATTCCACTCCTTAGCTGTGCGCACAATGAAAGTATAAGCAAAACGCTTTGTGCGTATGGGAGGGATGTCTACCATGTACCGATGGCGCATGGCCGTACGCCTTGTAGTCCGATGATGGAAAGGGCTAGGCGGAATCAAATTGTGCAGTTACGTCGCACGCTCCCCGAAATGTTACCGATAAAAAAAGATTCCGACGAATTGAGAACCTACTCCTTTTTTTGAAGTCGGTTAAAAAACCGACAGACTGGCGACTCGGCGTCGATGTTCGAGGCTCTGGAGCATCGACCACATAGCCCCTAGACGCCTAATGCTTGATCTAATACATCAAAACAATTCTGTCAACTAGCTGAGGTATGAGGCACGGGGTACTGCGCTCTGATTGGTCCCTTACCAAGGTCATACGCATCATTAAGGGTGGGACAGGTTTAAATAAAACCAGGAAGGTATCGATTTTTATAAATAGTATTTGTATTTTTTTTAAATTAATATTATCTTTTTTATTATTCATTATACGGCGTTTTAACATTTTAGTAATAACATAAAATGCTAAAATTAAAAAAAAAAGAAACAAAATTCTAAAGGTAAACATACTTTTTTTTCGGTTGTTGGTTCTTAAATATAGTAATATTAAATATTAGTAAAAAACATAATCAAAAACTCGTTTCACAATTAATAAACTATTCAATTTAATGTCTGTATTTGTAAGGTTTCTAGTTCTATCGATAACAGATTTGGTCATAGGATATGGTGCTTCACTAGTTTTGTTTACGAAATTATAGAGGACAAGAGATAGCGAAAAAATACTTTAAAAAGAAAGAGACGCAAACATGCGGTGGGCGTGTTCACCTACAAACTTGACCAGTATAATATGAACTCCGATAAATAATATTAGAAAATAAATCTAATTATGTTTATTTATCTATTAACTTATCAATTTAATGTTATGTTATTTTTTCGGAAACTCGATGTCTGGCTGTTGTTACCATAGCAACGTATTGTACAAGAGGCCATTATAAAATTTATTTCATCATTTTTTTATTGACTTTCACGGAAGTGTTTATGGCTCACAGAAGTGGTCGCTACTAATTCGAAATTGTCGAGTGGCGATCAGTATTACCTGTATATGATCTTTTTAGTCATATGTGTTGACAGACATCGCTCGCCTGTTATTAGGCGTCTAGTGGCTATGTGGTCGATGCTCTGGAGCTTTGATGCGACCAGTGCTAACGTTAGCGACATCGTTGCTAATAAGCCTTTTGGCCCGTCTGTCAATCGACTCAAGTGCATTAAGCTGGTATTTGGCAGATCCATCCCAGAGGTGAGAGCAGTACTCCATGCATGACCGAACTTGTGCTTTATACAAGTTGAGCAGCTGTTCAGGCGTGAAGTACCGTCTCACCTTTGCAAGAATCCCCAACTTTTTTGCAGCTAACTGAGCTTTCGCCTCAATGTATGGACCGAAGTTGAGGGTAGATGTCAACGTAACACCAAGAAGTTCGAGGTGGTCCGTTAACGGCACGGTTAATCCACGGAAAGAAGGAGCCGGATGGAATTGGCTCTTTTTAGCGGAAAAAAGACACACCTGGGTCTTAGCAGCATTGAAACTGACCAGATTGATATCACCCCATTCGGAGACCGCCTTCAAGGACAGGTTCAAGCGTTCAACCATGGCCTCCCGGAGAGACCTAATCTGAGGCCCAGTAGCCCGTGCGCCGGACACGTATCTCTCAGCAACAGTACTGTCGTCTGCGTACCCAAAGGTTCCGGGTTTTAGCAGATCATTAATGTGCAGCAAGAATAATGTTGCCGAGAGCACTGACCCCTGAGTGACACCGGCGTTGATATCTAACTGACCGGACGAGCAGCCGTCGTGAACCACTCGGATGGATCGATCCCTCAGGAAGTCCGCAATCCAATCACACAGACCACTAGGCAGACCGAGGGAAGGAAGCTTACCAATGAGGCTTTCGTGCCAGACCCTGTCGAAAGCCTTCGAGATGTCGAGGGAGATGGCTAGCGCTTCCCCGTGGCTCTCGATGGCCTCATTCCAGATGTGAATGGCATACGCTAGAAGATCCCCAGTGGACCGATTTCGGCGGAAGCCGTATTGGCGGTCACTGAGGATGTCGTTCGCTTCTAGGTATGCCAGGAGCTTACCGTTGAGCACACGTTCCATACTCTTACAGAGGATGGACGTTATAGATATGGGTCTGTAGTTAACCAGGTCAGCTCGACTGCCCTTCTTGGGCACGGGCTGAACGTTGGCTTGCCTCCAAGTCTTCGGCACTTTTCCAGTCTCTATCGAAAGGCGATATAGGCGTGTCAAGATCGGAGACAATTCAGGTGCACAGGTTTTAAGGACATTTGCTGGTATCCCGTCGGGGCCACTCGCTTTGTTCACATCTTAAATCGTGTCCTATTATTAAATTTAATAACGTTCCGGTATAAAGGAAGCAGTCCGTGTGCTATCTTGGTCTAGTGTTAGAAAGGAATTTTGCATTTATAGATCATATTAAAATCGTCGGTGAAAAAGCAAAAAAGAACTTCTATGCCTTAACGAGAATATCTAAATCTACGTGGGGTCTGTCTTTTTTGACTTTAAAGACTATTTATGGGGCTACTTACTTGGGTTGTATCTGCTATGGGGCGCCTGTTTGGGCTGATAGGGCCACAATAGGGGCGGTACGACGTAAATTACTTCAGAGTCAGCGTTTGGCTTTGATATTGTTACAAGATAGGCCAACGCCATCTAGTAACGAGAGGAATAACTAGGTAGTAACTAGTGGCGCCATCTAGTATTGAATAGCGGAACTAATGTTCTCGAAAGCTCGTGTCGAATGGAATTTTCCAGAAGGTTCGAACCGAACATTCTGGATGTTTCTAGTCGCTTCGGGAACAATGAGTTCGAAAGTCGATTGTTCTGGAAGTTTCTCGAATTATCTAGAACAGTATGGAACGTTCCAGAAACTTCTTCCGTGCTATATAAAGAGCGGTCGGGTTCGTCGTGAGTCAGTTTCGATTGAGAAGCGATACAGAGCAATCAAAGCGGAAAATAGTGCGAAGTAATAGAATTGTTTAAGAAGTGTTTTTGTAATAAACAGTGAATAATTGAAGTCTGCTGTTTCAATAATTTATCCCTGAACCCCAGCTCGTAACAAATTGGTGTCAGAAGTGCGGGATAAATTATGCCGGTTCTACCGAAGGAAGAAACGGAAGGGATGCGTACCAGTAGTCAGCGCCAGCAAGACGTAGACCAGAGGCGCTTTGGAGACGCTCCCTCACCGTCATCAAGTGGACATCGAGACTCCGCGGCTGCAGCGGAACCAGCTCAATCGTCGGCGTCGCCTGACCTAGCCGCCCTTATGGCATTCATGCAAGAGCAAGCTCGCCGCATGGAGGAGCAGATGCAGCGCGACAAGGAGGAGCAGGCTCGCCGTCAAGAGGAGCAGGCTCGCCGTTTGGAAGAGCAGCTGCAGCGCGACAAGGAGGAGCAGGTTCGCCGCTTGGAAGAGCAGCTGCAGCGCGACAAGGAGGAACAGGCTCGCCGTCAGGAGGTGCAGGCTCGCCGCTTGGAAGAGCAGCTGCAGCGTGACAAGGAAGAGCAAGCTCGCCGTCAGGAGGAGCAGCTTTTGGTAATTAAGGACCTCCGCGGAGCCATTGGTAAGGAGATGAAAGAGGTAAAGGACCAGATCCAGCAGCAGGAGATCCGCATTGCCGAATTGGAAAGGATTGTTAGTGGGCTCAAATCTGGAAGAGAGGCCGTGGCACCTGCAGTTGTGCCCTCGCCAGGTGGTTTTAAAGTGCCACCATTCGACGGATCTTCGTCATGGTCTGCCTACAAGATACAGTTCGAGGCCGTCATGAAATCGAATAGGTGGACCAAAGAACAGGCCTTGACTGCTCTAACCTTGGGTCTTCGCGACCAGGCCTTGATTGTGTTAGAGGCACTTGGACGGGACGTTACTTTCGAAAAGCTTCTGGAAGCATTGGAAGCTAGATACGGCGACGCGCATCTGGAACATGTGTTTCGCGCCCAGCTAAAGGACCGATCGCAACATGTTGGTGAAACCTTACAGCAATGGGCTCTGGAGGTAGAAAGGCTGGTCCGGAAGGCTTACAAGTCTTCACCTGTGCTGATCGACGGGAATCTCGTACAGGTTTTCACGGATGGGATCCGTGACCTGGAGGTTAGGGCTGCCGTAAGGCTAGGCCATTTTAAAAACCTTAAGAACGCCCTAGCCTACGCTTTGGAGGTGGAAGCTGTACGACGGGACGACCGAGCTCATCGCATAAGGCAGGTTGTGACTTCACCCCGGTGCTATAGCTGTGGAGAGAGAGGCCACATCCGGTTGAGCTGCCCAAAGCAAAGGAGTCCCCATTGCGGAAGTCAGTCACCAACAGCAGGAAAACCAGTAGACGCCAGGAGTAAGTGGCAGTTAGTGGCTGGTGATGAAAGAGCCCCAAGGAACTCGATTTCACAAATTGTGTGTGAGTCACAATCATGGGACGGGAACAGAACACCACACAGTAATGCAGATGCTCTCTCGCGTAGGTCATGTTCCGATCAATGTAAGCCCTGTGCCAGGCAAAAGGCTAAGCAGACGACATTTGTGAGAATGTTGAGGACGGATCTTAGCGAAGATTGGAAGGGAATCTTGCAGAGTGCTCAGCAAGATGACGAAGACATAAACCCGATCCTCGAATGGAAGAAATCAGGAGCTCCGAGGCCTCAGTGGAGTGATGTTGCAGCACTGAGTTCTATCACTAAGAGTTATTGGGCACAGTGGGAAATCTTGGTTATCCAGGATGGAGTTCTGTGCCGGAAGTGGGTGAATGCTCGCGGTGACCAGTGTCATCTACAAATGGTCGTACCTAAAGTTAAGGTGCCTGAGGTCCTACAGCTCTATCACACTGGAAGTGCAGGAGGTCACATGGGAGTTAAGAGGACTCTGATCAAGATCCGAGAACGATTTTACTGGATCCATTGTCGAGAAGACGTTAAGGAATGGTGCCGCAAATGCGCAAGTTGTGTGGGTGCGGCGGTAAAAGGACCACACATTCGTAGTAGAGGTGCATCAAAGATGTATGAGCACATCAGAGAGACCGGTCAACAGATGTCTGAGAGGATGAAGACTCGCTACGATCGGAAGGCGAACAATAAGGGCTTCGATGAAGGATCTCTTGTATGGTTACATAACCCGGCACGGAGTAAAGGAAAACCGCCTAAATTACAAGCAAAATGGGATGGACCTTATCGCGTAGTTACCAAGATCAATGACGTCACCTACCGAATTCAAAAGGGACCCCGAGGTGCATCAAAGGTCGTTCATGTGGATCGGTTGGCCCGTTATCATGGGTCTAACAATGCTCGGGACGAGCATGTCTAAGAGGGAGGCAATGTTACAAGATAGGCCAACGCCATCTAGTAACGAGAGGAATAACTAGGTAGTAACTAGTGGCGCCATCTAGTATTGAATAGCGGAACTAATGTTCTCGAAAGCTCGTGTCGAATGGAATTTTCCAGAAGGTTCGAACCGAACATTCTGGATGTTTCTAGTCGCTTCGGGAACAATGAGTTCGAAAGTCGATTGTTCTGGAAATTTCTCGAATTATCTAGAACAGTATGGAACGTTCCAGAAACTTCTTCCGTGCTATATAAAGAGCGGTCGGGTTCGTCGTAAGTCAGTTTCGATTGAGAAGCGATACAGAGCAATCAAAGCGGAAAATAGTGCGAAGTAATAGAATTGTTTAAGAAGTGTTTTTGTAATAAACAGTGAATAATTGAAGTCTGCTGTTTCAATAATTTATCCCTGAACCCCAGCTCGTAACAATATTCTTATGCAAAGCATACAGGACGGTTAGTACTGAGGCCTTACCGGTACTTGCTGGCGTACTGGTCGACCCTGAAGTGCAGCGACGTGCTGCAATGTACTATTCCGCAAAAGAGACCATGGACGCGGACTTTTTAACGAGTGACCGTGCCAAAATCTCTAGATTATTTAAACCACATATTGACGTCTGGGAGGAACTTTTGTCCGAATGGCAATGTAGGTGGGATAATTCCATCAAGGGCCGACACCTCCACCAATTCTTTCCATCCGTTCGCGTGCGGCTGGCCAGGACGTGGCTGGAGGTGGATCACTGTGTTGCCCAATTTCTCATAGGGAATGGTAACTTTAAAAGTAAATTATTTTCCTTCAAGCTTGTTGCCTCGCCATTATGTCAGTGTTCTACATCTGACTGCGAATATGTACAATCTGCACATCATATCTTATGGGAGTGTACTCTTTGGCAGAATGAACGCAATACTATGTTGAATAATGTACAGGCTGTATCAGGAGCTGTTTACTATACGGACCTTGTGGAAACTAGAACAAATTTCCGTGCGTTCAAGCGCTTTTGCCATACCTATTATTGGAATCAAATATAACAGCTCACAATGTTAGGACCCATTAATATAAATGCAAATTTTTATCCGTGGTGCTAGGCAACTGGGCTTATCCCAGTTGTAAACGACCCTTTGTGCCTATTGGTCTTGTTTGTTCTGTCTCCTGCTTGATATGGAGGGAAGTGGAAATTTGTATTTTTCTTACTCCTCCATTTTCTTTTCTGATTAATTTCGTTGCGGGATCCAAGACAGTTAAATTCATTCTCCGGGACTTCGTCGAGCTTCATTGCCTCGGCGCTTTTCTGGTGGTCGCCACTGTTGATTCTGGCTTTCAAGAGTTGCAGGCAGTGGTTTGGGAATAGTGCGGTGGGATTGTCCCAAAAAAAAAAAATTGTTCACATCAAGGCTACGCAGCACCCTACGGACGTCCGATTGATGGATGCGAATGTCCGACATACTCGTCACACATCCATCAGGAGATGGAAGAGGCTGCGCGCCATCATAATTCAGATGCGAAGATTCCGCAAAAAGGGAGGCAAACAAGTTTGCCTTCTCCTCAGCGGAGTGGGCCAGTGACCCGTCAGGTTTCAGCAGTGGTGATAGTGAGGGGCGACAAAAGTTTGATTCGACTGACTTAGCCAGGGACCAAAATGCTTTGCTACCCGCTGGGTATGAAGCAAGTTTGCGCCCGATTCTGCTAATGTGGTCAAACCGTGCTCTTCGCATCACCCTTTTGCAGGACTTGGCAGCTGTGTTGAAGGCTCTCTTCTTCTGACTCACGTCATTTGCCTTGCGCGTTCGAGCGTCGACCCATGCTTGGTAGGCCTTGTGTTTAACCGCGTTGGCGTGGTTACACTCGGCTCCAAACCATGGCCGGTCGACGCTAGACATTGCTACGTCTGAGAATGGAATATAGTACTCCATCCCCCGACGCAACACATCTGTCACAGCATTAGCGCACGACGATGGATCGTCCGAAGAGAAGCAAGTGGGCTGCCAAGGATAGCATGCGAAGAAAGATCGCATCCCCTCCCAATCTGCTGACTTGTACCGCCATACCCGCCGGGTGCCTCTTGGGCTGGGATCGGGCGGGGAGTCGACGGACACAGACTTCACCAGACAGTGGTCGGAACTACCCAAAGGTGAAGATATCGACACTGAGTATCGGTCTGGATCTGTTGTCAGCAGAAGGTCCAAGCAATTGGCTGTGTGCGAATCAACATCTGGCACCCTCGTTGCCCCCTGGACCAGCTGGGTGAGAATTAGCGCTAGCGCAAGCTTGCGCGTCTCTCGTCCAGCATGATCAGTGTACTGGTATGGGAAGAGCCACTCCTGGTGGTGGGCATTAAAGTCCCCCAGTAGCACTAGTTGGGAAGAAAGAAGAAGTTTCGGAAGGGTACCGCTGCTGTGCCGTATCAGCCGCCTCACTGAGGTTCTCTGTGAGTCTGGTTGTCTCCTGATCTCCGCTGTGCGAGCGGTAGACACAGGCATAGATAATCTTATCCAGACCTGTGTCCACCAGATCCCACAGCACTGAGAACCTGGAGTCTTCAAGGTTACGGAGACGCCGATAGCAAGTGTCGTCCCGGGCATACATGCATACACCAGCGCGTGGTTTGAAATTGTGCTCCAGGGTAAACTCTGGGTAGGATAAGTACGACACGTCTGACGGACTTCCTATCTGCGTCTCCGTAAGGAAAAACAGTGCTGGCTTTTCAGTCTCCAGGTGATGGTGGACTGACGTGAGATTGGAGTGCAGACCTCTAATATTAGTGACCGCTGCCGGCGGCGTGGTGCGGCGCGTGCGCGTCCAGCTCGTCCTTCATCTCGGGGATGAGGATGTGGATGTGGATAAGCGTGTTCCTCACCGTAAAGTCCGGCTCGTTCTGGTCGCTGCCGGCGGCGTGGTGCGGCGCGTGCGCGTCCAGCTCGTCCTTCATCTCGGGGATGAGGATGTGGATGTGGATAAGCGTGTTCCTCACCGTAAAGTCCGGCTCGTTCTGGTCGCTGCCGGCGGCGTGGTGCGGCGCGTGCGCGTCCAGCTCGTCCTTCATCTCGGGGATGAGGATGTGGATGTGGATAAGCGTGTTCCTCACCGTAAAGTCCGGCTCGTTCTGGTCGCTGCCGGCGGCGTGGTGCGGCGCGTGCGCGTCCAGCTCGTCCTTCATCTCGGGGATGAGGATGTGGATGTGGATAAGCGTGTTCCTCACCGTAAAGTCCGGCTCGTTCTGGTCGCTGCCGGCGGCGTGGTGCGGCGCGTGCGCGTCCAGCTCGTCCTTCATCTCGGGGATGAGGATGTGGATGTGGATAAGCGTGTTCCTCACCGTAAAGTCCGGCTCGTTCTGGTCGCTGCCGGCGGCGTGGTGCGGCGCGTGCGCGTCCAGCTCGTCCTTCATCTCGGGGATGAGGATGTGGATGTGGATAAGCGTGTTCCTCACCGTAAAGTCCGGCTCGTTCTGGTCGCTGCCGGCGGCGTGGTGCGGCGCGTGCGCGTCCAGCTCGTCCTTCATCTCGGGGATGAGGATGTGGATGTGGATAAGCGTGTTCCTCACCGTAAAGTCCGGCTCGTTCTGGTCGCTGCCGGCGGCGTGGTGCGGCGCGTGCGCGTCCAGCTCGTCCTTCATCTCGGGGATGAGGATGTGGATGTGGATAAGCGTGTTCCTCACCGTAAAGTCCGGCTCGTTCTGGTCGCTGCCGGCGGCGTGGTGCGGCGCGTGCGCGTCCAGCTCGTCCTTCATCTCGGGGATGAGGATGTGGATGTGGATAAGCGTGTTCCTCACCGTAAAGTCCGGCTCGTTCTGGTCGCTGCCGGCGGCGTGGTGCGGCGCGTGCGCGTCCAGCTCGTCCTTCATCTCGGGGATGAGGATGTGGATGGAGGCGCGCGCGGCGGCGGACTTGGCCTGGCGCTTGCTGGTGCCGTGCCCCACGCCGTACTGCATGCCGCCGATGAACACCGTCGCTTGGTACGGGGTCGCGGCGTTCTCTGTATCCGCCGATTAGGCCATTCATCGATTAGTTTATTTGATTAAGCAGATTAAGGTATTTTTAATAACCAGCAGCCTACATTTTCAGATAAATTCTAGCCACGATGACACTACTTATAGTTTACAGGGCTGTAAAGTTAATCAGATTAACTTTTTGCCAACTCTTTTGATGGTGGGGTGACGATATTTAGTGCCTTTACATTATTCCCTTGGGCGCGCGGGTATTACTCGCACTCGCAACAAGTTAAAATAATAAGTAAAATTAAAAAATCCTGTCACATTTTTATTTCATTCTACGTAATTTATCTAGTAGTAGACACGCTTCGGTCGACAATCTATTGAACACGTTATTACGAGTATGACACGATATCTTGCAAAAACACCCCGATTCAAACAGTAAAACGCCCATAACTTTTGAACGGCTGAACCGATTTTCATAAAACATAGCTAAGAACACTCTCGATAAAGGCACCTTTCAAACAATAGAAACGAACAAAATCAGTTCATCCGTTTAGGAGCTATGATGCCACAGACAGATACACAAATACACATATATATACACCAAACGCACAGGTACACAAGTCAAACTTATAACATCCCTCTTTGTCCGTCGGGGGTTAAAAAGACCCTTTAGGCGCGATTGGTCCAATTCACCTTATTCGCGATTGGTCCAATTCATCTTAGGCGCGATTGGTCCAATTCGCGTTTTGTTTAATTCGCGGTTGGTCCAATTCGCGTTTAGTCCAATATTAAAGTAACACATTTTTAAGTTTAACAAAATAACACATTTTTAAGTACATATTGTACTATATTTATTCATAACTAATCATTTTACTAAACATATCTTGTATTACAAGCTCCTACCAAAAAATATTAGTAACACTAACTAAAATATTAACTTCTAAAAACAAAAAAAAAACTACTCCTAAAACAAATGCTTTTTCACGAAACTTACATTACATGCAAATATTACATTTAATTTTTACATTCAAAATTCAAATAATACATTTAATTTTTATCATGAATGTTGATTTTTTATACCTATATAAAATACATACATAAACTCACCCCTTTTTTTCCATGGGGGTAGGCAGAATCTACAGAACGCCACCTGCTACCACCTCTTTGACTTTCGCATTCATTTGTCTGTACGTTTGTTGCCTGATTCAGTCTATTTTGGGCCTTACAGGCTAACACATACTACATGGCTAAACAACTGCCCTTAGCATGGATAGAAATTTCTCACTTACTCGTAACATTCAAATATTCATTAGTAAATTATTACGGTTTTATTATTCTTCTAGAACTTTCATGAAAAAAATCAAATAATTAAAAGATTTTTTCATGTTTTTGTTTGTCAAGAAGAACTTGTAGTCAATAAACCTACTTAAAATTATAAAAATTGTAGTCAATAAACCTACTTTTAATTACAAAAATTGTAGTCAATAAACCTACTTTTAATTACAAAAATTGTAGTCAATGATAAATGATAATGATAAATGATTTTATTTCTGTAAGTTGGTTTATACAAACACTTTTACATGTCGAACATATTTTTTAAAACTAGATGAGGTCGGCGTTTCCTATCTGACTACTCTGAGAAGAAAGGCCGAAACAAACTCAGAGGTCACAGTCTCTTTTAAAGTCCAGACAAAATATTGGTTAGATCATGTGAAGACCATGTAGACTGATGTCTGAAATGGTCTTTTGAGGAAAGAACCAGTCAGATTGAGTGGACCTGTCCAGTCAGTGCACGCATTTGTCAATAACCGAGCAGCTCAACTCAGACTTTAAGGAGCTCAACGATTCGACGAACAATACCAAAGAAAGGACATTCGGGTAGGCCGCATAAACTACTCAAACTGCCAGACCATGATTAAAAACTAAGATAAATTTAAATTAAAATAAAAAAGAATGATCCACATAGTCTTCACACTCACAATAATTAATATAAAATAATATAATACTTTAAAAAGTAAATATTCTTGTCATTGCAAGAAAACCAAAAAAAACAACAACAAAATTCACGGTGCAAAATATAATAAAAAAAAACAAAATTAATTGGAGCAGCTCAATCCCAAGCCTTTTTGTCTTCAAGGTAATCTTTAGTTGTATAAAACGCTTTCTGGCACAACTTATGTTTAATAAAAGATTTGAATTTATTAAGACTTAGATGTTGTACGTGGCTTGGAAGCTTATTATAAAAGCGTACACATTGACATCTAAACGAGCCACCTATTTTCTTGAGCCTTGTTGTAGGTACTACAAATTTGTGTTTATTCCTAGTATTTATGTTATGGATATCACTGTATTTTTTAAACAATTTTATATTTTTATGGGCGATATACTACTATGGCTAATAAACCTACTTTTAAAGACATTTGCGTAAGCCGAAATGAACAGTACCTATTAATTATTATTTATTTTTGTACCTATCGAAATACATCTTAAAACGTTGATTTCTTTAATAGCATTTATCTGATTTCTAGAAATTATTGGCAATATCTGGAAAGAAACGGCACTTAAATTGTACTGTCACTAAAAAGTTACATTCGATTCTTCTCGATACACTTGATTCGATTAAAACCAAATTAAAAAAACATGTTGGGGGTATCGTGGAAACTCGTTTTGAACGAAGTTCCTTTCGCCGGATATTATTAAAGAGCCAACTAGTATGGTCTTAATTTTCAATTGCGTATTGATTTATCATGAACCTTTAAATGACAGCCCTTTTCAAGGCAAGAAGGAGATAAGTAAAGATGGTCTCCCATCCACGGAATGACCTCGGCAAGCGTTATTTAACTAACCTTGAAGATCGACTTGTGCAACTGTTATTATTTAGCCACAAGCTCCTCTAAACGCCTTGTTAAAGTATCATAGCAAAATCTTATTTTTTTACAAGTTTGTATACCTATTGATGTAGGAGTTTCTAAGATTTTATTTTCAGGATTGTGACGATATAAAAAGTTCCTGAAACGTTTTTCATGCGAAATACTATTATTCAGCTATTCAGCATTACATATTACTAGTTAAAATGTTTATACATTGCTAGGGCAATCGTCCATACTTTATTTAGCCATGTCCATTATAATATTATTATTGATAGAATCCTATAACACGTATACATTGTATAATTTCGGTAACATTATCCATTTTGGACCAACCGCAATTGGACATATTTTTGAACATTGGACCAATCGCGAATTGGGCCAATCGCGCCTAAAGGAAAAAGGTCCTTTGGGCGCATTATGTCCAATTCGCAATTAGTCGAATTTGTAATTGGAACAATTCGCAATTAGGGGGCCTCCTTGATTAAGAGAGTCGTAGTGACTACCCCCACGTAAGATTCGGCTCGAAGAAAAAATATTATGAATACTTTTATTAGAAAAAAAATCACCAGGGCCGGATTTAAGGGAGGGCCATCGGGGCAACTGCCCGGGGCCTCCACAAGAGAGGGGCCCCCACATAAATTGTATTTATTAAAAAAAAAACTTACACAACTATAGGGTATCTATAGTGGAATCTCTAACTCGAATGTCAAGGGAAATGCAAAAAAAATCGAGACAAAAAGTTTTTGACTTAACAAGAACTTCGAGATACATATGATTTAACTGCTGAAATTTCGAGAGACTAAGTCGCGATTTCTAAGTATATTTTTCGATTTGTAGAGTCAAACCCAACCTAAAAATTGAATTGAACTTAGAAAATTTAATGAATGTATTCATTAATTGCACGTGTACAAGACAAAAACAATAGCTTAGAAGCCCCTAACCCGAACATTCATTTTGGATTTTATTGCAATTATTTCGGAGAATTCCAAGTAAGACGTCAGATGTCATTGTATTTTACTAACTAAGACTTTTGGAAACTCCTTTTTGAAATTCGAGATATAGAGTATAAATATGTATTATCAATACTTCGTAGGGAAATAACATTTTGTTCCAGTTACAAAGTTTAAATAATTCGAGATACCGCGTATCTAAGGGTTCAGCGGAAGGAAATGGCATTTTTTTCGACTTACTGAGGATTTTGACTAAACAAAGTTCGAGTTATAGAGATTCCACTGTATTACTATTTGAAAACTTATCTAGTAATTTTTATTTTATATGATTTTAACATTATTTATTATATCTTAATTTTACTTGCAGCAGCGTATTGTTTTACTGTGTTTGCGACGGATGGTCGATCCGTGATCTCGTCTCGTTAGAGCTATCGCTCTGGGAACACAATGCGGGGTGTTGCAGTGCGCAGGGTTCACGCCGCCCGCTTGCCTGTCTCCCCTCCCATACGATTATATATATAAATTATTGAAACACTTGCAAGAAAAATATGATTTAACCTATTTGAAAAATAATTAGGGTCCTCCACTCCCCTGTTGCCCTAGGGCCTCCACACCTCTAAATCCGGCCCTGAACATCACAAATCTGTATAAACAATTTGGGCTAATAAATCATAATATCGCTATTAATTAAGAACAAAAAAGCACATAATGTAAAAAATACTTATGACTTCATTTACACTTAGTCATAAGTATTTGATTAAAAGGAATCAACATATTATTATAATGTAGGTAGTTGTCTTTTTTTTAAATTAAATTTATCATTATATCTATACCTAATTAACGACTGTAATTTAAATTAGTCAATTTGCGATGTGGACCATTTGCTAATTGGACAATTTGCGATTTGGACAATTGGCGAATTGGACAGATTACCAATTGAACAATTTATGATTTCAACTTTGTGAGAATTGGAAATTTTGAGCCCACCAGACATTTTGCGAATTGGACATAATGCGCCCAAGGGCGTTGTTAGAAGTCGCGTCGCCTCCCTAAATGGACGAGGTGAGCGGTCACGGAGCTCTGTTCCCTGGCCGCGAGTGCAACATCGGGACTCACTGCGGTGGACCCGTCCGTCGTTTTTAAATTTTACTTTTTATTTTGTCGTCCCAAATGGTAAACCAAAGATCGCGAGAAACAACTGGATGCGTCAGGCACATTGCAGGTCGCTGTTGAGAAGTTTTAAGACTATGACGAACATCCTTAAAATTAAACTGAATCACGATGCTAATAAAGTCCAAAGTCCTAAAAACTAAAGACAAATTAAGACAAAGCGTACTCACCAAGCTGCCTGAACTCGTAGACGGGCTGTTTCTGCAGAGCCCTACGAACATACTCGTGGAACACGGAGAGGTAGCTGCGCCCGTTCATGTTCATGACCCAGTCGCGCTTGTTCGCCTTGCCTGCTGCAATAACATAGCTTTCATTTGGACTGCCTTTTCAATGTGAGCAGAACCAAACTGACACAGTATGAGCCCCGTATAGTCTAAGTACTAATGCTACAGCATTAGTACTTAGACTATACGGGGCTGGAACATGGAAATATTGTAAAACCAAACCATTTTTAAAAGAGTAACCATGGAGTTTCTTGCCGGTTCTTCTCCATAGGAAACGACCAACCCGAACCGTGCACCTTTTGTCGAAGTTCTATAAGTGCTCATGTAGGCCTTTGTGAAATAAAAAAAATGATTTTGATTTTGAAATTGTGTGGCTACACAAATTACTTCCATTATATAATTTTTATAATTTAATTATTTATAAACAAAAAAAATGGTGGTTATACCAATAAATATTATAACTCTTTCTCATGATTGACCTTAAATAGTTATATTTTTCTATTCAGAGTTCATATTACATTCTTCATTCACATCATCATATCCCAGATGCCACTGGAGGGGGCAAAGCTGGGGTTGGCGAGAGGGACTAACCAGGCAACGTCGGGGGTGACGAGTGGGACTAACCGCACATACTGTATGCATAGTCGTCACTTCGCCAGCAACATGTTACTGCATCAGACCAGCGTATTTTTTGTTTAAACCTTTTTAAAGTGACAAGGGTCTTTAAGACAAGAGTTTACTTCCAGGCAAGGGTTCTTCACCATCGACCACATCATCGCTTACCATCAGGCGAGATAGTGGCCAAACACGAGCATAAATCTATCTTTTTTTTTGAGAGAGATCAATAAGGGTTAAAAATTTAGTACACTTTTTCCCAACCTAGACCGAAAACTGACTCTCGATACGTGTCTCCAAGTAATGAAATAAGACGCAGTTCAAAAGTTGAACACTTACTCGCATTCTCTTCTCCCGGGGCAGCCGGCTGAGCTGGGATGGTTATCAGTTTGGTACCCTCTGGTAGTGTAGGGTACTGCAGAGTCTTCCTCGCCTTTGTGTACTTGCGGCGGTCGGCCCAGCGCCTAAGAATACATTCAGAAGGTAAAGGAAATATAACATCATAATTATTACTTCTAACACTAGTTTTTAAATACTTTATCGTACCTTCTGTCTTTTTATGAACTTTTAAATTCGTCTGAAATAAAAATATGTATTTTTTCAAGTCTGTGTGTGTGTTGCCACTTTTGGCTCTGTGACGTGGTCGCTCACAATGGGCCCCATCAGAAAGCTTACAGTCACCCAAAGGGCAATGGAAAGGGCTATGCTCGGAGACCGGAGTATCCTTGCGTGATCGAATCAGAAATGTAGAGATCCGCAAGAGAACCAGGGTTACCGACATAGCCCGAAGAATTGCCAAACTTAAGTGGCAGTGGACAGGGCACATTGCTTTCAGAACGTATGGCCGATGGGACAGAAATATTCTGGAGTGGCGACCGCGAACCGGAAAACATTGCGTTGGAAGGCCTGACCGGTGAAGGTTGCGCAAATCCTTTTTTGAGGAGGTTCTCAATTCGTCGGTATCTTTTTTATTTTTTAAGGAATGTTCCCCGATTACTCAAAGACGCCTGCACCGATTTCAAAAATTCTTCTTTTGTTTCCTTTCAAACACTATACTTCCTAGTTGGTCCCATAATCATCAGGTCAGGTTCTGATGATGGAATCCTAGAGAAATCGAGGGAACTCCTCAAATGTTATAGGCAACATATAGCGATTTTGGTATTTTCATCAACAATGCAATCATTTGCACTCAGAAAGTATCATTTGGTGAAGTGGAACTGATGAAGAAGACCACAGATGGCCACTGGAACTCCTAAATGCTAAATATGTCACGGGCATAAGATATCTCGAATAGTTAACCGACTATAATGAAGCAAATACTTATAAATAAATGGTACTGATGAAAATGGCACCATCGAACTGATCTGATGATGAAGCCGGAAGGTAGGCACTGGAACTCTTATATAAAACAATGCATCCTAGTCGTGTTTGAGCTTATTGGAATCGCCATGAGATGTACTTTGGCTATAAATGAATATCATGTTAATTGGAGGTACCTACCAAAACTAAAAAGAGAAAAATAAAAACTTTTTAACAAAAAATCAAACCGGCTTCCAGAACAAAAAACTACAAAGCAAAAAATAAATTTCTTTTCCGAAGTCGGTGTCGAAAAACGGGAAACTATGGGTAGGTACAAAAGACACCGACTTCGGAAAATAAATTTATTTTTGCTTTGTAGTTTTTTGTTCTGGAAGTCGGTTTTTTATATTTCACTAATGATTAATTTATTCATTGACACATATTTGTTTTAGAAACAAAGTAGACACAGGTACATCCTTCCTATGATAGAACACAATAAAGTGCGCCAAGCATTGTCTCTCATTTCCCAAGCCAGTAACACTCACCTGAAATGCATGATATTGACAGTCTTGAACTTGAACAGCTTCTTGCAGTAGTCGTTGATCTGCTCAGCGTTGAGACTCTGCGTCTTCCAGCTTGTGTTGATGGTTTCGACCCTCGGCGGCGGCATCACTATTCCACCGGGCAGGACCACAGGCTGCCGGTTCAAAGGGACTTCCTCACCTCCATTGGATTGTGTTTCTTCGACTTTTATGCCCTCATTTGTGCTAGCCGTTGCTTCACCTTCAACAGTCACACCTTCTACTCTGTCTCCAGTTTCTCCAGGTCTATCAACAGTTGAATCTATAGAGACTTCCATAAGTTCCCCATTATTTTCAACGCTCGATCCACCTTGACCATTCGCTACCGTTTCTTCTGTCCTTCTTCCCACTTCGGCATTGCGGAACGGACACATCGTTTCCTTATTACCCACAACTTCTTCTTTGACTGTCATACCTTCGCAGTTGGACTCTGACATAGCAGTGGCATCGCTGCTAGCCTGGCTGTTACCATTATTCTCAGACTTCATTTCTGAATTGATGACCCAGTTGCCCGTACGGATCTGTTCAGCGATTCGCTTGTCGATCTCTTTTTGCTTACTCTCTTCTTCAAGAGCACGGCGGTACGAGTAACATGGTATAGCGCTTATTGGTATTTCGTGGCGCTGCAAATAAATGGTGTCAATTACCTACTAACCGACAAACTGACTTTTTTATGTAATGATTAGTTTTTTTTGGGACAATTTGCAGATATTACCAAGCGTTCAAGAGTGGGGAAACAAAATCCAGAAAGTTATGATCCTAAGGACAGCCAAAGGAGTATTGGGTTTAGTAAAAAACTGTAAAGATAGCCATTGTAGGTCTACGAGCATTTAATATCTTTATTTTGTTAACTAAGGGATAATAAACTACAGCTGCAAAAAAAATTGAGCCAGCAATTTTGCAGGCCAGTGCACTATCCAGTTACCCAAGTTTGGCGTCCCGACCTTAATCTATTTTTGAACAGCCCAAAACTGTTGTTCCCGCTTTAGGAACTTACCCTCGTATTCCCCGTGCCAAGGAAGTACGGCTTCGAGAGCGTGCAGACCCTGGTGGCGCGGTGCATGTAGATGGGCATGCCGCTGATGTGGCGCACCACGATCCAGTCCAGTGGCAGCACCTCGAAGTGGTTCACGCCTTTCTCTGTAGGGGAACGTATAACAAAATAATTAATAGGCAAAATATTTTTTAAACAAGCTATAATTCGACAAAAAATTACGAAATGTAATATCGCTTTTCAATATATATCCAACTAGCTTTTGACCGCGGCTTCGCCCGCGTAAAAAGTGTTTTATCATCCAAAGGGAATACAAATTATCCTTTGGAAGGACAAAGGATAGTTTGTATTCAGGGTCTCAAACTATCTCCATGCCAAATTTCATCTAAATCGGTTCAGTAAATCCAGACATTACCCCCTACAACCTCACAAACTTTACCTCTATAATATTACTAGCTGACGCCCGCGGCTTTGCTCCCGTCAACTAGACCCCCGTCATTCGCTTAGAATTTTCCTGCTGGAACAACGTTACCCCAGCAGGAATAGTTTTTTCCGCGTTTTTTAAAAACGACGACACGCACTTATTTTTTATGCGGCGCACATTCACAGCAGATTACGCTCTCAGATTCCACTCATATCACTCTAGGAGTCACTTTCCTGTTGGGGTAACGTACACACCAATTTGTTGAACTATTTATTTGAATAAGAATTAATACTAAAATACCAAATAGGTATATTCTCTAGCAGACTTTTTTAGGGTTCCGTACCCAAAGGGTAAAAACGGGACCCTATTACTGAGACTCCGCGGTCCGTCTGTCTGTCTGTCACCAGGCTGTATCTCATGAACCGTGATAGCTAAGCAGTTGAAAATTTCACAGATGATGTGTTCAATCTTGTTCGGTTGAGGGGTTGCTATTGGCACCCTCCGGCTCCATCATGAGATCAGCTTCATGGTAGGTAACATAATATTGCAATGATTCCAAAGTTACAAAAGTACGCCAAGTTTCCGCTTAATCGGATACACGAATTGTTTTTTTTTTTTATTAATTACTAGTTGCCGGACACACACGAAAGCAAGGTTTTTACTACAGCTTGTAAAAATCCCTTGCTGTATGGGTTTAAGCATCTGTGTGAGTCTATCTGGCAGGCCCCAACGAGATTTATCAACAGGTGATAGCTTTTCATAAAGACATTATTTTGTACCTTAAGAAAATAAATAACATATATTTTGTACCTCAACAGTATTTGATTGAATGACGTTTTTATGAAGTGTCTGGCTAGCGGGCCCCTTATCACTGCGGTATCACCGGGTGCCACCCTACCTCTGTCGCGTGGTCGAGGCCTATCTGACGGATAGGGCCGTTATCTACACCGGTCACCAGGGAGAGTGGAACCGGCGAGAGATGTCGTGCGGTGTCCCACAGGGATCGGCCTTGGGGCCGCATCTGTGGGACATCGGGTACGACTGGGTGCTGCGCGCCGACCTCCCTAGCGGCGTCAGCGTAATTTGCTACGCTGACGACACGCTGGTCCTGGCGTAGGGGAGGTCGCACCAGGCGGCGGCTGAATTAGGGACACGCGGGGTTGCGACAGTAGTTGAGAGAATCCGGCAATTGGGACTCGAGGTGGCCCTGCACAAGTCCGAGGCCATGTGTTTTCATGGTCCTCGGAACGCGCCACCGCCGGGTTCCCAAATAACGGTAGGAGGGGTTCACATCGGCGTCGGGTCGACGATGAAGTACCTGGGACTCGTCCTCGATAGCCGGTGGAATTTCGTGGAGCATTTCCGACGTTTGGCTGCCAGACTGGAGCAGGCCGGGGCTGCCCTCAAGCGGCTCCTGCCCAATCTAGGGGGTCCAAACGCCTCCTGCCGGCGGCTCTACGCGGGGGTCGTGCGGTCCATGGCCCTTTATGGGGCACCGGTTTAGTCGCGTTCCCTGAGGCGGCGACCAGTCCGCCGGTTGAACGCGTCCCAAAAGGTCATGGCCATCCGGCTGATCCGGGGATACCGCACGGTCTCTGGTGAGGCGGCGAGCCTCCTTGCCGGATTGCCGCCATGGGATCTGGAGGCAAAAGTCCTCGCGCATATTTGGCGCGAGGAGGCGAAACGGCGGGGTGAAACTCCGTGGCCGCGACAAATCGCGGCTCGGCGGACAGAGCACCGGCAAGATCTCATCGCGATATGGAGAGAGCGACTGTCGCAACCCAGCGCTGGGCAAGCCACAATTGCGGCGATAAGGCCCCTCTTTGACGAGTGGCTTGAGAGGCGTCACGGCGTAATCACCTTCCGCCTGACGCAGGTCCTCACCGGACATGGCTGTTTCGGGAGGTTCCTGTTCAGGATTAGGCGGGAGGAAACGCCCGGGTGTCACCATTGTGTGGATCGCGCGGAGGACACGGTGGAGCATACGGTGGAGCATACGGTGGAGATCTGCCCCGCTTGGGCTGGGCACCGCCGTGTCCTCGTGGAGGCGATCGGCGGTGGCAACCTCTCGCGTCCGGCCCTGGTTCAGACCATGTTACAGAGCGAGAGGCTATGGGAAGCTGTCTCCTCCTTCTGCGAAGCAGTAATGCTCGCGAAGGAGGAGGCGGAACGCGTGAGGGAGACGCAACGGAGACGCCCTCCCGCCCCTAGCCACCGCAGGAGACGCCCTGGGCATCGGGAGTCGCAAGCCGATTCCCGGCCACCGTAGGCGCGGGCTTGCGGATGGCGAGTAATAGGTAGCTCGTCGTCCGATAAGGACCAGGCCCGAGTCAACGGCGCGTTGTGTTTTACGCGCGTCTCAAAGAGATGTCAGCAGAACTGACGGGGTCCGCTAGGGCCAATGCCTGTCTGGGTCGCGGATAAATTTGAAAAAGAGTTACCGTGGCCCTGGCTTAAGCAACTGAAGGAACACGGGTGGGTTTTAGTCAGTAAAAGTCTGACATGGAGCGGGCGAAGTCATTGGATGATACCCACCAAAAAAAAAAAAAACTGGGCGCCTTATGATTATTTTTATTATTATTTACTTTCAAAACGCCCAATAGTGCTCGCAGTTAGACACTATTACGTACCTTACAAATGAAAAATTTCGACTTTCTGTGAGCCATACTTCAGAAGATATTCGTTATTTAAACAAACGTCCAGCCAGCGGGCCCTTTTTAAAATACTACTCTTTTATGTCATACAATTGAGTTAGGACCATGATACCATTATGTACCTTGCGAACACAAAATTTCGACTTTCTGTGAGCTAAAATTCAGAAGATATTCAGAGGTACAAAATATATCTTATTTATTTTCTCGAGGTAAAAAATAATTTCTTTATGAAAAGCTATCACCTGTTGATAAATCTCGTTGAGGCCTGCCAGATAGACTCACACTAAGCATCTCACATAAAATTGTACACGCTCATCATCTTCCTGCCCTTGTCCCATGTTATGGGTTCGGCGCAAGACGTTTTGTTCTTCCATACCGTCCTATCCCCCGTCACGCCATCACTGACTCCCTTTTCTTTCATATCGCTCCTAACACAGTCCATCTTTTCTTTGGCCGGCCCCTTCCTCTCCATCCATCCACATTTATATTCATAACTCTTTTAGAAAGTTTTGTGTTTCATCCCTCCTCATCACATGACCATACCAATAATTGGATGGAACTTGGCACACGGGAATTTCAATTCCTGGGTAAGGACGTAGGATGCTTTTCATCACTACATGATGTTCCCTTGGGATAATAAAACACTTTTAATGCGGACGAACCCGCGGGCAGTAGCTAATAAGCTATAACTTTCAAGTAAAGCTGACTTTGCACTGACCTTTGGTACAGTGAGAGGTTATCGACGATTTTATTGTGTTATTTGAAAATGTTTCGTGTGGCCAAGTGGCTTCAAAGGTCCGGTATACTATATAGAGATGGCGAACCAGCAAACACCAACATTTCAGCCGATAGACGGCAACTGCTGAACATAGGCCTCCCCAGAACACCTGCTAAAAATGGTGTTGAACGTAATATTTTCGACCACGGCCTCATAGAAATAATCAATTTTAGTATAATAACTTAACAAGCCTGTACTTCTTTTAAATGTGACACCAAGTTTTACCTTCTAGTACCATCTTCTGCCTAGTGATGTACGCCTTCTCCTTCTGCTTGGGAGCTCCTTTGAAGTCGTCCGGGAGATCCTCGTCCAGCATTTTCTCGATTTCTTCCTCCGGGAGACCTTTGGATACATCTAAAAGTTGTACTTGCATCTCGTAATAGTATATTACTAAAAGGCACCAGTAATTTTGCTAATTCACACGTAAAAACACTATGGCCTATCTGTGAAATTTGAATGTTTACAGTGTATCTAAATTCTAGAGAAATTAAACTACAAATGTAACCAAGGAATGAAAAAAATTACACCTGGACTACAAATAACTATTGTTTAGATGATCGACAAGTTCAGATACAGATGGAAGAACATAATACCAGAAAAATTCAAAAAGCAATCACAACTCTCAGTAATGAGGAACACGACGAGAGAAGGACAAAATCGACAAGCATACTGTATTGTTGAGCTAATAGATTTGTAGTGTTATATTATTCAGTAGAAAAAAATACTGAGAAAGTCTAATACTCCCTGACCTCAAGCACTGGATAGCATGTAAGTTTTTAAAGAAATAATGATTAATTAATACCTAATTGTTCTAATAATTAATCCAATAGCTAAAGAATGGGATAATAAATGACAGTAGCTTACACCTACCTTCCGCACGAGTGAGCTGATAACGCTTTCATACAATAGGGTGCGAAGCAACTACCAGGCAAGTGATTGGAGTAAGTCGTCACTACCAAGACTAGGGTAGTAAGATAGCCCACTTAAGCCAAGAGCGCGTTTATTTATGAGTCAAGGGAGAGAGTTCAGCTGTCAGCTGACTCTTGGTTGAGTGCCGTGAGAGAGACTCGCTTCGCTAGCTCAAAACTAAGGCTTGATTGCACATCATTGGTAAAGTCGCTCGTCAGCATAGGAGGAAATCAAGCCTATAGAAAGCTCACTTTAGAGTTGAGCAAGCAAAGTGAGTACTCTCCTCTCACAGCTGGACTTTCTCCCTTAATGAGGGGCTCGCTTTGCTCATGCGTTTCTTATTAATGAATAAGACCAATAAAAGTGTGTGTTTATGCCTGACTGCCAGTTTGTGAGACATTAGTATATATTTTAGATAATTGAAACAATGGGACCCACAAAGTCAACCAAAATATAATATGCTAATCCCATTCTTTAACTGCATGGATTAATAACATACAAAAAGTTTCAAGAACTTGAAGATTGAACACAAGTGATACCATGCAAGAAGGAATAAACACAAAGGCTACCCTCAGAGCTGTCCGAATCCTCCTCATTGCTGTCTTCATCGTTCACTTCGTCCAGCACCTTGAACTCTTTCAGTCTCTCCAGATCTTCCGGTCTTACGAAGTTACCAAAACTATCTTCACTACCAAATTTTTCATCCCCATTTTCAATATCATTGTCTATTTCTACGGCAGTACTACATGAGGCTTCACCATTGTTCCAGGTAGAACTACATAGGGCATTGCCATCAATCATTGCTGGACTATTTGATGCCTCCCTGTTGCTTATGGTTGAACTGCATGGTGCTTCACCATTGTTAAGTCTTGGCTTTTTAGCGGCTGGCAACTCCAGTTGAACTTCTTCACTCATGTTATTCTGTCTAAAAATATTTATTAGTTTAAAATTTTTATAAGGTATAGATGAGTGAAGCCAGGGTAAAAGGTTGGTCCATTGATCTATGAATAAAATTATTGTAAAATAATGCTGGTAAATTCTTATTGCATTCAATTTATTACAAAGTAATCAAATAAGATATCAGTTATTCCCCCTAGCTTAACACATCATACACAGAAACAGCATAATGTAATACATAAATAATATAATTACACCAATAACTACAGTAAATGTAAAAACTCAGTAAGCGATGATCATCTAACAATTGCAACTAGTTATTGCTACAAATACTGTGAAACCCTGTGATGGCAGACATTGTTTCCAAAACAAAAACTGCTTATTTATGTAAATTTATTACCTTTCATGTCACAAAGAAAGTATTGATTAACTATTCTCTACTTCTGAAAATGAGGACATGATTTTATTATGGGTTGGGTTGATTGCATGATAGAATTCCTAAAAAGGAGTTACATAGACTATTACGCCAAAGGATAATAATATTATTAACGGTATGTCAGCAATAATAGTGTCAACAAACACCAGAAGGCTTTTACCTTTGAGGTTATTCACATAAACTAAGCCCAAAAGTTGTTGGAAGATCGTCCACAACTAGCGATGGATTGGCAAAATCCAATGTGATTTAACAGTTGGATTCCAACCATCGCTCGATGTAAACTTTCGTTAATCTGTGACCGCGTGTAAGGCGCGCGCTACGACCGAAGATGTGGCAGAGTTGCCGCAGACTAGGAGCTCTGACAAGTTTTATACAGAGTCTAGGCTGCAGCAAAACCGCTTTAAACACCCGCAGTATACCACCTCGGGCAGCGCTGCTAATGTATTCCTGTGTTCTCTGCAAAGACAACTTGAGACCTCTCCCTTGCAAAAGGGTCAAATTCAATATCACTGTAACACTTTCCAAGGGCACAGCAATGCAAGCAAGTCAAATACAAGATATAATTAAAGAGCCAAGGAATTGCCGCCCCTAAGACGACCCACTGACCCATTGAAATCTGACCGTTTTGCTAGGTATGCAATATTTTTTTTTACTTACGTGACCAGTCATGCACTCAAAATAAAAGCATAAAAATAATTTCGTCTACGTAAATGTATTATCCAATTATGTGAGTGCTTTAACTTAAAATAACAATGAACGGTATAATGTTGTACAGCGAAATATTACTATTAAAATATTTTTTTTTTTTTTTTTTTCTTCTTTGGCAACTGAGCCGATGCCGACTATTCTGCCAGTGTCATGTAGAGACGACAGCACAATGACGCGAGCCGTCGAATTGAGCTATTCTTTCGATGTCATGTGGAGTCGACAGCACGGTGAGTCGAGCCGTCGAACTTTGTTTATTCTTCCAGTGTCATGTAGAGGCGACAGCGCGGTGAGATGAGCCGACGAACTTTGTGGTTAGATAACAAAGATAGACATTGATAAAAAAAAATAAAAAAAAAAGTAACTACATTTTGATGCCATTGTCAATTATAAATTTTGAAAGGAGTTTGATAACTTTAGGAGAGAAATTTGCTAAAAGGGAATGGAAGTTGATAGGGAGGGGGATTTTAATGTTGGGAAGCATATGATACAAGTCAAAGGAGTGGGAATACGAAGGACATGAAAAAAAGATATGGTCTAATGTACCATCATCAAGGCCGCACTCACACAAGGAAGAGTCACGAACACGGATCTTATTTAGGAATACTGGACTACAGCAGTGACCGAGTCTCAGCCTACACAAGGATGAAACAGCTCTTCTAGACATTTTAGGGCATTTGAAAAACCAAGGTTTCCGCTGGATGTCAGGTTGAATGTTGGCATAATATGCCCCTTTGAGTTTCGAGCTTGCTTGCCACTCCGCTGACCACGAGCTGAATAATTTAAGTTTGGTGTCTGAGCGCAAGTCGTAACTATGAAGCAGATAGTGTTTTCTATCCACAGGTTTGGATGTAGCAAATTTTGCCAGAGAGTCAGCACACTCGTTGCCACATATACCCGAATGGCTGGGAACCCAAACTATTTCAATGTTTAAACCTTTGTTGTGACAAGAGAAGAGTAAATTACGTATATCTACAATAATCTTGCTGTGAATTTTAGATTTTAATTGATTTTGTCCTAGAGCCTGGATGCTACTATGCGAATCTGAAAAAATAACCGAATTTTGGATATTGTGCGATAATATAAAATTGATGGCTTCTAGGATACCGATGCATTCCCCTGTAAAAACTGAAGATTCTGGCGGACATTGGAATAAAAGAGCTATTTTAGAGTTCTGGAAGTATGTTGAAACACCTGTACACCCCGTTGATGATAATTTAGATGCATCCGTATAGAACAAATTCCAACCCTTCCAGTATCTCTGAATAGCCCGAGCAAACTCTGCTTTTACGTCCTGGGAGTTTTTAGTGATACCAAGGCCCAAGACGATCTTTGGCTTGAAATGGACCACCTCATATGCGGAAGCAAATACTGGAAGAGAAGGGTATTGACAAACAGGCGAAGAGAGTTGTTTAAGCTCCCTGTACCTATTCATCAATGGAATACATTTATTATTCCAGTAAGAAGAGACATTAAAAGAAAGGTTGATTTGCTCCAAAATGGGAAGTAAGGGGTGGGATGAGAGAGAGAAAACTTTTGACAAGAAACGATCTGCTAAGTATTGTCTACGAAGGGTAAGGGGAGGATCTGCACATTCAACCTGGAGAGCGTTAATGGGGGAAGATTTCATGGCGCCAATAACTATTCTAAGGCATTTGGCCTGGACTGCATCGAATTTACGTAGGGCTTCTTTATTACATGGCTCAATTAAGTAGCTACAGTAATCCAACACGCTTCTAACCAGAGCATTGTATACCAGTTTTAAGGTGTATGGGTGAGCCCCCCACCAGACACCTGCCAGAGCCTTAAGAATCGAAACTGAGCGCTCACATTTTTTAACTGTATTATTAATGTGGTCCACACCTGACAATTTAGAATCCAGGATAACTCCCAGAAACCTAGCCTGTTCTTTGACTGGTATAAATTGGCCATCTATATTAATGTCAAGTTGAGGGATAATACGTCTGCGAGTAAACACAACTGATGTACTTTTTGGAGCACTTAAAGATAACCCATGATCTAACAGCCATTGGTTTAATGAGGACAAAGAAACATTCATAGATTGAGCAGCATCCACAATGGAATTGCCACAGACCAATAACGCTATATCATCAGCATACTGAAGGATTTTACAATTAAGATTTAAACAGGAAGGTAGATTGCAGGTATAAATATTGTATAAAGGGGGACTAAGAACGGATCCCTGAGGAAGGCCCCGCCAAGCTAATCTTGATGCAGACTCCTCCCCAGGAATTCTTAATTTAAGACTACGGTCTAAAAAGATATTTGATATGGTCTGACGAATTTTAGGCGGGATTCCCAGCTCTTTCATTTTCTGCCCAAGAACAGGGATGAGGACAGAATCATATGCAGCTGAAATGTCTAAGAAAACGGCTACCACAGACTCATTCCTACTAAGGGCCAACCGGATCTCTGATGTGAGGGTACCCACACTATCAGCTGTACCCAGACTTTTCCTAAAGCCAAATTGAGATGTTGGTAGCAATTTCCTGCTCTCCACAAACCATTCCAGGCGGTTTTTAATAAGGTGTTCCAAGAGTTTAATGAGTATGGACGATAGAGCAATTGGTCTGTAGGAACAATGATCACTAGGATCTTTACCAGGTTTTAATATTGGAATAATAATTTGAACCTTCCAATCAGGAGGAATATATCCAGAGGAAAAGCAGTAATTGGCCAAGTCCAGGTAATACTGGTGGGTCTTATCTCCAGCTTTGGTTATGAAGGAATATGGGAATCCATCCACCCCGGGGGCAGAGTCCCTTACATGGACAAGGACAGATTTAAGTTCCTCCAATGTAAATGGTCTGTCCAAAGGATCATCTGATGCTGTTTGGTGGTTCATTGAGACACATTCATATTTACCAGGAACATAAGCTGGGGCTAATTTAGAAAAAAACTGGTGACTAAGCTCATCAGACATTATGCTCCCAGAGGGAGGCCTCAAATTATTCCTAAAGGATTTCAACCTACGCCATACTACTGAAACTGGAGTGGATGGACTTAGTGAATCACAATACCTACGCCAACTATCTCTTTTTTTTTTCTTAAGTAGTTTCCTGGACTTAGCCAATATATGCTGAAAAGCTATGATGTTCTCTAGGTTCATATTTAAGTTAAAATTCATTTCGGCCTCATTCCTAGCTTTGATCACAGCAGAACATTCCCTATCCCACCATGGCGGAGATGGGATTTTGCCCTTTGGCAGTTTTTTGGCAGGGAAGCAATCATCTGCTGTAGCAGATATTATGTTGGAGAATGACAAAAAGCATTCCTGAGCATTTTCATCATTAATGGAAGGAAGAGAGGAGACGCGCAAATCTATAATTTTTGAGTAAAGGTCCCAATCAACAGAGTTCAGTTGATATTTTAAAAGAGGAGCACAGATTCTATCAGGGATAATTTTGGAAGGTATTTCCACCATGATGGGATAGTGATCACTCCCATAGGTCATATTCAAGCGACTCCAATTAAAAAGGCTGGCTATATTAGATGAACAAAATGTCAAATCAACACAACTGTTATTTTGCCCAGGCACAGCTCGACGTGTGGCAGACCCATCATTTATCACACATAAATTAAGTTCATCTAATATATCCACTAAGCCTATACCAAAATTGTCACAGGTTTCTGACCCCCATCTATAGTGGTGACCATTAAAATCACCCATGACAAGTAATGGACCTTGTACATTACTTAACAAACTTTTTATGATATCAAGATCATCAATTTGTGGGTATGCAATATAAAAACTAAAAACAATTATATCCTCAGCCTTAACAGCAACAACATTGATGTTGTCACCTACAAAGGGTAGAGGAATTGGGGTGAATGATACTTTGTTATTGATGAACAAAGCACATCCCCCATATCCATCTGATCTATCATGTCGAACACCATTGAAACATGGGATTCTGAAATTACTTTCAGAACGAAGCCATGTCTCAGCAATGCTGCAGATTGATGGTTTGAATTTATTAATGAGGAAAAGTAAATCATGTTTCCTGGGAGTAATACTCCTGACGTTCCACTGAAGAAGGTGAAGGGGGAGCATTGTGAATATAATTCATTATAGATGTCAATTTGTTGGCAACGTGGTCAGGTAGTGAATGAGCAGGGTTTGCTAATATAGCCATTAGCATACTGGATATAATATTTAAAATACTTTCTGAAGAAATTGGACTGTTAGTACTTGCCCGAGGGTAAGCACCACCATTTTGGACAGGAGTGAATGAATAGTCTTGAATAAGGGCTTGGTGAGCTTGCTTATCATAACTAGGTGACAGGGGGGCATGGGATTTTGGTTTGATAAATACAGTTTTGCGGTGTGATTTTGGAGTTTGGGGAGTTGAACTGGGGAACAGAAGAGGACTGGCTATAGGTTTGGTTTTTGGAGATGATCTAATTACTTCAGCATACGATCTTGAAACTTGTGGGAATACCTGACTTGCTTCTGCATAAGAGATTGATTTCTCAGCCATCAGTGCTTTTATTCCTTTTTGCCGACCCAACTCCGGGCAAGACTTGTCGGTGGCATAGTGACTTCCAGAGCAGGAAACACAAAAGCCAAATTCAGTGGGGACTTGGCAGCCATCACCTAGGTGGTCTTCACCACATTTAAAACAGCGTGGTTGTGAGCGACATACAGTGCGTGTGTGACCAAAACGACAACAGTTGAAACATTGAATAGTTGGGTACATATACTTTTCAACTGGGAGAGTAGAGTAGAAGCAATAAACACGATTTGGCAAAACTTGGCCATCAAAGGTAAGAATGACGGTTTGAGTGGGCTTCCACTCAGTAACGCCCGGAGAACTCACCTTTCGGTTCATTCTCCTGGCCTTAATAACTGGACCGCATCCAGTGGGAACCCTGATATTTTCAATGACCTCTTCTTCTGTCCACTCAATAGGTACGTCTCTGACGAGACCCATGCGCGTAACGTTATATATAGGGATAGAAGTAATGTATCCATGGGATGTCAGTATTGGGCTTATTAGAAAACTGTTCGCATCCAGGTGAGTCTTAAAACTTACTGCGAGTCTATTTCGCCCCAAACGTTTCAAGCTTCCGAGAATAACATTAGCAAAGTTATTATTTGTGAGGAACATACCAAACTTAACAGGATGTAAAACAGTGCCAGAGGTCTGTCCATCTTTTAGGGACACGTGAACTACATATGGTGCGTTATCTCTTGAGTTGTATGTGTGTCTGCCTATCGTATGCTTGGATTGTTTCGGAGGATTGATGGGAGTAGCGGGGGGCGAGCATGCGGGTCTTTTTCTTTGCGCAGATTCGGAGTCCATAGCGTTATCAATTTTGTCATCGGGGAGAGTAATGGTTAGAATCGGACTGTAATCAAAGGGATCGGGAGGGTCAGGGGGTTTCTTGTTATCCATGACGTATACCGGTTAAAAAAATTAAATCTATTAAAGATATAGGTTCATACAAACCCTGGATGTTAGAACACAAACACCAAGAAAAATCTTGTTTGAAATTCACACTAATAAAAACACTTAACTCAAGAAAACTCGTAATACCAATAAAACTAACTGCTAACCCAACAACACTACCAAAGAAAGACTAAAATTATCAACTCTATAGTGAAAAACTCTTAAAATCAAAATAAGACTAAAAAAAATTTGCCGCCATAAGTTGACTTGACAATGACATCTCCTATTAAAATATGTTTTCACAAATCACAATCCTCAATTCCACAGCCTTGTTTGACAATTTGACCACAGACTATTAGAGACAGAGTAGGTAGAGATATGAATTTGACGTGATAACTGAATTACATTCCGTATTATGCCGTAATCCGTTGGTGTTTGCGATTTTACTTTCCCACATGTTACGTTACGTACATCTAAAAAACAAAAATTATTTCTTAAAACACTGGCGTTAACAAATAAACTTAAAGCTTTAAAAAGATCTACTAGTATATAGAGTAAATTACGTAAATGAATAAAGTCGAATCAAAACATTTTTAACTAACAATATTGAATTTAAAGTAGAGTCGTGAAATGAAACGTAACCCTAAAAGTAGACAATGTGTTTCCACATCAAAAAAATCCTACGATTCAGATGGTAGAGCAGTGTTTTTTCTGTTCCATGACTAAAATATATTGTATTAGAGTCTGGAAAATGCAAATGTCAGAGTTTATTTTCCAAGTTAGTCAGTTTACGATTCACGGAGTACACCCTGTTTTACGGGCACTACGGTTATAATAAATAAATTATGATTAAATAATTAAATGTTCGAACCCAGAAAGGTGCTTTACTTTGTGTTAATTATTTCTTCACCCCTGCACTAAAAACCGTGGAAAACAAGGGCGGATTTAGGGGGGGGGGGCACAGGGGCTCGGAGTGTCCATGCTTGATTGAATCAGAAATGTAGAGATCCGCAAGAGAACCAGGGTAACCGACATAGCCGAAGAATTATCAAACTTAAGTGGCAGTGGGCAGGGCACATTGCTCGCAGAACAGATAGCCGATGGGACAGAAAAGTTTTGGAGTGGCGACCGCGAACCGGAAGACGTTGCGTAGGAAGGCTTCCCACCAGATGGACCAATGACCTGGTGAAGGTTGCGGGGATCCGCTGGATGCGGGACGCACGGGACTGATCAAAGTGGCGACGCTTGGGGGAGGCCTATGTCCAGCAGTGGACGTCTTTCGGCTGATATGAGATGCTGAGTGAAACTCTTGTCTTTCATAAACCTTCCTATAAATACTAGAAGCAAACGATATCCTTAGTGACCGCCAATACGGCTACCGCCGAAATCGGTCTACTGGGGATCTTCTAGCGTATGCCATTCACATCTGGAGCGAGGCTATCGAGAGGCACGGGGAAACGCTTGCCGTCTCAGATGTCGAGCATTTCGAAGGCTTTTGATAGGATCTGGCACGAAAGCCTTTTTGGTAAGCTTCCTTCATTCCGTCTGCCCGGTGGCCTGTGTGATTGGATTGCAGACTTCCTGAGAGATCGGTCCATTCAAGTGGTTATCGAAGGCTGCTCGTCGGACCAATTGGATATTAATGCAGGGGTCGGTACTCTCTGCAACTTTATTCTTGCTTCACATTAACGATCTGCTAAAACCTACCTTTGGGTATGCAGACGACAGCACTGTTGCTGAGAGATACTTGTCCAATGCTCGTCCTACCGGGCTTCAGATCCTGGAGGCCAAGGTGGCGCGCTTGAACCTGTCCTTGCAGGCAGTCTCCGATTGGGGCGCTGCCAATCTGGTCAGGTTTAATGCTGCTTTAATCCAGGCGTGTCTTATTTCCGCTAAAAAGAGGCAATTTCACCCGGCTCCAACTTTCCGAGATGTGACTGTGCAAATAACTGACCATCTTGAACTTCTTGGCGTTACGTTGACATCGACTATCAATTTTGGCCCATACATTGAGGCAAAGGCTCAGCTGGTTGCCAAAAAGCTTGGTATCCTTGCAAAGGTGAGAAAGTACTTCACGCCAGAACAGCTGCTCAGCTTGCATCAAGCGCAAGATCGATCATGCATGGAGTACTTTTCTCATCTCTGGGACGGATCTGCCAAGTACCAGCTTGATGCACTAGAGTCGATGGAAACGCGGGCCAAGAGGCTCATCGGCGATGAGGCACTGGCTAAGTCAAAGCTCCAGAGCCTAGAACATCGTCGCCGGTTTCATTTTGGGGAGGGTGTGATTGAAATTGCATGATCTAATTCCGCCCAGCCCGTTTCATCATCGGACTACCAGACGTACGGCGATGCTCCATCGGTACATGGTGGACATCCCACCCATACGGACTAATAGTTTTGAGAATACTTTTATTATGCGTACAGCTAAGGAGTGGAATTCCCTGCCGGAGTCTGTGTTTCCCGATAGCTACAATCTAGGGGTCTTTAAGTCAAAGTGAATAGGTTACTTCTAGGCAAAGGCTTCACCGTCGACCACATCATCGTTTACCATCAGGTGAGATAGTGGTCAAGCACGAGCCTATTATTAATAAAAAAAAAGGAAAAATAAACATGAAGTATGATACTTCAAGTTTATTTCTGACAGTTATTGTTGATTTTTTTGCCCATCCGCCACTTGTGCCCCTCCCAGAAAAAAATCCTGGATCCGCCCTTGATGGAAAACATCGTGAGGAAATTGGTATGTCCTAGAACCAAATTCGAAGACATGAGTGACATCCACCAAGCCACACCGGGCCCGCGTGGTGGATTGAAGTCCATTCTCTCTCTCATTGGGAGGCCTTTGTCCCAGTAGTGGGATCATCAAAAGGCTGATGATGATTATGAAGTACATGGTTAACAAATAAGTTTTCGTTAAAAAAACAGACAGTCTTGAAACGTAGAAAATTTGTTGCACAGATGTCCAAGATTGGCCACTGAAATAGTTTTTCTGTAAATGACTGGCCAAATTGCTCCTTTAATATAAACAAGAATCGTATTCATCCAAGTAAAAATAAATAGGGAGAAATTGGATGCATAGATAAATATGCTCCTACTAATTGGATGGAAGGTTGAAACACTTGGAGGATTGACGTCAATTGACGTCATGATCGGACGGAGAGTCCTATCAATAGTCGCAGCAAAGAGTATGTAACACTTGAGTCGCAGGGAATGGGGGGACTGGGAGAGAGGGTGAAGCAGAGACATACAAAACAATACAAAGTCTCTAGGGTGAAGAGATGTAGAGATAACGCCGCATCTACTTTTGTAGTTATGTATACCGTACCTATTTATCGATTGAAACAGCTAGTCATCGCTAGATAACAATTTAAAAAAAGACGTATCGCGGTCGCGGTAAGGGGCGTTCTTGACCCTTTCACTTGATGAGTTATCGCTACAAGGCTCCCATCCCAGTACCATATGGTCTATAATAACAAACTTTGATATAGTCCACTTCTTAAGTCATCCGTTTTTTATGATTATTTCGAGCAAACGATTGCGTGATAGAGATATCGAAGAATTCATGGGTATTCCATCAGGAAGTGAAGATGGCGAAGAGTTCTCACAAGCTGGAAATGATGAAGACATGAAACAAATTCAATCTATCGTCAGTTATTTCTCTAAATCCCTTAGCGATATAGAAACATCACCGCAAAGACATCTCTGTTTGTCTTCCGTTAACGAAGATGTTAATTTATCAAGCGAGTAGCAAATATCAAGCCCTCAGCCTAGTACTTCACGGTCGCGGATAAACTTGAAAGAGAGTTACCGCGGCCCTGGCTCAAGCAACTGAAGGAACATGGATGAGTTATGCTTCACCCAGAGCGCGAGAAGTCATTGGATGATCTGCTATCACAAAAAAAATAACCAACTGGGTCTTATCATCGTCTTTTGTGGGCCAAGAGCGAATACAATCAGTAAAAGATTCGTTCTTAGGAAAATATAAAATACTAGCGGACGCTCGCGGTTTCACCCACGTAGTTCACGTTTTCGTGGAAATACAGGGATAAAAAGTAGCCCAACGGTGAAAGAAACCAGTAGTTTTTAAATTTATTCGTTACATACAAAAATTCAAAAATACAAATCTTTCCTCTTTATAATATTAGTATACTATAGAAGTATAGATATAGAAAAATTAGGACCAGAAAATGGTACTTGAGGCATTTTTTTTATTGCAGGCTCTCGCTTGACCACTATCTCACCTGTTGGTAAGCGATGATGTAGTCGACGGTGACGGTTCTACGAGTATGTTAGGGGGGTTTGGTTTCCGCTCTTAGTCCTTCAAATGGACCTTTGTACGTGGGCCATGGCGGCCGTTGGGTGGTCACTCCTACCAGCCCACCTCCCTCCAGAAGTCAATTAGAGTTCCTGGTTTCCTCAACATATCTGTGTAAGATCTGGGTGATCCGAGGGTTCGTGTTCTTATCTGGGTAACACCTGTGCATTCAAAGAGAATGTGCGTAACGGTTTCCTCGGCCTCCATGCATGCTCTGCACAGGGGACTGTCCGTTATGCCTATTGTGTGGAAGTGTTTGTTGAGTGAGCAGTGTCCCGTGATGGTCCCCGTCACCAGGCGCAGGCCATTCCTGTCCAGGCGTAAAAGACGCCTGGTAAGCCAAAGTCCAAGGATGGCAGAGCTTCTTTGGACTGCCTAAAAGCTCGGTGTCGAGGCCCACCAGTTGTCCGCCTGTGTTTGGGTGAATTCCTGTAGCCACCTGCGTATTTGGATGAAGGGGATGGGTACAACAGGTTCGGGTAAATAGCTATGATACGGTGACGGTTTATCATCTTCTCAATGTTATTATCAGAAATAACTGGTTGCTTTACAGAAGAGTTGGGGAGCAAAAGCAAAGGCCAACCCCATTAAAACTAACAGACTTAAAATTTGATCTAGCAAACGTCTGCGCATGTGTGGGCCATCGTAAAAACAAGAAAAGACGCAGACCGTCAAGTTTGCCTGATCAAATTGAATTAATGAAAAAGAAGCCGAATACAACATTACAATCCTACGTCCTCATCGTGATGTCAGATGTGAGTTGTGACTGGTTTGAGCATTTTCCTATTTGGGGTCAAAAAAAGGCAACGCTGTAAATACCCCGGTTGGAAAAATATTTATATCGTGTGAAAAATGTCGAGTTGAACTCTGCCTCATTAAAGATATTTTTTGCCGAAACTTTCACCAAAATGTAATTTTATTTAAAAAATAAATGGTATTTTATTTCGTTATTAATATTTTTTAATAAGTTCATTTAATATGTTAAGTTATATTTTAACATATTATAATTCAAAACTATACTAGGCTGCAAAGACCTTGAAAAGTTTGTTTGTTTGAACGCGCTAATCTCAGGAACTACTGGTTGGAATTGAAAAAATCTTTTTGTTTTCGATAGTCCATTTATCAAGGAAGGTTACAGGCTATATAACATCACGCTACGACCAATGGGAGCGCAGCATAAATGAAAAATGTTGCAAAAACGGGAATAAAATATCCTTTTTAAGAGCTTCCGTTGCGTGCGCTGCGTAAACGGTTTAAGTTACGCAAATATCATGTATCATGGCATTAAAATAATAATATAGCCCTTTATTTCCATAACAAATATTTACATACATTTCATTGTTATTGATTTGATTTGAATTTAAACATTATCATTTAACATCTTGGTCATCGTATTCAAATATAATCCTAGTTAAATTTTCGTTAAAAGAAATCATTAAAATAAAAAATTAAATAAATAATACAATCATAGTCAAAAGTTCGAAATAAATGTCAAATAAATCCATTGAGGTAATAATGTACTACGCACTAGAGAAGTCACCACACATCACTGCTGTGTTCAGTTCATGTGGGGTCGGCCGGCCGCACTTCACTCAGTTGCTTGCTAGATGTTGAGCGCCTATGCCATTGTTTGTTTTTAAACGAAAAAACGTTTAAACGCATTAAATATGCTGTCGTGTGTTTTAAGATATTGCACTTATAATTCAACTAATACGGCGAAATGCAAAGGAATAACTTTTCGTCAATGAGTAACTAGAAAATCATTTTTAAATTGAAATATTTTGTGGACGCCATATTGCCTCATTTCTCGTATAGACTAAAAAATAAGATGTGACAATTTGTGTAACAAGTGTAGGTAGAATTAGCTGACTTTGGTTTTTATAGCGGAAAATAACAATCTTAAGTATATTCAGAAAGGAACTGACTGTCGTTATTCAAATAAATAGTTTAACAAATTGGTAGTTATGATAGGTGGTTAGGTGTCTAGGGTACGGTAGGGTATGTAGGTATCCAGTTGATGGGAGCGAAGTCACGGGGGACAGCTAGTATCTAAATAATGGGACGACGTAAATTACTTCAAAGTCAGCGTTTAGCTTTGATATTCTTATGCAAAACAAACAGGACGGTTAGTACTGAGACCTTACCGGTACTTGCTTGAACGATTCAGCACGAGAAACCATGGACGCGGAGTGACCGTGAGAAAATCTCTAGATTATTTGAACCACATATTGACGTCTGGGAGCAACTTTTATCCGAATGGCAATGTAGGTGGGATAATTCCATCAAGGGCCGACACCTCCACCAATTCTTTCCATCTGTTCGCGTGCGACTGGCCAGGACGTGGCTGGAGGTGGAACACTGTGTTGCCCGAGACCCTACCGAGACGATAGCCAGTGCAGACACGTTTTCGCGAGCTCCGCAACTCAAAAATCGAGTTTGAAGACATACAAAGGCAAAAATCACGAAACACGTCTTAAAAGTTGCGGGCAGGCGAAACCCATCAGATAGTGCTTTCAAAAAAAAAAATCGGACAAGTTCTGAACAAATAGTGCCATAAAACATAGAAAATCTAACCTGGAAAGTGCGGTAAACAAACAAAAAATTTGGAAAGTTGTGTGCGGCGCCCGATCAGTCGGCGCGAGCCCTACTTTTTAATAAACATAAAAAACCGTCACTTCAGTAAGTACACGACCCAGGAACTTCAGATTTTTTGGCCCCCGCTAAGCCTGGTTCTCAGAGCCTTTTTTTTTAGACCGAGCCGGCTAAAAGTCATAGAAAATTAGTGGAAAACGGAAATCTGAGGGAAGTGAGTGCGGCGCGTAAACGGTCGCGACGACATATAGTTATTATTGTACTAATTTATAGACAATACTAGTGCCTACAATCTGGTGTGAAAATCAGATTTTTTGGACAAGTGTTGACATTTTCGGGCCATTTTTCTGAAGTCGGAGAGGAAAAGAGGCGAACTTTCAGTGAAAACCCTAATCCTTTCCTATTTCGAGGAATATCTGCTGCTACCAGTGCATAAAAGGGAGTGATTAAGTGCCCCTGACAGTCCTGGAACTCCGGAAATTTTTCCGTGAGATCCCAGGCCCCACTTTGCTGTTGAAAGCTGCCCGGAGAATTTCCGCGCGATCAAACCCTCGGAAAACCAGACTAGGAGGTGCGATCGGAGATTTTGAGGACTTGAGAGGCTACCCGGAGCAGCAGGCAACCATCCTGAAGATTTTTATAGACGTCATATGTACAAAACTACCGAAACTAGGTATTTTGCAGTCAATTTTTTGTTTCTTCCCAATTGAATTAATTAACTAATCATAAATATTTCTAAATTATCCCCACTTTTAAAATAAAATCACATAGTAAAATTAATAAACTTATATAGGAAAATTTTCAGTAAATTTAAAATCAGTATATTATAAGTAAAATAAATTGGTTTTATAGTCAAGATTCGTCCTCACGCTCCGTTGTTAACTTTGTTTTTTTCGTGTTTACGTAATCTGCATTTAAAAGACCTCAGAACTCGGTCTAGGACTAATCTAGCCAAAAAGTAGGATCGCTAAAACTGTTTTTGAAACAGAAAGCATCTATTTGCATCTTTGAAAATTGAAAAAGGGTTGAAACAAAAAAGCGTAATTTGAAACATACGTCGTAATAAATTTAATTTAGAAATTCTCATGCCATTATGCACGTGTCGCGTGGTGACCATTTTATTTTAGGTTATGTTTATGAATAATTTGAAGTGTCTTAAATATATCTAGGTTTTAACTTAGTCTCTGGGACCTGGCGATCCGAGCCTCAATAAAAACGAGCCAAATTCTGAGCGGAATACGACAAATTTTTTGGATAAGTTTTTTTTTTTTTTTTTTAATTTTGAATATTTTCAATATATTTTTGTGTGTATATTATTAATCTTCAAGTATTCCCCAGTCTTCCCTTATCTTCCGGTGGTCTTATACCAATCCCTAATACCCTTGTATTTATTTATTTATTGAGCTAAAGTCGAATTCGAGTATAGGTCGAAATCGAATTCGATATAGACATTCGAGAAGGATCGCTTCCCTAATTCCAGAAAAACCCGTGTAACTCGGGAACGGCTGGAATTGGGACAAAACTTTCGACAAACCTTGGGGACGACCAAGCTCTAATCCCCCCGGGTAGTTCCCCCCTCATTTTTATATTTTTTGAAAATTCTCTAGCCGACATTATCTTGGACCTACCTTTAAAATATAGTAAAATCCTAAATATCTCAGGAACGGCTGGAGATACGGACCTGGGACCGAAATTTGCCCCCCCCCCGTCAGCGCCCTCCCCGTCTGGACTGAGACTAGGATAGGCATAAAAAATTCCCCTCTTTTTTGACTTTTTTAGTACCCCTCCCTCCCCCAAATTTATTAATTCTTCAGACATCGGCCAATACCGAAATCTATCTTAGGAACACCCAGACAACTACCCCGGCCCTACCCATTTTTATTTTTTCTTTCCACTTTTTCTCAATAATTTCCACTTTGTAATTTCCAGCTGAGGTAAGTTACGAGGAATATTGAAAGTTTACTGATCAATAACCGAGTCACAACCAAAGTCAAGAAATCACTACAAAAATAGCCAGACCAGCTGGCGCCACCTGTCGTCACAAGCCGGAACTAATGGTAGTGGTTTCGAGAGTTGATAGCTCGGGAACGGGTCAGTATTCCTGAGTTTTTTTCTTCGGCACTCGATTCCACTTCGCTGGAATTGCAAGGTGAAAAGTGTGTATATTAGCACTATTGTGCTAATATACATTGGGTTTAAGACAGTGATAAGCATTTTTGCTAACTTTATTGTAAATATTTTGTTTTAAAACATAGCTTAGGACATATAGTAGTACTTTTGTACTACTATACTATAGGTTAAGACTTAGTTTAAACTCAATCTCTCTGTTGACTAGTACCCTGATTGAGAAGGGGAACATCAACACTGAAACACAAGAGGGGTATCCTATACAATACCCTCCTTTACATTTTTTACACACAATTGGGGTGCTTTCTACACACCCCATTTTGACACTATACTAATCCCACAAACTCTTACTAAACTCACTTAAAAATGAGCGGTATGCCTGGAATGCGCACGCCCACTAAGAGGCGGCCCCTTGCAGCAAGCCTGCAAACTAAAAGCCCACAGAAGGCACACGAGGAGGTAGGACCCTCAACGCAGTGCGTTAGAAGGAGTGTGGGCGAGTGGGAGGCGGGCAAATCCAGAACCATTACCAAAGGAACTCCTCCAAAAATGCCAACAAATACGCCACCAGTGGCGGCGAAGGTATCGTTGTCCTTTGAGGTCAGAAGCCCGCCTGCCCCAAAGAGTAGAGTGATGGAAGCCAGGATATGCTCAAATATAATTAAAGCTTATATGACCACATCTAAGACAACGAAAAATGATATCAAGGCTGAGGTAAAAGCTCAAGCGGACCGCCTCTACCAGCTGGTGAAGGAGTCCGAGCAGGACAAAGGTAGGGAACCCCCAACCAACAAGACCTTCAAAACGAAGGGGATCCAAGCCCAAGAGGAGCCAAATGCTGACGAAGACCCCAATTCATCCCTGAAGGCTAGCAACGAGGTCGAGGCAGACTCCCTCAGGAGAGTCCTCGAGGAACATAGCCGTAACCTGGCCGTAAACACGGAAAAGATGGACAAGTTGAAAGAGGCACTACTAGCTAGTCAGCAGCATATGGAGAAGTTCTCCTATGCAAGCGTAGCGGCAAGTCGGCCTGCCATCCAAAACCCAGTTCCAAATACACTACATTCTATCGTAGTGACGGCCAGGGATGAAAAGAAGACGGGGGAACAAGTCCTGGACATAATCAGGCAAGTAGTCAACGCAAAGGAAGGGGGAATAATAGTAGACAAAGTTAGAAAGGCAAAAGATAGAAAAGTAATAGTGGGCTGTCGCACAGAAGAGGAAAGGAGAAAACTGAAGGAAAAATAGGCCAAGCACCAGAGCTGGAGGCACAAGACATCAAGAATAAAAACCCACAGGTCATAATAAAATAAATAATGCAGAACCTCACAAATGAGGAGATATTAAAAGCCCTAAAAAAGCAAAACCGCAGTATCTTTTGCAACCTCAATGACGAGCACAGCAAGGTGGAAGTCCTCTATAGAAAGCGCGCCAGGAACCCGCACAGGTGTCATGTAGTGTTGAGGGTCGCCGCAGAGGTCTGGAGGCGCATGCTCGAGGTCGGAGCGGTGCATGTGGACCTAACGCGGGTAAGAGTCGAAGACCAGTCCCCGCTCGTCCAATGCTCGCTCTGCCTTGGGTACGGGCATAGCCGACGCCTCTGCACGGAAACCGTGGCGAAGTGCGGCCATTGCGGCGGGCCTCACATGAGGACGGAGTGCGCGGACTGGAGCGCAGGTCTTCCACCGACCTGCTGCAATTGCACACGGGCAAAAATAGGGCAAGTAGAACACCATGCCTTCAGCTCTGAGTGCACGATAAGAAGAAGATGGGACGCAATAGCCCGATCCACTATAGCATACTGCTAAGGGCGCCCCGGTGACTTCTGCCCATCAAACAACAAGACCATACCGCGTGGCCCAAGCGAATTTACAACGAAAGGAACTGGCTACCACCGAACTCTTCTTAGAGGCCAGTGATCGGAAGATCTCGTGGGCACTGATCCAGGAGCCGTACGTGGGTGGAGCACGAAGTATGAAGAGCTACCGAGGTTCGCGAATCTACCAGTGCGAGGTTGATGGAAGTGGGAGGGTAAAGGCGGCGATCGCCGTCTTTGATCATGACTTGGACGTCATACCCTACCCGAAACTCACCACAAACAATATCGTTGTGGTGGGGATTCGGACCAAAGCCTGGGAAATCGCAGTAGTCTCCTACTACTTCGAGCCAGACCAACCCATAGGGCCATACCTGGACCAGTTGACCCGGATCAAATCGGAAGTGGCCACCGGTAGATTGCTTATAGGTGGCGACGCGAACGCCAAGAGTCCTTGGTGGGGCAGCATCATCGAAGACTCCAAGGGTGAGGAAATGTCCGGAACCCTGGAGGACTTAGAGCTTAAGGTACTGAACACTGGTGACGCTCCCACATTTGATACAGTCAGAGGTGGTCGAGTGTATAAAAGCCATGTGGACGTCACGGCATGCTCGCTCGACCTTTTCGACCTGGTGGACGGCTGGCAGGTCGACACAGGAGCAACATCCTCGGACCATAACACAATATTTTTCGAAATTAAAGTTAAAAGGGATAAAGGAGTAAATATCACCAGGACGACCAGGAAATTTAACACAAGAAAGGCGGACTGGGATACATTTAAAGATAAATTAGGGGAAATAAAAATTGAACATAATATAAATTTGAATAGTATAAGGGGAATAACTAGTAAAGTAGATTTGGAAGAATTAATTGTAAATTACAGAGATAGTATATTAAAAGCATGTGAAGATTCCATTCCCAAGACTAGTATTAAAAGTAAAATCACTTGTCCGTGGTGGTCCGAAGAGCTCACTGTGAAGAAGATGGAGTTTACCAGACTGAAGAACCGCATCCGCAATGCCGCGCCGGTCCGGCGAGCGATGGTCGTAGACGAGTACCTGAAGGCCAAAGCAGAGTACGAGATGCTAGCGAAGAGCGCCCAATTCGCAAGTTGGAAGGAGTTCTGCCGGAAACAGGATCGGGAAGGGGTCTGGGAGGGCATATTCAGGGTGATTGGTAGGACCGCCAGAAGGCAGGAGGAACTAACCCTACGCAGCGATGGTGTATTTCTCAACCCAAGTGAATCGGCCGCCCTACTCGCAGATACGTTCTACCCCGAAGACAGAGTAGACCAGGACAACGCTGACCACAGGCGAATTAGAGAAGCAGCCAGTCAAGTAAATGAGTGGGTTCATGATGAATATCATGACCCACCATTTACCTGGCTGGAGCTGAAGACCGCCGTGGCGGGTTTCAATCCCAAAAAGGCACCAGGAGGGGATGGACTGACGTCTGATATCTGCAGTCGAGCGATCCACCAGGACCCGGATGCGTTTCTTGCCCTCTACAATAAGTGCCTTGAACTGGCACACTTCCCGAACATCTGGAAGGAGGCCACAGTCGTGGTCCTCAGAAAGTTGGGCAAGGACGATTACCTAAACCCCAAGGCATACAGACCAATAGGTCTACTGCCTGTTCTGGGGAAGGTCCTGGAGAGGATGGTAGTAGCGCGTTTAAAATGGCAGCTTGTACCGCGGTTTAGTACCCGCCAGTTTGGCTTTATGCCCCAGAGAAGCACTGAGGACGCCCTCTATAAGCTAGTGAAGCACGTACAGGACAAGTTGAGGCTGAAGAAGCTAATTGTCCTGGTGTCGCTGGATATAGAGGGAGCCTTCGATAGTGCTTGGTGGCCAGCCATCAAGGTTAGACTGGCTGAGGAAAAGTGCCCGGTGAACATAAGAAGGCTGCTAGACAGCTATCTCGACAGTAGGAAAGTCAAGGTTCGTTACGCTGGGGAGGAATGCACGCGAGTGTTGTGCTCAAGGGTCAATAGGTGGTCCCATCCTGTGGAATCTCATTCTAGACCCACTATTGCAGGAATTGGAACAGCGCGGAATCTTCGTGCAGGCGTTCGCCGATGATATCGTCATGGTTCTGGATGGGGACTCAGCGACTGAAGTTTCTACATCTGCCAATGCAGCCCTCGCCCATGTTCAGAGTTGGGGCGTCAGGAACAAGCTGAGGTTTGCGCCGCACAAAACCTGTGCTATGGTCGTAACCAACAAGCGCAAGTATGATACCCCAAGGCTGAGCATGGCCGGGGTCGACATTGATATGGTTGGGAAGATGAAGTTGTTGGGTCTAACCATAGACGAGAAGCTCACCTTCAACGAGCACACCGCGAACGTCTGCAGGCGGGCAGCTAACATTTATAAGCAGCTGTCCCGCGCCGCTAAAGTGTGTTGGGGATTGGACGCACAGATCATACACACAATCTACACTGCTATGATTGAGCCCATAATAACGTACGCGGCCGCAGCCTGGGCTCCCGCTACGAAGAAGCTGGGAATACGGAAGAAGCTAGGCTCGGTCCAACGAGGATTCGTCCAGAAGATCTGTAAATCTTACCGTACTGTCTCCCTGAACTCGGCACTGGTACTGTCCGGAATACTACCTCTAGATCTACGCATACAGGAGGCAGCCGCCCTGTATGAAGCGAGGAGAGGGTCATCCCGGTTTGTACCAGGAGATAGGGAAATCGAAGGTGCAGTAAGGTTTGCAGAGGCTCCTCATCCAGCTACACAAATGCCCCTGGAGTTCATGTGCCTGGCAGACCAACAGTTGCTAGACAGCAACAACGTGCAGGCGGTGCGAAATTTCACCGACGGCAGCAAGATTGAGGGGAAGGTCGGAGCCGCATTATCCATATGGGATAATGAAGGCGAAGTCCGGAAGCTCAAACTTAGCTTAGCCGCGTACTGCACAGTCTACCAGGCGGAACTCCTGGCCATCTGTAAAGCGACGGACGTGATACTCGCGCGGCAAGAGACGAGCTATGGTTTGTACAGCGACTCAATGTCAGCATTGGAGACGCTTGCAAACCATGGCTCACTCCATCCCCTGGCGGTTTACGCGCGCGCCAATTTGGCTCAAGCCCTGGGCCAGAGCAAAGCTGTGTCTTTGTTCTGGATCAAGGCCCACGCGGGCCTGCCGGGGAATGAGCGAGCGGACGAGTTAGCAAAGGAAGCAGCATTGTCGTTACGGAGGAAGCCGGACTACGACCGGTGTCCGGTTTCATTTATCAAGCGACAGATCCGTTTGGAATCGCTTGATGAATGGAATCGAAGATATGTGTCGGGCGAGACGGCCTCTGTGACGAAAATGTTTCTTCCGGATGCAATAGCGGCTTTCCGTATTATAAAACAGATACGGCCGACAGGCGTTCTCACGCAGATTTTGACGGGGCACGGCGGGTTCTCTGAATACTTGAATCGCTTCAAGTGTAAGGAGAGCCCATCGTGCGTCTGCGATCCAGGCGTGGCAGAGACTGTCCAGCACATACTTGTAGATTGCCCGTTATTTATCAGGGAACGCTACCAACTTGAATGTGAGCTGGACAGGAGACTGACGAAGGAGAGCCTGCATGGGCTCATGAGTAAGCAACACAGGGAAAAGTTCCTAGTGTACTGTGTAAACGTGGCCTCCACAGTCATTGCACGAAACCGAAGCTGAAGCGGCTCTATGCTTCACCAGTATTATTATAATATTTTGTAAGAAGCATAGAAATAGCACGCACAAAACTGCAGTGACATACGGTGCACTGGGGTAGTACCTAAGAAAACAGATTGTCTGTATGATGATAAGCACTTTTGTGCTTGTCATCCCTATTGTAAGGCATGATTTATATTTGTATTATCTTTATCTGTGATAAACAGCACTTTTTGCATATTTGTAATAAACAGCACTTTTTTGTATATTCTGTGATCAATAAAACTTTTTGTATATTTGTTTGTATTTTAACCTACTGATAATAAATAAAGTATGCCCATAATTATATAAATAAAGTTGGATTCCCAATACTAATAAAGTATACAAGAAGATGTAAGCAAGAAGAACCTAAGTATGAAGAATAAAAGTACGAGTGGCATAAAAGAGGAATAGTATGAATGAGTTCGAAAAGAATAGGCGCCAACTTTGTTTTTTTTTTTTTTTTTTTTTTTTCCCTCTGGCTTCGCACGGGTTGTGCATTCAGCCAATGTCACGTCAGATTGTATTATTTAGAAGTAAAGGTAGGGAAAGCGAATTTAAAAATATATTTATTAAATTTAACGGAATTTAGGAAAGGACGGATATTGGATCAGTATATTTTAATGGTAATGGCGTAACAAATAAATAATGAGCAAATTACAATGAGGAAAGTTACAGCTTAATATTATTTAAGGTGATGAATGAGACTATACATTTATACACTGGAAAGCTATTTGTACAAAGTAAAGAAAGTATTGAGGTAGGAAAAGGAATACGAAGGGACAAGAGGTCACAGAGAAAGGAAGAACGGTCATGTAAAGGACAGGAGAAAAATATGTGATCTAAGTCACCTACGTCTGTGCCACACGAGCAATTGGGGTCGTCGATGATATGAAGTTTCGCAAGGTGGGCTGGAGAGCAAACATGGCCCAGTCTCAACCGTATTAAAATGGAGGTCTCCTTGCCAAACTTTGCCCTGCCAAACCACGGTTTTTCTGGAATCTCGGGTTGAATAAAAGAAAAGTAACGGCCCTTGGATTTTCTGCTGATATCCCAAGCTACCTTCCAAGAAAATTCTAAGAAAATTCTTTGGCAGCGTCTCGAGGTCATAGCTAAAGTTCTTATATGGAACTAAGTCCCCACATTGCACCGCATCACCAGCGAGTGCATCAGCTACATCATTGCCATGAATTCCAGAATGGGCCGGAATCCCGGCAAATAGTAGTATGTTACCCTCAGAGATGGTTCTGAACGCAAGTTCTCTTATTGCATAAACTATAGGAGACTGAAATTTTAGTTCGAAAGGGGATTTACTGATGGCTAGAAGTGCACTCTGTGAATCGGTAAAAATTATAGCTTTTTTGAGCTTAAAAACACGTGAATATTCTAAAGCTTTTAGAATTCCAAAACATTCTCCAGTAAAAACAGAAGTCTGCGGAGGCAGTTTTATTTTCTGTACAATTTTGTATTGAGTATGGTAGGTACCAATCCCAACACAACCCGTAGGAGAACGCTTGGCAGCATCAGTAAAAATATGCTGGCAGTCTGAATGTTCAATCAGAAATGTATTAAAACTTAAATGGCAATCGGGATCTGATTTACTTACACAGTTATATTCAATGTTGGGAGTGAACAGTAAACTCTCATAACTATTGTTAAATAGGGGAAGTTTATTTGAACGGTGAATAGGTGATGAAAGTGAGAGGAATTTTTTATAGCTTTCAACTAAACAAGGAGCACGTTTATGGGACCAGTAAGCTGAAGATTCAATTTGAAACGTTAAAGATTCCAATTTAGGAATGAGAGGGTGATTTGAGAACTTAAGAATCCGGAATAAATATTTGTCAGACAGGAATTGTCTTCTGAGGCATAAAGGAGCTTCCCCACATTCAATTTGTAGCGCATTAATGGGACTAGATTTCATGGCACCCGAAATAATGCTTAATGCTTTTGACTGGATTCGATCCAACTTTTTAAAAGCCATAACACTACCAGGTTCTAGAACGAACAATCCATAATCCAGGATGCTTCTGATGATTGCGTTGTAAATGAGTTTTAAAGAAAAAGGATGAGCACCCCACCACACACCTGAGAGGCATCTGAGCATATTTAAATGATTTTCACATTTATTAATAATATGGTCGCAATGAGGAACCCAATTTAATTTAGAATCAAATATTACACCCAGATATCTGAATTTATCTTTAACTGGAATAAGTATTCCTTTAAAGAAAAGGTTTAATAAGGGAAAAAATCTCTTCCTGGTGAATAAAACAGCCGCGCTTTTAGACGTGGACAAATCCAAACCATTTAAATATAACCATGACTCTAAAGTAGATAAAGCAGAATTAATAGCACAACTAGCTTGTTCAACAGAATGATTTGAAGAATATAATAATAAATCGTCGGCATATTGAAGAACCTTAACATGACTAGATATGGAAGAGTCCAAATCAAAAGTGTAAATATTGTACAGAAGGGGACTGAGCACAGAACCCTGTGGAAGACCTCTCCATACAAGATGGGAGACATCATGATCTCCTATTAACATGTTAACAGAGCGTTCAGTCAGGATGTTAATAATAAAATTCGTCAAATTCGAGGGAACCTCTAAGGCTTTTAATTTATTTTGTAAAACTGATAATACGACATTATCATAAGCTGCATTAATATCTAGGAAAACTGCAACAATGGATTGGTTATCAGAGAAGGATATCCGAATATCGGATGAAAAAATACTTAAACAGTCAGTGGTGCTTTTACCTTTTCTAAAGCCATATTGTGATTCAGCCAAAAGACCCTTACTTTCAACATACCATTCTAGACGGTTCTTAATTAAGTGTTCAGCTAATTTCATCAGAATTGAAGACAAAACTATGGGCCGGTACGAGGCAGATTCTGATGGAGTTTTATTTGGTTTAAGGAATGGCAACACCATTTGACGTTTCCATTCAACAGGGATGTTTCCTGTTTTCATAATAGAATTAATAAGTTCTAAGTAATAATTGAGGACATTGTCATTCAAATTAGCGAAAAAGGAATACGGGATGCCATCAATGCCTGGCGCAGAATCCTTGGTTCTATGAATAATACCCTTTAATTCAGTTAGAGAGAAAGGAAGATCTAGCGTGGAATGTGTGTCTGAAGTGTCTTGGTTAATAGATATGGGGGATAGGATACGGTTAATAGTCTCAGGAACCCAAGGAGGAGCTAATTTATCTAAAAAGTCACTGGCTAAAGAATCAGGAATAGGAGAAGGGTTGTGATAAACAGACCTAAATCTACGAATATTGCGCCAGACAATCGTAGGATGAGTGTTCGGTGAAATTGATGAGCAAAAGTTACGCCAAGATTCAAATTTTTTCTTCTTAAATATTTTAGAAGTTTCAATAATTATGTTACTAACGGTTACAAAATTAATATCAGACATATCATGGTTATAATTAAATTCAGCCACTTTACGTTTTTTAATCAATTCTGTGCACTCGGAGTCCCACCATGGGGGTGAAGGAATTGTGCTCCTATTGTTATTTTTAACAGGAAAAACTTCATCCGCCGCTGCAATTAATATGTGCGCTAAAGCTTCAGCACAACTATTTTCATTGCCATCAGCAATAACAGGCAAGGTGCAAAGTTTTCTGTCAACAGTGTTTCTAAATTTGTCCCAGTCATCATTAGTATTACTAATAGGTAGCTTATGTTTTAAATTAGATAGCCTTCTTGATGCCTTTGGTTTGGAAAGAGGATAAGATATGACTATTGGGAAATGGTCACTACCATAAGTGGAGGTTAGAATATCCCAAGTTAACGAGGAAGCTAAGCTTGGTGAACAGATAGAAAGGTCAATTGCACTTTGGTTCTGATTGGGACTACAACAACGTGTAGCAGCTCCTGAGTTCAAGATGCATAAATTATGTAGGTCTATTATATCTAATAATTCATCCCCATAACAAGTAGAAGTCGAACAACCCCACAACTGGTGATGGCAATTAAGGTCACCCAAAATTAAGATTGGCTTTGGAAGAAAAGAAAAGAGATTATTCATCTCTTGCAGAACTGAAGAAGAAGGGTGAGGAACATAAATAGAAACAAGACAAGTATGATGCACTTTAATAGCTACAATTGAAATTTCCTCACTGTGAGGAGGCAATGTAATAGTAGAGAATGGGATAGAATTCTTGATAAGTATAGCTACTCCACCATACCCATCAGATCTATCCTCTCTAATGGTTAAATAACCATTGATTTTTAAAATATGATAAGGTTTGAGCCAAGTCTCTGCTAATGCAAAGGCAAATGGCTCATATTTGTTTAAAAGATGTATAACATCACTCTTTTTGTTTATTAGACTGCGGCAGTTCCACTGTATTATTTTGGATGTGTTGTCCATTATGAATGGATTGAGATTCATAGAAAGTTGGGGCTACGTTGGACGGTGAAATATGGAACTGAGAGAGAAGATTATGTAATGCAGAAAGAAAATCGTTTATAGAGAAATTTGTGTCTTTTATGTCATTATTATTATTGCTAGAAAAAGCACAACCATTTGATGGCTGGGGAATATTAAAATCCTTTATGATGGCATTATGAGCCACTTTATTATAACCTTGTACAGTTTTAGGAGGAGAGTGAGGTTTGAGGAAGACTGTCTTTTTATAGCTATTTGAAGCAGGTGTTTTATTAGGTGAAGAGATTGAAGCATTATTTGCAAAGTTTTTGGAGGGTGAAGATAAAAGTGTATCAGCATATGATTTTGTTATTGGGGGATGAATTTTTGCAGCTTCAGCATATGATACTGAACTTTGTGCCATGTAAGTTTTGATTAATTTTTGCCTTGAGTATTCTGGGCAAGACTTATTAATAGCAAAATGAGGACCAGAGCAAAGGCAGCAAGATGTACTTTCTTGTTCTCTATCACAACTGTCTCCAGTATGGCCTTGGCCACATTTATAGCAACGGGGTTTAGACCTGCACTGAATTTTAGTGTGACCAAATCTACAGCAATTGAAGCACTGTATGGTGGGAAAAATATATAACTCTACAGGTAATGCATTATAGCACATAAAAATTCTTTTTGGTAAGACCTGCCCGTCAAACGTAACAACTATGGATTGGGATGGTTTCCAGATGGCTGAACCATCTACAATGGTTTTAAAATTAAGGCGTCTGACTTTTAAAATTGGACCGCAACCAATTGGTACTGTTATATTTTCAATAACTTCCTCCGGAGACCATTCTGCAGGAACACCACGTACTAAGCCCATTCTAGTAACGTTAAAAGTTGGTATAAAAGCTTTAAAATTGTATTTTTCTAGACTATTATGAGAAATAAAGGAGTTTGCTTCAAGAAAATTTGAAAAAGATAGTGAAATCTTATTGCGCCCGATTTTTTTGACGCTTCCATTAATAATGTTTTGAAAAGCATTATGTTTTAAAAACTTGCCAAATGTGATTGGGTGCAATGTCGTACTATCATCTGGTGAAGTTATTATTTTTTGAACATGTATTATAAAAGGCGCGCTATCCGTTTTATCATAGGTTTTTCTACCAATCTGAGTGGGATTAACTATGGAAGGAGCGGGAATATCTTTAGTCAATACATTGGAAACATTATTTTCTAAATGGATAGGTGCAGATTCCACGATTTCAGTAGAGTGAGAGTCTATACAACCACAACCCGAAGACTCGGAACCGTGGTGTTTGCGGGTACGACGACGTTTATTACAGTGCTTACATACATGGACGCGGCTTCTTTTTAAATTTCGAGCAGAAGACGACCCATCAGTGTCCATACCCGATTCGTTTGATTGAACTGTGACAAAAACGCCGGCCGGGGGAACAAAGTCCCCCGGGTCCGGCGGGTCTTTCATCCTTACACGCTAAAAAGAATTGAAATAACTTACCACTACCGAAGAATGAACTATACTAAATCTTAACTACTACTACTACTGATCTAATATATAATTGTGAACTTTTTCCAAATAAATATTGTTATATACAAGTTAAAATTTTGTTTTAAATTAACTCCAAAAAATACGCGACCGCCAAGTTGAAAGTTGCCCGCGCTTTTCCGCCAACTTTGTTGAGCGGGATTAGTATTAAGAAAAAAAAAAAAAACACTGTGTTGCCCAATTTCTCACAGGGCATGGTAACTTTAAAAGTAAATTATTTTCCTTCGAGCTCGTTGCCTCGCCTTTATGTCAGTATTCTACATCTGACTGCGAAAATGTACAACCTGCACATCATATCATAAGGGAGTGTATTCTTTGGCAGAATGCATAGAGTATAGTAATAGATTGGGAAAATGAAAGCAATACTATGTTGAATAATGTACAGGCTGCATCAGAAGATGTTTCTTTTTTTCTTTTGGATGTTGTGGTAACTAGAACAAATTTCCGTGCGTTCAAGCGTTTTTGCCATACCTATTTATTATTGGAATCAAATATACGAGTACCCATTAATATTAATGCTAATTTTTATCCGTGGTAGAGATGGGTAGCTGGCCGTAATTTCAATAACCTAGCTAGCTGGCTATTAGGCATGAAATAGCCGGCTAACTAGCCAGCTATTTAGCTATTTGGCTATAGGATTTAGTTCGGCTACCCCGCCAAGGGGCTTTCCTCAGCTATCCCGGTTATCGGCTACGGCGGCTAAGGAGGCTATCGCGACCACGGCTACTTTGTGCGGCTATCCCGCTACGGCAGCTACTCGTTGTATCTTAAACCAGAAGGATATTGTTATGTGTCGTTACGTGATTTTTAAGTAACAACAAAACGCGGTTTGCGTTTTGACAACGTTTTCCAAACGATCTATTTCACAACTATCTATTCACAGAATAAATTATAACATAATATTATTAAAACTATTTTACGACGCCGACGCGACACAACACACACAAAAATTATACTCTGGATATCGCTAGCCAATAGCTAGCTATCGTATTCTCGAATACCGTAGCCGTGGCTATTATTTGAATAGCCGTTATTTAGCTAGTTATTAGAATAGCTACCCATCTCTAATCCGTGGTGCTAGGCAACTGGGCTTATCCCAGTTGTAAATGACCCATTGTGCCTATTGACCTTGTTTGTTCTGTCTCCTACTTGATATGGAGGGAACTGGAAATTTTTATTTTTTCCTACTCCTCCCCTATTCTTTTCTGATTAATTTCGTTGCGGGATCCAAGACAGTTAAATTCATTCTCCGGGACTTCGTCGAGCTTCATTGCCTCGGTGCTTTTCTGGTGGTCACCACTATTGATTCTGGCTTTCAGGAGTTGCAGTGATTTGGGAATAGTGCTGTGGGAATGTCCCAAAAAAGAAGTACATAATTATAATATTAAATTAATTATTACTTTACTAAGGGTATTTCAACTAATATATTTTTTGTAAAAATGTGTGAATTCTAATGAAGCTTTTTATGGTATAAAGCTATGTAGGTACCGCTTCTGTAGTCAGTCAGCAGTTTAGTCTATACGAGTGACAAGTTGTTGCAGAATGTTGAACGAAACGCGTAAGCGCCATGAAAATCATGGCGCTTCCGTCTTTTTGATCGCGAGAAAACTATACCTTATAAGCGCTCTAGCGCTGCGTGTTTATACTGTTTTGTTAGACGGCTAATTATTGTTTCAGCGCTGCAGCGAAGTTTAGTTTAAACTCTTGTCAAAATAGAGCATGTCCTTTACTTAGGATAGCTACTCTAGTACATATTTATCTCAATGAATAAATCATGATAAATTCTCAAATTTGTCAGTTTTTGTTAAGGACCTCTCGACGAGTATAGGCCTCCTCCATTTTTTTCCACTTTTCTCTATCTTGGGCTGTGGCAAACCAGTCATCTCCTGCAATCTTCTTAATTTCATCAGTCCATCTCTCTAGCGGTCTCCCTCTTTTGCGTTTTCCAAGAGGGCCACTCCAGGTAATCACTTTCTTAGGCCATTTTTCATTTGACATACGTGCAACATGGCCTGCCCATTTCCATTTCAATTTCAGACAGTGTGGTAAAGCATCTATGACCTTTGTTCTTTTCCTTAAATCGGTGTTTCTTATTTTATCTTTAAGTTTCAGATTTAGAATACTCCTTTCCATGTTTCTCTGAAAAGTTTCAATTTTCCTCTTTGTGAATGTATTATAAACCCATGTTTGGCTTGCATATGTGAGACATGATATCATGGCATTGTTCCCCTTTAAAAGTTCTAAAAAAAAGTCCACGACAGCATATGTCTATCTTTTAAGATTGACTCACTATAACCTTTTTATTAAGGTAATCATTTTTTTTTCATTTGCGAAAGAATTTTATCAACATATATACTAATAAAACAAAGCTGAAGAGTTTCTTTGTTTGTTTGTAGGGTAGGTAGGATTGGTAGGGTATGTAGGTAGTCCCCCCGGTGGGTTCCCGCATTGTCGAGGCGGGGGGAGGTAACCGTGGCTTGGTCACCCACGGTGAAGCGAAGAGGAACCTGAGGAGGGGCCGCTCGTCAGGGCTTTAGCCGATAAGCCGACGACGTAGCGGCCAACATGTAGGTTGCGGCAGTGGCGGCGCCAGATCTAAATTTGATGTGGGCAGTGTTCATTTTGCGAGGCCCTCTGACGAGGTAAGAAAACGGATTTTTCGAATAAAAATAAATGGATAAATAGACTTGTAAGTAAAATTTATAGCCAATGTACGTTACCCTTCAGTTTCTTTTTTTTTTTAGCATAACTCTGCTAAATATTTTAGCATCCCACCTCGGATTGGATAAGACTTAAATAATTTTGTTGATACCATACTAATATTATAAATCCGAAAGCAATTCTTGTGTATCTGTCTACTTCTGAACCGTTGGTATGGAGATAGTTTGAAACTATGGGAAGGCCATAGGATGTTTTTTATATCCCGGAAATCATCCTTAAGGGGGTGGAAGTACATTATGGTACACAATAAAGAATTGAGAATTGAAGTCTGAATGGTGAATATTGGTTCACCATTCAAAGTACAACTTTCTCAAATACGTCGGCCCAAAATCCTAAAATATAATGGCTATTTGAAGTACTTAAGCTACGCAGAGAAGCCGCGGGCACATGCTAGTACCTAATATATAAATTACGATGCGCGAGGCCCCTGTAACTGCGAGGCCGTAGGCGGTGGCCCACGTCGCCTACGCCTAGCGCCGCCTCTGCTGGGTTGCGGTGTTGCCTGGGCGACATCGCAACTAAGGCGGGCCGCGATGTCATATATAACTCATAGGATATCGTGGCAAAATGTTGGAGGCCGCGGCGGGAGAGGAGTGCCGGTATTGCGGTGCGCCGCTCTCCCTACCTTCCGTGGCCTGGACGGGGTCGCCACCGTCTGATGGCGGACGCGGTGGGGCCGCAGGGCAAGAGGAGTGTCGGTATAGCGTTGGCCGCTCTCCCTATCCCAGTATACATGAGCAATTTACAAGATTAAAAAAAAAAAGTTAGGTGGTAGTGGTAGGTAGGGTTGGGCAGATGACTGTTTGGTGTTTTTATGCCAAAACAAAGTTTGCCGGGTCAGCTAGAAGGCTATATATTATAACGCTATTTATTATGTAACCCATTGCATTGTCAATGAAGTACATAGTAGGGCAGGGCCGCGCTGACGCCCGGCACAGGGGGGGGGGGGGGGGGGGTCTACTCCCTAAGCACGAAGTCCGTAGTTTCAGCCTTCGTTACGGGCGTTTCCTACTCCGTATTATCTACGGACGGATTATTCTTTCGGGACCCAAACTAAGAATGAATGAAAATACAGTATGACAGTTGTAGCTACTCTCGATGTGTTTTTACTGGTCCGGAAACTTGAACTTAACACTGTTTTTATCACTCCGAAGTTTCGGAATACTTTCGGACGGGGCCCGTCACTTCGTTGACAGAGATAGGGAGTAGACCCCAATGGCCGCGGGCTCTCAACCTCTGGCTGGAACCTAAAAAACTACCGGGCTATTTTTTTTATTTTTATACTGCGTCCACACTAGACAAAGACAAAAATAGGGGTGAATGTAGGTAATTATCGCAGGCTCTGTTTGAGTATAATTGAATTAACATACACTTACAAGTACAAGTACACACTTTACTGACATTAAATCAAATCAATCAATCAATCTGTCTAGCCTTTTCCCCAACTAGTGGTGGACTGGGCTTCCAGTCTAACCAGATGCAGCTGGATACCATTATTTTACATGGAGCGACTGCCTATCTGACCTTCACAACCCAGTTACTGGGTAATACGATACCCCTTTAGCAAGACTGACTTTCCTGGTTTCAGACTATTCGTAATGATATCCGTTACGCCTCAAAATCACGCAATCGAACAGAATCGCCATCACCATTCTGTTACTATCACAGACGATTTAAAGAGCAAGCTAGACGCTGCACGTCACCTTGCTCATTCGTAAAACAAAATGCGGAAAACTAAACGGGACGTTGGCAGAGGCGGACACCGGCGTTCAAGATAAATCTCACTGCCACCGATAGAAACTCGAAACTATCATTCTTAGTCGACACTGGAGATAACATATCCGTGCTACCAAGAAGAAAGGGTCAAGTAACAACGCCGTTACCATTTCAATTATACGCAGCTAACAACACAACAATAGCTACGTATGGCGAGAAAACGCTATCGCTCGACTTCAACCTACGACGCCGCTACAAATGGAAATTCATTGTAGCTGACGTGTCGAAGCCAATACTCGGAGCAGACTTCCTCAAGCATCATCAACTCATCGTCGACCTGAAAAACCAAAAACTAATCGACGGTGTCACGGGCTTAAAGGTAAATGCCACAATACGAGTATCAAACACGCTTACCGTACGCAGCATTGACATGTCGCAATCATACCACGACATCCTTTATTTTTTTTTTTTTTTTTTTTTTTTCCTGGGTTGAAAATCCTCATTGGATGTCCTCCGCCCTGGGGGGAGCGGAGGGGTCTGTCAGACTCGTACTGACTAAAAACCACCCCGGTGTTCCGTCTCACACCTACACCGGGGGTCGCGGGAACAACGATACTTCCGCAACCCCCGGCTAGTGCCGGCCCGCCTCTGCGGGCCACGACCTCGGGTTGGGGGGGAGTGAGGTGTTTGACTCCCCCGCAACGTCTGAGAGGGGCGCGCGTGGAACACTACGCGCCGCCACCTCGGGTCCAGATGTTTGGGGGGCGACGGACGTCCCCGAGTCCGTCGCCCCTGGACCCATTTACGGGGGCCGGAAAAGGGCGTTGTCCGCCCTCCGCCGACGCCCGGCGCGTCTGCTGCGGATCGGGTTAGCGGATGAAATCTCCCTTTCCCTCTCCGCAGCCTCCTTCTGCGAGACCACTGTTTCGCAGAAGGATACCACCGCGTCCCAGGACTCTTCACTGCCGACCATTGACTCGACTACGGCCGGCAGCGACAGGTCACTGCCTACTTCTGAGATGAGGGCACGGCGCGGCTCCTCCCAAGCGGCACATTCTGCCAGCGTATGCCGTGCCGTGTCCTCCCGGCAGTCGACGCAGTGGTGACACCGGGCGTCCGGCTCCCTGTTTATGCGATACAGGTACTTCCCGAAGCAACCATGCCCCGAGAGCACCTGCGTCACCCGAAACGACAGGGAGCCGTGCCTCCTCCCGAGCCAGTGCTCGAGCACTGGCCGGACCGCCTCGATAGTGACGAGGCCGGCGGTAGGGCGTGCAAGCCTGTCCCGCCATTCCGCCACCAGGACCTCGCGGAGCTGAGACCGACGCAACTCCATATGTCACTGCATCGGCCCTTCGCCCCGCGCCCGCGCTTCCTCGCGCCACCGATACAGTGACGCGAGTACCTTCGCCTCCAGGTCCCAGGGCGGGGATCCGGCCAGTGCACAAGCCGCCTCGTAGGAGATCGTGCGATACCCCCTGATGACTCTGACGGCCATCGCTCTCTGCGGCTTTCGCAGAACAGCGATGCTGCCGGCCGTCAGATCAGTCGCCCAGATCGGGGCCCCATACAGGGCCATTGATTGCACGATCCCCACGTAGAGCCGCCTACAGGCACCGCTCGGGCCCCCCAGATTGGGAAGCAGCGATGACAGCGCCCCAGCCGCGCCCAACAACTTGGGCGCCAGCCGCTGGAAATGGGGGCCGAAATCCCACCGGCTGTCGAGCACCAATCCCAGGTACTTCATGGTTGACTCGACAGCGATTCGAGAGCGTAGTAGCGTACCACGTAGAGCCCCCCAACGACGATGTGGGCATCGGGCGATGGCGCCCGCCGGGGACCATGAAAGACCATGGCCTCCGACTTGTTGAGGGCCACCTCCAGGCCAAGGCGCCGTATGCGGCTCACCACCTGTGAGACCGCAGCCGTCGCCAGCAACGCTGCCTCCCTGTACGAACTCCCCCGGGCGGTGACCAGCGTATCATCCGCGTAACACGTCAGGTCTACGCCCGGTTGGAGTTCGCCCCTCAGCACCCAGTCGTACCCGATGTTCCACAGGGGTGGGCCCAAGACTGAGCCCTGTGGAACACCGCACGACATGCCGTGCTGGTTTTCGACGCCATCACGTCCCACGTAGGTGACACACCTCTCCGCCAAATAAGCCCCGACGATGCGGCGGAGGTAGGCAGGCACTCGATGATACCGCAGTGCCTCCCGAACACAACTCCAGGGCAGGGTGTTGAAGGCGTTGGAAATGTCCAAGGACACGGCCAACATCACCCCACCCCGGGACACCGCTTCCTCCGCCAGGACTCTCACATGCGATATCGCATGGATGGTGGAGCGCCCATGCCGAAAGCCGAACTGGCATTCGTCCAGGTCCGGCCCCTCTCTGTACAAGTGGCTGACGAGGCGGGCAGCGATTATCCGCTCGAACAGCTTACCCACCTCGTCTAGCAGCACTATGGGCCGGTACGCGGACGGCGAGTCCGCAGGGCGCCCCGCCTTCCTGAGCAGGACCAGGCGACCAGATTTCCACAGAGTGGGAAACTGGCCCCGCTTAAGGCACGCTGTGAAGAGTCCTCTCAGCCAGGGCTCTAGCTCCTTCAGAGCGAGGGCAAGCACGTTGCCGTGAATTCCATCGGGCCCAGGAGCCACGTTCTTGGCCCGGAGCCGCATCACGGCCACCTCCATCTCTGCCTGTGTCACCTCTGGGACGCTGATGGCGTCCTCCTCTGTAGACTCTGCGGCCGTGGGCAAAGCCATCGGCGGCGGAATATGCTCCACTCTCGCCGGGAAGAGGGCAGCGACTACCTCCTCCAGCAGCTCGGGTTGGAGACTCTCCGTAACTGGAGGCGCGGCGGCTCGAAGTTTCACTCGAACCGCTCGATAAGGGCGCCCCCAAGGATCCCCGTCTAGAGTCTCCAACATCTCCTCCCTGGCTCGCTTCTTCGCCTCGCCGAAGGCCAGCCGCAGAGTCTTCGTCGCCGCGCGGTACACCTCATACAGCGCGGCTTCTTCGTCAGGGACCCGACGACGTCTTCTCCGGTATCGGGTGTACTGGCGTCTGGCCGCTACGCACACGACACGCAACTGTGCGATCTCGGCGGACCACCAGTACACCTGGTGCCTCGCTGACTTTGCGTGGACCCGGGGCATGGACGCGTCGCTGATTTGCGTCATCGCCCCGCGGAACCACAGCGCCTCCTGTTCGACGTCGACGGGTCCGGTTGTTGCCGACTCCCGGATCCAGGCCTGGACAATGGTGGCCTCCTCGAGAAGTTCCCTGTCGATGCGCTTGCGCGCCCAGCGTGGATTGACCGTCCGCGGGGCTGGTGAGCCACGGCCGCCTGCAGTTTGGGTGGAGACGTCGAAACGGATATATCTGTGATCCGATAACGTCTCCACCTCCACGGCGACACGCCAGTCGCGGACACGGCTCGCGACAGCAGGGCTAGCGAATGAGACGTCCACTACTGACCCACCCCGCTGTCGCATGCACGTTTAAACCGAGCCCCGGTTTAGGATGACCAGGCCGGTGGTTACTGCCCACTCCTCCAGCGCCTCACCCCTAGCATCGGTTACCGGAGATCCCCACGCTGAAGACTTGGCGTTGAGATCCCCTAGCAACAGCACAGGGCGAGGGTGGAGTTGGCCTACGACGGCGCCCAACTCGACAAGGAAACTCTCAAAGTCGGCGAGACTCTTGTTGGGCGAAAAATACGCACCAACAACGCCAACGCCGTCCGTGAGGGCGGCCACCCAGCCGGGACCTCGGGACGGGCTGACAAGAGCCCCGCCAATGATGGCCACCAAAACGTCGAGGTCTCCAACCCAGTTGTCTCTGGGTGGGACGAAATACGGCTCGGCGACCACAGCCACGTGAATCGACCACTCTGCCATGCTCTGGAGCAAGAGATCCTGAGCTCTGGCAGAGTGGTTGATATTGCCCTGGAGGAAATGATAGAGCGCCATTATGCGCAATCCATTCCCTCCACTCCATTCCTACGCTGAAGACTTGGCGTTGAGATCCCCTAGCAACAGCACAGGGCGAGGGTGGAGTTGGCCTACGACGGCGCCCAACTCGACAAGGAAACTCTCAAAGTCGGCGAGACTATTGTTGGGCAAAAAATACGCACCAACAACGCCAACGCCGTCCGTGAGGGCGGCCACCCAGCCGTGACCTCGGGACGGGCTGACAAGAGCCCCGCCAATGATGGCCACCAAAACGTCGAGGTCTCCAACCCAGTTGTCTCTGGGTGGGACGAAATACGGCTCGGCGACCACAGCCACGTGAATCGACCACTCTGCCATGCTCTGGAGCAAGAGATCCTGAGCTCTGGCAGAGTGGTTGATATTGCCCTGGAGGAAATGATAGAGCGCCATTATGCGCAATCCATTCCCTCCACTCCATTCCTAGGCCGGGAGTCGGCCGAAGAGCAGCCAGGCTGACGGGGGGGTAAAGAGTCCCCGGCAACCGTGGCCCTCCTTCTCCTCTTCTGCTGCTGCGCGGGTACGCCACAAGCCTTTCCGCCCGCTCTGTGCCCAGCGGGCCTCCCTGCAGCTGTACAGAGGCTGCAGTTTGGCGCCGCGGAGCACTGGGCCGCTTTGTGGCCGAGCTGACCGCAGCGATAGCACTGCTCGCTGCAGTCTGTTTCGGCGGTGCATCGCGCCCTGACATGCCCAATGTCTAGGCAACGATAGCACCGCAGAGCCCTGGGTTGCAGCAGCTTGACCCTCGCTGCAACCCACCCCACCAGCAGTCGTCCTGCGTCTGCAACTTTTTTCGCCGCCGGCACCGGGCACCGCACCCAAATCATGCCGAGCCCGGTAGCGTCGGCGCGGATCTCGCCCGTCCGTACATCCTCGGGTGGACATCCACCGGCTTGGGCAATGGCCGCCATGACCTCAGCTGGGGTCGTCGAGTCATCCAGACCGTCGATACGCAGCTCAGCCGTCTTCATCGGCCTCGACACTCGGACGTCCTCAGGGTTGAGGACCTCTCGCAGCTTGGCGGCCAAAATGTCCGCCTTTTCGGCGCTGGAGGCACCTGACACCTCAAGCAGCCGCGCCCCCGTAATTGCCGACCTCATTCGGAAGCCGGACGGTGTGCCAAGGTCGGGGAACGCGACTTTGGCCTTCGCCTCTGACAAGACCGCCTTGTACGAGACGCCCCTTTCGACGGCTCCGGGCTGCAGCGTGATCACTACAGCCGCGGAGCGTGGGGCTCTGACCTTAGGCGGTCCCGCGGCCTTATTAAGTGTAGGTGCTCCAGTGGTTGCCGGCGGTGGCACCGTCCTCTTCCCTCGACGGCGGCCCCTCTTGACAACCGTCGTCCAGGCCTCCGTGAGGGGGCCAGGTGGTGTTGGCGGAGTTGCAGCCGCCGACTGGGAAGTGGGCACGGACCTTCCCTTAGCGGGTTTGCTGGGCCCCTCCGTGAGCCTTGTGGCCTCCTTCCCGGCACTTCTCGGCCCAGCCGAAGTGGCTGCCGGCCCAGGATTAGCGGGCCCCTCCTGTCTCCGCTTGTCTGCAGCCAGTGGCGGGCGGGCGGATCCGGCTGGTAGTAACCTCGACTCTATTGCCTCTATCCGGGCACCCACCATTTGGCCGCACTGCATCATGCAGATGCGCGCGATCCTCTCGATATCCGCATCCGCAAGTGCAGGGGCCGACGATGGGGCCGAAGATGGGGCCGACGACGGGGCCGACGACGGGGCCGGCGATGGGCTCGTGACGGCAGTTGCTGCCTTCTGGACGGCAAACTGCCGCTTGAGGTCCTCCACCTCGGATCGGAGACGGCTGTTCTCTTCCCACAACTTCGCCGTCTCATCCGTGGTTGTGCGGCTACTAAGGACCTCAACCGCCTCCTGGATGCTGTCCACCGCATCCTTCAAGGCACGAGTGAACGTGCCCTTCAGATTGCCGGATTTGGTAGCAACCTTCAGGACGACATCCAGGCCGTCCATCACTTGGCGACTTAGCGCCACCGCCGATGCATCCGCCGTCCGAGCCGAGCGCCTCTCTCGGGCCTGTCGGGCCAACTCACCGACCTCATTGGCCGCGACAGCCTGTCGCTGTGCCCGCTTTGCGGCATTCACTTCCGCCTTATTTGCCCCTAGCAAGGACGTGGTGGAGCCACCGCTTTGGTCCGCACTCATGTGCCCAGGGTCGCTCTGCACGCACTCTGCAGGGACAGGCGTGTCGGGCCGTGGCACGAAGCGACCCCGCACGTCACGTTCCGGCACCCGAGTGCTGGCAACGGCGCGACCCCGCCCTCTCCGCCCCGTTGAAACCTTCGGGGCCGTCAGATTCTCCTCACTCGAGGAGAGACCCAGCGACCCCGAGTCTTTGTTGCGCGGACGCTTCCTCCAAACTTTGGAGTTGCACCCGCGCAAGTCCTGGTTGGACAAATTGTCCGCAGGATCTGAGCCTCCTCGGCTCTTGTTGCCGTCGGCGACGGCAAGAGGTACGTCCTCGTTGGGACTTGAGCCTCCTTGGCTCTTGTTGCCGAAAACTCAACGACGGTGTCACGAGCTTAAAGGTAAATGCCCCAATACGAGTATCAAACACGCCTACCGTACGCAGCATTGACATGTCGCAATCATACCACGACATCCTTTTTTTTTTTTTTTTCGGTGTTCCATCTCACACCTACACCGGGGGTCGCGGGAACTACGATACTTCCGCAACCCCCGGCGAGCGCCGGCCCGCCTCTGCGGGCCACGATCTCGGGTTGGGTTGGGGCAGCGACAGGTCACTGCCTACTTCAGAGATGAGGGCACGGCGTGGCTCCTCCCAAGCGGCACACTCTACCAGCGTATGCCGCGCCGTGTCCTCCCGGCAGTCGACGCAGTGGTGACACCGAGCGTCCGGCTCCCTGTTTATGCGACACAGGTACTTCCCGAAGCAACCATGCCCCGAGAGCACCTGCGTCACCCGAAACGACAGGGAGCCGTGCCTCCTCTCGAGCCAGCGCTCGAGCACTGGCCGGACGGCCTCGATGGTAATAAGGCCGGCGGTAGGGCGTGAAAGCCTGTCCCGCCATTCCGCCACCAGGACCTCACGAAGCTGAGACCGACGCAGCTCCATATGTCGCTGCATCGGCCCTTCGCCCCGCGCCCGCGCTTCCTCGCGCCACCGGTACAGTGACGCGAGTACCTTCGCCTCCAGGTCCCAGGGTGGGGATCCGGCCAGTACACAAGCCGCCTCGTAGGAGATCGTGCGATACCCCCTGATGACTCTGACGGCCATCGCTCTCTGCGGCTTTCGCAGAACAGCGATGCTGCCGGCCGTCAGGTCAGTCGCCCAGATCGGGGCCCCATACAGGGCCATCGATCGCACGATCCCCACGTAGAGCCGCCTACAGGCGGCGCTCGGGCCCCCCAGATTGGGAAGCAGCGTTGACAGCGCCCCAGCCGCGCCCATCAACTTGGGCGCCAGCCGCCTACAGGCGGCGCTCGGGCCCCCCAGATTGGGAAGCAGCGTTGACAGCGCCCCAGCCGCGCCCAACAACTTGGGCGCCAGCCGCCGAAAGTGGGGGCCGAAATCCCACCGGCTGTCGAGCACCAATCCAAGGTACTTCATGGTAGACTCGACAGCGATTCGAGCCCCCCCGTTCACGATGTGGGCATTGGGTGGTGGCGCCCGCCGGGGGCCATGAAAGACCATGGCCTCCGACTTGTTGAGGGCCACCTCCAGGCCAAGGCGCCGTATGCGGCTCACCACCTGTGAGACCGCAGCCGTCGCTAACAACGCTGCTTCCCTGTACGAACTCCCCCGGGCAGTGACCAGCGTATCGTCCGCGTAACACGTCAGGTCCACGCCCGGTTGGAGTTCGCCTCTCAGTACCCAGTCGTACCCGATGTTCCACAGAGGCGGGCCCAAGACCGAGCCCTGTGGAACACCGCACGACATGCGGTGCTGGTTTTCGACGCCATCACGTCCCACGTAGGTGACACACCTCTCCGCCAAATAAGCCCCGACGATGCGGCGGAGGTAGGGAGGCACTCGGTGATATCGCAGTGCCTCGCGAACACAACTCCAGGGAACGGTGCTGAAGGCGTTGAAAATGTCCAAGGACACCGCCAACATCACCCCACCCCGGGACACCGCTTCCTCCGCCAGGACTCTCACCTGCGATATTGCGTGGATGGTGGAGCGCCCATGCCGAAAGCCGAACTAGCTTTCGTCCAGGTCCGGCCCCTCTCTGTACAAGTGGCTGACGAGGCGGGCAGCGAGTATCCGTTCGAACAGCTTACCCACCTCGTCTAGCAGCACTATGGGCCGGTACGCGGACGGTGAGTCCGCAGGGCGCCCCGCCTTCCTGAGCAGGACCAGACGACCAGATTTCCACAAAGTGGGAAACTGGCCCCGCTCAAGGCACGCTGTGAAGAGTCCTCTCAGCCAGGGCTCTAGCTCCTTCAGAGCGAGGGCTAATACGTAGCCGTGGATCCCGTCGGGCCCCGGTGCCACGTTCTTGGCCCGGAGCCGCATCACGGCCGCCCTCATCTCTGCCTGTGTCACCTCTGGGACGCTGATGGCGTCCTCCTCTGTAGACTCTGCGGCCGTGGGCAAAGCCATCGGCGGCGGGATGTGCTCCGCTCTCGCCGGGAAGAGAGCTGCGACTACCTCCTCCAGCAGCTCGGGTTGGAGACTCTCCGTAAGCGGAGGCGCGGCGGCTCGAAGTTTCCCTCGAACCGCTCGATAAGGGCGCCCCCACGGATCCCCGTCTAGAGTCTCCAACATCTCCTCCCTGGCTCGCTTCTTCGCCTCGCCGATGGCCAGCCGCAGAGTCTCCGTCGTCGCGCGGTACACCTCATACCGCGCGGCTTCTTCTTCAGGGACCCGACGACGTCTTCTCCGATATCGGGTGTACTGGCGTCTGGCCGCTACGCACGCAACACGCAACTGTGCGATCTCGGCGGACCACCAGTACACCTGGCGCCTGGCTGACTGTGCGTGGACCCGGGGCATGGACGCGTCGCTGATTTGCGTCATCGCCCCGCGGAACCGCAGCGCCTCCTGTTCGACGTCGACGGGTCCGGTCGTTGCCGACTCCCGGATCCAGGCCTGGATAATGGTGGCCTCCTCGAGAAGTTCCCTGTCGATGCGCTTACGCGCCCAGCGCGGACCGTCCGTTCGCGGGGCCGGCGTACCGCGGCCGCCGGTGGTCTGGGTGGAGACGTCGAAACGGATATATCTGTGATCCGATAACGTCTCCACCTCCACGGCTACACGCCTGTTACGGACACGGCTCGCGACAGCAGGGCTAGCAAACGATACGTCCACTATCGAACCGCCCCGCTGTCGCACGCACGTTTGGACCGAGCCCCGGTTTAGTACGACCAGGCCGGTGGTAACTGCCCACTCTTCCAGCACCTCACCCCTAGCATCGGTTACCGGAGATCCCCACGCCGAAGACTTGGCGTTGAGATCCCCTAGCAACAGCACAGGATGAGGGTGGAGTCGGCCTACGACAGCGCCCAACTCGACAAGGAAACTCTCGAAGTCGGCGAGACTCTTGTTGGGCGAAAAATACGCACCAACTGTGCCAACGCCGTCCACGAGCGCGGCCACCCAGCCATGCCCTCGGGACGGGCTGACAAGAGCCCCACCAATGATGGCCACCAAACCATCGAGGTCTCCAACCCAGTTATCCCTGGGTGGGACGAAATACGGCTCGGCGACCACTGCCACGCGAATCGACCACTCTGCCATGCTTTGGAGCAAGAGATCCTGAGCTCTGGCAGAGTGGTTGATATTGCCCTGGAGGAAATGGTAGAGCGCCATTATGCGCAATCCATTCCCTCCACTCCATTCCTAGGCCGGGAGTCGGCCGAAGAGCAGCCAGGCTGACGGGGGGGTAAAGAGTCCCCGGCAACCTTGGCCCTCCTTCTCCTCTTCTGCTGCGTGGGAGCGCCACAGGCCTTTCCGCCCGCTCTGTGCCCAGCGGCCTTCCTGCAGCTGTACAGAGGCTGCAGTTTGGCGCCGCGGAGCACTGGGCCGCCTTGTGGCCGGGCTGACCACAGCGATAGCATTGCTCGCTGCGGTCAGTTTCGGCGGTGCATCGTGCCCTGACATGCCCAATGTCCAGGCAACGATAGCACCGCAATGCCCTGGGTTGCAGCAGCTTGACCCTTGCTGCAACCCACCCCACCAGCAGTCGTCCACCGTTAGCGACTTTTTGCGCCACCGCCACCGGGCACCGCACCCAAATCATACCGAGCCCGGTAGCGTCAGCGCGGATCTCGCCCGTCCGCACGTCCTCGGACGGACATCCGCCGGCTCGGGCAATGGCCGCCACGACCTCAGCTGGGGTTGTCGAGTCGTCCAGACCGTCGACCCGCAGCTCAGCCGTCTTCATCGGTCTGGACACCCGGACGTCCTCAGGGTTGAGGACCTCTCGCAGCTTGGCGGCCAAGATGTCCGTCTTTTCGGCGCTAGAGGCACCCGACACCTCGAGTAGCCGCGCCCCCGTAATCGCCGGCCTCATTTTGAAGCCGGACGGTGTTCCAAGGTCGGGGAACGCGACTTTGGCCCTCGCCTCTGTCAGGACCGCCTTGTAAGAGACGCCCCTTTCAATGGCTCCGGGCTGCAGCGTGATCACTACAGCCGCGGAGCGTGGTGCTCTGACCTTAGGCGGTCCCGCGGCCTTATTCAGTGCGGGTGCTGCAGCGATTGCCGGCGGTGGTGCCGTCCTCTTCTTTCGACGGCGGCCCCTCTTGACCACCGTCGTCCAGGCCTCCGTGAGGGGGCCAGGTGGTGTCGGCGGGGTAGCAGCCGCTGACTGGGAAGTGGGCACGGACCTACCCTCATCGGGCTTACTGGGCCCCTCCGTGAGCCTAGTGGCCCCCTGCCCGGCACTTCTCGGCTCAGCCGAGGTGGCTGCCTGTTTAGCGGACCCCTCCTGTCTCCGCTTGTCTGCAGCGTGGGCGTGCAGTGGTGGGCGGACGGTTTCGGCTGGGGGCAGCCTCGCCTCTATTACCTCCATCCGGGCACTCACCATTTGGCCGCACTGCATCATGCAGATGCGCGCGATCCTCTCGATATCCGCATCTGCAAGTGCAGGGGCCGACGACGGGGCCGAAGATTGGGCCGAAGACGGGGCCGGAGATGGGCTCGTGACAGAAGAGCCAGACTTCTGGGCGGCAAGCTGCTGCTTGAGGTCCTCCAACTCGGATCGCAGACGGCGGTTCTCCTCCCACAATTTCGCTGTCGCATCCGAGGTTGTGCGGCTGCTGAGGACCTCGACCGCCTCTTGGATGTCGCTCACCGCCTGCTTCAGGGCATAGGTGAATGTGCCCTTCAGGTTGCCCGATTTGGTGGCAACCTTCAGGACGACTTCTAGCCCGTCCATCACCTGGCGATTCAGCGCCACCGCCGATATATCTCCACCAGCAGCCGTCCGAGCCAAGCGCCGCTCTCGGGCCTGTCGGGCCAACTCACTGACCTCGTCAGCCGCGACAGCTTGTCGCTGCGCCCGCTTTGCAGCATTCGCCTCCGCCTTATTTCTGCCCAGCAAGGACGCGTTGGAGTCACCGCTCTGGTCCGCACTCATGTGCCTAGGGTCGCTTTCCACGCATTCCGTAGGGGCAGGCGTATTGGGTCGAACAAAGCGACCACGCACGTCGCGACCCCTCCCTCTCCGCCCTGTTGACACCTTCGGGGCCGACAGGTTCTCCTCACTCGAGGAGAGACCCAGCGACCCCGGGTCTTTGCTGCGCGGACGCTTCCTCCAAGAATTGGAGGTGCCGCGCGAGTCCTGGTCGGACAAGTTGTTTCCAGGACCTGAGCCTCCTCGGCTCTTGTTGCCGCCGGTGACGGCAAGTGGTGCGTCCACTTCGCGCAGTCGCTCCAGGTTCTCCTGGAGCTCCTTTTCTCGCTCGTGGCTCTCTTGGCGCAGGTCGACGGTGGTCTGCCGGCCCGCGAGACTATTGGTGCCCCCCTCAGATACGATGGGGCTGCCCTCTAGGAGATCCCTAGAGGGGCGGGACTCGCCCTTGCGTTGCGCAAGGGTACCCGCCTGAGGATTTTTTTCCTTTAGTCTGCTGTCCATTTTTGTGGTTCCTTTTTAAGGGTGAGGTCCCTTTCCCTGCGCTAGAGACCGGATACAAACCCTCCGGCCATTCATCCCCTCGACACGCGAGACCTTGGGATTGGGTTCCATCTCTAATCCAAGCCCACTCGACCTACCCTCTGTCAGCAGAGGGGGGGAGTAGGCGTTAGATGGCCACTGCAGCGACGGACTAGCCGTCCCGCCTCTAGCCCGGTTCCCTTCACAGACCATCATGGACGATGATCTGTGTTTGGAACCGTGACCTTTCCTCGTTTGTTGAAATTAGCCGCCCGCCCCAACTGTCCACCCAACGCGGGTGGGCAGTTGGTGCCGACGTTGCCCAGGGTGCGCCGCGTGGAGGCTTTCAACTTGCACCCCATACCACGACATCCTAGCTCAACATCCCAACATAACACGGTTAACATCGATGAAATTAAACTCCGACATCAACGTTCAACATTTTATCGAAACACGTGGTCAACTGTTACATTGCCGCGCCCGACTAATCCCACCGCATCGTTTCGAAACAGTCAAGCGAGAATTCGAAAACATGATTGAACAAGGACTATGCAGACCCAGTAAAAGCCCATGGTCATCACCTCTACATATCGTACCCAAGAAAAATGGCGATATTAGAGTTTGAGGTGATTATCGCCGACTCAACTCCATTACCATACCAGATCGCTACCCCGTTCCACGAATCAAAGACTTCACGCATCATCTATCTGGTAAAACTATCTTCTCTACAATAGACCTCAATCGTGCCTACCAACAACTGAACGTATGAGAAGAAGACATTGAGAAGACAGGTAAAATCACACCAATGGGATTATTCGAATTTCCTCGTATGTGCCCTGGTTTGAAAAACGCGGGACAAACGTTTCAACGTTACATCCATGAAGTGCTACGAGGATTAGATTTCGTTTTCCCGTTCATTGATGATTTGTTACTAGCATCTGAAAACGAAGCTCAACACCGAGAACACCTGCACATCGTGCTAAAGAGGTTAGAAGATAACGGTATCACGATTAACCCCGTTAAATGGAACCTAGGCAAACCAGAAGTCCAATTCCTAGGATACACCGTATCAACAGAAGGCATCAAACCTCCGTATCACAAAATCGAAGTTATCATCAACTATCCCAAGCCCACCACTATCGAAGAGCTAAGAAGATTTCTCGGTATGATCAACTTTTATGGCGATCACATACCTAACGCCGCATCTCTACAAGCACCATTAAACGCATACCTACATAATATCAAGAAGAGAGACAAAACCCAAATCACGTGGACCGACGAAGCAACCCATGCGTTCGAACAATGTAAAGCTAGCATCATTAACGCAGCTCTACTAGCTCACCCATCGCATCATACAACACTCGCCTTATTTTGTGACGCATCCGATAACTCAGCTGGAGCCGTATTGCAACAATACATCAAAGAAGCATGGCAACCGCTCGGATACTATTCCAAGAAATTCACCGACGCACAAAAGAAATATTCTACTTTCGATCGTGAGTTACTTGCAATCTACATGACAGTCAAACATTTCCGCAAGATATTTGAAGGACGCCATCTTATCGTATTCACGGACCACAAGCCGCTAACATTTGTAATGTCGAAGACTCATACAAACTCCGAAACACAAAGGCGAACGATACAACTTTTGTTTATCAGCGAATTCACCACGGACATAAGGCACGTGAGCGGTAAACAAAACATCGTCGCCGACACACTCAGCCGCATAGAAACAATTACTTGCCCATCTGGAATCAACGTCACTGAAATAGCCAGCGCACAACAAAAGGATAGCACCATTGAACAATTGTTATTACTAGAAAACATAATTCTAAAGAAAGTAATTATAACCAACACCGACGTAGAGTTATACTGCGAAACATCCACCCAATATTTACGACCTTATATACCCATATAATATCGACAAGAAGTTTTTAACAGCGTGCACAATATCAGTCACCCAGGTATGCGCACGACTCGTAAACTTACAACCCAAAAATTCTTTTGGCCTCAATGAACGCAGACATCAACCTTTGGACTCGATCCTGCATACATTGTCAGAAAAGCAAGATACAACGACACACGTTCTCGAACATAGCATCATTCCCACCAAGTGAGCGTTTTCAACATCTACACGCTGAAATCGTTGGACCGCTACCTACAACAGCTCAAGGTCACCGTTACTTAGTAACAATGATCGACCGATTAACTAAGTGGCCTGAAGCAATCCCTACCGACGAAATATCAGCTGTTCGAATAGCCGATATCGTCTACCAACACTGGATAGCAAGATTCGGATGCCCTACAACACTAACAAGCGATCAAGGACGCTAATTCGAGAGTCAACTATTCCAAAACCTAATGAAGCAAATGGGAATCAAGAAAAATCGAACAACAGCTTATCACCCTCAAAGCAACGGTATCGTCGAACGGTGGCATCGCTCTCTTAAAACTGCGTTGCGCGCGAAAATCACCGACTCAAGCACATGGATCGACGAATTGCCTACCGTGCTACTTGGATTGCGAGCCGCTCTACGCACAGACACCGGCATGAGCGCCGCCGAACTTACCTATGGTTACAACCTACGCCTACCTGGCGATTTTTTAAATACAAGTACCTACACACCTGCGATGGATTATACCTACGTTGAGAAACTGCGTGGTATTATTCAAGCAAACAAGCCGCAAGCTGTGACCGAGCGTCACAGCAATAACAGACACATGTTTGTGCATCAAGAATTGCCCACGTGCAGTCACGTTTTTGTCAGAACTGATGCAGTAAAAAAACCACTTCAAACTCCATATGAAGGCCCCTATCGAGTTATAAGCCGAACAGATAAAGTGTATCTCATCCAACTACCAGATCGGCAAATTAACATTTCCATCGATCGATTGAAGCCTGCATATGTCATCACAGAAGATACCTTACCACCAACCAATATTACCACATCAAGAAACAGTACCGTTACCATTACCAAACAAACCAACACCAATACCGAGCCAACCGTAACCAAACAAGCAACAAAGGTACCTCCCGCCAACATGCCGCTACAGCCCGCCGTGAACAAAACAACACGTACAGGCCGCACCGTCAAGCTGCCTCCCGCGTTGATTCGGCCTTTTCCTCGAACGGCCGTTGCGCAAGACAGACGTGTCTGGCGCGACGGTTATTCGTGTCCTATTTCTTTACAAATGAGTTCCTTCGGGATCTCAGATGAGTTCTTTTTAGAACTAGTGATTGTCAAAACGTAAAATTAAAAGGTTCTTTTGAGAACTGCGTCCTTCAATATATCTGGTAGACGGTGTCAAAACGTACTGTGATCAAAAGTTCTTTTCAGGGCCTGCAGTCTCGACATAGATAGCGATCGTTATCTCGTAACGATCGGTCGATAAGTCCTAACGATCGGAAGATAACGATTTTTGGTAGTCTCGACAGTCAAAGCTATCGATTTTTGACGTTTGTCATCGCAAACTTAACGTATATTGTCGCTAAATTAACGATTTATCGGTATGATACCGAATTTCCTAGCGAGCATTTTTGACAGCCCGATAAGTGTCGTAACGATCGTTATCATTGGTTTTAGAGGTTACAAAAACAATAAATAAATAATAATTAGAGTAATATGGCTGTATAGTATTAAGCGTGGGCTTTGGTCGTGCTAGAACACAGACTCAATATAATAATGCGGCGGAAAAATACACGAAACCGGCGTGAAGGTGAAAATCCTTTGGATTTAGAGGATGGCCAATTTATCTATCTTTACCGAATAAACAAGGACGTTTCATGAGCTCGTTGGTGAACTTCGCCCATCTATTCAAATATGAGGGCCTTACGGACTTTCTGTGGAGTTTCAAGTGAGTGTCTATGTGTTGGGTACCTACTTAATATTTCTATTATTTTTTTCTAATATCCAAGATGTAATGTAATTTTCTTCATAATAGTCAAGTGGGTGCTAACAACTACACAAAGGCTTGCAGTGGGGCTGCAGCATAAGCTAAAAGTCAGTTAGCCGATTAGTACATGCTGTAACTTTGGCTATCAATGAAAACCTTTTAAGATGATACGTTAAATTTCCCATGATCCAAGAAGAATGGTGTGCAGTTAAAGGGAAGTTTAGAAATGCTCCACAGCCATAGACTGCACACTACCCACTGCCCACCACTCATAGACTGCACACATAAAAAAAATATCAATGGGGACCACCGTACATGGCTGCTTGGTAACTAATAATAAATGTTTATTATAATCTGCTGAAAGTACATTCTATGTTTTATCTTTTAGGTGATGATATATATCCTCTGAAACCATGGTTGAAGACTCCTTTAAAAAATCAGCACCCAGGGAAACCGGAGTATCAATAAACAAATACTCATTGTTCAGTCAGGAATGTCGTTGAAAGATGCTTTGGTGTGCTGAAGTCTGTTTTTAGGTGTCTGTCTCACCAACGCATAAATACACATGTATCAAATATAAATTACATGAACCAGAAGCCACCACACCCACTCTCATGAAGATATATATGAAGATGGCCTAGAAGTAACAGGTACCTAATCAAATGATTTATTTTAAGGTTTTATTATATTATATTTATTAAATAGGTATACCTATATTTGCATAAAACATAATTTCCCCTAGATCTTTATACCTATTTCATTAGCATCTCCAGTTATTTGACCCAAAGGTGATATATAATGGCTTATAGCATCAAGTCCGACTTATGCCGTTGTGTATCATTGTATGAATACTCCTAAAATCTTGTTTTTGTTATACAGGACTTGTGTGGTGCACTGAGTGAGCTGTTGCAGAGTGCATAAGAAGACTCAATAATACTAGTTTTACATAATTTTATTGACCCTCTGTGATTTAAATAAAAAACATATAAAACCATTTATTATTTTTATTTACAAAAGTTGTAAAACTGTCCGCTATTGAATTTGCAGCCTATGCAAATAGCATCCACGCCTCGGCTTGTACCTTGCCTGCCTCTGGCAGTGTCTGATTGCACTTGAGTTGCAGCTGCCACCATCTGTAAAAAAATTTGATGTACTAAAAATGTCTCTTAATGCTCTAGTGATTTTAATAATAAAAAAGAAAATGGCATAGTATCCGGGCAGTCTGTGCCAAATGTGTACTCTACACTAATTAAGGATGTTATGCGTCTCTCCACTTCAGTCAAAGAAGCAGTGATGACGCCTCGGTTGCCAGTTTGAATGATTTGTTTTTATAATTATGCTGCCTTAGTGCAGGCGCAGCTTTTTAAGTCTATCCAAACCTGTAATTAGGATACCTATTGTATTCTACTAAATATAAATAAAACTGACGTGGCTTGTACTTACATTTAAAAACCAACTTGATATTTAACGTCATGTACTGCTCGGGGGACTTATTGGATCCGTTTGGGAGTTTCTTGAGTTCCTCGGGAACCTCCTTCCAGCATGTTTCAAAATTTGCCCGTGTGGAGATATGGACGGGCTTCTAAAGTTGCCAAATGCGCATCAATATGCCCCGAAGTACGCCTGAAACATTTAAGATATTCATTAAGTAAACACAAACTACTTCGAACATATGCAAAGTATTCAATTTAGTACCAAAAATCGTTATCTTCCGATCGTTAGGACTTATCGACCGATCGTTACGAGATAACGATCGCTATCTATGTCGAGACTGCAGGCCCTGAAAAGAACTTTTGATCACAGTACGTTTTGACACCGTCTACCAGAAATATTGAAGGAAGCAGTTCTCAAAAGAACCTTTTAATTTTACGTTTTGACAATCACCAGTTCTAAAAAGAACTCATCTGAGATCCCGAAGGTACTCATTTGTAAAGAAATAGGACACGAATAACCGTCGCGCCAGACACGTCTGTCTTGCGCAACGGCCGTTCGAGGAAAAGGCCGAATCAACGCGGGAGGCAGCTTGACGGTGCGGCCTGTACGTGTTGTTTTGTTCACGGCGGGCTGTAGCGGCATGTTGGCGGGAGGTACCTTTGTTGCTTGTTTGGTTACGGTTGGCTCGGTATTGGTGTTGGTTTGTTTGGTAATGGTAACGGTACTGTTTCTTGATGTGGTAATATTGGTTGGTGGTAAGGTATCTTCTGTGATGACATATGCAGGCTTCAATCGATCGATGGAAATGTTAATTTGCCGATCTGGTAGTTGGATGAGATACACTTTATCTGTTCGGCTTATAACTCGATAGGGGCCTTCATATGGAGTTTGAAGTGGTTTTTTTACTGCATCAGTTCTGACAAAAACGTGACTGCACGTGGGCAATTCTTGATGCACAAACATGTGTCTGTTATTGCTGTGACGCTCGGTCACAGCTTGCGGCTTGTTTGCTTGAATAATACCACGCAGTTTCTCAACGTAGGTATAATCCATCGCAGGTGTGTAGGTACTTGTATTTAAAAAATCGCCAGGTAGGCGTAGGTTGTAACCATAGGTAAGTTCGGCGGCGCTCATGCCGGTGTCTGTGCGTAGAGCGGCTCGCAATCCAAGTAGCACGGTAGGCAATTCGTCGATCCATGTGCTTGAGTCGGTGATTTTCGCGCGCAACGCAGTTTTAAGAGAGCGATGCCACCGTTCGACGATACCGTTGCTTTGAGGGTGATAAGCTGTTGTTCGATTTTTCTTGATTCCCATTTGCTTCATTAGGTTTTGGAATAGTTGACTCTCGAATTGGCGTCCTTGATCGCTTGTTAGTGTTGTAGGGTATCCAAATCTTGCTATCCAGTGTTGGTAGATGATATCGGCTATACGAACAGCTGATATTTCGTCGGTAGGGATTGCTTCAGGCCACTTAGTTAATCGGTCGATCATTGTTATTAAGTAACGGTGACCTTGAGCTGTTGTAGTTAGCGGTCCAACGATGTCAACGTGTAGATGTTGAAAACGCTCACTTGGTGGGAATGGTGCTATGTTCGAGAATGTGTGTCGTTGTATCTTGCTTTTCTGGCAATGTATGCAGGATCGAGTCCAAAGGTTGATGTCTGCGTTCATTGATGGCCAAAAGAAATTTTGGGTTGTAAGTTTACGAGTCGTGCGCGTACCTGGGTGACTGATATTGTGCACGCTGTTAAAAACTTCTTGTCGATATTGTATGGGTATATAAGGTCGTAAATATTGGGTGGATTTTTCGCAGTATAACTCTACGTCGGTGTTGGGTATAATTACTTTCTTTAGAATTATGATTTCTTGTAATAACAATTGTTCAATGGTGCTATCCTTTTGCTGTGCGCTGGCTATTTCAGTGAAGTTGATACCAGATGGGCATGTAATTGTTTCTATGCGGCTGAGAGTGTCGGCGACGATGTTTTGTTTACCGCTCACATGCCTTATGTCCGTGGTGAATTCGCTGATAAACAAAAGTTGTCTCGTTCGCCTTTGTGTTTCCGAGTTTGTATGAGTCTTCGACATTACAAATGTTAGCGGCTTGTCGTCGGTGAATACGATAAGATGGCGTCTTTCAAATATTTTGCGAAATGTTTGACTGCCATGTAGATTGCAAGTAACTCACGATCGAAAGTAGAATATTTCTTTTGTGCGTCGGTGAATTTCTTGGAATAGTATCCGAGTGGTTGCCATGCTTCTTTGATGTATTGTTGCAATACGGCTCCAGCTGAGTTATCGGATGCGTCACAAAATAAGGCGAGTGTTGCATGATGCGATGGGTGAGCTAGTAGAGCTGCGTTAATGATGCTAGCTTTACATTGTTCGAACGCATGGGTTGCTTCGTCGGTCCACGTGATTTGGGTTTTGTCTCTCTTCTTGACATTATGTAGGTATGCGTTTAATTGTGCTTGTAGAGATGCGGCGTTAGGTATTTGATCGCGATAAAAGTTGATCATACCGAGAAATCTTCTTAGCTCTTCGATTGTGGTCGGCTTGGGATAGTTGATAATAACATCAATTTTATGATCCGGAGGTTTCGTAACGGTATCGTCGAACGGTGGCATCGCTCTCTTAAAACTGCGTTGCGCGCGAAAATCACCGACTCAAGCACATGGATCGACGAATTGCCTACCGTGCTACTTGGATTGCGAGCCGCTCTACGCACAGACACCGGCATGAGCGCCGCCGAACTTACCTATGGTTACAACCTACGCCTACCTGGCGATTTTTTAAATACAAGTACCTACACACCTGCGATGGATTATACCTACGTTGAGAAACTGCGTGGTATTATTCAAGCAAACAAGCCGCAAGCTGTGACCGAGCGTCACAGCAATAACAGACACATGTTTGTGCATCAAGAATTGCCCACGTGCAGTCACGTTTTTGTCAGAACTGATGCAGTAAAAAAACCACTTCAAACTCCATATGAAGGCCCCTATCGAGTTATAAGCCGAACAGATAAAGTGTATCTCATCCAACTACCAGATCGGCAAATTAACATTTCCATCGATCGATTGAAGCCTGCATATGTCATCACAGAAAATACCTTACCACCAACCAATATTACCACATCAAGAAACAGTACCGTTACCATTACCAAACAAACCAACACCAATACCGAGCCAACCGTAACCAAACAAGCAACAAAGGTACCTCCCGCCAACATGCCGCTACAGCCCGCCGTGAACAAAACAACACGTACAGGCCGCACCGTCAAGCTGCCTCCCGCGTTGATTCGGCCTTTTCCTCGAACGGCCGTTGCGCAAGACAGACGTGTCTGGCGCGACGGTTATTCGTGTCCTATTTCTTTACAAATGAGTTCCTTCGGGATCTCAGATGAGTTCTTTTTAGAACTAGTGATTGTCAAAACGTAAAATTAAAAGGTTCTTTTGAGAACTGCGTCCTTCAATATATCTGGTAGACGGTGTCAAAACGTACTGTGATCAAAAGTTCTTTTCAGGGCCTGCAGTCTCGACATAGATAGCGATCGTTATCTCGTAACGATCGGTCGATAAGTCCTAACGATCCGAAGATAACGATTTTTGGTAGTCTCGACAGTCAAAGCTATCGATTTTTGACGTTTGTCATCGCAAACTTAACGTATATTGTCGCTAAATTAACGATTTATCGGTATGATACCGAATTTCCTAGCGAGCATTTTTGACAGCCCGATAAGTGTCGTAACGATCGTTATCATTGGTTTTAGAGGTTACAAAAACAATAAATAAATAATAATTAGAGTAATATGGCTGTATAGTATTAAGCGTGGGCTTTGGTCGTGCTAGAACACAGACTCAATATAATAATGCGGCGGAAAAATACACGAAACCGGCGTGAAGGTGAAAATCCTTTGGATTTAGAGGATGGCCAATTTATCTATCTTTACCGAATAAACAAGGACGTTTCATGAGCTCGTTGGTGAACTTCGCCCATCTATTCAAATATGAGGGCCTTACGGACTTTCTGTGGAGTTTCAAGTGAGTGTCTATGTGTTGGGTACCTACTTAATATTTCTATTATTTTTTTCTAATATCCAAGATGTAATGTAATTTTCTTCATAATAGTCAAGTGGGTGCTAACAACTACACAAAGGCTTGCAGTGGGGCTGCAGCATAAGCTAAAAGTCAGTTAGCCGATTAGTACATGCTGTAACTTTGGCTATCAATGAAAACCTTTTAAGATGATACGTTAAATTTCCCATGATCCAAGAAGAATGGTGTGCAGTTAAAGGGAAGTTTAGAAATGCTCCACAGCCATAGACTGCACACTACCCACTGCCCACCACTCATAGACTGCACACATAAAAAAAATATCAATGGGGACCACCGTACATGGCTGCTTGGTAACTAATAATAAATGTTTATTATAATCTGCTGAAAGTACATTCTATGTTTTATCTTTTAGGTGATGATATATATCCTCTGAAACCATGGTTGAAGACTCCTTTAAAAAATCAGCACCCAGGGAAACCGGAGTATCAATAAACAAATACTCATTGTTCAGTCAGGAATGTCGTTGAAAGATGCTTTGGTGTGCTGAAGTCTGTTTTTAGGTGTCTGTCTCACCAACGCATAAATACACATGTATCAAATATAAATTACATGAACCAGAAGCCACCACACCCACTCTCATGAAGATATATATGAAGATGGCCTAGAAGTAACAGGTACCTAATCAAATGATTTATTTTAAGGTTTTATTATATTATATTTATTAAATAGGTATACCTATATTTGCATAAAACATAATTTCCCCTAGATCTTTATACCTATTTCATTAGCATCTCCAGTTATTTGACCCAAAGGTGATATATAATGGCTTATAGCATCAAGTCCGACTTATGCCGTTGTGTATCATTGTATGAATACTCCTAAAATCTTGTTTTTGTTATACAGGACTTGTGTGGTGCACTGAGTGAGCTGTTGCAGAGTGCATAAGAAGACTCAATAATACTAGTTTTACATAATTTTATTGACCCTCTGTGATTTAAATAAAAAACATATAAAACCATTTATTATTTTTATTTACAAAAGTTGTAAAACTGTCCGCTATTGAATTTGCAGCCTATGCAAATAGCATCCACGCCTCGGCTTGTACCTTGCCTGCCTCTGGCAGTGTCTGATTGCACTTGAGTTGCAGCTGCCACCATCTGTAAAAAAATTTGATGTACTAAAAATGTCTCTTAATGCTCTAGTGATTTTAATAATAAAAAAGAAAATGGCATAGTATCCGGGCAGTCTGTGCCAAATGTGTACTCTACACTAATTAAGGATGTTATGCGTCTCTCCACTTCAGTCAAAGAAGCAGTGATGACGCCTCGGTTGCCAGTTTGAATGATTTGTTTTTATAATTATGCTGCCTTAGTGCAGGCGCAGCTTTTTAAGTCTATCCAAACCTGTAATTAGGATACCTATTGTATTCTACTAAATATAAATAAAACTGACGTGGCTTGTACTTACATTTAAAAACCAACTTGATATTTAACGTCATGTACTGCTCGGGGGACTTATTGGATCCGTTTGGGAGTTTCTTGAGTTCCTCGGGAACCTCCTTCCAGCATGTTTCAAAATTTGCCCGTGTGGAGATATGGACGGGCTTCTAAAGTTGCCAAATGCGCATCAATATGCCCCGAAGTACGCCTGAAACATTTAAGATATTCATTAAGTAAACACAAACTACTTCGAACATATGCAAAGTATTCAATTTAGTACCAAAAATCGTTATCTTCCGATCGTTAGGACTTATCGACCGATCGTTACGAGATAACGATCGCTATCTATGTCGAGACTGCAGGCCCTGAAAAGAACTTTTGATCACAGTACGTTTTGACACCGTCTACCAGAAATATTGAAGGAAGCAGTTCTCAAAAGAACCTTTTAATTTTACGTTTTGACAATCACCAGTTCTAAAAAGAACTCATCTGAGATCCCGAAGGTACTCATTTGTAAATAAATAGGACACGAATAACCGTCGCGCCAGACACGTCTGTCTTGCGCAACGGCCGTTCGAGGAAAAGGCCGAATCAACGCGGGAGGCAGCTTGACGGTGCGGCCTGTACGTGTTGTTTTGTTCACGGCGGGCTGTAGCGGCATGTTGGCGGGAGGTACCTTTGTTGCTTGTTTGGTTACGGTTGGCTCGGTATTGGTGTTGGTTTGTTTGGTAATGGTAACGGTACTGTTTCTTGATGTGGTAATATTGGTTGGTGGTAAGGTATCTTCTGTGATGACATATGCAGGCTTCAATCGATCGATGGAAATGTTAATTTGCCGATCTGGTAGTTGGATGAGATACACTTTATCTGTTCGGCTTATAACTCGATAGGGGCCTTCATATGGAGTTTGAAGTGGTTTTTTTACTGCATCAGTTCTGACAAAAACGTGACTGCACGTGGGCAATTCTTGATGCACAAACATGTGTCTGTTATTGCTGTGACGCTCGGTCACAGCTTGCGGCTTGTTTGCTTGAATAATACCACGCAGTTTCTCAACGTAGGTATAATCCATCGCAGGTGTGTAGGTACTTGTATTTAAAAAATCGCCAGGTAGGCGTAGGTTGTAACCATAGGTAAGTTCGGCGGCGCTCATGCCGGTGTCTGTGCGTAGAGCGGCTCGCAATCCAAGTAGCACGGTAGGCAATTCGTCGATCCATGTGCTTGAGTCGGTGATTTTCGCGCGCAACGCAGTTTTAAGAGAGCGATGCCACCGTTCGACGATACCGTTGCTTTGAGGGTGATAAGCTGTTGTTCGATTTTTCTTGATTCCCATTTGCTTCATTAGGTTTTGGAATAGTTGACTCTCGAATTGGCGTCCTTGATCGCTTGTTAGTGTTGTAGGGTATCCAAATCTTGCTATCCAGTGTTGGTAGATGATATCGGCTATACGAACAGCTGATATTTCGTCGGTAGGGATTGCTTCAGGCCACTTAGTTAATCGGTCGATCATTGTTATTAAGTAACGGTGACCTTGAGCTGTTGTAGTTAGCGGTCCAACGATGTCAACGTGTAGATGTTGAAAACGCTCACTTGGTGGGAATGGTGCTATGTTCGAGAATGTGTGTCGTTGTATCTTGCTTTTCTGGCAATGTATGCAGGATCGAGTCCAAAGGTTGATGTCTGCGTTCATTGATGGCCAAAAGAAATTTTGGGTTGTAAGTTTACGAGTCGTGCGCGTACCTGGGTGACTGATATTGTGCACGCTGTTAAAAACTTCTTGTCGATATTGTATGGGTATATAAGGTCGTAAATATTGGGTGGATTTTTCGCAGTATAACTCTACGTCGGTGTTGGGTATAATTACTTTCTTTAGAATTATGATTTCTTGTAATAACAATTGTTCAATGGTGCTATCCTTTTGCTGTGCGCTGGCTATTTCAGTGAAGTTGATACCAGATGGGCATGTAATTGTTTCTATGCGGCTGAGAGTGTCGGCGACGATGTTTTGTTTACCGCTCACATGCCTTATGTCCGTGGTGAATTCGCTGATAAACAAAAGTTGTCTCGTTCGCCTTTGTGTTTCCGAGTTTGTATGAGTCTTCGACATTACAAATGTTAGCGGCTTGTCGTCGGTGAATACGATAAGATGGCGTCTTTCAAATATTTTGCGAAATGTTTGACTGCCATGTAGATTGCAAGTAACTCACGATCGAAAGTAGAATATTTCTTTTGTGCGTCGGTGAATTTCTTGGAATAGTATCCGAGTGGTTGCCATGCTTCTTTGATGTATTGTTGCAATACGGCTCCAGCTGAGTTATCGGATGCGTCACAAAATAAGGCGAGTGTTGCATGATGCGATGGGTGAGCTAGTAGAGCTGCGTTAATGATGCTAGCTTTACATTGTTCGAACGCATGGGTTGCTTCGTCGGTCCACGTGATTTGGGTTTTGTCTCTCTTCTTGACATTATGTAGGTATGCGTTTAATTGTGCTTGTAGAGATGCGGCGTTAGGTATTTGATCGCGATAAAAGTTGATCATACCGAGAAATCTTCTTAGCTCTTCGATTGTGGTCGGCTTGGGATAGTTGATAATAACATCAATTTTATGATCCGGAGGTTTGATGCCTTCTGTTGATACGGTATATCCTAGGAATTGAACTTCTGGTTTGCCTATGTTGCATTTAACGGGGTTAATCGTGATACCGTTATCTTCTAACCTCTTTAGCACTATGTGAAGGTGTTCTCGGTGTTGAGCTTCGTTTTCTGATGCTAGTAACAAATCATCGATGAACGGGAAAACGAAATCTAATCCTCGTAGCACTTCATGGATGTAACGTTGAAACGTTTGTCCCGCGTTTTTCAAACCAGGGCACATACGAGGAAATTCAAATAAACCCATTGGTGTGATGATTGCTGTCTTCTCAATGTCTTCTTCTCTTACGTTCAGTTGTTGGTAGGCACGATTGAGGTCTATTGTAGAGAAGATAGTTTTACCAGATAGATGATGCGTGAAGTCTTTGATTCGTGGAACGGGGTAGCGATCTGGTATGGTAATGGAGTTGAGTCGGCGATAATCACCACAAACTCTAATATCGCCATTATTCTTGGGTACGATATGTAGAGGTGATGACCATGGGCTTTTACTGGGTCTGCATAGTCCTTGTTCAATCATGTTTTCGAATTCTCGCTTGACTGTTTCGAAACGATGCGGTGGGATTGGTCGGGCGCGGCAATGTAACGGTTGACCACGTGTTTCGATAAAATGTTGAACGTTGATGTCGGAGTTTAATTTCATCGATGTTAACCGTGTTATGTTGGGATATTGAGCTAGGATGTCGTGGTATGATTGCGACATGTCAATGCTGCGTACGGTAGGCGTGTTTGATACTCGTATTGGGGCATTTACCTTTAAGCTCGTGACACCGTCGTTGAGTTTTCGGTTTTTCAGGTCGACGATGAGTTGATGATGCTTGAGGAAGTCTGCTCCGAGTATTGGCTTCGAAACGTCAGCTACAATGAATTTCCATTTGTAGCGGCGTCGTAGGTTGAAGTCGAGCGATAGCGTTTTCTCGTCATACGTAGCTATTGTTGTGTTGTTAGCTGCGTATAATTGAAATGGTAACGGCGTTGTTACTTGACCCTTTCTTCTTGGTAGCGCGGATATGTTAGCTCCAGTGTCGACTAAGAATGATAGTTTCGAGTTTCTATCGGTGATGTATAGGCGGTGAGATTTATCTTGAACGCCGGTGTCCACCTCTGCCAATGTCCTGTTTAGTTTTCCGCATTTTGTTTCGCGAATGAGCAAGGTGACGTGCAGCTTCTAGCTTGCTCTTTAAATCGCCTGTGATAGTAACAGAATGGTGATGGCGATTCTGCTCGATTGCGTGATCTTGAGGCGTAACGGTTCCGAGAAGGGTAGCGGCTGCAGCGATAATTGTTTGTATATTGCGGTCTTGCTTTGAGCTCAGCTATTTCTAGCGATAGCTTTCTTAGCTCATTCAAGATGAATTGCGTATCTGTTAGCGGTGTTAATGGTGTAGGTACAGCGGTTGACTGCACGGCTGCGACTTCTGTTGAGCAGGTACTCGGCATCTTGAAATGGGCAGTCGACGTTTTTCAGCAAATTATTCTTCAGATGTGTTCGGTTCGGGAATTGAGGTTCTTCGGCAGTTGAATATAATTCTCCATTCCATTATTCTCCGTGTATTCGGTCTAGGTGTGTTCTGACCGGGTATGTTCTGTCCGGGGTGTTCTGTCCGGGTATGTTCTGCTCGGGTGTGTTCTGTCCGGGGTCACCACTTTAGCGATGGGACGCAAGTTGATGGAAATAATAATGACTCCAGATTGTAGAAAATAATAAGGGCTTTATTTTTGGTTGCACACACATAAATACTATTTTACACTTATACTCTAACCAATGAAAATACAGAAACAGATTTACAAATACAAAAATAAAATCTTAACCAATAGAGTTGCATAATTCTTGTGACCAATAGGGTTGAAGCATAGTTCGGTGTTTGTTCCGTTCGTTTAGGCGCGTATCCTACGAGGCATTCTGCGCACTGAAGTTATAAATATAGGTGGTGCGTTGATTCGGCCTTTTCCTCGAACGGCCGTTGCGCAAGACAGACGTGTCTGGCGCGACGGTTGTTCGTGTCCAATTTCTTTACAAATGAGTTCCTTCGGGATCCCAGATGAGTTCTTTTTAGAACTGGTGATTGTCAAAACGTATAATAAAAAAGGTTCTTTTGAGAACTGATTGCTTCAATATTTCTGGTAGACAGTGTCAAAACGTACTGTGATCAAAAGTTCTTTTCAGAGCTACTTGTTTCAATGTTTCGAATAAACAGAGTGTCAAAAACGTGGGTTGATGAGTTGTGGCTACAGTTCCAATCTCAATGGATTAGCTCTATTCAGCCAGCCGATATCAATACTTTTTTTTTTACGTACGTATTATTCGTTTCTATCCTACTTGTTCCAAATTTAAAAAATGATTGCTGCTAACTCTGATTTAAAAATGAAAGAAATTTAAAAATATGATTTGGCGGGAACTTTGTTAATTTTGCTTGACAATATTTTTGGAAACGATAAAGTGTGATACTATCTGATTTTGAGTGCTTCGGCTTCGAATTAAAATGGAATCATCTAGCGACACATTGACTCCGGAAAACATTCTAAATGAAGCCGACAGTGTTATAGAAAATCTTTTACCCTTTAAATTTCGAGTACAATACGTAAAATCTTATGAGAAATTTATTGATTGGAAAGATAGAAATGGTGCAAAGTCGTTCTCAGAGAGTGTATTTTTGGCTTATTTTAGTGAACTATCAAAAAAAAAATGAAGCCATCTTCGTTGTGGTCCATATACTCAATGCTAAAATCCACTGTTAGCTCAAGACACAATGTGCATATCAAAAAATATGCATATCAAAACTCACAGCGTTTTTGAAACGATCATCGGATGGGTTCAAAAGCAAAAAATCTAAAGTTTTTACAGCTCAAAACGTAGAGATGTTTTTAAATAAATCCCCTGATGACATATATTTGGCTACAAAGATATGTTTATCGAAAAAACAAATATTTTTATTTTACTATATTAATAATATTTTTTATTTGAATGTACGAATATACAAACAAAATTATCTATCTTTCCAGATTGCTCTAATTTTTGGCGTTAGTAGTGCTTGTAGAACCTCTGAATCATTGAATATTACGGTTGACGATATAGAAACTCACGACAACATGTTGCTTATAAAACTTGTTAACACCAAAACGAAAAAAGATCGAATGTTCGTAATTCGCGATGAGTTCGTGAAAGTCGTGGATAAATATCGACTACTTCGTCCAACAGAAACATGCACGCCGCGGTTCTTCTTGAATTACAGAAATGGTAAATGTACGAAACAAGTTATAGGCAGAAACAAATTTGGAAATTTTCCTAAAGAGATTGCTACATTTCTAAAGCTTCCGAACCCAGAAGTGCCCAGAACTATACACAGGCCATTGCTTCCGTCGAACCTCAGCAACGCTTCTCGCAGATTCCGGCGCAAATTTAACAACACTCAAGCGCCACGGCGGCTGGAAATCCGACCAAGTAGCAGAGGGCTATATTGAAGAGTCGGTTGAAAACAAAAGTAAAATTACTTCATGTATTACGGAAGCAATTAATTTAAATCAATCGACATCGCCGCGCCCATCTACTTCCCGTGATAACGACTTCATTGTAACAAATCAGCCAGGCCCATCTACCTCGTCTGATAATATTATTCAGTCCCAAGTTAAGGACGCTGTTACATTTTCGACGAACTCAAATTTAGGTATCTAGTCGCACACAGCAACATTACGCGCACGCACTCATTGAAACTACTGAGCGCTCGATTTTATACATCACCGAAATAATATTGATCCTTGATATTATTTTTTATTTTATTGGAGTTGATTCAGGAAGGTTAGTTGGCACTTTGAAAATGCATTTGGTAACTTTTACGTCGTCGTAAAAAGTAGGTTATTATTTTCAACCGACTTCAAAAAAAGAGGTGCTCTATCTTTTCGTGAAAACTACTTATCCGATACTTTTCATCGATATAGATCGATAGTCTTTTCAGGGAAGGTTTTATTGTATAACATATTAGAATCTGATAAAGATCTTCGGCGATAGACAATGGAACTCTTCAATAACAAATGATCTGCGAATAGTGTGATATAATAATTGCTCAAGTATAACTTTTAATTTCAATAATTAAACTTCTATTTTAACTGTTTGATATGAGTTTCTTTTATCTACTATTCCTATAGGTAATAGTTGAAAGAAAAGCAGATTATGCACCTCGCAATAATAAATTACTTTGTGCTCGATGCAATAATCTACTATTGTTTAAATCAGACCCTACAAATTATAGACCTATTTCAGTACTACCTACGTTTAGCAAAATATTTGAGAAATTAATTTTAGAGCAATTGCAAAGATTTTTTAATAATCATAAATTATTACATAGCAAACAGTTCGGTTTTACAAGGGGTCGTTCAACTACTGATGCAGGTGTTGAGCTTTTAGGACATATTTATAATGCATGGGAAGATAAGTGCGATGCCTTGGGAATCTTTTGTGATTTGTCCAAGGCATTTGATTGTGTTTTTCATGAAACGCTAATCAGGAAACTCCGCCACTACGGGATCCGGTACAGCGCTCTGGATCTTCTTACTTCATATTTGAGTCAGTTTGAGTGGATTCAGACCGTTGACGTTAATGGAAAAAGATCTCCTGGATCTATGGTAACAATGGGAGTCCCGCAGGGCTCGATTCTTGGTCCTTTCTTGTTTCTTATTTATATTAATGACTTGCCTTACCTCATAAAGGATAACCATGTTGTTTGCGGATGATACTTCACTTTTGTTTAAACTTAAACGTCAGCAGCTGGTTACTGACGATGTAAATAGCGCGATCTCAAAAGTAGTTCACTGGTTCAATGTTAATAATTTACTTCATAATGAAAAAAAAAAACAAATGCATTAAGTTTACCCTACCTCACGTTAGGCAGGTGAAAACCGATGTGTTGATAAAGGGCGAAGAATTGAATCCTGAAAATAGCACAGTATTCTTAGGCTTAACTTTGGATGCTAAGCTTCAGTGGGGCCCACATATAGATAAATTGTCAAAGAAGCTAAGCTCCGCAGCATATGCTGTTAGAAAAATTCGTAATTTAACTGACATAGAGACAGCCCGTTTAGTATACTTTAGCTATTTTCATAGTGTAATGTCGTACGGTATTCTGTTGTGGGGAAATGCCGCCGACATCCAGACTATCTTTGTTTTGCAGAAAAGAGCTGTTCGATCAATTTATAAATTAAGCCCGAGACACTCTCTCAGAGAGAAATTTAAGGAGATTAATGTAATGACTGTGCCTTCTCAGTATATTTATGAAAATCTTTTATATGCCCATAAAAATATAAAATTGTTTAAAAAATACAGTGATATCCATAACATAAATACTAGGAACAAACACAAATTTGTAGTACCTACAACAAGGCTCAAGAAAATAAGTGGCTCGTTTAGATGTCATGTCAATGTGTACGCTTTTATAATAAGCTTCCAAGCCACGTACAAGATCAAAGTCTTAATAAATTCAAATCTTTCATTAAACGTAAGTTGTGCCAGAAAGCGTTATATACAACAAAAGATTACATTGAGGACAAAAAGGCTTGGGATTGAGCTGCTCCAATTAATTTTGTTTTCTCAAACATGCTTGGAAATTTGAGCATTATTTTGACAACCTTCTTCGAGATAAATCGAAATTGCAGTACAGGCCAAATACATGCGAGCAGCGGCCGGCAAAAGTTGTATGAAAATCCATATCTGTCGTTTGTAGCGGCCAAATAAATTACATAGTAAACTCATATCTGTCGTGTAATTTAAAAATGGAACGATCTTTTACTCCGAATCCTGGCAACCAAGGAGGTAACTTATCAAGGTTTTATTTAAATTTCGAACTGGCTTGCAAATAGAAAGCTGATTATTGAAAAAAAAAACAAATGAAAACTTTAAGGCTTAGCACGCACTGAGATTTTTATTTGCGCGGATTTTTGTAGTGTTATTCCCGCGTGATTTTTTTACCGCAACGCGTGTGTCTTCATACAATTCCATAGGCCGCAGAATGCGCGGAACAAAAAACCCGCGAATAAAAATTGCAGTGCGTGCTAAGCCTAACGCGGAAATAATTATTGTTGTTCGTTGTTCGTCATTGATTTTGAAAATTAATTGTGTTTGACAAAATGAGTTCTAGGTACTACTTAGTTTTAATTTCCGCGCATTATTAGAGAAAAGCACTATACAAGCCTTGGCCACAACTAGGCATTGATGGACTTACGTATGTGTGTTACACGTTCGTCCATCAATGCCTCTTTTGCTGGCCGCTGCAGTAATGTACTATTTATATTTATATATATTTTGCACCATGCATTTTGTTATTATATTTTTTTTTTTTGGTTTTCTTGCAATGACATGAATATTTACTTTTTAAAGTATTATATTACTTTATTTTAATTATTGTGAATGTGAAGACTATGTGGATCATTCTTATTTTGTTTTGTTTTAATTTAAATTTATCTTAGATTTAATCATGGTCTGGCAGTTTGAGTAGTTTATGCGGCCTACCCGAATATCCTGTCTTTGGTATTGTTCGTCGAATCGTTGAGCTCCTTAAATTCTGAGTTGAGCTGCTCGGTTATGTGTTCGTAGTCGCAGCGGAAAAATTTCGAATATCTTAATTTCAGTTTAGCAGATAGTTAGTGTATGACGTCGTGTAATTGTGTATGGTAACTACAAATTTGTGTATCCAACTATTGGGGAGCTAATCAATAAAAACTGTTTCCGCTGGAACTACGTCATCCCAGCGGAACTTTTTTTTCCTATGCACGTAGAAGAAAAAAAAAGCATTCAATAATTAGTTTGTAACGAGAGGTAAATGTGTATGCTTGAATGAAATTTGTGTGACATAAAACTGCGGCAATAATCAAGTTTCCGCTGCGCTGACGTTTGGCAATTTGATGAAAATCATATAAAACGGTTGAATTTTTTTACGTACGTTGCTTTGAATTTGTGTGTAATGATTGTTAACACAGAATTAGAAAAAAAACATACCGTTCAGAAGATATACACGTAAAAGTAAAATAAGGTTATTAGGTCCAAGAACTTAAAATAGGAACACTAGAGCATAACTTATAACTTTTATTTGTATCTTTTAAGGGACTACAATGCCTTGCCAAGTTTCATTTATGTGGTCGATCAAGATTTTGTCTGGACTTTAAAAGAGACTGTGACCTCTGAGTTTGTTTCGGCCTTTCTTCTCAGATTAGTCAGATAGGAAACGCCGACCTCATCTAGTTTTAAAAATATGTTCGACATGTAAAAGTGTTTGTACAAACCAACTTACAGAAATAAAATCATTTATCATTTAAAGAAGTTGGAAAGTGACGAATCGCTTTGCTAACTTTAAAGCCTGGTGTTTTAGGCAGGCTAGAGTTTACTAACTCTACCCGTGTACACCAGGCTTTAGCACCGCTGCTGACTGAGGCGGTAGTGTGCGGTACGTATTACACCCCTCGTTCCAGCGTGCCAGTTACTTTCTTTCCTGCGACCCCTACATAATGGCGAAAAGGCTCGGGCGCCGAAGATCCTGTTTGTTGGCTCGAGAATAACGAAGGACCCATCAATCCAAAAATAAAACTGCTAAAATAATTTGTAAATCACCTTTATTTTTATCATCCACAGAATAAGTACCTAACATGTTTTAGATCTACAATTTACCAAGTACTACAACACAGGTTCTTAGATTTATTTATTACCTATAAGCACAGAGATTTCGACACAAACAAAATACATCAAAATAATATTTTCACTTACAATCTAAGAACATTATCACAGTGTTTTGCAGCTGTCGAGACATTCGAAGAAAGCTGCATAAATTTATTTATACCCTCATATTTAGAAATGTGACAATATCTATTACTATTTTGTCTTACCTAAATAACACGAAACAGAACACGATGATCACAGAGTAGTCAGCAAATGGAACCCATACACATAACTGCGTTACTAAAATAATGTAAAGTTTAGTTGCCGTCCACCAAGTTAAATATTTTTATTTACACTCACAACTTAATGTTCCAAATATCAATTCAAAAAATATTGTACACGTACTTTATATACGTGCATAGATAAAATTTAAAAAAAAATCATTAGAGTGCAACATTTTCCTTCAATTTTCAAACAACTGCATCATAAAATAACTTTTTAATTTTTACAGCACACTTTTACTTTTTAATTTATTGGCGCGTATTGACTTAATGTAGAAAAATAGTGACATTGTCTATGGATTCGCGCGCTGCGCAGTCATGCGCAATGAGAATTTAAATTGCCCGCCATACCACATATTTATTCCGTTTCCACTTTTGTTTTATTTCAACTGTATGAGTGAAGATAAAATAGTGTATGCAACGGCATATAATTAGGTATTAAACACTTGCGTGATGTTATTATCACACGAGGCGAATTTTAATAATAAACCCACGCTCGTGTTTTAATAACCCCTATTATATGACTGTTGCATAATAGTACATTTCGTGTCGAGCATAAAAAAGTCGAGATTTTAACATGAGCGATGTAGCCAATTCCATTCCAGATTGTTTTTCCACTACCTGATGAGCTTACTTAATTAAATGCAAATAATTTCCAACAACAATTTATTAGAAACGTTCAGACTAAAAACCACAGACTATATACACACAATCAACGCGCGTTTTTTCGAGAGGTTACAGGTTCAGTATCATTCTGCCAGTTATATAATGATCCACGCAAAAGTAATTTCGTAACTGTTATTATGTAATATTGATTTTTAAATTTTTATTTTATAATCTTGTGTCTAAATGTTCATATTTCGAAACGAATTTCTTAGGCAATATGTTGACAAGGTGGTGGAAAAACTATTATTACGTATTCTTCAATACTACTGTTATCGACTTGATTTATTTTACAAAATATGTTTATGTTGAAATAAAAGTCTATTGAAAATTTAGGTAGAATAGGTTTTGCCTTCGACTCGGACTTAGAGATAAGGAACTTTTGCTATTTGATATTAGTAGAAGGCAGTATGCTTGGCGCTTAGGGTCATTTGCACAGAGCTCTCCATTCTTTCACTACTCCGTGGTACAGTCTTTTTTTTTCTTTTATCGACATTTAATTACATACAGTTAGATATCAAGATTATAGCCACATTTTTTATTAATAATAAAACACTACGCTTATATGAAGGCTACACAGTGATTTGAAAACATTCAGTGCTTTTGTAAGAGAACACACATGCGACACAATTAGGAATTTGACCATTTCCTTGCTTGTAAGATATAGTATATTTCCTCGTATTTAAGACAAGCTGAAAATAATCTACATTGATTGACACAGGAAACACAAATTCCGAAAAAAGATATGCTTATTTTTAGGCTCGACCTCGACCATTAATCTCACCTGATGGTAAGCGATGATGTCGTCCACGGTGAAGCACGCTTGCCAAGAAGTAACCTTTTCACTCAACTTAATAATACCCCAAGGCTACAGTTATCTGCTCCCTACCACAGATAATATAATACTAGCAGCATACAGATGCCTCATTACATACAAAGAAACCGTGCCGACGTAACTAGCGTTTTTCATCTGATTAATCTTGTTATTTTTGTAAGTACATCAATCGCGTTCGATCCCGTTTCACGGCAATAGATGGTGTTAGCAGCGACTTGCAAGTAAAAGGGTTTACTAGGTTTGTGAATATTTTTTTCTTTAAATATAGTGAGGGTTCGGTTTATATCTTTTTTTTGCACGTTTTTACAGTTGTTTTGCACCAAAATGTGTTACAATGAAATTTTTTACAATCGAGTGGAATGCCTCGGATATTTAAAAATGCGCTATTTATTGGCATCAATTTTAAATGATCCGTTCAAATAATCTTTGAAATGTGAATGAAGAGCCCAATATTACTTAATTTTGTACTAGGGGAGTTGATTAAACAAGAACTTACAATTTTTATGTTCAATTCTATTGAATTGTGAGTACAGTCGCGCCATCTAGTGAGATTTATTTGAACCAAATTTTCTTTCCTAGCAATGAGACCCCGTGATATCGCTGACAACGGTGAAGGAAAACATAGTGAGGAAACCTGGACATTACGTCAATACAAGTCTGAAGTCAACAACCCGCAATGAGCAAGCGTGGTGATTTATGCCTTCTCTGAATGAGAAGGCTTTGCAGGCTGGTATTATTATAACAGTGCTATTCATCCTACATATCTCCGTTACTTTCACACAATATAAGATGGTATTACAATATGTAGCCCCTCACATAAGCTACCGCCTCCTCCTCCTGGGCTTGGGCGGAGGAGGCGGCGCCACACTGACGTGGGCGCTGGCTATCTCATCCTGCGAGGTGCCGGTTTGTTGCTCCAGCTGGCCGCGTGCTTCTACGAAGAACATCACGTCTCGCAACTGTTCTTTTAGTTCCGTTACCTGGATAAAAAAATAAAGAAAATAAAAACCAGAGGCCTTACTACGACGTCTTATTGCCATCATGATACCGATATCAAAAAGGGATCTGGGATGGTGTTAAACGTCCTGTATAGCTCCGTCCTTCTTTCTCACGCTAGAAACATGATGTCCTAAAGACTTCATAATAGGGTAACCGGGTAAGTCACAGATATAAATCTAACTAGATGACGCGATTGTACGTACTTCGCTTGTCAAGTTAAAAAACGGAGTAAAATTACGATCAATGATCGTACTTTGATCTTTTCATTTAGCATTATCGGCACCGAAAACCACCGAAATCTAGAAAAATGCCATATTGAGCTGTAAAGACTGTATAGAAAAAATTTGCCGAGGCATTGGAAATGTTTTCTTTCATTGGTAAGTAAATTTGTTTTTAAATTGTGTGTAAAAAAGTGGCATGCTTGGTTTTCATACAAATGGAGGCACTTGAGTTATCTAGTAAAATTTATGTCTGTGGGGTAAATTAATAGAAGTTATGGGATGAGGTGCATAAATATCAAAAGATGATTGCGTGACTCTATTTAGGATGGGCATTTCATTTAGTCCAAAAGTTCCAGTAGCCACCTTCCATGTTTGCCATTATTGTCATAAACTAGCTTTTCCCGCGGCTTCGCTACCGTGGCGCACCCCACAGGACCCGTTTTCAGGATACAAAAATAGCCTATGTTACTCAGGTATAATATAGCTTTCTAATTGTGAAACAATTTTCAAAATCAGTTAAGAAGTTTTTATATTTATCCATTACAAACATTCAAATCGCCATTGACATTGGTGCTAGTCTATTCCAGAATTTTCTTACTAATATTATAAATGTGAAAGTTTGGATGGATGATTGTGTGGATGTATGTTTGTTATTCAATCACGCCAGAACAGGTCTGGATGAAATTTGGCATAGCCATAGATTATAGTCTGGAATAGCTCATAGGCTACTTTTCATCGCGGTAAAATGTTCCCTCGGTATGATAAAACACTAGTCACGCGAGCGAAGCTGCTGGCAGAAGTTAGTAAGTCATAAACCGGGTTGCAGATCTTTTTTCGGACATCATATGACTATTCCAACCATTTACACATAAAACCACCCCTAGACTTGTCAGGGATGGTTTTGTATGTAAACAACTGTGAATTACTACCTCTTTGACGAAGTTCTCTTCCCGTATCTTGGCCCTGGCTTGCCACTCTGCCTGACTGTTCGCGAGAGCCTGTGCCAAGCCTCGCTCTTCTGACAACTCGTTCTGTAGTACAGATATTCTGAAAAAAAAAAAACATAGTTAAAACAGAATTAAAATATTTTAGAAAGGCGAAATGGGGGTTTATAGACTCGTCTGACACACAATGTGAGTCGGTGCTCCTGTGTAGAATATGACACACATGCTGGTGTGCCCCAAGTGCCCACACACTTGCACTTTGGAGGATCTAATGAACGCCACTGATGCTGCTGTTGATGTGGCTGCCTACTGGTCCCAAAATATCTATAGTTTTCCATTGACTCGAAAAGAAGAATACTCATGTAAACTCTAAATTGTCCTTAAATTATTGATACTGCTGCAAAGTTATAGATCAGGAAATTACGTTCAACCAGCTATATATGATAAACTGCTTTTTCAGAAAGCGTGAGCACAGGAAATGGTCCTGGCAGAGCCCCGATGGTGCAACTAAAAACGAGATCGACTTCATCATATAAACCAAGAAGCAAATGTTCAATGATGTCTCTGTGATCAATTCGGTGGAAGCCGGGAGCGATCACCCCGCAAGTTACGAGGCACATTGAACATCAATATCAAGCTTGAAAGGTCTCGACTGATGAAGTTTACGCTCCGTCCAGCACAGATCCAGGTCCAAAACCCCGACAGCTTTCAGCTCCAGAATCGTTTCGAGTGCCTAGAGAGCTCCGTGGACGAATACAGCGATGGGTTCGTGGAAGCTTTTCAAGACCCGCCGTACAGATAGAAATAAAAAACTTTCTGATCTTACTCTCAAGCTCATGAAGGAGAGGCCTGAGATGATCCTGCAGTCTTCAGACAATGCGTTGAAATACGGCAGCTAAATAGACGGATCTCAAAGACCTTGAAAAGCTACCTTCCGCCGCTATGATACCGTAAGTATTAAAGGCGCGATTGAACGTAATAAGGGCTCCAAGGTCTTTGCAAGAGATCTGACTATTGGGCAGAGCCAGCTTACGAAACTGAAGACTGATGATGGCAGGATCGTATCCGCCAAAACGCAGCTTCTGAGGGAGATCGAGACCTTCTATGGACAATTGTACACGTCAACCAGTATACTCGTCGCGAATCTAACAAATGACCCTAGAGCTAGATTGACCCGACACTATACCGAACACATGCCGGACGTCAGCCTGTGTGAGATTAGGATGGCTCTTAAACATCTTAAGAACAACAAGGTACCGGGTGATGACGGAATTACGGCCAAACTCCTGAAGGCGGGTGGAAAACCAGTACTTAAGGCCCTTCAGAAGCTGTTTGATGCCTTCATACTCGAGGGGAAAACGCCACAGGCATGGTGCAAGGGTGTGGTGGTACTCTTCTTCAAGAAGGGCGGCAATGCCCTACTGAAGAACTATAGGGCCATCTCACTTCTTAGCCATGTCTACAAGCTGTTTTCAAGAGTCATCACGAATCGTATCGCGCGCAGGTTTGACGATTTCCAGCCTCCTTCCTCCCTTCCTTTGAGAAAAAGCAGGATTCCATAACGGCTTCAACACTGCAGACCACATACATACGCTGCAGCAGCTTATACAGAAGACCGAAGAGTACAACCTGCCTCTCTGCTTAGCATTTGTGGAATACGAGAAAGCCTTCGATTCGATGATCGAGAATTGGGCTGTACTGCAGTCTCTCCAATGGTGCAAAATCGACTATCAGTGCATCGAAGTGTTGAAGTGTTTTTACAAAAAGCTACCATGTCTGTTCGACTTTAGGATCAGGCCTCGGAACCTATCCTTCTGCAGCGAGGTGTGAGACAGGGACAAGTCATATCTCCAAAACTGTTCACCGCTGCACTGGAGGATGTCTTCAAGGTTCTAGATTGGAGATGGCTAGGCATCAACGTCAATGGCGAGTACATCATTCACCTCCTGCACCTTCCTTTGCCGATGATATAGTGATCATAGCTGAGACCATGGATGACCTCAGTACAATGCTCGATGACCTCAGCAGTGATTCCGAAAGAGTGGATCTTAAAATGAACCTGGACAAAACCAAAGTCATGGTGAATGCCCATGTAATACCCACTTCTATCACAGTCGGAGACTGTTCACTCAAAGGTGTGGACGACTATGTGTACATAGGGCAAACAATCCGGTTGGGTAGGGCCAACTTTGAGAAAGAGGTCAACCGTAGAATCCGACTCGGCTGGGCACCGTTCGGCAAGCTGCGCAGTGTTTTCTCGTCCAACTTACCACAGTGTCTCAAGACGAAAGTCTATGACCAGTGTGTGTTACCAGTGATGACATATTATGGCTCTGAGACGTGGTCGCTCACGATGGGTCTCATCAGAAAGCTTACAGTCATCCAAAGGGCAATCAAGAGGGCTGTGCTCGGAGTATTCTTGCGTGATCGAATCAGAAATGTAGAGATCCGCAAGAGAACCAGGGTTACAGACATAGCCCGAAGAATTGCCAAAACTTAAGTGGCAGTGGGTAGGGCACTTTGCTCGCAGAACGGATGGCGGAAGGGGCAGAAAAGTTGTGGAGTGGCGACCGCGAACCGGAAGACTTTGCGTTGGTAGGCCTCCCACCAGGTGCAGCGTGCACCTGGTGAAGGTTGCGGGGATCCACTCGATGCGAGATGCACGGGACCGGTCAATGTGGCGACTTTGGGGGAGGCCTATGTCCAGCAGTGGACGTCTTTCGGCTGAAATGATGATGATGATGATCCCTTGGAGACCTTTCCGTTACACTCTGTAGAAACCGACTTGGATTTTGCACATGAGGGCTTTTGGTCCAATACTATCGGTAGACACTGCAACTGCGGCAATTCTATGCCATGTTAGAATCAAAACTATAACAACATAATACAGGATAAAATACTCAAATAATAATAGCTATTTATGCAACTGTTACGTTATGGACGGTCTTTTAATACGAGTGCCATTTTTCGGTACAAGCGTAGCGCGTACCGAAATAGGTGAGCACGAGTTATTAAAAGACCAATAACGAACAGTTGCATACAAGATTTTATCTACGAAGGAAGAAATAAAACACTGATATAGACAAATAAATATTTAAATAGAAACTTAACTACACACTGACTATTGTTTATCCCGCGTCCACTTTATTTTTTATTTAGTCTTTATTAGGTATAAGGCAAAGATCTTGTAGCCGCAACAGCCAAATAGTATACGATACTTTTGTTCTAAACTTGTTCCATTTTTAAAAACATCATTTAGATGGTCTCGATTTCGAAGTAATATTATAGGTACCTGCAGTGGCGTGCCAAGGGTTTCAAAATAAGGCAAGCCCAATTAAATTTAAAAGGATTTCAAAAAAAAAAAATGTTGTTCACTTTTCGACTGAGTATGTAGGTACCTACGTATGTATCATCGCAATTTTCTCATAAACTACTGGTTAGGTATAATAAATTAAAAGTGAATTCATCCATCTTCTTCTTTCTTCAATTTCACTCTTGCTTGTCGTGCGGTGAATGAGGTAACCAAAGCACACTGAAGGCATGCTAGTGCTAGATTGAATATAATAAACATATCAGCAATTGCATACCTCCGGTGGCTTTAAAAAAAGCCGTTTGGTTTGCTTCATTGCTTGAGGGAACAAAGTAATGGTAAGTAGTTGCTTGCTTCGTAACAGGACTAACAGGTTACAGACGAAAAAAAAAAACAAAACAGAAAGTTAAAAAATAGCTAGATAGAATGTAATAAGGAATTTAAATAAATTATTTATATTCTAATTGGAATCGTCTATCTTTCTTAAGAAATGATTTAATTACATCAGAGTAAAATGTTGGTGATCGTTTTAATTCTACCAACAACAGTTTTTCAATAGCTATCATTGATAATTCGGAAAGACGCTCTTGACCTTGTGTATTTCTCAGATAGGTATGGATACGTTTAAGAGACGAAAAAGCACGTTCCGCGGAAGAACTGGTAGCCGGAATGGTTACAACAAGATACGCTAACTTTAACAGCTCGGGAAAGGCATCTTCGAGGTTATTCTCATGAATGAAATCAATTAATTCGAAAACATTACGATCTTTCAGATCAGGACTAGAATACAAGCAAATCAATTGGCTTTTTAATGTTTGTTTGTCGAAATAGTTTGCATAAATGTCAAATAATTAATCTAATTCCTCTGTAGGAAAATGGGAGTGATAATTGTAAAATTTTTTGTTGTTGAGCAGTTGGAAAAACTTTAATTTATATATTTCAGAATATCGGTCAGTAATTTCGGTATTAATGTTATCAATTACTTCTACAAAAAGTCGTCTGTATTCCGTTTTTGCACAGCGTACGTTGCGTCTCAAACGAGGAGCAGAGTTATTTTGCAACGTATTCTCATAAATTTGATCAAATTCGGATTGAAATTCAGCACGTAACCATGCCTGAAAATCCTTTATTTTATTAATACAATAACCGACATCAACTTGTGATTTTTGTAGAATATTGTACAAGCAGTCAGTTTTTTCAAATATCCGATGAAAAATAAAAAGAAAAAAATTGAAATTAAAAGATCGCATAGTGTTTTCAAAATTCTCCGCAGCTAAAATCGTATCCCCGTCCCAGTTCTGTGGATTGTCGCACAGATCAGAAAACAACTCAATAAGTTTAATTTTTTGTTCAAAAACCGTGTTTACAACTCGCGACATGTATGTCCAACGAGTTGCGGGAGCATTAGGCAATTTTTTGCTGCAATGAGTATCGTAAAAAGCAGCTCGTTTTGTACTATTACTAAAAAAATTACACAAAGCCTGAAGGGCTGAAAAAAATAAACTAACCTCCTGAATTCTATTGCATGATTTAGACAACACTAAGGCCAAAATATGTGCATTACACCAAATGTAAATTGCTTGTGGACAAACATCTTTAACTTTTTGTTGCACTCCATTTCTTACACCAGACATTACACTAGCACCGTCATAGCTTTGCGCTACTAATTTTGCGATGCAATCATGTCTATTCAATAATTCTAAAATAATATTAGAGAGTGAGTCTGCTGTGCGACTTTCCGAAACATTAAGAAAGCCCAAAAAACGGTCATGAATTTCATTTTTATAATAATATCTCAGAATCAAGCACAGTTGTTCTCTATGACTAACATCGGGGGTTTCGTTAATAATAATTGAAACAAATTTTGTATGCCTAACTTCGTAATCGATGCAAGTTTGCATCACATCGGCTACGGAATGAATAATATCGTTTTGAATTTTGTTAGATAAATAACTCGGCCCTGGTTTGTCACTTTCCTGATGCTGCATATGCTTTTCTAAAATGACATCGTATTTTGAAATTAACGAGACCGGTTCAAAAAAATTGCCTTTATTTAATGAAGTTTTGGACTTATCATGACCTCTTAAAGGAAGTTCCTGTTGTGCTTAATGACAAACAATTTTGACAATAATCTTTGAAATACACTACGGTTGTTATCAACGCGCGTGTTACATTTTGAAATTTCCTGAGATAACTGGCGTGATATAGATGTCTCAATTCGTTGTTTACCAAAATTACCGAAAGAAACCATTGCACACAGGTGTTTATGGGAATTTGCGTGCCTTTTAATGGCGCCAGATATGTTATTTAAATCATTATAACCAGATGTATTCCAAACGGAATCTTCATTCGAAAAAAATATGCAACACCAGCAATACAACTTATTAGTGTGCGAACAGCCAACAATCCAACTAGTTTTATACACTGATCTATTAAATTTTCGTTTATGCGATTTACTAGTCTAAGAAATAGACAGATTAGGCGTCGGTTTTAATGAAGAAATTAACTGTTTTTTCTGAGCAAAGTTTAAAGATTTTACCTCATCTTCGCCAATCAAAACTTGAACGCATTTTAAATCCTCACAAGGTACAATTACCTCCATTGTTGTAGGTAAGTCACCAAAACAATTGCATCACTGAGAAAATCTAAGAAAACACAAAAAACTTTAACAAAACTTTTCCCACTCAAGCAAATGAAACTGAAGCACAGACTACTAAGAGATATGAACTGAAGTGAGTTGCACTCGGGTCGTTGCAGTGTTGTCATTTGGCAAAAAAAAGTCGCCAGTTATATGAAAAATCTAGCTAGATGTCGCAGTTTTTTTATTTTTAAGATAATGCTTGAATATTTATATTCGTTATTTTCAAAAGTCGCTAGTTTTGATTGTTGCTAAATCTTAAAAAATGTCTCCAAACTCGTTAAAAATCTCCAAGATCTCACAACGTCGCTAAAACGGCAACACTGCAGAGTTGGCAAGGTGACAAGGTCAAGCATACGCGTGCAACTTCATTGGCATGCACTGCTTAAATCTTCCAAACTGTCGTCTACAAAGACGCACAAGTTTCTAACTCGTTATACGGCACATCGCTATAAGTGCGAAAGAGACAGATATATATTATTTGAAAGCCCGGCAAAAGCCGGTGCGTGTAAGCGAGATAGCTATATGTAGATGCTGCAACTGCAAATGCGAAACTCTGCGCGCGACCAATCGCTATGTGAAGTAGTGTGGCATAGGTAGATACTTTGTGTTATTTTGATAAGAATTAAGCGCGCAAACTTTTAAATAGTTCAGGTTTGATATTGATTCTCTATCGAGCATTTTAGTAAGGCATTAGTAATTGCTAAGGCTATTAGTAACGCTTTTGGGCTTATATGAAGCTACCGCCACTGGGTACCTGGCTGTATGTTCAGAATGTCTTTGCTTGTGTTTTAGAATTTATGACGTTTCGCATAATGCAACCCGATGTCGTTATGGGTATCATAATGAAACCGCTGTCAATTTTGTATTTCAAATATAACGAAACCGAAGTAGACAAATGTATTTTTATGACTCAACCGAAATGAAAATACTTACTTGTTGGTAACTTGATTCAGTTTCCTTTCGAGAGTTTTATTCTCCTTAGTGAGGGCGGAGACCTGTTCAGTGAGCTTGGAGGAAATGGCCTCTGCTTCTGTGGCGCGGAACCGAAGCTTCTCCACCTCGTTGATGTGTTCTGCTTCTATTCTGTTAACAGGAAAATATAAGTTACAGTGGAAATATTTATTTCACAACCAACATGCAAAAATACATAAATATGAAAAGTTAATTACAAAGACAGAGATTAGTATATAAGTTTGAAATTAGACTTTCCCTACAAAATATTTGTCTCTAGCAATATTCAACACTAGCGGACGCCTCGCGGTTTCACGCGCGTTGTTCCCATTCCCGTGGGAATACGGGGATATAAAGTAGCTTATGTCACCCGGGGATAGTGTAGCTTCCTAATGGTGAAATATTTTTTTTTATCGGTCCAGCAGTTTAAGTTAATTCGTTACATACAAAAATACAAATCTTTCCTCTTTATAATATTAGTATAGATTATATTATATTCAACATTTAGGACACTATGATTCAAACTGTGTTCTAAGGGATCTTCCTGATTTAAATTGCGTCGATAGGCAATATCGCGAAAGTATTTTCTAATAAAATTTCAAGTGCAAATCGGTCGAATTTCATCGCCTTCTGTCTATGTAAATGTACTTGTAATTTCGCTCAGTAAAAATATGCTTATCTATCAAATTCAAATTGATATAAATCAAACCGCATCGAACCATCAGGAAGGTCACAAACTGTACACGACTGACTAATACATGAATGCAGAACTGAGTTTTTAGAAAAATTACTTTAAATCTACAAATCAAGTTTTGTTTGCAATACAACTTTTTTAACAGCACCAGTCATTAAAAAAATGGACTTTATTAACACTGTCATAAATGTGATAATTCTTTGGTTGGAAATAATATAAATTGGAGACATTTATATTCAATAGACTTGAGGTATGCTAAATCGGGAATCTGCTCGATAACAGAAGTACAGGATTGATTGATGTAGCGACACTTGGCTTGTGTGTAGCTGTCAACGCTTACTTGTTCATCTTCTCCTCGTAGAACATGCGCTGGCTGTCGAGCTGCTGCGTCAGGATGTACGTGAACTCTAGCTGGGCCGAGTCCAGCTTCTCGCCGCCACAGGCTGAGTCTTCGGAAGTGAAGCCTCCCTCTGCAGCTACTAGTTTACCGTCCGCTTTGTTCTGGACTAGACGGTGGACGAAGTTGTCACCTACAAGGAAATTTATGATAAATATTTCGGGAGAAGTCTTTGAAGGCTCATGGAACAACTTTAGATAATGCTATAAACGGGTTAGATGACAAAAAAATGTGGACTGTTTTTAAGCTATTGCATAGCTTCTATAGCGGGCCTGAGCGTGGAGACCGAATCCAGAAATTCCGTAACGAAACGTGACAATGGTGATCAATGTGGACCTTATACTAATGAGAATAAGGGACACTTTTGCTTGTCAAAGAAAAGCGCCCTTATTTCAATGTGGGTCACTTTATATTTTTGTTTTGTTTTTTAGAGTTTTATTAATCGGAAATAAATAGGGGTTTGGCTCGCTACGTTTTCGAGTTTTTAACGTTTTTATTAATTTAATGGCTCAAATTCGCTTGGCAATGACCGCGTTCAATGTAGACTTTATGTATGTGGGAATAAGGATCACTTTGAAAAGCGACCTTATTGTGGTATGAATAGGGGTCACTATTTAAATTTATTATTTGGGGAAAAGGTAAAAAATATGATAATAAGGGGGTTGTTAAAGGGTGGCGTTAAGGGTTTATTATTGTGGGTGGACTGTGATCTGCATTTACTATTTGGGAAAAGAAAGTAGATTTTAAGAACAATAGGTGAAAGAAAATGACTTAAATTCTCAAAAATTAAATGCTATGCAATAGCTTTACCGCGACAGTCCCCGAGTGCCACACGTCTTTTTTATTTTTATAATACATACATACATAAACTCACGCCTTTTCACTATGGGGGTAGGCAGAAACTACAGAGCACTATCCGTCTTTTTTTATAATCTAGTCTAGTATTTAGATTAATATGAAATGTTATTTTTCCACCATCTTGTCTATTATGTAACACATTGCCTAAAAACATCGTTTGAAATATAAACATTTAGACACAAGATAATAAAATAAAATTTAAAAAAAAAACAAAATTACATAATAACAGTTACGAAATTACTTTTGTTGTTGGATCATTATGTACCTGGCAGAATGATACTGAACCTGTAACCTCTCGAAAAGCGAGCGTTGATTGTGTCTATATAGTCTGTGGTTTTTAGTCTCAACGTTTCTAATAAATTGTTGTTGGAAATTATTTGCATTTAATTAAGTTTATCAGGTAGTGGAAAAAGAATCGTTCGTGTCACACATAAAAAGGCTTTATTAACTAGCATGTAGCTTTAGATACATCGCTCGTGTTAAAATCTCGACACGAAATGTACTATTGTATACTAAGCTTTTAAATTATTCTTAATAAGTATGTCCCACAGCAGTTTTCTAAATTGTCTTTAATATTGGACTGATATTGAAATCACCAAACGTAGTACAGCCTCTCTGATACTCAGTTATGAGAAAGTGATTTAAAGCGGCTGAGAAGAAATATTATGGGAGTTTAAATCTACAGACAGGTACAAGAAGACTTACCAGCATAATCCCAGACACGATTGGATCCCAACTGTAGAGCGTATGTATGATTTGATTGTAAGAAATGTTTCGCTGCGTGACCACCCTCGTACCTAGTTATGGAATTTAAAAAGAGTTTGATATACAACAAGTTTGAGTGAAATATAATGATTTCTTTAGCAAAATGATCGGTAGACATTACAGCGATGGAAGTTAAGGTGATATATACGCCCCAATGTAACGCAGTACTGGCCGTGCGCCAGCTCGATGCCAAAATATCAAAATTGAATCTCCTTTTGAACAGTTTTGTTTGAAAAATATTATTTGATTTACATATGCTATGTTAGATAAAAATAAATTCCAGCCATCAATTTTTCTGTATAAAATTATTTTTAAACTTCCAAGTCGTTTTGGAGGAGTTTCCAAAAGTTGCGAAAAAATATCGTGTTGTTAATTATTTTTTTAAAGCAAAACTATTAGTTACACGAAAAAACCTTGTGTTCAAAATTATGTACATGAATCAATAATAAATATATATTTTTTGCAAACCTTTTAACCTAGCCGTTACTGAGGAGTATGCTTTAGAAAGTTACCGATTTACGGCACTAAAGCGTATGTAGGCCCTTAATTTAATATTTAGTTTTAGAAGCTTTAGTTAATTAGTTAACTGTTCTAATTTGCAAATCTCTCTCGCTGAGGTTTGCTATTATGGTACCCAATTATAGGTTAATCTTGCTTTTGTACATATGCTATCCTACTGTATTTGTGAACAAGTATATGAATAAGGTACATCCACAGATTACCTCCCAATAGATACCGCATGCCTACTGTTTTGTTTGATTCCGAGGTCACCAAATTTGGCGGAAGGCACGGGTAGCGCGGGGAGTGACAAGTGCGACGTGATTGGCTATTCAAGATCACGGTACCTGTCGTAGTGACGGGACATGCGCATTAAATGTCGATAAAAATATCGATATTTTTCAAACAGAATGATATTTTATGTAAAATTTCTTAGCCGGTGATTTTATAATTATTTTAATAATGATAAAGAAAAACATCGTTCGAGAAAAGATTTTGATTTTGGCCAAACGTGATTTAATTTAATTGTAATCCTATGTAAACAAGGCCACTCTGAGCTCTCATTATGAGTAGAGCACAATTAGTTCAAAGTAAAAATAAATTAATTTGTTAATTTTTAAATAATCCATTTTAACAAAATTATTTTATTCTCCTATATATCTAATTAAACATCGATCATCGATACTTATCGATACGCAAAAAACGTATTTGTCTCAACATTTTTACTTCTGTGGGAAAAAGATAGCAATATAATAATTCCTTATGAGTGAAAGGGACTTTCACAAAAGACATCAACGAGCGCTACTGTAAAGTGTGCAATTTTGATTTGATAACCATTATAACTTGACCTTTTTTAGATTGGTCAATATTTATTACTTTGCCTACTGGTGGAATATTAACCCATCTTTTTTTGTACTTGAAGGACTGGTTGATTTTCCACACCATTTTACTGCACAATTCGTATATTTTTTTTTAAACAAAACGTTGATAACTATTTTTTAAACAGAATTAAAACTAGAAATCGCTTGCGTCCCTACAGCTCTAATGTCTGGTCGAGACTAAAGAGATCATTCCGTGCACTGAGTTATATCAGCCTAAATAGGCTGATGTGTGGTGCGCGTAAGTTGTCTTCTATGCGGAATCTATTGGGAGGTAATCTGTGGGTACATCCAAGCTACGTGTATCAATAGTAACACTCAGTGTTAGCTATGGAGGCATCTTCAGAATCAAAACGAAAACGAGTTATTGTTTATTTACTAATTATTGCCACTGATGGTGCTATTAACGCCGAATCATTAAAAGTGTTATCATTTCAAAAATAAACAGGCCTATCAACAGACCTGCCGCATCCCACATTGCCACAGATGAGACAGATCCACAGCGTGCCAGCTTCCAAGCCCTCCAGCAAACCTTCAGCGACGCCGCTTATGTTCTCCCGCGTATCGTCGCCATCTTCCTCTGTTAGTGCGAGAAAATATAGTTCATTATTGTTTGTTCCCTTAAGTAAAACACACATCAATTCAATAATAAGAAACATCAGTGTAAACTACAAATAATTCGTTAAGTGGCTTAGAATACAACCCTGAGTGACACCCCTTCTTACTAAAATACAGAGATTTTTCTTTTAGTTTGGCTTTAAAATCATGGTACTGGCTTTAAATATGATGTAGAAACATTTTCATAATTGAAGCATTAAATAGAACAGAACCTAGGACTGAACCCTGGGGAACACCGTTCAGCTTGCACTTATCTGTTCTGCACAAATCCTGCTATGTTTTTTAATTACTATAACTACATGTATATTTTATGTTTTGCTCGTGAACATGCTAATAGATCAAGTGTAATGATTTCGACTCTTCAATAATATTGTTTACAACCAATCGTTTTGTGTACTACAACGTCAAATGCTTTAGATAGATAAACCACATACTTCAGCAATAAATGAAATGCCAAATATTATTAGACAGGTAGTTTTCTGTATAAAACAGAAAGAAGTTTCTGTGTCATGGACACCGTTGTAGACGTAAGTATGAACGTACCTTCAGCCCTCTCGCACTGGAAGCATGTAGCCTGCCCCCTCGGCTCAGGAGTCTGTGCACAGCGACACACGGGACAGCGCGCGTCCCGCCAGCGCACGAGACACTCGGCGTGGAAGGCGTGCGCGCACTGCACGCTCAGCACGCCCGCTACGCTCTCATCCATGCGCTCTAAGGAGTGCCAAAGGTTATAGTTTACAATCAACGTCAGAACAGGAAAAAAACAGATGTTTAACCTTTCGTGTACCCGTAATTTACAAACAATAAAAAAGCCGTTGTGTGTCGCGTGGAGTCACGTCTTAAACACACGAAAAGATAAGAGTTATTCCCACTGCAAAAGAACTAAAATGATGAACAGATGGTCTGTCTAGTATTTTCCCAACTATTTGAGAGTTGGTATGTATTTAACGGATGAGCCTGAATGTAAAAGAAATGGAACAAACGGAAATCTGAAAAACCCGGCCAAGTTCGAGCCGGACTCGCGCACGAAGAGCCCTTCGTGCGCTTACCATTATCGCAAAAAAAACGTCAAAAAATCATGTTTGTTGTATGGGAGCCCCCCTTATATATTAATTTTATACTGTTTTTAGTATTTGTTGTTATAGCGGCAACAGAAATACATAATCTGTGAAAATTTCAACTGTCTAGCTATCACGGTTCATGAGATACAGCCTGGTGACAGACAGACAGACAGACGGACCGCGGAGTCTTATTACTAAGGGTCACGTTTTTACCCTTTGGGTATGGAACCCTAAAAAAGAGTTAATAATATCCTAATTTTAATGATCATAAGTTTATTGGCTGGTATATCGCTTATCTTACATGGACTACGAAATTGACTGAATGTCACACATTATCTTACCTAAACACACGGGGCAGGTAGGCAGCTCAGTGTGCGAGGGAGGGGGAGTGCCATCCCTTGCCCACTCTACGCGAGATACCCACGCCATGTGGCATAGAGCATTGGGCTCCAGGCTACTGTACGGGACCCCGTCAAAGGTCTCATGGAACTCCCGCGCTGCATGGCTGTTGCGGAAACTACAACAAAATATTTCTAATTATGTTATGTATGATGAAGAACTATACAAAGAATTTAACCAATTGCAAAACAAGGATTCGATTTCTATCTTCATAACAATTTCAATGATTTGGCAAGTATTGGGATAAATTAAATAAGTTGTTGAATTAGTAGCTATGGAGCCATCATCATCACACTGATCTCACAATCCATTGCTGGGCATAGGCCTTTTTTATCGACGAAACCAAAGTCAACAACTTCGAAAAGAACTTGTAGTGTTTGTCTTCACTTTATAGTGTTTTGTTTTGGAAGTTGTTTTTTTTTTTTTAATTATTTTTCAGCAGCCTATTTTAGCTTGTGATTGAAAGCAAAAACTTACGTAATCAAAGCCATGTAATGATCAGGCGAGCCATCCCTCAGTACCCTCACATGTGCGATGTCCTGCTGACAGGCCGCTGCAAATGCTAGCAAGTCAGTCGCTCCGAGAGCCCCTGGTACGGAGAGCAAGCACAGTGTCTTGGCTTCCTCTGCTTCTTTCATTTCACTGAAACATAGTTAAGTGATGAGATGTATATTTTTGGAAGACTTTATACCTACTGTAAATGAAGGAAAAGGAGTATGTAAGGATCGTAACGGGCTTTCTGTATTTTCAGCCTATCCCCATGGGAAAAAGGCATAAGTTTATGTACGTATTACACCCATTGTAATGAGAAGGTGCTCTTCACACAGAGGTCCATTTTACAGGTCCACGTTATCATATACATTTTTATTTGGTGCTAACGTATGTAGTAATTTTTTTAAATATGTTGCAATCAGAGCACAATGAGTAATCTATTACAAATATTTTGATCTTATGTGTCATTGTCATCATCTTCCTGTCCTCATTCTTGGGTTCAGAGCCACACTTTTTGTTATAGTGTCTGGCCAATTATTATCAAAATGGACATTTCACATGAAATTGCTGCTGTCTATAACTCTGAATTGGGCAGATACAAAAATTTATAAATAAAAACTTACTTCTCCTTGTAAAGATGCAGCACTCCTTTAGTGACTTCAACAAGAGGGTTTCCACAGAAGAAGCTGATGGCATCGTCATCCTCAGAGACACTGGTAGTGGGCGGGGAACGCCTGGAGCTTGTAGGCAGAATCCCAGTATCCGTGTTAGGGCCTGTGAGGACACTAGCGTATGTCTCCACTGTTATGATCTTGGATTCTCGGGCTCCACGGTCTTTTCTTTTCTGTTCCTTAGCGGCTTCTAAGAAATATATTTGTTACTCAGAAGCAAAGAAGTAGTGTATGCTTAACAAAAAGTTTTGGAAAAACAGTTGTTTAAAAGGTGAATGACCTACAATGGATTTTATAATTAGCGTAGGAACAACTATTTCAGCTAATTAATTGGTTTCACAAAACTTAATTACCTTAAATACTAAAAAAGGACGAAATATAACACCGCCGCTAAGACGACTGACTAACCGAAATATGACATCAAAAACAATGTCATCGTTTTCTATATAGCGTTATAGTGTTATTAAATATATTGAATGCATTATTGATCTTGATAAAAGATGTCCGTCTATTGTAAACACAACCTCGACCTAGCATTGATGTTTTCTAGATTCGTTTATTATACATCGATACAGCTGTTGCCCGGATATTTGGCAACGAAGTGAAACAAAGAACTGTTTTGTGTAAAGAGGTCATTTGAATATTTCTTACCCATTTCAGAAGGATTATCGCCCATTTCAGGCAGATCTTCGTCGATTTCAATACGTAGGACGCACAAAGACACGGACATTTACAATCCAATTATTTATTCAAAACAAAAAGGAAGAAACGGCTCCATACAGCCCTTACACATCACTTGTTTTTACCAAAATACTCTATCTGTTGCGAAATTAGCATGTTTAATGCAAACAAAGCAATGAACTCGATAATTTTAGAAGCAAAGCAGAGCACAATCAGATGACTATTGCTTGGATAAATAAAAAATAATATATTAGGATAAATTGGGGAAAATAAAAGTTGAGATAGCGTATCCTAATAAACCTATGAAAGAGAGAGATAGAAAAGCACTCCAGCCAAAGAACATGAACATTTCAATACGTCAATATAATAACGAAGAACCACCAGAAGCCACCTCGTTTGACAATGACATGATGGACAGACAGCATGACATTGACATTTTGTCAACCTACAGTAAATAAAACGTTGGAGAACTTGGAGAATCCTATACCATTAACTAAACATAAAAAATAAGAATATTTGCTTTTTGCTGTTATATTTCTGTTAACTTTTGTTATTTACGAACAAAAAGCATGAAATTTCAATTAATAATTTAATCTGAATTCCTGGATCTGACCGTCTGACGGTCAAATGTCAAACTGAGAGTTTTTTGAACGTGTATCCGAACGAAAACAAATTCCAAAAGAAAAAAAAAAAGAATGTAGTTTCCTGTTTTCATTGTACATTGCGTGTTTTTAGGATAGTAAAGACATAATAACTGATACGAAAAACGCAATTTGTATCAATAAATTACAAAAGTCGTTCTTATTGGATGGGCAGTTGAAGAATCAGAAAAAAATATTCAATATGGCTAATGGCTACAGATCATACGACGTGAGCTGTCAGCTGTAATAATTTTTGTTTCTTTGTGTTTATTACATCTTTAAAAATGTTATGATCGTTACGTACTCGCGAATATGGGTGCGAAAGACTCAAAACCATCCTTTATATCTTACGAGGATGCAGTGAAACGAGGTACGACGAGTGCATAAAGTTGATCTAAGTGCGTTGTAGGAATGTGATGAATATCGGTTTATTTTATTTGCAGTGTCTGATAGTGAGTTGAGACGTATACGCGAAGCGTTCAAGAGATGTGCCGGTGCGAACGGGACGGCCTTGAGCTTGGAGGCGTTCGTCCACGAAGTGCTGTGTGATGGAGTGCCCTACGAGGTGGCGGAGTGGCTGTATCAGGCGTGCGGAGGCACCAAGCGAGGCATCGCCTTCCGGGAGCTGCTCTGCGGGATCGTGGTGCTCACCAAGGGCAACATCGAAGAGAAAATAAAGTGAGTAGAGTCCTATGTGTTCATTGCTAGTTGTAAACAAATTACATCACGGCAGTTATCAGAAGATTTATAATAAGTGTTGTGTTGTTAGCGCCAAAATATTCGCTCGTTAATTATTGCGGAGCTTAAGATTTTGAGCTCTAACTTGCGAATATTTACATAATTAGTAGAGATAACAGGTAGTTGTATTTTTTATTAGTAATTAAGTAAATAATGGGTTTAATTTACGGCATTTAGTGGCTGATATTGGTTCAAATGATATGGTTGAGCAAAAATTTAAATACATACAATGAGTTGTCAGTTTGTTGCAGTAATTTTCCAAGATTGTATTCATCTTGATAAAATAATTAAATTGGTACCTAGAACTGACCACAGGACATACTTTTGTGGTGTATCTTGTTAGGTAGTAATATAAGATCAACAGATTATTTACTTGGTTGAAGTGGGTATTTTTTCTTAGTCTGTTTTATTCAAATAAGAATAAAGTTTGATGCATTTATTTTACTTACATGAACCATTGTAAAAAGTTCAGTAATTTTAAATGGTCTTCAATAGTAACTAGTAAACTCATGCAGGCTTTATATTTTAATACCAGTAAAGCCTTAATATATGCAAATAATAGGTATAGCCCTCGTCAAAGTTTGGAAGTCGGTTTGATTTTTTTGTATGAGATTTTCTACTGCGTAGCCAACTTCTGGGCGGCCAATAAGTTTGACGAGAACTATAGCCCTGGTATTTTTTATATTTTGCAAAGTGTTATGAAATGGTAAGCTTTCTAGTAAGATTCTCTGATAGTAACTTCTCTCATATATGAAATAAAGGCATAATTAATTATTATATTAAAATACTATATGATTTGGTAATATTATCATGCCATTGTATTCTTAAATTATCTTTTTCAGATAGTTTATTTTCTTTACAAACATACAGTATTTTTATCAAGAATACATAGAGATGAATTTGTTCATAACTTGTAATCTTGATGTGATATTATCGCAGCTGTAAACATGACAATGATTGACAGCTTACAGCATCATACGTCATAGTTAGCATTACATTCTTAATTTTAAAGTTTAGTTATTTATCATCATCAACACAAAAACTAAATTGATTCAGTTATAATAGTAAAATTTATTTACATTATAAAGAGCAAGTCTTATTTACATTGCTATAATAATAATCACACAAGAGGAGGTTTGATCCGCCCATAAATTATATCAGCTAAAAAGTATGCACTAAGGAAAACATTGAACTACCTGCAAAATCTGAAAAAATTATGACTGAAACAATGTTATGACAGAATTAAGTGTGATTTTCCTCCATTTATTGGAACTATTTCAAGATAATACTGGACATATTGTTAGGAATTAACGTTAATCTGTCTCTGACTTCCTGTTAGACCATTTTTTGATCACATAATTTTGCATATCTTCTGATTACGTATTTGTGTGACATCATCAATTTAGCTTGCTTCACATAATTTTCTCATGCCATTGTTAAATCATAGTCTTATTTTGTGTAGCTTTGTTTAGTTAAGAGTTACTTTCTTATTATGGCATTGTTGATTTGTTTAGTTTTGCATGTTTTATATGGTGTCCAGTTTAAGTGTCAATATTATGATGTTTTGGCAAGTAATGGACATTTATTAATTAAACTTGAACATGATTTTTAAAGGTATTAAATAACAGCTGATGTGTGTGGTCTTGTGGATCCAGAAAAGGTCTTGTATTGATCAGAAAATAGGTAGTTGATTAAGTGGCTCTCTAGATTGGACTATGCAGGCAGTGAATTCCTCATAATTTATCCTTATTAGAACAACACCAACAATTTTTTTTTTGTGGTGATAATAACAAAATATTACCCTGAATCATCCCACCAATGCTGGTCATAGGTCTTCCCCATAAACTTTCCTCCATTTGGTACAAGGCTTGTGGGGACCAAAGGGTCTTAATTTTGTCTAAGTCATCCATCTCCATGGTCTGCTATAGCACCTTCTATTAAAATAAGCCTCTTATGTGTCAATAGTAATTTAGTGCTAGTATAATAGTAGATCAAGTCCCTCCAGGTTTTGACAGTGATCATGTTTCTATTACCAAAACCCATCAACAATATTTTAATTGCCCATATTATGTCTGCATCTTTCGATATGAAACGGAAAAAAATTAACAAGGTAGGTAGCAAAAGATACTAACCAACCCCTCAATTTTTAGGTTCCTCTGGACACTCTACGTGAACAATCAAGGTGACAATGGCACATACATATACAAGAGGGATTTTGCACGGAATCTCCACCTGGAGTACACATCTCTGCCCCTTACTGGGTCTCAGAGGAACGCTGAGATCCTTCTCAGCCTCTTCGGGCCGGATAAGGTCACCTTCGACCAGTTCAGGTCCTGGCTGCTCATACACAAAGATGCGACGGTCCTGTCCAAGTGGCTGCTGTCTGAAGTGAATGTAGCCCAGGATCTGGAGACGCCTACTTTTTATCAGAGTTTGGCTGGTGTTACGCATTTGGAGGAAAGGGTGAGTGGATTTTATGCTTTAACTTCTGAAAAAATTCTAGGATTTCGTTTGTGTTGCTTAAGATTTAAGGTGTCGGTTGTAGGTCGTACGTACCTAAGAGTACGCTTATAACTTATGTTTCGTTCCATAGGTAGTATGATAAAGCACATTTTTGACCTAAACGGTAGTGAAGGTTTCATATCAATCAATCACGACAGGCGTCACGACATAATTCCAAAACAGCTTTCTTTGTATCAATACGCCATCGATACTGTAACACTATCAGTCCAAAACAGTGTCAAATCATTATATATCACAAAAGTCTTTAGCTATCATGTATTAGATAAGTTCGTCCCAATTCGCATGATAGATACCTAGTCGCCAGAATCGATTCTCGGGTCGATTGCTGGCTATCGATAACGCGTACGATTTGTCGAGCTCATTGATGTAGAGATACGATATCAATTGAATCGCTAGACATCTTGTTGTTGCGGATGGCGAGTAATGGGTAGCTCGCCTTCCGATAAGGACCAGGCCCGAGTCGACCGCCGTAGTGTTCCACGCGCGCCTCAAAGACATGTCAGCAAAAACTGACGGGGTCCGCTAGGGCTAATGCCTGTCTGGTTCGCGGATAAATTTGAGAAAAGAGTTACCACTGAAGGAACACGGGTGGGTTTTAGTCAATAAAAGTCTTAACACGCCCTGTCGGTTCAACCAGAGCGGGAGAAGTCATTGGATGGGATCCACACAAAAAAAAAAGATATCTTATAGACGTCACAACTCACAATACATTGTGAGTTGTGACGTCAAATGAACTGGAATTGTCTTTGGGGTCTGGGCGATATTGATAAAGGGAGGATGAAAGATGGCCGGAATCAGATAGAAGTCTGAAACCAAAGGTCAACCAAATTATAGGAGCAGACCAAAATGATTTTTTTATATCGTTTAGATACAGAAGCTTCTTCCCTTGCATAATAAAGACTATCAGAGATTAAAATTGAATATCAGGATGATGCACCGTCTAAAAATCTTTAACAATTCTTTGGTCCTTACAAAACTTTTATTTTTATACTATTTATTTCTATTTCTTGTGTAAGGCCAGTTAATCCTCATGACAAATAGCAATAAAATTTCTGTCCAAGATCGTTTTGCAATGCAGGAAATGCCAGGTGTAATTTCAATAAAACTTAAATCAAAATTACACCTGGCGATACAATACCAATTGGGTGAATAATGACGGTGATCGTTTTAAGTAGAATTTGTTTTATCTTATTTTACGCTCTGATTACAAATTATGCACAATTTAATTTGTTTAATCGACCTTTGTAGTATTTGCACGCATGAAACGATTCTTCTAATGTTTACTGTACGGAATGTTTGATCCTAATTACATGATTGAGGTTTAGCCAGTTGAATGGATCTCTTTGAACAAAGAAAATCTTCATTGAAACATGATTCTTGATCTCGAACTTTCTATGGCTTCTTTTTATTTAACGATAGGCTCGCGTTTGACCACTATCTCGCCTGATGGTAAGCGATGATGTGGTCGACGGTGAAGCACGCTTTTATTTCTATAATAATTAAAGGCGTGAGTTTATGTATGTATGTAATTAAAGCTTTTAAATAAGCTTTTAACTGATGTAAGGGATTGGCTATTTGCCCATCGCTTACGTAGTTTATGCCGCAGAAACGGGTAGGCTACTTTTTCGCGTTTAGTCTACCCCTCAGTTTGTCAGCTGTCGAAAATTCATTCATCCAATCACAGCAGCTAACGCGTGCTGCGATAATTTTAAGGTGGGAAACTGAGGGTACGTTTCACAGATTCTACTTTTGACATAGTCTACTTTTGACACAGTCTACTTTTGACATAGTCTACTTTTGACATAGTCTACTTTTGACATGGTCTACTTTTGACAGATTCTACTTAAGACAGATTCTACTTTTGACAGATTACACTTATGACAGATTCTACTTTTGACAGATTATACATTTGACACCTTTAGTCTAGATTTTGCTTTAATAACATAATGCACGCTTTTCGGCCTAGCCGAATTAGTATAGCCCTCGCCAAACTTAATGGCCGCCCTGAAGTTGGTTTACCGGATGCGCGAGGCACGAAACGGTGCTGTTTTTGTATGAGATTTACTACTGCGCAGCCATTGTAACCAACTTCAGGGCGGCCAATAAGTTTGACGAGGGCTATACTAATTCGGCGGCCTATGACCTATGACCTATGACCTCGTAATGTTTATTTAATACCCGATACATATCCAATGGTTTGTACTTAACGATTTCAGATGAGAATATTTTCTTGTTTCATACTTTTTTGAGCGTGATTTTTGAATAGTCGGGTTTTAGTTTTTGCACTTATTTTCCATTATTGTTTTGCTTTTGAACTCGGTTAGGATCTCCCAAAGACAATAGTTTTGTCACACCTAGGAGTTAGAAAGATTGTGACTAAACTGTAACAATAGGTGCATTTTGCGAATATAATACTGACTCAGAGTTAAATCAATAATTTATAAATGTTTGTATGCACCTGTCCATGTAAATGTAATATGCTTGTAGTATTTATGTTAAATGTTTGTAAAGTAGGTACTAACGGAGGATCGGTTAGTATCTTTTCTAACATTAGACAAGGCCGTGAATATTAATTTATAACGCACAAATGCTATCTGTGACAACCATCACTCTTTGCTTTCTCAAGTACTAACGGAAACAGATATGATGGTGGGTATTATTTCGGGCAGCCGAAAAATTTACTATGTAGGAAGTATACATACCGAAATTAAGTATGAAAGAAAATGTTCTTTTCTCACAGGAACTGACTCAGCGTATGTCATCTAGGTAAAGGGGTAATTACCATACCGCAATTAGGACATAGAATGGTGATCGGTTCTTGTTATTAAAGACATGTGCTGCCAGATCTCTCAATACAAAATCCTTGATCACCTGAATCTCAATGTCGCGACACATCGAACAAACTTGTCAAAATGTATGGAATTATTAAGTGTTTTTGACAGATTGAGGCTGAGATTAGAATGCGATATGTGAACATATCTTGAAAATACAGGAATTGCCTTCTAAATTCCACGAATGTTACCTAAACATAATATTTTCCATTTCCCTCATACGTAGGAGTTTGAGGAAACTTTCTCTTCAATATCTTGTAGGGAAACCCCGAGTGCAGTAATATTAGCCGCAGTATCGAAACTGACAGATGTAATAGGCAATCCACAGATTATTTGCGACTTTCGTAACACTTTTAATTTTGCATTTATCCATCTACATAGCCTTTGCCTAACTATGTTGGGGTCGGTCCAGTCTAACTGAATTCAGCTGAGTACCAATATTTTACATGGAGTGACTGCCTATCTGACCTCCACAACCCAGTAACTGGGTAACACAATACCCCTTGGCAAGACTGGTTTCAGATCTCAAGTTTCTGACTACCCGTAACGACTGTGAAAGATCTTCAAATGACAGCCGGGACCAACGGCTTAACGCGCTTTCCGAGGCATGTAGGAATCTCGATTTTTAAAAATGGTCACCCGTCCATTGTTAAGCGTTGCTTTACCTTGAAGATCGACTCATGCAGTTGTTATTATTTAGCCACGAGCTCGTCCACTTTTAACTTGCATTATTATTAGTAAACAGGTACCTTAGTAGATAAAATATCCTCATGTTAGCTGAGTATTAGTCACTTATTCATATTGTTAGTTTTCCTATTACTTTTATAGTTAGAGGATTTTATTTTTCTGCTAGATAGAGCCATGTTGGTACTTGATTTACATTTTGCGCCATATGTGACGAGGATAGGATGATTAAAAACAGTTTGACAGATTAAAAGCCCAAACTTTTTAGCTAAGTCACAGATAATATAGCTCCGTCTTTTGGGTAGAAGATGGGTTCTCGTAAAAATGTATAGTAATTTGCGCTTTATGTGACGAGGCATTAATTACGCTGTACGCTGAAGAATAATAACAGTTTAACAGATTTTAAAGCCCTAACTTGCAAAAGTTCTTTTGAGCTCAGCATGTTCAGTAAAAAGATGGCAACACCCTCAATACCTATATCTTCAACTTGAACTTTCATGAAAGGCTTTTGTGTAACAGACACCACATTTTGCCCAATATTATGTGGTATAGAACATCAAACGCTGAAGATAAATCAGTGAATGTTTTCTTAGGACGGCTCAGACTACAAAATCTGTAGGGGACATTTCTTTTGAAGTTCAATGTTCAATGCCAGAATCTCATGTAGACATCCGTTAAAAAGTATTTGTTCGCGATATCAGCCTCCTTGCTATCAGAATATTCGCTGTTTACCTCCTATGTTTTGACACGGTCTGTCTCATATTTACTACCTATCCGTTGGAGTGCGTTATCTTGACTGTATTAGCACATTTTACTTGATATCTTCCATGTAAATATTGTACTTAAATACGTGCATTTTGTTCTCGTATATTCGGTTTGCGACGTAGTTGTGAGACCGCAATAGATACCTATTGTTTAAAAATATTTTCCTCTACAACTGATGTTATTAAGAGCTAACATTGTTTGTTTGGTAACTGATACTGCTCTGAAAACCGAAGCCGAGTTTTTCGATAATAGTACGGAACCCTTCGTGCGCGAGTCCGACTCGCACTTGGCCGGTTTTTGCTTATCTCTCGTCCCTGTGCGGGTCACCATTAGATATTTTTTCGTCTTCAACACTATCCCTGAGTTGCATAGTTTATTTGTCGCGAAAAATGCACGGTTCCTGTGGGAAAGGCCACGAGGAAAAAGCTAGTTTATGTCATTACTATGTAGCTCGTCTCATTTTCCTATTATGTCCGCTATTGCCATCATTATTCCAACTAGAACTTCTCAGTATCAGACCGGAGTGTGGATTTGTGCCCGATTGATGGCAATAGAATCGCATATTGCATGAAACTTAACTGGTGAAATGTACCTACGTGTACTATATGTATTTGTTTCCTGATAGCTACAGCTTAGGTGTCTTCAAGTCAAGAGTGAATAGGTTTCTTCTAGGCAAGCGTGCTCCACCGTCGACCACAATATCGCTTACCATCCCGTGACATAGTGGTGATTTGGTGAAACGCGAGCGTATCGTAATAAAAAAAAACCGGCCAAGTGCGTGTCGGTCTTCGCACATTTAGGGTTCCGTACCAATTTATCAATGAAGTGGTACCTATTTGTTAGTAAATAAATTATACGTAATAATAAAAGTTATCACCAAATTTCAAGTTCATGTAGGTCAAGGGGCAGTACAAAAATTCTTAAAAAAAAATTGTGTGACAGACGACGGATAGACAGACGGACACGTGATTGACAGCAATAGAGTTCCGTTTGGACCACAGATATTAATCTAACTAGATGACGCGATTGTATGTACGTCGCGTGTCAAAAAACGGGAGTAAAATTACGATCAATGATCGTCGCGATTGTATGTACTTCGCTTGTCAAGTCAAAAAACGGAGTAAAATTACTATCAATGATCGTCGCGATTGTATGTACTTCGCTTGACAAGTCAAAAAACGGAGTAAAATTACGATCAATGATCGTCGCGATTGTATGTACTTCGCTTGACAAGTCAAAAAACGGAGTAAAATTACTATCAATGATCGTCGCGATTGTATGTACTTCGCTTGACAAGTCAAAAAACGGAGTAAAATTACGATCAATGATCGTCGCGATTGTATGTACTTCGCTTGACAAGTCAAAAAACGGAGTAAAATTACGATCAATGATCGTCGCGATTGTATGTACTTCGCTTGTCAAGTCAAAAAACGGAGTAAAATTACGATCCATGATCGTCGCGATTGTATGTACTTCGCTTGACATGTCAAAAAACGGAGTAAAATTACGATCCATGATCGTCGCGATTGTATGTACTTCGCTTGTCAAGTCAAAAAACGGAGTAAAATTACGATCAATGATCGTCGCGATTGTATGTACTTCGCTTGACAAGTCAAAAAACGGAGTAAAATTACGATCAATGATCGTCGCGATTGTATGTACTTCGCTTGTCAAGTCAAAAAACGGAGTAAAATTACGATCCATGATCGTCGCGATTGTATGTACTTCGCTTGTCATGTCAAAAAACGGAGTAAAATTACGATCAATGATCGTCGCGATTGTATGTACTTCGCTTGACAAGTCAAAAAACGGAGTAAAATTACAATCAATGATCGTCGCGATTGTATGTACTTCGCTTGTCATGTCAAAAAACGGAGTAAAATTACGATCCATGATCGTCGCGATTGTATGTACTTCGCTTGACAAGTCAAAAAACGGAGTAAAATTACGATCAATGATCGTCGCGATTGTATGTACTTCGCTTGTCATGTCAAAAAACGGAGTAAAATTACGATCCATGATCGTCGCGATTGTATGTACTTCGCTTGTCAAGTCAAAAAACGGAGTAAAATTACGATCAATGATCGTCGCGATTGTATGTACTTCGCTTGACAAGTCAAAAAACGGAGTAAAATTACGATCAATGATCGTCGCGATTGTATGTACTTCGCTTGTCAAGTCAAAAAACGGAGTAAAATTACGATCCATGATCGTCGCGATTGTATGTACTTCGCTTGTCATGTCAAAAAACGGAGTAAAATTACGATCAATGATCGTCGCGATTGTATGTACTTCGCTTGACAAGTCAAAAAACGGAGTAAAATTACAATCAATGATCGTCGCGATTGTATGTACTTCGCTTGTCATGTCAAAAAACGGAGTAAAATTACGATCCATGATCGTCGCGATTGTATGTACTTCGCTTGACAAGTCAAAAAACGGAGTAAAATTACGATCAATGATCGTCGCGATTGTATGTACTTCGCTTGTCATGTCAAAAAACGGAGTAAAATTACGATCCATGATCGTCGCGATTGTATGTACTTCGCTTGTCAAGTCAAAAAACGGAGTAAAATTACGATCAATGATCGTCGCGATTGTATGTACTTCGCTTGACAAGTCAAAAAACGGAGTAAAATTACGATCAATGATCGTCGCGATTGTATGTACTTCGCTTGTCAAGTCAAAAAACGGAGTAAAATTACGATCCATGATCGTCGCGATTGTATGTACTTCGCTTGTCATGTCAAAAAACGGAGTAAAATTACGATCAATGATCGTCGCGATTGTATGTACTTCGCTTGACAAGTCAAAAAACGGAGTAAAATTACAATCAATGATCGTCGCGATTGTATGTACTTCGCTTGTCATGTCAAAAAACGGAGTAAAATTACGATCCATGATCGTCGCGATTGTATGTACTTCGCTTGACAAGTCAAAAAACGGAGTAAAATTACGATCAATGATCGTCGCGATTGTATGTACTTCGCTTGTCATGTCAAAAAACGGAGTAAAATTACGATCCATGATCGTCGCGATTGTATGTACTTCGCTTGACAAGTCAAAAAACGGAGTAAAATTACGATCCATGATCGTCGCGATTGTATGTACTTCGCTTGTCATGTCAAAAAACGGAGTAAAATTACGATCCATGATCGTCGCGATTGTATGTACTTCGCTTGACAAGTCAAAAAACGGAGTAAAATTACGATCAATGATCGTACTTTAAGCTTTTCATTTAGCATTATCTGCACTGGAAATCCACCGAAATCTAGAAAAATGCCTAATTATGCCATATTGAGCTGTAAAGACTGTATAGAAAAAGTTGGCCGAGGCATTGCAAATGTTTTCTTTCAGTGGTAAGTAAATTTGTTTTTAAATTGTGTGTGAAAACGTGGCACGCTCGGTTTTCATACCGATGGAGGGACTTGCGTTATCTAGTTAGATTTATGTCTTTGGTTTAGACCCTTCGCGTACGGTACCCTAAACTATGTGCACCACCACATGTGTGATGTTATGTGTTCATTATTATGTTACCAGTAATGATGTACTCAGTTCTCCTCAGAGGGTGTATTATTGGTTGGCTCTAGGTCGTTTGAATACAACAGCTGAAGCGACTCCTCGCGACCTTGCTAAGGTCGCCACTTAGAGCATGGCCCTTTGCTCGTACTACGCTGTGTTTGACGTTTCTTGCCACATTTAAATAATAAAGTAGAGGACATATTATTTTAGGAATACATTCTGAATCGTACATTACCAGCATTCTTTTGTACTTTTTTCAATTTATTGTGAGTCGGCACAAATTGTTTTCTTCCATTCTTCTCTATTAGGATTGGATAGATGGGGACCCCCTTTGCCGCACTTAGACTCCTATTTGGGTCGTTGTGCGTGCAGACCTCCTCTCTGTGATAGGGTCGTAAACGAGAGATACCGTGAATAGTTGTTTTAGCGTATAGTCGAATATCGATTCATCGCCATTGCGGATAGTGGAATACTCGTCATTATTACTCGACATAAATAACACAAATTAGGTATTATAAAAACAAAAAACCCGAATGCTGTAAATTAATTTACTACAAAGAGAAAAACAAGTACTAGATATAATTTACACATCACTAGCTTCTGCCAGCGGCTTCGCCCGCGTGTATTATACTTATAAACCTTCCTCTTGAATCACTATCTATTAAAAAAACCGCATCAAAATCCGTTGCGTTGTTTTAAAGTTCTAAGCATACATAGGGACATACAGAGGAATGCGACTTTGTTTTATACTATGTAAGGAAATATTATGAGGTGCTGCCAGCGGTGCCAGACGAAGTTTTGGTCGGTTTTTCTATAATTTTTGTTTGTCCCCGCCTGCAGCACCTCATAATATTTAATGTATAAATTAGTATGAAGTATTAACGAGTTCTCCAAATAAGTTATGCGGTAAAAGATTATTTATTTTGCTACCAAAGTAACGCTTATCTTGAATTTGTGCCAAAATAGAAACATAAAAGTGTTACAATATATATATATATATATATATTGTAACACTTTTATGTTTCTTTGTTGTTTTATATATATATATATATATGGAATAGCCTATTTAGTAGCTTTCATTTGATAACCAAATTTCATGTTATGAAAACGAAAAAAAACTATATCACTCCCTTTTTTTAAGAGCTATTTAAAAAAACGATTTAGCCTATGTCACTCCTACAATTAAGACGAATCCAACGACACCTCTTATATCATAATCCATCAAGCCGTTTGGGCTGTAGAGCGTGCTATAGAAATTGACATACATACATACGCTCGATAAACATCCCGCAGTCGGGTAAAAAACAATATAAAGAAATAGTTTATTTAACCTCAAATACTTATATTACACTTGCAGTTATACTATGAACCCATTGTTCCTCATAAAGCCATCCATATTCATAGTTAAAACTTTCCTCACGACAGTATCCTCATTACTCCGCATCACATTCCCATACCATGAGCACTTCTTCATCTTTCTTTAGCGTTTTTATATTACACTAGCTGACCCCCGGGGCTTCGCTCCCGTCAACTGGCTATCTACCTACCTACCCTGCCTACCCTGCTTACCCTGCCAACCATGCCTACCCTGCCTACCCGGCCTACCCTGCCTTCCCTGCCTATCCTGCCTACCCTGCCTTCCCTGCCTTCCCTGCCTATCCTGCCTTCCCTGCCAACCCTGCCTACCCTGCTAACCCTGACTGCCATGCCTAGCCTGCCTAGCCTGCTAACCCTGACTGCCATGCCTGCCCTGCCTAGCCTGCCTACCCTGTCTAGCCTGCCTAGCCTGCCTATCCTGCCTAGCCTGCCTACCCTGCCAACCATGCCTATCCTGCTAACCCTGCCTACCATGCCTACTCTGCCTGCCCTGCCTTCCCTGCCTATCCTGCCCACCCTGCCTACCCTGCCTTTCCTGCCTACCCTGCCTACTATGCCCACCCTGCCTACCCTGCCTTTCCTGCCTACCCTGCCTACTATGCCTACCTTGCCTACCCTGCCTTCTTAGCCTACCCTGCCAACCCTGTCTAACCTGCCTACCCTGCCTACCCAGCCTAACCTGCCTACCCTGCCTACCCTGCCTACCCTGCCTACCATGCCTACCCTGCCTAACCTGCCTACCCTGCCTTCCCTGCCTACCCTGCCTGCCCTGCCTGCCGCGCCTACCCTGCCTTCCCTGCCTATCCTGCCTATCCTGCCTACCCTGCCAACCATGCCTATCCTGCCTACCCGGCCAACACCGCCTACCATGCCTACCATGCCTACCCTGCCTACCCTGCCTATCCTGCCTACCCTGCCTACCATGCCTACCCTGACTACCCTGCCTAACCTGCCTACCCTGCCTTCCCTGCCTTCCCTGCCTACCCTGCCTGCCCTGCCTGCCGCGCCTACCCTGCCTTCCCTGCCTATTCTGCCTATCCTGCCTACCCTGCCTACCCTGCCAACCCTGCCTACTCTGCCTACCCTGCCAACCATGCCTATCTTGTCTACCCGGCCAACCCCGCCTACCATGCCTACCCTGCCTACCCTGCCTACCCTGCTTACCCTGCTTACCCTGCCTAGCCAGCCTAGCCTGCCTACCCTGCCTACCCTACTTACCTACTATTTTTATCTATCATCAATGGTTTTCTCAGCGCACGCCAAAGAATGAATTTTATAGGCAACATTTTCCTATCTTGGGTTACATTATTGCAATTATCATAAGGATCTCTAATTTTTTTGAAAATTTATTATAGCCTATGACACTCAGGAATAATGTAGCTTTCTACTGGTGAAAAATTTTTCAAAATCGGTTCAGTAGATCCAGAGATTACCCCTTACAACGTCACAAACTCACAAACTTTACCTCTTTATAATATTAGTATAGATTCTTAAAATGTACAACTAAGGAAGTCCCTGATCTTGTCCACTTTCACGATCCAGCAAGATCCAGTTAAAATTATGAAAGTAAATAACAATACACAATGGACCTTGTTTGTTCGCCCTCCTAAGGTCAACAGAAAATAATTGTCGGATGTCGAACAATTCCATAGACACGGTAAAGTTCCATAGAGCTTCTTTGTTTACATTGTTGGTATACAGAACTAGTGGTCGCAAACGTTACGCTGCTGAGCTACTGATGATTATATTTTTGTTTTGCTACTCCTCCGTTATTATTTTCTGATTAATTTCGTTGCGGGATCCAAGACAGTTAAATTCATTCTCCGGGACTTCGTCGAGCTTCATTGCCTCGGCGCTTTTCTGGTGGTCGCCACTGTTGATTCTGGCTTTCAGGAGTTGCAGTGGTTTGGGAATAGTGCGGTGGGATTACTGAGCTGCTGAGGTCCTGGGTTCGATAGCCGGGTCGTGGCAAATATTGATGGGTTTTCCAACTGGGATTTCTTAATAACTGCCTGGAGTCTGGAAATGCCTAAAACCGGGTGGTTAAAAAGCTCGCCCCCTATTAAATAGGACTTATATACAGGGTGACTTGTAATTAGAGCACAACCTTGTAAGGGGATATAGTACAGGTCATTTGCAACAACTTTTGTAGGAACACTCATATGCAAAAGTGCACCAACATTGAGTTATAATTTTTTTCGTGTTATTTTGAAAAACTCTTATGGGGTAACCTTAAAAAATTAATAAATAAAAAACTTGACATAATTTTGTTAAATTTCTTTTTATTATTTAGTCTATAACGTTCCAGTTACATGTCAGCATCATCAAATGTACATTATTGACATTATTCTAGACACAGTGCTCCAAAATCCAAAAACCTTCAACAAATTTTACTGGCATTATTACACAAAACAGCCTGTTTAAAAAAAACTCACTATGGCACTTGCTCTGCGTATTATTAAAAAAACATCTACATTTCATAAGCTTTCAAATGAGGTGTAAAAGTCTAACATAGCTAGTTTAACATTAAAGATATTAGCCAAAGAATAGAACAGGCTGGAATATCGAAAGTTTCGCAAATTAATGGCCATAATGTTTAAAACACAATAAATACAAATTTAAGTAGAATGTGATCCACGCACTTAGTGGTGACAATTTTACAACACATTTTAACTTGATTTTAATTTTAAAATTTTTAGGGTAGCTGGTCCTTACTTCAAACTTCTCTTATTAAAAGAGACAAAAAGATCTAAAATTAGGAAATTTTAAAAGTGTGTTGTAGAATTGACGTTCTCTAGTCATCCTCAGTCATTCACTTAAATCTCATTTTCGAAATGACTCCCACCGTTACGCACGCAAATTCGCATCCTTTTCCTCAATTCGCTTTTCACCACCGCAGTGCTGAGATTTGCTCGAATTTGGTCAGCTCCCAAAATGATTCGCCGTCTTAACTCGTCAATATCTGGGACAGGCTGATTATCGACATAAACCAACGTTTTCATATGTCCCCAGACGTAATAGTCCATTGGCGTCAGATCTGGGCTTCTTGCTGGCCAAGGTATGGGCCCTCCTCTACCGATCCAATTATTGGTATAATTTTCGTCTAGCCAGTCTCTGATTTGTCGTCTGTAGTGAGCTGGACACCCGTCGTGTTGAAACCTGATAGCACGCAAGGTGGCTAAAGGTATGTCCTCCAGTAATTCAGGTAAAACATTTCTTAAAAAGTGTTCATAATATTCACCGTTTAAGTTGTCTGGCAGAAAAAAGGGCCCAATCAAATTATTGTTAATAATTCCCATCCACACATTTAGTGAAAATCTTCGTTGCGATCCTTTCGGTCGTTTTTTTTTTGGATTTCCCACCGCCTTTTCTTCCCAGAAATGAGTGTTATGGTAATTTGTGATTCCATCTTTGTCAAATTTTGATTCGTCGGTCCACAAAATTTCTTTTAAATAATTTGGGTCCTCTATGTCGCAGTTTAGCAGATATCTGCAAAATTGGACCCTTGCAACAGGATCACGGTCTTCCAGGACTTGCACTGGAGTGTAGTGATATGGATGACGCCCAGATTCATGGACCACTTTCCACACTTTATACTGTGATATTCCAAGTAAATTGGCCACTTGTCTTGTAGAGATGTTAGGTTCCCGTTGAAAATGACGTAGGATTTCTTCTTCATCATCAGCACGGTATATTCGAGGTCTGCCCGCATCGCCTGATAAAAAAAACTAATTTAAATAATCAATTGCGGTAAACAATAGGGGTAATAAAACTATTATTTATTAAATTACATTTTTTATTACATACCTTGACGTCTTTGAAAGCGTCCAGTCTCCCGGGCTCGTCGATAAACTCGGGAAAACACGCCTACATCAGGTAAACGGCGATTGGGGTATCTCTGTTGATATTCGCGCTGGGCAGCTAAAGCATTGCCTCTAGCTACGCCGTAAGTGTACAGAATATCGGCATATTCTTCATTCGTAAAATTTGCCCGTTGTCTTTGAGCCATAGTCCTTGATACGCGCCAAAACCACAGATGAGCATAACACACGGAAACCAGTTGAAAAGCCAAGTCATCAGGAGAGCAATCAATCACAAAAACAGTCACAAGCCGGGTCGTCAGAGATAAAACAAAACTGCAGAGCACACACAAAAGCATCCGATCGCAACGAATCACAAGGACGGACTAACCTAAACAACACAAAAGAGATTAAACAATGACCGGCTGTTTTTACCTGCTTAGTAGAAACAGACCTTTTTTTGGCCGTGCGCCTTTGTTATGCGAATATCTTCCCTATTGGACTAGCTATGTTAGGGTTTTATATCTCATTTGAAAGCTTATGAAATGTAGATGTTTTTTTAATAATACGCAGAGTAAGTGTCATAGTGATTTTTTTTTTAAACAGGCTGTTTTGTGTAATAATGCCAGTAAAATTTGTTTAAGTTTTTTGGATTTTGGAGCACTGTGTCTAAAATAATGTCAATAATGTACATTTGATGATGCTGACATGTAACTGGAACGTTATAGACTAAATAATAAAAAGAAAATTAACAAAATTATGTCAAGTTTTTTATTTATTAAATTTTTAAGGTTACCCCATAAGAGTTTTTCAAAATAACACGAAAAAAATTATAACTCAATGTTGGTGCACTTTTGCATATGAGTGTTCCTACAAAAGTTGTTGCAAATGACCTGTACTATATCCCCTTACAAGGTTGTGCTCTAATTACAAGTCACCCTGTATAACTGGCGGAATGTGGGTGTACTGTACATGCATCTCTGCCCAACCCTTCGGGGCGTGATGTTATGTTATGTATATGTCATGGCCCAAGTGATTAATCAGGACACTATGTATATGTATAAGTATAATGCCCGTGTATTATGAATTTAGTCAAGTCAAATCGGGCAGTGTAATAAGTACTGATTTAAAATTCTATATTTATCACATTGGCTGGTCATTGTGAATATTCCTACGTAACGGTTGGGAAATTGGATAATTAGGGTCAATAAATTAGTCTAAGAGCGAGCGAAGGGAGCTCGGGAGCTTAGGGCACCCCGACACGGATAGGTTAGGTTTGAAGGAGATGACGTGATCACGGGAGCTGAAGTGAGCGAGCAAAGCACGCACGCACGTTAGGTTACTTTAGACCCTGCAAATAGAAGCAGGGGGCTATGTCGACTTTGTTGCTTAAATAGTAATCGCTCTTACCTATTCTATATTAAAATAAATGTGAACATTTGATTTAATAAAACAAATATTTTTATTACCCGGCCGGATAAGTGATGGGCATCATTCAGAAAGCCCGATCAATTTAATTATTTCATTAGTTTTTATCATATCGCCTACTCATATTGGGCATTTTCAAATTTTCCGGGCTTTATGAATAATGCCGTTTTGATCACTTGGTCCATAAAGTATACAGGAATCGAGTTGAATAACATTTGTCTATTTTATCTGTGGCGGTTGCACAAACAATAATAAACTAATTTGTGCTTTGTTTGTTTTCATTCAGGTCAAACGATAATTTGCTCAATGATTACAATCTAAACACAGCGGTAATGTTGATGGAATTTAAACTATTTCGAAGTTAATAAAATAATAGATAGTGTAATCCTGATAACCTGCAATTAATGATAATCTGTGATAACGATTTGGTAATTAATGTGCAACATAATTGCCGCATAAGAATTTATAGATCGATGCAGAAAACTTGTATTACGCCACTTGTGAAAATTGTTAATAAGAGCAGCAGACGGGTTTTATCATGCGATGGGTTCGCGATAAGTGCTAACGCGTGCCCGTGTTCCGTTTGTGCCATAACCGGCACAGGAGGACACCGTGGAGTTTTAGTGGTTTCGAGTGCCACATAATTCATCAAATTTTTTTTTTAAAGGTTTTCTTTCTAGAAAATTGGCTCGCCCTAGTCCTTACACAAATTCTGTGATATGAATTCATCATAATCATCATCACCCACAGTCCAACTTCGTCCACTGCCCACTGGTGGGTATAAGGTATAAGCCTATCTTGTACCAATTCCCACTCTCTTGTGCTAACCTCATCTAAGTCGAGAAAAGCGACCCTAAGTTCTCTTAATGCGATGGCAACGATGTCGTCTGCCCAACAATAAAGAATTATCTGCTACTAAATCCCATAATCTCATCCCGAGACGGACTGCGAAATCTTTATGAACAAGAACCCAGGCTATTAAACCATAAGAAACCATCAAAGGAAGTGGCCTATTACCGTGTTGACGGACAATGGGATTGGAGCCTGTTGGTACTTATGATGAGTTGTTATTGTAACCTTTGGACCCGTTTGAGATTCCATGAGTCAATCTAAGGAACGCACTCGAAACATTGCCATCATACTATACAAGATTGTTCCTGGAAAACGGTTCCTGTTGGATATGGCATGTGAACCACGGGAACAAGCTAGTATACATTTCGACTATTTTCGACCGATGAGTCGTGGCCCCGTCTGTATTTAGGCTTTACGAACTTTCGCGCATGTAACATGTACACTCGTGAAGAAAACAGCAATTTGGTTCGTAAAGTATGTTCTGCGCAACCACTTGGCGCTAACTTCAGACGGCCATCATGACTCATCGGTGGTACTGTACGTAATAATAATAAATTGTCATTGGAATTATACGTGTTTTACTCAAAATGCCGCAATATTTCCACATGATTGCAATTGATTGGATCTTTCAAGAACCTGTTAAGTTCAGCAATTGCATATGCCGTTTTCTCTCGAGGCTAAAGCGTCATCTATCAACCTAGACATTTCTCACCTACTATTTGTTGAAAAAAATAGGCCTATGTCCAGCAGTGGACGTTTTTCGAAATGATGATTTTGAAGTAGTGTTGTATCTCCAATCAAACCTGACGCAGTTAATGAGTAGAGTTCCCTGCCGGAGTCTTAGGTGTCCTAACACCTACAACTTGGTGATCTTTGAGTCAAGAGTGAATAAGTTGCTTCTAGACAAGTGTGCTTCACCGTCGACCACATCATCGCTTACCATTAGGTGAGATAGAGATCTAACGCAAGCCTATTATAAAAAAATACCATGTCGCTGCTGCCATCTGACATCTACCAGCTTTCTTCTTTAGTCAAAATGTTTGGAATAAAATCTGTTGTCTGTGTCCCCTCGATCTTCAACCTCTGTAAGGTATCAGAGCTTTTGCAACATCGTGCAACCAAATCAAGGCCTCTTAAAAATTGGCGCCAATTTAATTGCAGTTAACTTATCAATGGCAGTATTCAAAACCAGGTGACAGACGCCAGGGGGCAATATAATCGTCAAGTATCAGACACAATCTGATTATAATCATAAGATTCGTATAAATGATTATTTCAACATGTGTGACCAGCTTTATCGCGTTCAATTGCCATAGTATCGTTTGTATCGATGGTTTTAGTTCAACATCCCAGCATTTAGCTTTCAGCGCTTTCAAAGCGAGTTCAACAGTGTATGACGGGAAAGTTAAAAGCGCTTTTTTTTCATTTGAGGCTTTTAGTGCGACTGAAAATCTTTTTAAGTGGTTTTCCCCGCTACGGATGATGCTGTTTTTACGTAGCTTTTGTATTGAAAATATCTCCACAGAGCCCTGGGTTGAACTCGATCGAATATAGTTTGTAGTAAAGTCACGTTTGGGAAATCTTTTACTGGTACAATTTATTTTACGAGCTGTAAGGGACACTGAATGGTTGCGCCAAATGCGATGAGAGGTGTTTGATCTTATTGAATGCGAACTGAACCCTTCTCGGTATAAATTTCAGAGATCCTTTTTCGGTTTTAACTAAAAATATCTGCTGCCATGGTCTAGTAGAAGAGACATGGTTAATTTTGTTCGAAACATTCGCGAGGGCGAGATTGTATATTGCGACTTTACATGGGTGCTTGGTACTTTAACGTAACTGAAATGTGGGTGGATTGTAGGTACTCCCTAACCTTTCGACGAATACAGGTATCAGCCTTTTAATGTTCCCACTGCTGGGAAACCGGCCTCCTCTCTGTGAGAGAGCATGGGCCATAATCCACGACGCAGGCCCATTGCGGGTTGGTGGAATATGACTTCGATTTTTTGGTTCTTGTACATGCCGGTTTCCGCACGATGTTTTCCTTTACCGTTTTGAGAGCAGTGGGGATGAAATAATTTACACAAAGTAAAGCGCCTGCCTGTGATTGAACCTCGGTGTCGTTAGTAATGGCACCACTGCTCTCGTGATATTATGTTATGTAAAACCTACCTATCTGCTAAGAGATCTTCCATTTGCAACAGGGCAAGTACAAGTCCATATCCAATTATTCAAAGCCCCAGCAAAGATTTGTCAATGACATTTATTTATCTGTATTTGGGCCTCCACTTCCCTCTGATTAGCAATATTTTGTAATTGCAAATGTAACTAGCAAATTATATGGCCGAATCGAAATTATACCTGCAATTACATCCAACTTGATTATTTGAATAACGTTTTATGCAACATGGAATTGGGACTTAAAAAATAAAAAAAAATTTTTGCAAAAAAATACTACCGACTTCCAAATACAAAACTACAAAGTGAAAAATAACTTTAATTTTTGAAGTCGGTGACTTTCGTAGGTGCCAATTTTTTGCGTCACGCCAGTACGCTCTTAAGGGGTACGTACCCCTTAAGAGCGTACTGGCGTGATGTTATGTTATGAAATGGTATAAACAATAAACAGACATGCGATTGCAGCAATCCCGAGAGATTTGCCGTTATTTATTGAAGAGTTCTGTTGTATATCTCCAAAGTTCTTCATCAGATCTCCACCAAATTAAAATGGGACCAATTTCGGAACATACGTTTTCAAACAAAAAAAGAATTTTCAAAATCGGTGCACAATTGACGGAGATATCGGTGAAAATACAGAAAAAAAAAAAAACTTGAAGTCGAACATAGAACCTCCTCCTTTTTGGGAAGTCGGTTAAATAGAGTGCAAGAATGATATGGTTTTGATACTTAATGTATTTTGAGAGGTAGTTTAGGTATTTTCATTAATTGAGGCAAAAGCTCAGCTGGCTGCCAAAAGAATTGGGGACCCTCGCGAAGGTGAGCCACGCCAGGACAGCTGCTCAACTTGTATCTAGCGCTAGTTCGATCATGCATGGAGTACTGCTCTCATCTCTGGGAAGGATCTGCCAAGTACCAGCTGGATGCACTTGAGTCAATCGAAAAACGGTCTATACGGCTCATCGGCAATAAGGTATTGGTCGAATCTAGGCTCCAGAGCCTTGAGCATTGGCACCGAGTTGCCAGTTTTTTATCGGTTACATTTCGGGAAGTGTGCGTTGGAATTGCATGAACTAATTCCTCCTAACCCATTCCATCATCGCACTACAAGACGTACGGCGATGCGTCATCGGTACATGGTGGACATCCCACCCATACGCTCCAAACGTTTTGGTAATACTTTTATTAAGCGTACAGCAAAGGCGTGGAATTCTCTGCCGGAGTCCGTATTTCCTGATGGCTGCAACTTGGGAATCTTTAAGTCTCTTTATTCTAGGCAAGCGTACTTTATCGTCGACCGTATCATCAGGCTTACCATCAGGTGAGATAGTGGTCAAGCGCAACCCTATCAAAAATAAAAAATAAACTTCTTGATCAAAGTAATGTTTGAAGTAATCTTTCATCTTCCTAATTGATCGAATCTTTAGACTTAGACACTGCACTGATAATTCTAAAAACAAAAGAATGTTACCAATTCCAATGGTATTACCATTATTAGCTCTCAAAACCATGGAGCGTGTTTGACTGATAAAATTGTGTGCGCACTTGAAAGTGGGTGTTAATAAAAATTTGACACTACTCTAATTAAGTATTACACAATATAATTATGATAATGTTATCTGAGGCGCTTAGCGTTCAGTGTCGGTCTTTCAACCTACAAACGAAAATTGACTATTTTTAACTGGTGTAATGATAATTTTAATGTTTTCGTGATCACGTGGAGGATCTTTGAGTAAGGATTCTTAGTTCTCTTGTCCTCATAAAAATGTATTTGAGGGTTTTTCTTTATTCCTTCTTTTCCAACTTTGCTTATTATAAGTTATCCAAGGTCGCTCACGAATACAGCTAACCTAGTGGAAAGTATAATTTGCCGTGGCGGTGTGGTAAAAATGAGGAAACTTCAAACATTTACAATTTATGTACTAAACTTATTATATAAACACAAGCCAACGACTTTTCCTCGAACATTTACATGAAAAAGGAAAACTTTACTCGTAAAATAAGGGTCTATGTAGACGGAGATAATTTGTTACGGTCGATTGACCTCGGAAAGAACTGGTAAATTTGATTTGTTTAGTTTGTCCTGTCCGGATGATATGAAATGAAACCTATACCGCATTTGATAGCATTATATACCGACATAGCATTATTTGCGTTTCCTTGTATGGAAATGGCATGCGGACTAAAATATTAAATAATACGGCTCGTGTAAGCGGGACCGAATTCCAATATATTGTATTTGTATCTATGAAGATACAGAACAATTAGGCTTATTTAAAAAATATTTTGGGTAAGCCTTACCATCATCTGTGCTGGGCTGTGCTGAGCACCTGTGTACCTGTGTTGAGGCATTCCTTGGGTTGATAATAATCTGATTAGGACGGTGTAATCCCATAGAGTATCCCAGCGGAGCTGACGGTTCGGCTCTGTGGAATAAGACTTAATGCCTGGAGGGTTCAATAATATTATATTTAAATAAGTCTAATTTCCTTATCTATTCACCTAACCCTACCTATGCAGTTTTCAAATAAAGACAACACAAAAAAAATTGTCTTTAAAATACTACATCGAACCTAAGCACTAATTTATTCCCCATTTCCAGGACATAATAGAACTTGAAAAATGTTTCTGGACTCTCCGCAACGCTGCCCCCACCGGCCAACTAGACGCAGAGAGCCTATCACCTCTGCTGTCTCCACCGTTACCAGCTGCCGCGGTGGCTGGGGCCTTCCTCGCCTTCGATGAGAACAGGGACGGGCATGTGGACTTTAAGGAGCTGTGCTGTGGGCTCAGTGCAGCTTGCAGGGGTCCTAGGACTGAGAGGCTCAAATGTGAGTAGATATTGATGTTATGTTTTGAGCTATAGGCAATCGTTTTAAGGGCACGATTCTATTGAGAGCTACGTATATTAACTAGTAGTTTTGTAGTTCAAGAAGATTTAGACAGTAATGGCAATATAATATTTCACTAGTTTGGAAGTAGACTAGCTAATAGCTCTCGATGGGACCGCAGCCTAAATGTCCAGTTTGATATGATTTTGATTTTTGTCAGGAACCGTCCTCATAGCTGGACCAATTAAGGGCTCTGACTACGATAATTCTGTTATTACTAAGGTGTACTTCTATGGTGGTCTACAAGAAGGTTCATGTTATGTATCACTACATATTTTTCAATGAATCATAGATTTAGGTACCTCCTAAAATGTTCGCGTAAGGAAATTCTAGTCTAAACCTGACGCTTGCGACAGTTGTAACTACTTGATTAGCAATAATTATTTGATCATTTTGAACCTTCGCATTTAATTGTTCCATTGTGTACTCTCGTAACATCAAAGTGCGGTCAATTTGTCCGCATTGCCTTCCCGCTATTGTCGATCGTATTCACCGGCAGAATAAAGAGTACAACAAAACATACAAATTCAGTGAATTCACTGATTTGACGTAAGTGTAAAATATGCTTAGTTGATGTGGAATTCTAAAATTATTGTTGGGAACATTCTGTACACACTGCCGAAGCAACAATAGTACTCACAACCTACTTGTCCTCCATTGCAACCAAATATGACAAAAAATATGATCAAAGAGCTATGATATGATTCTAGAGGTATATATTATGTAGGATAAGAGATAGGATCCTATGTATGATCCTAGATATATGATAGAAGAAGAAGAAGAAAGAAAGAAAACTAGTTTATTTGGCACACACAGATACACACAATGTAGGTACAAATAAAACTTAATTTTACAACATTTACATACATAGTGTGCCCCGCGGCTGCGCCAAAAAGGTCCAGTTCAGCAAAATGCCAGACAACTGGGAGTTGCCTGACGCTGGTTTTCAACTGAACCTTACGTTGAAGTGTACTTGATAGTGGGAGGTTTCTCCCATATGGTTTATTGCGCCATTTCCAAATATCATACGTTCGGATACTGAATCTTTTAAGACCAAGTGATCATTACTTTTAGATCGTGAAGCTGATCTTAAGACCAAGGCTTTGTTCTTAAGTCAAGCATAGAGCTTTCGTGCTTGTATTACCGAGAAGCATTTTAAATTCAGAGCTGGTAGTTGGCTGGTCTTATATTAAAGGACAACCTCTGAATAATAAAACAGAAATAGTTTGCAGCTTACGTTCACTTTGAACTCTGCCCTTTGTGCCATTACGTTTTTCTGACTCAGACAAAAGTAGAATTTATCGTACATACTATACATCATGATGGCACCTGCTCCAATTCTTTCTTTTCTATTTGCCATTGTCTTGTGGTTGTGAATTTATCAATATGTTGGTATTTGTTAGTAAAATATACGTAAAAATAAACATTATCACCAAATTGCAAATTCATAGGTCAATAGTAAGTTAAAGAATTCTTTGGAACAAAATGTGTGACAGACGACGGTCACGTGAGTAAAGGGTTCCGATCGGACCCTTTGGGCGTTTGTGCACTACAAGGAATTTTAACGTCTGACTTTTTACTATTCCCCATTCCGGGCGGTTTTTCCGGTCCGAGATGACAGCAATGAAAAACGTGTTTATGCTTGTGCACTGCGTCCGTGATCAGTATTATTCATGCGATAAATCACAAGTATAGTCCTCGCCAAATTTCTTGGCCGCCCTGAAGTTGGTTTACAGGATGCGCGAGGCACGAAACAGTGCTGTTTTTGTATGAGATTTACTACTGTGCAGCCATTGTAACCAACTTCAGGGCGGCCAATAAGTTTGACGAGAACTATAGCTGTAGACATCCGATAGCATATAAAACACATTATTTCGTCCTTCCTCAATTTATTGTGATATATTTTAAAATGACCCTGTCAGGTACCTTTCACGTGTAAGGGGATGAACCCAAAATTATTTTTGTCTTCTACGTCTTCTCACGTAGAGTAATAAAGCAAGCAACTGCCGACGTTCCAAGAAACTCATCGTTCATAGCGTAATTAAGCGTGCGGGGCGTTTTGTTTCAAACTAAATTGCGCCGCACCGATCCGAGTAAAGACGGACAAGTGCACAAGCCAATCATCGGTTTTTTTCATGCCACAACGGACCGTAAAAATCGGACTGCCGGACAGTAAAATTCCTTGTAGTGCATAAACGCTCTTTGGGTACGGAACCCAAAAAATACAACATGGGAATATGGCTTGCGGCTGAAATAATGCCAATGATACCTTTAGAAGCTGTCATTATTATCATCCATAGAGCGATTTATCCCACTGATGGGCGTAGGCCTCTCTCTTTTTGTTTGTCTCGTATGTTTGTTTTTCTGACAATCTTCACGCACTTGTGTTAGTGTCATCCAGGTTTAATCTGCAAAGGCAGCTATGTTGTCTGCCTTTCTCGCCGCTAACTACCATCTAATTAATGAAAGCCATTTTAGTTTCGCAAGAACTTCAGAATGCAGTCAGTTCTTGTCTAGAACGAAAAGAACTGACTGCATTCTAAAGTTCATTCATGTTCAGTTCGTACATGAATCCTTAAGAGCAAAACGTTCGTCCATCAAGTCCTTCAGATTCTCATTGCCATACAGAACTCTTAATGGTTACCCTTTTAACGTACCTTGTGTTAACGAACCTTTTCACCAAAAACAAGCGAATACATAATATCTGTAAGAAACCAGTTCTTGTTCTTGTGGCTCTTTCCTTATCTCGCTGTATGAAAGTTAGCGAATGCCCGCGCCGCGCGGCCGGTTCACGATACAAAGAAATAACAAAGTAAATAATACATTTGATATATAACAATATATTGTAAAATAAACGTGTTTTTATCCGTCTGCCGAAGGAGGGTAATGTGTTTATCAGTATATTTATGTATGTATGTTTGTTCCTATGTGGCATTCTAGAGACCGAACGCTTTGGCCGATTTTGATGCTTCTTACGTAAATCGATCCGTCATAACCTTGCGAGTGTCACTGGCTACATTAAAATTGGAAAATAGTACAATGGCGAATTTTGGTAAGTCGGTTAAAAATTGTAAGGCACCTCCTCTCCCGTTTCTCTTCTACAAACAGAGGAGGGACCTCTGCTATCGTACGCCAGTCGTTTCGGTAGGACTCAAGTTCGTTCCCCCATCTTTGTCTTGGTCACTCACAAACAGAAATAATAAATAATTATCATAAGACGTGTTTGTTTCGGGATTGCCCAAACTCGTAGAAAGCCCAAACAAATTCATTTGAATAAACTGTGTTAGTATCGGTTTTGTCTCCAAAGATCATTTTAGGTCAATGTTCTGTATTGTTAGCATCCAGGTTTTTCATGCGAAGTCTACAATATTGTCACCTGGTGTTTGTGAAGAAACTTGCAAGGCATTATTGTATTATAACCCTGCCTAACCAACCGCCAACTGCAGAGTTCGAGTTTGTAGATGGGCGCTGGAAATTGGCAGACGTATCGAACATTTCATTATTATTTCTGGCTTGTCAACGCTGCAATGTCTCCTGTATTACAAACATCCATAGATGGGCTGCCGTGACCCTGCATATGACCAATCTTGTTCGGTCTCTCGCTGGATATGGAAGGAAGTGGAAACAATGGCTTTTCTTCTACTGTTGATCTATGAGCTAGTGATTACGATGACAATGATAGTAACTATGATGATCATAATATCCTTTACAATGCATTCACATCATCAATCAAACTTTATTGACCAAGATTAGTTAGGTACACATAACCGATTTCATTCGGACTTTACGATCAAAATAAACATCGTACCTACCTATCGCCTTTCATAATGTACCGTATCTTTTGAAGTTCAATGTTAATGACGATAATATTTAATTAACACTCTAAATGGCTATCTCTTATTTACATTGTGACGTCACGAAATTAAATCCAAGTGTACGGTGCTCACCTACATTACTTACCCAGTTACTGTGCTCTCTAGCGGTCAGATACTCTGTCAATCCTTTTTTTTTGGTTTGGAAGTCATCCAATGACTTCGTGAGGGCGTGTCAGACTTTTACTGACTAAAACCCACCCGAGTTCCTTCAGTTGCTTGTGCCAGGGGCGCCGTAACTCTCTTTCAAATTTATCCACAACCCAAACAGGCATCGGCCCGATCGGTAACTTTTGCTGACATCTCTTTGAGACGCATGTGGAACAATACGCGCCGTAAACTCGGGCTTGGTCCTTATCGGACGGCAAGCTACCCATTACTGGCCGTCCGCAAGCCCGCGCTTACGGTGGCCGGGAATTGGCTTGCGACTCCCGACGCCCGGGGCGTCTCCTTTGCGTCCGTCCAGAAGGAGGAGACAGCTTCCTATGCCCTCTCTCTCCTTACCATGTTCTGGACCAGGGCATGAGAGGTCGCCACCGCCGATCACCTCCATGAGGACACGGTGGTGCTCCGTCCAAGCGGGGCAGATCTCCACCGTATTCTCCACCGTGTCCTCCGCGCGGTCCACACAATGATGACACCCGAGTGTTTCCTCCCGCCTTATCCTGAACAGGAACCGCCCGAAACATCCGTGTCCGGTGAGGACCTGCGTCAGGCGGAAGGTGAGGACGCCGTGACGCCTCTCAAGCCACTCCTCAAAGAGGGGCCTTACCGCCGCAATTGTGGCGTGCCCAGCGCTGGGTTGAGACAGTCGCCAACTCCATGTCGCCATGAGATCCTGCCGGAGCTCTGTCCGCCGAGCCGCAATTTGTCGCGGCAACGGAGTTTCGCCCCGGCATTTCGCCCCCATGTTGGCAATCCGGCAAGGAGGCTCGCCGCTTCGCCTAAATCTTTATCAGACGTTATGGGTAGTCCGGAGCCAGAAAGGGACTACCAGTCTTACAAGAGGTAGCGTGCCACCCAGTAACTGGATTGTGGAGTTCAGGCAGGCAGTTGCTCCATGTAAAATATTGCTATTCAGTTGCAACCAGTTAGCAGCCGACCTCAACATGTTGAAAAAAGGCTAGGTAGATTTCTGACCCAGATTTGCCCTCACAAATCGATCAGTTGAACGGGGTAATAGTTTATTCATTCGATGGAGAATCAATAGCTACAGTTTGAGCTATATTAAATATTCATACATACAATGGATTCCCATGTCGATATGATGTCATCCGTACATGTCACACGTTTGTGAACATTTAAGTAAACATATTTTTAAATCTATACCTACTAATATTATAAATGCGAAAGTAACCAGTAACTATTCAGTAATCTGTGAAGTAACTCTGTCTTTCTATTACCTCTCACGTATTAATGGCTGAACGGATAGGGACCAAACTTGGCACATAGATAGGCCATGTCCTGGATTAGAACATACGATACTTTTATTTTATGTTATTTTTCAAGACTAGTGTGTTATGATGACGAATCGCTTATAGCACAGCGCTAAATATGTTTCTGGTGTTAATGAAACTGTTAACAAACCACACCCACAAATGCACACATTCTTGGAATTTAACCAGGTGTAAACTTTTTCTACCAATAAAAATTACAGTGCAGAAACATGCTCAAAGACCTAAGGGTATTTTGAAAGGACGTAACATTTTTTATTACCAAAATTGACACAGCAGTTTTTGAGATGAGACATTCCTTCAAACAATCGTCCCGTTAGTTCTGTCTTGTCATACTTTGGGGATAATTTATACACATCTTAAAAGCGGGAAGGAAGGAAAACGAGTAATAAGATGACGTACTTGTATGGGAAAACTTGTACCGAGTAGGTTTACACGCAACAGTGACGTAGACAAATCTTCTACACGGAAATATAATGCAGAGGCAAAATTGTATGTTTGTAGTTTTGTACTCTGGCAGTACTGATTCCAATACTAAAATTCTTTTACTGATAGAATCCTACACTATTTCTGAGTGTCATAGGCTAGTTTTTACAAGCTTTTATTTAACTTGCAATATATGTATGTATGTAAGTGTGTTCGGAACAAATCTTGCAGCTGAATTTTAAAGCAGTAATCCTTCACCGATTAAGATGAAATTTTGCATACACGTTTAGTTTGGATGACAATGCATGGTTAGCTAAGTGACGTCATTCTAAATCCAATATGGTGGACGGCCTAAGATGGCGGTCTAGTTATTTTTTTGCACTGCCATGATATGGGTATAAATGAAAGGATTTGCTGAGAAGAATACGAAAAAGCTTGTTTTTAAAAAATATTTTTTAATGAAGAGTTTATTATCCTAAGAAAATGCATGGTTTGTGCGGAATAGACCACGGGGTTGACCACAGGAAAAAAATTGTACCTATAACATTTCTTGGCATAACATATAAATCTTTCCTGCTTGTCATGCACAATTACCTATCTGTTACATTATAAAATTCATGTCCAAGCTTTAAATTAGGCAAGCGACAGAGCTGTTCAACGTTTATATACCTTCATACTGTTTGGATAAGGTTTGAGATCGTCTATAGAGACGAAAAGTAAAAATAATTAGTATTTTTAATACACGAGTGTCCCACAATTACTAGGCATAATTGAAGCATTGAAAGCTCAGAGATCACCGATTCTAAGCACTCCCAGGCCCGTGAATGAACGATTCTACACAAGACGCTTAAGGTGCAGATACCCCTGAGTAGCTGATTTTAAAATGAGAATCACGTCTAAACGGCTAGTCGTAAGTTTATGTAAAAAAAATATGTTACATCAGAACATTATTTTAATAATTTGATCTAAGAAAATTTTGAGTTTTATTCGTATAACATGGTGTAATTAATTTGTAAAGTTATGTCTAAAACGGACAAAAATACATCAATCGCACCAACATCGCTGGACGTATTTTAATGACATCGACACCAACTCGAAAGACAATTTAATTATCTACATATTGTACTGAAGCTTTTTTTTAAAGTCATAGAATAATAAGGAAAGTACAAAAAAAAACTTGGGTGTGCGCGGGTGTAAAACGAGTGCGCGTTTTGTTCCCTCAAGGTCGTTGGCGTTAGTCGTCGTCTTAAAAGCGAATTCCATTTAATTATACATACATTAGTCATATCAGCTATTTTAATGGAGATTGATAGCCCAAGATGGCAAGTCTCAAATGATGTCCCAAATAGGTCTGTACCTAGCAGGCGGTCGAAGGCCAAGAACATGTTTATGGACTGAATTATATAATTATACCCCAAGGATATCAATGTATTCGGCACATCTGCAGTCTGCGTATAATAACAACAATTCACAATATAAAAAAAAAAACATTGTATTGTTCTGTGCGATAAGACTGCACATTGTACCTACACTTGTTTTTATAAATGTTTGGCCTGTGCTTATTATGAGGGTGTACAATAAAGTTTATACTTAATAAATAAATAAAGGTGAAATGCCTCAGCCACTTTCTAGTTCTACAAGCTACCTTAGGATCAAATTATTTCTTTAACCTGTAACCACAACAATGGAGAGTGTATGTGCCTCCATTGTACGCCATGTTTCTCTGGGTGCTCTCGTATCCAACTCTTGCCTGCTACCTTGACCAGCAGCCAGACTCGCATGTGATTTGTCGATTGATGGCGGTCAAATCACTTGGGCAATTAGGCTGTGCTGGTCGTCGATCTACCTGTCTCGTGTCTTCCATACACTCCTACGGTCACCCTATACTCGGAATTTTAATTCGATTCCAGATTTGACAATTTCAGTGTTGCAACGTTATGACAAGTACTAAATAGTGACGTTGCAAAATTATTCGATATGGAAATGGAATATTTCCGGATCGATTCTTCTCGTTTATAATTTTACTCTCGTAAACTAAGTATATCAGGAAATTAAATATTTCTGAACCGATAATTTTGTTTTGACGATTAATTAACGATCTGAGACTTTTCTTTTATAATTGTGTGTGAAATAAATAAAAAAAATGTGATCATGAAGGAACATGACAAATAAAACAGATAGATGTATTATGGTAATAATTTATTTTATATATTGTCGCCGTCATCGCTATCGCTATCGCTGTCACTTTCTGTAATATTTATTATAAATGTGTCTGTGATATTGTCAATTAACATATCTAGCCTACTCATGTTTTCCTCTTCTTTGACAACATGGGATACGCATTTAGACCATTCGGTAGCCGTAATTTATTAACAAAAATATTAATTATACAAAAATATTAACTTTTTATAAAATAGAGCAGCGATTACTAATTAATAAATAATTATTATGAATAATTATGTATTCATTTAAATAAAAATCAATAATTTAGTCTTTAATTGGCACACTGATGGCACACAAACTGATTGTTTATCGATTTTTGTGTTCATCACTACACTATTATATGTGGTATCATTATTTCACAAAATGACAGTAGCTAATGTCAAATCTGGAATCGAATTAAAATTCTGACTATAGTATCCTACATAATGTTCACTCTGCTGAAAAATGCTACTTTGAACAATCTTCTCAATCACAGTTATTTTTCCAATGTTAAAAAAGAACTATAAAAAGAACCGCTAATTACATTCAAACCAACTATTCTAAATCAGCACGGAAGTAAAGTTTAAAACAAGAAGGGTCCTTGACACAGCTGACATAATAAACAAAGGAGACGTAAAAAAACGTAGTTAACTTGGAAACGGCATGCCCGCACCGGTCAATAGATCAAGGTGATTGCCATACGTCACTAGGTTTTGCATTCGGTTTATTCTGAGGTTCTACAGTTATGTTTTGCACATGCAAATGTCCAATTAAAAGTGCAAATAATTTGCATGTTGTTGTCTGTAAAGGTCTTGGGCTGTGCAAAGTCGACGTGTAGCAAGCAAACAAAACTGCCGTATAGAATGTTACCTTGCAAAAAAGCTTGTAGATTTCAAGTATAGGGTAGACAGAAGAAAAGTTTTTTTCAGCAGTAGACAGTTAGACTGTGCCTTTTCATTATCATCATTTCAGCAGAATGACGTCCACTGCTGGACATAAGCCTTCCCCAAGCGGCGCCACACTGATCATCGGTCCTGTGCGTTTCGCATCTACCGGATACCCGCAGCCTGCCTCTTCATAGTCAGCGATACTGCTACCGATTCTCATGCCATCTGCTCAGATAGCACACAGCACCCTCCTTATAATACAAAAAACCGGCCAAGTGCGAGTCGGAATCGCACACCGAGGGTTCCATATAAACCTCAGCTTAAAGGTATTATAGACCTGAGTATTTGATATGAATTTCAATTTAATACCTCTACGCGTTCATGAGGAAAGGGGTAGTAAGTTTAAAATTATTAAAAATATTTTTATTATATGATGTAACTAAAAATTTACGGTTTTCGCAATTATTCCTTTATCTGTTCTACAAGACTTGCTTCGTACTAAATTTCAAGATTCTGAGTTCACGGGAAGTACCCTGTAGGTTTTGATACCCTTGCGAGTGTCGAAAATTTGCGGAAATTTGCGACATAAACGGCTTTATCGTTTGTCGTTGGCTTAGAAGTTTGATTTTTTCACAGCTTTAAGGGACTTTAGACCTGAGTATTTGATATAAATTTCAGCTAGATTTCTCCACGCGTTACTGAGAAAAAGGGTCTTGACAGACAGACAGACAGACGGACGGACAACAAAGTGATCCTATAAGGGTTCCGTTTTTTCCTTCCGAGGTACGGAACCCTAAAAAAGGAACCATGGCTCAAACAGCCATAATTCAGCGTATATTCCCGATGTGCTGTCTCTAAAGTGTTGCCTAGCGATAAAATAATCTACACATTCGATAGCTCTCTACTATGTAGAATAACTTAGACCACTACATATATAAAAGTACCTTACACCACTGGCATACTGATCCACGTCCGACACCTAGTCATCCTGTCAACTGTGTCAGCCAGTGGTGGAACTAAAAACAGTTGACGACGCAGGCTTGTCACCGGACTTCCCGGCTGTCCTCGTCATCATTGGCCCAGGCTACACTTCCGCGTTGGCAAAGCCTTTATGGTCTTCTTTATTTAGATGTTTTGCTTACAATAATTATTGATAGAAAGAGTGTGATGAACAGTAAGAAGGTTTTAATCAAGATGGTCCATAGCTGTTCTCTTATAGGGCATTATATTGTGTTGGAAGTGACTGTATTGTAGGTAGTTTGTTGTATCGTTATAAAATACCAGCGGACGCCTCGCGGTTTCACCCGCGTAGTTCCCGTTCCCGTGGGAATACAGGGATAAAAAATATGCCTGTCACCCGGGGATAGTGTAGCTTCCGAAAGGTGTTTTTTTTTTGAAATCTTTCTAGTAGTTTTAAAGTATTTTTGTATTTCTCTCTATAATGTTATAGTATAGAAGTATAGATTAACAACATTAATTTCTTGTCCAACTAGCTTACTTATTAAATGATTGTGCTGTGCAAAGAAAAGAAAGAAATAGAAAACATTTATTCGACATCCTTACGACAATACAACAGCAACAATGACAATTTAAAAGACTACAAACAAACATTGCCAAAATTGACAATAATTTAATTATTCTTTCCCTAGGGATGAAATCCAATTACGATCGCCACATGTTTAGTATCTTTCTTTCTTATTACGGATCCAATATTAGATCCAATATATTATTATTAAGAATCGGTCAACAACACTCGGTCTTCCAGAATTAGGGAAGGAATTTATACGTAATTTCGGCCAGACACAGAATAAGCGTGGAGATAATTTAACCCGAATTCGGGGTCAAGTTAATTAAGATTTGTCTCAGACCGTAATAAGATGAGACGTTTCCTTCTATTTCTTGTCAAGGTCAACGGTCAATGTCAACGTATTATCACTGTTTTGCCAAATTATACAACTCAATTATGTTCACGGTATTCCTAGACAGTACTAAGTTGTATAATGTATGGTAGGCATTTTTCGTTTGAATTCTCATGGGTGCAGGTTGATAGACAGGATGGATAGAAACCTAAGTGTTTGCCAACCGTAACGCGACGCAAACGCGACTCTAGCGCAGCTATGTTTGTCCTCGATGGGGAACCTCTGCCTAAGCAGAAGATTATCTATAGGTAGAAATGTGGTTGATAGTTCAACCACTTATTGAGTCATGTTTAAGTCCCATATAATAATATTATTCAGCTTTTTTCGTATTCTTCTCAGCAAACCCTTTAATTTGATATACAATCCATATCATAACAGTGCACAAAAAATAACTTGTCCGCCAACTCGGGCCGTCCGCCATATTGGATTAAGAATGACGTCACTTAGCTAACCATGCAATGTCATCCAAACTAAACGTGAATGCAAAATTTCATCTTAAACGAGGAAGGATAACTTCATTTGAAAATTCAGTTGCAAGATTTGACCCGCAGGCTTATTACGTATCTTTTGCGAGAGCAAAACGATAGCGATCAAACGCTTTATGTCATAAAAGTCGGAATAACCTGCAGTGTAGGTATGGTAGGTCCTACACAATCTTTTTAGACCGATAGCGCTAGGTTTTGAGGTTTCAAAAATATTAAAGTTGTTTGTTTTTCGCATATAGTTGCCGGACCATTTGCCCAACCTAATACCTTAGTTTGTGTCATCCTAGGTATTTGCATAGGTAGAAATTTAGCTGTTTGTCTTTTGGACCAGTATCGGACGAAAAGAAAATTAGAGATGAAAATTTTACTTTCATGATAATAACGAAGTAGTAACTGATGTACATAGGCATTTTGTGTCATCTCTGTCCACGGGAATCCTAATACTTAACCAGTACCTAACACGTAGCCAACTAGCTCTAAAAGAATATTAAAGTAGGTTAAATAGGTATTACGCGTTTTAGAGTACTGATATCTGTTGTTTAAAATATTTTGTGTCAAATTCATCCACGACTTTTAAAGATATTTTATTTTTTTACTACAACACCCTGTAAAATCCACAAAAGAAAATACAAGTTATTAGAGTTTATGTGTTTTTCATTATTATGGTGTCACAAAACACTATTCATAATTTGTGTCGTTTTTATCCACGAAATCGTATTATTCTAAAAAAAATATCTAGACTTCTTCGCACGAAGGGCAAGCGCGGGGATAAGCGCAGGCACAAGCGGCGCGGGTGCCGGCAAGCTATACGCGCGGCGCGTTTATTTGTTTATATTCGGTCTTTGCAAGTTGCAACAAAAAAGTGCGTGCGTTATTTATGATGTATTTGATTGATTAAGGCCCATTGCACGAAAAACTTAACTCAGAATTAGTTGCTAACACGAGATGAAATTGACAAAGGTCAAAGACAAAGGTTAAATTGACAATATTGTATAACAAACTGTCAATTTAACCTAGTCTTAGCAACTGAGTTAAGTTTTTTGCGCATGTGGGCCTTAAAAGTTAGTTATGTATGAAGCTGTGAAAGACTAAAATGGAGATTGAATTTAATAAATGTGTTATGTCGACACCCAATATGAATAACATAGTAACTCAACATTGCATAGTTTTCAACACAGCTATTTTCTTTTTTTGTAAAGTTTATTTGCTTTATTTTAGGTTTCATGTTACTAATTTTTTTTTGTTTTGATAAAACCACTGCAAGTATGATTTTCGCAATTTTACAATTTACAGATATTTAGCATTTTTAATATGAAAAACATTGTAACTACGGTTACAATAGAGTCTTGAAAACATTTGAAAGATTTTTTCTGTGAATATTATTGTACGATTACGAATTATACCGACAAACAAAAACTTTGTTAAATATCATTGTAAGCAACAATTACAATGTGTGTCAATGTTAGATTTAGATAAAAAGACATGTAAAGTACTATGGGAGAGCTAATAAACTCGTTTTTTAATAATTATTATAATTCAATTAATATTCACAACGCTTTGGGCTCTGGTGGACACAGGTCTGGAAAAAATTATCTATGCCCGTGTCTACCGTTCGCACAGCGGCGATCAGGAGACAAGCAGGCTCACAGATTACCTCAGTTAAGCGGCTGATGCGGCACAGTAGTGGTACCCTTCCACCCAATTATTGATCCAGGGGGACTTTAATGCTCACCATCAGCAGTAACGTGGTTCTTCCCATACCAGTGCAGTAATCATGCTGGATGGGAAATGCATAAGCTTTCGTTAGCGGTAATCCGCCAGCTGGTTCGGGAGGCAACAGCAACGGGGGATGTTGATTCGCACACGGCCAATTGCTTGGACCTTCTGCTGACAATAGCTCCAGGCCGATACTCTGTGTCGATAACTTCACCTTGGGAATGCGAGTGACGTATGTCAGAAAAAAGGCCTTCAACAGTGCTGCCAAGTCCTGCAAGAAGGTGTTGCAAAGGGCTCGGTTCGACCACATTGGCCGAATAGGGACATAACTTGCTTCTTACCCAGAAGATAGTAAAGCGTTTTGGTCCCTGGGTAAGTCGGTTCAGTTGAACTTCTGCCATCCCTCACTACCACCACTGCTGAAACCCGACAGATCGCTGGCCCGCTTCGTTAAGGAGAAGGCAAACTTTTTTGAATCTTTTTGCATAATCTTCGCGTCAGCATTCTGGTGATGCGCGGATGTATTCTTTCTCCTGGTGGATGTGAGACATATATGTCGGACATTCACATCCATCAAAAGGATGTTCGTATCAACCTCGACTTGAACAAAGCTAGTGATCCCGACGGGATGGGACGGGATACTTACACTTGTCCTTAAAACTTTTGCGCCCGAACTGTCTCCGATTTTGACACGTCTATTTTGCCTTTCGTGTGAAACTGTGAAAGAGTCGAATGCTTGGAAGTAAGCTAACGTACATCCCGTGTCCAAGAAGGAAAGTTGAGCTGACCCTGCCAATTATATACCCATCTCTTCGTGTGCTTAATATTAAGCTCCTGGTATACCTAGAAGCTAATGACATCCTGAAGTGATTGCCAATACGGTTCTACAGGGTTTCTAGCTTATGCCGTTCACATCTGCAGTAAGGCCATCGAGAGGCACGGGGAGGTGCTTGCCATCTCCTTCGATAACTCGAATGGTTTCTATAGGGTCTGGCACGGAAGCCTTATTAGTAAGCTTCCTTCATTCGGTCTGCCTGGTGATGGTATGTGTGATTGGATTGCAGATTTCTTGTGGGATCGGTCCATTCCAGTCGTTATCGATGGGTTCTCGTCTGACCAATTGGATATTTATACCGGGGTCCCTCAAGGGTTGGTAAAGTAAGTAAAGTGCTTGAAACTTGGCTATGCAGACGACAGCACTGTTGCTGAGAGGTACTGTTCCATCCTTGTCCTTTGTGAGGCTGTGGTGGAGCGTTTGAGCTTATCCTTGAAGCCAGTCTCCAAATGGGGCGATGCCAATTTGGTCTGGTTCTTTGCTGCTAAAACTCAGGCGTGTTTTTCTCTGTTAAAATGCGCCAATTCTACTCGGCTCTTTCCTTCCGAGGTGTAAACGTGCCGATAATGGACCATCTTGTGCTTCTTGGCGTTACTTTTAACACGATCCTCAATTTTGATCCATACATTGAGGCAAAGGTTCAACTGGCTGCCATAAAATTGGGGATCCCCACAAAAGTGAGACGGTTCTTCACGCCAGAACAATTGCTCAAGTTGTGTCAAGCTCGTCAAGCGCTAGTTAGATGATGTATGGAGTATTGTTATCATTTCTGGGCCGGATCTGCCAAAAACCCAGCTTCATGCACTTAAGTTGATCAAAAAACGGACCAAGAAGATCGGCAATGAGACACTGGTCGAATCGTAGCTCCAGAGCCTTAAACAACGTCGCCGAGTTGCGAGCTTGTCGGTTTTAATCGGTTAAATTTCGGGAAGTGTGCGATGGAAATGTACGATCTGATTCCACCTAGCCCATTCCATAATCGGACTATAAGACGTACGGCGATGTGCCATTGGTACATGGTGGACATCCCACCCATACACACTAAACATTTTGGGAATACGTAGATTGTACGTACAGCTAAAGAGTGGCATTCCCTGCCGGAGTTTGTGTTGCTCGATAGCTACAACTTAGGAGTGTTTAAGTCAAGAGTGAATAGGTAACTTTTAGGCAAGCGTGTTTAATCGTCGACCACGACATCGCTTACCATCTGGTGAAGAAGTAGTCTAGCGCAAGCCTACCAAATATAAATGAAATGCATTCCCCCTATTGCAAAGCTTACCACGCAGTGGATAGTACATCCTAGAGCAGTGATGGCCCAGTGGTAACGGACACAATTTACAAGTATGGTCGTGGATTCAAACCCAGGCAAGTGCTTTAATTTGTGTAAATTATTTCATCACTATTGTTCTCAAAACACTGAAGTAAAAATGCATTGCATTGCAATGCAAATCTAAGACATGTACGAGTAACATCCATCAAACCACATTGGTCCCACGTGGTGGATTTCGGCCCATTACCTCTTACAGAGAGGGGGCCTAAACGCACAATAGACCAAATGGGAGTTTAAGTTCAGAAAAGGGGGTCCATCTATCCTGTCCTATCCTAATGCTTACGACGCCTATCGTTTGCAATTACTTCTACACATTTTTTTGTATTATTCTTCTTACCCACATATCTGTAATATTGAATGAGTCTAAAAAAATGTTTATTTCATTCCTACTCTTAGTTTTTCTCCAAGACCATTTATGCTGATACTACTATATTCAATTGATGTACTAAAAACCTATTCTCGATGTCAACACTGCATCTTTCTTTACAATGATAACATTTAAATTAACTGTTTAGATTTAAGAAGAAAAGCATTGTAACTTAAAATTACAATATCATCATCATCATCATCAGCCTATTAATGTTCCCACTGCTGGGACACAGGCCTCCTCTCTGTGAGAGGGGATGGGCCGTAATCCACCACGCGGGCCCAGTGCGGGTTGGTGGATGTCACATGTCTTCGAATTTTTGGTTCTAGGACATGCCGGTTTCCTCACGATGTTTTCCTTCACCGTTTTGAGAGCAGTGGTGATGAAATAATTTACACAAAGTAAAGCGCCTGCTTTGGCTCGAACCCACGACCTACAACTTGTAAGTCGCGGTCGTTACCACTGGGCCACCATTGCTCTCAAATTAAATTACAATATAGTAAAATATAAATAGAGCAAAATTTTAAATGTATTACATTGTATGTCAATTTAAATTACTTTAAAAACCCTTGTTACCAAAACTTTTGTGTAGGTATTGGAACTTGATCGACAAGTATACTTCAGTAGAAACATTGTTCATTTTTAATTACAATAAAATTATTCCATTTTACAAATCAAATAAAATTATTAAATTTCACATTTTCTTATCCTTTATTTCTGCCTCTTAAATACGGTTAAGAGGCAGAAATAAAGGTCTGTCCTTGCTGATTTCATATGACATAAAGTTGTACCAATGTGTAACTAAAGTTATAATGTTATTCAAATTGGGTGTTGATATGTGGATACTGGACGTTACATACAGTGATTGTCCTTTGTGAAAGGGGATTGTTAAAGTTCATAGAATCAAGCATTGTAAGGAATGACGGAAAAGCAGACTGTTTTAAGGACCGTGCTGAAATAAAACTACACCAATAATCACTATCACCACACAACAAAAATATCTAGTATTTTTTTACTTCGTGTATTATTTGTCTTACTGACTGTAGGTACAATCGGCCAAATCTATATCTGATCACCGTAAGGACTATTTTAGCTTGCAGGGCTCGTCCGCTAAATTAACGCCGACATACTCATCAACCAATATTATCGCAGCATCGGGTGACTGTTTCTCTAGTACCTGTCAGCCCCTTGTTTTTGTAATTAAAAAAAGACGGCAAAAAATCAAACAAGTCATTTGGCTATGGTCGACGCAAAAAGGGCGGTACCTAGTACACTACCTAACCGAAGCGGGGCGCGGGATATCGAGATGCAGTATAATGAAATAGCGGTAGGTAGGTAGGTGTCGGCATACCTACCAACCTACCGCTTTCAGGTTTAAATTCGAAGCGAATCGAAGCGTCAATCTAAAATAATATTGACCACATTGACATTCTAAGCATTGACCATTGACATTCGTAGGTAATGAGATTGCAGACGCGCTGTGTACAAAATTAGCACTTCATTATTTTTATCTCTATGGGTTACACATTTGTTCATTACGTAGCGAAGATAATAGTCAATCAATACTCAATATGATAGGTATGTTATTTATTTATGAACGCTTCGCATCTAAGAAGAAATTGTACCGAACGAACGAGTTTGCGTGCGTTTGCCGCCGACGCGTCCGCCCGCTTCGACCGCAACCATTGTTTTTGTGTTTTATTCATTTTAATACTTACCGTGAATGAAAATGACACAAATTTACAATGTCGATTTTTCATGCATTTATGATATTAAATAAGTGAACTCTAATGATTGTAATATTTTTTTGAAGCGTTTGTAGCTTAGAAAAACAAAATAATTAAAAATCTTAAAATTGCGTGTCCTAATTTGGCACAAATTTATTTAATAGGCATATGTAAGTGATCTGATAAAGGAAATAGTTATTTCATAAACTGTAATTTTTTTTTTGCACTATATTTTACATATTGACCCTAAGTCAGTTTGCATTGGACGATTATGACACAAATTGGGTTTGCACACTCCGCAAACTATCCTAGATATAATACCATAAATATTTTAAACTTTAAATATTTTTTGCCCGTTTTGATTTGAATAAAAATTATCAACCACAAATCAGCGAATTACTGAAAATGCAAGTATCAGATCTGACACAAAACGCAATAATAACCTTCATAGGTACGACTGTATCCACAGGCAAGAAATAAGCAACTTTAGAATTTTTTAAACTTATGACATCAAAATAGCCTAGCGATATCGGTCTATTTGCTAATCGCTCGCTGATTGTCAAATGCACTTATTTAAATAAAAAACCGCCAACAAATCTAAAACTTTTGTATTGAAGAGCAAGTATTGCGCAAAAATCGTATCGTTTTGCTCTTGCAAAAGATACGTAATAAGCCTGCCGAACCTTACAACATACATACATACATTGCAATTTAAATAAAAGTTTGTAAAAAGGGCCAAGCCTTTGCCATCATTCGGACACAAAACAATCTCCGGACTGCTATCGAGAAATTACAAATTGTAAAACTTATTCACATTTTGAATGCAAACTAGAAATCAAACCATCTGCCAATCTAGACCCCTTTGGTCTGCAGTAGCGATTAAAACCATGCACAGGACCAACGAGGCAGTCCTGAACAATGAGCATTAAATTGGTTCTCACATAAATCCTCTCATAAAATTCCTACGTCATAAGGGACGCAGTACTATTGTGCACACAATTGAAGTGAAATGTCCGGACGAAGAAACGAAGGTCATCCCAGCATTGTTCATCTCTCACGCCGCGACTAATTGCGTTTTAAATGAGACGTTAGCGAAGCACGTGCGATGCGACTGTACCAGCAACCAACCGCTGCTAACACTTGGAAAATCAACCTTATTGCTACCGAATAAAGGTGCTGTAGATGGAAGGTGGTTGGCTCAGTCAAGCCTTCACTTGTTTGTTCTTATGCACTTCCGACATTGTCAGTTGATTCGTCTTTGTGCGGCTCGTGGTGACAGGTTTATTTTAAACGTGTTGATTATACGATTAAGATTAAGTTGAGCTCTTTGTGGTAAGTTCGGGAAAGAACGTAAACCAAACTTTCGTTTTCCTGTCATATGAGACACCAAATACTAGCTTGGTATTTCTGCTAACCTGGTACTTCCTATTAGGCATACTGTCGTTTTTATGCACAACGACAACAGTTCGTTTTACCAGACTTATATTTTCCTGTCACGAACATTTCAGTTATATGGGACACCAAATACTTGCTTGGTATTTCTAGTTGCCTGGTACTTCCTATTATATTGTACGCTGGGCCCACGGTTGAGCACGGCGCAATGGTTGAGCGATTGACTGCTGCGCTGCTTGTCGCGGGTTCGATTCCCGCACGGAACAAATATTTGTATAACCTACAGATAATTGTTCCGGCTCTGGGTGTTGTGTGTATTTGAGTTTATATGTTTGTTTGTAAACGCACCCACGTTACAGGAAGTAATTCCTAGTGTGGAGCAATGTTTAAAAAAATATAATAAATAAATACTCATTGCTCACTTTATCCATTCTCGTCACTCTTAACATTATCTTAACATTCTCATCTCTGCTACATGCAATCTCTTTTTAACCCCCGACGAAAAAAGAGGGCTTTTATAAGTTTGACGTGTGTTGCAGTGTATCTGTCTGTGGCATCATAGCTCCTAAACGGAAAAACCGATTTTGATTTAGTTTTTTTTGTTTGAAAGGTGATTTTGTCGAGAGTGTTCTTAGCTATTTTTGAATAAAATCGGTTCAGCCGTTCAAAAGTTATGGGCGTTTTACTGTTTGAATCGGGGTGTTTTCGCAAGATATCGTGTCATAATTACGTGTTCAATAGATTGCCGGCCGAAGCGTAACTACTATGTACTAGATAAATTATGTAGCATGAAATAAAAATGTTGCGGGGGTTTTTTTAAATTTTACTTGTCATCCATTTTTTTCACAGCCCAACAATCTAATCCATGCAGTACGTCAGGTCTAATCACGGACTTGTAAATGTTCTCCTTTATCTTAAGGGGCAGCCGTGGGTCGCAAATCGCAAGTTGTTCCAGTGTCTTGTCGTCATTCCATCCATCCCGAGAAATCCCCACAAATACATAAAATAATCCTCTTCTTCGTCAATAAAATTTGTTATCTCGATGAATCGGGGCAGACGGCTATCCATATAGTTCAAGACTTCATGCACGATGTTATTAAGTTGACCAGAATACGTATTCAGAATAATTTCATTATGAATTCTGGACTGTTGTCTGATTTTCATTCATATGACGTCTTTATCCTTGTCCGATTTTGGTCCATGCATAATTAAAATTATAATATTCTGGAGTATATTTTACTCTTGTTTTTGTTCCAAAAGTATAATACCAGAGGATTGGATATTTGACTAACATGAATACGCTTGTGTGTCCTATCTTACTGCTTATTCTAATAGAATAGTATTAGAATAATCGGCTGATAATTGTTTCGTTTCTTTACGTCGTCTTCCTTCATAGTTATGAGAGCAGTGATTCTAAAATATTCTCCTTCTTTTTTGCCTTACATGCAATTAGGGTACTTAATTAAACTCTGGGCATTTAAGTGCAATTTGCAACTTCGTTAATTAAACATTGAAATGACGTGCAGGTGACATAACTTGTAGCTGTCGTTATAAAATATTTATACGTTGGCTGAGCACTACAATACATGTGTCATACAAAGGGGAAAGGTGTTTTATTGTAGTCATTCAATAATTTCTTCAGGCATATGGTTTATTGAATATAATTAATGACTCAGTTTGGGATTATCTTTGTGATTTGTATGAGTAAATAGAACAAAGTCAAACAGCAACAGAAACAGTCCAAACATCGGCTAGGGTAGGATACACATATATATTTATTTATTTTTACTTCATGCACAAAGGCACAAAGGCGGACTTAATGCCTTAGGCATTCTCTACCAGTCTACCAAGGGTGGTGAAGAGAAAACATGGCAGGTGCATATAGTTTAAATCGTGGCAACAACAAATATAACAAACAAATATAATTTTAAATTGCTTACACATACATACATATTTACACGCATTTGAAAAATAAAGGGCGTCCTTTTGAAAAGGCTAGACAACGTTACTATGGCACCCTCGGAATTGCAGAGGTCCATAGGCGGCAGTAAACACTTACCATAAGGTAGGCCGCCTGCTTGTTTGTCAATACATACATACATAAACTCACGCGCTTTTCACATGGGGGTAGGCAGAAACCACAGAACGCCACCTGCAACGTTCCTTACATACTTCTTTTGCTTCACTCACATTCATACATCTAGTCGTACACGCACGCCGGTTATGATTACTGCGTTATTTGTCGATCTATGTCAAAATAAGTACAGTTTATGTGGTAGTTTGGAAGTCTACCTAAGCATTTATGCATATCAAGGAACGCTTAAAAGAATACTTATAGCCATGGATGATTTGCACTAGGCTATCTTTCTAGGCACTAGGGAAAGTGCTTTCCCAAAGACTTTAAATGAAGGATCTTGACTGTTTCTCAAGTTTAGAGAAACTGTCACAATTTTAGTAACACAATTTTAATTAGCAGACAGTGCAGTCTTTCACAAGCAGTATCATTTTGTATGTACAGAAAAATTGTTGCGTTCTTAATGTATTCCGACCCCCATATTCATAGTTTTTCGTGATAACGTCTGCAACCTCGGAATAACCTCACTGCAACAAAAAACTTCGATGTTGTTACGTCAAGGACTTTTTCAAGAAACAACTATGTGCAGAGGAACTTAAATTGGTTATTCTATTCAACGTAAAAATCACACAGTAAGCCTTCCATAAATTCTAACAAAGACAAAATTTAATAACAGATGCTAGATGACAAAATGCCCTCGCTATTAAATTAGATAATAGCTTCTGCTCGCGGCTACGTCCACGGGTGAAACGTTTTATTAACCTGGGGTAACTTACTAACGTGATCAAAATTATCCTAGAACCTAATCCAGGTCATGGTTCACTCGTATACCAAGCTTTATGTGAAGTGACAAACCTCTAAGGCGTGAAAAGCTAACATATACACAGACAGAAAGACAAACTTACTCTCGCATGAGTGCCATAAAACATATTTTTTTAAATTTTATTTAATGACTAGCGGACGCCTCGCGGTTTCACCCGCGTAGTTCCCGTTCCCATGTGAATACAGGGATAAAAAGTAGCCTATGTCATCCGGGGATAGTGTAGCTTCCCAACACGAAAAAATGTTGAAATCGGTCCAGTAGTTTTTAAGTTTATGCGTTACATACAAAAATTGTATTTTTGTATGTAACGCATAAACTTAAAAACTCTACAACTCAACATCTATTCTCTTTATAATATTAGTATAGATATACGAGGTGCATTCAATAAGTACCTAGCCTCATCGCCAGAGGGCGCTGTAGTTTCAAAAGAGTTTTACCACAGTGTAGCACATTCTTTTTTAATTCTTTTTTCAAATTTTCATTCCAATCCCTTCATTTGTTTTAATTTGACAACTTATGGAAGCGAACGTGTCGATCGGTTTTACAAAAATGGAAAAAGAGCAATATCGTTCGGTGATTCGATTCCTATTTTTGGAAGGGAAAACGCGCATCGAAATCAAAGAGCGCTTGGATGCTGTGTACGGTGACTCTTCTCCATTGATGGCCACCGTCAAGAATTGGTTCAACGAGTTTGCACGTGGCCGTACGTCGGTTTTTGATGAACCACGTCCAGGTGCACCGAAAACAGCTGCTACGGAGGAAAACATTAAAAAAATCCATGATTTCGTATAGGCAGATCGCCGATTGAAGGTTCGGGAGCTAGCTGAGACTGTAGGCATTTCAGAAAGAATGTGTGTGTGCATCATATTCTTCACGAGGAACTCGGCATGAGAAAGCTGTCGGCGCGATGGGTGCCGCGTTTACTCACACCAGAAAACAAGCGCAACCGTGAGACCACATCGGAGACGTGTTTAGCGCTGTTTAAGCGGAATCCAGCGGAGTTTTTGCGTCGTTTTGTGACCGTCGATGAAACCTGGATCCACTGGTACACACCAGAGACCAAGGAGCTATCAAAACAATTGATCCAGACCGGGGAACGTGCTCCAAAGAAGGCGAAAACTGTAAAATCGGCCGGAAAAGTTATGGCCACCGTTTTCTGGGATTCACAAGGTGTGATCTACATCGATTACCTCGAGAAGGGTAAAACAATTACAGGGCTTTACTATGCCGATTTATTGGGCCGATTCGACGCCGAATTAAAGAAAAAACGACCCCATCTGGCGAAGAAAAAAGTGCTGTTTCACCACGACAACGCACCGGTTCACACGTCTGCCGCTGCCATGGCCAAATTGGTCGAATTACGCTACGAATTGCTGCCCCATCCACCGTATTCTCCAGATTTGGCCACTTGTGACTTCTTTCTGTTTCCTAATCTGAAAAAATCACTCGCCGGGAATAGATATGGATCGAATGAGGTCATCGCCGCCACGGAGGCCTATTTTGAGTTTGACAAAAATTATTTTTCCGACGGGTTAAACAAGTTGGAGCATCGCTGGGCTAAGTGTATCGAACTAAAAGGAGACTATGTTGAAAAATTAATTGCCACTTTTCCAAAATTTTCGTTTACTTTTTGTAGGCTAAGTATTTATTGAATGACCCTCGTATATAGGGTCGCGTTTGACCACTATCTCGCCTTATCAAAACAACATCATCATTTCAGCCGGAAGAGGTCCAATGGTGGTCTAAGGCCTCCCCTAAGTGTCGCCAAATCAATCCTGTGCGTTTCGCATCCAGCGGTTTCCTAAGCCTAAACCAGGTCATCGGTCCACCAAGCTACAGGGAGGCCTTCCGATCATAAATAGTTCGAATAAAATCTAGTAACAGATGTTATCTGACAAAATTCCTTCGCTATTAAATAAGGTAATATATATTAATATATTCAGCACAGCTAATGATAAGCGCCGCTAGCCCGCTATCTGGACGGAGCCGGTATTGTTGCAAATTTATCGCATGTAATGTATTCCTGGGACCTTGGTTTTGAATCTGTTGAAAGGTTAATAGAACAGCATTGAGGTACGTATATGGACATCTTTGTGTTATGTAAACGTCATATGGTGCTTGGTGATGCAGATTCGAGGGTCTAAGGATGGTCTTGTGTTTATAGAATTTAGTATGTAACTATTTGGATGTCGCGCCCAGTGGCTAAGACCTCGCCTCTCGTGCTTGAGGTCTTTGTCCAAATCCGGACAAGTAATATGACTTTTTCAAATTCATAATTATGTACTTGATAAGTTTATCTTCGACATCACAGGCAACGGTGAAGGAAAACATCGTGAGGAAACATAGACTTATATAATTAACGTAAGTCTGAAATAGTCAAGTCAGAGGCCTGTGGGGTTCCCCTAGAGGCGGCTTAATTAACTCTGGCACCAGAGGTGGCCACATCCTTACACGAAAACAAGAAGTATGTATCTAATCTAAATTTAATTGGTCTAAATACTGTCCCTCTGCAGAGCAAAACCATGCCTTTTTCATTCAATTTTGTTTTCTGCTTGCACGGGCCATTGAGAAAAATCGTTAACCTGCTGAAATGTGGCTTACCTAAATATTACTTTGAGATATGATATCTTAGAATAATGACATTGCAACATCCTCATGCAGCTGCAGCGGATTCCTGTGACATAATTACATTTATGTCACACTAGCTTCCACCAGCGGCTTCGCCCGCGTTAATGTCGGCTATTATACATAGGGAACATATTCCCGGGAATAAAATTATCCCATACGCTATTTCTGACTATAATCCTATCTCTTTGCCAAATTTCATCCAGATCCGTCCAGCCGTTTGAGCGTAAAGAAATAACAAACTTACAAACACACACTTACAAACTGATAGTGTGATGAAAAGCTCATACTTCAGTCGGATTTGCCTGCTTGGAAATTTTATTTGTAGAAGTTCTTTCCAGTATCGGACATTGGCTCTATTATGTAAACATGATTATAATTAATAACTGATAAAATATAAATATATGCAGGTGCAGTTTCTTAATCTGGGTCAACCTGTGCACTGTATAGGAGTAGCAAAAAGTTATATAAAAAAACTTTTTGCAAAAAAATACTACCGACTTCCAAATACAAAACTACAAAGTGAAAAATAAAAATAACTTTATTTTTTGAAGTCGGTGTCTTTCGTAGGTACCAATTTTTTTTGCGTTATGGACACCGACTTAAAAAAATAAAGTATTTTTCACTTTGTAGTTTTGTATTTGGAAGTCGGTAGTGTATCTTTTTGTAAAAAAGTTTTTATATTTTTCACTTTTTGGTTGTACCTACGTAATAGGCAAGTTAGAACGGTAACTATTACGCCAGAATAGATTTCATGAAACTTGAACCTAACCGGTGAAATGAGAGATCTGCGTACCCCTTAAGAGCGTACTGGCGTGATGTTGGTGTATATCTCCGAAGTTCTTCACCAAATTAAAATGGGACCAATTTAGGAACATACTTTTTCAAACAAAAAAAGATTTTTTTAAATCGGTCCACAATTGACGGAGATATCGGTGAACATACACCGAACATAGAAACTCCTCCTTTTTGGGAAGTCGGTTAAAAACCAAAGAGACTGAGTCAGACTAGTGTGAATCGCAGAAACGACGAAAGCTGAAGTTCTGTTCGTGTGTGGACTGTTTTTCTTTAACTAGCAGGAGCTCTTGGTCTAAGTTAAGTTATCCAAGCTAAGCTCGCATGGCTGAAAGTGTTTTGATACTTCTGTGCAGACCGTTAACTATGTACTATGGTCCAAAACTATATCTGATCACTTTGAAAACAAAATCCCGTGCACAAGATGACCAAAGCTGCGTCCGCCCTTTTTGCGTCGACCATTGCCAAATGACTTGTTTGTTTTTTTGCCGTCTTTTTTATCACAAAAACAAGGGGCTGGCAGGTACTAGAGAAACATTCACCCGATGCTGCGATGCTATTGGTTGATGAGTATAAGTCGGCGTTAATTTAGCGGGTGAGGCCTGCAAGCAGAAATAGTCCTTAAGGTGATCAGATATAGCTTTGGCCGATGGTACATAGTACTTATGAAACAAGTCATCATCAGCCTGTTAATGTGCCCACTGCTGGGACACAGGCCTCCTTTTGGGAGCAGTGGGGATGAAATAATTTACACAAAGTAATAAGCGCCCGTCTGGTTTCGAACCCACGATCTACAACTTGTAAGTCGCGGCCGTTACCACTAGGCCACCACTACTCTCACTAAACAAGTAAAATTAAAAAAAGCCCCGACACATTTTTATTTCATGCTATATCTATTAGACACGCTTCGATCGACAATCAATTGAACAAGTAATTATGCCACGATATTTTGCAAAAACACCCCTATTCAAATAGTTGAACGGCTAAACCGATTCTCATCAAACATAGCTACGAACACTCTCGATAAAGTCACCTTTCAAACAAAACAAACTAAATCAAAATCGGTTCATCCGTTTAGGAGCCACAGACAGATACACAAACACACAGGTACACACGACAAACTTATAAAACCCCCTCTTTTTCCGTCGGCGAACTTCAGTGAACTAAGTGAAGATTAACTGTGTTTTCTTGGGGTAAAACTCAGTACTCAAAAGTCAGAACTTATCTTTAATATCGAAACAAAGAAATGTTATCATAGAAAGTTCTAGGTACTTCATTTGCACTCATTTTGTCCTTCAGGTAGTCACTGCATGTATATTTACATGTGCGACGATCGCCTTATCTCATTTATCTCTCAATACTATTTATAGATAAGGAAGTTCAGAAATAGGCTTATCTATAGAGGGATTACAGTGGAGACCCGAATTATAGTGACGATTGTGTCATGTCTTGGTGGTATCTGTGTCATTTTTAACCCCCGACGGAAAAAGAGGGGGTGTTCTAAGTTTGAAGTGTGTTGCTGTGTATCTGTGTGTCTATCTGTGGCAACATAGCTCCTAAACGGATGAACCGATTTAGTTTTTTTTGTTTGAAAGGTGATTTTGTCGGGAGTGTTCTTAGCTATGTTTGAATAAAATCGGTTCAGCCGTTCAAAAGTTATGGGCGTTTTACTGTTTGAATCGGGGTGTTTTCGCAAGTTATCGTGTCATAATTACGTGTTCAATAGATTGCCGATCGAATTGTATCTACTATGTACTAGATAAATTATGTAGCATGAAATAAAAATGATTCGGGGTTTTTTTTTAATTTTGAAATTTTACTTGTGTTTTGAAGTTTTGTACCATTACTGCAATGCCGAAGGTACTGTCAGTAAACCTATAATTTATGTTTGTGTATAAGGTAGTTTTTAACCTTTACAGGATTAAATCTATATTCACCTGTTTTCTTCCGAAAATCATCATCATCTTCCTTCTCTCGTCCCATGTTACTTTGGGTCGGTGCGACACGTTTTCTTATTCCATTCTCCCTTGTCAACGGAACATACTCTTATAATTTTTCTTAAAATGGCAACTGGTATATAAATAAGATGTTTCTAGAATTTAAGATAACATTTACATCTCTCCGATAGTTATTTCCTGTGTTTGTCAAATGATTTTTTTAACTTCTCTCTGTCTTCCAAAAAACCAATCAATATTCAGGTGGGTAAAATAAAAATGACACCGCATCATCTAGAATAAGCATAGAGCATGCTATATCCTTAAACTAGAGGACGCCTCGCGGTTTCACCCGCGTAGTTCTCGTTCCCGTGGGAATACAGGGATAAAAAGTAGCCTATGTCACCCGGGGATAGAGTAGCTTCCCAACGGTGAAAGAATTTTTGAAATCGGTCCAGTAGTTTTGGAGCCTATTCGGTACAAACAAACAAACAATCAAACAAACGAAAAAATCTTTACTCTTTATAATATTGGTATAGATGATTAATTATTAGTTAAGCGACTATTTGCTATGATAAAGTGATCCACTCGGGAAATCCAATGATAATACAGATAATATACAAAAGAATTGCTGTTGATAGTAACTAATTAATATTGATGGATTGACTCACTTATTTATCTATCTATGTAAAAACAACAACAAAAAACTTAATCTTTTACTGAACATGGATCTTCTAAGGTGATACAATAAAGTTGCAGGGAACGTCCATAAATGCCAATGGTAACATTCAATGGAAATACGTCCTTTGCTGGATATAAGCCTCCAAGTGTCGCCCCATCGATCGGCTTGTCAAGAATTTGTTCTGGATTAACCTATGTTAATTCCCTTGAAATGACGACTACATACATAGTCGTATAGTCAAAGTTCCTCAATTCTAATTCTACCTCTCTTTTCCAGTCTGCTTCAAGATCTTCGACCTAGACAGCGATGGGGTTCTCAACAAGAAAGAACTAATAGACATGGTGGGCATCCTCTGCACGGTTGCCAACGAGAGCCTGAAGAACCAGAGCTCCCGGGCTTCTACACCCTCGGACAGCAACGATTCTGAGGGGGTGGGGATGGAGAAAGGGTTCGATCCTGAAGTGATCCTGGTGAACTTGAGGGATAAGCTGGTGACGGTGCCCAAGAATGGAAGGAAGCCGGTGTTCCAATTGGGACCTAATGGAGACAATAAGGAGGAGATTAGTGTGCTAAAGGAGGTGAGTTTCTAGTTTATGTGTGTCATGTTCAGTGAACGGAATAGGTAGAGCTGATGTACCTAAAGTTCAAAGAACAGACAAAAAGTGAAGACTTCCTTACGACAAATTTTTTTTACGGAATATTTGTTCCAAATTTCGGAACATTACTTAAGTACTACTTAAATTAATAAAGTAAAACAACTATAGAATTCATTTCCTGTTTCTGTTTTTAGAAAAATAGTGTGTACGTTTTTTATTGTTTTCAAATTTAAATATTTTATTTGTAGAACATAGGTAAATAAAAGGTACAGATGTCAATATTAATAAAATGAATACTATGTATGTCTGCCCGTCAACGGCGTACAAATATTCTAATTGTAATTAAATAAATAAATCTCCGTATCTTCGTTTGACGTTTTACATACCAGCTTTAACAAATTAGAAATAACAAGGTAGAGGTAAAAAAAAAAATACACAAATTAACAAGATTTGAAATTTTTCTCATTGACATTTTTGATTTTTTGTCAAATTTTTAGGTACATTACCTATTCCGATCACTGGTCATGTTAATATATGCGAATTGCTCCCTTCAGTGGATGGGGATAATAAACAGAAAAACACACATTGGTTCGGTGCCTGATTGATATTATTTACTCACTCTAGTTTTCCATAGATTCAGATGAGTCCACGTTGTTTCCCTGTAAAAGAGTGTATAACATCTGCCCAATGTTGAGAATAGAAACATTGATCTACCTATGTAACCAACCATTTCATGACGTAACAAACTTATTCCACCATCATTACTGTTACTGTTTAAAAGTTCAAAAGCGGTAGCTATGTCACAACTTGTATTCTTCTTATTCCAGCAGCAACTACAACAGCAGCAGCAAGAAGAGGAAGAGCAAAAGGAAGAAAACGAAGGTCTGATAGCCAACGACATGGCGCTGACTCTGGAAGACTTCCTGATCTGGAGCGTGGAGAGCGCGGAGGCGTTGGTGACGCCCTTCCTGGAGCTATTGTTCGAGGTGTGCCATATCGTGCTGGGGCTGCGGCCGCAGTGCAAGCATCAGGAGAGGGATATCGGTCAGTGAAACCTTCTTATTCTTCTTCTCTTCGTGTCGACGGTGATTTAACCCTTCAGTTCTGGCCCAGTAGTTGGCCGCGTTTATAGCGGCATAAGTGGCGTACATCATGCCCTCCAAAGTGCAGGTGGCCACATAGAGCACTCTAACAGGTTGCTGATGCTGATGTTATGAGAGGTAGAACAAAATGTGAGTGTAGTGCCATTTTTCCCTAAAAGAGAGTGCACCAGTCTATGCGCACCCACTTGTGCACTACACTATCTCCAGTGCTGATCGGCTAGTCTCCGTTGAGATCGACCGCAATTGCCGAAATTTGGTTAGGGTGACTATTATTGATAGACTTTTTGATAAGCCTGCTTCACTATTCCCAACTACTGCAACTACTGAAAGCCACTGTCGAACCACTAGAAAAGTAGAAAAGCTCCGAGGCAATGAAGTTCGACGGTTCCCAGAGAAACGATTCAATTGTCTTGGCTCTATTAAATTAATCAGTAAACAACTGTGGAGGAGTAAGAAAACAGTTTATATCATGATTTCACCTCTTGGTAAGACTGTTTGTCAGAATGTCTGGCTTCTGACTGCTAATATAACGACAGCCGAGTCTAAAACCTGCTTTCCGAAGCACAGTAGTATCTTCCTTATATGTAAAATTCTCGTGTCACAGTGTTTGTCTGCAAACTCCTCCGAAACGTCATGACCAATTCTTACGAAAATTTTTGTGCATATTTGGTAGGTCTGAGAATCGGTCGTAAACTATTTTTCAAGCCCCTAGGGTTAGATGGGTAGGTAGGTAGGGTATTGTAGTTAGGGTAGGGTAGGTAGGATCAAAATACAATGAATTAAAAATAACGTTTGGTGTTTTTATGGCAAAACAATGTTTGCCGGGTCAGCTAGTCTTTGTATGAAATGCAATGGTTCGGTGCAACTCTCGGTTTTATCCAGTTCTTTCTACAATCACTCGTGCTTCTCACACTTTTAATTCCACTTCAAACTTCAAGTACCTATGTTTCTAATCATGTTATCAAAAGATAGGAGTATATTAATTACAACATGCGTCATATGCAACTCAACAACAACATTCTAGAAACTATTAATATAACTTTCTCCACAATATTTCTAACTCGTATTCTGCTAATGGCTGTAAGAACAATAACACGTAACACAACAATTAAGACTTACATAATTGAACTATAATTAATTCCATCTTCATTCAAGTGCTCACAATCGCAAACGCACTCTATAATTAGCTCGTACTTTATACATTGTGGATTTGTTCTTACACAAATAAACTTGCTGTAAACATTGTTATAAGATAAAAAAGAGTTACACGAATATAAACTTTATTTCTAAGACCAGAAAATTCATTTTAGAAAGACAGAAAATGTCAAAAATACTTTTCAAGCTGTAATAAAAATGCGATCTTATTCGACTTAGTTATGGTTCAAAATCCAAAAACATTTCTATTTTCAACCAAAATTGGCCGTCATGCATTGCGTATTCGCTACTGCAAATACCAAAATGCTTGTAAACATTGTTATCTATGTATATCAGTGTCGCGATACTCTTGACTTACAGCGGACGATTTATGGACTTTAAGTATTATCTACAGTTGCAATGGAAATTGAACCTTTTTCTACCTAAATAAGTATCAAATTCCGAACAACAGATGATAGGCACTTGTCAAACGCTATCTGACATGTCAACCGCAATTTCCATACTATTTAAATACGGTTAAACGTGAGATTATAAATGTTTACCTATCAAGGTATTTATGAAGATCTTTTATAATAATATAAGTCTGTAGCTTGTATGCTGATGTTGATCTTTATCCAAGATGCTACTTATTTTAAACCCGATTAAATCGATCAAGATACTCGTAAGTAAAATTTAAGAGAGCTGACAAATAAAATAAAACAACTTAAACATAATAAAAAGGCTTGGAGACTAGCTTAGAATGGCAACACATTGAGGTACTTTGTACTGAAACTAAAGTAAAGAAAAAGGAGGAGTTTCTGGAACTCAAACACAATTTGACAAATTTTGTAACTAGATTAAAATAACTGTGATTTTCTGTTGCAATTCATTCTACAAATCAAAACTGGAAATAAAAGATCCCACCAAAACATTATCATGTAAAATGTTGCCAAGACGAGAATATGTGGCTCGCACTATCAAAAAGTTATCAGATCTCATGTAGAGCCAAGCTTCTAACTCTACAAGCCCTAACTTCACAAACTCTACACCTTAGTCAAAATATGTGGCTTGGCCGTTTCGCCACCTTCACATGGGCGTAAGGTGAAAAATTGATTAACTGTTGATTAGCTTTATATTTGATTTTTGTGCAATAATTTATGTTCTAGCATCTGGTCATATTTATCTCTGCCACTCTTTTTGACTGTTTGTACAATATAGCCATTTTTAGAATTCCGTAGCCAAATGGTAAAAAACGGAACCCTTATGGATTCGTCATGTCTGTCTGTCTGTCAGTCCGTATGCCACAGCCACTTTTTTCCGAAACTATAAGAACTATGCTGTTGAATCTTGGTAAGTAGATATATTCTGTGAACCGTATCAACATTTTTTTTTCATCAAATCCATTCGTGTGGGGTATCTATATCGATATCTATATCGTGGGAGATAGGTCCTCAAAAATGATATTGAGGTTTCAATTTTTTTTTGTTCTAAACTGAATAGTTTTCGCAAGAGACACTTCCAAAGTGGTATAATATGTGGTTGTTCCCCCCCCCCCCCTCCCCTCCTGTAACTTCTGAAATAAGAGAATGATAACTTCACCGAAAATTGGTTTGAACGAGATCTAGTAAGTTTTTAATTTTTTTATTACGTCATAAATCGTAAACCGCAACTTACCAAGTACGGAACCCTTCGTCCCACGAGTCCGACTCGCACTTTGCCGGTTTTAGATTTTAACGCAATCTGTGAAACACAAAATCTGATTGCTTGTGAAGGATAAGCGTTCTTGTAAAGGGCAGTCTTATCATTTCTTACACAAATCAACTTCTCTAAAAATACTTAGTAATTCTTTCCACCTACCTATCCAATAGTACCAATTAACATGAATCACTTACACAAAGTACTTATGTTTAGTGTTAAATACTCAACACAACATGCTATTTGTGATAACAACGTATATAAAACATAAGTAGTTTACAAGAGTACATTGTTGATTATGTGTAGTGCAACTAGCTACCGAAGTATTTATGCTTTGTTTTGTTTAACTCACGTTTCTGTTGTGGTGATTACTTCACAAGTGACTAAGTACTGTCACGGGGTCCCAGCGCTAACAAAGAAAATTAAGTTCAAATAAATGTCACTAGATGGCGCGATACGCATCGATTTGTTATTGAATTCTGTGTAAAATTATCATTTTCTAGAATTTATCATAACAATTTTAAGCTATTTTTTAATCAACTCTCATAAGCACAAAATTATGGAACATTGGGCTCTTAATTTCACATTTCGATGGCGTGGTTTTAAATTTCTGAGGCATGCCACTCGTTTTTTTTAATTTGTTTTATAACACATTTTGGTACAACAAACTATAAAAACGTGCAAAATAAATACTATAAAACGAATCGTCACTGTATTTAAAGAAAAAAATAGTCACGAACCGAGAAAACCCTTTTACTTGCAAGTCGCTGCTAACACCGTGGTACGGAACCGAACGCGGTCGAAGTACTTATAAAAATAATCATCTTAATCAGACGAAAATCTGTAGTTACGTCGGCACGGTATCTTTGTATGGGATGAGGCATTTTTATGCTAGTATTATATTATCTATGGTACTATGTATGAAAAGTAAATACTTATGAGTAATGTAGAGTCCACCACTCTACTACATTATATCACGTCTTTTATTGCCAGCCTGTACCATGACACTTTGAAAATAAAAATACCAAAATAATAATAAATACTTTGAAAATAGCCTTGGGATCGACGCAAAATGTTTGCCTATTATTCTGGAACATGTCTTCTTGTCTGATAAATACTCAGCGTGCTTCTAAAAGGGTCTCTTATATTCTCTCCTGTTAATTTTCATGTTATAATTCAATCCACAAATCATATGTTCTGGATAAAGTTATTCCTCTCATTGAACTTATTGTTAAGATGGCGCCATTCATTGTTCGCTTGTCTATGTTGCAAGTAATTAAAAATCATCCCTCGTGCCAACCGCAGTTATCTATAATGCTGTAAAACTTGACATGATCAGATATTTCTATATGAAGAATATTACGATTATCTCCAACCAGGGTAAGCAGATAGAGAATCTAAAAGCCCGGCGAAAAACCTGATTTACATTGAAAAATTCTCTAATTTTGCGATATTTGGAAAAGCATATTTTTGGATGTAATGCTCCATACATTGTGTGCAAACATCTTTAAGAACATCGGTGTTTCAAGATTACCAGAGATAATGCATATTACAGCCCAGAATGCAAATGTAGAAATAGTTTTTCTATCATGGAGGCTCAATGGTGAAATGAAATAAAACTGACTAACGTGCCTTTAGTCCGAGCTTAACTTTTAACACAGTATAATTTGAAGATTTTAATATGCGAAGCTTTTTATAGAACAGTGTTAAAAGACAAAAGTTTACTTAAAAAGGTATCATCGCAAAATAAATATGATAAAACTGACGATTAGAATAGGTTTCACAGATTTTTAGTGTAGTGCTATTCACATGACCAAAGTTGATTTTTAAATTAGTCTCTATATAAAAAAGCTTATCATTTGTTTTTGTAATAAAAAGGATCTGAAAAATCTTCTCTATTTTAATGAAAATTAAAAAAAATATTGAGATTTCCTAAGATTTCCAATATCCGGCAAGCGTGCTACACCGTAGACCACATCATCGCTTAGCATCAAGTGATATTATAGTGGTCAAGCGCGAGACAAAAAAAATAAAAAGAAACCGGCAAAGTGCGAGTTGGACTCGTGCACGAAGGGTTCCGTATCATTATCGTAAAAAACGGCAAAAAAGAAACACGTTTGTTGTATGGGAGCCCTACTTTAATATTTATTTTATTGTCTTAAGTATTTGTTGTTATAGCGGTAACAGAAATACATCATCTGTGAAAATTTCCACTGTTTAGCTATCACGGTTCATGAGATACAGTCTGGTGACAGACAGACTGACAGACAGACCGACATACATATAGACCGCGGAGTCTTAGTAATAGGGTCCCGTTTTTACCCTTTGGGTACGGAACCCTAAAAACCGGCCGCAATCCTGAGAAGAGCCTAAAAATCCTGAGATTTAGGACAAATCCTGAGATATGGTAACCCTACTCCAACTACTCCAACAGTATGGCACAATCTAAACTGCACCAAATATTTTTTTTAAAGAAGGAAGGAAGGAGTATTGTCAAACAATTGGTTGACTGGTAGAGAATGCCTCAGGCATTAAGTCCGCCTATGTATCTGTATGTTGCATGAAGTTTTAAATAAATAATAAATAAATAAACAAAACAAAATGTCCTTTTTTTTAGGGTTCCGTACCCAAAGGGTAAAAACGGGACCCTATTACTGAGACTCCGCGGTCCGTCTGTCTGTCTGTCCGTCTGCCTGTCTGTCTGTCTGACTGTCACCAGGCTGTATCTCATGAACCGTGATAGCTAGACAATTGAAATGTTCACAGATTATGTGTTTTTGTTGCCGCTATAACAACAAATACTAAAAACAGAATGAAATAAATATTTAAGTAGGGCTCCCATACAACAAACGTGATTTTTTCGCCGTTTTCTGCGATAGTGGTACGGAACCCTTCGTGCGCGAGTCCGACTCGCACTTAGCCGGTTTTTTTTCATTCAAAGTAAGCTTGAAGCCTTGGCCTTGTATTTGCCTGGCATGTCGCTTTTATTCCCTAACACGACATTTCCATCTCCATCGTCAAACAATCCTTATGTCAGGCCCCCTCCTTAACAGATAACGCGTGTTGTTGGAACGTAATTACATTAATTGTCGCGATAGGTGCGTAAGTGGGTCGCACGCGTACAACGCACTGGACGTGACGCATTCTTATGTTACTATCATTGTATGTTGAATGACGATGCGTTGATTCTATTCACTATTGTGATTTAATTCTTAATTATCTTTTGTATGCCGTAATCTTTTCTATGCAGATGTTACAACAACGTCATAAGATTTTGGAAGTAGCGTTATGATACTGACTTTATTGGTCATTTATTATTAGGCAACAGGAGAACTGATGGAATTATGTTTTAGACAATTTTCTGACATCGAATGTTTCCTACTTACGATTTTTAATCGTTTTGGATTATCTTTCTATTGCGCTTATGACAAGCGAAAATTTAGTCTTCTGCCATACGTCTCTAATATTCTACATCAGTAGTCACCCCGTTTCTAGTCTGCAGCCTAAGTGCGTAAGTGAATTTGGCAAGGCAAAGCGTTGAGAGTATGAACAATTGACCAATCACATGCGATACGAAATACGCGACGTGGATTTCCGTCTATGTGATTGTTCATACTCTTTGAAAGAAAAAAAGAAAAAAATGTTTGTTTGTGACCCGCACAGAAGACACCAGATACGCAAAAAAACCGGCCAAGAGCGAGTCGGACTCGCGCACGAAGGGTTCTGTACCAGTGTCGCAAAAAAACGGCAAAAAAATCAGTTTGTTGTATGGGAGCTCCACTTAAATATTTATTTTATTCTGTTTTTAGTATTTGTTGTTATAGCGGCAACAGAAATACATCATTTGTGAAAATTTCAACTGTCTAGCTATCACGGTTGAGATACAGTCAGACAGACAGATAGACAGACGGACCGCGGAGTCTTAGTAATAGGGTCCCGTTTTTACCCTTTGGGTACGGAACCCTAAAAACCAAAAAATACCTGGTGATGGTTGCGGGGACCCGTTGGATGTGAGACGCACGGGTCCGGTCAATGTGGCGACGCTTAGGGGAGGCCTATGTCCAGCAGTGGACGTCCTTCGGCTGATAAGATGATGAAAAATAAATAATAACCTATCTCAGCATGCTTTGAGCTTCACCTTGCCGAATTCACTTTCGCAATTAGGCTGCTGATCATCTTTCACGGGCAATCAATCGTTTCTTTGGTCTTCCTTTACTCTTATTGTCGTCCACAATCATACTCGTGTATTAATGTTATTTTTTAAACATGTAATAATCATCATCTTCCTGGCCTTGTCCCATGCTACTTGGGGTCGGCGCAACATGTTTTCCTCTACCATACCGTCCTGGTGGGTCAACCACCAGCAACAGCATACCCAAGGAAGGTAGGTGTCAGGCTGGCGGCCGATTGTAAAATATAGCAAATCCTTTGCAACATGGTTGGTAAACATGTAACAATGTTGAATATAATTTGATGTCTCCATAAAGTTTTATCTGCAAACACTAAATAGCATCAGTTCCTTAGTTGCTGAACAAAGTATCAAACCCTAACCTAGTACTTTCTTGCAAAACGTTCTATTGCCCAATAAAGATCGCAAATACTCGTAGCAAATTAAGCTTGTAGGCCGTGCAAATATTTGGCCCCGTTATTTTATGGAGCTGATTGATCAGTTAATATTCTCTATCTAGGCGGCCTCATGCTTCGCTCGTTTATGTATGAGACATCGTGTGCCAAAAATAGAGTATGTAATGAATGCTGAGTTATTTTTTAATCGAAATGTTAATTTAATTTTAAAGGTATTATATTAATCTTGGAATTAGCCTGTTAGGATAGGTTTTGGACATTTCTATGACATATACTTGATTCCAGTATTGAGCTACACACTGACACATCTCTTTTCTGATTGTTTTACTATAGTTTGTTATGTTTTTATTTCTCCTCCGCTGTTCTTTATGATTTGTTGCGTTGTGGGATTCAAGACAGCTTCATAGACAAGCTTCAAGACAGTTGCCACTGACAGTCTGCCTTTCAGGAGTTGCGGTTGCCTTTCAGGAGTTGCAGTAGTTGGAAATAGTATAACAAGCTACATGCCTGTCGGTAATCTATTAAAAAGTAAACGAAGTAAACTATACCTTGCTAGTTTCCCGCAATCAATTAACACGTTTTTATCGCGAACACACAATACGTGCTCAATTTCCGTCGTACCTACATACGAGTACTTACTCGGTTACTGGCGCCAGAGATTGGCGTGAACAATTAATCGGTTGATGCACCTCAATATAAGTAATACGGGAAATGTTTCCTTGTGATGCTTAAAACTATTTGGCGTGGTTTTTTTATTTCCTGGAACCTTTATATTTGGCGTGAACTTTTGTGTGATTTGAGGCTTTACAAAATACGATAAGTTTAGTTAGACAAGAAGCATCGATTTGTAGGACCTATTGCCGTGTTCAAAAAGGCCTCCTGGCACGACCGTTTTTAACGGAGATAATTATTTTGTTATCCCCTCGCCTTCAATGTATTTTCCTGTAATATGCTTATGTACATAAACAATACCCAAGAAGCACGTGTTAAATACAATTTTGCAACAGGTATACCTATGAGAGGAATGGCTTTCGGAAATTATTCTCAAAAATATTTTCCTCCCCATCGGGCCCTCATTTTTGACAAACGTGACTACTTTCGGAATGCTGTACAGCCTAGTTCAATTTATAACGGGTGTGACTTAATCGGGCTAAATGCTCATCGGTGATTCGGAATCATCGAGAAAGGAACCATTTATTAACCGATTTTAGGCATGGCACGCACTGCGATTTTTATTCGCGCGATTTTTTTTCCGCGCATTCTGTGTCCTATGGAAATGTATGAAGCTGCACGCACTGCGGAAAAAAAATCGCGCCCAAATAGTACTAAAAAATTCGCGCGGAAAAAAATTCGCGCGAATGAAAATCGCTGTGCGTGCTATGCCTTAGGATAATAAATGGTCAGGACCTCCGACAAGTTTTATATAATCCTGACTTATATTTTTCTTTATAGTGTTGGGCTGGCTTCGCCGCTCAGTCCAGAGTGGGTACTCGGTGGGCCAGTTCTGGTACCTCGTGGCAGCTGAGTGGTGGGGCAACTGGCTGGCGTACACCTCGGGGGCCAGTACCGACAACTGCTGCCGCGCGCCGCAGAGGCAGATCGACGAGGCCATAGTGTGCGATGAGAGCTTCACTAGTAACTCTACAGGTGAGTGAAAGAGACAAGACGTTATTTCACCCTTACAATAAACTCGGGCGTAAGGTTACAACTAGGATCATCTAACTAAGTATTAACCATACATTTTTCGAGGTTAATGCTTGGCGTAACTTTATTCCGCGTTTATTAATAAGGGGGTAAGAGAAAGAGATTGTCTATGAATTTAAAGAGAACCATCGGGGCGAGCACGGCCTACTGTTATAGGTTTGAGCCACACATTTTTATCACAGTTTGGGAGCAAAAACCGTTATAAAATGCGTGACTCAAGCCTATCACAGAGACCGTGGTGACTCACGCCTATCATAGAGGCCGTGCTCGCCCGACTGCATTGGTTATAAGAGCAAAGAAAGCAGGGAAATTATTGTTTACCCAAACTGTGGGTTTATCAACTGCCTTTCAAACATCCTGTTTATTAGTTAACTTCTTGAGATCTTCAGATTATGCTAGATGTGATATTACAAGCTCGAAAGAAACATTATCCATTACGAAAACCCAAGACAATTACATAGAACACCGAATATTAATGATGTTTCATAGTACCTCCTAACTTCTATTGTTCCGATATTCCAGAATCTATGGGTTCTCTCCTATGGCGCGCTGAAACCGCTTCAGTGGGCAGTGCGGGCAGTAGCAGTGGTGTCAGCAGTGCGGCCGCTGCGAGAGGTCACAGGCATCCGGGACCTGTGGACAATAAGAGATTATTGGCGCCAAATTTATTGAAGGTACGAATTGACTGGCAAGATTCAATTTTCAGTGGTCCCATGAATGAGCCCTATGGAACACCGCACGTCTCGTAGACTATCCTTCTCGACCCGGGTTGATGACCGTCTCCATATAAAAGTCCCCGGTTATGCGACGGAGGTAAGCACACGATGATAGACGAGAGCCAACCACATGTGAGTCCAGGGCAACACGTTGCAGGCGTTCGCGTTATCCAGAGACAACAAAGATGACTTCGCTTTGGGCAACTGCCGTCTCCGCTAGAGTCTTTACACGCATGATCGCGTTCACGGTGGAGCGCCCCTCGTGGAATGCTTGGAAAACCTAAGCTATACTGAATGTGTAGTTGGCAGACTTATCATACATATTTAAACTTGTATTATTTTCCAGGTCCGAACACTAACCGGGGAAGGAGGTCACTTACGTCGCGACGTGACGCTAGCGCAGCACCGCGACTTCGAGCTCGTGCCCGACGCGTTGTGGAGGGCACTGGCGCTGTGGTACGGGGGGCCCGACCCGCTGCCTAGGCAGGTGAGGTTACAACTAAATATTTTAAATGAGGTATGCTTGTATGAGTATGTTACGATTGTTGCATATGGCGTTCTGTAGTTCCTGCCTACCCTTATAGATAAAGGGCGTGAGTGAAAAATTGTATGTATTTTAAATGAATTTATAATCCATTTGCGTTAAGAAAATAGTGGATCATCATTGTCATTCGGCCTCTCGACTAATCGGGTTGCAACCAATTAAGAAGTTTGCGACCAGATTGGGGCTGAATGACATCGATGACTCACTATTTTCTTAACGCAAATGGACTATAGTCAAAAGAGCAAGACAAGTGTAAAAGTATCGTTTGTGGTTAGACATTTTTTTTTTTACTTTTCACTAAGAATTTCTTCCTGTATCGTGGGTGCGTTTACAAACATTTAAACTCACGTACACAATAACCACATTATGAATCATCAGAGTAAATAATAAGGTGAATAATCACTTCAAAGCAGACCTATCAAACAACCAATAAAAAGGAAAAGAGCATACCCAGTGACTAAACAACGCCAAACCACATGCGTACCATCAGACACCTTTAAGTTAGCTAAACGTATCAGTATACTTGAAAAGGTGTGTAGTGTGTTAAGACTTGTGTGTAAGACTTGTGTGTAAGACTTATCTGTGTGTGTGTGTGCGCATGTAAATGTTAAGAATCAATACCTAAAAAAATATTGTTCTCTGAAAAAAAAAACACCGGCTTAGGCACTACCTAGAAACTCATACATTTCTCTCAGGTAATCAGTTTGGGTTCAGAGAAAAATATCAACCATCGACGCTCTTCACAAACTAACTTCGTATGTAGTCGAAAACATGGATAGGGGACAGAAGTCTCTGGGTATATTCTTAGACCCTGCAAAGGCCTTCGACACCGTTTCTGTACCCATCCTCCTGAACAAACTCGAGACCTTAGGAATTCGAGGAATACCTCTCCAACTTTTCAATGATTACTTGACAAACCGCACTCAGGTTATAAAAATGGATAACAGTGTAAGCCATGAGGAAAATGTTACCTTCGGAGTGCCCCAAGGTAGGGTAATGGGTCCTACGCTGTTTTTAATATATATTAATGACCTCTGTAATTCGGTTTTACAAAATGGTCTAATAATAACATTTGCAGATGACACAGTATTATTGTTCAGCTCCAACACGTGAAAAAATGTAACCGAAGCAGCTAATGAAGGTTTTGCTTTAGTAATTTCTTGGCTGGACAATCATTTGTTGACACTTAATCTTGACAAAACTAAATTTATTACATTCACGACAGAACTCAACCTTCTCCTAACTCAATAATTATACAAACTGGCATTGTAACTCAATCACCAGAACTAATTCCATAAGATATACTAGTGTGATAGTAGACCATAAGTTAAACTGGAAAGAATACATCACGTCAGTAATCGCACAAGAAAGTTTTTTTTTTAAAACGATTAGAAATGTATGTGACATTAAGCTACAAATAAAAATCAATTTATCACTATGTCTGTCTATACTGATATACGGCATGAATGTATGGGGAGGTATTAGTAAAGAGCCCATCGCATGGTACTTAAAGTTATTTTACGCAAAAATTACACTTATCCGACACACTTACTTTACTCAGAACTGGGAGTCCTCACGATACGAAAATAATTCATTAAACTTATATCATTGCACAACATAAAGTAAAACCGCACTTTGCAAAAAGGTGACGATTACATATAGTTTATATCATACCCAAATATAGAAAATCTTCTGCACACAAATTTTACAATTATCTCGGACCTAGCCTTTAAAATAATTATTATGTTTTAATTATATGATAAATATTTGAAAACACTATACTACAACAGAAATCTACAAAAAAAAATTGGTATAACAAGGCACATAAATAATAAAGCACACATAACTGTACCCATACAGAAACAAGCAGAACTATTGAAATAAGCAGTACCTTTGTGCTCTTCTATCTGTATTCCTTCTTTTCTCTGTAAGTTTTTTTTTTGTGTGTACATAAATAAATAAATAAAACATGTACATATCCCTACACCCATATATATGCAAACACAAAACAACTCAGACATTTCCAATCAAGTAACTTAATTAATATAACTGTACTAAAATTTATTACCTATACATTAAGTATCTGTAACTGGAACATTGTGGGAATCTATAGTTCTAAGGTAGAGGAAGACAATTCGCTCATGATACAGTTTTATACTAGTACTATCCCCTATAGGGCGAATCTCTCTTAAAGACATACAAAACATTTTTACAATCTACCTTTTCACATTCTCCAACTGCTGACCTGCCTTAATTTTATTGTCAAAATTACTTTAAACGAATTTTGTTTATTATGTGTTTATTATTAAGTTATTCTGTATAGTTGTCTCTTATTTATGAATAAATATCAAATATCATTGGTAGGTAGGTGTAATAAAAGATATTCCAATGGAGACACTTGTTTAACTCAGGTCATCTCCCCGGACTCAGAACCTTACAGCCATAGGTATCCGATACAGAAATATAGAAGCGTAGAACCGGTTGCTGTGGTATCATGGACGAATCCAGCATTTGCTTAGAGGTGGGCAAAAGTAAGGAAACTCGAAAAATAGTAGAAAGTTCAGAGGCGGATCAAGTATGTCGGGACCCAGGGTGTCAAAAATAAACAGGGCCCCTTGAACCGGTACGCAGATAACCAAAAACGTCAAATGAAAGGGCGATTCGCTTTTCGAATTTCTGTACCCATCTATAGTGTGATTTTTAATTTCGTGGACTAAACTGACAGCTGGCAATGACTTTTATTTTTTTTAAATGTTGCTAGCGCGGAGCATAGTGTTGTAGATAAGGCTCAATCATAACTGATTCATCGAATCGATGTGACATGACTCATCAATTTAATTTTACTAAATGATGAAAATAAATGTTTTATGAATATAAAATTAATATATTTACATGTAACAGTATTAATACACATAGAAAATAAACTTTTTATTGTGTTAAATAAGAAATAATCAATAAAAGAAATGCGATCGATAAAATAAAGTCTGATATAATTGAGTAGAAACTAAATAAGGGCCGCTAGTTTCTTAACAAACGTATTTTTTTTGCTTTGAAATTTACCATTTTCGATCTACTTCGATTTTCGATCAACTTTCGATCACTTAGGATAGTCATATCCTAAAAATACGTTTGTTAAGAAACTAGCGGCCCTTACATAAATAAACAAACAATAAACGATAAAGTGACAAACCCCAAATGTCAGTTTAGTTAGTCTACGAAATTAAAAATCAGAGTATAGTAGTTATTTCTCTTGAACAGTAAACTTTTAGTTATGAGTCAGAGTGAAGGATGGGGCAGGCTGCCCCATCTGCTCCACCCTGGGTACGGCCATTTGTGGTATAAATTGGGCAAGGCTTCTATCCAGCTGTGAAACATAATCAATCAGTACCATCTTCACCGGATTATAACCGTCCTTTATTTTCTGTTTCAGGTGATTCGTCCCCCGAACTCTGACGTCGAGTTGGAGTTATATCCTTTGCATCTGAAGCTGTTACGACATGTTCAGAGCACACAAAGTATGTACAGATTTTATAATTAATTGAGTAGTTCAGTTAGTTTGTAGCCAGTTTACTATTCGTGAATTTCTTTTCGTGTGTATTGCTATAAAGAATAGTGGAACTAACGTGGAACTGAACTGTTTAATTTGAAAAAGAGTATACTTATTTCACTAGCCAATAGCACTGCATATGAGTATCAATGTGTGAGGTGTAATGTCAAACGGCACACTAAAGTAATTCGGTATGTAAAGTAAAAATTTACTCATGCCGATTACAAAACCATTTCGAGATTTTAGGTTTGTAAGCCTTATTTTTCTATTTTTAGGTCTTAAAATGGGTAATGGGTTGAAATGAGGTCAAATAACTAAAAGTAATGTAGGTTTGATGTCTGTCATCATAAAACCCCTCACCAGAGCTTGTTCCCCACAGGAATCGCTCCGCTATCGGGAGGCGGCGGCGGCGCAGGCGCATCTCTGTACAGTAGCGTGCCGCTGTCGCCCGCGCCGCCCGACCGACAGCTGGCCTACACTGCGGCCTTCTCCAGGCTGGCCACCGTCAGGCAGGTGTGTATACTGATACGTTGTGTGTGCTATCGGGAGGTGTACAGTAGCGTGCCGCTGTCGCCCGCGCCGCCCGACCGACAGCTGGCCTACACTGCGGCCTTCTCCAGGCTGGCCACCGTCAGGCAGGTGTGTATACTGATACGTTGTGTGTGCTATCGGGAGGTGTACAGTAGCGTGCCGCTGTCGCCCGCGCCGCCCGACCGACAGCTGGCCTACACTGCGGCCTTCTCCAGGCTGGCCACCGTCAGGCAGGTGTGTATACTGATACGTTGTGTGTGCTATCGGGAGGTGTACAGTAGCGTGCCGCTGTCGCCCGCGCCGCCCGACCGACAGCTGGCCTACACTGCGGCCTTCTCCAGGCTGGCCACCGTCAGGCAGGTGTGTATACTGATACGTTGTGTGTGCTATCGGGAGGTGTACAGTAGCGTGCCGCTGTCGCCCGCGCCGCCCGACCGACAGCTGGCCTACACTGCGGCCTTCTCCAGGCTGGCCACCGTCAGGCAGGTGTGTATACTGATACGTTGTGTGTGCTATCGGGAGGTGTACAGTAGCGTGCCGCTGTCGCCCGCGCCGCCCGACCGACAGCTGGCCTACACTGCGGCCTTCTCCAGGCTGGCCACCGTCAGGCAGGTGTGTATACTGATACGTTGTGTGTGCTATCGGGAGGTGTACAGTAGCGTGCCGCTGTCGCCCGCGCCGCCCGACCGACAGCTGGCCTACACTGCGGCCTTCTCCAGGCTGGCCACCGTCAGGCAGGTGTGTATACTGATACGTTGTGTGTGCTATCGGGAGGTGTACAGTAGCGTGCCGCTGTCGCCCGCGCCGCCCGACCGACAGCTGGCCTACACTGCGGCCTTCTCCAGGCTGGCCACCGTCAGGCAGGTGTGTATACTGATACGTTGTGTGTGCTATCGGGAGGTGTACAGTAGCGTGCCGCTGTCGCCCGCGCCGCCCGACCGACAGCTGGCCTACACTGCGGCCTTCTCCAGGCTGGCCACCGTCAGGCAGGTGTGTATACTGATACGTTGTGTGTGCTATCGGGAGGTGTACAGTAGCGTGCCGCTGTCGCCCGCGCCGCCCGACCGACAGCTGGCCTACACTGCGGCCTTCTCCAGGCTGGCCACCGTCAGGCAGGTGTGTATACTGATACGTTGTGTGTGTTATCGGGAGGTGTACAGTAGCGTGCCGCTGTCGCCCGCGCCGCCCGACCGACAGCTGGCCTACACTGCGGCCTTCTCCAGGCTGGCCACCGTCAGGCAGGTGTGTATACTGATACGTTGTGTGTGCTATCGGGAGGTGTACAGTAGCGTGCCGCTGTCGCCCGCGCCGCCCGACCGACAGCTGGCCTACACTGCGGCCTTCTCCAGGCTGGCCACCGTCAGGCAGGTGTGTATACTGATACGTTGTGTGTGCTATCGGGAGGTGTACAGTAGCGTGCCGCTGTCGCCCGCGCCGCCCGACCGACAGCTGGCCTACACTGCGGCCTTCTCCAGGCTGGCCACCGTCAGGCAGGTGTGTATACTGATACGTTGTGTGTGCTATCGGGAGGTGTACAGTAGCGTGCCGCTGTCGCCCGCGCCGCCCGACCGACAGCTGGCCTACACTGCGGCCTTCTCCAGGCTGGCCACCGTCAGGCAGGTGTGTATACTGATACGTTGTGTGTGCTATCGGGAGGTGTACAGTAGTGTGCCGCTGTCGCCCGCGCCGCCCGACCGACAGCTGGCCTACACTGCGGCCTTCTCCAGGCTGGCCACCGTCAGGCAGGTGTGTATACTGATACGTTGTGTGTGCTATCGGGAGGTGTACAGTAGCGTGCCGCTGTCGCCCGCGCCGCCCGACCGACAGCTGGCCTACACTGCGGCCTTCTCCAGGCTGGCCACCGTCAGGCAGGTGTGTATACTGATACGTTGTGTGTGCTATCGGGAGGTGTACAGTAGCGTGCCGCTGTCGCCCGCGCCGCCCGACCGACAGCTGGCCTACACTGCGGCCTTCTCCAGGCTGGCCACCGTCAGGCAGGTGTGTATACTGATACGTTGTGTGTGCTATCGGGAGGTGTACAGTAGCGTGCCGCTGTCGCCCGCGCCGCCCGACCGACAGCTGGCCTACACTGCGGCCTTCTCCAGGCTGGCCACCGTCAGGCAGGTGTGTATACTGATACGTTGTGTGTGTTATCGGGAGGTGTACAGTAGCGTGCCGCTGTCGCCCGCGCCGCCCGACCGACAGCTGGCCTACACTGCGGCCTTCTCCAGGCTGGCCACCGTCAGGCAGGTGTGTATACTGATACGTTGTGTGTGCTATCGGGAGGTGTACAGTAGCGTGCCGCTGTCGCCCGCGCCGCCCGACCGACAGCTGGCCTACACTGCGGCCTTCTCCAGGCTGGCCACCGTCAGGCAGGTGTGTATACTGATACGTTGTGTGTGCTATCGGGAGGTGTACAGTAGCGTGCCGCTGTCGCCCGCGCCGCCCGACCGACAGCTGGCCTACACTGCGGCCTTCTCCAGGCTGGCCACCGTCAGGCAGGTGTGTATACTGATACGTTGTGTGTGCTATCGGGAGGTGTACAGTAGCGTGCCGCTGTCGCCCGCGCCGCCCGACCGACAGCTGGCCTACACTGCGGCCTTCTCCAGGCTGGCCACCGTCAGGCAGGTGTGTATACTGATACGTTGTGTGTGCTATCGGGAGGTGTACAGTAGCGTGCCGCTGTCGCCCGCGCCGCCCGACCGACAGCTGGCCTACACTGCGGCCTTCTCCAGGCTGGCCACCGTCAGGCAGGTGTGTATACTGATACGTTGTGTGTGCTATCGGGAGGTGTACAGTAGCGTGCCGCTGTCGCCCGCGCCGCCCGACCGACAGCTGGCCTACACTGCGGCCTTCTCCAGGCTGGCCACCGTCAGGCAGGTGTGTATACTGATACGTTGTGTGTGCTATCGGGAGGTGTACAGTAGCGTGCCGCTGTCGCCCGCGCCGCCCGACCGACAGCTGGCCTACACTGCGGCCTTCTCCAGGCTGGCCACCGTCAGGCAGGTGTGTATACTGATACGTTGTGTGTGCTATCGGGAGGTGTACAGTAGCGTGCCGCTGTCGCCCGCGCCGCCCGACCGACAGCTGGCCTACACTGCGGCCTTCTCCAGGCTGGCCACCGTCAGGCAGGTGTGTATACTGATACGTTGTGTGTGCTATCGGGAGGTGTACAGTAGCGTGCCGCTGTCGCCCGCGCCGCCCGACCGACAGCTGGCCTACACTGCGGCCTTCTCCAGGCTGGCCACCGTCAGGCAGGTGTGTATACTGATACGTTGTGTGTGCTATCGGGAGGTGTACAGTAGCGTGCCGCTGTCGCCCGCGCCGCCCGACCGACAGCTGGCCTACACTGCGGCCTTCTCCAGGCTGGCCACCGTCAGGCAGGTGTGTATACTGATACGTTGTGTGTGCTATCGGGAGGTGTACAGTAGCGTGCCGCTGTCGCCCGCGCCGCCCGACCGACAGCTGGCCTACACTGCGGCCTTCTCCAGGCTGGCCACCGTCAGGCAGGTGTGTATACTGATACGTTGTGTGTGCTATCGGGAGGTGTACAGTAGCGTGCCGCTGTCGCCCGCGCCGCCCGACCGACAGCTGGCCTACACTGCGGCCTTCTCCAGGCTGGCCACCGTCAGGCAGGTGTGTATACTGATACGTTGTGTGTGCTATCGGGAGGTGTACAGTAGCGTGCCGCTGTCGCCCGCGCCGCCCGACCGACAGCTGGCCTACACTGCGGCCTTCTCCAGGCTGGCCACCGTCAGGCAGGTGTGTATACTGATACGTTGTGTGTGCTATCGGGAGGTGTACAGTAGCGTGCCGCTGTCGCCCGCGCCGCCCGACCGACAGCTGGCCTACACTGCGGCCTTCTCCAGGCTGGCCACCGTCAGGCAGGTGTGTATACTGATACGTTGTGTGTGCTATCGGGAGGTGTACAGTAGCGTGCCGCTGTCGCCCGCGCCGCCCGACCGACAGCTGGCCTACACTGCGGCCTTCTCCAGGCTGGCCACCGTCAGGCAGGTGTGTATACTGATACGTTGTGTGTGCTATCGGGAGGTGTACAGTAGCGTGCCGCTGTCGCCCGCGCCGCCCGACCGACAGCTGGCCTACACTGCGGCCTTCTCCAGGCTGGCCACCGTCAGGCAGGTGTGTATACTGATACGTTGTGTGTGCTATCGGGAGGTGTACAGTAGCGTGCCGCTGTCGCCCGCGCCGCCCGACCGACAGCTGGCCTACACTGCGGCCTTCTCCAGGCTGGCCACCGTCAGGCAGGTGTGTATACTGATACGTTGTGTGTGCTATCGGGAGGTGTACAGTAGCGTGCCGCTGTCGCCCGCGCCGCCCGACCGACAGCTGGCCTACACTGCGGCCTTCTCCAGGCTGGCCACCGTCAGGCAGGTGTGTATACTGATACGTTGTGTGTGCTATCGGGAGGTGTACAGTAGCGTGCCGCTGTCGCCCGCGCCGCCCGACCGACAGCTGGCCTACACTGCGGCCTTCTCCAGGCTGGCCACCGTCAGGCAGGTGTGTATACTGATACGTTGTGTGTGCTATCGGGAGGTGTACAGTAGCGTGCCGCTGTCGCCCGCGCCGCCCGACCGACAGCTGGCCTACACTGCGGCCTTCTCCAGGCTGGCCACCGTCAGGCAGGTGTGTATACTGATACGTTGTGTGTGCTATCGGGAGGTGTACAGTAGCGTGCCGCTGTCGCCCGCGCCGCCCGACCGACAGCTGGCCTACACTGCGGCCTTCTCCAGGCTGGCCACCGTCAGGCAGGTGTGTATACTGATACGTTGTGTGTGCTATCGGGAGGTGTACAGTAGCGTGCCGCTGTCGCCCGCGCCGCCCGACCGACAGCTGGCCTACACTGCGGCCTTCTCCAGGCTGGCCACCGTCAGGCAGGTGTGTATACTGATACGTTGTGTGTGCTATCGGGAGGTGTACAGTAGCGTGCCGCTGTCGCCCGCGCCGCCCGACCGACAGCTGGCCTACACTGCGGCCTTCTCCAGGCTGGCCACCGTCAGGCAGGTGTGTATACTGATACGTTGTGTGTGCTATCGGGAGGTGTACAGTAGCGTGCCGCTGTCGCCCGCGCCGCCCGACCGACAGCTGGCCTACACTGCGGCCTTCTCCAGGCTGGCCACCGTCAGGCAGGTGTGTATACTGATACGTTGTGTGTGCTATCGGGAGGTGTACAGTAGCGTGCCGCTGTCGCCCGCGCCGCCCGACCGACAGCTGGCCTACACTGCGGCCTTCTCCAGGCTGGCCACCGTCAGGCAGGTGTGTATACTGATACGTTGTGTGTGCTATCGGGAGGTGTACAGTAGCGTGCCGCTGTCGCCCGCGCCGCCCGACCGACAGCTGGCCTACACTGCGGCCTTCTCCAGGCTGGCCACCGTCAGGCAGGTGTGTATACTGATACGTTGTGTGTGCTATCGGGAGGTGTACAGTAGCGTGCCGCTGTCGCCCGCGCCGCCCGACCGACAGCTGGCCTACACTGCGGCCTTCTCCAGGCTGGCCACCGTCAGGCAGGTGTGTATACTGATACGTTGTGTGTGCTATCGGGAGGTGTACAGTAGCGTGCCGCTGTCGCCCGCGCCGCCCGACCGACAGCTGGCCTACACTGCGGCCTTCTCCAGGCTGGCCACCGTCAGGCAGGTGTGTATACTGATACGTTGTGTGTGCTATCGGGAGGTGTACAGTAGCGTGCCGCTGTCGCCCGCGCCGCCCGACCGACAGCTGGCCTACACTGCGGCCTTCTCCAGGCTGGCCACCGTCAGGCAGGTGTGTATACTGATACGTTGTGTGTGCTATCGGGAGGTGTACAGTAGCGTGCCGCTGTCGCCCGCGCCGCCCGACCGACAGCTGGCCTACACTGCGGCCTTCTCCAGGCTGGCCACCGTCAGGCAGGTGTGTATACTGATACGTTGTGTGTGCTATCGGGAGGTGTACAGTAGCGTGCCGCTGTCGCCCGCGCCGCCCGACCGACAGCTGGCCTACACTGCGGCCTTCTCCAGGCTGGCCACCGTCAGGCAGGTGTGTATACTGATACGTTGTGTGTGCTATCGGGAGGTGTACAGTAGCGTGCCGCTGTCGCCCGCGCCGCCCGACCGACAGCTGGCCTACACTGCGGCCTTCTCCAGGCTGGCCACCGTCAGGCAGGTGTGTATACTGATACGTTGTGTGTGCTATCGGGAGGTGTACAGTAGCGTGCCGCTGTCGCCCGCGCCGCCCGACCGACAGCTGGCCTACACTGCGGCCTTCTCCAGGCTGGCCACCGTCAGGCAGGTGTGTATACTGATACGTTGTGTGTGCTATCGGGAGGTGTACAGTAGCGTGCCGCTGTCGCCCGCGCCGCCCGACCGACAGCTGGCCTACACTGCGGCCTTCTCCAGGCTGGCCACCGTCAGGCAGGTGTGTATACTGATACGTTGTGTGTGCTATCGGGAGGTGTACAGTAGCGTGCCGCTGTCGCCCGCGCCGCCCGACCGACAGCTGGCCTACACTGCGGCCTTCTCCAGGCTGGCCACCGTCAGGCAGGTGTGTATACTGATACGTTGTGTGTGCTATCGGGAGGTGTACAGTAGCGTGCCGCTGTCGCCCGCGCCGCCCGACCGACAGCTGGCCTACACTGCGGCCTTCTCCAGGCTGGCCACCGTCAGGCAGGTGTGTATACTGATACGTTGTGTGTGCTATCGGGAGGTGTACAGTAGCGTGCCGCTGTCGCCCGCGCCGCCCGACCGACAGCTGGCCTACACTGCGGCCTTCTCCAGGCTGGCCACCGTCAGGCAGGTGTGTATACTGATACGTTGTGTGTGCTATCGGGAGGTGTACAGTAGCGTGCCGCTGTCGCCCGCGCCGCCCGACCGACAGCTGGCCTACACTGCGGCCTTCTCCAGGCTGGCCACCGTCAGGCAGGTGTGTATACTGATACGTTGTGTGTGCTATCGGGAGGTGTACAGTAGCGTGCCGCTGTCGCCCGCGCCGCCCGACCGACAGCTGGCCTACACTGCGGCCTTCTCCAGGCTGGCCACCGTCAGGCAGGTGTGTATACTGATACGTTGTGTGTGCTATCGGGAGGTGTACAGTAGCGTGCCGCTGTCGCCCGCGCCGCCCGACCGACAGCTGGCCTACACTGCGGCCTTCTCCAGGCTGGCCACCGTCAGGCAGGTGTGTATACTGATACGTTGTGTGTGCTATCGGGAGGTGTACAGTAGCGTGCCGCTGTCGCCCGCGCCGCCCGACCGACAGCTGGCCTACACTGCGGCCTTCTCCAGGCTGGCCACCGTCAGGCAGGTGTGTATACTGATACGTTGTGTGTGCTATCGGGAGGTGTACAGTAGCGTGCCGCTGTCGCCCGCGCCGCCCGACCGACAGCTGGCCTACACTGCGGCCTTCTCCAGGCTGGCCACCGTCAGGCAGGTGTGTATACTGATACGTTGTGTGTGCTATCGGGAGGTGTACAGTAGCGTGCCGCTGTCGCCCGCGCCGCCCGACCGACAGCTGGCCTACACTGCGGCCTTCTCCAGGCTGGCCACCGTCAGGCAGGTGTGTATACTGATACGTTGTGTGTGCTATCGGGAGGTGTACAGTAGCGTGCCGCTGTCGCCCGCGCCGCCCGACCGACAGCTGGCCTACACTGCGGCCTTCTCCAGGCTGGCCACCGTCAGGCAGGTGTGTATACTGATACGTTGTGTGTGCTATCGGGAGGTGTACAGTAGCGTGCCGCTGTCGCCCGCGCCGCCCGACCGACAGCTGGCCTACACTGCGGCCTTCTCCAGGCTGGCCACCGTCAGGCAGGTGTGTATACTGATACGTTGTGTGTGCTATCGGGAGGTGTACAGTAGCGTGCCGCTGTCGCCCGCGCCGCCCGACCGACAGCTGGCCTACACTGCGGCCTTCTCCAGGCTGGCCACCGTCAGGCAGGTGTGTATACTGATACGTTGTGTGTGCTATCGGGAGGTGTACAGTAGCGTGCCGCTGTCGCCCGCGCCGCCCGACCGACAGCTGGCCTACACTGCGGCCTTCTCCAGGCTGGCCACCGTCAGGCAGGTGTGTATACTGATACGTTGTGTGTGCTAAAATAAGTAATAGTAACAATATATAATGGAAACGTTTATAGACTGATTAGCCCAAAAGCTTGTTATGGTACATCGAATTGCCCGAGTGGCACAAGTTGCATTCCTAATGCCCAACGTGTAACTTACTATACTTTATTTTTGCCGTCCCCAGGTATGCGAGTTCCTCTGCGCTGCTTTAGGCCTGGCCCGCGAAGACATGAGGGTTTGGTCAGTAGGCAACACTGCAGTCCTGCTGGATGACGAGCGCCCCACCCTACACGAGCTGGGGCTGGACGAGCGGGCGCGGCTGCTGCTGGAGGTGCGGAACTGTGACCTCACCTGGCCGGAGGAGATAGGAGCCCTCAGGTACGCATTATTACAACCACACAAAGGTTCAATGTTCGTTATCCGTTTGCAGTGTAACATTACTCGATTGAGTTATATTTCCATGTCTAGTGTTTCGTTTGCGGAGCTTTTCCGATAGCGGCGGTGTCCCATGATATTTTACCCGACTATGGCAAAGCTAAAAGAAAGGTTATGGTTTTAGTAATCTATGTAAGCATGTATTTACGTATGTTTCTCCGTAGCGCCCAAACATTTCATCCGATTTTGATGAATAAGTGTCGATCGATTCGTTATTATCGCCCGGGTAACCATAGGATGAAAAAAAATCGGTAGTCAGGTTACAGTTTTTAAACTTTTTGCTTGTTGTGAAGTATAATAATTTATTTCTGATTCCGGAGGTCCAAGATGCGTTTGCGCAGTCACATAATTTGTTTGCGGAATATTAATTGATTGCAGAATACCAAGTTGCATTTTTGGCGTCCCATTCTCCGTACTCGTAGTCACATAATACATTTTTCGGGTTCCAAGGTCCATTTGCAGAGTCCCATGATGCATATGACGAGTCCCATGATCCTACTGCGGAGTACAATGAACCATTTGCGGGGTTCCATAATCCAATTGCGGAGGATGATCCGCGCTCCAAGCAGTGAGGATGCTCACTAACTTTTGATATGAACCTTGGTGTGTCACACCTATTGAGATGTGACACACACACATACATTAGTAGGTACATTGGTACCTACTAATCAATCAGCTGGGAATAATCGTGCTAAAATAACAATGACGTCCTTATCAAAAGGATAAAGTTACGTTTTCCTACACTGTTCCCTAAATAAATGTAAATCATGTCACGTTTGTCGAGGTTATAACAGTGATCATGGAGGTTTGTGACAGTTTTTCTTCAGAGAAATGAAAATTAGTTCTGTGTGGTAAAGACAACTTTTCGTTTGTGTTAATTCTTAATAGGTTTTTAGGGAATAGTGAGTGATTTTAATGTTTATGTCGTGGGTAAAGTAGCACGTGTTTTTTCGGTTGTGCGCAAATATGTTTCGACTAAACGACGAAATTGTTTTTGTGTAACGGCGGAACAAATTACTGGATGTGGAATGCGAAGGGTTGATGCAATGTGGAAGGCCCTTTGACCGACTGTGGACTTGTAAGATATCAATATGATTGATTGATCATCTTTATATCTACAGGGTTACAGGGAAAGTCGATTAAAAGAGGTTATAGTTTCCATAATTCCCGACTGATTTGATTATGAAACACCATACTCCAAACTTAACCGTTTTCAAGATAATGAACATTGAAGTTTTTTTTAAGTTACCGTTTTTTTGTCTTATTGACTTATTTTTTTGGGTCTTTTGCCTCAAATTTATTTGTACTGGCTATTTTTGTGTAGTTGATAAGTTGCTTTATTATTCTCAACACTAAAATTGCAGTAAATTGAACCAGCATTGATACAGCATGACTGTGACACATTAAATACGTTTTGTAACTATTAGTATAAATAATAAATAAATTACGAGCACAAAACCCAGTTTGGGGTACGGTACCAGTCTCATAGTCAAATCAGTTCGGAATGATGGAAATAACAACCTCGTAAAGGATCAAGGTCGACCTGACCTGTAGCCCTGTATATTGTCTATGTTTAAACTTAGTCAACTAATCACAAAAGATGTGGCGACGTTTGAGGGAGGCCTTGTTCAGAAGTGGACGTCTTTCGGTTGAAATAAAGATGATAAATCACAAAAGCAAACATGTCTGTTGTCAGAAAATTTACTTGGTTTTTGAGTTTGATTTTGTTGATATGAATGTTTACCAAGAAAGGCAGGGCACGCCTCTGCCTAACCTTAGGTGGAGTACAAGCGTGATATGTGTCAATACAATGTTCTGTCGTCACAGTATGAGCAGTGGTTCGAGCCGAGCCACGGAGCGTCGCGAGACGTTGATAGCGCCCAACCTGCCCGGCGCCACCGGCCTGCACAACCTGGGGAATACTTGCTTTATGAATGCGGCCTTACAGTCTGTGAGTACCTTGCATTTTGTAGGAGGATGGTCATCTACACGTCAATAGTAACAATTGAATTACGAAAAAATACCTTAATGCTACGAAATAGAGCCTTCCACCGCAATTATTCAAAACTCTTAGCCTCAGAACATTTAAATGTAAATTATTTAACTTTCTTTAAAGCAAATGTTATTACTCGACTGAAGATTTAATGAATGAAAAATTTATCTAAATATTTGACTTTATTGCCTATAAATCATATTTTATCCGCTTGACTTCATTGAATGTTGTCTTATATAATTAAAATCTACAACTATTGTTCAATTAATTTAAATTATTTGTAATTCTAATGATTCATTATTTAATTTTAATGGAATGATTACCCAAAATTTTACAAAACATATTTGTACGCCGGAAACGGCAGAATATTGTGATCGTAATACATAATTCACTTAACAGCTTTATACAATACTCTGGCAAATAAATGCATTCTATTCTAATATATTTGCCGTCAAACATCATTGGTCTTTTTTGATAAATTTCAATTTATAAGTTTTTTTTTGTTGCGAGAAACATGTTAAAAATGTAATGCTATAATGTAGTTGGCAAAATTCTAATTAATATTCTGTTTTCATGGTAAATAGAAACAACTCTGCAACATAAAATGTTTCTGGCAACAAAGTTCAGTGATTATTGATCAACATTGCTTGCAATGAAAGTGAATTGCCAAATTCAATACAAGAAAGTAAAAAAAGAAAATTATCCACAAAAAGCTTTTTCTATAGTTCTCTCGACAAATCAGATCGCAACAAATTAAAAAGCGTGCGATACGATTGGTCGAGGGGCCGGCTGACAACGATACCTCACTAAATTCTTAACGCGAATGAACTATAATAAAAGTACAGATTTGTATCTACAAGTGTAAATAAGTCTTATTTAAATGATATAAAGTATATTTTTGTTTGTTGTAGGTATGGAACACGGGTCCTCTGACAAGGTATTTCAACACAGGGATGCATCTGTACGAAGTGAACACAACCAACCCGCTCGGTACCAAAGGAGTGTTAGCGTTAAGATACGGAGAACTGTGTAAAGAGGTATGTATTCACTTTAGTTAATTTTGTTTACGTGATAATAATATTGATGGGAACTGTATTTGCCCTCCTTGGTGTTATAAGTTTGATGTGTGTATCTATCTGGCACCATAGCTCCTAAACGGATGAACCGATTTAGATTTTTTTTTTTTGGTTGATTTTATTGAGAGTGCTCTTATCTATGTTTGATGAGAATTGGTTCAGCCGTTCAAAAGTTATGGGCGTTTTACTGTTTGAATCGGGGTGTTATCGTGTCATAATTACGTGTTCAATTGATTGTCGTTCAAAGCTTGTTTACTACTAGGTAAATGATGTAGTATGAAATAAAAATGTGTCAGGGGTTTTTAAATTTTACTTCTTACGTATTTAAGTTTGGTTTGAAAATGAGTAGCAATCGACTTAAAAAAAAAATATAATTTTGTTTCTTTATTTCTTTCAATACACTTTGTCTTCGTCTATTATTCAATATTCCTGTCGCAGGTCTGCTGGAAGGAATTTCTGTTGGAATAAGCAGTACTTTTGTGCTCTTCTATCCGTATTCCTTTTTTAAGTGTTTTGTGTGAACATCTATAATATAAAAAAGAATCGTTGAATGTGTTGCTAAGCGCAAATCTCGAGAACAGCTGAACCGATTTCGCTAATTCTTTTTTTATTGGGTTTGTTATTGTTAGGAGAAGGTTCTAGAGAAAAAAAATAAGGCAAAAAAATGGTACCTTACCTACATAGGTAGGGTAGGGTAGGTAGGGTAGGTAGAGTAGGTACTGTAGGTAGGGTAGGTAGAGTAGGTACTGTAGGTAGGGTAGGTAGGGTAGGTAGGCTAGGTAGAGTAGGTACTGTAGGTAGGGTAGGGTAGATGAGTGTTTGGTGTTTTTATGGCAAAACAAAGTTTGTCGGGTCAACTAGTACATAAATAAATATGAGATAACATTTTCTGTATCGTGGCTGGCACTGTCACTGTTAGCGTAGCCAGTTGGAGTGGGCTGAGTGCTGTATAACTTGTCAGGTGTGGTCGTGCTCGGCGCGCTCGGTGGCGCCGCTGCGCGTGCGCTGGTGCGTGTCGCGCTGGGCGCGCGCGCTGGCGGGCGGCGGCCAGCACGACGCGCAGGAGCTGCTGGCGTGGCTGCTGGACGCGCTGCACGAGGACCTCAACCGCGCCACGCCGCACGCCGCGCCCGCGCCCGCGCACAACGACGACCCGGGGGGGCGACCCGACCAGGTGACTAACTTTTTTAGTATTGTTATTCTGTGACCACAACCTCTTAAAACTAAGTTTCGAATGTGCGTAAGGGACAGATGTATATAACTTGTATACATCTGTCCCTTTTTCCCAATCGCCCCATGATAGTTTTGACACGTCATGGTACGAATGCTAGTGAAAATTGCAGGAATCACCTGGCTGCGAGACAGACAGGATCGGTCGATGTGGTGACGATGTAGGGCCTATGTTCAGCAGTGGACGTATTTCGACTGAAATAATGATTATTCTCACGTTTACCACGATTGATGTGGTCGACTATGAAGCACGCTTACCTAGAAACAACCTATTCACACTTGACTCTGGCAGGAAATTCCACTCCTTAGCTGTTCACACAGTAAAAGTATTTCCAAAATATTTGCTATGACTGCTATATATATAAAAAAACTACAAAAGTGTCGTAACTTGATGGGACAACTGATTTCTCCGTCAATTGAGGACCGATTTTTTAAATTCTTTTTTTGTTTGAAAAAGTATGTTCCGAAATTGGTCCCATTTTAATTTGGTGAAGATCTGATGAAGAACTTCGGAGATATACAGCAAAACTCTTCAATAAATGACGGCAAATCTCTCGGGATTGCTGCAATTGCATAGTTTGTTTATTGTTTATACCATTTCATAACATAACATCATGCCAGTTCGCTCTTAAGGGGTACGCAGATCTCTCATTTCACCGGTTATGTTCAAGTTTCATAAAATCTATTCTGGCGTTATAGTTACCTTACTAACTTGCCTATTAGGTAGGTACAACTAAAAAGTGAAAAATAAAAAACTTTTAGCAAAAAAATACTACCGACTTCCAAATACAAAACTACAAAGTGAAAAATAAGTTTATTTTTTGAAGTCGGTAGTATATACTTTCGTAGGTACCAATTTTTTCGCGTTATGGACACCGACTTCAAAAAATAAACTTATTTTTCACTTTGTAGTTTTGTATTTGGAAGTCAGTAGTATTTTTTTGCTAAAACTTTTTTTCATACAATATTTTTAAGTTGAGGGTGGAAGAACAAATAAAAATAAAAAAATTGCAGAAAGGGTCAGCGCATACAGGGCAATTATTCGAACACGTTAGTTGGTGTCTAGTTTATCGTAATGTAATACGAACAAAAACACACCACAAAAACATTTAGTGCATTTTACATTAAGAATTTTCTCAATTGAATATATGCTTGAACATTCTGAAGATCCAATACACTGAGCCTAAAGTTCTCAGTAAAGTCGAACCGAATTTTAGTTATTACTCAACGAAATTCAAATAAGTCTTTCCATTCTCCAGGTGGTAGCAGCAGAAGCGTGGGAACAGCACACGTCTCGCAACGCGTCCATCATGACAGAGCTGTTCTACGGACAGCTGAAGTCTAAAGTAGTGTGCGATACGTGCGCGCGCGAGTCGGTGCGCTTCGACGCCTTCAACATGCTCAGTCTGCCGCTGCCCATGGAGTCCTATGTGTGCTGTGAGCTCAGGGGTAAGTGCAACGCGTCCATCATGACAGAGCTGTTCTACGGACAGCTGAAGTCTAAAGTAGTGTGCGATACGTGCGCGCGCGAGTCGGTGCGCTTCGACGCCTTCAACATGCTCAGTCTGCCGCTGCCCATGGAGTCCTATGTGTGCTGTGAGCTCAGGGGTAAGTGCAACGCGTCCATCATGACAGAGCTGTTCTACGGACAGCTGAAGTCTAAAGTAGTGTGCGATACGTGCGCGCGCGAGTCGGTGCGCTTCGACGCCTTCAACATGCTCAGTCTGCCGCTGCCCATGGAGTCCTATGTGTGCTGTGAGCTCAGGGGTAAGTGCAACGCGTCCATCATGACAGAGCTGTTCTACGGACAGCTGAAGTCTAAAGTAGTGTGCGATACGTGCGCGCGCGAGTCGGTGCGCTTCGACGCCTTCAACATGCTCAGTCTGCCGCTGCCCATGGAGTCCTATGTGTGCTGTGAGCTCAGGGGTAAGTGCAACGCGTCCATCATGACAGAGCTGTTCTACGGACAGCTGAAGTCTAAAGTAGTGTGCGATACGTGCGCGCGCGAGTCGGTGCGCTTCGACGCCTTCAACATGCTCAGTCTGCCGCTGCCCATGGAGTCCTATGTGTGCTGTGAGCTCAGGGGTAAGTGCAACGCGTCCATCATGACAGAGCTGTTCTACGGACAGCTGAAGTCTAAAGTAGTGTGCGATACGTGCGCGCGCGAGTCGGTGCGCTTCGACGCCTTCAACATGCTCAGTCTGCCGCTGCCCATGGAGTCCTATGTGTGCTGTGAGCTCAGGGGTAAGTGCAACGCGTCCATCATGACAGAGCTGTTCTACGGACAGCTGAAGTCTAAAGTAGTGTGCGATACGTGCGCGCGCGAGTCGGTGCGCTTCGACGCCTTCAACATGCTCAGTCTGCCGCTGCCCATGGAGTCCTATGTGTGCTGTGAGCTCAGGGGTAAGTGCAACGCTTCCATCATGACAGAGCTGTTCTACGGACAGCTGAAGTCTAAAGTAGTGTGCGATACGTGCGCGCGCGAGTCGGTGCGCTTCGACGCCTTCAACATGCTCAGTCTGCCGCTGCCCATGGAGTCCTATGTGTGCTGTGAGCTCAGGGGTAAGTGCAACGCGTCCATCATGACAGAGCTGTTCTACGGACAGCTGAAGTCTAAAGTAGTGTGCGATACGTGCGCGCGCGAGTCGGTGCGCTTCGACGCCTTCAACATGCTCAGTCTGCCGCTGCCCATGGAGTCCTATGTGTGCTGTGAGCTCAGGGGTAAGTGCAACGCGTCCATCATGACAGAGCTGTTCTACGGACAGCTGAAGTCTAAAGTAGTGTGCGATACGTGCGCGCGCGAGTCGGTGCGCTTCGACGCCTTCAACATGCTCAGTCTGCCGCTGCCCATGGAGTCCTATGTGTGCTGTGAGCTCAGGGGTAAGTGCAACGCGTCCATCATGACAGAGCTGTTCTACGGACAGCTGAAGTCTAAAGTAGTGTGCGATACGTGCGCGCGCGAGTCGGTGCGCTTCGACGCCTTCAACATGCTCAGTCTGCCGCTGCCCATGGAGTCCTATGTGTGCTGTGAGCTCAGGGGTAGGTGGCCTATTGCTTAGCAACATTTATCAGCTAAAAAAACCGTCTACTATTCTCTACGGACCTCTTCTTCTTTTCGAGACGATGAAATCTCTAGATATTTTGGGCAGCCACTCCAATAGCAGCGTCAGTGAGGTTCATAAAGTTCTCTGAATCGCAGGTGTAGGGCACTTAGGGCCAACGGATCTCTATGCATCGCAAAAACTGTCGATCTGGCCATAGGCAGCAAATAGGCTGAACTTTATTATACTTTATCTAAAAGAGCTAGTTCATACCTCGTAAACAGGGACTAAAATAGCTCATTATCACTTAGGGACTAAAAGTGATTTGAATTTGGAATATGGATATTGTTAGTAAATGTTCCAATCAGCAAAGAGATGAATCACAAACCATGCTGGAACAATGTATTGAATAAGTGACTGGCTGAAAAACAGGGAGCGCGCCAAATAAAAAACCAAACTTTAAGAAAAATAAACAAGGCGCGAAATTAAATGCATTCCGCGTTCGTTCGTAGTTGATTAAAATTCATATTTTAGAATTATAAAAAAATTGTGAGTCTTTCTAAAGCGAAAGTATTATAATCAAGTATATCAAAAACTACATCCTGAAACACCGTTTTCTGAAACTATTACTAAAAATCGCAATGCGTGTTAAGCCTAACGGATGGTATTAATAAAATTGTTACGATGCACTTCCATAATTGTTGAAATATAAACATTAGCCTCCAATTATTTTGTTTTATGTCTTATGGTTCATAACTTGCACTTACTTATTTTCCCATAAAGGGTGATAAAAAGTAGTGTCCACCTCGGGAGCAACACTATGTTAAGCTCGATTGATGTACTTTGAACAACAAAAAAAACACTCTCGCCTTTAAAATTGTTGTTTGCTCCCTAGGTAAACAATGTACTATTTAATCATACTTATCAGAAATACTCAATTACAACAAAAAACCATATAATACCACTGCATGACAACGTGACTTTTGAACATATGGTTTTGGCTCATATTATATCATCATTGTTGTTGCAGTAATGCTGCTAGACGGGTCGGTGCCGATAAAGTACGGAGTGAGAGTGAACTCGGAAGGAACGTATCTAGATCTCAAGAAAAAGCTATCAGAATTGTGTGGACTAGCGCCTGAATCGTAAGTAATAACGATACACTGTAAGAGATAAACCACTTTATTTTTTTTTGGAAATTCTCTTAGAATGTTGAGGTGAATTTCATAAGGTACGTCCTCACTGAGAGCATTCATGTGTAATGAGCATTCGTCGTCGAATATTCGAGTAATGTGTGTCATTAAGCGGAGCGTTACAAAGCTTATACGCAAGTGCGAACTTCGGCCGGTGTGGACGTCGCAACGATTTTCGCGGAAACGGCTCGCATTCGAATGTTCACGCAAATAAAACGCTCGAAAGCGAGTACTCAGATAATGAAATCAATGAGTATGTATGTAGGAATATTACTGGCCACTTGTAAAACAAGGAACAGTTCCTTGATCTTAAGTGTTTGTTGAATGACATTTAACGAGATCGTATTCGAATGCTTCAACCTCGCAAGGGAATGTTCGAGTCGAACGTTCATAGTTTTGCTCGAAAGTGAATGCTGGGCTCGCTGGGAAGCATTTGTTGCTCGCCTGCGATTGCTTGTTTAAATGCTCACGAAAGAATGCTCCCAGTGAGGACGCTCCTTTAGAGTAGTGTAGGGACAGAAAACCAGTTATTGGCACTTTAAGAGAGTGCCTCCACTAGCTCCGTAATCAAATTCCCAAGAAATAATATTGAAATGCACTAGCATACAAAAATTATAATAACATGGCAAGAAATATTCTCATCATTATTTTAAGAGTTGTTTCATCCAGTGAAATAGGAATTATACATATATTTTTACTAAATTATAAAAAAGCTATCTAAAATCCTATTACTGGCATAACATTTTAACATAAAAATCATATCCTTTCTTTCCTATTTTACAAGCTTTTAATTAACTTGCAATGTATGTTAAGGCGGAACCACATTTATGAGGCGTGGCGTGTCGTGGCGCGGGATCCACCAATCAAACGACTCTGTACCAGCCTACGTCATAACGCAACGTGTTTTGTAGCCAATCAACTGCGTCAGAAGGCGCCACGACACGCCACGCCACATAAGTGTGGATCCGCCTTAAGTGTGTTCAGGTCAAATCTTGCAACTGAATTTTAAAGCAGTTATTCTCCACCGATTAAGATTTTTGCATACACGTTTAATTTGGATGGCAATGCATGGTTAGATAAGTGACGTCATTCTAAATCCAATATGGCGGACGGCCCGAGATGGTGAACTAGTTATTTTTTGTGCACTCCATGATATGGGTATAAAATGAAAGAGTTTGCTGAATACGAAAAAGCTAGTTTAAATAAATAATAATTTAATGAATAAATTTTTAGCTTATAAACTCAGAAGTGCCAATATAATGTGTCACTCTATTTTATATTTGCACGCCGAAATTAAAGGCAGAATAAGAGAACAATTTTGTACTTTTTACCAACTTTCTGTACCTTATTTATGCAAATAAATGTATTTTGATTTTGATTTTTTTTTTTAAAAATAACAGGAGGGATGCCAGTGATAGGGTTTACCCTAATGTGATTAAAAAATAAGATGGTATTTTAATAGCAATTCGCCGTCACTTCGTTTAAGTCTCAGCTAAAGTAGCTTGTGGCACGTGTCCGATTAATATTATTTAATTTAACTGTAAATATGTGTGGTATGTATAAACTACTTTGGACCTTCTATCTGATCTTCTTGTATATGGTATAATTTTCGAATAAGTCCATTTCGGATTGTTCCAGAATGTTGATAGTGGAGCTACAAGGCGCTACAATCGGACGTGTATTCGACGACAACGCAAAGATCTCCGCCGTGAGTGCAACCGAGCTGTACGCGTACGAGATCCCGCACGACGAGGCCGACACCGACACCAGCGACTGTGAGGACTACCCGCACGAAACTAACGGTGAGGGCTAGTGCTAGCTAGCATTGTGTCTACAGAGATGTCAGTTAGCGCCACAGAGCTGTACGCGTACGAGATCCCGCACGACGAGGCCGACACCGACACCAGCGACTGTGAGGACTACCCGCACGAAACTAACGGTGAGGGCTAGTGCTAGCTAGCATTGTGTCTACAGAGATGTCAGTTAGCGCCACAGAGCTGTACGCGTACGAGATCCCGCACGACGAGGCCGACACCGACACCAGCGACTGTAAGGACTACCCGCACGAAACTAACGGTGAGGACTAGTGCTAGCTAGCATTCTGTCTACAGAGATGTCAGTTAGCGCCACAGAGCTGTACGCGTACGAGATCCCGCACGACGAGGCCGACACCGACACCAGCGACTGTGAGGACTACCCGCACGAAACTAACGGTGAGGGCTAGTGCTAGCTAGCATTGTGTCTACAGAGATGTCAGTTAGCGCCACAGAGCTGTACGCGTACGAGATCCCGCACGACGAGGCCGACACCGACACCAGCGACTGTGAGGACTACCCGCACGAAACTAACGGTGAGGACTAGTGCTAGCTAGCATTCTGTCTACAGAGATGTCAGTTAGCGCCACAGAGCTGTACGCGTACGAGATCCCGCACGACGAGGCCGACACCGACACCAGCGACTGTGAGGACTACCCGCACGAAACTAACGGTGAGGGCTAGTGCTAGCTAGCATTGTGTCTACAGAGATGTCAGTTAGCGCCACAGAGCTGTACGCGTACGAGATCCCGCACGACGAGGCCGACACCGACACCAGCGACTGTGAGGACTACCCGCACGAAACTAACGGTGAGGGCTAGTGCTAGCTAGCATTGTGTCTACAGAGATGTCAGTTAGCGCCACAGAGCTGTACGCGTACGAGATCCCGCACGACGAGGCCGACACCGACACCAGCGACTGTGAGGACTACCCGCACGAAACTAACGGTGAGGGCTAGTGCTAGCTAGCATTGTGTCTACAGAGATGTCAGTTAGCGCCACAGAGCTGTACGCGTACGAGATCCCGCACGACGAGGCCGACACCGACACCAGCGACTGTGAGGACTACCCGCACGAAACTAACGGTGAGGGCTAGTGCTAGCTAGCATTGTGTCTACAGAGATGTCAGTTAGCGCCACAGAGCTGTACGCGTACGAGATCCCGCACGACGAGGCCGACACCGACACCAGCGACTGTGAGGACTACCCGCACGAAACTAACGGTGAGGGCTAGTGCTAGCTAGCATTGTGTCTACAGAGATGTCAGTTAGCGCCACAGAGCTGTACGCGTACGAGATCCCGCACGACGAGGCCGACACCGACACCAGCGACTGTGAGGACTACCCGCACGAAACTAACGGTGAGGGCTAGTGCTAGCTAGCATTGTGTCTACAGAGATGTCAGTTAGCGCCACAGAGCTGTACGCGTACGAGATCCCGCACGACGAGGCCGACACCGACACCGCGACTGTGAGGACTACCCGCACGAAAGTAACGGTGAGGGCTAGTGCTAGCTAGCATTGTGTCTACAGAGATGTCAGTTAGCGCCACAGAGCTGTACGCGTACGAGATCCCGCACGACGAGGCCGACACCGACACCAGCGACTGTGAGGACTACCCGCACGAAACTAACGGTGAGGGCTAGTGCTAGCTAGCATTGTGTCTACAGAGATGTCAGTTAGCGCCACAGAGCTGTACGCGTACGAGATCCCGCACGACGAGGCCGACACCGACACCAGCGACTGTGAGGACTACCCGCACGAAACTAACGGTGAGGGCTAGTGCTAGCTAGCATTGTGTCTACAGAGATGTCAGTTAGCGCCACAGAGCTGTACGCGTACGAGATCCCGCACGACGAGGCCGTCACCGACACCAGCGACTGTGAGGACTACCCGCACGAAACTAACGGTGAGGACTAGTGCTAGCTAGCATTGTGTCTACAGAGATGTCAGTTAGCGCCACAGAGCTGTACGCGTACGAGATCCCGCACGACGAGGCCGACACCGACACCAGCGACTGTGAGGACTACCCGCACGAAACTAACGGTGAGGGCTAGTGCTAGCTAGCGTTGTGTCTACAGAGATGTCAGTTAGCGCCACAGAGCTGTACGCGTACGAGATCCCGCACGACGAGGCCGACACCGACACCAGCGACTGTGAGGACTACCCGCACGAAACTAACGGTGAGGGCTAGTGCTAGCTAGCATTGTGTCTACAGAGATGTCAGTTAGCGCCACAGAGCTGTACGCGTACTAGATCCCGCACGACGAGGCCGACACCGACACCAGCGACTGTGAGGACTACCCGCACGAAACTAACGGTGAGGGCTAGTGCTAGCTAGCATTGTGTCTACAGAGATGTCAGTTAGCGCCACAGAGCTGTACGCGTACGAGATCCCGCACGACGAGGCCGACACCGACACCAGCGACTGTGAGGACTACCCGCACGAAACTAACGGTGAGGACTAGTGCTAGCTAGCATTGTGTCTACAGAGATGTCAGTTAGCGCCACAGAGCTGTACGCGTACGAGATCCCGCACGACGAGGCCGACACCGACACCAGCGACTGTGAGGACTACCCGCACGAAACTAACGGTGAGGGCTAGTGCTAGCTAGCATTGTGTCTACAGAGATGTCAGTTAGCGCCACAGAGCTGTACGCGTACGAGATCCCGCACGACGAGGCCGACACCGACACCAGCGACTGTGAGGACTACCCGCACGAAACTAACGGTGAGGGCTAGTGCTAGCTAGCATTGTGTCTACAGAGATGTCAGTTAGCGCCACAGAGCTGTACGCGTACGAGATCCCGCACGACGAGGCCGACACCGACACCAGCGACTGTGAGGACTACCCGCACGAAACTAACGGTGAGGGCTAGTGCTAGCTAGCATTGTGTCTACAGAGATGTCAGTTAGCGCCACAGAGCTGTACGCGTACGAGATCCCGCACGACGAGGCCGACACCGACACCAGCGACTGTGAGGACTACCCGCACGAAACTAACGGTGAGGGCTAGTGCTAGCTAGCATTGTGTCTACAGAGATGTCAGTTAGCGCCACAGAGCTGTACGCGTACGAGATCCCGCACGACGAGGCCGACACCGACACCAGCGACTGTGAGGACTACCCGCACGAAACTAACGGTGAGGACTAGTGCTAGCTAGCATTGTGTCTACAGAGATGTCAGTTAGCGCCACAGAGCTGTACGCGTACGAGATCCCGCACGACGAGGCCGACACCGACACCAGCGACTGTGAGGACTACCCGCACGAAACTAACGGTGAGGGCTAGTGCTAGCTAGCATTGTGTCTACAGAGATGTCAGTTAGCGCCACAGAGCTGTACGCGTACGAGATCCCGCACGACGAGGCCGACACCGACACCAGCGACTGTGAGGACTACCCGCACGAAACTAACGGTGAGGGCTAGTGCTAGCTAGCATTGTGTCTACAGAGATGTCAGTTAGCGCCACAGAGCTGTACGCGTACGAGATCCCGCACGACGAGGCCGACACCGACACCAGCGACTGTGAGGACTACCCGCACGAAACTAACGGTGAGGGCTAGTGCTAGCTAGCATTGTGTCTACAGAGATGTCAGTTAGCGCCACAGAGCTGTACGCGTACGAGATCCCGCACGACGAGGCCGACACCGACACCAGCGACTGTGAGGACTACCCGCACGAAACTAACGGTGAGGACTAGTGCTAGCTAGCATTGTGTCTACAGATATGTCAGTTAGCGCCACAGAGCTGTACGCGTACGAGATCCCGCACGACGAGGCCGACACCGACACCAGCGACTGTGAGGACTACCCGCACGAAACTAACGGTGAGGGCTAGTGCTAGCTAGCATTGTGTCTACAGAGATGTCAGTTAGCGCCACAGAGCTGTACGCGTACGAGATCCCGCACGACGAGGCCGACACCGACACCAGCGACTGTGAGGACTATCCGCACGAAACTAACGGTGAGGGCTAGTGCTAGCTAGCATTGTGTCTACAGAGATGTCAGTTAGCGCCACAGAGCTGTACGCGTACGAGATCCCGCACGACGAGGCCGACACCGACACCAGCGACTGTGAGGACTACCCGCACGAAACTAACGGTGAGGGCTAGTGCTAGCTAGCATTGTGTCTACAGAGATGTCAGTTAGCGCCACAGAGCTGTACGCGTACGAGATCCCGCACGACGAGGCCGACACCGACACCAGCGACTGTGAGGACTACCCGCACGAAACTAACGGTGAGGGCTAGTGCTAGCTAGCATTGTGTCTACAGAGATGTCAGTTAGCGCCACAGAGCTGTACGCGTACGAGATCCCGCACGACGAGGCCGACACCGACACCAGCGACTGTGAGGACTACCCGCACGAAACTAACGGTGAGGGCTAGTGCATGTAAGTTAATCCCCCGAGAGCTGGACAGCTGTATGCTGCTCAGTGTGTGCCACCTGGAGACACACGGCCGCTTCTACGTGTCGCGTGTCTCCCCGCAGCCGCACTAACGTGTCTCGCAGGTATGTGACAAGCGCATCCGTACCTTCGTCACGCGCAATCTAGGTGTCAACTCCCACAGCAGAACTTATATACCATCCATTTCTCCATTCCATTTAAATATTACTGTTACATTTTCAGGACGGATCTATTGTGGAACGCTAACTGTCCATCAAGGGCTAAGCTTACTTAGCTTTAGTTTAGCTCACGCAGCTGTAGGCATTTTACAGATTTATCTGTGTGTTGTATTTAAGATAACTTAGCTTGATGTTTAGTTATTGTAGCAACACAATTAAAGAAAATAAGCTGATAGAGATTTAGCGCAGACATTCAGACGTAAACGAGCTAACCTCAGGGTACGAGACAAGTAAAGTCACCGCCATATAACAAAAAAATAAAATTCGTTAACACCTGTCTACCAAATTATTTCAATATTTCGAAAAAAACGATACGAATAAACATTAAAGTCAGTGTCGCTAACACGATCAAAACAAACGTATCGCGGTAAGGGGCGTCATTGACCCTTTCACTTGGCATTCGGTAATGAGTTATTATCTCATAAACGCGTGAACCCCGATTAACATGATTTAAACGGTTTGTACACATTTGAGATCAAAATATCTCAAGTCGGATGTTTGGTACAACTTTTATGTTTTCGTTATCTAGCGGAGAATTTAGAAGTTTATTATCTACGGTTATCAATATCGCCTTGGAAACAGCACGGCTTTCAACTTAATATTTCCCATAGTTTTTAGTATATGTATCTGGTTAATTAATATGGGTATATTCCCCTTAGGCTGGTGCAACTCTGCGCAGCAGCAGTGGGCGGAGGTGAGTGTGGGCGGCGGCAATACTTCCTCACTCTGCATGCCAGCACTCTTCTGCTTCAAGGTTAGCCTAGCGCTACGCACACTCATGCACACTCACACACAAACAGACACTGAGAGGATGTGCGCGTAGAGCTTTCTGGTGCAACGACAATAAAATGAGAAAAATTGTTTCCAAACTTTTATGTAAAATTACTTTTAAAAATAGAAAAAAATTTGGTGTGAGCTTCCTCAACTGCATTCTTTAATAGTGAACTCGAATAAATAGCTCGTTTAAGTTAAAAAAATCGTAGGAATCGATGTAAGAATTTAATTTTGCTGATTTGTAATTCTAACATACAACTCCTGATCTTGCTTTACAATGTTTAAAGAGGAGTATGTTCAGTATAACTAACGTATGCATCAGAAAGCCGTAAATGAACAGAAACAAAAATTACACTGCCGTAGCAATTCATTAAAATTGTCTGTCTTTATATAAAAACGTTTTCATCTGCATTTGGGTGGGCAGAACCCCTGTCATATGAGATATAGTGATACAAAATACTGACAGTAAAAAGGGTTAGATAAACGGATTTTTATAAATATTTAAAAGTGAAGTGAAGGCATTCATTCAGGGGAGTTTTGGATTGAAATATTAAGATTAATAATTCGGGGAAACCTCCAGTTTAGTCATTTTAGTAGGGGTTATAAAAAAACTAATAAAACTGTTAAGATGTATGCAGTGTAAACGTTTTTATGTCCCCGTTTGGTGATGGCATGTAAGTGTAAGTGAAATATTCGACTACCTTACAAAACATAACACATGTTGTAAATACGAACTTACTGTATAATACCATATCTCGCGAACTATGACGTCATAATGTAAAGTGCTGACTAACTTAACTGTGTACATATTTTTGGTGCTGATTCTATTGGGTACCAACTTAACTCAATTTAGAGTATTGCTATCCCTTACCAGCAGATATAATGAGAAAGGAACGGGGATAGTTTGGTCAAACTAACCTTCATCATAGAGAAACAAAAAAAAGCATTGAATAGTATTCTATGGAAGAATATCTTGAGGGAAATGCCTATACGCACTGTGCGTGCTGAACATAGGTTCTGTCAAGCTGTCATATCTTTAGTCAGAATGGTCACGGACCGTCAATTTTAATAAGAAGGGTAAACCACCCTATCGCTGGCACCCCTCCTGTTATTGGCACTTCTGAGTTTATAGGTTAAAATAGAAAATCTATAGATTACGCTATGTTGAAATTTCTATGCCAGTAATAGGATTTTAGATAGTTTTTTATAACTTAGTGAAAATATATGTTTAATACCTATTTCACTGGATGAAACAACTCTTAAAATAAAGATTAGAATATTTCCTTCGATGTCAGTATAATTTTTGTATGCTAGTGCATTTCAATATGATTTCCTGGGCATTTGATTACGGAGCTAGGCGAGGCACAAAGTGGCAATTTCTGGTTATCTTCCCCTAAACGCTTGGTTTTAAAGGGAAGTTTCGACAATCCAGTCTCTATTAGTGTCCGCAGAGCCATCTCGGTGCATTTATCCCTCGGTGCATAAGCGGTTCAAAAGTAGGAGTGCGTGCTTTTTTAAGAAGCATTTTTATCAATGATCACTGTACATATGTTTTTTTTTTATTATTGATAAACTCATATTTTATCACTTTATTTTGTACCAAACTGTTCCGTCTCTCTCAACCTCCACCAATGTAAGATAGCAATAGTCTTCAGTTGGTGCCCAATAGAATGTGTCCGTTGTTCGTTTGTTTGTGTTGAGAGAAGCGAGTCGAGAGGAGTGTTGACGCATCAGGTAACAGATGACACTACGAGTAGATACTGCACTGTAACGCCATTTTGTTTTCATTTGTTTTTAGTTTTGTTTTACGTAGAAAGTGATGTTTTACCATAGTTTTTGTGAGAGTTTTAATATGGTAAATCTGTAGATATTTTTTGCGATTTTTGATGCTATTTCGAAAAGCGTAGTTAAGTTAATAAACTTTTCGAGAAAATTAAAAAAAATATATCTTACCCGGAGGTTAAACGACTTTTTGACTGAAGTTTTAAACTTATTTTGACGTTATTGTAATTGGTAATTGTAAACGTTTTTTTTAAGGTTACTTATTCACAATAAGTTTAGTAAACTTTGTTTCACACAATTAAATTACAACAAGAACTTCATCCATCGTGTATATCATCAATATTTGATATTATGTGTAACTTTTGATAAAACATTCAGCCCCCGGTTTCTGAAAGTCTAATGCCTTCTCATATAAATTGTGATTGGTTACCCGAAATAAATCAGCTAATCAAATCATTTGACGTAAGATTTTACAACTGAGTACTGGCTTTCAGAATCCGTTTGTTACTTAGGTACCACCGTTTGTAAATCAGTTAGCTAAACGCTCTGTGTTCGTAGAATGTCTATATGTATATAAAAAGTTTGGTAGAGGTCACTTTTGTACAAATTCGCTTCTATTTTATTTTCCAAATTCTTTAATAATAATTTTTAGTTGTTGCTGGCTGTCCGTCTGACAATATTAGCTTTTGCTTTTAGTCCAAAGTGCAGATTTTAAAATTTCAGATCATTCGAATAAATATGGTCCAGAATAAATATGGTGAACTTAAAATGGTTAACCAATTTTGATAACATGTCTTATAATGTCAATATTTTTAAGTTTATAAAATAATTTCTGTATTATTAAATTGCCAAGCCAAAATAGCTCTTATATTAAAAAAGTCAAGACAAAATTGGTTAATCATTTTGTAGTCACCTACGAAGGTTGGTTCAGGCGCTCCCAAGGCTAAGAAAACACTCCAACAAATCTACATTATAATCGAACAACGGTTTCAGCGATCGAGATCGGAAATTCTTATGTCCCAGAGTCCACCAACCACGTTCTACAACCACGCGGTGTTCACGGACAGCACCCTGCCGAAGCAGCTAGCGAACAATGGCAATGGCGGCAGCTCGCCGACGCTCAGCGTGCGCTCGCTGAGCCTGAAGCCGTCCGCGTCCAGCCCGCGCCTGCCCAAGGTCAAGTTTGGCTCGTCGCCGTCCAATATGTGCAAGATGGATGACAGTAAAGATGTGCCTGTCGGCAAGATACAGTATTTGGTGGCTGTTCATAGGTGAGTTAGTTGTGGATTTGTAGTCCTTGTTTAGGTTTTCTATATACTGCTTGTTTAACCCGGGCTTAACTGTAACACCTTTTTTTCTTTTGTTATCTACCCAGCTTTTGCCATTTATTTAAAAAACCAAGAAAGAAAAGTGACATGCCTTAAACACAAGAGTGTGTCGTTTAAAAAATTCATCCTAGTGGGGCTGAACACGTATTCGTTAAATAGGCAAAAGCATCAGCGACAATCCTTACTTTTTGAATCGATCAACTCGTTGCCGTCGTGCCTTGTCGTCTCAGATGTTTAAAAATCGTACTTTGTCATAGCGACCTTAAAATAAGACACGTCAAACGATTTTGAATTATATACTCACAAGGTTCGTAATCCTGACAATATGTGGCAGGACTTCTAATTATTATTATTAGCTTGTGTTGTCCCACTGCAGGGCAAAAGCCTCCCTTCCCTCCTTCACTTCGCCCAGCCTATTGCGACTTCTAAACTTGACATAAATGTACCGAGACTTACACACTAATATTGTTTTTCCCCAGAAAGCAGTGTCGCTCGGACGCATACTTCCTCCCATGGCAGCGCAGTAGATCCTCAGTGTTCGGTGTGCCCGTACTGGTGGGCGTGAGAGACGCGCTGTCTGGGAGACAGCTATACGCGCGAGTGTGGCAGCAAGTAGCGCGGCTGCTGAGTGCCAGGCCGCCGCAACACGACCAGCACAACCATGCTACTGACTGGTGAGTAGAATAGGGCTGAGTATAGTGCCTTGATGGACACTTTGACCTCTCATGGAAAGATTATCATATCAACCCACGTCAAAACTTGCCAAGCAAATTTATATTGTCGTAAATAGAGTATGAAATAGCAACGTTAGAAATGACGCTAATTGGCGCCGGTGTGGATTGATTGGTTTACTACCACCAAATTTCTTTCGTCTCTCCTATAACTTTGCACAATGTATCTGAACGTTGGACGTTCGCTTAGCGAAATCCTTTCTCTGATCATTGTGCTTCTAGGTGTTTATACACGGCGCAAATCACTTCAGCAATCTTGCACGAGTTATTGAGCAAATCACGTATATATACGGTGCGTAAGTCACTATTCTGGCGCCGTCTTTTTAAAGCTGGCCATTTCCTAGACCATTTCCAAAGTACCGAATATAAGTTCTAGCTTCTTCATACCTGAGCTTAGGTTTGGCTCATGTTTGCTGGTTGATGTTTGTTCCAGTGACGACAGCCTAGGCTACGAGTTCCCCTTCCGGGTGCGCGTGGTGCGCGCGGGCGGCGCGTGGTGTGCGCGCTGCGCGTGGCCGGCGCTGTGCAGGGGCTGTGCGCTGCCTTCTGACGATACACCGCTTCTGTTTGATACCAGTAAGTACACCTGACAGCTCGATAGCCAGCGATAGATTGACTCTACCCGAACTGTTTGAATAGTTCACAACTCAGTCTACGTGACTAAGTGGGGGAGAGAAGGCGAATTTCAAGTCAGTAGATGGACGTTTACTAATTATAAATTTGTAACTTGGTTAAAATAGTATCATTAAAATCTGGTAAAGGTTTTCAAGGTTATTTCGATATTTTCATATCCTCATATTTATAGAAATTATCAATATTTAGTAGTCGAACTGAGTACTAGTCATTTCATATTTAAATTTCTGTATTTAGATACTATAATTTACATTTTCACCACCTTGTCTATTCTTCATTTGTATTGTGTAGCAGACACAATAGAAATTACCATTGTTTTAATCCGATTTGGCAATATGGACAGCTAAGAGGATTGCCTAAGAAATTCGTTTCGAAATATGAACATTTAGACACAAGATTAAAAAAATATAATTATAATAAACAAAATTACATTATAACAGTAACGAAATAACTTTTGAATGGATCATTGTGTAACTGGCAGAATGATACTGAACCTGTAACCTCTCGAAAAAGTGCGAATTGATTGTGTGTATATAGTCTGTGGTTTTTAGTCTGAACGTTTCTAATACATTGTTGTTGGAAGTTATTTGCATTTAATTAAGTAAGCTCATCAGGTAGTGGAAAAAGAATCGTTCGTGTCTCGCATAAAAAGGCTTTATATTTTAAAACTCGCATGTAGCTTTCGACTCGAAATTGGCTACATCGCTCGTGTTAAAATCTCGACTTTTTATGCTTGACACGAAATGAACTATTAAATGTTTGGATTTATTTTGTAATTGCTTACACGATTATCTGTGATATTCGCTGCGGGTAGTCAGAAACCCGAAAATTTGACAGCTAATCTTGCCAAGGGGTTGCCATTCCTAGATGATTGAAAGTCGTTACGGTTGGCCAGAGATGTAAAACTCACAGCTGGACATCATTGGGAGAAAATTGACACGAGACAACTCAGTGGACAATCTAAGAAGCATAGGTATAGTCCTATGCTTCTTAGATTGTCCACTGAGTTGTCTGGCATAGGCCAAAAGGCACGGTGAACTATGGGTAATTATACAACGAAACCAAAATTACATATAATTTTTATAAATGTAATTTAGTAGTTCGGAATAATGGGTTTTATTATTATGCGGGTAGTAAATGAGTATATTAGAGGAAGTTTAAAAGTGGTGCCGGTGACAGAAAAGTTGAAAACCGTTGTCCTGATATGGTAATATGATGAGGAGGGATGAAACGCACGGTACTAAAAGAGTTATAAATATAAATAAGGATTGATGGAGAGGGATGGGACGACCAAAAAAAGATGAATGGGCTGTGTGAGAAGTGATATGAAAGAAAAGGGAGTCAGTGGTACCGTGACGGGGGACAGGACGGTATGGAAGAAGAAAACTTCTTGCGCCGACCGCAAGTAACATGGAACAAGGCCAGGCAAAAGAAGGGTAGTCAGGAGTCTAAAGGTCTGGCAACCAGTCTTAAATAAGGTCCTAAAGGCTATGGTTTATCCAGCTGCATGGTTCCGGGTCCATTTATTAAAATAATGACATTGTCCAGGCAAGCGTCGCCGGCGCAGCAAGCGCTCCAGCGTGGCGCCGACGTCGCTGGACGGCGACATCCCCAACACCAACTCGCCCATCGCTAAGAACAAGCTCAACCGACACGTTTCCACAAGACTCTCCACTGATATCTCTGTGAGTATTGCTTTTTGACCAGGCTTTAATTTTTCAGGTTTATTTCAGATTTTTCTGCTAATTTTAATTTTTGAATTTTGGGTACCTCCCAAATTACGAAATAAATCTTAAAAAAATTCTCGCCTATTGGCAGACATTCGCCTCATTGGGAATATTGTATATAACACCTACGAGCGGTGAGGGTAGTGACGATAAATCAATTTAGTACTATCGCCATCGCTCCACTCGGTCAACGCCCCTGCCGCTCGTTTTGTGCTTATAGGAGTGTAGCCTTATGGTTTGCCAAGAGTGTGTTTTATTTCAGGCGTAACAACGAGTTTTTGCGATATATTGTTATTCTCAGTGTAAAGCAATTTTATTGTAGTTCCATATTAAAACTAATTAAGTAGGTTTTAAAGTCGTGACTGTTCGATTGTTGGTTTCGTGTGATACAGTCATTCATTTATTGTAAGTTTGTTTGTTTAATGATTTGATATTCTGTCTAGGGTGAAACGGAATGCGGGGAAGTGCGAGCTCTAGAGTTAGGAGCTCTGCTGGCGGGCACGCGGAGAGCCGGCGTCATGCTGGCCATCGACTGGGACCCTACTGCGCTGCATCTTAGGTACCAGTCCACACGGGAGAAGGTACGTACGACCTAGCCTAGAGTTAGGAGCTCTGCTGGCGTCATGCTGGCCATCGACTGGGACCCTACTGCGCTGCATCTTAGGTACCAGTCCACACGGGAGAAGGTACGTACGACCTAGCCTAGAGTTAGGAGCTCTGCTGGCGTCATGCTGGCCATCGACTGGGACCCTACTGCGCTGCATCTTAGGTACCAGTCCACACGGGAGAAGGTACGTACGACCTAGCCTAGAGTTAGGAGCTCTGCTGGCGTCATGCTGGCCATCGACTGGGACCCTACTGCGCTGCATCTTAGGAACTAGTCCACACGGGAGAAGGTACGTACGATCTAGGCTTGAAATTCTCTTTGTCAGGAGAATAAATGGTCATTAAAATGGTTAGCGATCTATTCCGTCAGACAAGCAGATGACTGGGAAAAAGGTTGGAATGGTAGAAAAAAACTGTTACATAATAACAGTTACGAGATCACTTGTATGGCGTTTTGATATCATTATGTAACTACAACTCTACAACGTAATTATTTTCTTTTTGGCGGCCAAGTACGAGTGAAACAATTTTCAATTTAAAGAAAAAAAGTACGTAATTAAATAGGCTACTGTTGGTAGACGCATTCTGCTTCTCCGCCCGCGCTTTTTCCACCGCCCCATCCGGCTGAATGATAATGAACCTGTTACCTCTCGAAAAAGCGCGCATTGATTGTGTGTATATAGTCTGTGGTTTTTAGTCTGAACGTTTCTAATAAATTGTTGTTGGAACTTATTTGCATTTAATTAAGTAAGCTCATCAGGTAGTGGAAAAAGAATTGTTAAAAAGGCAGGCATAAAACTACATCGCTCGTGTTAAAATCTCGACTTTTCATGCTCGACACGAAACGTACTATTCCATTCTAACAGGGTCAATGATGGTCTTATTATACAATATTAAAGGCGAGGAATCAGGTGGCTTGCCATCATGATGTGCCGTGTCAATCGTTTTGACCTTCGTAAACCGGATCCAGAACAGCTGAGCTTGGTTTGAGGAAACACCTGACTGTTTGCACTGTTCTTGTTCATACTGACCCGAGTTTATTTCAAATGGCTTAAAGAGATAAAGCAGCATGGTTCTGGACACTGGTCATAGAGGTGTGCCAGCCGCTGCAGTTTTTGTTGTTGATGATAGATGGTCTTGTCTCTTCTAGGCATGGGTAGAGCACTGGTCGGTAGCCGCGTGTCGGCAGGAAGCCGCCCGCGCCATCGACCTGGCCAGCTGCCTGCGTGCCTTCACCAGCTGCGAGCGCCTGGAGCAGCGCTACCACTGCTCGCACTGCCGCAGTGCACAGCCCGCCACCAAGAAGCTACAGATATGGAGGCTGCCACCGATACTGGTATGTTTCATGATTGTCATCCACAGCCTGACATTGACAGAATCTCTTTATTCCCAATCCCCACGCAAGTTGGGCCTGGAATATGTAGCTTACCCAGGCTCAACTCACGATGGCAATAATGTCGTCTGCCCATCTCGCCGCCGAAGAACATTATTTCAAGAGAAAGACGTCCTCCGCAGGAGGAGTGTATAGGCTGCACCCAAGCATTGCAACATCGATTATTTGTATGCTTCTTGCATCCAACGGATTCATGCGACCAAGATCTAAGAATAAGTTTATTTGTTCATTGTTACATAAGTAGTGAATCTTAAAACTGTGACATAGACGTAATCATCTTATTTGTAACCATTTTCAAACAATCAGTTATGGACAGTGATCCCCAAACTAGGTTGAACCTGTATTTTGGGTTTGGTTTGCTTTTGTATAAACCCAGATTCAGTTGTGGCGTCAGACAGCTCTTGAATAGAAGAACCAAGACTTGTATTCTTAGGGCTTAATAAGACGTGCCAATCGATTTCCAAAACTGTCACCCGTGGTACTCAACAGCTTGTGGTATACTGAATCCCTCTATTGGTCACCGCAACAAATTGCAAATAAGCATTTGCCCTTCGACAAAAAATATTTAAATACCGGTCTAATGTAAGCAAAATTCAAAAAAAGTCACGATAAAGGTTTAATACGCTATACAACAATTTTTAACATTTATGATACTTTCTCTACCACAGATAGTTCATCTAAAACGCTTCCAATACGTAAACAACAAGTGGATCAAATCACAGAAAGTCGTGAACTTCCCGTTCCAAGACTTCGACCCCTCCGCCTACCTAGCGTCCGTGCCTCAGGAGACCATCCTCAGGCACACGGAGCTGCTGACCTTCAAGAGGAAGTCTTCTGTGTTCGTGGACGATACCATCTCGGAGTCCGACAGTGACGATGATGAGAATGCTCAGCCGAAGGTATCAACCAGGCCGAAGGTTGAGAGGAAACGGAAGGGATCCGTTGAGGTAATATTTTATGATGTGTATTTTCTTATATTTATTTTTTATTGTTGTTTTTTTGTGAACCGTAAAGTATTATGACAAAAAAGAACCCTTAGGTGTTGGCAATAGTGTTACTTTTTATACGACTATGTAGATATATCAAACTGCCATATTTATTCTTCAGATAGGACCTGATGGTAATCGATGATGTGGTCGACGGAGAAGCACCTTTGCCTAGAAGTTACCTATTCACTGTTAACTTAAAAGACTTCCAGGTTGTAGCTATCAGGAAATACAGACTCCGTCAGGGAATATATTTCATTGGTATATCTTACTTATTAAGTTTGGATGGATGTGTGTATGTATGTTTGTTACACAATCACGTCAGAACGGCTGAACGGATCTGGATGAAATTGGGCATAGATATATATTATAGTCTGGAATAGCACATAGGCTTTTCGTCCCGGTATAATATTCCCTTGAGATAAGAAAACACTTTTCACAAGACATAAATAAATATCATTCCTTCCTGTCTTCCCCATAGGTGCGAGGGAGAGAAAGGCTAGAGTCGACGAGCCTGGTGACGACGCCGGTGACGGATGACAACCTGGTGGACTACCATCAGCATCATCTGCTGAAAGACCAAGATCCCTTTGACGTCAAGTACAGATTGTATGCTGTTGTGGTGAGTTGATGCAGAGTTTTCTATTATTATGTTTTTTGTGTGTATTTTATACCGGGTGCTTCCGCCTCTTGCTATTGTAGCTATCTTTTTTATTATGGGGCAATTCTCAGGGATACCTGCCGTTTAGGTAACTGAGGGTTATACCACCATTGTTACGGCTACCATTAGTCGAGGGCCCGGGATACAGTGCGGCCTGTCCGGCGCCGACTGACCGAGCGACGACTGGGATCACGATGCTGACTGTTGTAGCTACCTGCCTATATCCGGGATACAGTGCGGCCTGTCCGGCGCCGACTGACCGAGCGACGACTGGGATCACGATGCTGACTGTTGTAGCTACCTGCCTATATCCGGGATACAGTGCGGCCTGTCCGGCGCCGACTGACCGAGCGACGACTGGGATCACGATGCTGACTGTTGTAGCTACCTGCCTATATCCGGGATACAGTGCGGCCTGTCCGGCGCCGACTGACCGAGCGACGACTGGGATCACGATGCTGACTGTTGTAGCTACCTGCCTATATCCGGGATACAGTGCGGCCTGTCCGGCGCCGACTGACCGAGCGACGACTGGGATCACGATGCTGACTGTTGTAGCTACCTGCCTATATCCGGGATACAGTGCGGCCTGTCCGGCGCCGACTGACCGAGCGACGACTGGGATCACGATGCTGACTGTTGTAGCTACCTGCCTATATCCGGGATACAGTGCGGCCTGTCCGGCGCCGACTGACCGAGCGACGACTGGGATCACGATGCTGACTGTTGTAGCTACCTGCCTATATCCGGGATACAGTGCGGCCTGTCCGGCGCCGACTGACCGAGCGACGACTGGGATCACGATGCTGACTGTTGTAGCTACCTGCCTATATCCGGGATACAGTGCGGCCTGTCCGGCGCCGACTGACCGAGCGACGACTGGGATCACGATGCTGACTGTTGTAGCTACCTGCCTATATCCGGGATACAGTGCGGCCTGTCCGGCGCCGACTGACCGAGCGACGACTGGGATCACGATGCTGACTGTTGTAGCTACCTGCCTATATCCGGGATACAGTGCGGCCTGTCCGGCGCCGACTGACCGAGCGACGACTGGGATCACGATGCTGACTGTTGTAGCTACCTGCCTATATCCGGGATACAGTGCGGCCTGTCCGGCGCCGACTGACCGAGCGACGACTGGGATCACGATGCTGACTGTTGTAGCTACCTGCCTATATCCGGGATACAGTGCGGCCTGTCCGGCGCCGACTGACCGAGCGACGACTGGGATCACGATGCTGACTGTTGTAGCTACCTGCCTATATCCGGGATACAGTGCGGCCTGTCCGGCGCCGACTGACCGAGCGACGACTGGGATCACGATGCTGACTGTTGTAGCTACCTGCCTATATCCGGGATACAGTGCGGCCTGTCCGGCGCCGACTGACCGAGCGACGACTGGGATCACGATGCTGACTGTTGTAGCTACCTGCCTATATCCGGGATACAGTGCGGCCTGTCCGGCGCCGACTGACCGAGCGACGACTGGGATCACGATGCTGACTGTTGTAGCTACCTGCCTATATCCGGGATACAGTGCGGCCTGTCCGGCGCCGACTGACCGAGCGACGACTGGGATCACGATGCTGACTGTTGTAGCTACCTGCCTATATCCGGGATACAGTGCGGCCTGTCCGGCGCCGACTGACCGAGCGACGACTGGGATCACGATGCTGACTGTTGTAGCTACCTGCCTATATCCGGGATACAGTGCGGCCTGTCCGGCGCCGACTGACCGAGCGACGACTGGGATCACGATGCTGACTGTTGTAGCTACCTGCCTATATCCGGGATACAGTGCGGCCTGTCCGGCGCCGACTGACCGAGCGACGACTGGGATCACGATGCTGACTGTTGTAGCTACCTGCCTATATCCGGGATACAGTGCGGCCTGTCCGGCGCCGACTGACCGAGCGACGACTGGGATCACGATGCTGACTGTTGTAGCTACCTGCCTATATCCGGGATACAGTGCGGCCTGTCCGGCGCCGACTGACCGAGCGACGACTGGGATCACGATGCTGACTGTTGTAGCTACCTGCCTATATCCGGGATACAGTGCGGCCTGTCCGGCGCCGACTGACCGAGCGACGACTGGGATCACGATGCTGACTGTTGTAGCTACCTGCCTATATCCGGGATACAGTGCGGCCTGTCCGGCGCCGACTGACCGAGCGACGACTGGGATCACGATGCTGACTGTTGTAGCTACCTGCCTATATCCGGGATACAGTGCGGCCTGTCCGGCGCCGACTGACCGAGCGACGACTGGGATCACGATGATGGCTGTATAGTAGCTGGAGTCCGGCTGACTGTTGTAGCTACCTGCCTACCGCAATCTGCAACATACTGTATGTCGCTTATTGCATACGTGGGTTATAAGGCTGTCAGAAACTAAATAATCAGCTTACAGGCAAAGACAAGCTTGCACCATCGCTATAGCAAGCCTCCGTCCGCCGCTTTCTCCAATCTTTTTGGCCCGTCTAATGTTGGCTACAAATGGCTGCGCAATAGTAAATCTTATACAAAAACAGGAGTGCGCTATGCCATACACATCGGAAAGTCTAAGTGCAACCCGGCCAAAAAGATTGGCGATTACTGTACAAAGGCTCTCTGTAGGCACTGTCGCACCGGCCTTCCAATGACAGCTGGATTACGTCCATCAACTTATATCTTGTGAAAATTAATTCACTACGACATACTACATGGTTACTTAACTGTGCTCTTGCCTGGAATGCGCGTCCACTCCCTGGTATAGTAGTCACAGCGGATCTTTGTGCCTCTGAAGTTTGCTATACCAACCATTGCGCTAGAAACAGTTTGTCATCGAGTATACTGCATAGCATAGAGTAAGCGAAATAGGACGATGCGACAATAGTAAAAGAGATAGTTATACAATGCTATCTTCATCTTCAACATTAACACAAAAAAGCTACTGCGCAGGATCTTGCAGCCAATTCAGAGACACAAAGATCCGCTGTGATTATTTTACCTGCGCGACGCCGTCCGAGCCTGGTGCGCTAATAGTGAAAGTCGAACGTCAGAGTGACTCACAGCGCCAGGTGTACAGTTAAGTTGACCGTGCACCGTGTTATACTTTGAACTCGTAACTAAATTTTCAAATTGTCCCTTCCAGTCTCACTCGGGGCAGATGTCTGGCGGGCACTACGTGGCGTACTGCCGCAACCCTTCGGGCGCGTGGCTGTGCTACAACGACAGCTCGTGTCGGGAACTGAGCCCCTCACCTCTGCCGCCCATAGACCCTGCTGCTGCCTACCTGCTGTTCTACGAGAGGCAGGGGCTGGACTATGAGAGGTAACGTATATTATAAGCACTACGTGGCGTACTGCCGCAACCCTTCGGGCGCGTGGCTGTGCTACAACGACAGCTCGTGTCGGGAACTGAGCCCCTCACCTCTGCCGCCCATAGACCCTGCTGCTGCCTACCTGCTGTTCTACGAGAGGCAGGGGCTGGACTATGAGAGGTAACGTATATTATAAGCACTACGTGGCGTACTGCCGCAACCCTTCGGGCGCGTGGCTGTGCTACAACGACAGCTCGTGTCGGGAACTGAGCCCCTCACCTCTGCCGCCCATAGACCCTGCTGCTGCCTACCTGCTGTTCTACGAGAGGCAGGGGCTGGACTATGAGAGGTAACGTATATTATAAGCACTACGTGGCGTACTGCCGCAACCCTTCGGGCGCGTGGCTGTGCTACAACGACAGCTCGTGTCGGGAACTGAGCCCCTCACCTCTGCCGCCCATAGACCCTGCTGCTGCCTACCTGCTGTTCTACGAGAGGCAGGGGCTGGACTATGAGAGGTAACGTATATTATAAGCACTACGTGGCGTACTGCCGCAACCCTTCGGGCGCGTGGCTGTGCTACAACGACAGCTCGTGTCGGGAACTGAGCCCCTCACCTCTGCCGCCCATAGACCCTGCTGCTGCCTACCTGCTGTTCTACGAGAGGCAGGGGCTGGACTATGAGAGGTAACGTATATTATAAGCACTACGTGGCGTACTGCCGCAACCCTTCGGGCGCGTGGCTGTGCTACAACGACAGCTCGTGTCGGGAACTGAGCCCCTCACCTCTGCCGCCCATAGACCCTGCTGCTGCCTACCTGCTGTTCTACGAGAGGCAGGGGCTGGACTATGAGAGGTAACGTATATTATAAGCACTACGTGGCGTACTGCCGCAACCCTTCGGGCGCGTGGCTGTGCTACAACGACAGCTCGTGTCGGGAACTGAGCCCCTCACCTCTGCCGCCCATAGACCCTGCTGCTGCCTACCTGCTGTTCTACGAGAGGCAGGGGCTGGACTATGAGAGGTAACGTATATTATAAGCACTACGTGGCGTACTGCCGCAACCCTTCGGGCGCGTGGCTGTGCTACAACGACAGCTCGTGTCGGGAACTGAGCCCCTCACCTCTGCCGCCCATAGACCCTGCTGCTGCCTACCTGCTGTTCTACGAGAGGCAGGGGCTGGACTATGAGAGGTAACGTATATTATAAGCACTACGTGGCGTACTGCCGCAACCCTTCGGGCGCGTGGCTGTGCTACAACGACAGCTCGTGTCGGGAACTGAGCCCCTCACCTCTGCCGCCCATAGACCCTGCTGCTGCCTACCTGCTGTTCTACGAGAGGCAGGGGCTGGACTATGAGAGGTAACGTATATTATAAGCACTACGTGGCGTACTGCCGCAACCCTTCGGGCGCGTGGCTGTGCTACAACGACAGCTCGTGTCGGGAACTGAGCCCCTCACCTCTGCCGCCCATAGACCCTGCTGCTGCCTACCTGCTGTTCTACGAGAGGCAGGGGCTGGACTATGAGAGGTAACGTATATTATAAGCACTACGTGGCGTACTGCCGCAACCCTTCGGGCGCGTGGCTGTGCTACAACGACAGCTCGTGTCGGGAACTGAGCCCCTCACCTCTGCCGCCCATAGACCCTGCTGCTGCCTACCTGCTGTTCTACGAGAGGCAGGGGCTGGACTATGAGAGGTAACGTATATTATAAGCACTACGTGGCGTACTGCCGCAACCCTTCGGGCGCGTGGCTGTGCTACAACGACAGCTCGTGTCGGGAACTGAGCCCCTCACCTCTGCCGCCCATAGACCCTGCTGCTGCCTACCTGCTGTTCTACGAGAGGCAGGGGCTGGACTATGAGAGGTAACGTATATTATAAGCGAGAAAATCTAAGCCAAAATATTAAAAATACTGTCTTTATCTGCTTTAGAGTTACTTGTCACTGTAAATAACCACCATGAAGTGTAAACCTTTATCATGCAATCTGTGTTAGGCAGAGAAGAGATAGCGGACAAGTTCGATAAATTCTTTTATCACATCTATTCAAAAAGAGCTAGTTTATTCTTTGTAAAGAGGGACTGAAATAGCTCATTAATCCCTAGGGACTAAAAGTGATTTGAATTTGGAATGTGGATATTGTGTTAGTAAATGTTCCAATCAGCAAAGAGATGAATCACAAACCATGCGGTCCAAAATAGGATCATATCGAGAAAATCGATTACGACGAATGTATCGAGGTGAATGGCTAATGAGCGTTTGTAATTCTATTTCTGACCGCACGGGAACATTGTATTGAATAAATGACTGTCAAGAAAACCGCGCGCGACCCAAATAAAAAAATGTACAACTCTAACGGATTGTACTAATAAAATAGTTACGATGCACTTCTATAATTGTTCAAATATTAGCCTTTAATTATTTCTATGTTATGTCTTATGGTTCCGTATGTGAAGAAATAAACGTTACGTTATTGTTCATAAGTTGTACGTACTTATTTTCTCATAAAGGGTGATAAAAAGTAGTTTCGACCTCGGGAGCAACACTATTTTAAGCTCGAGTAACTTACTTCTAAACACTGGGGCGCTCTGAAAAAAAACACGCTTGCGTTTAAAATAGTTGTTTGCTGCCTAGATAAACAATCTACTATTTATAGTATTTATGTTACGATAAAGTGGCATCACACTAAATGTCAATTTAGTCCAGCAAATTAAAACTCAGAGTTTAATAAGTATTATCTCTCTTTCCAGGTACCTCCCTGACATAGCCGGCAAAGAACCCATAGTAAGGGACGCAGAAATGTTAGATCCAGATGAAAACGACCTCAAAAAGATGTGTTCTCTCATGTAGACACATTGTGATATACTACAGGAGGCTTGCACCAGGCTGGCAGGAGTCACTGCTACCCGACTGTGGCGGAGAGGCGAGTTGTGTGTTACACGGCAACGGCGGCGGGAATCGGATCAAATTGGTGACGTGAGCGTAGAAAAATTGGTGAGGTTTGTCTGTCGAACGTCACTAGTAACTTTTTTACTTCATAAACCTATATTTTAGAGGTTGTGACTGCCTCGTTGCCCAAGTGGTTGCAACTGCTACTGCTAAGCATGAGGGCTAAGGTTCGATTCTCAGGTCGGGCAGCGTTCTTCGAATCTCAGTAACAGCCCGAGTCTAGATTTGTTTCCGGTTGATCGCAAAAGGTTCAGCTCCTTTTACATGGCGAAGTCTTAAATGTGCATGCAGCATCTCTGCCGCAAATATTCTTTTTCTGTCTTTCTATTGTCTTTCTTACTATTAATTCATCTCTGCCTAAACCTACGGGGAAACAGGCGTGATGTTGTATTTACGTAATTTAATAGTCAAATTGTTACCAAAGACGTTTGATTGACTGTATTTCGATGTAATACGTCCAATGTTGATAAGCTTACATTTAAAGATATGTTTTGTATTTAGCCCAAAAAGCGCGCTTGAAATGTCTTAGTTGCATTGTTTGAGCGTTCGCTTCAAAGAATATGTATCTGAACAGAAGGTGTTAGGGTCTATATTCTATTTTTAGCTTTCGCTCAAGGGAAAATGTACCTAAACAGACGCAGTTAGGATCTAATTTTGGTCGTTCGCGTCACCAATTTTCGCCGATTTTATAAGTAGGTGGTTTCAAATGCAGTTATAAATATTATGGTCCGAAAGATACGGTGTATAGTTTTGCAAATCTAAAATATTATGATATAAAGAATAACTACAATTAATATTATGTGGTCTGTCTCTTTTAAGTATTACAGACAATACAACCGCGGTGGGACCACAGAATCGCTCAAATTTGTTTTAATTTGTTTATTTATTTTTATTATGTATATTTGTTGAGTACAAATTACTCAGAAAAACATTAATTTATACATTTTTCATTGTTATAAAATTCACTACAATCATGAAAGGTTGTTGAAATTTACTAAGTATTCTTTATTATTATACTACATTTTTGAGTGCCATCTGGCACTCAAAAATGTAGTAATAAAAGAATAAGATAGCGCTATATGACAATATAGCGTTAGAAAGAGAGCTCACGCCACTTAGTGAGATCTTGAAATAATTTCTATACATCTTATCATAGACGGCTATAAACTCAATACCAAATTAAAATTATATTTGCATTAATATATTGAAAAATAATCGAGAACAAGACATCAATTTCTTTTTGTAATAATTTATATAAATTATATAATTTTGTTATTCGGAGTATTTGCCATGATATCGCGGGAAAGTTCGTTGGAAATACAGATTATATTTACATATACTTCACTGCCTATAATTTGCCCACGGTTGGGATACAGGCCACCTCTCGGTGAGAGGGTGCGGGCTGTAAACCACCACACGGGTTCAATCCTGATTGGTTGATATCACATATTTTCCACTTGGTACTAGGCCTTGCTGGTCTCCTCATTATATTTTACCTTCACCGTTTTCAGAGCAGTGGTGATGAACTATATTACCCAAAGTAAATTGCTTGCCTGGGTTCAAACCTACAACTTGTAAATCTACTTCTATTACTACTTACTACTATTTTGAAACGAATTTCCTTACCGTGGCTTGCGGTTGGTTCGATTCGGCCGAAAATGTGACGTCACTTAACATTTTTGCTCCAGACGCCTTTCTCATTCACTATGTATCTTTCAATGCGCAGATATATACCCACACCTCACGCTCTTTCTTATTTCACTTTCTAGTTTGAGGAACTTCATTACTGAAGAGGGTCCTCTGATGTATTTTCTTTCTTTACTGAGTCACCACTGCTCTCTGGCATTTTAGGCTTTAAACGTTTTAGGCAGTTAAGTATCTGTACGCTTCAATAATCTGTGTCCCCAGCCCAGGGTAATGTTACAGTGTTTTGTTAGTTGTTACGGTTGCGTCGTTGCAATGCATTCCTATTGTTGGTTCATTTTAAGCGCAGAGCAACATGAGGGTCTGTGCGTGGTTCGAAGCTTTATAGCTATTGTGAAGGGAGACTTATCAGCATTCGAGTTTAATTCTTATGAATGAAAACGTTTATTTTGTAAGTATTCAGAAATGTATCAGGCTAGGTGCTGTCCATCGCCTATTCCGCATTCATTCATCATTTCAGCCAAATCCGATCCCGACCGATCTCATGCAGCGTAGTAGGTAGATGGTCCATTCCTTTGTTATCAAAAGTCTGATCGTATCTCTGATCTGTAAATACTTTGTCAATTCTTATGATAGCTATTGTGATTATTATTTATTTATTTATAAATACACAAGTTACAAAGCACACTATATGACCTCTGGGGTCAAAAAATTAAAAACTTTCGAATGCTACAGATGAAGTGGAGTTATCGATGCTGATAAGTCTTCCTCCATCTTTATACATTATGTTATTATTATTATTAAAAGGTTGGCAACGCGTCTGTGAATATTTTCGTTGGTGAGATGAACCAGTGCTGTGCTGATGTTTCATGGACGAATCTAGTGTTAATTCTGTGAGTCAGGGCAAGTGTGATATTGTTTTCTGTTATTAAAAAAAATATTAGTTTTTAGTATTGGTGTCGTTGCCTAAAATAAGTGTTGATGGGTGTTTACTGTAGCATTTAACTGGAAATATTGTCCCTTTTGATTAAAAAGTATGAAATATTAAAAACGTTCGGCTTTTTGAATTTCTTATGACGTCATAATAATCTAGAAGAGACATTCAGGTCCTTGAAAGTGTTTAATACTTTTCTTTCTTTCTTTTCTTTCCTATTCCCCAGCAAAGCGATATGATGATAGCAAGTATGTAGCAAGCGAAGAACATAACGGTTCATACGAAAATGAACTATTTCCATAAGAAATGTATGTTCATATTCCTATAAGCTGCTATAATAAAGCGATATAAGCTCATACATTAAGGCTATCGGAATAAGGTTCATTTTCGTATAAAGCGGTATTGTGTTTAGAGATATCGATCTTGTACAATAGCTTCATGAGAATAAGGTTTAATTTTCGTATGGATATTTTAGCTACTATACAAAGAGTCCGCTCTTGAATTTTAACTATATAAAAATAAAGTAAATTTTCAAGTCTGACCCTCATACAAGATCGTAGGGATGGTATTTCCATGGGCCGCTACGTGTTGTCTACCGTGTAATGTACCCCTCAGCTAAGTTAGCCGGCGAACAAACTGAGTCGCCCTTGCGTTATATGGAGACTGAAGTGATGTAATATATACGTGATGTGCTATATTTTACTCATTGGAATATTTTCTATTTAATTATTAATTATTGTGTAGATAGTCTGCGGTTCTCAGTGTTTTGTACCAGATGACGATGAGATACTGAAGCTTTCGAGAAGTCTTAAGTGAAAAATATCCGCTGAGGAGTCGAAAAAAAACAGTATATTTGAAAACTCGATGTTTGTACAAAAGACTCATGATTTTAAGTAATTTCCCAGCCTTTCTTGGTAGATATTCTTTGTTAAGTTGGTACAAAACACAAGAAACGTTATAATAAAATAATATATTCTTCTAGCGCGGAAACTATTTAGTGTTATGTAACGTGTTACTGGCGTTTTATGTTAACAGCGATTAGTTATTAACTGAAAACGGTCGATATTGCCCCGGGAATTCATATATATACAAATTTTGCATATGTAAGTGATTTGCAAATGAGAATGCATATTTTAGACAACATTTACAAAAGATATGCAGAAACTACAGAACGCTACGATCCTGTTTCTGCCTACCCCCATGGGAAAAAACGCGTGAGTAAATGTATGTATGTAAATGAATGCACATATGTGAATGCCGTGGGGTTACCCGAGCTTTCAAAACAGCTCACTATAATTATCTTTTTATAATTATTATTATCTTACGGCTTAGGGCACAATGTCGTGATGCTTAATAAATTCTAGTGAGATACGATATATAAGTATTAGACACATACGATTAAGTAATATAATATATTATTATTGATATTATGAGCCGGTGTGCACGATCCTAGTTAATCTGCTATTATTTGTATACATTTATTCGAAATAATTTAATGAACGTAGCTTTTATAACGCGACATTATAAGTTAGCGGTGTTGGCTACCGTGAGGGTAGTTCAACATTATTGTAAGCTGAGGACTAGTAGTGTGGTTCTCGCCGATTTAGTCGATATTTTTATTTATTCGATCGTGTGCACCAAAATATTCGTTATTATTTGGTGAAACAGTATCTACTATTGTTGTCACAGTTGCTTAAATATGTATCTGTGACTACAGTAGTACAACTTGATCCTTGCACCCTTGTAGGTGCGTTCGCAGGGAGAGTTACATACTATGTATATTGTTAACGTATCGTAATGCCACCCACACACATGCGCGTGTGGCGTGCCATCGATCGGTTACTTTCCACTTCTATACCAAAGCACTCTTCTTTCTTTCTTCAAGCTGTACAAACATACAACGATTTCTCACAGAGCTGCGTACGATACATGATACATACACTCTGACGGTACGCTTGTAGTGTCGTACGGCGCAGAGTTCAACTGGTATTACTGTACCAATAACACGGTTGCGTTGAGTGTAATATCAAATTGTTATACAATTAAGTATTTTGAATATCCCTGTGCAATAAAGAATTTCTTTTGTATGTATTTCTGAGTTTTTTTTTTACCTCTTGTTATTTATTAATTTATGGATCGCCTTCGAGTAGCAACTTGCACAAAATATAAAAAAAGTTATCAATCTCGTATAAAAAAACATTTATTATATAAAACTTGACTTATCTAATAGCTATCATAAATTATACACTTGCTTCCAAAATGATTGCACCCAGTGATAAAAAATATTTCTCAATATTTTACTGGTGCAATAATTTTGTCTTCAAGTGAAGACTTACCACTACCAATTGGACGGAATTAAAATACAAATAAATACTAATTTGTACAACAATGCAACGCATTAACAAGTAAGTGTGAAATATTAATACCTAGACAATGTCACAGAATTATAAAGTTTATAGATTAGATCCATTCATAAAATATTGAAGTAATTTAACGCTGGATATTTAAAAATATAACAACACATCAGCAGTAACAATTAGACATAGACAGCGTCTTAATATCGCAGTAATAAGGACAATTTCAACTGCAAGTGATACCACTAGTGTGGTGTACGGTTATTACAACGATTACAATGAAAATAATTTCTTATAAATTAATGATTTCCGAATTTGGTTCTAACAAAAGTAAAGTTAGCCTGATAGGATATTCTGGTATTGTATTACATCTGGACCCTTAGATTGTCCATAGACGGACTGCTTCGAAGAGTCAGAGCCGACAGCTTTAAGCGGTCGCTGTTGGACGTCATTCCGTGTATGTCTAAGGAAGCTCTTTGAAACAACCAACAGTACGAAAATAGAAAACATATGATCTTCACTCATTCTGTGACATGTAAGACTTAAAGCTACATATTTACACTATGTAGTACGGCAGAGCCTGCGAGTGTGACGTCACAGCCACCGCTGCCACGTGGCGTGTTGCGTGGAGTCGCTCGCCTGCAGCACGTTGGACAAGCCGCCGTGTGGCACTGGGTAGGGAGCCTGGAAATGGTCATTTAGTATTACAGCCTCAACTTCCTTATAGACACTCATCTCGTCAGTACGTTAATCCTGGGTTATACAAGATGAAATTGAATACCAGAGTAAAATACGGTTAGACTGGAAGCTGACTCCAACTTTGATGATGAAGGAGTGTGGGAAAGGGAAGAAATAACTTTTTGTCTGATCTAGTAAAACAAAAAGAATTGCTCGCTGGTTGGCTAGCTTCGGCCGTAGACTAATAGACGTCAGCTTTGTATTTGATATACCTACACTATCTGTCGAGATAATGTATTCAATTTTTTTACATTGCAATATGGTAATAGATATAGTCCTGCTAATCCAGGATAGATCTTTAGTCCATACCTAAATCAATACATACACATCATATAATTTACAAAGTATAAAATTTTTTAGACAGCTATGTACCATAAATACTAGTTTCAAAGTTAGTATATGAGTAACTCACATGAACAGTCCCCAGCCAGCGCTGCTTGATGAAGTCAGCCGCCCTCTCGCCGATCATGATGACGGGCGCGTTGGTGTTGCCGGACGGCACCGCCGGCATCACGCTGGCGTCCGCCACGCGCAGCCGGTCTACGCCGCGCACCTGGACAGATTATTCAGGTGTTAGGCAGTTTTACATGGTAAGGCGCAATTGACATACCTAGTTACCTTATATTAAACCTATACCTATAAAACAGGCCATATGAAATGTTTAGGCGTGTATTAGCAGAAAATCCGCTAATAACCTTGGACTACTTCAGCAAAGAAGACGCAGCGAGAGACGTTATGCTCAAAGGTCTAACGAAGAATTAGCTAAAAAAAAAAAACATGAAATGGTCGTATCAATGGCAGCGAAAATCGCATTTCTTGGAGTCCCTCTATTAAAGTGAACACGGCTGTGTTTTTTTGTGGGTGCGAGGCCCTAACCATGCTTCCCCTAACGATACTTTTCTCTATTAACAAAAAGAAAGCGATTCAAAATTAAACGTAGTGAAAGCTTCTAGCTTTTCTAGCTATAGCTTACCTGCAGCAAGTTATCAACGACAGCACTATCATCTCCTCTCGGCCCCATCTTGCAGGACCCTGCCTGATGGTTCTCCGGAGCCGTCTGCATCCTCACGGCACACTCCCAGTAAGCATCGCAGCCGAATTTGATCTTCTCGCAGCCCTTCACGGGCGTCTTGTCCAGCTTCACTCCGTAACGCTTCAGGGCTTTGGTCTCGGATAACTTGAGAGCGAACTTGATGCCTTCGACTAAGGTTTTGACATCGTCTGGGTGGGTTAGGTAGCTGAAATTGTGATAGAAATTTGTTTCAAGTAAAGTTTACGATATCGAATACCTACCTAGGTATTTTTTGCGAGGAAGGTGATTAAATTAGGCGACACTTCGTAATTGGTAAATAACCTATTTGCAGCAGTGCGCGTCTTTCGGGTGAAATGATGTTGATTATGAGATGATTGGTACCTACAACTTAAATTTTATCAATGTTGGCAGTTTACAAGTTGGTTCGATAAAATGATCAATAAAAACTTTACTAAGATAAATCAACAATAGCACTAAATTGGTCACTTAGCCAACAAGTATTTTACATACCTAGACACATATAGTTTTTAGAGGTATCTAAATATTTATCTACTTATTTGCACGATAATGATCCAGAACAATTTAGTCAAGGTTATTACACCCTTCCCTTTTAATACCTATTTGGTTCTTTAGGTGCTTAGGATTTTGCTCGATTAATTGTACTAACGCCAATAACTTTGGGAATAGATTGGAGTACAAGTATGATGAATTCTATGTCAGTCGGCTCAATGACCCACGAGACAAACATCGCCATGGTAGTCTAACGAGGCGTTCATTACTTGATATAGACCTCTCCTAAGCGTAGCCACATCAACTGATGATCTCGCATCTAGCGGATGGCCACGACCTTTACCAGAAGGCCAATTCTTGTACACACAAAAACCACAAAAAACATTCACATTTTATGTAACTACTCACCTAGTCGCAATTTGGTTTAGGCGACAAGCATTGTCAGAAACTTGTCAAGACGTAGGAAAATTAGAGATGTTTTTATTAAGATTGTATCTGAGATGCAAATGCGAACGTTCCTTAAAATACGAGAATTGCCCCTCATCTCACATCATAAGTCAGTTAATTTCTTCAACATGATATAGGCTGAAATAGGCTGTTATCTACTCACTTAGCATAAATCTTGGGATAAGCAAAGGGATCAGCAGATCCGATCTCCAGCCTGCCTCTACTCTTGGGGTGCAGCACGGTGGGTATGATCTGGATGCTCCTGGAGCCGTTGTCCAGCCTCTCTCCGACCATGCCGGTCTTGGCGCAGTCTGCTAGGAAGCCGCCGAAGAACAGCTGGATGTCAGGGTTGTCTTCTAGGGGGTTCGAGTACTTCGTGTTTATGAAGGCGGTCACTTCGGAGATGCCTGGATAAGTAAATGAGGTTAGTTTAGTAGATTGTTAAGTATAGGTTTTCTCCTTTTTGTTAATTGTTGAGTTGATTTGCAGCTACAGTCCTCTTTTTGGGTAAACTAGGGTAAATCTGATAGCTTCTTGAGAAGCTATGAAGGTTTGCTCTTTTTAGAAGGTGACCTTTGGTTTCACGTTTCGGCCAAATTAAGATCTTGTCTTGGGAAGCAAAAAAGGTTAAGTAAGTACTATTTTCCTTTAGAACTTTTGATAGTCAAAGGTTGGATGGATTGTGTGAGGAGTGATGTGAAAGAAAATGGAGTTATTTAGACTTCATGCACAAAAGGTACAAAGGTGGACTAACGAGTTAGTGATAGCATGACAATTGACAGGACGGAAAGAAAGAAGGAAACGTGATGCGCGACCCTGGCAACATAGGACAAGGATAGAAAGATGATAATAGTCCAAAGACAGGCGGATATCGGTAGGTACCTTTTGTCTGTTATCGATTTTTCTAAGACAGGGAACAGTACCCCATAGATATAAAACTGCTGGCTTCAAATCACTTACCAGTTCCAGACATGAGTCCATCTCTGAACAGCAGGTACTCCATAGCAGTGGCCCAGTTGAGCGGGGTGGTGTTGTTGTCGTTGACCTGGAAGTTGAGGAAGTGCGCCACGTGGTTGTGCAGGTTGCGGCCCACGGCGGGCAGGCGGTGCACCAGCTTCACGCGCGCCTGCGACAGCACCTGCGGGTCGCCCACGCCGCTCAGCTGCAGGATCTGAGGCGAGGCCACTGCGCCGGCACTGTGGACCACAAGTACAGATATTAATGTGGGTCTGCTTGATACTCGTACTCATTATCGTTTTTGCCGAAAGGTATGGTCTGCTGGCAAGTAGTTACTACGCCAATTGTATAGGTAGGTAAGTTACGCCGGGATTATTACGGCTTTACGGAAATTAACCACTTGAGCACTTGGAAATCAGAAGTGATGAAGTTGAAATGTAACCAACAAATCCTAAAGTTTTCCGGGAGTAAAGTGTCAGTACTCGTTCTCTCCTGCGGTTTTGGGTTCAGCTTTTTCAAAAAAGCTTAAGTCGTATTATAGTTACTAAAAAGAATTGCCTGAGGGCAAATGTTGGGAGGGTTAAATACCCTCTGAACTGGATTGGCCTTCTATCACATTTGTATATCAATCATTATGCTGATTTGTCCCACTGCAGGCCTTCCTTTATTCTTTCATTTCAAAATACAAGAAATCTTTAAGAACAGCTTACCTCAAAACAATCTCATTATTAGCAAAAATAACTTCAGTGCCCCCAAAGCTGTTCCTGACTTCCACAGCATAGGCCTGCCTGGTGGTCTGGTTGATGAGGATCTTGGTGACGGTGGCGTTGAGCATCACGTGCAGGTTGGGGCGGTGCTTGGCGGGGCGCAGGAAGGCGCGCGCCACTGACAGGCGCGACCCGTTGCGGTTTGTCGTCTGGGCGATGGAGAACCCGGTGTGGTGCATGCCGTTGAGGTCTCGTTGTTTGTAGCCTGGAATGGGTATGACTTTCATGAGAGGGGTAGTAGAAATGTAGAGAAGAAAGATAAATTATACTTTTGTGTTAAACCTACGATGTAAATATGTAGGTGAACCTTATATAATTCCCTTTCGAATATATATGGAATAATTCCCTTTCGAAAGTTGTCTGAAAGAACGTAGTTGTTATGCGCTGGCCATTTGATGACTGGACTATTTCACCCTTGATGCTAAACAGTGCATAAAGTGATAAAAACACATGAAAAAACTGAGCACAACAAATTCACCCAACTCCTCTCCAGCCTTCACCAAGCTGTAGGTCAACGGCGGAACAGCGCGATGATCAGCCGTCCCCCCGTAACTTGGTAACCCTGGTCAATGTCCTTCAGCTGCTTGTTAAAACTAACTATATGTAACTCACCCAACTCCTCTCCGGCCTTTACCAAGCTGTAGCTCAGCGGGGGATGGTAAGGGAACTGCGCAACAGTCAGCGGTCCCCCAGTAGCGTGGTACCCCTGGTCCATGTCCTTGAGCTGCTTGTTGTCCTCCGACTTGAGGAAGTACGGCAGCACATCCTCGTACGACCAGCCCTCGTTGCCGGCAGCTGCCCAGCTGTCGTAGTCCTTGCGGGAGCCGCGGATGTACATCATGCCGTTCATCACTGAGGTGCCGCCCAGGACCTGGAGATGAGATATTGGATAAGGCTTTATAATTTACAAAATCAGAAAACGCTGATATAAAGCAGGCTGAGAGTCAGCACTTTTACGAATTTCTTAAATATTAAGGCCCATTCTACCCTGCTCAGTAGTCTTATATGATGCTGCTTATAGTTTGTAAATAATTACACCATGATTAAATTCTATTATTTTTACCGTTTACGAAAATGGCCAATGCAGTTGTATCTTGTCCCATTACGGTCTGCAATGTCCTTAAACTTAAAGACATGCCAGACTTGCAAATATGATGGTTTTATCTGTCGTTTACCATTGGAGTCCTAACCTAGCTAGTAAAGTTAGTGGAACAGCGCAGAAAGCATAGTGACATGTCTTGAAGAGCCTTCTCAGAAGTGGAAGAAATTTGGGAAAGCCTTTGTGAGTGTTAGTCTGTTTATTCTTAGTCTTTGTACAGCAGATAGGAGCCTTTTTGGTCACGCACGGGATTAAAATATTTTATTGTTGTTTTTTTTTTGTTTTTGCTAATCTCGTGTCTCCTGTGCGGGTCAAAAAATAAAAAAATATATTTTCCTTCAGACCTAATAAAATAGATATGGCAAGGTTAAATTAAGATTCGAGTGGGAAGTCGAATTCTCGTGGTTCAACGCTTTAGCTTACCTTTCCTCTAGGCCAGTAGCACTTCCGATCGGTCTCCCCGAGGCAAGCAGCAGGTTCAGACTCGGTCTGATAGCCCCAGTCTATGCTGGAGCCGATGAAGTTCAGGAACATGGACGGTACTTGAGCTCCCGTCGGCTCGTCGAAACCTGGAATCAACATGTTCATCATCATCAATATGGTTAATTGTTAAGGTTCATTTGAGTATTTGACGGTAGGTTTTATTGTAAGATAATTTCTGAAAACCACCGCAAAAAGAAAATTTGTATATTTTACAATTTTGCTACACAAATCTGTGAGTATGGACCGTTTGGCGTAGCGATAAAGTCGCAATTGCTTTAATGGGACAGCCGATCTAGTCTGACAAGGCCCTTACTACCGCCTATTTAAATGTTTAGTTGTTTGTTGTTGTTTGTGTGTTTAGTTTTGTTTGTTTGTGTTTACTTGCTAAATAAAGGTTTCTAGATTTAACCTCTTTATTGAATTATGTTATGTTGGGTTTTTCAAAGATTCCTTAATAGCACCCCGGACTTAAGGTTTTTACTCCGCTTATAAATGGTTCTTGCACAGGAGGCTTCAGGGTTCACTATCGTGATAAGTGTGTCATGTAAGGTCAAAGTAGATGTTGTCTTACCTGCTTCCAAGAGTAAGACCCTCCACTCCGGCACCTCCGACAGTCTCGCAGCCACCACGGAGCCTGCTGACCCTCCTCCCACCACGATGAAGTCGTACACTGAGTCCATGTGGCGCCGGTACTGTGAAACAAAGAGAAAGATGATATTACTAGGAGTTTAATACAGCCTTATATATACACGGATCTTATTGGTGATGTTCTTCAGATAGGCCAGGTGTGCAATACTGATACAACTGGCGTGCTGTATAACCACATTTATGAACATATACTTATGAAGCAAAAGAATTATGTAAGGATCGGTGCTGATGGCGTTCTGTATTTTCTGACTATCCCCTTGGGAAAAGGGCGTGAGTTTATATTTATTTATTTATTTATAATTTGTATACACTATTACATTCATACATTCTGCCAAACTGTAAAACAGTTTGTCGGCATATATGTATGTATTCATCATAATCTGCCTGCTCTCGTCCCACGTTACTTGGGGCGATTTTTTCTTCACTGTACACTTTCTTCACATAAACCTTTTTTTACAATAACCCTTTAGGTGCAATAATTTAACAACCCTACGTTAATCAAAATAATCATTTACTGTGTAATTTACATAATATCTTTAAAATCATTTTTTTTTTCTTTATTAAATTATTTGCGATGGGTTTGCTCTTGACTCTAGTCTAAGTCAGAAGTGACAGAGACAGAGTCAACGATGGAGTCTTATGTCAATCTCAAATTATCTTGATTTTATGATCATTTCTCTACCGATTTATTTCTCAATTTTTATTGCAATTTCTCCGATTAGGTAACGCAGCTCGATGCAACGCCGAAAGTGACCGCAAATCTGATGGGGAAGTGATTTCATTTCGGCGGCCTGCGGTCGTAATGAGTGCGGTGGAGATAAGCTTGACGTTGAAGCAACTGTGAGAAAATACCATGAACGGCTAACTAGCGGCTAACTCAAAGCATTTATTTTAAACTATAGCTTTTGCCAGCGGCTTCGCCCGCGTCGTTGTCGAAAATTCTTCGAAGAGACCATATTCCCGGTATCATATGTGATATTCCAGATTATAATCTATCTCTGTCCCAAATTTTATCCAGATCCGTGCAGCCGTTTGAGCGTGAAGAAGTAACAAACACACTCACAAACTTTCTCCTTTATTATATTAGTGTGATAAACCGTTTGCCGTTAATAGAAGTATGGATGAACACCTCGTTGTTTTAGTGGTCTTAAGTGCTACTGCTAAGCATGAGGTCCTAGGTTTGATTCCCGGGTCGGAATCTGGACTTGTGTCCGGTTGACTAGCCTACTCTTATATGGGACTTAAATATGACGACCGAAATGTACTGTTAATGTATGTTCGGGGAATACTGGCGTGGTGTAAGGTTATTTTAGCTAAACCGTTTAGGTACAGGTAATTGATTGAAGTATGGATGAAGGCAACGTTTGCGAGAATATCGGCATCGCCTCTTCTCTATGCCTCACTCTCTTTTTAACCCCGACGGAAAAAGAGGGGTGTTATAAGTTTGTTCTTGTGTGAGTGTATCTGTATGTGGTATCATTGCTCCTAAGCGGATGAACCTGTTTTCATTTAGTTTGTTTTCGTTTGAAAGGTGACTTAATCAAGAGTGTTATAGCTATGTTTGATGAAAATTGGTTCAGCCGTTCTAATGTTATGGGCGTTTTACTCTTTGAATCGGGGTGCTTAGATTATCGATCGAAGCGTGTCTTCTACTAGATAAATAAATGTGAAAGGAAATAAAAATGTGTCGGAGGTTTTTTTTTTAAATATTTTTTGTTTGAGTGTGTACGAACTACGAATACGTTTGCTGTATTATTACATATACATATATTTCATTTACAGTTATCCTTAATCTTTTTGGCCGGTCTGAGGTTGACTACAATGGCTACGCAGTAGTAAAGCTCATACTGTACTTTTAAATTGCCAAGGAGTCGAAGCTACGAGTATTTTGCACGTTCCAAAACGTAGATATATATAGAGAAGAACTTCATAATCATAGTTTAAATCATCATATTAATTAAACTAAAGTCAAAACTAATGTGACGTTAATACACATAATTATGTATAATAAGTGGCAGAAAGATGGCCCTTTTGTAGACCGAAAAGATGATGATGACCGCAAGCGCTTCTGCGTGTTTTCTTATATATGTATGCTGATTCACGGAACTGCAAGTAGGTACCTATTATTCAGCACTCCTAATTATTTCTCAATAGCCTTGCTTCGTACCCGGTTACCATACCTATATGACCCTGACTATGCTCGGACAGAACTCACATGATCAAACTTTACGACCAATGGCGACGCGTCAGACGCGGGGAATTCCCGGCATAGATAATGTACCTACTCGATACCAAAAACAAAATATCCAGAATACACAAACAATGGGAGTGATGACGCACGTAGGCGATAAAATAATTATAGTAACATATTTACATTTATTATATTCAAGTAATGTCAAACTTGTGACAGATAACTGGGGCACCGTCGAGGATGCGTTATAAGCTGTATTGAATACTCGTATCTATTTTATTTTGAAAATATAAATTCTTTTGGTGAATCCGTGATAGAGTGAAATTGAAGACCTTTACTTCAGGTAAGATTTGTTTTTAATTTATTATATCAGTATTACAGAGATTGCGAAAATTTTAGTAGGTATTTCGCCACGGATTTTTTAATGTTTTTATAGGTATATGTTCGATTTATATCTGTGATTTCGATGCCTTTACTTTGTGTAAACTATTTCATCACCACTCAAGAAAGCATGTCCTAGAACCAAAAATTCGAAGACCTTACCTTTGTCCCAGTAGTGGGAACATTAAAAGGCTGATGATGATGATGTAGAGGGAATGTGATTTTGTTGGTTTAGCAATCACGAACAGTAGAATTTAATTTACGGCATTAATCAACATTGGGTTTTTTTTGTACGCTTTATTATTAAGGTAACCTTATAAAAAGAAACAAAATAATTTAGATCCAGACTAACTCTAGCAAATGCTTTGATATATCACTTTGTTGAAGGAAAACACAATTTTGTCAAGCGACAGATAATGTGCACATATATGAGTCATATGACCTTGATTATGTTTTGTTTCTTAATAAATAATAATTTAACAGATTTCAAAACATGGTGTACATAACATAAAAAATGTAAACCTATGTTTTGTTTTAGATCGTCATTCATCAGCAATATTAGAAGATGAAATAGGCAGATACACGAGAAAGACGTCAAATAGTATGATGGACAATACCTCATCTTTGTCAAAAGACACAGAAAAGAAAGATAATGATGAAGTTCAAACGAGGTTGGTTATGCCCCCAGAATACGACGAAAGTGACTCAAGATGGACACTCAGGCATCGTGAGCCTGCTGAGGGGCTTGTTGAACTAATGGAACATTCCGCTGTGTATGTTAACGCTGTCAAACTTGCTCAATGTGAGAATTTGTCGAGTGATAGCAAGAAATTGGCTCAATTATTACTAACCGAGATCTTTAGTACAAGTGCTTTGAGTACATGTTCATGGCCTGGTGCAAATTATCACGTTACCGAGAATGATGGTGGACATGAAAAATCAGCGTTAGACAAACACGCAGCAACTATATTGCTGAAGTTTGTTCAAGTGTATGCGCAGATACATGGTTGGGAATTATTGGATTGCCATTGTATTGTGAAAAGTCTTCGCCAAATAATGCTACAGATGAAACAAAAGAAAATGGCTCTAATTTCAGAATACGACTCAAGATGGACACTAAAGTATCGTAAGCCTGCTCCGGGGCTTGTTGAACTAATGAAACATTCCAGTGTGTATATTAATTCGAAAAAACTCGCTAAATGCAAGAAATATTCCAGTTGCTGCAAAAAATTGGCTCAAATGTTACTAAGCGAAATATTTACTATACGTGCCTTGAGTACATGTTCATGGACGGTGGCTGTCGACAGAGAATTTGGACCAGCAAGACCTGGATTGGATGAACATGCAAGCCATATATTGTTGAAGTTCGTTGAAGAATACGGACTTACACGGGATTGGATTATAACAGACAATAAATGTATTCCGAACAGTATGAAGCAAATTATGCTAAATATGAGACGCTTGTTAATTCTACCTCCAGAATACGATGAAAATGACTCAAGATGGACACTCAAGCATCATGAGCCGGTTGAGGGACTTGTTGAACTAATGGAACATTCTGGTGTGTATGTTAATACTGTCAAACTAACTGAATGCAAGGCATTGGCGAGAGATTGCAGTACATTGGCTACGTCGTTACTAACCGAGATCTTCACTGAAAATGCTTTGAAGATATGTTCATGGCATGGTATGGGAGCCAGCGCTTTTGATCGTGATTATTTACTTTTAAGACCTGACTTAGATGGCAATGCGAAAAAGGTGTTAATGAACTTTGTTGTAAAGTATGGGAAGGAACACTACATATTCGAAGCAGAAGACATGATGCTACTGAGCCATACTATTCAGTTCGATATCAACCGTAAAATGGCGATGATGAGGGAAAAATGCCGTAAGGGATGGCAAGTAAGGAAATCATATAGGCCACTCTCTTGCAGGGCCCTAGCGCATCCGTAGAAAAAGCTTATTTATTTTAAAAAAATGTGACTGTGGCAGCTCCGACGCGCGACGCACGGATTTTACTCCTTAAGGTTGCCCTAGTCGACGGCACGAACTATTTTGTGCGCGGGGTTGCTATCTTATCCGACAATACGTGCGAAAGAGATAGATGCTTTGTGTGATGAGCAGTAAGAAGCTAGTTCGCGTACGAATACACACTTTTGCAAATTGGTAGCGAAATGGATGATGATTTAGGTCGAAAACAAGCCTGCGGAAATTTATACAACAGACCTTTGGGAATATGGATATCATGAGAAAACTATGTTTGAATGTTATGCAATTTTCCTTCTTCTTATGGAATTTATTTGCGCCCAAATATGCGTTAAAATGAGTGTTGAAATATGGAACTTTCGACGATCATAACTCTCAAATATTTAGATTTTCAATTTTTTTGTTTCCATACAGGGCTAGTTAATGATGAGACAAATTGATATCATTTTTTATATTGAACGTACACCGTCAAACAGTATAGTAATCGCCATACTACGTTTGTATGGAAGAATGATCGACTAGGGCAATCTTAAGTACGATTTTCTTTGATTATGTATTATGCAAAGAAGGTAAACGCTTGTCATAAAAGGGATACCCCCTCTTGGGATAAAATGTTAAGGCATAATATTGTTTGGCATAACGTTTTCGCGGGTACATATTAGAATATCGAATATTAAAATACCAACGGTTAAAATGTCACTGTTCAAAACATCGAAAATTTAAATATCGAATGAATTTGATTCGCTCTCTGCGGCTTTCGCAAAACAGCGATGCTGCCGGCCGTCAGGTCAGCCGCCCAGATCGGGGCCCCATACAGGGCCATCGATTGCACGATCCGCACGTAGAGCCGCCTACAGGCAGCGCTAGGGCCCCCCAGATCGGGAAGCAGCGTTGACAGCGCCCCAGCCGCGCCCTTCAACTTGGGCGCCAGCCGTCGGAAGTGGGGGCCGAAATCCCATCGGCTGTCGAGCACCAATCCCAGGTACTTCATGGTTGACTCGACAGCGATTCGAGCCCCCCCGACGACGATGTGGGCATCGGGCGGTGGCGCCCGCCGAGGGCCATGAAAGACCATGGCCTCCGACATGTTGAGGGCCACCTTCAGGCCAAGGCGCCGGATGCGGCTCACCACCTGTGAGACCGCAGCCGTCGCCAGCAATGCTGCCTCCCTGTACGAACTCCCCCGGGCGGTGAACAGCGTATCGTCCGCGTAACAAGTCAGGTCTACGCCCGGTTGGAGTTCGCCCCTCAGCACCCAGTCGTACCCGATGTTCCACAGGGGCGGGCCCAAGACCGAGCCCTGTGGAACACCGCACGACATGCGGTGCTGGTTTTCGACGCCATCACGTCCCGCGCAGGTGACACACCTCTCCGCCAAATAAGCCCTGACGATGCAGCGGAGGTAGGGAGGCACTCGATGATACCGCAGTGCCTCCCGAACACAACTCCAGGGCAGGGTGTTGAAGGCGTTGGAAATGTCCAAGGACACCGCCAACATCACCCCAACCCGGGACACCGCTTCCTCCGCCAGGACTCTCACCTGCGATATCGCGTGAATGGTGGAGCGCCCATGCCGAAAGCCGAACTGGCTTTCGTCCAGGTCCGGCCCCTCTCTGTATAAGTGGCTGACGAGGCGGGCAGCGATTATACGCTCGAACAGCTTACCCAGCTCGTCTAGCAGCACTATGGGCCGGTACGCGGACGGCGAGTCCGCAGGGCGCCCCGCCTTCCTGAGCAGGACCAGGCGACCAGATTGCCACAGAGTGGGAAACTGGCCCCGCTCAAGGCACGCTGTGAAGAGTCCTCTCAGCCAGGGCTCTAGCTCCTTCAGAGCGAGGGCTAGCACATGGCCGTGGATTCCGTCGGGCCCCGGAGCCACGTTCTTGGCCCGGAGCCGCATCACGGCCGCCCCCATCTCTGCCTGTGTCACCTCTGGGACGCGTTTCGTGTTATTTTGTATCCTGTGTTACATTAAACAGTGATTCTAACTTTATCCATCGTTTAATTCACAAATCCAAACTTCGCTAGAACTCTCACCCAGTCGCGGTAATATACGAGTACTTACATATTAGAAACTTTTTATACTCAGTTATTACTTGAGTTATTGTGATTTGTTTTTGTATTTAAGTGGATGGTTACATTTCCAATATTCAATAATAATTCTATACATATTATAATTTTAAGTTCAATTGAATATAAATGTGGATGGAAGGAGAGGGAGGGGAAGGCCAAAGAAAATATAGATGGTGTGTGTGAGGAGTGATGTCAAAGAAAAGGGAGTTATTTAATTATTTATTATATACTTTATTGTACACCACAAAAAAAAAAAACATACAGGATAAACGTTCAAATATACAAGTGTACAATGGGCGGTCTTATCGCACTAGGCAATCTCTTACAGACAACCTTTGGATGGACTGAATGATAGGAGAAGAATTTAGGGTTGTCAGTGTACAAAATATCAAAAATAATATTACTTAGACTTAATAACATACAATATATACATACAATATTACTTAATATACTAATACATATCAAATATATAACAGAGAAAGGATAAGAATAAAAATTATAGTGAAAGGTAATGCTCCTTCACCATTTTCTTGAACGTTGGCAGTGTTTGAGCACGTCTCACTTCAATAGGTAATACATTCCACAACCGAGCTGCTTGAATCGTGAAAGATTTGTCAAAGAAGGAAGTGGAATGCATACGAATACTTAATTAAAGATTTTCCGATGATCTCAAGGACCTAGAATGGGTGTCACAGAGGAACTGAAAGCGTTCTTTGAGATAAAAAGGAGTAAAAGGATTAAATAGCACATTATAAAGCAAAGAAAGTATGTGGGCATTCCGGCGAAGGCGAATAGGAAGCCATTTGAGCTTAGTACGAAATTCGGAAACGTGATCATACTTGCGCAAGCCAAATATGAACCTGATACAGAGATTTTGAAGTCGCTCAAGCTTGTCCAATTGGTCTTGGGTGAGATCAAGATAGCTGGCGTCAGCATAGTCTAGAATAGGTAGAAGAAGAGATTGTGCTATCGCAATTTTAATGGTGATGGGAAGAAAATTACGAAGACGTCTCAGGGAACCCGCAGACGCAAACAGTTTTCGACTGACTTCCTGCAGTTGTTTGGTCCAGGAAAGGGTGCTGTCGATATAAATCCCCAAATTCTTCACAATATGATTTATAGGAATAATAGTATTATTGAAAGAAACCTGGGGAAGTATCGACCAATCGATCCTAGAGACAGTCCGGGAACTACCAACAACCGTTACCTGAGTCTTCGTTAGATTGATCTTCAACCCGAAATCAGTGCTCCAGTCACCTATTCGAGCCAGGTCTGTATTAATTGTCTCAATGGCATTAGATAACTCTCCGAGAGAGGCTTGGGTATAAATTTGGAGATCATCAGCATATAGGTGGTAGAAAGAAGAAAGTCGTTAGCCGTGACGGTTGAAAGGACGGTATATAAGAAGAAAACGAGGTGGGCTAACCCCAAGTATCATGGGACAAGGGCAGGAAGATGATGATGATATAATTCTTAGCACTGTACCACGAATAAATAAAGAATATGTTTGGTCTAAATGCATATTGGTTTGTTAAATAGGCAGTAACTATGTTTATTTTAATATTGATATGGTTATTACTTGTATTGAATTTAATTATTGCCATTTTACTCCGGTGCTATTGTGCTGCAAAAAAAATTTTTTAGTTTGTTATAGTTTTTTTTAAATAAATAATCACACAACTTTCAAGTATTTTCTTTTTCGAGCACCCGTCTGTGCCATTGTAATTAAAAATAACTGAGGCCTGTTGTACCTAGTTTTAATTATAAAAAAAAAATCTTTTGGATTTTTTCCTCAAATATCTAAAATAAGAGTTAATAAGAGTTTTATTTGGTATGGTAAGTTATTTCTATAATTACTGATCTGATCACAAACAAAATGAAACTGTATTGCTGAGGGTCACAAGATATTTTGAACCGAAAGAAAGGACAGTTCCTGTGGTATAGGTTGCCAGAAGGAAGCCGCGGGCAAAAGTTAGTTGGCAATAGAATTAGGTATATTGAATGAATGTCGCTGATCTCATCGCAAAGGATGAATTAACCAAAGTCTAACTAAGTACCTAACTGTTTAACTAAGTACGTACAAATCGATTCATACTTGCCCCACCCTTTACCCCTACTGTCACATTGCTACTTCGCTGAGACTCTCACTGCATATAGCTTATTAGCATTGGAATAATCAGTATATAGTGGTATTTATAATGTTGTCTTTTTTATTTTCCTATGTAAGAGGTAGAAGACCCAGTGAGGATTGGTACCTAGATGTCTCATGTCTTCGATTTTTTATTTCGACGACATACTGCTTTCCTCACGAATGTTTCCTTCATCGTTTTAAGAACAGCAGTGATGGATGAAATACTTATGTTTGCAAATAGCCCGAGAACTAATCAGCATTCCGACATTTGGGGAAGTCCTTTACCGTCTATAGTTATTGGTGACGTAGGTACTTAATACTATAATATAAATTATTACTCATGCCAAATAAAGTGCAATTGGTATTCATTCAACAGTCAACGCACCAGAGAGAGGATGTGTGTTCAGGAATTATCCTCCCAGTCCAAATATTTCCTGTTCTGATTCACTTCATTTAAAATCAGTCATACATACATAAATCTAGTGGTTTACAAAACAGTGAAATTGTTTAGAAAAATATTGTTGCCTAAAAGGTAAGATTTTTAATTATTTTGTGTAAATACTCCTCTCAGGGTCATCGAAAATCGCGTTAAGTGTGTATTTAACTCGATGTTGATAACTTCATCCATATTTAGAGTTCAACAGATATGTGATTTATTAAATTTACTCGGCGGTGTAGGCTGAGACGCAGTTTCACTCGCCTCACATCTCTCTCCATTTGGTGCAGTACATCCCAGTTAACTCAGCTAATGGTTGAATCTAGTAACCAATGGTTTCGGTAAAAATACGTATTTTTATCAATTTCAGCCTATCAAAGGGTCAAATATTGAAGTCTCCAACTTATTTGAACTTTTGATAGGCTAACAATTGATGTACCACCCCAGCAGCATAATGCCAGGTGAAAACCCTTGCTATGACATTGTACTGGCTGATACTGCATAGTATTAGTACACTAGAAGTACACACAATTAAAAAACTTGCTGTAACCTAGCGACCTCTCCAATCTTACTCATACTTTCGTATAGTCAGCCACACGAGCATAGTAACATTTTGACGACGAGAGTGATACTATCTCGTAGCAGTTATGGCGGTTTTCGCTATTCGCGTCTTAATCTGACGTGAGGTTGACGATACATCTGTTTTCGTTGGCGCTATAATAGATAACAGTCGGGAAAACCAAGTTGCCACCCACACAAACAATCAATCGGTCTGCTGATGAACGTGCAGTATAATAATATATTATAGCACTAGCTCTTTACCCGCGGCATCGCTCCCGGGTCTCTCTCACACACTCCTCCGTTGTATAGATTCTTTTACCGATTACTTTGTGAATGTGTGAACATTGTTAGTTAACATTTGTTAACTTTTTTATATATTATATAATCTTTTTTTTTAGTTTCTTACGACTTATTGTCGGGCCTACGTTGTCCCCCCATAGTACTAATGCTGTTACATGGAAATATTGTAAAACCAAACCATTTTTAAAAGAGTAACCATGGAGTTTCTTGCCGGTTCTTCTCCATAGGAAACGACCATCCCGAACCGTGCACCTTTTGTCGACGTTTTATAAGTGCCCATGAAGGCCTAGGTGAAATAAAAAAAAAAAGATTTTGATTGATTTTGATTTTTTACAGAACCTGTTGATTTATTCGGGATAAAACGTTGCCTATGTCATTCAGGAATAATGTAGTTTTCTTAATGAAAGAATTTTTACTTACAAACAAAGACATGTTTTCTGTTTATAATATGTATATATATATTCTTATATTATATATAATGATATGATGCGATAAGGAAAATAAGAATTCACTGTAGAACATTTTAGGACTTGTATTCCTAAAAAAACTTTACTACTACGGACACCGACTTCCAAAAAGAAAGTTATTTTTCACTTAGTAGTTTTTTTTATTTGGATGTCGGTAGTATATTTTTGTAAAAAAGTTATTATATTTCACTTTTTAGTTGTACCTTCTTAATAGGCAAGTTGTTTGGTAAGGTATAGTTCTCGTCAAACTTCTTGGCCGCCCTGAAGTTGGCTACAATGGCTGCGCAATAGTAAATCTCATATAAAAACAGCACCGTTTCGTGCCTCGCGCATCCGGTAAACCAACTTCAGGGCGGCCAACAAGTTGGGCGAGGGCTATACCTATAATGCCGGTATGATAACCCGAATATCATGAAACTTGAATATAACCGGTGAAATGAGAGTGTACCAAGGTGAACTGCACACATCTGCGTACCCCTTTAGAGCGTACTGGCGTGATGATATGTTATGAAATGGTATAAACAATAAACAGACATGCGATTGCAGCAATCCCGATTGATTTGCCGTTATTTATTGAAGTTTTCTGTTGTATATCTCCGAAGTTCTTCATCAGATCTTCACGAAATTAAAACGGGACCAATTTTGGAACATACTTTTTCAAACTCGGTTTTTCAAAATCGGTCCTCAATTGACGGAGAAATTGGAGAAAACAAAAAAAAAAAACAAACATAAAGTCGAATATAGATCTCCCTCCTTTTTGGAAAGTCGGTTAAAAATATATTTGGACATGACGAATGATATGCATCATCTTTTTTATTAAATGCCAAGAAGGTTTCAAAGAAGACGTTACAACATATAATATTTATTTAATATTAATAATATTACAAGTGTAGATGTAGATAACATCACGCCTGTATTCCCTGAAGGGTAAGGCAGACGTGCACCTATTAGTAAATACGCAAAAATATTTAAAATATTGCATTTTGTTTTAGATCGATTTGGCCAGATTAAAACTATAAAACGCAACGTAAATTAATGATAAGATGGAGGTGACCGCAGCCACATCAATAGATATGGCAGAAGACGTTCTAAAATTAAATGAAGAACAGACTGAAGAGGAAGATTTTCAGAAGACGTTTGTTCCACCTCCAGAATACGACGAAAATGACTCAAGATGGACACTCAAGCATCGCGAGCCTAATGAAGGACTTGTTGAACTAATGGAACATTCCGGTGTGTATGTTAATGCGGAAAAACTCGCTGAATGCGAGAATTTGTCGAGTGATAGTAATAGGTTGGCTCAATTATTATTAACCGAAATATTTACTATAAGTGCTTTGAGTAAGTGTTCATGGCCTGGTGCAAAGGCAAACGTTACTGAGATCGACGATGGATATGCAACTCCTTCCTTAGACAAACACGCAGCCAATATATTGCTGAAATTTGTTGAAGAGTATGCCCAGATGCATGATTGGGAATTAATGGATTGCCACTGTATTGTCAAAAGTCTTCGCCAAATAATGCTACAGATGAGACAGAAGGAATTGGCACTAACTTCAAAATGGACGTTAAAGTATCGTAAGCCTGCTGAGGAACTTGTTGAACTAATAGAAAATTCCGGTGTGTATGTTAATGTTGACAGACTCGCTCAATGCATGATGTTATCGAATGATTGTGTAACATTAGCTAGAATGTTACTTAGCGAAATTTTTACTATAAATGCATTAATTACTTGTTCACTGACTAATAATACTCTTACAAAAGCCGATACAAAGCAAAGTGTTACAAATATCAGACCTGTATTAGATGAAAATGCAATGTCAATTTTGCTGATATTTGCGGTCGAGTATGGGAAGGAGAAGGGTTGGGGGATAGCATGGGATGAGCAAAACTATATTCAAAATAGTATCCGTCAGAAAATGGAAGTCTTGAGACGTGTAGAAAATAAAAGAGAAGAGGAGGAAGACCGCGATAAAGTTCAAAAAAAAATTTGGTGTCTTGGAGTCACGACTCTTGCACCGGAATATGTTGAAAAAAACTCAAGATGGACACTCAAGTATCGTGAGGTTGCTCCGGGACTTATTGAACTAATAGAACATTCTGGTGTGTATGTTAATGCTGACAGACTCGCTGAATGCAAGGAAGTGTCGAAGGATTGTGTGACGTTGGCTCAAAAGTTGCTTACTGAAGTTTTTACCACAAGTGCATTGGGTACATGTTCATTGTCTATAAAAAATTACGAATGTTACGAATTGGTCAAAAAGCGGCAGGGTTTTAATTCTAAACCTGAATTGGATGCATATGCTGAAATTATATTACTTAACTTTGTTGATGAGTATGCACTGGAGAAGGGTTGGCCAGTATGGGATTTCAGAACTATTAAAGAGGGTATGACTGCGATAATGCGTGAGATGGAGGAACAGTACGCTTTAAAGCTGAAAGAACATGCAATACTTGCTCTAGATAAGTTATATATTACCGAGGTATAGTTGAAATAAATAATTGTTTGCCTGCTCATAACGATAGTCAATTTGCAGTATTTAAATATTTATCCTCCTAGTATTTAATTAATGTTTATCGTGAAATCATTTTATGTTATTGAATTAAAACTTTCTTAGTTACACTATTCGTATCATTTACATTAACCTCAATTATTATTGTATTTAAAGATTTAATGTGCCAAGTGCCTAGGGAACACTGTTATTAACTAAGTATGTATGTCTGTCTATCGTGACAGCGCTCTCCTTTAAGGCATTTGTCACACTGGATGCGTTCTGCGTCCTGCGGTCCGGTCACTCGAACATTGCCCGCACCAAATGTTCGAGTGACCGGACCGCAGGACGCAGAACGCATCCAGTGTGACAAAGCCTTAAAAAGTTACAGTCGTATGTTGATGTCAGTCCGACTTGTAATTTGCCAGTATTAGGGTAGAAACCAAACTGCATTCTGCCTATGGCATAGGCATAGCGGGTAGTTTTCCAGAGACAAAGCAAAAAGGTCTTAAAAATATAAGGGCCGATTTTTGAATTCACTATTTTGAGTTGAGAACCAAAATTTGACAGGTGTGATGGCTAAAATAGAGATTGATAAATACTCTACTTCAAATGCCTAATTCAGAAATAGTGGGTTAACACCCTGTGAAATTATACCAAAAATGACTGGGTATGACTGGCTATTGAAATTGAAATAACATAGTTTTATTTTTTTATTTATAGTATCGCTTTTGAGCACTATCTCACATGCGATGATGTGGTCGACGATGGGGCACGCTTGCCTAGAAGAACTATAAGGATTAAGAAGACTTATAACAAGAACGGGTGATGCAATGCCTAAAGTAACTAAAGTTAGTATAAACCATAGGCTTAGACAATCGACTGAGCTATTCCTATTCAGGTATCACTGCAACGTCACTTCGACTTAATTTCGGCCGCAGAGTCGCTTCGGTCAGTGATAAAAACATCATTTAATTTGTTTGCAAATGTTCTGGACCGCGTTCCAACATTTCAGCCGAAACACGTCCACGCCTGAGCATAGGCCTTCCCCAGCGTGGCATCGCCACATCGACCGGTCCTGAACGTCTAGCGTCCAGCAGATTCCCGAGGCCTTCACTTTGTGAGGGAGAATCCACGACGCGGCCCCTGTGCGTTTTGGTGGATGTTACATGTCTTCGAGTTCGAATATTTTGTTAAAGGACATGCCACTTTCCTCATGATGTTTTTATTTACCGTTTTGAGAGAAGTGGTGATGCAATAATTTACAAAAAACCACTGGCCCACTACTGCTCAGGCATCCTGTAATTATATAAACATAATTCAGGAAAATACCTTGACTAGGATTTGGTTTGCAGATTGACCTTTAATAAGGATATAGTTACATTTCGGGGCAAACCACGAATATAAACGATCGGACAGATGACGTAAGCAGAGGTACGCCTTGTGTGCGCAGATATATTTGTATTCATCACACTTATAGGGAGAGCGACCATGCACCCTTCATGTGACTTCATTGTTTGTCATTCAACGATCTACTAGCAGCCGTGAGGGGCGTGAGGGCGCGTGTTCGGGAATAACATTACAGTCGCATTCATTTATTCATCATCATCAGCCTTTTAATTTTCCCACTACTGGGACTAAGGCCTCACCTCTGTGAGAGGGAATGGGCTTTAATACACCACGCGGGCCGAGTGCGGGTTGGTGGATGTCACATGTCTTCAAATTTTTGGTTCTAGGACATGCCGGTTTCCTCACGATGTTTTCCTTCACCGTTTTTAGAGCAGTGGTGATGAAATAATTTACACAAAGTAAAGCACCTGCATGGGTTCGAACCCACGACCTACGACGCGTAACTCGGAGCCTTTACCATTGGGCCACCACTGCTCTTAAATAAACTTATTCAATCAGAACAAAATAAATTATTTAATTGTTGATTGGAATACAGTGCAGTGAAGGTAAGATTGAGAAGAAGACTTTTGTATTTCGTGTTTTAAAAGGGTTTAACGGTGAAGGAATACATCATAAATAAAGATTGCCTTGAAGTTTAATAAGTCTGAAATCGGAGCAAAGGCGTGCCTTCTCTGTATGAGAAGAAGCCTTTGCCATGCAGTGGCGGGTCCGCGGGTCGATGCATTACATTATGTAGCATTTCGCCAGTTGTAGTTAAGTTTATTTAAAGATTTATAATTGCAATTTTCTTTTAGAAGTACGAATATTTGAATTTCTTATGAACTAATGTTTATTCTGGTATAAAGTTTATATTATCACTAGCTTATGCCACCGGCTTCGCCTGCGTGTAAAAAAATAGATAGTAGGCAATTGTCAAACCTACTGAATAAGCATATAAAATTTCAAAAAATCGGTCAAGCCGTTTCGGAGGAGTATGGTAACTAACATTGTGACACAAGAATTTTATATATACTCGTAACATAATAATGAAGTAAGGAGAAATTGACAGTTAATTCTGAGTTTTTTTAGTAGTTACGAGTATATGGTTTTGAATACGATTTTTTACGCCGACAAAAGTGTCACTGCAAAGGTGTGTAGAGAAGGCTTATTTTACTATTCTTTTTAAAACTTCATAAAATACGAGAGTTGATGCCGAAACAGTTTGTTGTATTACAAACCGTAGTAATAACGAAAAGTGTTTTGTTAGATAAATCTGTGTTATAGTTTTGGAACAATGTCCTGAATTGTATTTTATTCAATTATTTGAACTACTTCTTTTTTTGAAAACATTTAATAAATCGGACGGACTAAAAACACAGTCGAAAAAAAAGATTTCTACTGGGTATTGCAAAAAAAAAACGATCGTTTTAGGTTTTTTTTAATAAATTCAAAATCTAAGATGGCGCCGACCGAAATTTAGAAAACTTTCGTCATGGATGTCATTTTCATGGTTTTCGGGATCGTTAAATGCGAATATGGGACAAAATGAAAATACAAATGGAGCAGAACAAAATTTAAAAAAAATTCGCCTTGGATATCGTTTTCATGGTTTTTGGGGTCGCTAAATGCAAATCCAAGATGGCGCCGACCGATATTTCTGAAATTTTCATCATGGGTGTCAGTTTCGCGGTTTCTGGGGTTGTTAAATGATAATATGGGGTCAAAATGAACATACAAAAAGGCGTTAATATTTTTTTTTGTCAATTTGTATGTTCATTTTGACCCCATATTAATAATAAGCAACCCCAGAAACCATAAAAATGACAAGCACGACGAAAATTAAAAAAAAAACGGAGCCATTTTGAATTTTATTTAAACAAATTTTCGCTATTATTATTTTTATTTTGACTAATAACGCCAAAAAAAAATACACCCATGATGAATATAAAACGAATATAAGACGAATGTAATTTTTTTTTCAGATCATCATCGGCGAAGTCGGAAGAAAAGCCCTATAAAGCAAAACGCGACATTAAATCAAATGCTAAGATGGCAATGGCACATTCATCAGAACTTTTAGCGATCTTAAAATTAAATGAAGATAGAAAACAAGCCGACGAAGAAAAAGGTCATGGTGACGATGATCAATTACTAACGAAAATGCGTCGTCAGAAAACCGCTGTACATTTACCTCCAGAATACGACGAAAGTGACTCAAGATGGACACTCAAGCATCGTGAACCTGCTGAGGGACTTGTTGAACTAATGGAACATTCCGTTGTGATTGTAATGCTGAAAAACTCGCTGAATTCAAGAGATTGTCTAATGATTGTTTGACACTAGCTCGCAGGTTAATAACCGAAATATTTAATACAAGTGCATTGACCGATGCAACAGCCAGTGATCGCGACAATGTCACGGTAAAAGTGTCAACCCTGTATTAGAAGTACATGCGATGACAATATTGCTGAAGTTTGTTGCAGAATATGGACTAGACAATGATTGGAACGTAACTGATTACCAATGACAAAATAAAATAATAATTTAATATTAATAATAATTTTTACAAAATAGTATCCAACAAAAAATTAAAGTGATGAGATATGTGAGAAGGAATGAAAAATATGAAGAAAATGGGCATAAAACCGTTAAGAAAAATAATCGGCAGAATCACACGGTTCTTAATCCAGAGAAAAAAAATCGCTCAAGATGGACACTAAAGTATCGTAAACCTGCCCCGGGACTTGTTGAACTAATAGAACATTCTGGTGTGTATGTTAATGTTACAGAACTTGCTGAGTTCAAGAGACTCTCAGGTAGTTGTGAAACATTGGCTGCATTGTTATTAACCGAAGTTTTTACTACAAAAGCATTAATTTCATGTTCAGTGACTGCTGTAAAAGCCAAAACTTTAAACCGCAACGATGCAAATATTAGACCTAGATTAGATGAAAATGCTATGACAACATTGCTGAAGTTTCTTGCAGTTTATGGAAAGCTGAATAATTGGATAGTACGCAGTACCTAACATATGGATTCGAAACATTTTCCGGCAAACAATGAGAGACATAAGGCGATTTGCAAGAATAGAGGCGACCGAGAAAATTATGGAGAAAATGATAAAGAAAAAACGACGTCAAGAACGGGAACGTCTTCCTCCAGAGTACGAGGAGAATGACTCAAGATGTACACTAAAGTATCGTAAACCTGCCCAGAAACTTGTTGAACTTATAGAACATTCCGGTGTGCATGTTAATGCTGGAATACTCGCTGATTTCAAGAGAATCTCTGGAAATTGTCAAGTATTGGCTGTCTTGTTACTAACCGAAGTTTTTACTACAAGTGCATTGGTAACATGCTCAGCGACTGCTGTAAAAGTCGGAGATTTTAACCGCAACGATACAAATGTCAGACCCAGGTTAGATGAAAATGCTATGACAATGAGTATGGATTGGAGAGGAATTGGATTTTAGAAAGAAACGAATGGATGAGGAACATTTTTTGTGAAGGAATGAGAGCGATAAGGCGGTATGAAAGAAAAAAAGTGCCAGTAGATAGAAACGAATGTTTGATGAAAAAGCAACTTCGGGAACGCAAAGGTCTTCCTCGTGAATGCAATGAGAATGACTCTAGATGGACACTCAGGTATCGTGAACCTGCTGAGAGACTTGTCGAACTAATGGAACATTCCAGTGTGTATGTTAATGCTGAAATAATTCTTAATTACAATCACAGCCTTTGCAAACAATTGGACTTATTTTACCTAAGGATAAAGAAAATTAGTAAGGTAAATTAGTACCTAATCAAAAAGGTATCTTAATTAATGAGAAAGTGATGTATAAAATGCCACATGCTCCAGCAACTTAATGACTGGGGTGTCCCCTGTTGTTAGTGACAACAAGTTACTATATTTTTCCATCGCAGTTTTGGGTGGTGTTAGGTTGAGCCTAATTCCTCTTTCAAGAAACCAGTGACCTACCTCCAAAGAGAAAGAGAGCGTGGCACCATTTCTGTGGGGCTACTCTTCTACTTTGAGGTTCAGCCATCTTTACAGAAAATGCCAACATTTCCTTCCAGTTCAAGCATCGGCCCTCATCGTCTTTAAGAACAGATAGCATCCTAAGAACGGCGGATATATTTTTTAAAACAAGGAAATCAGAGTATAAGGAGTATGCCAATCTAAAAGTTGGTGGCAGCTGGCTCGGTACAAAATGTGACTTAATCCTATGGCAATAAGCTTCTTATTCGAAAGAAAACTGTTTGATCTAAGCGACGTAAATGAAAAATAATGTGTAAACATTGCAGACTAAAATTCTAAGTGCTCTATGTTCATACGTCAGGTAGTAAGAACATTTTTACCCTCCTTCTGCACAGACGCAAAACAAAATACGCGATTATCTTCGTAATGGTAAACGATACGAGAATTTGCTCGTTGTAATGAAATGAACACGTAGGTAATGTTAGTGCGATACGACATTTTGTGACATATGACAGTTAGCGGGAAGGGTGACGTTATGGCAGCTTCGTTCTCCGCCCACGAATAAAAATAATTGGACCGATGACGTAGGCACGCGCTTTGTACGCAGAGATATCCGTAATTTCGTAGACGTATGTCGTATTCATTCATCATTCAGCGATCAACTAGGAGCCGTGAGGGCGCGTGTTCAGGAATCGCGTCGTAGAATTTCGAATGAATTCATAAGTTTTATTTAAAAAAGAAATTGTTTCGGTAAATTGGAATAAAGTGACGACAGGATTTGGTGACTCAAAGGTAAGATTTACTTAGTTTTGAGTATGTCTGTATTTATGTATCTGTTACATATTATTACGTATATATTTGTGTATCTATTTTCAATTATTGTATCTTATATATACAATTTCACTAATTCAATAGGGAAAACTGGACATTGTTGATTTTTTAAGGTTACAAAGGAAAGTTAATAAAATTATTCAAAAAACATTTTTACAATTAGAAAATATAATTCAATTCAATTAATTAATTAAATTCTAATTCAATTCAAGTGTTTATTTTCGGACCAGTATCCATAATTTGTTAGTAATACACTTAAGACTATGTTAGTAAAATTCCCAACGATAACACCATTTTATGTGCAGGCAATCATTGTCCATGCCAGGTTGCCTGGTAGAGATTGCGGGACGTTATAACGTTTTTAATTTCCTGTTATTCGGTGTTGTTTTGAAACGCATATTCTCAAGGTCAACAGATATCACTATTAATAAACAGTTGACTATTCAGATGACCTAATAATAATGTTATCACCTATACTTTTGCTAGTGTGGAATCAATTCTAATAATTCTGATATCTAATATACCATGAAACTGTAAAAACAAACTTATTTGATATTTCAAAACAATTCTTTGTAGCCAATCAGTTCGTTCGTTTTCGTATTTTAAGTTTTTGAAGTTTAGGTAAATTAATAATATACTCTACGTATTCTGATCCCGATAATGACCTTCTTGGAACCGGGTTATTGTATACTGGTAATTTTGTATTGCTACCTATGTGTACATAAATGTCTACTTTTGGTACAAAAGTTTCATAAATTAAACAATAGGTAGGTACATGTAGGATATCAATATTATAATGTACTTATTTGATATGTTTAAGCCAATTCACACGATTACGAACTTAAACTTGTGTGAATTTCCCCCCTGGTAGCAGTTTGTTGGTACGAATAGCTGCGTGATCCTAAATTTTTATCAGCAAGGTCAATTAGGAGATAATAAATATGAGCGGTAATTACCACAGGGTCGTATGTAACAATAAAATGGTTTTTCACTATAGTGTCACCAGGCGGCGCGTATTTAGTTTCAATACAAATTCTTTGAGTACTGTATAACTATAATACATATTAAGAATGATAATTTGAATAAATATTCGTATATTATTAAGAAGCAGTCGGTCCATATAAGACACTGGTAATCAGCTGATCGCGGTTGGACTGGAAGCCGTTCCCAACATGGGACAAGGCTAGGCATACTAATTGATTGATTCGTTTTACTGATATTATAAATGTGAAAGTTTGGATGGATGTGTGTGTAGATGTATGTTTGTTACTCAATCACGCCAGAACGCCTGAACGGATGTAGATGGAAATTGGCAAAGAAATAGATGATAGTCTGGAATAGCATATAGGCTAACCATGTATAATGTTATCTTGGGATAGTAAAACACTTTTAACGCAGGTGATGCCACTGGCAGAAGCTAGGATATTATAAAAAAGAAGTGGTAAGTCACGAATTACAAATTGGTCCAGTCACTCATTGACATTTAAATTGTTCTTCAAAGTTGCCGCGCACTATGGTAATGACATGTATTGGTAGGGGACACTCAAACTAACAAAAAAATACCCGATATATGGTGCCGCGTATTAGAGCTTCGTTGGAGAGATCGCTATATGAGAACTTTACATAAAATATCTCGGCAACGTGGCACTTTAGTTTGGTTTTATCTATCTTTTGTATGTATCTTTTGTAACATTTTTTGTACTACAATTGTCAAATTCAAATAGCCTCTGTGTCGGAAAACGATCTTGTAAAGCTTCCATTTTCATTTTATAGCTTTTAGAAAATGATTATTTTGATTTTAGAGCATTAAATTTATGTAACTTCGATAGATATTGCAATTGTGTTATAATATCTTCTAAACAATCAATAAAATTGTCATATTTGTTTTAGATCAATATCGGCAAAGATAGAGGTAAAGTCCCCTTCGTACCGGTTAATCTAATGCTAAGATGGACTTAGCCGCATCTACATCTAAAAATATAACGACAGAAGTTCCAAAATCAAATGAGGATAAACTAAATAAAGAGCAGGCAAAAGATGATGATGATGAATCTCCAAATAAGAATCATCACCTGAAGAACGCTGAAGATCTACCACTGGAATACGACAAAAGGGATTCAAGATGGACGCTAAGGTATCGTGAACCTGCACCGGGACTTGTTGAACTAATGGAATATTCCGGTGTGTATGTTAATGCTGACAAACTCGCTGAATGCAAGACATTTTCAAATGACTGCTTGACACTATCTCGAAGGTTACTAATCGAAATATTTACTACAAATGCATTGAGTATAAATACAGTGGGAGATGCCAGTGATCGCGATAACGACAACGGCCCAAATGTCAGCCCTGGATTAGATGTACATGCGCTGATAATATTGCTGAAGTTTGTTGCAGAATATGGACTAGAGAATGATTGGTACGTAACTGATTACCAATGTATTCAAAATAGTATCCGACAAAAAATGGAAGTGATGAGATATGTGGCCAAAAAATTTAATTATGAAGAAAATGCCCATGAACTTCTAAAGAAAAAAGTTCGTCAGGATCACTCTGGACTTGCTCTAGAATACGATGAAAATGACACAAGATGGACACTAAAATATCGTGAGCTTGCTCCGGGACTTGTGGAACTAATCGAACATTCCGACGTGTATGTTAATGCTGACAAACTCACAGAATGCAAGAGATTGGCAAATGATTGTAAAACATTGGCTCAAATGTTACTAACCGAAGTATTTACTACAAATGCATTGCAAACTTGTTCACTGTCCGAGAAAAATCGGATTTTTTTTGGTAGAACGCCTGCATTTCCTTGTTTGAAACATTTGCAACCAAGCCCTTCGAAAAAGGCAACACTTGAATTAGACGCACATGCAGAAATTATATTACTGAACTTCGTGGATGAGTATGGAATGGAGAAGGGTTGGACTATACTGGATTTTGAAATCATTAGATTTTATTTTTTACAAAAAATACAGGAAATTTGTTACTTACGTTGCAGGTTAGAAAAGATAAATAATTCAGAATTTGACTTTGACAATCACGGGATCCTGGGGTCCCAGTCCATTGAAAATGAGGGCCTATTAAGCCAACTCTTAGAGGAGTATTTAGTCGAGTATCAGGATATGCCCCCGGTTGGTGCAGAACTATTGCAACCTGACGGATTTTAATAATTAAGACATCATTAGATAGGTCGTGGCCGCCCAAGTGTTCTTAGATAAGTGTTGTTAAAAAAAAAGAAACTTGGTGGATTTCGGGCGCCATATTGTAGGGGTTGCAATTTTATTTTCTTCGAAACCCTTCGAATGGGGTATCAAAATAAAGGGTGATTACAAAAATATAAACTAGTTATATTTTTAAAATTCATTCGAAAAAAAAGTGTAACTAAAAAGTTTCAAAAAAAAAAGTTAATAAAATCAAAAAACCCGACTGCAAAGATGTAAACACGAAGAAAATCATGCTATGCAGTCGGAGGATATTTATTATAGTTATGGTCAGCCAGCTCGCAAATATGTATCCTTCGACTGCACAACATGATTTTCTTCTTGTTTACATCTTTGCAGTCAGGTTTTTTTTATTTTATTAACTTCTTTTATTGGTTAGTTAGTTTTATTTACATAGATAAAAATGTATACAGTTTATAAAATATTTAATTAACTATGGCTACAAACATAATACGCTAAATCAAAAACTATTAACTAACTAAGCCTTAAAATATACTATTCTAAAATATGGAGTCGAAAAACTCCTCCACAACGTTGTTGTCTAGATCTATACTAATTTATAATATACTAGTAATATTATAAAGAGGAATTTGTATTTTTGAAAGATTATTTTGTTTGTTTGTACCGAATAGGCTCCGAAACTACTGGACCGATTTAATAAAATCTTTCACAAATAGAAAGCTACATAATTCCTGAGTGACATAGGCTATTTTTAATCCCGAAAACGGGTCCTGTGGGGTGGTCCACGGGAGCGAAGCCGCGGGGAACAGCTAATTTTATATAAGTTTCATAAATGGCGTTTCTCAGTTACAATCGCACATCATTTACATATTATTTGTATATTAGATTTAATCGCACCTACTTACCTACCTACATACCAACCTACTATACGTACCTACCCTACTTACTTACCCTACTAAGATACTAATTATATATATAATTTCCATTTTTAAACCTTCCCTGTACTCGGGCGATAAAACAAAAAAAAAAGAATTATTCAAATCGGTTCGGTCGTTTTTGAGTTTTAGCGAGACTAACGAACAGCAATTGATTTTTATAATCTTTTATTTAACTTGCAATGTATGTATGTACGAGTATGTAAGCGTGTTCGGGTCAAATCATGCAACTGAATTTTAAAGCAGTTATCCTCTTCCGATAAAGATGAAATTTTGCAAACACGTTTAGTTTGTATGACAATGCATGGTTAGCTAAGTGACGTCATTCTAAATCCAATATGGCAGACGGCCCAAGATGGCGGACTATTTATTTTTTATGCACTGCCATGTTAAGGGTGTCTAATATAAGGGTTTGTGAGAAGAATACGAAAAAAGCCATTTTAATGTTTTTTTAATGAATAATTTTATTTTAAGATTTACAACATAAATGTAAACCATCTGGTAGAATTTAGAGAAATAAACTTATATATTGTTTTAAATTTGTGAGTTATTTTGTTTTAACACGTTATGAGCTGTAGGCTTACTATTATTACCCCCCCGGTGGGTTCCCGCATTGTCGGGGCGGGGGGGCTCAGTAACCGTGCCTTGGTCACCCACGGCGAATCGAAGAGGAACCCGAGGACAGGCCGCTCGTCAGGGCTTTTGTCGATAAGCCGATGACGTAGAGTCAACATTTAGGTTGCGGTGCTGCCTGGGCAACATTGCAACTGAGGCGGGCCGCGATGTCTTATGGAGCCTCTCAAACCCATATCTACGATAACGTGGCTGAGGGTTGGAGGCCGCGGCGGGAGAGGAATTGCGGTGCGCCGCTCTCCCTATCCCCTGCGGCCGAAAAATGGTAGGTGGCGGGGCCAGTGACCTTGACCCGTCATAGGGGGACCAAGGGTACCATACACGGGGTCGTCTAGCGCCCATGTGCTGGTTTGGACCCTAGGGTGGTCACGGCGTGCAGTGTGTTCTGGGGCGCCGCTGATGAGGGGTACACCCCAGAGGAGGGTCCGGTGACGGACAGCCGCGGCGGGTTCTCGGTGAGTGCTAACTGCCACGCGTGCCCGTGTTCCCGCCATAGGCGGCACAGGAGGACACCGTGGAGTTTTAGTGGGTTGTCCCACATAACTGCACTATCTCCCCGTGGTAGTGCAGTATGCATGAGCATTTCTCCACGATACAAAAAGGCTTACTATTATTACGGTAAGTTTGTTTACTCGTATGTTAGTTTTTTCCTCCTAGTCTTTTAATCTATTTTTGGTCAATAAACTATAGTTCTCGCCAAAGTTCTTGGCCACCCTGAAGTTGGCTGCGCCATTCGCATCGGAAAGCCAACTTCAGGGCGGCCAAGAATTTTAGCGAGAACTATATATAATATGTGAACGATTTAAAATTGTCGTTTTTGTTGACATTGTTATTCTCATCAAAACTGTTACTTACCTACAGCCGTTGAGGCTAGATTGATAAACACCCAACCATACAGATTTTTAAATTTAGTAATACCAGTAATGGTAATCAAGCGAGCTAATAAGAGGATGAATTTGGACATAGGATATTTTTTATCCCTGTAAAATGATTAAAACTAAAAGCCTTGGTGTCTAAAAGTAAAAACCAAACCTACAACAACATAAAGACTGTTGTAACGCCACTTTATTTTCTTATAATTACTGATAAAAACGATAACACTAAATTTAACATAACATAATATGCATGCATTTATGGACATGGCCCTTTAAACTATTGTGATTTTCTATAGTGGCCACCTTCACCAACTTTACGTTATATAAGGCGGCACACTATACCAGGCAACCCCTTACGAGGCGTCTGGGACCATCTTCGGTAGGTCACGCCTCCAAGAGTACTCGCCCCTGGTACTCAAAAGAAATTGTGAGTCGCATCGTGATTACTCACTACCATTTATCCAGAATGGTACAGGAGCTGTAAAGCCGCTCACAACACGCACCCCAGCACGCCAGCACTAGCGCAAGCACCGGCACCAGCGCACCTTGTTGGTGCTAGCGGATTCAATCCCCGCTATACATTTATGGACTTACCCCCTTTTAACTACTGAGATTTCCTATAGTGGCCTCCTTCACCAACATTACGTTATATAAGGCGGCACACTATACCAGGCAACCCCTTTACGAGGTGTCTGGGACCATCTTCGGTAGGTCACGCCTCCGAGAGCACACAACACACATGGACACGTACCCCTATTTGTCTACTGAGTTTTCCTATAGTGGCCTCCTTCACCAACCTTACGTTATGGAAAGCGGCACACTATACCAGGCAACCCCTTACGAGGTGTCTGGGACCATCTTCGGTAGGTCACGCCTCCGAGAGCACTCGCCCCTGGTACTCAAGAGAAAATGCACACATGGACAATATGGTTTACATAGCTCATGTCTAATCTTAGATTATTTAAATGCTCAACTTGCAAGCATCGTCGTGTTGTGTATTCGTGGAGAGGCTGATAATATAATTCATTATAAAGAAGATAAAAAAAAAAACTACACACCGAAATATTCAATTAGCAATAACATAAAATCTAGGAGCGATATTAACACTGAGCGATAGTTATAATTTTTTAAAGTGTAGGTACATAGTGAGCGATCTCTAGAGGAGCTAATGGCTAAATAATAACAGCCGCACGGGTCGATCTTCAAGGTTAAGCAACGCTTGACGAGGTCGGGCCGTGGATGGGTGACCATTTCAATATACCGAGTTTTCTCCGTGCCTCGGAAAGCACGTTAAGCCGTTGGTCCCGGCTGTCATTTGAAGATCTTTGACAGTCGTTACGAGTAGTCAGAAGCTTGAGATCTGACACCAGTCTAACCAAGGGGTACCGCTGTTACCCAGTTACTGGGTTGTGGAGGTCAGATAGGCAGTCGCTCCATGTAAAACACTGGTACTCAGCTGAATCCGGTTAGACTGGAAGCCTACCCCAATATAGTTGGGAAAAGGCTAGGCAGATGATGATGACATAGTGAGCGATCATAATGCTAAAGGAAATATCTTCAAAGTTAAGTCATGTTTTCTTTTAGCCTTTTCCTATCTAGTACTCTAAAAGGCAAATAAAGCACAAATAAAATGAGTATTAGACAATGAGTGATATTATGACTTTTGACCATGAGCTCCTGCAGGCCAGGTTTTACCTGTTTTTTAAATTTGAAATTTTAGGATCCACCTGAGGTTCCTCTCTTTCGAGCCCTGATCACCGGTAGCTTTGACCCTGTTTCCGATACCGATGGACTACTATTTTTAAAATTTATGGCGATTTATATATTATCTATCGTGACCAGAGAGGTTCTCTCACCTAAAGATTTGCTGGAAGAAAACTCAACTTTGAGTTAAGCTCGCATTTGTACAAAATTATATTTTTAGTTTTTTTATATGTTATTTTTGGTATATCAAAAGTAACCAAAAGTAAATGTGAAAAGGTGAAACAGACACAGAGTTACTTTCGCATTTTGTTGATATTTTCATATTAGATAACAGATCCACCTGATAATGTGATATCCATTCAAAGCTTAACCTACAAGCGTAGTGGCATATTCAGTGAAACAAAGTAGAGCTGTTTATAAAAATGTATAGTTAATTGTGCTCAAAAAGAAAATAACTCAAAGGTAAGATTATTTTGTATTTCTTTTAATTTATTTTGCAATCCTTAATAATACTAATTACGTGACATCGGGAAGAGCTATTTGGGGAACAAAAAATTAAACCACATGGCTGTCAATAGGAAAATGCCCAGTCACTGACCTCTATCATACTAGTACGCTGGACTACATATTATCGATGACAAAATGAAGACATTTGATTTTCGCCATTTTGGCGCTGATAGCAACGTGACTTAATGTGAGAGTACATGGAACTAATATTAGATATGGGACACAACTTTCGTTAAAAAAATACTTTTATGGGCTTTATCGATCGTGAGAATAATTAAATACGTATGAGAAAAAAACATCCCAGTTATTTTTATTATGATTCATTTTTAAGTAATAGTATAATTGCTGTAAAGGTTAACTGAAAAATATTTTAATTCAGATTGCAAGCTATAAACTAGTGGTGCTAGTAAAGTTATAGCGCATTACTGTCAGATCAGTGAGATTTAAATATGGGGATAGGCTAACAACTTATCCTTAAAACTAGTATATTTGAGCAAGTATCTCCTCGCTCAAGTACACTAGTTAGATTAATACTTACAATCGTTCAGATTCACTCGGTTGGCGCTCATCGGATTCGTGAAGGGAACATCATTTACACAATAATAATAATAAATGAGATGGATAATCATTTTCGAGATTTCTGAGATGGATGACAATTTTTTTGATTTTTTCTCGATAAACTCGAAGAGCACTCGGGCCCCATGTTAACGTTAACTGTTACTTTTTATCTATTCGTATTCAAAGGCTAATTAAAGACAAATTTCAAGAATTAAGTTAACGGTTGGACTAAATAACACCATCATGTTAAAACATGACCTATTTTTGCTTTCTAAAATTAAAAGAATGGTGATAACCTTATCATAATAATATAAAATGATCTTCAAAATAATAATATAACTACAAATAATATCATTATTAAAATTCTTTTGGTTGTAGATTACACATCGTTGCTGGAAAAACACGTAAATCCATTCATATAGCTAAGTCACATGATAAAATGGACATAGGCGCATCTTCATCAAAATACACGATAGCTGAAGCAAAATATGAACAGAAGTTGGTTCCTCCTCCAGGATACGACGAAAATGACTCAAGATGGACACTCAAGTATTGTGAGCCTGCTGAGGGACTTGTTGAACTAATGGAACATGCTATGTAATGCTGTTAACATGTGTATGTTAATGCTGACAAACTCACTGAATCTAAGAAATTGTCGAGTGATAGTAATAGATTGGCTCAATTATTACTAACTGAGATCTTTAGTATAAGTCCTTTGAGTACATGTTCATGGCCTGGTGCAAATGCTAACATTACTGAGATCAACGGTGGACATGCAGCACTAGCGTTAGACAAACATGCAGCAATTATATTGCTGAAGTTTGTTCAAGAGTATGCCCAGATGCATGGTTGGAAATCAATGGATTGCCAATGTATTGCGAAAAGTCTTCGCCAAATAATCCTTCAGATGAGACGGATGAAATTGGTTCTACCTCCAGAATACAACGAAAATGACTCAAGATGGACACTAAAGTATTGTGAGCCTGCTGAGGGACTTATTGAACTAATGGAACATTCCGGTGTGTATGTTAATGCTGACAAACTCGCTGAATGCAAGAGATTGTCGAATGACTGTTTGTCACTAGCTCAAAGATTATTAACCGAAATATTTACTTCAGCTGCATTGAGAACTGCTTTGCTGAGCTGAGTTATTTAGAATATGATCGAAACGTTTTGTAATTTATGTATGTTTTTTAGGGTTCCGTACCCAAAGGGTAAAAACGGGACCCTATTACTAAGACTCCGCGGTCCGTCTGTCTGTCTGTCTGTCACCGGGCTGTATCTCATGAACCGTGATAGCTAGGCAGTTGAAATTTTCACAGATGATGTATTTCTGTTGCCGCAATAAAAACAAATACTCAAAACAGAATAAAATAAATATTTAAGTGGGGCTCCCATACAACTAATGTGATTTTTTTGCTGTTTTTGCGGTAATGGTATGGAACCATTCGTGCGCGAGTCAGACTCGCGCTTGGCCGGTTTTTTATTTATTTCCAGCTAATCTTCGAAACGGCTGGACCGATTGTGATGTGACTTTAACAAGTAAATAGCTGATGTTGTAACTATAGATGCTTTTATCATAGAAAAAGAATTAGGGTTCCCCGTTTTTTTTTAGTTTTACGCGTTAGTCGCGGACGAAGTCGTGGGCAACAGCTAGTTTATACTACCAACAATACAAACAATAACAATATTTAACGATAAGTGATACAAAGATGATAGGCAGCAATCGTTGCTTCGTGATTTCGTGACGAAACATCATCTAACGATATTTCTGACTAAATGCAGATTATAACAAGAAAACTAATTCCCATAGTTGGAAACGCCATCGATTGAACGTTTTGCGAATTATTAGATAACATACATCTAAAGATGAAAGTAGCCTCATAAAGTGCTTTCTGTGTATATTGTGTTAATGTGTCTTAGGGTAAGTGCATTTTTGTTAAAGCTTATGTATAATAAAGATCTTTGAAAATGAAAATTAATGATAACATACAAACTGCTTTGAGATAAGTGTGATTGTATTCCGAACATTATATTAAAAGTATAAAGTACTTTTTAAGACAAGCTTTTTTGAACTTGAATGTAATCACTTGTCAACACAAATCCAATGAGCTCAAACACGGTGATGCTGTCTTGTCTGGTTGAAGAGCTGCTATGGCCACCCTCTCTTTTGATCAAATCCTTTCCTAAGTAACAAAAATACGCCAGGTTTCAGCTTCATCGGATGCCAGGAAGTGCTTGCGTTTATATAGTGTTTCCTCTTTTTTATTGTTGTTTGGTTATAAGTTTTTTTTTAGTTTTTCCTTATTATATAGTGTGCTCTAGTGGCTTGTGACAAATAAATGTGTTTTCTTTCTTTCTTTCTTAAAACCTAAATACTAGTAGGAAAACACTGCGTTTTTCGTAAGATGGCGATGCGATTTGACGTTGCGTTCCTTCGTGTTCGGGTTGTCAATTGTTAGGCTTAGATATTGGTAAAGAAGACACTGTTCCTACAGACATTCTATTTAAGTCCACAAGAATATGAATACTTATTGCTATAATGTTGTGATCCTTTTTTTTTTTGGTTTGGGTTCATCCAATGACTTATCCCGTTCTGCGTGAAGCGGGAGGGCGTGTCAGACTTTTACAGACTAAATCCCACCCGTGTTCCTTCAGTTGCTTGTGCCAGCGCCGCGATATCTCTCTTTCAAAAATACCCGCGACCCAGATAGGCATCGGCCCTAGCCTAGCGTGTCCGTTACGTCTCCCGTACGCGTCCTGCCTCGTCCTTTGCGAGCATTACTGCTTCGCAGAAGGAAGAGAAAGCGTCCCATGCCCTCTCACTCCGTACCATGGCCTGGACTAGGGCCGGACGCGAGAAGTCGCCACAATGTTTTCATTTCAAGATTATTTTTATATTATGTTTGGTCACATCTATTACGCCACATACGAACTAAAAAATCACAAAGCTTCACGCAAGCAGTTTTTTCGGCGCGATTTGAACATAACTACCCGGACCAGACACAACACCCGCCTGGTCGGAAAATCCTCCCTTTTCAGTGGAGGTTGCGGGACTGCACACCCTGTGCTGCATACCTCCATCACACTTCACACTATATATATCCTACTAATATTATGAAGGCGAAAGTTTGTGAGTGTGTATGTTTGTTACTCTTTTACGCAAAAACTACTGAATGGATCTGGATGAATATGACAAAGAGATAGATTATAGTCTGGAATATCACATAGGATACTTTTTATCCCGGGCATATGTTTCGTTGGGATAATTTTAAACATTAACGCGGGCGAAGTTGCTGACAGAAGCTAGTTTGTTCTATATGTATTTGTGTGTGTTTTTAGAACCTATATTGGTTCCTAAAACAACCAGAAAGAAGAAGTGTTCAGTATGCTAATATCAAAGACGTCTTGCCTCGCTCCATTTCGTCTTTCCCCAAGATGAAGGCTGATAAGATTCACCAGCTTCAATCGGTGGATCGAGGGAAAAGCGATGGGTTAGATGGGTAGATAATGCCAGGCACGTGTCAAAGATAGCAAAGTTTAGCCAGGCATGTGCCAGCATGTGCCATTATAACGTCAATCATTTTTTGCTCCTCGCTTTGTGTATATCTCGTGAGAGATGAGAAAGGCATGGGTTTTTTGGCTCTATATGGCAGTTTTGTTACACTAGCAAATGTTTTACCAATTAATTGTGACTTAAAGATTTAGAAAAATCTGAAGTGAGCATGCAAAGTTTTTAGAACGTTTGCTATATTATATTTTTCTCATGTCAATCTTGTCATGTTTCTCTCAGACTTTCATTCAGATATGTAAGTATTGTATTTGTATTTACTTTATAATAAACTGATCACGACAACAGTTTTCACTAACACTTTCGTTTTTCTCGATGATTACATGTCATGAGCGAAACAAGAAAAGTTATTAGATTGAATGTACCAGAAAAGTAAAAAAACTAATTATAAAAAAAAATGAAGAGTAAAATAATTACCTTGGTTAGTAGGTTTGTGTGCAAGTACTTATGGTATTGAAGTGCCAGCAAGCTCAAATTAGAATCATCATCATCATAATTTCAGCCGAAAGACAGCACTGCTGGACATAGGCCTCTCCCAAGCGTCACCGTAGCCACACTGATCGGTCCTGTGCGTTTTTTTTTTCGGGGCCGTAAATTTCTGGAGTGACGACCGCGTACCGCAAGACTCGTTGGAAGGCCTCCCTCTAGGTGAAGCGAAGCCCTGGTCAAGGTCCCGGTGGATGCGAAACGCACAAGACCAAATAAGAAAAAGAGCAGATTGAAAATCGAACTTATTATTCTCAAATTCAGACTATCTAGTCCATTTCTTCTTTATGGAAACTAGGTGGTGCTGGTAGTATCGTGTTAGCGTGTTACCCAGTATGTAACTGACTTGTGGCGATTAGAGAGACAGACTCTCCATGTAAAATACTCGTATTCAGCAGCAATCTTGTGATTGTAAGCCGTCCACAGCTATCAGCATGGTTGAAGACAGACTAGGCAGGACGCGGTGGTATCCTTTTGTGAAACAGTCGTCTCGCAGAAGGAGGCTGCGGAGAGGGAGCGGAGATTTCATCCACTCACCCGATCCGCAGCAGACGCGCCGTGCGTCGGCGGAGGGCGGTCAACGCCCTCTTCCAGCCTCCCTAAATGGGTCCAGGGGTGACGGACTCGGGGACGTCCGTCGCCCCCCACACATTGGACCCGAGGTGGCGGCTCGTTGTGTTCCACGCGCACCACTTTTAGACGTCGCCCCCAACCCGAGATCGAGGCCCGTAGAGGCGGGCCAGCACTAGCCGGGGGTTGGAGTAGTATCGTTGTTCCCGCGACCCTCAACGTGGGTGTGAGATGGAACACCGGGGTGGTTTTTAGTCAGTAGGAATCTGACAGACCCCCCCCAGGGCGGAGGACATCCAATGAGTATTTTCCAAAAAGAAAAAAAAAAGAAAAACTGCAGGTATTGCCGATGTCAACAAACATACCGATAAGCCTTTATTTCTAGGTGCGATACCGAATAGAATAAATTCGCAGTTTCATTAGCTCTACACTCACACTAATTGAAATTACTCTCCAAGGTGTGATGCTGACGTCAATGATAAGAATCGATGGAGGCGCGGCAGTATCAGATAAGCAGTTTGGAAAGTAAGTACCTTCTACGTATAAACGATAAAAATTACTGATAAATGATAAAAAATATAACATAAGTAATGTTATATTTTTTATCGTTTATCAGTAATTTTTGGGGGCTCTTTTCAGTCTCTTATTAGACACATCGTACGGACAAGTTAAATAGAATTGGCAGATATAAATTATCTACCTGATTTAGCTGATATTATCTACGATTGATCAGACAAATTATGACTTGTTTTGCATGTAATCTAAACTAAATTAATTTTATAAAGACATAACATGGTTTGTTTGTTTATATTTTAATGATAGTAAAGCTATATTTTGCCCAGGAAAAATTCACGATTCCTATGACCATGGGAGTGACAATCAAACAAAAATCAAAAATCAATCAGGAAACAATCTGATTATTTGCAATCTGTTTTTTTAGGTGTTTGGTATCAAACAAAGACACAAAAACTTATCTGCTGCAATCTAGTTGAGTTATTTGAAACAAAACTGTACTAAACAGCTGAGTTGTTCTGTTCTTTCTAAGGCCGCTTGTAAACGCTAAGTAAATTCGTCGAGTCGTACACGACCAATTCATCATGTACGTGACAAGAATTTTAGAATATTTTCAAGGGCAGACAAGGGTTTTTCTTGTTCAGCACAGTGGCAGTGTTCACAGTTCGGGTGCAGAAAGGACACGAATTCTTGCGTAGGCCCAGTGCCTTTTCTTCGCGTGTAAAAGCGGCCTAAGTGTAGTAGGTTGAAAAAGAAGAAAAAGAAAGAGAAAGAAAAATTGTTTATTCCCCACAATAACGACATGCAATTTTTAAAATAGTATATTATGCAACTAGTGAATAAAAGACGGATTTAATACGAGGGCCGTAGATGAATCACAAGTAAGTGAAGGATTCTAACGACTGAATCACGACCGTAGGGAGTGATTCATGATGATTGAATCACGAGCATAGCGAGTGATTCAAGTGTTAGAATCATGAGCGACGCGAGTGATTCATGGCCCTCGATATAAATCCGTTTTATTCAAGAGTTGCATACTATATTTTATACCATGACTACGAGAAAAAGAAAGATTGAAGAATAAATAAATGGGTTTATTACCTTCAAAATTTACAAAAAAATGTGAAACCCTGACCCCTGAGCTAAGTAACAGCACTTCTGTTTCAATCTCTATCACTATCTCTAACTCTATCTCTGTCTCTAACTCTATCTCAATCTCTAACTCTGTCTCTAACTCTATCTCAAACTCTATCTCTAACTCTATCTCTATCTCTATCTCTACCTCTATCTCTAACTCTACCTCTATCTCTATCTCTATCTCTAACTCTAACTCTAACTCTATCTCTAACTCTATCTCTACCTCTATCTCTAACTCTATCTCTACCTCTATCTCTGACTCTATCTCTACCTCTATCTCTAACTCTAACTCTACCTCAAACTCTATCTCTAACTATCCCTATCTCTATCTCTATCTCTGACACTATCTCTATCTCTACCTCTATCTCTAACTCTATTTCTACCTGTATCTCTAACTCTATCTCTAACTCTCCCTATCTCTAACTCTATCTCTACCTAAGTTTGCATCGAATATTTTATGCGTAATGAGGTTGTACAGCATCTACAGATGGAGTTTGAATATTATATTGGTGTGTTCTAAATTCAAACACCAAAACAGTGATTAAAAGTGCTTTTTATTCACTGTTTTCAGTGAATAAAATAAGCTTTTTAGAGGGGGAATGGTATAAAAAAAATTTTTGTACTTAAATTATGTTGGTACAGAAAAGTAAGATTTAAATAAAATACCAAATTTGAGTACAGTACAAGGATGATGAGTAAGTACAAGCAGTAGTACAAGAGTGTAGATGCATGTCGTGACTGTGGCAAAAAGGCTTCAGGATAATGCTGTGCCGTGGAGGACCCACAACACGGCGCTAATTTTCAGTGGTCGCCTAGGACGTGATCACGTGACGTACGGAAACCAAAGCCTGTTGCGTCTAATTTATACATATAAAATGCTTTGTCCTGAATGACTGACTGACGGATCAACGCACAGCCTAAACCGCTGATCGTCGAGACCTGAAATTTGGAGAGTGTGTTCTTTGTATAATGTAGGAATCTGATAAGAAAGGATTTTTGGAAATGCCACCCCTTAAGGGGTAAAAAGGGGATTTAAAGTTTGTATGAAAAGTCAAATTTCTTCGTCAAATTTTTTTGATACTCGGTACAAATAGTAATCTAGGTAAATGATAAAGGTTGGCATTATTCGTTTTTTCTTACCCCCAAATGATGATTTAGGGGGTGTTGAAGATTGTATGGAAGAATCTGATTTCATGGGTCAATAAACTTGAAACTTGGCACAAATAGTAATCTAGGTAAATAATAAAGGTTGTTATTATTATTATTTGAAACAACCCCCAAATGACGATTTAGGGGATGTTAAAGTGGTTTTGAAGAATCTTAATTTGAAAGTTGACAAATACCAGCAAAAGTAAATAATAAAGGTTGTCGTTATTAGTTTTTCGAATGTACCCCATAAAGACGTTAGAGGGGGTGCTAAAGTTTGTTTGAAGAATCTTATTACTTCAGTTAATAAACATGACATACATACCAACCTAAATAAACAATACAGGTTGTCAATATTAGTTTTTCGAATCTACCCCCAATAAAGAATAAAGCTTGTCATTATATTTTTTTCGAAACTAACCCCAAGCTGAGAATCTTACTGGACAGGTTTTCGTTTTTTACGTAGGGTTCTAGGGGAGCACTAAGCAAGAATTTTCGAAAATTCAAGCTTTTAGGGGAGAAAAGGGCCAAATTTGTTTGTATGAAAAATTGAATTCCTTGGGGATAATGAAATAATCGAAATTTACATAAAACTTTTTTTTTAATTACCCCGCACATACGGTTGGGGTGTTTAAGTTTCTTGAGAAATCTTACTATCATAAATGAAAAATAAAAAACCGGTCAAGTGCGAACCGACGGTTCCGTACAAACCTCAGCTTAAAGGTATTAATAGACCTGAGTATTTGATATGAATTTCAATTTAATACCTCTACGCGTTCATGAGGAAAGGGGTAGTATGTTTAAAATTATTAAAAATATTTTTACTATATGATGTAACTGAAAATTTAAGGTTTTCGCAATTTTTCCTTTATCTGTGCTATAAGACGTTGCTTCGTACCAAATTTCAAGATTCTGAGTTCACGGGAAGTATCCTGTAGGTTTTGATTCCCTTGCGAGTGTCGAAAATTTGCGGCAGTTTGCGGCATAAACGGCTGTATCTTTTAATTGCGTTGGCTTAGAAGTTTGATTTTTTCACAGCTTTAAGGGACAGTAGACCTGAGTATTTGATATAAATTTTAGCTTGATACCTGAACGCGTTCCTGAGAAAAAGGGTCTTGACAAACAGACAGACGGACAACAAAGTGATCCAATAAGGGTTCCGTTTTTTCCTTTTTAGGTACGGAACCTTAAAAAGAGAAGAAAAGAGTGAATAACATATTTGGATTGTTCAAAACTCGACCTTCTACGGGGCAAAATGGGGTTATTAAGTTTTTAGGGAAGGATTTTACTTTGTGGTGGTAACCTAAAATGTATTATTCTTTAAGTCAAATAACGAATCGTCCCAAACCAATAAACCCTGTATATCTACGATACCCCATTTTTTATTGATTTAATAATAGCTTATTTTCGGTCGCCTTCATTTACTGCACTGAGAGAGTCATTTATAGGATAAACGAAATCACCCGAACGAAGTCGCGGGCGAAGTGCTAGTATAATACAAAAATATAAAACAAACCCGGTACTCCGGTACTATTGCTCTGTCTCGCTCTCACGAGAGCCTACGTGACGTCGTGCACACGCGCACGCGCTGCTTGTCGTGCGTGAGGCAGCGCGCACTACTCAGACTACAGGCACCGGCAGGTTCTTTAATACGTCAGACGGTGCACAAGGTGAAGGTTGACATACCTAGTGGGGTCGTGAGAGGCGTTTTAGGCGTCGAGGCAACCAACTCGATGCCTAAAACGCCGAAACCCCGCCCGGGATGCCGGAATTGCGGGCGCTCAGTTTGGGGACTCTATCCGCCCAATAAGTGAATCCAGGAAACACGGTGGCACAGGGATCACGCGCTGCCGTGGACAGCGACGTTCAAGGGAGGCTGAAAGCCTCCCCGGGGATGTGCCCTAATAGGCGTCGCAAAGAGCTGGTTTCGGGGTAGTCTTTTAAAAGGTCACGGGGGCCCTGGGTGGTTTTAGAGAGGTAAAAAGGCCACACCTCCTGGTTTTCCCAAAAGTGCAGGCGCCTCTTGAAGGTTGGTTCCGTTAACAAAAAGGTTGACATACCTGTGCCCTTCCACAAGGGTCCTCCAGATCGCACTGGCTCCTCAGGAACACCTCCAGCAGCCCCATAAACAGCATGAAGGCGCCTCCTCCGCAGGTGGCCGCCAGGGTGGGGCCCGGCTGCGTCATCGGGCAGTCGCACGTTATCGCCATCTGGTGGACAAGAAACGAAGTTTGTTATAATGAGGTTGAGAGATAGTTAAGAACTTTTACACGTGAACATTATTTTCAGAAGTGTCAGGATCAAGCAAAATGTTCACATTTCAAGATTAGGCATAGCACGCACTGCGATTTTTATTCGCGCGAATTATTTTCCGCGCATATTAGTAAGTAGGAAGTAAGATTTCCAAACTCAAACAGAAAACTTCTCAAACTTCATCATCATCAGCCTTTTAATTTGCCCACAGCTGGGACCCAGGCCTCCTCTTTAAGAGAGGGAATGGGCTATAAGCCACGCGGGCCCAGTGCGGGCTGGTGGATGTCACATGTCTTCGAATTTTTGTTCTAAGACATGCCAATTTCCTCACGCTGTTTTCGTTCACCATTTTGACAGCAGCGGCGTTAAAATAAATTACACAAAGTAATGTGCCTGCTCGGGTTCGAACACAACTCATAAGTCGGGGTCGTAACCGCTGGGCCACCACTGCTCCCAGGCCGAGGTAATCCCGGGCAGTACATAATTACAGTAATTCGATTACGAAAATACTTTCGCTGTTAGAAAACTACAGCTACTAAGTTATTTTGTCCCGGAAAAAACGCGGTTCCTTTGGCTAAGACTACGGAATCAATGCATCGGACAAATAGCTAGTTGTTTTATTTATTTATTGATTGTTTCAGCGATACGTCATTAAATCTATAATGATATATGAACGACTGTTTAAGTATGTAATGCAAGGTAGGTGAATAGTTGCCACGATTACTTTCGAAATATTAAAATAGGATTATTTTGTTATAAAAGGCTATTAAGGGAGCACTATATAAATAAGGATATAAACTGCAATCTGACATACAGGCTGCCGCTTAGTTCGGATGCAGGAAGTCCAATATAATTATACAAACCTCTAGGCGTACATTCAATTTATTTTTGTTTTATTTGTGTATATGTGTGTGTGTAATTTATTCGTGATATTAAAAGCGTCAGAGACTACTTCGAATCTTTATAAGGTATTATTTTAAATGTTGAAGACATAAACGCTGTCTGAATCTTTCAGAAGAAACGGAAGTGTAAAAATACATCTGTTTTTATCGGTGACTCTTACTAACTCATACACCGCAATGTGCCTTTGGTTAGCTTTAAGATCGTCTGAAGGCTATCATATTATAATTAACTCCAAAAACACAACATCGGTATTACTTGTTAACCTTTAATTAAAAGTTTCGCAACGATCCTTACTAATCACTCATCAAAAAGCGCGCGCCCGTCAAAGCACACGCCGCGGGCAAGGTCGCACGCAGTCTCTTCGAAGATACTGTCAGGTACATTCACTAATTCAGGTAGGTACCAAAAGCGACTCTACTAGATATTAGGTATACAATCAATGGTAGCCTTGGGGTGGCGAGCAGAGTAAACCCCGTACTCGCTCAAGCAGGAGCCTTGCGAAACAACCCAAAAAGGTTACAATTGATCTTTTTACCCGAACTTAGCCCTCAGGCTAGGTAGACCGACAATCATGGCATCGATGAATGGATTGCGACTTGAAAGGCATTTGTCCAGAAGTGGGCTGCTATAGGACGATGATAAGACTATGCTCTACCTACTCATACTTTTTATAAGTGTGGAGTTATGCGGTACAGGGTGATGTGTCTGGTCGGGGCAACTGCACGACGGTTGCTGTCGGACTGTTATATAAGTTCATATCTTGCCGAAAACTTTGCTTGCGCGATACAGGATTTGTATGACGTCAAGTCATTAGTCAGTATGTGGCGGCATAGATGTCGCTACATACGATAAGCTGCGCTTTGATAACAGTTCAAGAATGTTATCTAACCGCCAGTTCATTGTCCTCAATAGCCACCTTATTAAGTCAATCACACACTGATTGACATTGAAACGACAATCACAATAACACGCGATGGATATGATATCTCTCTATTATCTCGCGGGTCGTTGCGTTTGTAGGTCTGTGTGACACGGCCTTATCGTAAACTACCTACTTATTGAGACTTACATAATTAGTGGTTAAGACAAGACATGTTGTGTTGTGATTGACACAGGCACAGGCTATATTTGATTAAAGAAAAATATGGGAAACTAAGCTTCTGCCAGCGGCTTCATCCACGTTAAAGTCGGTAATAATCTCAATGATACTCCTGGAATAAGAAGTATCCTGTGTCCTCCAAGGTCCAATGCTAACAATCATCAAAATTGGTTCAGCAGTTTGGGCGAGAAAATTTATCAAACAGACAGACTGAGGTTCTTTCGTTTTTATAATGTTAGGTATGTATTAACATATCAATAACAGATTGTCTCGTGGTGATCGCAATGGTTCTGCTGAACTTATGGACCTGGGTTCGATGCCGATCGGGAAAAGTGTTACCTATTAGGTTTTTCTCATATATCTACAATTTTTAAATAGAAGTTCAAAGTCTTAATTTGTGCCTCTACGGTGGCAATAGGCTTTACAAGGGACTTTAATTAATTAGCGAATTGTGGTGCACTATAGGTATGTGCAACTCTGCTTCACTCTTTGGAGATTACAGCTGTGACATTATTATAATGATAATATGACTGCTTTTGTTCATATTTATGTTTCTCTTTACTTCTATATACCAATATTTTAAAGAGGAAAGATTTTTTGTTTGTTTGTGTGCTTGTTTGTTTGTACCGAATAGGCTCCAAAACTACCAAACCGATTTTATAAATTCTTTCACTTGTGGAAAGCTACATTATTCCCAAATAACATAATTATGCTATAAAGTATTTCCTAAAAAATTAGATATCCTTATGAAAATACCAAAATTTATAATGTTAACCAAAGTACCAAAATTTTGCCTATTAAATTAATTATTTGGCGTGCGCTCAGAAAACTCTTGATGATACATAAAAATGATGTACTACATGATTAAAGTCCTCATTATTAACTACAAAAAAGGCTGCTGGAGACTATATCTCACTATCATAGTTAAGTCACAATAGCAGCTTTTGTGTACTAAAATTTTATTAAATCGCTGGTAGAAACAAAAGTTGGTTAAAGGGTAGGTAAGTATGTAGGATAGGGGGTAGGTAGGTTGATCGGTAGGGCATGTGAGTAGGTTGGTAGGTAGGTAAGGTAGGTGGGTAGGTAGATAGGCAGGCCGCGAAGCCGCGGGGGTCAGCTAGTACTTCATAATTATATAATCATTAAATGGGGATCCTACTTTATTAAGAAAATATTTTGAAAAAATTTCACTTCCCAAACAATTTTCCGCATAATTTCATTTGCCAAATTATATATTATTATTTTATATTGACTTAGCAAAAAATCTCTTCACAAATAATTGTTAATGTTTGGCAAGTGAGCGTTAAAACAATAACTTTACAACGGTTACAAGGGTAACCCCATTAAATGTATGAACGTGTAATCTTATATTTGAATTACTATGTTATATCATGAATTGTTAGATTTATAAAATTAATTTAAAAGAGAAATATATTTTTTAAATTGTTTTTTCTAACTAAAAATGCATTTAAGAAGCAAATCCAAGCAACAAATAAAGGATCAGAAAATAAATATATAATAACGTAATGTTAATATTATTTGAAAACCCAGATATGAGTTCTAGGACAATTAGGTACCGTTATTGCAACTGATATCAGTGTTACTAGTTATTTTTAAATACTGTAAATTGTAATATGTGGATAACGTAGTGGGTAGCATACCTAATTGTAAAAAAATATATTTAAGATAAGAGATGAAGAAGGATAAGAAGATAGAGAAGATAAAAGTGACTATTTCTTATTGTGCTACTGTTTGTTTTAGGTTATTTCTTACGGCATGAAATAAATAAGTTAGTTAATATTGAATGACATATAATAGCAAGACTTTAAAAATAATTGGGAATGATTGGCTACGTTATTACCTAGTTCCGTAAAGTTGCGTATTTATTTTGTGATTTTCACAGGTACAGACAATATGTTGGTGGATGTCACAAAATCTACAAATCAGCTTCAATCTTCAGGTTTGCATGAGTCATGCATGACGGATTCCTGACGACTATTTTAAATTAAGGCACATTAAAATAAGTGTAAAAGCCTTTAGCTACCAATTTAATCCATACAACTAAGATTGCAAATGAAATATGTGTCACATAACGTTCAAAGTTACACACACATCCGTTACGTGGTAAGTAAATCAATGTGATTAGAGTAATTAATTAGACCACATAAATTAGTCAAATGTTATGTATTGCTCAGGATATAGGCGATTTGAATCGCCGCAAACTTACGTAGATATATATGTGCACATATATTTAAACATCTTGAGGAAACCGGCATGTCTTAGAACCAAAAACTCGAAGACATGTGACATCCACCAAGCCGCACTGGGCTTGCGTGCTGGATTACGGCCCATTCCCTCGCTGTAAGAGGGGGCCTGTGTCCCAGCAGTGGGAACATTAAAAGGCTGGTGATGATGATGATGTTGACATATATTTGCTTAATGCTTTGACTAGGAGTCACGAATTAAATAACTCTTCCTTAAGCAGTCGGGTAAAAAGTCAAGGAGGTGTAAGGATTTATATGTATGTACTCTGGCTAGCATATTATTTAAACTCTTAAATATAGGTTTACTTCAGTCGTAAAGTTCGAGAATTTATAAGAACCGGTGAAAATAGCGACTCTATTTTTCGCCCACCGAGGTTCCCGTGGTAATTTAAAATGTAATCTCGGTCGTTTTTTACGGAACTCTAACTGTAGTGTCTAAGTAAAACAATAAATAATGGGTTTACTCATTTACTGCTTGATTTCGATTGTCATAATTATGCCCGATGGCTAATTCCCCGAAGTCAACAGATCGAACGTCCGTTTCGCCGAAAAGCCATTGCATCGATAGTCCTATCCATCGAATGTCTATTGGCTCGACGTGGCACGTCGAAGAAAGAAGAAAGAAGTCGAAAGAAAATATTCAAGAAGACTAAAAAGAAGGAATATAAAATGGGATAAAAATCAAATCAGCAGGGTTTCATCAACATAATTTTATAGATTTCCTAGGAATTGTACTTAAACAATTTCTGGTTTTCACAAATTGCCTATATTCGAGGATTATTATAATTCTGATGTTATCAAGTCAAACCTAAATGTATTATAGATTCACGTAGAATCAATTCAATCGAATTATAAGACAATTATTTTCATGTAATAGTTATGGCGAGTGCACAAGTCCAGTTATCGGATTAGTTACGGTCATGCAAATGTACAGTCAGTGTGTAATGGCCTAATAGTTTATATTTCTTCGATAAATTGATCTTACGTAAAACGTTAGTGAGTAATGACCCCGTCTATTATTGCAAATCATTCCAATGTTATGTATAGATAGGTAAGAATTGTAGTATGGAATAGGGATGATATGGAGATTCGAAGCCGAAAAGTCGGAACTTCCGGATTTCGATTTCGGTTCCGAAACTTTTAAATCCAGGTTATCGTATGTCGATGCGTAGCCGACGGCGCTGGCGGCACTCGGCCGCAGTCAATGCGTACAAACTTGCTGCTGCTTAAAAATGTATGAATTATTTTATTAAAACAGCTTTCTCTTAACTTAGATTTTGGTTCCGGTTCCGATTCCGATAAACCAAATTAAAAACCTCCGATCCTGACTTCGAACCTAATCACTTCCGTAACATCCCTAGTATGGATTGCCTCGTTTAGCATTTGCAAGTGCTACTGCTGAGTAGGGATGTAAGGATCTCCGTATCCGTAACCGAAACAATCGGATATCCGAAATAAAAATCTATCCGTAACCAAAACCGAATCCAATATAAATGTTTCAGATAATTTCGGAGTCTAAATGAGACACGTTATGACAGGTTTTGCTACCCGGCAGAGCCGACACACTAGCGTCACTTGCATCTTTATTTATTATAGAAATCTAATATCCGTAACCGAAACTATTCGAAACTAACTGATAATCCGAGATAATTTCATATCCGTAACCGTAGGTATCCGAAACCGGTCTAATATTATCCAGATCTGAAATTTCATAGCCTTAACATGCATACTCCTGAACATCAAGCAGGTCTAGGGTTTGGTGTCCAGGTTGGACAGTGTTATTAGGTTTTACCATCTAGAATTTTCTAGCAGCTTCGGAGTAGGATTTGTGTCCAGTTGATAGACTTTTAATGAAGAGATCTGAACTTATCAGTACTGTAGTGTTAAAATTTAAAACTCGAATATTGAAAATACTTTATTTACTTCTAACAAATGTAAAATATTTGGTAAAAAATACCTGTAAAATAAACTATAATTTGCATTGCATTCTTATTATTAAACGGAATTAATATGACACTTTCAGAATTCTGTAGAATAACAGTTAAATTGTTACACTTGATAAAAAACTTCAGACCATTAAATTCCAAAGAGGTAATGTTTAACAGTAATAGACTAAAAGACTAGGATAATACAAACAAATAGTACAAAATAAAGCTTAGTTTTAGTAAGAGGTAGATATAACGACAAGAGGCTCTACAAAATGTCATTTTATCGACGGCGATTGTAGAAATGAAAGGATATTTTAACATTTCGACAATCGTTAGCTTGGCAATCTGGATCCGCATCTATATATGCTTGGCAATCCCATACATGTTTTTTTATATATGCCCGATCGCTATCGCGATGCTAGACTAGAGGCTAAGATCTATTTGCCAATTTTTTAATTACACTAAAAACCTAAACCGAAACTTCATCACGGTTGGTTAATTTATCATTATCACATAGACAAATGTGATAAATGAACCAACCGTAATGAAGTTTTTTGCAAGGATTTTACATTAAGTTTGGTTGATAAGACTACAAAGTACTATGTCTAACAAAACAAAAATTCTGAAATAATTCTTAACATTTGGCATTGCCAGCATTAACATTTTACATGAGACCTTAAACTAACTTGCTAAATTTTCCTCTACTTAGTTACCACTAGAATATAGGCGTGTAGCAAAAATATCAACTCAAAACGAAATAATGTCTACTTTAAAAAACTAAAATTCATATTCGAATAAAGTACATGACTAGTAAAATAAAAATTATGAACAATTTATTTTGTTACATTTAACATTTAAAAAAGTGCCTTTTACTTATTTATTTATTATGCTTTATTGTACACCATAAATTCCATTAATAAAAAGAAACTTAAGTCTAATACACATACAATGGGCGGCCTTATCGTTTGCCGCTTGCCACTAAAACATTCGCCAAATACATAGGGTATTTGGCGAATGTTTCAGTCAATTTTTTTATTTTTTTGAAATATGTACGTAAAGCTTAGAATACATAAAATATAATTATCATAATCATTATTTAATAATACCTAAAATATTTTTTATAAGTTTTCACAACAAATTGAGGTAGTAATAAATGCAATTATTTCTAATAAAAGCGTGGAGAGTGGAGTTTAAGTTTTTCTCACTTGGAGCATTCGCCTGTAATGTAACGTTACAGATTCGAGCATTACATTGGTGAGGCAAGAGAAGCGAGCATTTCCATATATCATGCAGCTACATTTTGAGAAAATCGAATCTGAAATGTTACATTACAGGCAAAGGCTCCAGTGAGGGAGCAACTTTACACACAATCAATAGCAATGTATTTCATTGTCACATTTCAAAAACATTCCTTGCGTTATTAACGTTGTTGAGAAGAAGAATTTTTCAAACATGTCTCATGCTCTAGACAAGTAACATTCTTGCAATGAAAGCGTCGCGATAGCGATTGAAAAAATAACAAAAATGTAAGGGATTATCAAGTGCTATCAAATGTCACGTGATCAATCATCACATTTTGGCATTTCGAACTTCGCTTTCGCTGTCATTGAATAACACTTGTCAAGAGATTCGGATAATGGATTCGGAACTTCATTAAAATCTTTTGTATTGTGTTAGATGGTGTGTTACGCTATTGGAGTGCTGATATCCAAAAAAATAAAATAGCTTAATTATAACTGTAAATACCTGTATATACCTAAATCCACCACTTATATTATAACCTACGACTTAGACAACTGAGATTTATATTTAGTTCTCATCTCTTGCATTTTATTGCGGATACTATTAAGAACACTAGCGTTTTCAAAGCACCAGCCCTCCTTTTTTGCATGTTCTGCGACATAATTCATTAATACCGATCTTGCATGTTCATCCAACCCAGGTCTGATGTCGGTTACATCCTGGCGGAAAGCCTTAGCTTTCCCTCCAGTCCATGAACAGGTTCCCAAAGCACTAGTAGTAAAGATTTCGATCAATACCATTCGAGCTAAAGTTTTGCTATCTTTAGACATTCTCTTGCATTTAGCTAGTTCCAAAGCATTAACATACACACCAGAATGCTCCATTAGTTCAACGCGTCCTGTAGTAGGTTCACGATACTTTAGAGTCCATGTTGTGTCATTTTTATCGTATTCCGGAGGTAGAACTACCTTTTTGATTTGTTTAGGGCCACTTAATTTCTTTAGAGGTAGATCTTCATCGTCATCATCTGTATCCTTCCCGTTTGCGTGCTCTTCATTTCCATTCCTTTCATTTAATTTTGGTTCTTCCACTTCTGTGATTTCTGATGGAGGTGGACTAAGGCAGCTGTGTTGCCAAGCAGTAACGGACGCATGCCTGTTATCTTTATTTATGATTTTAGTAATTTTATCATTGATCAATTGGACCACCTGGGCTTTCAATTCTTGTAAGACACCTATAACAAATTCATTTGCTTCTGTAGGACTATGGTTTACAGTTGATAAGTTATCCGAACTATTTCCGTCGTTGGATAAATCAATTGGTGTTTTTGTAGTACACAGATCTTCATGGGGAAGTGACTGATCCTCACTTGTCACTTCGTATGCTTTGCGAGCTGGTACTGCGACCTCGTCGTCAAATTTGTCTTGTTCAGTCACTCCAGACCGTTTATCATGAGGTTCTTGATCGGGATCAGAAATTGCTTTTCGTTTAAGTGTTGTAGTATTTGTAGATTTCAGCGTAGTCTTTGAACTTGGGCTCAATTCCAGTGCTTCCATGAGGTTCATCTTATCACTTAGTGTAGGTTTTCGTGTGAATCTGCGTGGTTTTTCCTCAACCTTTGTTGATGGCAGTGTTTTATCTGAAACATAATGTCAATATTAATTAAATAATAAGAAAAAAATGGCTTTGTCCTCCTCTGCCTTTTATACAAAAACATAGTCGGTCTATAATATTCCAATGCTGGTCACCGATTGCCTCTCCCTAATAATTATGAATTGCCCGCGATCTCCTGGCTATCATGTCATTTTTATGAAAATTTTAATAATCTTAACAATCTTGCAATTTATTAACCTGAATTTGTTGACTCCGGGAACCACTGCATTCCTTGGATATAACGATTCGCGTCAGCATAGTCATCTGTAAAAATAATCATTGAATATATTTATTACACATACGTAGGAGTAGACTTCAGAATTTTATTTCTGTCTCATAACAGATAGCCCAGTATAAGAAATATATGGCATGGGGTTTCCCCCCTGACGATTTTAAAGTCTAGTTATTTTTGGAGTCAATAAACGTCTTCGCTGGAAGAGCTATTGACTATTAACTTCGTCGAGTTGTTTTTGTCCATGTGCATAAAGTCCATTATGGAACACCAACTTTTTACCGCGGTTCCACTTCTGTGGCCTATTACAAAGAAATCCTGTTTTTTTTTCAGGATAAAAACATAATCATGTTACTCAAAGGTTGTTGTTGTTAATTTTCGTAATGAGGACTTCCGTTTTTGTGCCCACCAGTTGGCGCCACTGGCGAGTAAGGTCTTCAAATATAGTTGTTTAAAGTTGTTATTTAACGCGCACGGAAGCAAGGTTTGAATTAAAATCTTTTCTAATACCGTAAAAGTGCGATTAAATTATAAAATCGTGTATGCTGCAGACACGCGCATTTTTTTTAAATAAAATATGCAGAATAATATTTTCAGAAACATAAAACTCTATCAAAGCAGTGGTTGGTAAAAGTCGTACCTATCTTAATCTGCCATATTTGGAAAATATTCACAAAATCAGAACAATAAAAAACTATGTAATTTGAAATTTTGAAAACCTCTCTGTACACCAGCGCCCCTAGCGGCACATTCAAACGCGGTAGCCCTCATTGGGTCTATACTTTCAGAGATAACATTACAAACAATTAAACCTCTTTATAATATTACTTTACATTTCTTTCTTACCTGTGTAATATTTAATAACGGACAAGTAGGATTTCCATTCATTCGACTTTTTCCTCTTCTTTACCCGTTTTTCGGTGTCCAAAGGATCTTCGACAGGATACGAAACCTTTACTTTCGGATCATTAGGTCCTCGAGCAAGAACCCAAGAACTCGGCACACAAACATACTCTCCTACACCTTTGTAGGGAATTTCCAAAAATTGTATCACGTTATATTTACATTCGTTAGCTCGCTTCATCTGGAAATAAACAAAACAATAATAAAGCCAGTTGCCTGGTGAACACGTGCGGTCAAGGTAACACAGATAGTAAACATTTTGGTCGCTTTTTCATTAGCTCGTCAGGCAGTGATATAGTACGACAGCAGTGCTAATCTACTAGTTCAAATTAAATGAGGTAAGTAGCAGAACTCTGCAAACGTGTTGATGGGAATCGATTTCTAATGAGGAAAAACGAAAAAATAACTAAATTTAATCAATACATTTTCAGTAAGTACAGTCGCTCAAGTAAGACACACGACATGTAGGCAGTGTTAGTTGCTTGAAATTAACTGACCTCTGCGAAGTTTCACCAATAAATTCATTGTGTCCTATTTCTAATGACGACAACACTAAAATTCGAAAATACAAATTTCAAGGAACTACAGCTGACTACGGGGTCAACGGCCGCTGGTAAGGAAGCTAGATTTATGTCGTAATTTATTTTGAACTTGCATTCAAAAGTGTACATTGTACCTAGATATCAACAAAATCATAACAAATGAGCTTATGAGGTTATCAGTTTTGCAGTCTTGTTTGTAAATAAGTCACATCTCTTTTAGATAAGGAGCTAGTAGCAGTGAGATTTTAATTATTAAAATGAGATGATATTTTTATGTAAACAACTGGGTTACAGATATTATCAAAATAATACCAAAACTATTATACGTATTTCACGAAAGGTTAGGAAGAGGACCTTTAGAATACCCAGAACATGCCAGTTATGTTTTAGTTCCATATCACGGGGGTGATGCAATTGTTACTCATCGGGCAGAAATCCAGACTAGCTAACTGAGAACTTCTAAATGGAAAACCCATTGCTCAAAATCAAAATCAAAATCAATATTTTTTATTTCACATAGGCCTACATGGGCACTTATAAAACGTCGACAAAAGGTGCACGGTTCGGGTTGGTCGTTTCCTATGGAGAAGAACCGGCAAGAAACTCCATGGTTACTCTTTTAAAAATGGTTTGGTTTTACAATATTTCCATGTTACAGCATTAGTACTTAGACATGGGGGGACAACGTAGGCCCGACTTATGACAATAAGTCGTAAGAAACTAAAAAAATAAAATAAAAGGATTATATATTTTATAAAAAAGTTAACAAATGTTAACTAGCATCTAGAAGGCCTACAATGTTCACACATTTACATAACAATCGGTAAAAGAATCTATACAAAGGTAAATAAAAATAGTATTACATGACTAAATTTAACATGTGGCACAAATTTTGTTATCAGTGCTGTAACTATTCTTAGCAAAGGGCTATAAAGATGTTTGAAAATCATTGTAAAAGTCTAATTAAAAGAAGTAAAGAAAAATGAGATTGAGAATAGTTAGAGACATCCACATATTTGTGCCGTTTACAAGTTACCAGGGAAGCTGCATGCGCAGAAGGAGCTAAGGCCAAATGTTTTTATCTTCAACGTAGTCCTTGATTTTATAAATTATGCTTTTTAATAAGGATACGTTTGATGTAGTTTTTGAACCTTCCATCGGTCAGTTCTATAACTGACTTTGGCAACTTGTTATAAAAGCGTATACTGTTTATAAGAAAAGACTTGCTAGTTTTCGTTAATCTGAATTTGGGTATTACAATTTCGTGCTTACTGCGTGTATTTAAATTATGGAAGTCGCTTCTAGTTTTGAAAAGCCCCCGATTTTTACGGACATACAAAATACATTCCAAAATATAAAGTGAAGGTAGAGTCAGTATATCGATCTCTTTAAATTTTTCTCTGAGGGACTCGCGAGGACCCATTTTATAGATTGCGCGGATTGCCCTCTTTTGTAGGATGAAAATTGAGTCAACGTCTGCTGCTGATCCCCACAGCAGAATGCCATAAGACATAATACTGTGGAAATAAGCATAGTATACTAACCTAGCTGTAGCTACATCGGTTAGCTGCCTTATTTTCCTTACTGCATATGCAGCCGAACTTAACCTACCCGAAAGAGTTCTAATGTGCGCGCCCCACTGCAATTTTGAATCGATAGTAATCCCCAAGAATACAGTTTCCGTTATAACTTCAAGATTTTTGCCGTCAAGATTTAAGTTTAGGTCATGTTGTGGTACATTTGGTAAAGAGAACTTTAGACATTTTGTTTTTTTCGCATTCAGTAAAAGATTGTTAGCTGCGAACCATTTTGAGAGAACAATTAGACTTTCGTTGACATTTAAAACATCCGTATCTTGCCTATCTATTTTAAAAATTAGCGAAGTATCATCAGCAAATAGAATTATATCCGATAATTTGGCCATCATAAAAGGGAGATCATTTATGTAAACCAGAAAAAGGAAAGGGCCGAGAATTGAACCTTGGGGCAAGCCCATCTTGACTAGAGACCCGGAGGACGTCGCCCCATTAACATTTACTTTTTGCTGTCTGTTTGATAAATAGGAAAGCACGAGATCAGCAGATTTTCCACGAATTCCGTAGTGGTGTAATTTACAGATCAGTGTGTTGTGGTCGACGCAGTCGAAAGCTTTTGAGAGATCACAGAAAATGCCAATGGCATCCTGGGACCTCTCCCAAGCCTCCAAGATGTGGCTGATGAGTTTTACTCCCGCGTCCGTTGTCGACCTATCTTTCGTGAAACCAAACTGTTGACTATGCAGGATCCCATTTGAATTGAAGTGAGACAACATCTGTTCCAGCATGATTTTTTCATAGATTTTACTCAATGCTGGAAGCACGGATATAGGTCTATAATTAGAAGGATCGCTCTTACAGCCTGATTTGAAAATTGGTACTACTTTACTGTGTTTCATTAAGTCAGGAAAAGTGCCGCTGTCTTGCTTGTAAACAAGACTATAATAATATTATGTCACGTAATTAAGTAAAAATCATTGTTAAAGGCATGCAAATAAAATCATTGTTTTTTTTGTGAATCACCACATTAAATGTGCTTGTAAATAAAAAAAAGGAACACAATAATTATATTCATTTAGGTATTAGATTATTTTTAGCTAGTTAATTTTTAATGTTAACGGTCTACCCGGGACCACGGTCGTTGCAACACGGCCGAAACGTCGGGTGAAATAGAATATAATAAATGAATCGAAATCACCCGTGGTATATTGTTTCTCAATTATGAAACGCGAAAGTTTTAAAGTTAATAGTTAATATTCATTTAAATGAACCAAATAAAAAAATGTCTTCTTTACACTGTTCATCAAACTACTTTATTATTTTATTGTCGTACTTTAGAACATCCTATTATACATTTATATACTAACGACAGTAGGTATTATTATAGCCGGACTTACAGTTATTTCGCGAAAATGTTCATCCAATCATCTGATTTCTAGTTAATATATAAATAAAATAGAATAAAAAATGTGGGTGTTCTAGTGACTTTATATGCATGGGCAATAATTTAGGGGGTGAAAACATTCATGAATATGATCGACTTTTACTATGGAATTAACTATGAAACATAAAAATAAAATCTTACACTATTTTTTTTTGTTTGCACTATTGGCGCCAGTGCTGCCAACTTAGCGCTTTCAGCGCCAGATCTAGCGCTTTATTTGTTCAATAGCGCGTTCTGGCGCCTAGCGCTAAATCTAGCGCTTTTTTAAACTTAGGACTTTCTTGAAAAAAAATATAATTTCGCAAACTGTCAACATCTAAACGACGTGTTGAGGCAAATTTCATCCACAGATAAATATAAATTCGAGTCCAAAACTGATCAAGACCAACCTGACCAACCATATAATTCGGCGGCAGAAGCAATTGTAGTAGAATCAGACGATGGTGAATCAATTTATTTCCTTTATTTTATGAAATAATTATAATAACACGTTATTATTTTATTTTATTATCACTAAACAAGTACCTACTATAATGTATTAACTCTTGTTTATGACATATTTTGATTCAATAAAAAATACGTCCCTGTCTCAAATTATTGGGCGTTTTGCTTGTATTTGGCGCCGATTATAGGGTTTTTTTTTACAGCGACCATTTAGCGCTTTCTAGCGCGTTTTTAAAGAGCAGACATCGCGTTTTTGCTTAGACGAGTTGGCAGCACTGATTGGCGTAGTGGCAAAGTGACTGACTCCCACGCTGCGGTCCGCAGGTTCTACTCCCGCAACGAAAAATAATATTTGTATGGCCTACAGATAGAACACATCCACGAAAAAATCCTAGTATGGAAACGGGTTTTTAAAAAAAATGTTCCCATAGTTAAACAAATTTTTTTCTTTTTTTTGTGAGTAGGACCCAAAATATGCTAACGATACCACCTTAAAGATTGCTAATGGATCAAAATTCAGTATTTCTATATCCACTATACACTGCTTGCATTTTACATAAATACGTCAACTTTCAGCTTAATCGGATGCCAGGAATTGCTTGAAAAATGGATTTCTAGTATTCGCACACACATACCAAAGCTACAAAATATTACCGCTTGCGATAAAAATAATTACTTCATAAAACACAAACAAATTGCTACTAGCTCCTTATCTATCACGAATTTAGTGCTGTTGCCAAGTCAAGTTTAAAAAACAAAAATCACTGCTCAGAAAAATAATAAAAAATAAACTTACCTTGTTTATGCTGTTTTCCTGTAGGCACAAAATATTCACTGTATTTTAATACATCAATTTTTTTTTTAATTTATTGGAACAATAAGATTAAGAACAGTACGACACGCTTGCCAATCGAGGTTTGAACGAAATCGAATTGCGAAATTATACTTGTATCGCAGATGACTACGTCATCAAACAGGCAGATAGATAACATACATAGCTTTGTTCTAGTCTAACTATGCAAAAACGATGGAGACAGCAATACGCAGTGACCTAGTGGAAAAACCCTGTGTGCTTGGAGTGTTTTTCCCCGCTTGGCGCCAAATTCAAATGTCTTTAGCCGCATCAGCGCCTAGCCCAAACCGTTGGGCTTAGAAAGCTGAAATTTTGCACAGTTGTTTCTTTTATGATATAGACAAGAAATCCAGCTGGTATTTTTTTTTAATTTCCTTGGTTTAGGGAATACCCGGTGGGTATAGTTCCAGGCAAAGTGCTAGCTGTAAAATTGCTTATTGTGCATCAAATGTAAATTTATTTAAAGGATGTAGTAAATATTGCGACTATTTGAGGCATTTTTGGATAGAACATTAAGGTTTTGGTTCTTTATTAAGCTTATTGGTATACGAGCTTAATGGTATGTTGGCGGGTGCTAGCTAGCATATAAGTAAGTACATACATACAGTCACACTGTTGAATAGAATCCAAATGTGTAAAATGTAGCTTTACAGACAGATGTGCTAATGGGAAGTTTTAACGCCAGTTTTCCTTATTTATCTGATACTTTACGCACACAAACGTACAGAGGCGGGCTTAATGCGTTTGGGATTTTCTACCAAAACAATTTATGGTGCAATATTGAGAATAAAACGCGATTTATATGAGAAACACTAGAGAGAGGTGAAGTGTAAGTGTTTAGGGGTGACTGAAGGAGTAACTGTCTCTTTGTTAAAAAGTGTTGATTCCCAGCCTATGTAAAAATAGTGTTTTTTTGTCAATTATCTGTCATCATCATCGTCATCTTTTAACGTTCCCACTGCTGGGACATAGGCCTCCTTTCTGTGTGAGAGGGAATGGCCATAATCCACCACGCGGGACCAGTGCGGGTTGGTGGATGTCTCGTCATGTCTTCGAATTTTTTGGTTCTACGACATACCGGTTTCCTCACGATTTTTTTCCAATTTATCATTAATTATGTTTAAATTCAATTCAACTCAATTCAATTCATTTATTCTAAATAAATTTCTATAACTAAATATTTATGAAACATGCATGCAATCCATATTCAAATCATAACAATTATGTAAATTAAATTAAAATCCTAATAATAATAAGCACAATATAAAAAATGTCATAAGTCAATTAATAAAATACAATAAAATGTCAATTTTAAGTCAATTAATAACATACAATAAAATGTCCATTTCAAGTCAATTAAATTACATTAAATCATATGACTCCTTTATTAATTTAAAATTCATCAATAGAATATAGACACTTGTTTAACAAGAACTGTTTAAGCTTATTCTGAAACTGACTTGTATAAACTAGACTTTTTATTTCTGTCGGCAGTTTATTGAATATTTTTATTGACTTGTGGTAGGCGCTATGTTTTACAACGTTCAGGAGAGGTACGTGCTTCGTCTGGAGATCATTTCTTCTTGTACTCTCCCTTTTTTGCCTTTCATCTTCAGTCTCATATTCAAAGATATATTTTGATAAGTGACTAAGTAGGACCAAAATGTACAAGCTTGGGACTGTCAATATATTTAATTCATTAAAATGAGGCTTGCATGATTCTTGCTGTTGAATTCTAACTATGGTTCTGATGGCTCTTTTCTGAATCACAAAAGCTTTTTGAGTGTTGTAATCATAACTTCCTCCCCAGAACAGTATGCTGTATCTCAGTTTTGACTCTACTAATGCGCAATAGACCATTTTTAAATGTTTTATGGTTATGGTTTTATGTTTTAAATGCTTTTAAATGTAGTAAAATCGCAGCTTTTATGCACCTGTACTATCCGAAGGGTTAAGCAGACACATAGGTGTACATATATATAACCTCCATATTTCGTCAATTATGATTAAATCCTATGGAGGCTAACGCATTACAATCAACCGAGTACCGAAGTGAAAGTGCAGAGTCCGGGCTACTATTGAAAAATACAACATGGATAAACCCTTAACACCACCTTCTGCTCCTCATGTTATGTAGTATAACAAGTAACATTTAAAAATTCAAATACTCCCGCCACGATATCTTACGCAAATACTCAAACACACACTCAGTCAAACACTAAAACTTATCTTTTGATCGGCTAAACCAATTTTCATCAAACATAGCTAAGAAACCTCCCGATAAATCGCACTTAAAAAATATAAACTAAATCAAAATCGGTTCATCCGTTTAGGAGATATGATTCCACAGACAGATACGCAAATACACAAACACACAGGTACACACGTCAAACTTATAACATCCCTCTTTTTCCGTCGGGGGTTAAAACTAGCAACCACTACACCACAGACATAAATCTAACTGGTCCCTCCATCTGTATGAAAACCAAGCGTGTCACTTTTTCACACACAATTTAAAAACAAATTTACTTACCAATAAAAGAAAACATTTTCAATGCCTCGGCCAACTTTTTCTATACATTATTCACAGCTTATTCATTCATCGGGTACATATTAGAATATCGAAGATTAAAATACCTACGGATAAAATGCCACAGTTCAAAACATCGAAAATTAAAATAACGATTGTATCGAAATATCGAAAATTGTTACATCTAAGCATACAATGTCTAAGATTAGAATGCCGACTGACTAAAATATCAACTGATTCAAAATTTCGATAGTCATTATACCTATGTTCAAAATGTCAACATTTAAAACACCTAAGTTCATTATATTTACGTTAAAAATACCTACTCGTTAGAATATCAAAAAAAAAATATATATGTGGTATGAGTGGAAAAAAATGTAGGTAGATTTGAAATTGTCACACTCTGCCAACGCATTGATATTTTAGGTATGATTCGTTATTTTGATCGGGTGATATAGGTTAGGTTAGGTTAGAACTGTGACCAACAGCGCTTGAGCCGAGCGAGCGAAGCGTGCGGTGCCGCGGCAGCGGCCGGCGAGCGCTACTTCCAAGTTGCTCGCAGATTTTTTTCACCATTTTCTAATTATGCGGGTTTTCTCAATATCCGAAATATCAAATTACCCTGTGTAATACATAATAAATATCGATATTTTGGACATTCGATACTCTGTACTTCGATATTTGAAGCATAGTACTTTCGATATTTAGATCTTTCGATGTCACTTTTGTCGATAATTAGATTTTAGATATATTGGACGTAGGTTTTGTAATCATTCGACATTATAAACTTTCGTTATTTTAATTTTCGGTTAAATGGTCATTCGATATTTTCATTTTCGATGTTTTGAACAGTGACATTTTAACCGTAGGTATTTTAATATTCGATATTTTAATATGTACCCCATTCATCATCATTGGTCGTAACTTCACTCAGTTTTTTGGCACGCGAAGTGCATACTAATCGCGTCGTCTGTACTTCACTAACGAGGCCTGTTATTTATTACTACTACTAGGAAGGTGTTTTACATTCTGATCGGACAGCCATTGACTCTTACGACTTTACAAGTAGGTAGGTCATGCATGAGTATCTTTTTACCCGACTGCCGAAGGAGGTTAATGTATGTATGTATATATGCATGTATGTATGTTAGTTTCTATGTGGCGTTCTAGAGACCAAACGCGTTGGCCGATTTTGATGATTCATGAAAATTGGAAAATAGAAAAATGGCGGCTTTTGGACGACATATTGTGGTGGACCAAATTTTTTTTTCTTCAGAACCCATCGTGTGGGGTATCAAAATAAAGGATTTTAAGAGGTGATTTTAAAAATATAAAACACTTATGTTTAAATGTACCTAATTCTAATAAAAAGTTAATATAAAAAATCAAAAACCCGACTGCTTAAAAAGCGAACTAAAAAGACGTAAACAAGAATAAAATCATGCTGTGCAGTCAAAGGATACATTTTCGCGAGCTGGCAGACCAGAACCAAATGAATCCTCCGACTGCACAGCATGATTTTCTTCTTGTTTACGTCTTTGTCTTTTTATAAGTCGTAATTATTATATAGTGTTAAAAATTTAAATAGTAATGTTTCTTAGCTCAGCCTTACAATGAAATGGTTTTTGACATTGGATTGTACTTGAGTATCTATGACACATTATGGTAATTTAATGAGATTCGATATTATTCAAATTAATTACATAACTTGAGGAATCACGTAATAAGACAACGTTGTGGTTTAAAAGAAGATGTAGTGACTAAAATTGAAAAGAGTATGTTAAGATGGTTTGGCCACGTGGAGAGGATGAATGAAAGGCGACTAACGAAATGTATTTACAAGGCAGACTTGAATGGAAACGCCGGGAGGGGACGCCCTAGAAAGACATACATAGACTGGCCAGGCGTGCAGTACTCATAATCGGCGTGTGTGTATGCCTAGATGAATGTGAGTGAAGCAAAAGAAGTATGTAAGGATCGTAGCAGGTGGCGTTCTGTGGTTTCTGCCTACCCCCATGGGCAAAAGGCGTGAGTTTATGTATGTATGTAATTGCATAACTTCCGTCGCACGTTGGTTATAAATCTTTGACCTTGAGCTGGCTTAATGCTACTCAATGACCTATTGTTCATGTGGCTAGTGATGTGTATGTCACACACTTAGTTACTAACCTACTCTTTAGTGGTAATGTATACATACTTCTAAACTAATAGGTACCTACTATAAAGATGCTAGATTGTTTGCAAGTGACTAATTCAAAACAAGTAAGGTCGTGGCACGGGTCGTGGGTTCGAGCCCATGCAGTCGTTATGTAAATTATTTCATCACCATGGCTTTCAAAGCGGTGAAGGAAAACATCGTGAGGAAACCAACCTGTCCTAGAACCAAACACTCGAAGACATGTGAGATTCACCAACCTGCACTGGGCCCGCGTGGTGGATTACGGCCAATTCCCTCTCACAGAGAAGAGGCATGTGTCTCAGCAGTGGGAACACTAGAAGGCTGATGATGATGAAGTGACTAATTGTCTGCCCACGGCTTCCCTCCTATGACTCATCCTGTAGGAGCTGTGCATATGTTTTGAATAATTAGCCTGTACCTTTCTAGCAGGAATGTTATGGGTATGATATTTCGGATCTGGAGACGGATACGCATATAAAATTAATATTGTTTTGGTTTCGGTTATGGTAACAGATATAATATTATTTCGGATTATCCGTTACTTTCGGATAGTCTCGGTTACGGCAATTAGCGTTTATAATAAATATCATACATGCAAGTGACGCGCCCAGCTAGTGTGTTGGCTCTGCCCGGCAACAAAACTTGTCATAACACTCATACCGTGTCTCTCTTAGACACAGCCCCTATACGAAATTATCCGAAACTTTAATATCGGTTTCGGTTACGGATACTTTTTAATTTCGGATGTCCGATAGTTTCGGTTACGGTTACGGAGCTCCTGAACATCCCTGCTTTCTATCAGTGAGTAATTTTAGTAATCGAAACAGATTTTTTTAACCGACTTCCCAAAAAGGAACAGGTTCACAATTCGGATATATAAAATTTTATTTTAAGTACCTATGTTCGAGCATTGACAAAAAAAAAATACTTTACTTATAATATTAGTTAAGATAACTGATAGATAGGTACATTAGATTCCGCGGGCAATATTGATTGTCCCCTGAACCAAAATCATATTTAAATATCGTGTCTCTATCTCTTCTACTATCTCTTTCTATTCTAGGTTGCCTGGAAGATATTTTTTTTTTAAGTTTTCTCTAAATATTGTTTTTAAACAAACCAGATCTTTAACAGAAACAATCTAAGTAGAATGATGTTTTAACTTCGACCGAGATTGCCAGCAAAAATCAGCGAGCACCAACCTCATCAGAGAGACCTGTCGTAACGCACTTAGCGTCAATTAAAGCACGGTCACGCAATCAGGAAATTCAACTACATTGCCTCATATGTATAAACAAGATAGGTTGTCAGTCTCAGTGAGAGCTTTTTGAGGGTTCCGTATTCAGGTAGAGTCAATCGCCATGTGCTAATGTTGCAACTTGTCTGTGAACGCAATATTTTTTTATTAATATGTTGGCTCGCGTTTTATCACCATCTCCCTTGTTGGTTAGTGATGATGTGGTCGACGGTGTAGCACGCTTATCTAGAAGTAACCTTTTTACTCTTGACTTAAAGAACCCCAGGGTTGTAGCCATGTTGTAGCTATCGCTTACATATTTATTTGTACTTCATGCACAAAAGGTACAAAGGCGGACTTAATGTCTTAGGCATTCTCTACCAACTCAACTAAGGGTGTTTAATTATTTGTTTTACACAATACCTACATTGTTTTATTGTGGTAATAAACTTAACACACACAGTAGACAGTAGTATTTTCTTTTTAACCCCCGACACAAAAAGAAGGGGTGTTATAAGTTTGACGTGTGTTGCTGTGTATCTGTGTGTCTGTCTGTGGCATCATAGCGTCCAAACAGGTGAACCGATTTTGATTTAGTTTTTTTTTTGTTTAAAAGGACTTAATCGAAAGTGTTCTTAGCTATGTTTGAATAAAATCGGTTCAGCAGTTCAAAAGTTATGGGCATTTTACTGTTTGAATCGGGGTGTTTTCGCAAGATATCGTGTCATAATTACGTATTCAATAGATTGCCGATCGAAGCGTGTCTACTATATCTATACTAATACTAGCTTCTGCCAGCGGCTTCACCCGCGTCTAAAAATAGATAGTAGCCGATTCTCAGACCTACTGAATATGCATATAAAATTTCATAAAAATCGGTCAAGCCGTTTCGGAGGAGTTCGGTAACTAACATTGTGACACGAGAATTTTATATATATATATAAGATTATAAAGAGGTAAAGTTTGTGAGATTGTGAGATTGTGACGTTGTAAGGGGTAATCTCTGGATCTAGTGAACCGTTTAAAAAAAATTATTTCACTAGTAGAAAGCTACATTATTCCTGAGTGTCATAGGCTATAATACAATTTAAAAAGAAATTAGAGGTCTTTATGAAAATTGTAATAAGGTAACCCAAGGTAGCAAAATGTTGTCTGTAAAATACATTATTTGGTGTGCGCTGAGCAAACTATTGATGATAGATAAAAAATAGTAGGTAGGGTAGGTAGGGTAGGCAGGGTAGACAGGGTAGGCAGGGTAGGCAGAGTAGCCAGGGTAGGCAGGGTAGCCAGGGTAGGCAGGGTAGCCAGGGAAGCCTACCGCCACGCGGCGCGTTAATGCGGTCGACGTGCAGTGACTCGTTATCTTTGTTTGTATGTTTGAAATCTAAGGACTCGTTCACACCAGAGTCAAATCAATTATATTAGTTAAACTAGTTATTTATGCAAATGATATATCTATCTACCCCCACGCAGGTGTATTTGATCTCTATATCTGCACAACTAACATCATTGATTTCCTTCTTGACTCTACAAATAACAACCACCCGGCCACTTCCGTTACCACGATAACCGGACAATGCAAGTGGCGCAAGTGGCAGGATGGTCTTCGTATTGACAAAAATCGCACGCGGATCGCGCTCAAAAAGTACCTCTTATCTACCTTATCGTCTGCTTAGCCTTGCACAATTACTAACATATATTAGGGTAAACTCCCAGGCTACTCAGACGCAGCTTAATTTTACTGCCTGCTTGACTTCCACGACCGACTTACCACTGATTCTTTTTGACCGTACATTTTTGGCGGTTAAGCGGTTGGTCCTATGCTTGATCTCTCTCCAGTCGTATTGCATTGCCGTCCCATCGGAGTAAGAGAGTGAGGTGACAGACAGTGCGCCTGGGTTTGCGCAAACGCTTGTGCACTATAATATCTCCCGCGCCACAGGCTGATCTTCGCTGAGATTGCCCGCCGTGGCCGAAATTCGGTCTGATTAACAATAAAAATCCTTTATTTAGAAAACGTTTTCAATAGGGAACGTCGTCGTAATGAATGTTATTTCCTAGATTCTTTTCGTGACCACACATCCAGTACCGCCTCATAACTCATTCATATTCATACCACGTATGACTGTTCGTTACATACATGTAATAGACCAGCATGCAAACTCTTCAAGCTCCTTTCCTTAAAGCTATGCTTGGACTTTGCTTGCTGCGTTGGAAGGTATCTCAGTAGGTGGACCTGGTTAAAGTAGCGGGAATCCGCTGGATGCAAGGCGCTCGGGAATGGTCGATGTTGGGACACTTGGGGGGAGGTTTTGTTCAGTAGTCGTTGCTGAAATGTTGATGATGATTATCCCGTACAGACCGAGCATTTTCCCCCGACCAAATTTTACCAGGCCCACCTACTGAGAAGCCTTCCAACGCAGCAATCAAACTCCGAAAATAACTCTATGGAAAAACCAAGTGATGTAGATATTAAATGTAAGTAACTAACAGGCATACGTGGTATGAAATGAATATGAATTAATGAGTTATGTGAGGTGGTACTGGATGTGTGTCACGGATAGAAACTAGGAAATAACAATGATTGTGCCAGGCGGACGTGATTGCTTGCGTTGAGAATCTGGAGGTTGTAAGGCTCCTGCACAAGCGCGTTGATACCCTGTACCGATAGATGAACTTTTAAGAATTCTGAAGCCTGGGGAGGTTGATTGGTGGCTGCTAGATGTTCATAGGTGAAAGCTTCCAGGATATAAAAGACTTAATTCTTCCTGACTATTTGCGGCGTTTTTACAAGGTTTTCGCTACCCAAAGTTGCGTGGATTTGACTAATACATAATAATGGCTACAATTTGGACAGCGCGCCCGCGCGCTATCGTTCTACGAAACTACAATTTCGTTTGGTAAAAATTGCATTCATGATCATAATCAGGCTATTAATGTTCCCACTGCTGGGACACAGGTCTCCTCTCTTTGAGAGGGAATGGGCCGTAATCCACCACGCGGGCCCAGTGCGGTTTGGTGGATGTCACATGTATTCGAATTTTTGGTTCTAGGACATGCCGGTTTCCTCACGATGTTTTCCTTCACCGTTTTGAAACCAGTGGTGATGACCACGACCTACAACTATTAGTCGCGGCCGATACCACTGGGCCACCACTGCTCTCATCCTATCTCATCGCAAAATTACATTGGTGTGATATAAATCGAATCTCCTCGAGCCAGAGCGGTCGCAAGAGTCACCAAGAAGCTGTGAATGAAGGCAAATCTGTTGTCATAACGGGAACGTGGTACAGCGAAATAAGGATCAAGTGAATTATGAATATGCAAGAGAAGATGATGACAAAGAAACGATGGATGGACTTTGTGAAAGATGGTGACTGGACAGGAAGTGATTGGATATTTAAAGTGCTGAAGTACATTAATTGTTCCTCCTAGGGCTAGTTAGTAGTGAAGCATCTAGGAATCTATTTAAGAGCCCTATTACATAATCAACGGAGACGAGTTCGGACTGCCGGTGCATCGCATTATGTAGCATTTGGGCAGTTGCATTCCGTGTTTAATTATTTAAATTAAGTTTTTTTTTAGAATGTAATTTTAATTTCGTATGAATTAACATTTATTCTGATAAGATTTTTGGTAGTGAGGAGAAAGCCACAGTTAATTCTGGGCGTTTCAAATAGATTTTAAATGGTTTTGGATGTAATTTTTTTTCTTTCCTACCTACCATTCTGTGGCTGCCATTATCTAAACCACTATTTAGGAGATACACATTATTACGTTTTTTTTTTCATTTCGTTTGCTTAGCACAGTAGTTCTTTCCGTGAGCTCGAAATAGTCCTCTTAAGGAAATTTTCGCCTAGGTGCTTTCGGCCTAGCGAAACCTGTCTCTGCCAGCAGTAGTGAAGGCTTTGCTGGCAGTGACAAAAAACTGAAGGGAAATGGCCCCCTTTTGTGAGACCGTGATGGTCCAGAGGGAGGCCGGGAGCGGGATCATGAGGAGGCTTATCGTGCCCGACGCCTATAGCGCCGTAACCCCGTTTGTATCATAGGCAGGCGGGACTCCAGGGTCACGGGTGGCCAGATTGGGGACTCTGTTTGCCCGGAATAGGATTTCAGGTAAGACGGTGGCACAGTGGTCAAGTGCTGCCGTGCACAACGAGGCTCAGGGATGTGCCCTAACAGGCGTTGCACAGAGGGGGTTTCGGGGTGGTCTATTAAGAGGTAAAGGGGTCCCTTCCATGTGCGGATGGTGATCACCGGGGTGGTTTTAGTGAGGTAAAAATCCCACACTTCCTGGGCCCAAATTAAATAGAAAGTTAACTGTTCTATTGACTTAGAAAGAAGAAGAAGCAGGGAAGTGAATCTGAATCTATAAAGGTAGAGCGCAAAACGAGTCTAAAAACCTAAAACGAATTGGATTTAACTTTTCATTTTTTTATAATAATTGAATAAACTCACATGAGTCACCGAAGCTTCGGTACAAACTCCGACAGAGGCGCCGTGTTGCGGCGTCAGGGATAACTATTTTGTCTTCTACACAAACAACCAATCACGCACGAATACTTTAGAACTCACACACATACACGCAACACACACATGCACGTAACACTCACACTATGGAGATAACTACTGTTACCGTCCTGTTTAGTCTAATAATTTCTGTTTGTTATTTGTTTTTCATTATGTGAATTACAAAAGCGTTGTTATTTTGTAACTTTTAATTGGTTTCTTTATATAACTTGTAAACGAAAATAATTTATGTGTAGGTATATTATTGCAGTGGTACCCCGTGATAACGGCCTCGACTTACGATCATGGGTTGTGACCCAGGCAGGCGCTTTACTGTTTATAACTATTACATCACCACTGCACGAAAAATCATTTTGCCTAGCCTTTTCCCGACTATGTTCCAGACTAATCGGATGCCGCTGAGCAACAGTAATTTACATGGAGCGAGTTCAGGCACTGAAACCGGTGAAGAAAAATCGAAACGGACATGATGAAGAACCAGCATATGTCAAAACATGAAATTCGAAGACACGGTGACATCAATCAATCCACCCTGGAGTAGTGAATTATTTAAGCCTACTTTCTTTACGAGATAAGAAGCCTGGCCCTAGTTGTGGGTAGGGCATGCAATTAGCCGGCCCATTTTACTCTCCGGATATTTCGAATACATCCAACATACTATCCGGATAAAACCGGCTATCCAGATAATAAGCGTATTTTGGATTTTACTGTCAAAAAGGTAAATAAAATTACCTTAAGTCACAAACGTTTAATATCTTTTAGTAACGTTTGACGTTTAATATCAAATAAATTATTGTCTTTCATTATTAAAACATAAAACATCTGAATAAAAAACAAGTATTCTTTGTCGGTTTTAAAACAGATCTCGTATACATAGCATAGTATATAAATAATTCTAAAAAAACCCAAAAGAAAAAGTAATGTAAGTATTTGTTCAATTTACGTTGGTTTTTTAGGTCTCATTACCAAAGGGTAATGAGACTTAAGAAAACTCAAGCAATCCAACGCTGCGTCGTTTAGATGTACTCAATTTATTGCATATGTAATCAGTGGAGGAAAAATCCCTTTCAGCTTTGACGCTGATTGTTAGAGGCATTGTCATGTATACTTGACTAAGATGAATGTTTCTTGGTCCCCTGTTATCAAACAGTGCCATTTTCACTAGGCAAATCGTTTCTGAATCTTCATTGTGATAAATGATTTTATTTCTGTAAGTTGGTTTGTACAAACACTTTTACATGTCGAACATATTTTTTAAAACTAGATGAGGTCGGCGTTTCCTATCTGACTACTCTGAGAAGAAAGGCCGAAACAAACTCAGAGGTCACAGTCTCTTTTAAAATACAGACAAAATCTTGGTTAGATCATGTGAAGACCATGTAGACTGATGTCTGAAATGGTCTTTTGAGGAAAGAACCAGCCAGATTGAGTGGACATGTCCAGTCCAGTCCAGTGCACTGATGCACGCATTTGTCAATAACCTAGCAGCTCAACTCAGAATTTAAGGAGCTCAACGATTCGACGAACAATACCAAAGAAAGGACATTCGGGTAGGCCGCATAAACTACTCAAACTGCCAGACCATGATTAAAAACTAAGATAAATTTAAATAAAAATAAAATAAGAATGATCCACATAGTCTTCACATTCATAATAATTAAAATAAAATAATATAATACTTTAAAAAGTAAATATCCTTGTCATTGCAAGAAAACCAAAAAATAAATAAATATAATAACAAAATGCATGGTGCAAAATATAATAAAAAAAGAAAATTAATTGGAGCAGCTCAATCCCAAGCCTTTTTGTCCTCAATGTAATCTTTTGTTGTATAAAACGTTTTCTGGCACAACTTACGTTTAATGAAAGATTTGAATTTATTAAGACTTAGATCTTGTAGTTGGCTTGGAAGCTTATTATAAAAGCGTACACATTGATCTCTTAACGAGCCACCTATTTTCTTGAGCCTTATTGTAGGTACTACAAATTTGTGTTTGTTCCTAGTATTTATGTTATGGATATCACTGTATTTTTTTTTTTTTTTTTGTGAGCTGGTACTACAGTAGCAGTGGATGTTGATGGTGTATTTGACAAGAGATTCTATTTACTTATTTGCTCTGTAAAAGTTAGTGATTTTTCAGCTGCTTTCTGCTACTGGTAATGAATAATTACTACGTCATTATCATCATCAATTTCGTCAAGTAACGTAGTACCTTTTAATTATTTTTATGTTGAGTCTTTAAATAGATCTGATAGTCTTTTAATTATTTTTTTGTTGTCTTTTAATTGTGTTATTTGATGGTTTTTTGAATATATTTCTATTTTTTAGAACTTTCTGCGTAATAAACTGCGGGATTGTGTAAATACTTTTACTTTACGTAAATTGTGATATTTTAGTGATTCTGATATAATGAAAATTAAAAAAGTAACATGCAATAACACAAGTAACTATCCGTTTTATCAGAATAGTAAAATTTCTTATATTCGAATATTACATTCTGGCGGATATACGGATATTTTGGATATCCGGGTAACAGGATAGCATGCCCTAGTTGTGGGATCATTGTGGATTGATTTTATATACTTATGCTATGAGAGTTTTTAACTTTTGTGTTTGGAAGAAAGATATCTTCTCTTTAATCGTGTTCATCATTGCGGAAAGTCCGTCCGTCCTAAAAAGCTTTAACCGATTCTCTGTCTTCGGCTCTTCTCAAGGCGATAACAGATGAGCGCCTTAATTCGATCAGACCAAAATGTGTGGGTACTATCATGTGGGTGGCATCACTAAGCATCACATAAGCCTATGTTATGAGTTGATCAGAACAGCGTATAGGGCTGAATGGCTGATGAAGGAGATATACGGTGTAGATTAGGATAAGGGCATATGAACCGGTAGTTATAACAAATCCCATGGTAATAGGTAAAACACTAATCCAAAATTAAATGAGTACTTTGTACCGAGATAATGCTATCGGTAAAAATTACGTACCAGGGGAAACAAAGCTATATAAATATATTGTCTTATTTTGGTTCTCGCACATTCATAACGCTGATTGGTTAGAGGACAGAGGCATATTAGTTGGTTTAGTATAATAATGAAATCCCTGCTTTGAATATTCAGTAAATGTCCGACTCTGAAGCGAGTGGCAGTGTTCGGGAATACTAGTCAACAACTTTATTCGAAGTGAATCAATTGATAAGTGACGTTATTTTTTAATTCAGTAATTTAGAATATAGTGAAAATATTGCGACAAGAACTAAGTGAGACCAAGGTAAGATTATTTTTGAAACAATGATAGGCTCCCATTTGAACACTATCTCGCCTAATAGTAAGAGAAGACATTTTTAACGAGACGTAGATGAATTGTGCAATTAAGATTTCAAAAGTTCAAGGTTAGGTGAAACATTCGGTAAACATAGATTCTGGGATGATGTTTCGCAATTTATTTGGTATAATAAATGCATTGCTAGATAGATTTGAAAAAAAAATCTTGCTCGTGGATCTTCAGAAAGCATTTGAAAGGATATCTCAGGATGTGTTGTGGTCTTGCTTGATAGAGAAGGTTAGAACGAGAAGTGTGTAGACTTGTTTCGTGTCTGTCGAGACTTGGTTATTGTCTTGTTTTTGTTTATTATTTTAAATTTGTTAGCCTCTCTTGTGGTCTCCTTTCCTGTCGGTTGCTTTCACAACGGGTCGACTGTAAGTCCTAAACTGTTTCTATGAATAAATGCATGCTCTGGTGTACAGGAAGATGTTGATTCAGGTTAGGCCATGCCATAAAAGTGATGAATAACACTTGATGAGTTGAGAATGCTAAGAAGGGTGGCGTTCTCTCTCCTCTTCTCTTTTCTATTTTTATTAACTCTTTTACTAGAATCATCTCCTGTAACCATCTCTATGCTGACTACCTGCAGCTTTACCATCATTTTCTTAGTCCTGATGTGGAAGCTGCCGTGTATGCAGTATACAATGACCTTTGTTTTTTTTTGGGTGGGAAATCAACCAATGACTTCTCCCGCACTGGGTGAAGCAAGAGGGTGTGTCAGACTTTTACTGACTAAAACCCACCCGTGTTCCTTCATTTCCTTGAGCCAGGGCCGCGGTAACTCTTTTAAAAAAAAACACGCTGAAGCCACTAGGGAGAATGGCGCGCAGCACCCAGTCGTACCCGATGTCCCACAGATGCGGCCCCAAGACCGATCCCTGTGGGACACCACACGACATCTCTCGCCGGTTCCAATCTACCTGATGACCGGGGTAGATGATGGCCCTGTCCGTCATTTAGGCCTCGACTACGCGACAGTGGTAAGGCGGCATCCGGTGATACAGGAGTGCCTCCCTGGTGCAGATCCATGGCAGGGTGTTGAAGGCATTGGCGATGTCTAGATACACCGCCAAGACGACCCCACCCCGGGCCACTGCGTCCCCTGTCGTGAGAGCTCGCACGCGTATGATGGCGTCCACCGTAGGGCGCCCCCTGTGCAAATCAACCCTAGGAAGTCTCAGGCAATGGTTATCGGCGGCAGGCATATGCGGAACAGGCTTGATGTTGCGTCGCTGTCTCCACTCTGGTTGAATGGAGTACAGATTGAGTATAAATAAGACGGCTAAAAACCTGGGGGTAATCATGGACTCCTATTTGTCGAGAACTGCCCATGTCACTGAGATCAGTCGCAAAGTGCATTACTCGTTCCACTCGCTGAAATGCCTCCAGAACTTTTTGCCCTTGAAAACCAAAATTTCCCTTGCCCAACTCTCATTTAGCTCATCATCAACTACGCCGACGACTGTTATTTGGATGCCACCGAGGAGTTTTTAAATAAACTTGAGCGTTTGCAAAATGTATGTATTCGTTTCGTAGCGCAAAAGTAGCCCACCGGTTGGCTACTTTTTTATTATATTTTCAAATGTGTATTTTAATTTTTCTATATAATATTATTTAAAATGTTAAATAATGTAAATAATTTAATGTGTGTAATATGTAGTAATGTCATGTGTGTAATATGGGTGTTGTAAAGAAATATTAACTAATTTAATAATTATAATTATTATTTGATTAATTTAAGCTTCTTTAGAATGATGAAATATAGCGTTGTATCACATGATTATAATTTTATCAGTGTTGATCGTAAAAATGTAGTAAATACTAAAGAAAAACAGTAGAAACGTAACGAGCCGGATTTATTATTATCTTAGGTCATCCGCAATAACAAACTTAATACTAATATATAGATACTATTAATAACTATGCGTCGAGACGAAACCTGACCTATATGCCTACTCTCAAAGTTTATCGCCCGTTGCACTGTCCGTTTCTTTAAAAAATAATAATAATAATAATAATAATAAAGTTTATTGTTCTTCTCTCACATAGAATTTTACAGACAATATAAAAAAACAAACAAAACATTAGCGAAAACTCTTGTGATCTATGTGAGAGACTGGTTTCTGTACTAGGAGACCTGTATGACAGATTACCAGCCTCTCCAGACTCCGGACAATAGATGACAGTTGTATACAACATCAGTAAGAAGTAATAGTTATGAGGGATTAAGCTAGGTGAGTGAGGTTGTTGCTGAAAAAAAAAAAAAATAAAAAAAAATAATAAAAAAAAAATAATTCCTATTAACTATAGATAATATTCAAGTGAATACGTTTGTTAGCATAACTTATTATTTGAGAGTATGTATATAAGTTTCGTGATGTACAGAAGAAAAACAGCATCAGAGGCAATTCAATCTATCAGCGACGGCGATGATCGCAATGCCAAAATTTAAGGGATTGATCACGTGACATTTTGATACATATAATATAAAGACATTATGTCCGCCTCTGTACGTTTGTGTGCTTAAAGTATTCATCATCATCATCATGTCAGCCGAAAGACGTCCACTGCTGGACATAGGCCTCCCCCAAGCGTCGCCACTTTGACCGGTCCCGTGCGTCTCGCATCCAGCGGATCCCTGCAATCTTCACTAGGTCATCGGTCCACCTGGTGGGAGGCCTTCCAACGCAACGTCTGCCGGTTCGCGGTCGCCACTCCAGAAACTTTCTGCCCCATCGGCCATCCGTTCTGCGAGCAATGTGCCCTGCCCACTGCCACTTAAGTTTGGCAATTCTTCGGGCTATGTCGGTAACCCTGGTTCTCTTGCGGATCTCTGGATGCTTAAAGTATTAGATAAATAAATAATTGACATTCTTCCAATCGTTTGGCGACGCTTTCATTGATATAATGTCACTTGTCTAGAGCCTCTGGTATATCACCAGTGTTGTCTTTTGATATTATACTGATCTGAGTCCATATGGGATACGCATTGTTTTATTAATATATAATAATATTATTTATTACAATTTAATTATTTATTTAAACAATAATTTTATTTTTTATAATAATTATTATTCTAATAATGAAATTTTAATAATTATTAGAATAATAATTATTATTCTAATAATTATTATTCTAATAAACGCAATTTTTTACTTTTTACATATTGACCGAAACGATAGCCTTGGTCGATTTCAAGATGATTTTTATTTGCTCTTTTATAATTCCAGATGAGTGGAGTTGGATACTCTAAATATCATGTGGTATCATTTTTGGATATAAGATACAAAGGTCCAGTGGACCATGTGTGTGTTCCGAGGTCTTGGGTCCAATTACGTGATGAAGATGATCCTCTAGTAAACGTTTGGTATCCCGATGAAGACCCCAAATACACGGAAAGAAGAGTGAGGAAAAGGAAACAGAAGTCGGACCAATGGGAAGTTTACCTTGCATTGGTCAAATATAGCACTGGTAAGTTTTAAAAACAAATAAATACGTGTTTTTTTAGCCTTTGTCTAGTAGTAGACATCGAACACTAAATGTTGTTAAAACTAAAAATGGGGTCATTGTAATATAACATACATAACACAACATAATATAACTATGGAAGTACTATTTCCAAAATTTATTTCACTGAAAGCTTCATTATCGGTAAATGATCTAGACTAAATTTATTCTGAAAAAATGCACGTTTCCAGACGGTAACGAACTCACTGGAAAAAGCTAGTACTGTTACCATACTCGTATTTACTTACCTGTACTTCTAGGTTTCTAGTACCTAAAAGGTCTTCATGCGGATACTTTTATCTTTATTTATAAAATAAAATTATTCATTAAAAAAATAATATAATAATAATATTAATGTTTTATATTTATATTTTTAAATGTTTTTCTTTTTTGTGTGTTTTGTAAAAATATTTAAAAATGTAACCAATAAGAAAAAAGTTGAATAAAAGACAATATTAATGTTATGCATTGTTATCCAAACTAAACGTGTATGCAAAATTTCATCTTAATCGGTGGCGGATAACTGGTTCAAAATTCAGTTCCAAGATATGAGCCGAACACACTTACATACATACACTGCAAGTGAAATAAAAGCTTGTAATAAAGTCGTGTTAGTTTTTGTTACACCATTTATAACTCGAGAACGGCGGGATCGATTTTCATGATCTTTGATTTGTTGGATTTATCTCCGCCTAGAATAACAGAGTATTAAAACATCGGCAATATTAACGAAAAACAAAATTATGAAGAAAATCATTTTCCCCTATGGTTTTGCGAACATAGAGCCCTCTCTGATACATGACAGAAAGAAAGCACTGACCAAAATGAATATAGCATAGTGTACTGGTGCCGGTAATGCCAGTAGATGGCATTGTCGATTATTCTGAAATTCAAAACAAAGTCGGGTTAGTTACACCATATTCCATACATTTCTTTGAGGTGGTACGAAGTTCGCCGGGACAGCTTGTTGACTATAACAATCAATTTGTACTATTTATTTCGTCACAAGGAAAACTTAAGGCCTCCCACTTTACTGAACTATTAAATTTATAATTTCGGCCAAGATGTAGCCAGAGTATATTGATAGCGCCAAATTTAATTTTAATTCAGAAGTGTCGGATTGTTTTAAAATAATGGTATTTTATTATGATATACCAATTTACAGATTCCTATGAAGATGCGAAATTATATATCCAGAAAGATATAAACCAGGAGCCAAATAAAGGAGGTAATGAAACGTGTGAAAATAAAATACTGAAATATATAATTTAATAACTACATAGTACCATAATATGATGCATTTTTTTCCAGATTACAATGATGCCGCTAAAAAATATATCCGAGATAGGATAAATAAATTGGAGAGAAAAAATGGAGGTACTTAAAATCTATTTGTTTTTTTGATTAAAATAGAATATACTTTATTGTACACCATAAAAGTTACACATCTCTTTAATAAGAAAACTTTAATTATACGGGTACAAAGGCGGTCTTATAGCTGACAGCGATATCTACCAGACAACCTTATAACCTTGGATTATTCATATTACTAGAAAGTGTTGTATTGGCAAGTAGATTTTAGGAGCCTTGATAAGTTTAATTAAATAATAATACTGATACTTTATTTTAGATCATACAAAGTCACCAGAGAAGGCAGCAGAAAAAAATGCTAAGATAGACAATGATTACCTTGTAGTCAAAATGTTAGATGACCTGGGATGGTGTGCATCCTCAAAATCTACAAATACTATGACAATCAAACGAAAAGTACTGCAGGAACCTGATAAAGAAGCTAATAATAAACGCTCTAGAGTAACTGAGTCCGAAGAATCTGATGATGCTGTCGCGGGACCATCTACACAAGCATTCAAATCTCATAAGGAAAACTTGTTACTTATTCATGAGGTACCCAATGAAGATCATTTTACAAAAGAAACACCTGTTAAAAAACACACCGACAGAAATGATTTAGAGAATAGACAAACTGTTAATCAAAATCATTTGAAGGATAACCACTCCTTGGAACCAGAAATATTCACCCAAATCACACAATCACCAATGTTTTCTAAATGGTCAATATCAGAATTGCAAAATATTTTAAGCATTGCAACGCTTAAAGAATTGTTAAATAATCAGCTGTATGCAGGTACCGGCCACTGCGCTAAAAAAGATCACCCCATCGCATCTGCACCAAGGGACATGACAACGGAAGCTCCAATATTGAATGATGAGAAAAGTAATGAAAATCAGCCAGAAGTGAATGCCACTGATAATGATGATTATGCAACTATAAAGAAAAATAGTTCCCTTAAGCAAACTAAAGAGGTGGTTCTGCCTTCAGAATACATTGATATTTACTTAGAAGACCAAAATATACCTCCTGAAATAATTTTAGATTCGGAAGAAGAAAATGGCAGTGATCATGATTATGAGCCAGTTAACAAAAGAAGTAGTCCAAAACAAGCCAAAAAGATTATTCTCCCTCCGGATTACGATCCAATTGACACAACATGGACATTAAAGTATCGTGAACCCAAACCAGAACTTGTTGAACTCGTAGAAGGTACTGGTGTGTATGTGTCAGCATTTGCATTGACTTGTTTCCAGAGAACTGCGAGAGAAGGAACAGCGTTTGCTCGAATGTTACTAACTGAAATCTTTACTGCAAGTGCATTGAGTACTTGTTCATGGACTGGCACAAGGGCTAGAGCTTACGACCCGAATGGGACGAACATCAGACCTGAGTTAGATAGACTTGCAAGAACGGTATTACTAAACTATGTCACTGATTATGCTGCTAAGGCAGGTTGGCCATATTCGGATCGCAAAACTATTCTAAGTTCCGTCCGCAATAAAATGCAAAAAATGAGACCATAGACTCTATTCGAATATTAAAGTTAATCTTAGGTTCATCAACATTATCCGCAGCCCAACTTCGTCCACTGTTGGGCATATGTTTTTCATTTGGTTTATATACCCCTTGCCAACCTCATGCAGGTTCTACCCACGATGACAACAATGTCATCCGTCTATCTTACCGCCGCACGACCAATACTTCTTCCAGTCCTTGGAACCACCATATTTTTAAAGCCAGAAAAAGGTTTTGTAGGACCACATTTTGCATTTATTTATGTGTTTAATTTTGTAGAGGAGCTATAATGCCAAATATGTTTATGCCAAATTAATATAGATTTTTTATTGTTAATCTCTCATTTAGAATAATTCGGTCATTAGATGTAAGCTTATATATGTGAATGTTTAGGGAACTGGGAATTTTTTCCTTAAATATTGTCTTGTTGATAATCTATTTTTGTAACGGGTGTCGACTGCCGTTTAGTTGCATTTAATAATTTTATTTTCCTGAATAAGATTGTATTTTTCCAATTACCTATTTAATTTTAATATGATAAACCTTAGTTATTTTAATCATCTTCCTGACATTGTTCCATGTTACTTGGGGACTACGCATTCTAATATGTACGCAAATTCCAAAATCTGGGTCGTTAGATTCCATTTACATTTAATTATTATTATTCTAAGTCTAACTAATGTAAAATATTTATATGAGTCACTACTTCTCTTGTACCTTGAAAAATGCTGTGTTATTATACTGCCGATTTCTGGATTAAGAATTTGCATTTGAATATTTGTCAAACTCTACTTTTGCCTGAACACCTGTCAAACTTTGGCATTAAATTAGTCTGACACGTTCTTAACTTCAAATACTCAGTTTAGAAACCAGCCCTTTATCTTTGTCTTAAATTTAAGTAGGTAGTGGTATTTTCTTTAGAAAAGAACTTCAGAAAAGAAGAGCTTCAAAAGAACTTCAGTTTTAAGTATATACTGAAAAAGCAACAAAAACAACGTTGAATGTTTCTCAACTGACTATTTATTTATTTGTATGGTAGCATAAAAATATCTATTGTTAATTTGTTACCTTATTTTGTCAACATGGTTTTAACAATGTTTTTATATGGAAATACTTTTTGTACAACATGAGCAAAGATCCATATTCCAAGCCATGTTCTCCAACTCGACTCCACTTCGAAACATCAAATTGATTGTTGTAACTGTTTATTTATTGACCATTGGTCCGTTGTCATAGCGAATGAGTCCAGTAAAGGCCCTTCGTGCTGATTTGGAATATGAGCCTAAGGCTTCTATAGACACGCGACGCATCTGTCTATGGTAGCCTTTTCTCGTCTAAGTAGCTACTCTAAGCGTTTATTCTAAAATTATGTTGTATATTTCATTGAATAACATTATATTATTTTATTAATAAGATGGAACCTAGGTATAATTTTACTGCAGGGAAAACATTTAACCAAATATTAATTACTAATTTTATATTTCGCCATATAAAGATATTTATGAAGATATTTTCACCTATGTTAAACTTAATATCTGGATTATGAATAAATTAAGATTTTTTATTTGTTTCATTTTCTTTGTCAGTATCTTATCTTCTCTTTTTTAGGGTTCCGTATCAAAAGGATAAAAATTCCGTCTAACTGTCACCAGGCTGTATCTCAAAAACCGTGATAGCTAGACAGTTGAAATTTTCTCAGATTATGTATTTCTGTTGCCACTATAACAACAAATACTACAAACAGAATAAAATAAATATTTAATTGGGAAAGATTTCTGGCCGACTGGTGTGGCGTATCATCGTAACGCAACGTGACGACGACATACTCATAAATTAGCGTGCACTGGTTTTTATTTTTAATTAAATTATGTGTGTTGAGGTTAAGGTATTTATCTATAGGCCATGACGCTTAAAATACATGGATTTATATTTTAATATCTCAGAAGCTCGTGGCTATATAACTATGAAAACGATCTTCAAGGTTAAGCAACGCTTGCCGAGGTCGGTCCATGGATGGGTGACCATCTTTTGCATAACGAGATTTGTATCTCTTTGACAGTTGTTACGGATAATTAGAAGCCCGAGGTATCGTGTTATCCAGTTAGTCTTTCTTTCTTTCAGATAGTTAATATAGTCACTCCATGTGAAATTTTAGTACTCAACTGCATCCGGTCAGACTGGAAGCCGACACAAATATAGTTGGGACCAATCTAGGCAGATTGATTTTATATCTCAGGGAGTCAGGGCCCTGGACGTTTGAAAGGCGTGTCAGTGGCCATTATTATACCGGATATCAAGGGAGGTATTAACCACTCTATATTACCTACTTCCCACCGTGATGTTAAGGTTAATATTATATTTACCTTAGCATCACGGTGTTATACCTATTATATTTACTTTAATAATAATATCTATCCTGTGCGGTCGCTGATATATTATAATTCTTTTCAATTTACCTTTATCTTATTATTTTACCTTCGGCCAGATAACCAGTATTGCCATCCAACGTGGCAAGTACGCTGCCAATTGATCTCCCTACCTTAATTAATCTACCTATTCCGATCCCCGATTATAATTACAACAAGTTACCTTGCTCATTCACCAAACAATACAACACAGATAATAACACACTTTTGACCGATAAGCTTCACATTAAGGTCAAACGCATTTGTGCGTAGACAATTAACTTTCAGACCTTATCTGTTGGTTAACCTTATGTGTAAAAGGTTAATCAGATGGTGTATTGTGGTAAAGAGATTTGAACAATTGCCATTATGATTAGTGTTAGGGCTAACAGAAGATCAGTTACGGTTAGTGTTCGCTATGTGTGAAAAGCTATAGGTAACTTAAAACCAATTAAAGAGCTAATCTTAAAGTTACTCAGCTCACATAGCTACGGTAATTTTTTATACTTGCATGCAGAGCGCAAACTATATAAACAAGCATGAATAATTCCTTACTGCTACGTGGGCATAAAAGCTGGCATAAAACGGATCGGGCGGGTAACGTTAGTCGCACGCATATTGACCGCTGGACAAGCGAGTCTAAAGTCTAAACGCAGTGGGTTGCTGAAGACGGAAGGCGTCGTCCAAGCCGCCCCAGAATGAGGTGGCGAGATGATTTGGACGCGAGCCATAAGGGCTGGTTCGAGATGGTGCGGGAGAAGAACGTCTGGAAGGTCTTGGGAGAGGCCCTCACCCAGCAATGACACATCAATGGATGGACAAAATCAAAATGCGAGCAAAAAAGCTAAACCAACTTACTATATATCTCTTCAGGCAATAGCAACTGGCTGAAGACTATCCATTCACCACAAAGAGACTATCCAAT